>JAZDUH010000342.1:5870000-7322500 GCA_036419115.1 Scarus forsteni
CGACAACTCAAAGAGCAGAGTCTAGATTTCTGCTGCCACATTCAGATGGTGAGAATGCGGTGTAAACATTGAGAAGCATGGGTTTATCCTGCCTTGGATTAGATATGTAGTCTTCTGTTGGTGTACTGGTATTGGAACATGTGATCTTGAGACACTTTGGGCTCTTTGGTTCTACCTGAATATTGTTTAAACCCCACAGCCTTCCTCAGTATTGTTGATGGCCACAGTGTAAACACCTGTTCTGATTGACACTTTCAGAAGGGTAAACATGTCTCAAAAACTTAAATCATCTCAAACAGGTATCTTGACCATGACGATGAGTTCACTGGCGGCCTCAACGAACATCTCTGAGGAATGTTTCCTTGTTGAATCAATGCTATGAAGAATTGAGGCAGTTTTGAGGTGGCACAGGGGGTCAAACTCAATACTAAAGTGCATCCCTGTAATAAGGTGACAGGTGAGTGTATGTTTCGGCTCCTGAGCAGATTGGTGAGAATATTTCTATTGCTTTGGCCTTGAAATTGTTGCTATATAATCTGACTCACTGAGATGTTTATGAGGAACTTTGTACAGTGGTGTGACAGCATTCCAGCAACAAGGTGAAGACTTTTTTAATTCAGAAGGGGGATTTCTGCAAACAGAGAAAGTAGGACAGTCAGACACCTGCAGCTACCGTCGCACCACCTGTTCACACGATATCTTCCTGGATCTGCATCATCTCTGCTGCTGTGACCGGCTCATGGGAGAGACTGTATTTGTTTTGGAAAGAACTGCCATGAAAAGAGGCCGTGTAATGGGATTAATGCTTATCATGGTGATATCAAGACTTGAATGATAATGCATTCATAGCCTCTGCTGGGTCTCTCTTGTTTTGGTAGATAGCATCCTGAAGGAGATGCAGCTTTAAAGATAATTGTCAGATTTTCTTGCTTATATATTTAATACTAAAAACAGGAAACAGCGAGTTCCCTGCTCAGACTCAGATATTTGTTGTTATCTTTCTATAGCTGAAGCCACACTGAAGGAAAACTTCTATCTGCTGTCCTATATTTTCATAGCTACAAATGGATCAGTGTTATGAGTCATGCTATTCCCTTAGAGACAGGTGTTCTGCATGTCCCACATTCCTAATTATGCAATCATATCCCAAAACACACACACATTCATTTGCGGTGTTCTTCCCGCATCCCTGGTGGGAACCTTCTGGGTCTAAAGATGTGGAGCAACAAATGAGATCATGTCTCATGGTGAGAAGATAAAACCTCAGACAAAAGAGAGCAGGAGCAAGGCGATCAATGCCGAAAGGGTGTCCCAATAAATGCATGATAACAGGAGGAGGAGCTGAACACCGGGGAATAACTTTAATGGGTGCAGACAGAAAATGGAGATAATCCAAAGGTCCCAGTCAGTCTCAGGTGTAATGGTAATTTATGTTCAACTGGGAACAGGGAAACCAAATTTAAGTGATTTTTATGATACACTTCCAACTTTTATTCATTTTCTAAAAGCCTGAGTTTCCTTCAATCATATCAGAAGAGTGAGGACTGCTTTGCCTTAGATCATTTACAAGAAACTAAATTAACGGCATCATTTTTTGCTTCAATGAGTCGGTGTTTGCTTCTTAATGACTTTACAGTTGCCGAGATGTTTCCTCGAGCACTGAGAACATGAAAAGCTGTCTTAGTTACACAAAATAGATCTATCAGACAGTATGGGTCCTTGAAGCAAATTTAAGACTACAGAACTGGCATCATTTTGGCAGCATTATAACAGCAAATGAGATGTGTTTTGCTGCCATGAGAAAATCCATCAGAGGAGTAAGGGATACAGCACCAATCTTTTCTTTTTGTGTCTTGCCTGACTCCCAAGTCCATGACAAGCAGATAATGAGAGGACTTGCAACTCGACTCAGACTGAGGAGAAAATGTCTCCAGACTCGACCTGACTTGAGACAACATGATTTGCAAAATTGCACGCACTCAGGCTTTATATGAAGAGCCAGACAGGAGATATATGCCACTCTTTCCTTTTAGGTTCACTTTATTGATGCTCCATTCACAGTACACTTGTCCGTCACCTATTATTGTCCCACACACGACACAGTGCTACACACATACATTCCTACCACACACCAGCTTCTGCTACAGTGATGATCAGTGGGCAGGGTGCACGGGATGTGGGTTTCAATTTGGCAACCACTATGTCTTCTGTGCCCAAAGTTATTTCTTTGCATATTAAGAATTTCAATCAGATGGAAAACGAAGACAAGCCAAGTGCACGACCTGCAAGGCTTTGATAAGCACAAAAGAGGGCACAACATCGAACTTTATCCACCACCTGAGGCCAAGTAAGTGAAACCTGCAAACGTTAGCCAGGTAGCTTGCGTTCCTGCCATAGGTCAATATGGCAGGAACATTAGCCCAACCTGTGGTCAATATGAAGCTAGCAAAGCTAACATTAGTAAAGAGGGTGTACATGTGTTGTATGTGTGGGAAGATAAGGTTTCTCTCTTCAAGATTAAAATCTGAGTGCTTTTTGGGTGGACTGGGGAACAATGGTGAGGGACCTGAACAGTCATAACCTGTGACTCGACTCGACTCGACTGACTTGCCCCCAACAGAAAAACTTGGGACTTGCTTGAGTCTCGGATCAAATGACTCGAGACTTGATTGGGACTCAGATTGGAGGGAGTTGGGCAATTGTCTGCTCCATTGTCTCAACTGTATGTGCAGTAAAAAAAAAAATGGGCAGAACTCCCCCACTGCTATTTAGCTTGGCTAAACCACTGGGAGTCAATGGGTAGTGTTAGCCTGCCTCTGCCTACAGTCACTAAAGAAACCCTTCAGCAGATCTAAACGGTCCTGTGTGCTTGTTGTGACTCATTTTTTCCTAAATTAACTGATCTATTTTGGACTAAGATGAGCACTTTATGTACATTTTGAATGAAATATATACACAACCATCACAGGGTGCATGCAAAAACCACTGTCGATGTGCTTGTAGGAAGGTTAGGAAAACAAAGCCCTGTTTAGAGTTGCTGAAGAGTTTATCTGATGATTGTAGGCAGAGGCAGGCTAATGCTACCCATTGACTCCCTGTGTTCGAGCTAAGATAAATATTTTTGGGCAAGCTCTGTCTGTTTTTTTCTTGCTACTCCATATATAGTCAAAAGAATGTTGTCTAGGGGTGCTAGTTTGGCAGAGTGGTTAGCAAACAGGCACCCAATGTACTTGCTTTTGCTGGTCCAGGTTCCAATCCCGTCTATGACCAGTTTACAGAGTGTCTTTCCCTGCTCTCTCTCCCCCTTTCACAAGCCTATCCACTGTCTCTCTCCCATCAATAAAGGCACAAAATGCCCAAAAAATACACTAAAAAAAAGAATGGTGTCTATCTGCTTGTCATGGACTCATGAGGTAGGAAAGACAAAAAACAGAAAAAAAATGTTGGCATATCTTTTTGAATAGCAGAGGCCTTTTTGACATTATTGATCCTGAAAATATCTTTAGAACTTTAGGGCTGCTTTTTACACACAGAAAATCCAAAGGAATCAATAAAGAATCAGATTGATGGACGGATTCAATAATGGCTTTGGTGTCAACGAAATATGTTCCACTCCCATCCCCAGTACTGAATCTACAGCACGTATCAAACCCACTTTTCCAGACCACATCAACAGCCTGTTATGAATTTGCTGTCTGCATGAGGAGACACACAGGTGCCCAAGGTCATAATAATTTAGCTTTTCACACATGCTTGAGGTATGACAATTTTCTACAGTAATTAGTAGATTAAAAAAGAGGATGGTCTGATTCCCCACTGGTTCCCTCTGGGAGCGAGGACCAGAATAGACTGGAATGAGTTCAACCCTCTGTCGGAATCAGAAAGAGGTCTGAATCTGGAGCATCAGGGAGATATCTGGTCTGTACTTCAGAGGAAGAGGGGGATATTTACTCTGTTGTTTCCTCTGATTGGGATAAAAATCAGGAGAACATGAAGCGGAAGACGTGGGATGAAGCATGTAAGATGAGGGATTACACTTGCAAACACAGATTCAGTTTATTGTATAATGTTTAAGACAGGACGTGTGAAATCCTTTGTCTCATCGGCTCATACTAAGGGAATCCATTAATGTGCTTCCTCACTGTACAAATGCATGTTTGTCTGAGGACACGTCACCTCGCAGGGTTTATGTTTCTGGGTGTCATTGTTCGTATGTTTCCCCCTCTGCTGAGCCGGCATGGACAATGTCGTCATGATGCAACAGGCAGCTAATCCTCTCCTTATGTAAACGCTTGACTGCTATTCAGATGACATGCAGGAGGGATGGAGAGCTTAGGTTTTGGCCGGATAGCGCTACAACAAGGTGTGTGTGTAAAGACGGCGTGTAGTCAGCATTTGTGTGATAAATGCTACAAGTTGTGTTTAAAAATAATCCTCGTCTCCAAGGACTGAGGAGATATCAGCAGGTGCACATACAGAGGGTTTACGCCATGATATCCTCACAAGGTTGGGGGAAGTATATACAGCGGGCTAATAGGAGGAAACGCTCTGTGTAAGGTTTATGCATATATTAGCATGATTAGCAAGAACGCCAGCTGAGGGAGAGGGTATAGAACAAGCCCAAAGGAGAATTAAGATTGATTTTTCTAAGCCCAGGAATAATCCTGACATGATTAAATGCGATAGAATTTGAGTCATATTCAAGTCATTGAGATTCAACTTACCCCGTCAGTTATGCAGAACATTTATGCATAAATTACCAAACAAGAGGAGTCCTTGACTGTGGATTTATATCTGATAGGTTAGAATTGACCAACACCAGTGGTCACCAAATGCTATTTTTGGGGGGCTCATTGATTAACATTGTTATTTCAACCATCTCTGTCACATGTAGGCTGTAGAACTGGAGATATATTATAAAATTGCCTTTGTTTGTGTTGGCATCATATGCGTTTCTGTTCATTATTTGCCTGTATGTGGCCCGTGCTACTGCAGATTTTCCTAGAGGGTAAAAAAAAAAACACAACCTGTATGTGGCTACCTGTTGTACTAGAGTTAAACTGCAAATACGGCATTTGCAGTTTAATTGATCAAACACCAATAGTAAGTAACACCAATGAATAAATACAAGTAACTAGTGACCTCACCTTCTGACTCCTCTGCACTCCATTTTTATGTTATTTTCCTCATCATAAATGTCTCAGTGTATGGGTGTAATGAGTTACCGTGTTAACTGATGATTGTACTGATAGATGTCGTAGTCAAAGCACCAGAAAAAATGGAGGGTGTGTCCTTCAATGCTTCATTTTTATTCATCAGTGTATCAATAAGCAATCGGGTTATGTAAGTATTTACAGTCTAAGGAACCAATCAAAAATTAACCATAGTGCCAGCTTAAGGCACCATTGTACATGGTCACCAGTTTAAGTAATACACCAAACACCTTTCCAACTTCTAAAGGAGAATCTATGTGTCATGAGTAATATAAACAGCCATGTCCACACCAAAGGTCCTAACTCACTGACTGCTCTGTGAGTTTGTTTTAAGTTCCAGGTCTTAGTTTACAGAGGTGGCACCTGGTGGGGCTGTGCATCTTATAGTCTCGAGATTTAATTTAATTACAATTCTACATTTCAGTCCAACTCTATATCACAGGTAGGGCTGGGAAATCAATCAATTAGATCAAATTTGTTCTAATTATTTTCTGCTAAATCAAAAAAAATGTTTTTATTGCCTCCCTTGATTGTAAGATGTAATTATATAAAATATAAATACAGAAAATGTACAGTTTTGATGATGGTGGGCCCTGGCATCTTTTGCATGAGCATATGTTTAGCTTGTGTTTGTTTTTTAAATGAGATTAAATACTCATCATTTTCATGTTAATACGCTGTGAAAATTTGCTCCGCTTTTAGTGTTCATCTAGCAGCCTATGTTCAAACTACATAATCAACATTTCATGACAAAAACACAGCATGCAGTTTAACTACAAGAGGGAAATTCTGTTTAGCTTGGTAAGATATTTTCATAACATAAAGGCAAATCATACTACCCAGCTCTAATCACAGGTTATCATGATCAATGTTATCAGTAGCTTCCTTGATTTTCTAGTTTTGGACATGGCTGTTTTATCAGTGAATACAAGCAGTTGCATAAAGATGCGGGGATCAAACCAACATGAAGCATATGCACCTGCTGCACCACTGCACCACCCTCTGCTCTGATCAGACTTGATTCATCCCTTTCCTGACTTACTAAGTTTGTGTTATGGTGAAATTAGAACAATATTGCAGAGGTCTATCAACAAAACTATTTTGATTTTCTGAATGTATTCAGTTCATTAAAAAAAATGTGGAACATTTGTGTATTTTTGTGACAAAGCAAATCTTTGTAAATGAGACACTAAGTGCCCTGATTAGCTGTAATGGGGGATTGTTGTTTCAGAAGCGGGTGTTTAACACAAAAGGCAGTCAAAGAGGCTTTTTTGAAACAAATATAAGATCATTAAATATTTGACCAGTGAAGGTCTCCCATCTGGCCTCATGAGCAAACAGCAGTCTGATGTTTATTCATCACACATTCATTCGGATCATTTGGAGCTTAATCTGTCACTGGTGTTCTCTCTCATGGCCTGTTAGTACATCTTTCTAAATAAAGCTTCCTCTTCTGTTTGTTTCCTCTCTCAGATCCTCCATCCTTCCGCGTGTCTGTCATTTTGGTTCAGTCCATCTGAAGTCAGAGGAAGGACTATGAAGACAAGCTGTGTCCCCTCGCAGTCAAATCCTCTGCGATATGAGCTGACATGGGTCCCCTGCTGATCACCATGATGACCATAAAGCTGTGACTGGCGTTGTGAAGCCTTCATCCCTTTTTCAGCACCCGACCCGGACCCTTCTCCTCTCTGAAGATCCTTCCCTGGGACCGGTGCTGCTTCCCTTTTCTCCTGCGAACACAACCTCCCATTCTGCACCTTTACATTCCCCTCTTTACAAATTAAACCCCTCTTTGTGATATCTCTATCAGCATCATGCAGGGTGCTTCTTCTGCTCTTTTTCTCCTCCTTCTCCCCTCCCTCCTCCTCCTCTCCCACTTTCCCATCGGAGTGAAAGGGGACTGCTGGTTGATTGAAGGGGACAAAGGCTACGTGTGGTTAGCTATCTGCAGTCAGAACCAGCCGCCTTACGAGACCATCCCCCAGCACATCAACAACACGGTCCACGACCTGAGGCTGAACGAAAATAAGCTGAAAGCCGTGCTCTTCAGCTCCATGTACCGCTTCACCAATCTGACCGACCTCAACCTCACCAAGAATGAAATCAGCTACATCGAAGACGGAGCGTTTGCAGGACAAGCTAATCTGCAGGTAACAAGAAGAAATCAGACGTGTGTGTTTTCACCTGCATGAAGTATAAAGAAACTTGAAACATGAAGCATGGCAGATAAACTCTAAGTAATCACTAAATACTTGGGATGTACCAAAATGGAAGTTTGTGGCTGAAGCCAAAGCCTAATAAAATATAAAACGCTTGGCCGAATATCGAATATCCATTGCGGAGGCAAAGTAGTTCACTATATTTTTTAACCGTGCATTAAATAGCTTAGAGTACATTTTAGACATGTTGTTAAAAGAAAGTAATTGTTTATTGAATATTATGACATTTTTTAATATTCCAGTAGCCTTTGCTTTTCAAAAAAAGCTCAACAAAGTTTTTCATTCACGTTAAGCCTTCAAACAAAACAAAACATGCATTAAAAAAATACTAAAGTGCATTGAAGTGGATATAAACCAATAAACCAATAATACCAACAAATAAATAATTGTCCTTTTGACACAAGACTGCTTTAAGGCTGTTACTTTATATTTGATATTTGAATAACCGATCAAATATGGGGATAAATATCCGTAACTGAATAGTAAATAAGTATTTGAATGTAAAATATTGAGTGTGGTGACACATCAGGTCTGGAGCAGTGGACCGTTTCATCCAACAGAGGGCGCTCTGAGCGCAGCTTGACCCTCAGTCACATCCACTGCTCTCTTGGCCTCAGTAAACAAAGAGTTTCCACTCCGAGCGAACATTAACAGCTCTGAATGTTCTGTAGAGAGCTGTGTGGAAGTAGTTTTGGTTCTACACCGTTGATGGCAAACTTAAAATCAAAGACCAGGCTGTGTGTCATGTGGAATACAGTTTAGTCCCCCGTCCTCTACGTATTTGCGTGCTCAGCTGTCGGCTTTTCATCCAAGCTATACGGTTGAGTGCAGCGGCGCTACATTTTTTGCATTATTCGGCCGAAAAAATTCGGCCACCGAATATTCGGTGCATCCTTACTAAATACGTCCATAAGTAAGGGCATTTTTCTTTGTTTTAATTGATGCCTTGAAATGTTCTCTAAGCTTTTTGTTTTCAGCTCTGTGTTCACACAAGATGCTGAAGTTTGCTTCTGGTTATTTTTGTTCGACTGAAGAGGCTCTAATCACATTTACACAAACACACTCTGACAACTGAATCAAAAATTACAAGGGCCTTAAAGGTTGACAAAAAAAAAACACATTAAAAAAATAATGTTCACCACCACATGCAAAACTTTTACCCCTTTGCAAAAAACTTTTCACTCTCTGCTGGGGATTTTTTTTTTTTCGCATGAGGAAACATATTTATCAGAGTGTTTTCTCATCAGGAAGTCAAACATTTTCAGTGGAACTCTTAAAATAAATTGAACGGAGGGCAAAGTTATGTTGTAATGTGGGTAATCATTTTAAGCAGGGCTGAAACACTTCAACCAAAGATGAAAAATATTTTAGCTCAAGATGAAGTGTACTGTGAAAATTAGATCTTTTTACATAAGGGAAAAAAATAGGAGGATAATTGTTTGGAAGCAGGAAAAAAAAAATGCAGGGAATTGGTTATGTACTTCCGAAAGGCCTCATGGTTCTAGTAGGTGTTTAGTTTAGAATCATGTCTTTTGTAAGCTGAATGATATTTTAGCAAGGGGAAGATTATCTTTTTATTATTATTATTTTTATATTTTTTTATTTTGAACAGGGATGAAACATCCAAAATCAGGATATTTATTTATTGACAGATGTATTTAAACAAACAAGGAATTGATATATTAGTGCCAAAAAACATACATCATGATTAAAATAAATATGTCAAGAGGAATAAAAATAACACAAAACTAGCATGAGGATAATAAGACAACAGAAAGTCTGCTGACACATTGAGAAAACAGAATGAGTAAAGAACTGTGGGCAGTACAAGAAATATAAAAAATGAAATAATATTTACAAGAAGCAGAAAACACAAGGTATTTTTTGATGGTACACTGATTGATTTAACAGTAAAATGCAGCTTCTCAGTTGCAGAAGGTGAATTTGTCCTTAAAGGCTGTCTTTGTAACTTCCTGCTTCATACTGAGGAAAACTTTACGCAGTATATTTATTTGGTAGTATTCAATGTGACTGCCAAATGGCTGTTATTTTGCAATATTCTAGGCCAAGCTGAGCTTAATGTTCTTTTTGTTTTTGGATGAGTGGCCAATAAATAAGATGCATTACTGCCCTTACTTTGTTAAAGTTTAGATTCAAGCAACTATTTCTGCAATACAAAAGCTCTATTAAACACATATAAATAAACAAGTTTCTTTAAGTATCATGAGCAAGATGATGTGCTTTGCCTCCTCAGTCTGATCTGACTTCTTTATCTGGTCTTGATAAACAAAATGAATCTGAATCTCAGCTGGTGATTAGCGCTTTTAAATTATTATGGACTGAAAAGTCAGATGAGTGAATAATTTGGATTTTCATATTTTCACCACCGAACACTAAGGATGGGATGAAATATCGTTTGGCAGTATATTGGGATACAGTATGTGACGAAATGCATCAAGTTTGAAAAAAAAGGATTGAGAAATAAAGACGTTGCGTCTGGTAATAGCGCATGTGACCAGAAGTGACAACAGCAAACATGAGCACCAACTACCTTGCCTCCAAAAAGCCGAATGATGGAGTCGAATGAGGTCGAAATTGAAGACGCTCGGCCTGGATACAAGTCATCTGTCTGGCAGTATTTTGGCTTTCTCATTTCTCAAGACGAAGACGGCGAAAACGAGCCTACCACTCGTTCGCATACACTCTCTCTAACCTCTCTAGGGTTAGAGAGAGTGTTATTGTTTGTGTTTGGCCTGTTAGGTCTTGTGTTTTCCTGTGTGCAACTCAAACAAAAACAAATAAGTTGGAATTACACAGTAATATTTTTTCTTTTTTACTTTTTTGATATTGTATCGTGACGTATCGTATCGTGACCCGGGCATATCGAGGTGCAGCGTATCGGGAGTTTAAGTGTATCATCCCATCCCTACTGAACACACACATTAGAAATGTGTAACACTGAAGTGACAACTTAAAAATATGGATATTTTGCAAGGTTTAATTTGTTTGATTGTTATCTGAATGTAACTGAACTCATTTTAATGCTAATGAGTGACTGAGCTATGGATATACACTGTAGCTGCCAAGATTTTAACCCCTGAACATCTGCAGCTTTGCATTTTGGGTAACAGCACACAAGGTCGACTGGTCTGATGCATACTGCTTGATTTTTCTAGAGGCAGTATAACATCTGGATATTTTTAGCATACTGTGGGCTTTGAAATCTGCTCGAATATTTGATCAAAACATGAAATATTTTTGCAAAGGGCAATTATTTTTATGTGAGGAAGAATTTTTACAAGAGTTAAGATACTTTTATAAGCAAAGAGTGAATTACTTGATTAAATATTTTTTAACATCAGATTTTTTCTTTTTCAGTTCATATGCCTTTTTAATTAATCAGTGAACATTTAATTTGCAAAGGGCTGGATATAAAAATGCAAATTACTTTTTCATCAAGTGTCTTGAAAAGGTTTTTTGTTTTTGAGAATTATTTGAGGCTCATTCAACATTCCATTAGACTGTTACATTAATTCTGAGACGGATAACTTGTGCTCAGTACTTTACTTTAATAATCTTCTGTAATTTTCTGCAGATTTATGAAGCTAAATCTCTTGACTGAGTAACGCCAGTCATTATCTCTTTCACAAGGTATAACTGTGAAAGAGAGGCCAGTTAGTAAAAGAACACTGACAGTGTTTTTCTTTTCTCTCCTCAGGTCCTTCAGCTGGGCTACAACAAATTAACAAACCTGACTGAGGGTATGATGAGAGGACTCGGCCGTATGCAGTGTCTATTCCTCCAGCACAACCTCATCGAGGTTATAGCCAGCAATGCATTCTGGGAGTGCCCCAGCCTCAGCAGCATCGACCTATCGTCCAACAAACTGGCCCGCATCGACCCAAACACATTCACAGTTCTCAGCCGGCTGATGGTCTGTGAACTGGCAGCAAATCCATTCCACTGCGGCTGTGACCTGTACAGCTTCCTGGTCTGGTTGGAGTCCTTTAACAATGTCACGCACACCTACGACCGCCTTCAGTGTGAGACGCCGAGGGAGATGTTTGGATACCCTTTGCTCACAGCGACGGGTCATTCGGGCCGGAACGCGAGGAACATCTTGTTCCACCGTTGCAGAGATGGAGTCATGATCCCTGGGATGACTTCACTCCCACCGGATCTGGACGGCCCCTCTGGGATCGGACCGGACATGTTTGGTGGCGTGGGGCCATACCACCAGGCCACCACCTCCTCCTCGTCTACTGAGAACAGCTACATCCCCAGCATCAAGCTCCTTCAAACCACTTTATCAACGGCTACTGTCCTGGTGCAGATCCCACGGCCCTACAGTAAAATGTACATCCTCACGCAGTACAACTACACCTTCGTCTCTGACGTCATGAACCTAAAGAGCAAGAAGGAGAAGATCACCCTAAACAAGCTCAAACCACACACCAACCACACCTTCTGCGTCGCATCCATCCGCAACTCCCAGCGCTACAACCACACCTGTATCACGTTCTGCACCCGAGCTCTGAATCCAGATGACCCTCTCCCCACGCCATCCACCACCACGCACTACATCATGACCATTGTGGGCTGCCTGTTTGGCATGCTCATTGTCTTGGGCTTCGTTTATTACTGTCTACGAAAGAAACGCATGCATGATGAGAAAAAGAAATCTATCTGCGTCAAGAAGACCATCCTGGAAATGCGCTATGGCCCGGAGGTGGCGGCAGCTGTGGCGAACGATCCATCGGCGGTCCACAAGCTCCAGGAGCAGTCCAGAGAGCACCACACGTATCAGCACCATCATGGAGGGAAGCTGCCCATGTCGACGTCCACCAGCTCTGGGATGCTTCACTCAGCCAACACGAGCTCGTCCAGACTTTCCACAATCCCACAGGTGGAGAAAATGGCCACCGCCTTCTCCGAGGCCATGGCTTCGACTAAGGGAAACTACATGGATATTAGAACTGGAGGGGCAGGGATGGAGAGGATGGTGGATGGTGGGCTTATTGGGATGAGGGGGTTGGATTTGAGGGACGATAATGGGAGTGATGATGTTGGAGATGACTCGGATGACGACGGACACGGCTCCGCTTCAGAGATTTCAACAATCGCCATGGAGGTGGATAAGGTGAACCAGATCATCAACAACTGCATCGACGCGCTGAAATTGGATGCAGCAGCAGTGGCAGCTTCAGGAGCTTCTACTAACCCCACAGCCTCATCCAATCCCACCTCCCCTCCCCCCACCAGCACTTCCTCCCTCACCCGTGGCCTAATCCCAATGTCCCAGGGGTTGACGGAAACGAGCCAGGTGATTACCCCGAACAAAATCCCTCCTCCTCCTCCGCTCCCTGCCTTGAATGCCCCTCTCTCTGAGCGACCAGGGATCACTGGTGGTGGCTACGTGGTCACCCCTCCCTATCGACCCCCTCCTCCAGCCACGGCTGTACGTCCAATTCAGAGGCAAATGAGTGCAGATGCTGCTGTGGTTATTGTGAATTCAGTAAAAAAACAATGCAGCACCACCTCCTGTGGCTCCATGGGCAGGGACAGGGAGCGCGGGGAGGCCAGAGTGTACAGCCTGGACGTGCCCGAGCCGAGGAGCCCTGACGGCTGTAATCAGCAGCAGCAGCAGTACCCGGACCGCGCCAGTCCCGTGGGCTGCGGGGAGCCCCTCGAGAGGCTGCCTTTGGTAGGGAGTGGGAGCTGTGGCGGAGGGGGTGGTGGTGGTTGCGACAGTGGTGGTGTTGGTGCCCTACACCAGGACAACCAGAACCCCCATCACTATCATCAACAGCAACAGATGCAACAGCAGCAACAGCAGGACGTGCAGCAGGACTACCACTGCTCGGAGCACCGCCACTCCGTCCCAGCTCTCTACTACGAAGGCTCCCACCAGGGCTCCCCGGCCCAGAGGGTCTCCTTTCTTAAGCCCCTGACACGCTCCCGCAGGGATGCAGCTTCTTACTCCCAGCTCTCGCCTGCCCGCCACCATTCCAGTTACTCTGGATACTCCTCTAGCCCGGAGTACTCCTCGGAGAGCACTCTGAGGATCTGGGAGAGGTTTCGTCCCTACAGAAAAGGCCAGCGGGATGAGTCCTGTTATGTGACGGCCGGGAACGCCCTTAGAAAAAAGGTGCAGTTTGCTAAAGGCGAGGACCTGCATGACATCCTTGATTATTGGAAGGGTGTGTCAGCACAGCAGAAGCTGTGACTATAGGACTGGGCCCACGCTGGGATCAAGAGTCTGGATTCTTCTCCTTAAAGCGGCCCGCAGGCCTGAGGAGAAAGGGGACTTACATGTTGAACAACATTCTGCCTTTGGATAATTTTTGGCATGCTAGGTGTACAGAATATTGTGCTGGGAGCAAGGACTGTGAAACTGTGCCTGGAATATTTGAGAGTCATGGTGTTGATTTTGACACTTCATTGTAGCACCATCTCTGGATTATTGTCATCTAGTGTTTGTCGGTTTGTTTAAAGCACGGGAGGTGTTGTTTTATACTCTGAGTGATCATGTTTGTGATCGACCATCTTTACAGTGCCATGTTTTCATCCATGGGAATCACAGAGGTAAATATGTACCCCACTCATTTAAAGCTTGTGTGATCCAAGGTGTTTCCTGTTTTGTAGTGGGTGCTGTAACATTTTAGATCTGTTCACTCTGTCTGAAGGATATTATGGGTGGATGGTATCTTTGTGATGACAGCCCATCACACTGTGATCAGTGCTGTCCTCCTCCGGCCCAGCTCTCTTTCATGACATCCTTCATGCAGCTGCAGTGTGCATTCAAAAATAACAGTCGCACTGAAAATCCTGGAAATAAACAAACCCAAAGGGAGAAAGATCAAGAGGTCCGACTGCAGAGGGACGTCATAAAGAGAGATGAAGGAGGAACCTTAGCCCAAAACTGTTTTGTCCCATTCAAAAGCATGTCCTAACAGCATGTGATACGAGCACTTGTGACCAGTGATGGTGCCAAAGTGGTGCGGGTACCACCAGTTTCTTCAGCTGCCACACCATATCACAAATGCCCCAAACCCTGACAATACAGGCAGCAGGAGCATCACATCAGCTCCACTATGATAACATTAATAAATGATCTTTTCTTACCAAATATCAAAACCCTGCAGGCTCTGGTGCCATTTTAGCAAAGACAACAGGATGATTCTACAGAGCTTGTTACCCTATTTTAAAAAGCTTCGACAGTGGTGAAAAGTATAATTCATATCCATGTTAGATGACACTATAACGCTCACTCTCATCAGACATTTAAAGCTTCATATTTTTTTAAGCTGAACATTAAAATTTACAGGTCAAATAACTAGTGTATCATGGCTGCAGGCGGCAGTGAGATTTCACTGCTGAGTAATAAGGAGCAGTGTTATTTCCTCGTATGCTGTTAGGACATGCATTAAGAAGTTTCACACAGATTCTCTCAAACTGCCCCAAGCTTAAAAAGTTAAAGTAATGATATGAATTTTAAAACTGAGACCAAAAATGTATTTAATTTAACTTTTGATATTACAGATCTGAGCAGCAGAGAAATATAATGGTGCATTTCCAGACATGATAATGGCTCAACTGGCTGGACTTGATGGCACTTTGGTGACAGGTACTTCATTTTGTGTTACAGAAAAAGCCTCTCCAGAGTACAACTGCATGAAACTACTGTGAACTCCAGTGATGGAGGTGGTAGTGAACCTGGCTCTGGCAAGAAGAAGAGTTTTGTTCCAAAATACAACTGAGAGCTTCGAACAAGTCAAACAGCAATATAGAGCCAACCTTGGGAGATATTTCTGAGTCTTTTTTCTTGTCCCATCCTGACGATACTCTAGTCAATCAGTGGTCTAAATGCCTTTACGTTAAATTGTGATGTTGCCTCAGCTAACTTTAAATCTCGCCATAGGTGATGTGAAAAAGATGCACCCGGTACCATTTGCAATCCTAAATGACATGGATGAGTTTGATGAAGATGTGTGATGTCCCAAAAAACAAACAACACTGGAAGAAAACTGGTTCTAGAGCTGGGCGATGAATCAAATTTAATCAAAATTACCAGTACTGCCTTTCACAGTTATGAATACTGAGTAATCAAAATTAAGAGATTACTGTGCCACAGGACATGTTGCACTTCTTTACTTTTTCCATTGCTGTTATTGGCATTCGATTGAGGCATTTCTGTTTTTGCATGCACATTTCTATGTAGTGCCAGCTATTTAATTTTCAGAATTAGTGTCAGATGCATATAGGTTCAATGAAAACATGTGGTGCTTGGTTTAAATCTCAATATCTACTAAAGTAATCACTATTATAGTTTTTGCCATGATCAAGCTGCTTTCCAATCTTTACCCCTTGGAGCCCGCCATAGTTGTACCCACTTAGAAGTTAGCCTGGCTCGGGTCCTACGTGAAAAAGACATTGCTCTGAAAATGTACCAAACGTAAGGGCTGGGTTTTAAAAAAATCAATTTAATCGATTTTAATGGATTTCCCTTTAAATGGTTCATAATCAATCCATGAAATCCAAAGATCGCTCTTTTAACTTAGGTAATTTTTTCTTCATTGGACGTGCAGAGAAGCAGCCTGTGGTATCAATCCAGCTAGTATTGTGTGATCTGCGTTTAGCTCTGCTTTCTACTGAACAAAATCTCGTGAGATGTTACTGCAAGTAATCAAACAAACATGGCAGAAGCAAATAGCACTTTATGGGCACCACCGGCAAGTTTAAAGGCTGACGTATGGACGTATTTCGGATTTTACAAGCACGAAGGAAAAGAGGAGTTGGACAGAAAACAAGTTACATGCAGAATACACATTAATGTATATAATTAATATAGATTAATATAACTACTTTGGGTTTATTTCTTAATGTAAAAACAATGTTAATAATGCACCAGGTCAAAAGTCACTTTTTAAGTTTACAGTATTGTTTTAACTGAGATATCCCAGACTGAACAAATATCTTATTGTATCGTGAATCGAATGGTTTGAGACCTGGTAATACTGAATCGAATCGATCCAGAAAATCTGAATCGATACCCAGCCCTACCAAACATCCTTTATTGCCATAACTTTAGTAAAATCAAGATTTAATGACCCTACACACAGGGCCTTGTAAAAGAAAATTTGCCAGATTCAAAGCTAACAGAGTCTCCCCTGGGGTCCCACCTCTGGGTTACAGGATCCCAGGTAGGAAACTAAGTCGACAGAGTACAGCTGGCTCTCTGTGAGCTATTATCACAGCGAGGAAATTCTTTTTGATCCAGAGACAGCTTGACAAAATACCAGTAACAGAAGAGGAGGATTTAGGAGTCAAACAGCAATGGGGAGCTGCTGACTGGAGGTTTATTATTGTTTTCTGTGGTATAGAAAAGTACATTCAAAATGAGAAAAGAATAATGGAGTTGAGGTGAGTTGAGCCAATATCAGAGTGGGAATGCATCAAAGTTACTAACTTCACCTCACATAAAGTCTAGTGGTGCAATACTTTGCAGATATCCTACATAACAGTATTCCAAACTACAGAAATGTGGGAATAATGGTAGTTTTGTGCAGTTTTGTACTTCAACAATGACAGTAAAATCATCTTCTGCCCTTTTCAAACTGTGATCTTAATACCTGCTGAAAGCTTTGCTTGCATGAGCTCATGCTTCTGAAGATTTAATCCTCCAAATTTTACAAAAAGCTTTCCAAAAACTCCACAGACTGAACGCTGATATAGGGATTAGATTTTGGCAATAATACTGGCAGAAATGTTCATATCTGTCATTTATGTGCCAGTAATGACATCACAACAGTAATGGGCATCCTTTCAACAGGGACCATACAGAAATCTAAGGGGCATGAAGGGTAGAGTTTTGTGTTCTGCTGCCACATTAGTATTAGAATTTGACATTCAAGTTTCAAAGAAGTCTATCAGCATCCTTTAAAAACGACCACGGTACATTCCAGATCCTTCCTCTGCCATGAAAAGTGAATGAGGCACAGAGGAAAGGGCACTTCTCGTTACTGCCAACGTGTCTGCTCCGCTCTCACAGTTACTACTATTGTGTCGACCGGTAACACCATTTGACAACTTGTGACAGGCATGTTCACTTGCACTTTACGCCTCATAAATTTGTGCGTGGCTGTGTGGTAAACAGTGGTCAGTGTAAGTGGGTGTTGGCATGCCGTGTCAGATTACATTGTGTGTGCCCAAACTGACGCAGATTAATAGGTGTCAGTCCTGTCTAATTCTGAACAATGCTAGAATATTAATGGCATGATTATTGTGTAATGTGTATTCTCCCAGACATACAGTATCTCGGACGCTCTGATAGCGCTGTGCCTCTTGATAACACGGCTGTAATGCAATCTCCAATCATGTTTAGTATTATCCACTCATCAGGCCATTAATATCAGAACAACCCGATCAGAGTCTCCCTGATTGATAAAGTCACTGCCTGTCATCCTGAAGTGCTGCTTTGCTGCTGAATCTTCAACAATCTGAGACACAGAATCCTAAAAATGTGAAAACTGAATCATTCCTCCGCTCTCCACATTCTGTTCAGGGCTTCATTCATGAGAAACAAAGTCAAAGTGGCATATTTGATTCCAGGAAACACGTTTTATCTCCCATTTGATGCTGTAGATGATGCTATTTGGCCAACATCCCACCACCTTCACAGCTCCGGCGGGTCTAATGGGATACAGGTTTGGCATCAGGGAGCTGAACATGTTTTGTTTTATTGAATCAGAAGAGGCAGAAATTGCCTTTGCAGGAGGGAGAACTTGGTCTGCACAACCCATTTAATCACTGCTCTTGATTTTGTTTTAACCAGTTGGATCTGCTCTTGGATACACTCTTCTGAATACATCCTGGAAGAGGGTGACATTTAAGGTGTCTCCTCATTAATCTGTTTCTCTGTTACTCCTTTCTGTTTTCAGAGAACTTCTAAGTTCATCTGTTTCATTAAGAATGGTGAGAGGTCTTACACCTTAGAGGTAATGATCTGCAGAGTGTTAATTTCCTCAAAGATGAGATGAAGCTCCTAACTGTTGCACCATAAGAAGTATTTGGGAAGTTCCACCTCATTCACCTTCACTACAGGGACGTTTCCATGAAAATCGCTTGGCTAAGAAACTGAGACTGCTGTAACAACCAACACAAACAAAAGTCTCACTGGCTCTCAGTGACATTCCAATCAATAAGTCAATCAGACTTTATCTGTACAGCATGTAGCACAAAGTGTGTTACAAGAAAAATAATAAATAAAGAATTAGAATAAACAAACCTTTTGGCATCAGCTCAGCTTGCTTGGAGCCACAGCCATGCCAGCTATGCCATAAAGAATTAAAGTTGTTCTGGAGGAAAAGGGGTCTGACTCTGTACCTAATAAGGTGGCCAGTGAGTGTACATGCAAGAGCATAGCAACCCTGACCACATTATGACTGTTTTATAGTCCTGCTGGAGGAACTTTGACATTAATAAGATAGAAACACACTGGCAAGGGTCGCCTCAAATTGCCAAGACTGGGCTGAAATAATAATTTCAATTGCTGTATGAAGTTTGAAATGAAAGAAGCAGGTGGACTTGGTGAGTTTAACTTCCCAAAACTTCAACTGCCATAAATTCATAGATTATAGAAAGTGATATTTTAACAGAACACCTAAAACTGTCCATTTGTATTATGTTTTTTTCATCACTATGTCTGCTTATGTTTACTGAAGAATACGTGACATCAAATTCTGATTATGTCTTTTATGTCTTTTCATGGATGGTTTGGCATCATGCTTTTCTCAGATGAACTTCCAAATGCTCTTCTGCTCAAACCAAATCACAAAATTAGCTTTAATGAAGCTCCATGATAGCAAATTTTCTTCATTGTTGGTGTGAGAAGTGCTAATCCGAGCAGTAATTTACAAAGACTGTTTAATCAAAGCTCAAATGGGTGCTTGCTGTAGTTGGAGGGGATGCTGCGTTAGTCATCAGAAATAATTAAATGAAAGCACGCTGCCAAAATAACCAAGAGAGAGTCGTGCAAATTGGAAATGTGGATTTTATCACTAAGTTCTAATCACACGAGCACAGCTATCTGCGAGCAATTTTGTAATGCTGCTAAAAGAGGCACCAAGATGATAATAAATCATCATAATATGAGAGAACATAATAAAACTTAAGCATCCCTTAACTTTCCTGACCCTCACCCAAATAAACAAGCATCAAATTAAGAAGTCGTCTCCCTGTCTCAGCTCTCCCCCTCGTTGAACGGCTTCAGGGGGCTCACTGGGAGATCAATGGTCCTTTTAGTGCCTCCGCTCTTGTTGTTTGCCTCAGCACCATGGGAAAACCGAACGTGAGGAAGCCATCTAATGTGCTATTAATGCTTAATCCTCATGTGGAGGGCTGGATCGGGTCACTTCCCCCTATCTCCGCAGACCGCCTGAAAATCTCTGACGCTTAAGTTTCCACTGTGTTAATCCTCTGATGCTCTCTTGTGTTTAAAGCCTGCTGCAATTAAACTGAGCCACGCCATCTTAAATAATGAATTCAAGTCTAAAATAGGATGTGGGTTTATGTCCAGTCAGCTTGTAAGTTGCTAACAGAATTAAATGCCTCCATTAGTAAAGACCGCAGTTGGAGGTTTCTGTCTTCCTGTAACTCCGTGCACTTTTATACTCGACATGTTTGTCCTTGAAGCACCCTTAGTCGAGGTGGGATGGTGAGATGAACAGCTTTTATTGTCTGAAGGTAATCTGAGGATAAAAGAGAAGCAGATCTGACGTTCTTAAATTATCTTATAGGACGATTACTTATCATAACAATCACAAAGGAAATCTGTGCACCAAGCACTAATCTAAGGTGATGGAGAGAATGATTGGCAAATTGCTTTTTGGATTTTTTTTGGCAAGTCTCTTTATCGGCTGTTCCCCTGATGAACATGTGAATTATATCCTGAAAGAATGGGCTGCAGACGAGGAACAAAAATAATAACACTATCACCCTTTTCTGCATAACTCAGACTGGCAGGTGTTTTATTTTGATAGGATGGCCTGATCCTTGCATATCCCCCTTGTGTGTCTTGACTATGCAGGCTTCACTACCGGCTTGTCCTGCTCTGATGAACAAAAAAGTACAACCTGAGATAAACTCACTGCTAAACCTTCTGCTCATGCACTCATCCACATGTGCTCTGGACATAGCTGTCCGTATTTTTAGCTTTGTGTAGCTGGAGGACAAGAGGCGCACAGGAGAGCCAGACTTCCAAATGTGGAGGGATTCAACCATAGACTGTAAAAAAACATGGATGTCATGTTGCTGGGCTTTTGTGAGGTCGCCACAAAAACAGCTCCCCCTGGTGACTGGCTGCAGTATAGGTCAAATCTCCGTCTCCCCCATTCATCTGAACGGGTCGTAGTGAAACTTCAAAAAATTAATACACCTTGTAGAAATATTTCTCCCATCCGTATGCTGTGGTGACATGAAAGTATTATTATTATTCCAAGTCCTCTTTTTTCTGAAAAGTTTCTTTTTCATCAGTTATTAGAGTTTAAAAAATAACCACGGTTTATGGCAGTTTCACAATGATTGTGTACGCCAGTGGTTCCCAAACTCTTCACAGCCTGTACCCCTTCAGACACTTGACCTCCAGCCATGTACCCCCAACTCTTATGCACTTATAACACTGAGAAAAATAAATGTTTAAGCCTGCCGCACTCCCACCTCCCACATTTTACATGCATAACATACAGATAAAATTTATTAAAGTGAATTATTTCTGACTAAATAGATTGATTTACCAGCAATGTCAGTGGGCAACACCAGTCCACTTTTGAAAAACAAATGTACATTTCTGAAACATTTTCATTAATGAACTTGAAGCTTTAATGAAAAGGCTGTCTGACTGAACTTACTGTATATTATTTTAAGAATTTTGGATCATTTAGGACAGATTTCCTTCTCCAAGATGCCTCAGCCTCTCTGCCAACACTCCAAGCCTTTATCAAAGCTCACAATACAAACATTTATCAGGTTGAACTTGAACTACTGAAACAACTGTTTAGATCTGACAGTTTTTCATGGACCCCCTACATCACTTCGCGTACCCCAGTTTGGGAACCACTGGTGTACGCTGTATGCTGTGGTGTTTTGCGACCGTTTACGACAGCTGCGTCCAGATATGGTCCAGATTCTCTACTGGCTGCACAATGGCGGCGCCCTGACGGGGGATATTCTGGCTTCAAAACCATTACATGGTAGAAGGCGGAGCCACGCTATCCAGTTCTTATAATACATCCATGGATTCAACTCAAAGTCAGAAGGAGAATTACAAAGGGGTGAAATTTTCCAGAAACATTCCAGAAGCTTTCCATGGGAAGTTACAATGGGGACTATTGAACGTTTTTTAATCAACTTTTCATGGGAATTTGTGGGAACAAAGTGGAAATGTGGGGTGATTTAAATAACCTGTATCATATCCAGACATAAATGTAAACATTTTGTTTGGTAACAGGGAGACATCCATGCAAAGAAATACAATTAGCAAACATTTCATTACCACAGATATGTTTGAGATAATTTGTGCACATGATGGAAGCAAACATGGTGCATTGTGGGGGCTTAACTCATTACCTCAAAGCACAGTCCTGTTTGCATGTGATTGAGGAATAACAGATATACGTCACTATACCTGCATGAAATCTGGCAGTTTTAGTCAATATTACACTAAAATAGCAAACTGTATTTAAAATCCCTGTTTAAGGGCCAACCTTCAGTTTTGTAAAGGTTCATTCTTATTTATTTATTTCAATTCTCACAGATAGTCCCGGCTTAAAAAAAAAAAATGGAATTTTGCAACCCTCGTGAGAACTAAATTTGGGTAAGATCAGATGGATAAAAACACACCATCAGTATAGTGTGCACACAGCATTTTCCTCCACACTCAGAAGGTGCAGTGACTTAATGTGTTGAATTTGAGCTGACCAGGTTCCTAAATGTGTCTATGACTGTCTCTTTAAGTTTAGATATTAGCTCATGGCTCCCGCTGACCCTGTGTCACAGTGAGTTATACACACATGTGACTGTTTGGGTTCCCCCACTGCCCTTCTCCTGCTCCCCCGCGATGGCTCTGCCGGGATTATACTGTGTTACATAAAACCCTGCCTCTGGGGACCTCTGCTGTGTCCTATAAATTGAACTATCTATCAGGCATGTCTGGTTAGTACTTTCTATTTTTTCATAGAGAGAGTAGGCTTGGTCCCATAAACCAGTGACACCAATTAATCCACGTTTAAGACACATGATAAAACATGATGAAGATAAGGCACAACCAGGAAAACAAAAAACTGGTCATCTCCTTTGACTCATTCAAACCACTATGTTAAAATGTCAGGCTGTTACTTCTGCAGCATATTGAGTGATTTTAGAAAGTCTCTGTTCCCTTCAGGTTTGAACCACACGTGAACACAAATGCACAAAAAACACAAAAAAGTGAGTCAGGATGAGTCACAGCCTGAATAAACAAAATGACTCTCCTCTTGAAAACAGGTAAATGGAGAGGGTGACTGTGGAGAGGCTTCAGCTTGTAGCTGGACATGTTGGATAAATAGATATGGATATAAAGAGTTACTGTGCATATTCCAAAGGAATATAGTGAAAATTAGTCTCACAAATGCCAGAAAAATGTCAGCTCCTGCTATGATTAAAAGCAGCCTCACTTTAAAGCTTGATTTTTAATTCTTAAGGCAGGTGATGGGCAGGTAATTGGCAGCGGCAGTGGGCTGCAAATCACTCATTTGGTGTCATTAGACCTTTTGTTTAATAGCCAATTAAGGCCATTAGCTTACTGTGTGGGAGAGTAGCCTGCGTGAATAATGTGCCAAACTTGATAACTGTGAAACTTAACCGTCTCCTTATTAAGAGCTGCAGAACGGCCGATATAATGGAAATTATATGCATGACATTTTTATGTACTTTGTGTAATGTGGGTTTGTATTTACCGTGACAGACTCCCCGGTCATTTTCACACTTAATGAAGCAGCAGGGACGGACTGAGCACTGCCAATGTTTCTGTTGAACTGCCAAAAATCCTGGAAAAGATTTTGAAATAAAAGTTATTTATGAGGGTCAGGTAGAAACATTTACCAACATGTTAAAGGCAACATACCTCTACGGAGGAGTTTTAGGGCTACCCGTGAGAAAAAAAAATGAGAGGGGGTAGAATTTTTTTTCATCATGCACTTTGAGAAAAAAAGTGGAAATGTTGAGAATAAAGTCGAAATGTTGAGTATAAAGTCTAAATATAATGTTGAAAATAAAGTTGAAATAGGATGTCGAGAATAAAGTCGAAATGTCGAGAATAAAGTTGGAATATAAAGGCGAGAATAAAGTTGAAATATGTTGAGAATAAAGTCGACCTTTTGAGACTAACAACCAGTGCACTGCTTCTACAAAATGCCGTCCAGTCAGTTAGATGAATTAGTGAAATTATACTTCTGACTCGGCTTTATTAACAAAGAATTACTTTCTCTTTTAGCCCACAGACAAACCGTAGCAATAAGTTTTAGGACTTTGAAGAGACTGTGCCAAAAACTGCAACTGTTCTGAAGGATAAACCACATTGTATTGTATTGACATTGTATGTTGATTTTTTGTTCTCGACATTGTTTGTAGACTTTATTCTTGACATCATATTTCGACTTTATTCTCGACTATATTCTCAACATTTTGACTTTTTTTCTTGAAGTGCATAATGAAAAAAAATTCTACCCCCTCTCATTTTTTTTCCTCATGGGTGGCCCTAATACTCTTTCGTAAACCTCAGACTAAATCACTGACATAAAAAGCAGAGTAAGAGAGAGGTCTCAAGCCTACTGACAAACAGCAGCAGTAATAACCATGCATCTAATTACGTGTAATTACATAAATGTTCATAAAGTCAAAACAGGGGAGTGACATTAAGGTTCCCAACTGTTCAGCATATAAAAATAAAAACATAAACTACCAAGACCAAAACGATTTTTTAACCTGGGTGTAAACACATTTATTTTAGCTGTAAAATCAGCTTCAAAATCAACACAAGTCCAATAAAACTCCATTCACACATGGAGCTCAAATGTACTGCTGCCCCTCTCCCAATCTACCATTGACAAACATGCAAACTGCAGGGAGACTTCCTGTTGTGATCGAGCATGTCAGGCAGAGATATTTTCTGCAATGTATCAGGGTTGCATGTGGAAAAAGGGCTCATGTGGCATCTGGTGCTTCTGCAGGCAGCCTCAAGTGGACATCTTTGGAACTGCAGCTTTAGGCACATCCAATAAGCTTCATGTCTGAGCTTTGATTTCTGTTTTGTAAATCATTTAGACTAAAATAATATATTCTTTGTAATGTACAGAAGAGCATTTGGACACTATAAGAAGTCAACTTTGACTGAAGTTTCTCTTTTTACTGAACGGTTCTGTCCATGCCAACATTTTTACACGCTTATTTTGTTTTCATTGACACAGTATGCATTCATTCTGAAAGGTTTAGTTCCCAAAGACGGACGAAGGACTTAAAGAATCTGTGAAATATCTGTGAATTTTGTACACTAGATAAAGAAAAAAAAGCTAAGGTTAAAAATGCTTCTCTGGATGTTTTATACTCAGCCTGATCTCTTGATATGTTTGTGTGTTTCTCTACTTTCAGTTGGATGTTTGTCTTTGTTTATATTTTGTTTTGGGCTTTTATTTTGACGGGGTGGGTTGGAAATTGGGATCAATGGGGATCAAAGTTTTTTAATACTTGCAATGATATATGTTATAAAGGTTTAAGAGCTGAGAAAGCTTAACATAGTGTAATACATAAAAGAAAAGTTGTTATATTTGCATGACTCCCTGTATTTTTTGAGAGACTAAAATATATTGTTGTGTACAATGAGTGGACGTACAATGAAAACAAAAACTGTAGGGGCTGAAATATCGTCATTGATTTGAACATTTAGCCGTTTTTTACTCTCTGTGACGTTTTATATGACATTATTACTATTGGTTTTCATTGGGTGGTGTTACTTTGTGCTGCTGTTGTTGCAGCTCTCATTTAGCCACAGGCTAGAGGTAAGAAGAGGGGCTAAAAATCCATCATTTATTAGAAACTGCACTCCATTCTTCTCTATTACTCGATTATCTGCAGATAGAGCTTTGTTCTCTGACTTGAGGCAACGGCCATCACAGCATGTGGGCTCCATTTTCTTTTAACTCAACTCATCTTTGTGGGCAAAGTCCAAGCAAACATTTCCAATTCTTATCTTTGCTTTATCGAACACATGGTGGAATGTCTTGCGGTCTAGATTCAATCACAATTCATCAGGAAGAAGTCGCTGGTGAATCGATGCAGCTCCAGTGGCCCCCTCCTCAGCAACGGCCCCCTCACTGTTAGCTAAATCAGATATTTTCATTCCTCATGCTCTGCTCTCGGAGCCCGCTGCTTCTCTTTCCCACTACTTAATTGAATTGGTCTTATTTCCAGCCGGCTGTAAATCAGTCTATTACCACAAGTCCTGTATTATTCACCAGTTTATTTATCAGCTTTTAAAACACTTTTTGTGGGGAAGAAAAGCCTCTTGACTTCATTAATCAAAGATTAGAAGAGCTATCACTGAAATCCTCATGATTATGATAATGGTCAACAATGAATATTTATCATCTACAGCAGAGGAAAATTTCATATACTCCTCTGAATGGAGAATAATGCGCCCAAAAGGAATGCATGAGACTGCACAGAGAACAAATCAGCTCTAATTGGTTCCACTGGACGGAGAAGAGCTCGTTATGAGGCCGAGTGTTGAATACTTTTCATTTAGCGAGCCACCATTTGTGTGTTATGAACACGGACTGCAGCCTCACTGATGCAATATTAGTCCATTATGTGCCACAGTGTGACAACAGAGCATAAGTCAAAGTCATATTTATGGAGCATTTTCATCAAACGGTCTGGTTTAGCTTGCACCAGCTGGGCACTCTTTGATTCAGTACATCTTGATCTTGATTGTGGGTCCAGAGCCAGTTATTATCCTCTCTTGGTCAGCTGCTTTATGTCCAGCTCCACCCTTTAAGGCCGGATAGAAAAGCTTCCCAACCCAACAGACGTGTGCCAAAGTCGTGGGGCAGTACAGACTGGATATTTTGGTATTTTCCCTCCTTTCTGACAGCAAAAGATTTGGTTCTTAGGGTCACAGAAGCTGCCCAACAAAACCAAATCAGGCTCACCAGTTAGACCAAACCAAAAGAACAACCCAAAATCAAAACAATTGTTTTTTTTAATTTGGCCCAAAACAGAAAATAAACATCATAAGATTATCTAAACATTCTGATTCAGAAGCCATAGAGATGGGTCTTCACAAAAACAGCTTGCTACAAGAAGAGGACAGACTCATTATACAGTTAGTGAAGGTGTTGGAAACTGACATATCTCCAGATACTAAGAAATCCTTAAAAACAAAAATACTTGATTCACATCATGTCCGGATCACTTCTTTCTTGTGCCATGAAAAACATTCCTTACATATCTGATCAGGACGTTTTGAGTTATTTTGTTAAAAGACAGAAAGACAAATTGACAAACTACAGAAAAATATATGTGTCAAACAAAACTACACCATTTAAGCCTTTGGAATGCAAAGTTTAAAATATATAAAACTCTTTAAAAGTTGCCTGTAATGAAAATTGAAGGGCAAAGCTTACATCTGTTCATCCCTAAATTGTTAATTGTATTTTGTTTATCATAGCCGTAGATATTACTCCGAAAAATGATCAATTCAACCTTAAAATGTCAGTATACAGTTCTCCATATTTAAAGAAATTGAGAATAAAAATTGAGAATGTAAAAAGTAAAATTTCAAAGGTATTTTTTCTGTTAAATATAAGAACATTTTTATCTTAATATTAATTTACCTGTAATTTATAAAAAAGGTAGGAAACAATATATAACATTTTTCAATTGTTGATTTTTTCCCTTGAGTGGGGTGGTCATAGTTTTTATTGGACAGAACAGACATTAGATAGACGGACATGAGGATATGAGACTGACATGCAGGACAGAAGCACTGGTTTGGATTTATCAGGTAGTCAAACCAACCGCTTGCCCGCCGGTGCCAAGAGTAGTTTTTCATTTGCAGGTGCAGGTGTTAAACCCAGTTAAACATTTTGTTAATCACATAAACCTCACTGGCTGGTACATCGCTCACTGTAATGGGAAAATTGGCACTCTTAAAATGGTTAAATCTCCCTTGTCAGGGTTGATTTGTCACCAAAAAACACTTACATTTAATGTCTAAATAACATTTTCTGTCCTGTGTTTAATGACTAGTTAAAGCATTATGTTCTCCAACAGCTAAATGAGAAGAATTATATTCATATGACTATAACAATGTTCTCCAGAGGCTTTAATAGTTTGTATTCCCATGTTTGAATCAGTGAAATTCTGCAGTAATCTGATCAGGCAGGATTCTGGCACTGGATTCCAACCCTGGATGCAGATCTGTGAAACTGGCCAAAAGGTCCGGCTGCAGTGAGAGCAGATGCCGTTCAGTGTCAGAGGACTCTCATTGTGATCGGTGTTAATGTTTCCTGCCCTCACAGAGAGGCGAGGCCGAGCTCCTATTGATATTCTGAACACACAGAAGTAGAGAAGGTTCTCCCCGAGCCGGGATGATTGAAGCCGTCAGCGTAAAGACTGAGAAGTCAGCAGCTTCCAAAAATGGAAACTGGAAGTCAGGAAAAAGAAGGAGGAGGAGGAGGAGGGGGCCTTACCTTGATGTATTGAGGAAAATATACAGACAGGAATCAATGTGTGCAAAGCTGAGGTAACATGAAGCTGCAGAAACAGCCGCACACTCACCTTAGTCATGAAATTAAGTTTGGAGATAAAACCCTGCACAGAATCTCTGATTTTTTTCTGTGTTTATTTAGGTCACATTTTCCTCTAACTGCAAGGAAGTAATTTAAAGTACTTTTCCAACACTAGAAAGACAAGAGTTGAGGCACTTTGCAGTTTCACATATTAAAATATGAAAAAAAAGATTTTACTGCCTCTTAAAGTGTCACATAATCTCTATTATCCTAGAACAAATCCTAGAACAAAAATCAGTCAAATACAACCACCATCGCTGTGATGGCCAAATAAAATGACCACATTATTACCATCACCTTTGAGTTCAAGCACGTCTTCATTTATTTGAAAAATCTTGCTTTAGTCAGATTTCAGAATGAGGGGATATTTGTGTCTTAAACTCCTTAAATAAAAGGGCCATCACTGTATAAGAATCAGAGTCATATTATGATCAAATCTGTTGTTCCTCTCCCCTCTGGTTTAGCTGTTCTTCATGTTCAGAGACCAAAAGGGAAAGACGAAACAAAGGTTTGATGATGGGAACAATTCTTTGCTTTTATTCTTTCTTGTATTATTTGTTGCTGATATTAACATTTTTCCCTTTGCGATTTCTGTACAAAAGATCTATTTCTATATTTGCAATAAATTTGTAATTAAAAAAGAAAAATGAGATTGAAGTTTTTGTTCTTTGATTTGTTTTGACATGGCCGGCTGCATCACTGCACCGTCCGAACAATGTTTTTTATGGTACAGCTTTAAAGGTGTAGTCAGCGATCTTCTAATCTTCTAATCTAATGCACTATTTGTCAAAATCACCGTATTTCTCCTTTCCATCCACAAGATGTCACCACTGACAGCATGTTGAAAAAAAAGTCTGGTTTCAATACACAGCCTTGGCTCTGAATTGCAGCAGGTAAATACTGGGGCTCGGGCCAAGTTACCAAAACAGAGTACACCCCCCCACATCCAGGGGGCAATCATACTCATGCAGATCAGACAGGGGGGGAGGGGGAGTCGTAGGTTGCATGGCGTGCGCAGTTAGCGTAAGAGAGAGATACAATAGGTGCAGTAGCAATGGCTGAAAAACAGCCCAAAAGAAAAAGGTCAGAGGAGTGAAAAGTGAAAAAGAAGGGCTATGACCATGAAAGAGCAAAGACCCGGGTCAACGTTGGTGTTGCTTTCTGATGGTGGAGGGAACTCCGCAAATTTAAAGACCTGAAAACGGATGCGGATGTCACCGTCTATCTGCTGGATAGGTAAGCAACATTAGCTTTGTGGTGCTTCACATAACAGTAACAGCCGTCGGGCATTCATCTTATTGTCTAATCTGACAAAATGTACTGTTGTTGTGATGTTATCAATAACGGTAGTTGAGTTTTCTGACGAGTCGGGATTACCTTAGCTATGTTGGTCAGCTACGCAGTTTCTACGTCCATTTCCATGACGATGCACATCCATCAGCTTTCGTAGTTGGAGCCAGGGGTGAAGTATGAAGGGAGAGGTGGGTATAAATTAATTCATAAATAACCTCTTCACTCATTTTCTCCCACATCGCTGACTACACCTTTAATACTTGAAGGTTAACACGGTTAGTAAAAATAATTTCTTCTGACATTAACTTGGGTATTACCAGAAGATGCACAGACCTCCGCCAAGCAGCTCAGTCACAGCAGAGGCTTTCCACAATCCCTGTAAATAAAAGATCCAGTACTGGATCACCACCGATAGGATGGCAGACTCTCTGCTCATGTCTGTCCATGTGAAGCTGGGTAATGTAGTGACATGGACTTGAAAAGTGTTGATGTGCAAATAGACTACAGTTCCCATAATGATGTAAGAGAATGAAATTTGCCGTTATAAACTTCAATGTTTTCAATGCTGCAATCTGGATCAGATCCAGATGAAATTTGCCCTGATGACAGAGTTATATTAAATATATTATTGTGTACATTTTGAAGTGAATCTCTGCAATGATGTCATTTTTAAAATACTGGTAAATGTTAAGTTATGGGATTGTTATGTAATGTAATGGCTTCTTCCTTGGACCAATCCACACCAATGGTAAATGTTCATGTAAATTCATCCAGTGCTTTTTGCGTAGTCTTGCTAACAGACTAACAGACAGAAAGACCCTGGCAAAAACTTATTTGGCTGTGGTAAACATCTAAAAAGGAATGTGAAAAACAACTTTTGCATGTGGATATGAGTTCTTAAGGCTCACTTTTACTCCTTTTAATCCAAAAATAGGTTTATAACAATAAAAGAACAAAAGCATACCGACACAAAAACATATGTAATATTAGGTGCAGCGTACCATAGACCTCCAACCACTGTGACTGTGCTGATGCTTAGCATAGCATTTGATCTCCATCCAGAATTATATATACATTTTTTTTCTTGTCATATCTTTTCAAACCACAAGTCTGATTGGCGTTGCATTTTAACTTGTGGCAATGATATCTGCTGTTAGCTGGTTTATGAAATAACTTTTTTTTCATTTATATTTCAATTCAGACACATCTGATATCCTCGATCAAATCCTGAAACTCTTGTGAAACAACAACACCTGGTCTTGTCCAAAATGTCGGCAGCATTTGTGCAGTCACAGTGCGTTTAAAGCAGCATCATAGTGATGTGCTACAGAAAGTATGTTAAATGGTCCAATCACCAAGGCTGAAAATGGAGGTTTACCAACCCAAGTATACAACAGTGATGGTTAATGTGTGGACAGATGGTCAAAACACACTGACCAAAAGAACTTAAAAGGACACACTTTAAAAAATCTCAAGAGCAGGGTTTAGATCCCTCCTCTATATCACATTAACTAAGCGGCTATGTACAAAAGTAAAACCAGTGCCACAATGGGGTATGCAGGTTTTACAACCTTTACAGATTTTCTGTCTCCCCTCTTGGGCTCTGATGGAGGATCTTTGACACCATCGTCTCTTTCAAAACCAAAAGTCAATCTGCAGGGAGGGATGAGGAGAGAGTCTAAACATTAACCTCATACTGTTCTGCTGCAATATGTGCTTTAGACCAGTGGGCAGTGGAATAAAAAGCTTCAGGGATCTACTACACCTTTTGGGTGCAGAGGAAACTGCTGTAAAAATATCTGCATACTGTGCTGATGGTGTGTGTTTAACCCATCTGTCCAGAGTCTGAGATGATCTGATGTTCCCATTAATTATTAATAAGTGTTTTATCAGTTCTTACCTCTCAGTTGTATCCTTCTACATCAGGTAGTTAAGCACTCTGTTTCTTTAAGGTACATACACCGTGTAGAGACAGAGGACAGAGTCTATGAGTACAAAATTCAACTGTGAGTTCATCTCAGGTTGTACTTATTTGTTCAAAATGAAATACCCTTTAGTGCATAATACTATGAATGAAAATTGAAAAGTAACTTTTTGTGTGCTTATGGCTAGGTACAAATGTTCTCTGGCCTGGTCAAAAAAACAGAGCTTAGCTTTAAATAATACAAAGATGAGTTATCCAACTAAAAAAAGAATACTGACGTAAACCTTTGACAGTTATTCAAAAGAAAATGGAGCAGATCATCAATCATAAACTGATTAACGGATGACATAGATGCCATTATAAAACCATCTTTTTTAATGGAAGTCAGTGTCCCACTGGTGTCACATATTTTTAACAAGCTTTAACATATTTCACAAACTTTATTTCTACCCAGTCTGAAGTCGACATAACACATGATACATAAACAGGAGCTAAATTTTCCCAAACACTGAGACTTCAATCAGCTCTATTTAAACTTCTGTTCACTTTTGGGTTTATGAAAAATAATTACCAATTACCAATAATCAACAATGAAAGGCTCAACTGTTGTGTGCCACCATATATGAATACTGTTTGCAATAAATAGCTCGTGTGCTACTCTTTGATCAGATGATGAAATTATTCATGCTCTGAAGTCTGCAGAGCACCTGGTCTGTCTACTGCCTGAGATTGTGGGAATTCCCTGAACAAAACACACACACACTGGCCACTTGTACACTCCATTAAAGCCTCTCGTGTGGAGGGCCTGGCTGCACAGGCACAGATGGGTACTCAGAGCAGGGAGGGAAAAATCACAACTTGATGACTCACCAAAACGACAAACACGTCCACCTCAGCCGCTGCCCGCTCCACAGAGAGTCAGATGTTTGAGTCGAGTGTGAGCGAACGCTTTGCTGAACATTCAAGTTTAATGAGAAGACGACAGAGAACAAACGGGGAGGATTTTTTTATTTCAACCTGAGGCAGAGATGGGCTACAGAGCCCAGCTTCACTGGTAACAACCAAAGTGCCGGTCGGACATGTTTAGACAACAGAGGGATTGTTGGTATTTACTCACTGTGTTACGCAATGTGGATGCACAATTTGATTTTCAGAGGCAGGAACAAGAACACAAAGGAGATTGTTATCCAGGCAGAAGAGTTATCATGGTCCAAGGACCATTGAGACATGCTAAGGATCTAAAATGCTACTTTAAAAATGTATAGCCTACTCTGAGGCAGGGCCGAGATGATGTTTCGAGGCTCCACTGATGAAAAGGTCAGGAGTGCGTCAACATAAGGTCTGAATAGGCAGCAGATACACCAGTGGAACAGGGACAAAGCTGAACCTTGCACTGGGCAGCAGGAACTTGGATCCATCCTTTGAGAGGAATGACATGATCCAGGCTGAGATCCGACAGCTTGAGAAGGAAGGGAGAAGGTCTACGGCTGTGGAGCTTGCATGAAATGAGACCTGCGAATGCTTAAGATGTCCTTCGCTGAACTCAGTACAGTGGAGCCTCCCATGCCTTTTTAGCCAGCGGGAGATATCGATGGTGCCATGACAAGGGCTGCAGTCGAATAGTCCTTTTTGCTTCTGCAGGTTCCCAACTGAGTGAAATAAACCAAAGTAGTTCATAATAAGAGCTGTTGGAATAGTCAAAACGCTTAGGAAAAGTGGCTCAATGCCTCTTTAGCATCTCCTTTAGCATATGATACACTACACCATACCTTACGAAAGGAAAGGAGATTATTCTGTCCCACAGTTCTCTGCTGCTTTTGACACACAGACCATGTGAATTAACACAGCTGTTCGATCCTTACAAAAGTTTACCAAAACCTGCCTTAACTTTCCAATAGTCTGATTCTCTGAAGACTTTTAAACACGGTTCAATATCAATAATTTGTACACTATTAGATTGTGGGCTTAACAATGTATGCCTTTCTATCATTCAGTTCCCATTTATTTTCATGCATTGATTGGTGTTCATGTTGACAATGAGTAGAAAAATGTATTTAAATCCTCATGTCCAACATCGGTTGTGCAGACGTAATTTTTACTGGGTTGTTAGTGTTCAAATTTTCTGCAAGGAACAAAACTGTCATGATATACAAGAACTTCTAAGATGCATTTTTTGTAGTCCATCTTTAGATTGTAGTTTCACCGCAGCAGTAACATCCATAATTGCATGATGACGTAGCGTAGTGAAGTGTAGTTGGATTCTCTCTGCACAGCAGTTTTCCTTTCCTAAGTCTTTCTGAATTCTTCTTTCCTTAACCTCATGACATTTCCCCTGGGGTTAAGGAAAAGTGGTTAGGAAAGGGCTTAGGAGGTGACTATTCGACCATACCCAAGGTCATCAGGAAACTAGCTGACACATCAGAGCAGGAGAGACGTTCATGTGAGATCAACACTATCCATGAATCATCAGAAAGGAGGAGTAACCATGGTATGGAGGAGGCAAGCTGAGAGAGCCTCTTGAATAAAGGGGAAGGTGTTTAGGTGGAGGCCAGGTGAAGGTGAGCAGTGACTGGTCATCACTGGTAAAAATGCCTAATGAAAGCTGGATGCCACCTGAAGACGTCTCCTCCTGGCTGAAGAAGCATCTGATCAAAGATAATGGCACCTATTCCCCTCTCTCAGAGGGACCTGGTTGCCATGATATAGCACTATGTAAGTTTGGCAGTAAGCCTTGGTTTCTGTGCAAGAGGGGAGAGCTGGTTTAAGGCATGACTTCACTCTCAGCCAGCTTAGAGGAGAGGTTTAGAGTTGCAAACAGGGCACAGTGGTACTTTAAACTGAGGATAAAGAAAAGATGTAAAGATTTCAGACCTCTTGTTGGATTCGTCCTTGAATGGATCCACACTGACACCTGTGTTTGGAAAGCTGCATCAATGAATATCTATCAGCATGTTGTCCTTTTTCGAAATGCTTGACTAGGACTGTAAAATATGCCTGATCGCTCTGTTACTATTCTCTTTATCATTCAGATTTTACTTCCTGCTTTGGCCCTACGTCATACCTACAGTCACCAATAGGGATGTATATCGTTATGATTTTATCGATACAGATACCGATATTCCTTATCAGTATCGATACTTGTTGATACTCTTATCGATACTACAACACGTAATTTTGTGTAAAAGAGACTTTACAAGATATTAAATGATTCAACCTGTTTTTACTACCACAAGGTAATAATAAAGCTTCAACAGAATAGAAGTAATGCATTACAAATGCTTCTCAGAGGCAAAAAGAAAGCTAAGGAGATGGCAAAACCCCTTCATGCCGCCCAACAGACTGCGTACAGACAGACCCATATATCTTGTGGTGCTAAAATCGATGCTGTAATGATGACTACAAGGGCTCCCGCTTTATTAGATAGTTGTACAACTGTTAAAATATGGGGATAGATAATTGTAACTTAACAGTAAATAAATATTCGAATGTAAAATATTGAGTGTAGCAGCACATCAGGGCGCCTGGAGCAGTGGACTGTTTCATCCAACAGAGGGCGCTGTGAGCGCAGCTTGACCGTCAGTCACATCCAGTGCTCTCTTAACCTCAGTAAACAAGAGTTTCTGCTCCGAGCGAGCATTAATAGCTCTGATTCATCTGAAGAGAGCTGTGCCGTCGGCTTTTCATCCAAGTTATACGGCCTAGTGCAGCAGCGCTTCGTCAAGAATTTGAGCCCATGTGGCTGTGTTGTTTTCGACAGGGTCTTTACCGAAGGAGCGGATAATAGAGTCTCTGTAGATGCTGCAGTCTTTAGTGTTAGCCGGGCTGCTAACTTTACTCGTGTTGCTATAGCAATCAAACAGCCTGCCAGCCTTTAGCTTTATACTATGTGCACGCTCCAAGTGTTTGGTGATGTTGCTAGTATTTCCCCCCTTGGACGCAACTTGTCTCTGACAGAGATTGCATCGGGCCGAGTTTTCATTATCCTTGCTGAAGTGAGCTCAAGTCTTAGCCCTGACTGACATGCTTGAGCCGGATGGCGGTAATGTCATAACTACGTGACAGTTGAAGAGAAGTCGAAATGACAATAACGGTACCGTTTTTCCAGATTCTTAACGGTGTTCGGGTACTGACCCAATTGGGGACCGGTACATGAAAGTACCGGTCCACGGTATACATCCCTAGTCTCCAATGCCATGAACCATCACTTTTATCAAATTTCACATTGCCCCTTGGCTGTATTCTCTCCCATCTTCTACTCTTTCTTCTTCAGCTTTTTTATCCACTCACTCCCCCTCCGTATCTCTGACCCTGTTCCTCTCCTAATGCCATCCCTGTCTCCCCATTGTTGTCTCAACCCTACAGCTCAGAGTTGTGGAAGTCAAACTCAGCAGCTATAGGAATATTCCACATTTCTAAATATCCATAACTCCAAACCCTCCGTGTTAAGCTCCTTATCGCCTAAGGATTAGGGGATTGGATTAACCCTTTCCTGCCCATTCTGCATTTTAAACTAACTGTTAATCCTGCCTGCTATCAGCGTGTGCCCTTTCACGCCCGTATCTGGCATTGTGGTATGCTGAATGTGTGTTTGTTTATGTTCATAAAGAAAGAGATAAATGCACATAAAGAGGAGAAAAGGCTGATGTTTGAACTAACACACAGAGACAAAAGAGGAGCAGAGCTGACCTGCAGACTCTGTGGGATCTCCCTGGTTTTTATTGACCTCCAGAGAACGTGAGACTATTTCAGTAATCTCTCTTTGACCTCACTATCACTGCACGCACTCTCACTCAAACATAAACACATGGTCACTTAGACACACACACGGCTTCAGGCCTCCATAGAAACAAATCATACTCTCTGAGTTTCCTCCACCAAGGAGGTTTTGCCAGCAGAAGAAAGGAGTGATGCGATTGTTGTGGTGATTCTAGGGCAGATGCAGAGTTTTTGAAAGGACTTGTTAACATTGTGAGATGGGACAGTTTTTGCTAATAAGTTAGCCTCTCGTCACTGACTCCATAGAGCCCCACTGATGTTACCATGATGCCCTTACCTTGAACGAAATCAATCAATCAGTAAATCTTCATTTGTATTGCACCAGTTCATTAACCCTTCAGTGTAGATAGACCTGCCCAATTTATTGTCTGAAATCACGCAGATCCATCTTGCCAAGCTCCAACCTCCAATGACTTCATCGGCCAAAAGCTGGAGGGCCAATCAGTGAAATGAGGCAAAAAACTGAAGACAACAGCTGTTGTGAGTGTACGTCTGAAAACGATGCCAGCTTCTGAAAGGCAGCTTTTGAAGCGGTCTCTGCGCATGCAGCAACATCTGCAGAATGTCACGTAAACTTTTTCCTACGGGTAATCATGCTTTTGCTCTTTTTTTGACCAGGTATTGGCTGGGAAACTGGTATAGATGCTGAAATCCTATGAGGGGCGATGCCAGTTGGTCTATAATAGCCCATTTTCTGTTTTAAGCTTTCTGTTACTTTGCTTACAAAAAGACTGACAAACAGACAAACAGTAGCAAAAACAAAATGTCTTTATTGGAGTCAACAAAGAAGCAGAGCTGGCTGGCCCCTTAGGCAATATAGGCAAATGTTTAGGGCACCTTAACCTTCAATGGGAGGGGGCAAAATCTGGAAAAACTCACCCTCAATAAACTATATTGAGCCTGAAAATGGAAAAGCTCACATTGATTTGAATGTAAAGCATTGCTCCATTTAAATTACTACAAATGATAATATCAAATAAGTGTAAATGTGTAGAGCTATTGTGCGAACACGCTGTGGTTATTTCAATTCAATGATGTTAGTTGTTGTATTTATCCTGTATTCTTATTATTATTATTTATTCACTTATTTATAGGATGTTTTGTGGTTAGGGCATTTATCTTGTGTTTTAGACTATTTTGCATTTATTTGTAATTTGTTAAGCATGTAAATTGGGTGATATGTTATCATGCAAATGAAAGACAATGGTCAAAACAATTTGACATCTTTGTAGGCATACATAAAAAGCCAATGGAAGGGGCATCATAAAATCTCACCTAGCGTAGGGCCGGCTTTGCGAAGAAGTCAAAGACTGAAGTGACTGTAAATGTCTGACAGGCTGTAGTGAAGACAACAGGACATTTATTAAAGGTGCTATGAAGAGAATTTATCGCCGGCGTAATGCTCGGAAATGGGAGTGACATCATCTCCGACTTATCGGCGTTCCAGTTGAAGTCAGAAAAAAAACATGCCGATCTACCAGGCTATTGTTAGCTGTTGTTAGCACGCCCTGCGTTGTTGTATGAAGAATGTAATTATCACTGTGGCAGCATTTTTGTAAATATAAATCTAACAATACTATGTATACAGCTGATCTAGAGCGACACACCCCAGTCAGAAGTGCAAATAAATTGATTATTACAGGAGCTAAATAACTGTTCACACTGGGGGCATCCATCTTCGATTGACACCTCGGGGTGGCGAGGTTTCACCGAGTTCCCAGTAGGAAATTCAGACTTCGGGGGACGTTCCAGTTGCAGTTTCCCACTCGGAGCTCAAAATTCCTACTTCTGACTACAACTGAAACGCACCGGAGACGTGAAGCCAAATGTGTTTGTTTGTTGTGGTAAATGCAGCATGGATCTTTGTTGGAACTCTGCATTGCTTTACAACTTCTTTTTCAACAACTTACAGGATGCAAAGCGACGAGGTAATGTATCTCTTTCTAGTTACATAGTGGTAGTTTTTGATGTGTGACGACAAGCAATGCGGGGAAAAGTTATTATCGTAGTTGTAGATGGCTATATATCGCTACTTACAGCCCGGCGCTCTCAGACGTGTAATATAAATAATAAAATAATATAAATCTGCTCTAGTTTTAATTGTCTTGTTCCCGAAGTTGAGTATACAGGTCAGCCCTGTCTGACCCGACCGGAAGGCTAAAGAATAGCATTTATAGATAACCTATTTAGATGCTATAAAACTCATCGATAAGTGTGTATTTCAATCAGGCATTTATCTAAAAGTGAGACTTTTTTGTAATTACTTAAAAACTCCTCACAGTCTCTTTAAGCTACCTTCCAAATATTCCAAATAGAACATAGAAAAGGCATCATAAAAAATCACAGATTGCAAAATGTATGAAACATAAAATGAACAGCCATAATGGCTACCACTTATGTGCCACTTTTTTTGTCTTCTGACAACTTAAAGTGCTTTTAAACTGCATGTCACACTCACCTTTAGTTTTAAAGTTGTTTTATTATTCATCTTTAGAAAGTAACTACAGTATAGGCAGAACAATGCCTTCAAGAAGTCCACTATCAATTATTTCTGCAGAGGCATGAGTCATCGGGCTGCATTCAGCAGACTTTTTCTCCATGTGGTCCATGAAATCCTAATCATAGACACCAAGTCAGACGTCAGCCTTTGCAGTTTTAATGTTTTAGTCATTTGTGTTTAACAATTCATTAAAAGTAAATAGGTTTGCTCAACAGAAAAAAATAAACACAACAAACAACTACACTGCTAAATAAAACCTGAGTGAAGATCTACAAGGTTGTTAAATTTACCCCGACTCTTGTATTTTGGTAAAAACAGAATATTCCTCTCATTACCATGTCTAATCAAACTTTAAACACAGTGCAGATAATTAAGGCTATTAGAAACAATCACTAAACAAACACAAAATGTCAAGCCTCCAGGAAGAAGCAGAGTCAATAACAGCCTCTAAACACACAGAGAGGGGCTGTGTTGAATTAATGCAGGATTTATGAGGCAGTGAGGTAACTTCATTCATTATGTATCTCCTCTGGTGTGATAGTGTGATCTTACAGTAGCTGTATTGACCTAGATGCTTTATTCTGTGCAGCAAACAAGCTCAGTGTTTCTGCAGGTTTCATCGATGGAGGAGACGTATTTCTAAAAGGTAAAACGTAATCCTAGTTAAAAGACGTGGTGTGATAAACTAGTGAAAATATATAAAAGTAAACTTTCTATTTTGCCAGTGGCTGTGATTTGGTGAGAGGGTCTAATAAAGGTTCTGGAGCTCATACTAAAGGTTCACGGTGCCGCTTTCACCTTTCTGTTGCGAACACGCTAATAACTCAGATATTTATGCAAAGAAAAGAGGTCAAAACTTCATCACATGAGCCTCCTAAAGTTTTATTCCTTTCATACACTGCTCAGTTGTGGTCTAACTTTAAGTCACTGAGTATGCAGCGGTTCAAAGTGGCTCACAATGATGCACTGAGGCTTCTGCTTTGTTTCCCAAGGTGGCATAGTGCCAGCCAGTTATTTGTGTCCAATCAGGTACCAACATGTGAAGCTCTTTTAAGAAAGGTGATGTTCAACTTTATGTGTGGACTTGACCAGTCTGAGAACAACATAATAGAAGCTTTAGTCAGCCCAAAGAAAAGCTGCTATAGATTTACCTCCAAGCTGAGGCGACATTGGTGTAATAGGTTATATAAAGTCTAATACATACAGCTCTGTATCCTGTACCTTATGTATCTCGGTGTGTTTTTATATATTACTGCCTATTTTATGTCTGTCTTGTTTGTTTTGTTTTTTTGTATATGGACCTGTCTGCAATAAAGATTTATTTATAAGGAGCTCCCTCATTATTCACTTTACAACTCTTAAACTTTAATCATGCAAATGCCTTGTTTACACTGATCAAGTTGCTAAGAAATCAAATCAACATGTTCAACACGGACGGCACAGCAGGTAGTGCATGCGCTACACTGCAGGAAGGTCATTGGATTGATCCTCGTGTTGGTCAGGGTCTCCATGTGGAGTTTGCATGATTTGATGTGATTTGATTTGAAAATCTTACTGTCCCCTTCAAGGGCAATTTGGTTTGTAACAGAAGCTAAAACTAGGGATGGGAATTGATAAGATTTTATCGATATCAATGCTATTAACAATCCTGCTAATTGATCCAGTTCTTTAATGATTCCCTTATTGATTCCTGCAGATTTCCAGGTGGGCAAATGTTGGCCTGTAGATTTTCAGTGTCAACAATGTCAAACACACATCAGAGCATAGATGACTGCTTCTGCAGGTTGCTGGTGTTTCCACTCACTTAAGGTTGTGCGGTAGACGCCTTTTGGAAAAAATTAAGCCTCAATTCTGACGCTTCTGAACCCTGTCAGTGGAAGGAATTGATAAGGGAACTGATAAGCAAAAAGACTCAAGATATCGATAATTAAATGGAGCTGTTAACGATTCTCAACTGGGGTTGGTTTTCGATTCACATCAAGTTAAAACAAAATTCTTTTAATATCTCTCCTCACAGTACAAAAAGCTCACAGACACTGCAAACACAGTACAGGTAAATACACACGGTCAGCACAGTTACACTGGTGCATCGTTCCATCAGGCTCACCTATAGCTGGTTTAAGAAAACAACAGCTGTTGGGACAACAAATTTAAGGTACCAGTTTGATTTGGCCCCCCAAGTGAAAGTCTACTTTACTTACACTGGAGAAGTTTAAAAGTCAAGATCATTTTGGCTTGTACTGTAATGTCTGCTTGTTACTTGTTACTCCTTAAAAAAGTAGTCTGTCACTTTACTCTCCACTTAACCCTCTATGGAAAGTAACTTTTTTACGTTACTTTTATGTTGCTTGACTTTGGGCAGAACCCTAGTTCTTCTATGGAGGACATAACAGGTATTTCTTTTGTGCTCTTTTTTATCTCAAGTGTTTCCAGATTTCTCTTCTGAAATAAGAAAACCAGGTCAATAAAAACAAGCACAAAACAAGCAACCTCCAGCAATTTTTTTTTCTAGCTGGATATCTTACTTTTTATTTTTAAGAGAAATCTACACAAAGTGTGTTTTGATTTTTGTCTACATCACATTTCAATTTCACAGGGCTAAGCAACGATGCTAAAAAAGAAGAACATTGTCGCTTATAACCAGACCTGGCAACTATTGAAATCGTGTGTGTGGAGGCGGGCATGATAACCTGGAAAGGACAAACTACTCCTGTTTAGCTTTATTGTGGGAGCGTGGAGAAAAATAATCGGGGGGAATTTACACAAACAGAAAATCCCCATGAAACAACTGTTTGTTACAAAACAAGTTAAAAAACTGCAACCCATGCCTGTGACTAGAGAAAAACAGGCCCAATGATGCTTACAATAAGCAGACTTGGCAACACTAATGTGTACTATCTAATGCGGCCAGCTGAAAAGGCAGCATCGGTGCCTATCTTTCTGTGGTAAATGTAACATTGCTCCAAATTAAATAAGAAACTAAGTTACAATACCACATTTTAAATACTGTGTTACCTAACTTTTTATGAAAAAAATAGTTCCATTGACATAATGCATTACACACAACACTATCTACGTTAGCCAGAAATGATTACCTCCGCCAGGAAGTTATGTTTTCAGGAGAGTCTGTTTGTCTGTCTGTGAACAAAATAACTCAAAAAGTAATGGATGGATTTTGATGAAATTTTCAGGAAATGTTCAGCATGAGAAAAGGAAGAAGTGATTTAATTTTGGTGTTGATCCGGATCACCGTCTGGATCCGCCATGACGAAAAATGTGATTTTTGTGAATAACTACTGAACTAAAATAGATATCATTGTGAATCTAATTGCTAATGGTATGTTTTCATGGTCAAGGATTCTAAATATTTACATGAAATAAAGTTAGGACTAATATTTATGGCAAAAATCACAATATGGGAGAGGACTGTGGTGCTGGCGGAGGTCTGCGCTCTCAGAGTGCTTTTCTAGTTTTTTTTGTTTCCTAATCAGAAAGAAACCACATTGGTCTGCCAATATAAACAGAGCATTTCTGTAACTCTTATAATCTTAATAATAAATGAATCTGATATTAATGTAATGAATCAACCAGTTCTGTCCAAAATAACTTTTTATCTCTGCCAAGGAGGTTATGTTTTTGCCAGGGTCTGTCTGTTTGCTTGTGTGTCTGTTTGTTGGCAAGATTACACAACTACTACTGGATGGATTTACATCAAAACTTGAACAGATGTGTGGTTTGGTCGAAGGAAGAAGCCATTACAGTTTGGTGGTGACCTGTATATTTGTCTGGATGCAAAAAAAATCCTCCAAATTTTCTAAAATGCTTAACTTTTGTCCAACCCACAGCACCATCTGATTGGTTAAGCACTCTGGTTACGCACAGAGCCACAGCACAGTGATTCAGCCAATCAGCAGTGAAGGCTGTGCATGCAGTTCTGCTCACAGACACAGTGGAGAGGAGGAAATGTTTTGCCAGTGGAGAAAGCTCGGCGCTGTTCCTGGAGCCTTGGAAACTGTATTAAACATCCCCGTTCTCTACAACTCACAACTACAAGTAACATCACTGTGTGCCCATTAACGTTCTAGAAACATCTGTGGCAGCTTCGAACTCCCAAATTCCAGATTGAGTAAAAGCACCATTCAATGAAGAGCGGTGGTTTTGCACTGACCGACAGGCTGGTGACATCGCCCAGTGGAAACACTGTGGCGTTTCCATTGGGCGTTTCCACCACCTGTTCAAGCAGCAGCAAATTGGTTCAGTCAACCAGTTACAAGATCCACTACAGACTAGGTCACACAATTGGATAATATATCAACAATACATTGAAAAATAAATATATGACTATAATGCTGGGTGGAAATCACAGTTCATGGGTGGAACTGAGCTGCTCTGAGTACTTTTCTAGTTATGATAATATAACAGGACACTCTTAGTCTGAAGCTCTGAGCTGAACTGTGCTACAGTGAGTGTGTCTGAACAGTATCGGGCGCTGATGCTCCCCCAGCTCACAAACACTGTCAGCCGCAGCAGCCTGGGATTTAAAAGCCCTCCATGGCACCATGTAATTACAGTGAATATTATGTGTCATCCAGCTGCCGCATTAAGAGCACGTCAGGAATCACCCTGTGCAGTTATAAAACTATTAACGCTCATTTAAATGTCTCTTCATCCTCCTTTCCTCCCTCTCTCACTTTTATGAACCTCCCCTATCCCATAATCCTTTCTTATCTCTCCTCTGTTCATCATTCCTGCTTCTTGGTTTCTTTAAAATGTTCAGATAATGAAGTACAGTGCAGCTAATGGAGATTCACGGCTGGGAATCTGTCTGGTGGGTTAATACCGACCCCTCATCTTGTCAAAATGAGTAATATTTCACTTAGCTGTGGATTTTTCTAATGTGTACTGATGATCATTCCCATTTTGCAGCTGCTTCCAATCATTCTTTGACAAACAGTAATACATTGCACTCATGTTTTCAGGAGATTTATCGCTCTTTATCATCACAATGATCAGGACATTATGCAATAACTTTCTTTATCAGTACTTTGTCTCTATAAAAATGAAAAAGGTGACATCCCAGTGCTTCACCATAACTGTTTCTCATATCGGCCATTGAATAAGTTTTGCACAAACACACGTTCCAATGAAGTTGTGACGTGGTGTAACAAAAAATAAAAACAGAAAATCATGATTTGTAAATCCTTTCAACCTATATTCAATTGAAAACACTATGAGAGGAGATATTTACTGCCCAAACTCATACACTATGTCTGTTTTTCTTTTTGGCAAAAATTCACTCAGTTTGAATTTGATGCCTGCACCATGTTTCAGAAAGCTGGGACAGGTTTGCTGGAGGAATATTCAAAGAATACCTGTTTGGAACATTCAACAGGTGAACACGGTAACTGGAATCAGATGATTGCCATTACTGGAGGTTGAAAAGAAGTTATCCAAAAAGTTCAGTTGTAGGTTCACCACTTTGTGAACAACTGCATGAGCAAATTGTCTGGCAATATAAGAATGTACAACTGCAAGGAATTTAGGAATCTGATCATCTACAGGCTAAAATATCATCAAAACGTTCAGAGAAGCCAGAAAAATCCCTGCATGGCACTGAATGCCCATGACCTTTGACTCCTCAGGCAGTACTGCATTAAAAAAACCAACATCATTCTGTGGAAGATTGTAGCATGTGGGCCCAGGAACACACATATATATATATATATATACTGTATATATATATATATATATATATATATATATATATATATATATATATATATATATATATATATATATATATATATATATACTGTATATATATCCATAAAATGAAGAGCTTTATGCTCTATTGTAAAGTGTCTTGAGATAACACTTGTTATGAATTGGCACTATACAAATAAAGATTGATTGATTGATTTCATGTTTTTATGTACTCTCTATGCCATTGGAAATGAGAGTACGCTCTCAATGGAATTCAAGATTAAATAAAGAAATGAATGAATAGTTTGCACCACAGTTGAAGGCTGTTGTCCCGTGTGGGAGGCACCAGTTTCATTCCCATCTGAGGCCCATTTGCTGATTGTCAGACCCTACTCTTTCTAAATCTATCCACTGTCTCTCCCCCATTGACAGGGAAAAGCATTTCTTCATTTAAAAAGAAACTGCACGTCCTACCTCTTCAACAGTGTTCACCAACTGGTGGCCCGAGTGCCACATCAGGCCCCTCCAAGCTCTCCATCTGGCCCTCTGAGTATTATGATTGTCTATTTAAGGATTGAACTTTTAATGACTGAAAGAATTCAGAAACTTAAGAAAAAGTCAGAATTCTTAAATTAAATTTTTAATTCTAAAACAAAGTATGACATAATTCTTTCCTTTACCCCACTTTTGTTTTCTAATAATTCTAAATTTATTCTCAGAATTCTGACTTTTTCTCAGACTTTAAAACAAGTTCAGCCTTAAATTTTATTTTCTTCTCTGTTTTTTCTTTCTTTTTGGCCCTTATGATCTTCTATGTTACAAAATGAGAACATGTGCAGGCTAAAAATGTGTTTTAATGATAGATTTTGTCTCCTAAATACCTCAAACTATTTGAGACCCCACGTTTGTACTTCACGACTGGTGAATGGGGCTGATAAATAATACTGTTAGTGGACCAAATATTTCATTTTAATTGTTTTGTGATTATTATCACTGCTTTCAGCCCCCTATGGCATATACCAAGAAAAAACTGGCCCTTGAGCAAATGTGGTTGATGATCCTTGTCTTACAGTTTGCCTCATGCCATTCCCCCTGCTGAAAGCAACTGTTCTTTTAAATTGACTTTAACCATCATGTTGCAGCGGTTAAGTTGTCAAATGTTGCTTTGCATCAGGTCTGAATTACCACTACCAAATACATAAAAGATAAACTATAAAGTCGAGATCTGTGGTGCTAACTCAAACGTGAAAACTTCCCCACACATGAGCCCAACACTTTTCGCCATACAGCTGTCACCAATTACAAAAGGCAGAACCGTGGCTCTAATTATACGACTCTTCACCATCTTAAAGATAATTGTCTTGTATTTTTATTGTAATTACCTCTGATAATCACACAAGAGCCCTGCTGCTGACAACGGTGCCACAAAGAAATTAATTGTGCTGCAGCAACAGGCTTTGAATACGAATATGTCCTTAAATATAATCAGCGAGGTGTCCCATCATCTGTGACAAAGACACACCAGTCACTCACAGCGCTCCTCCAACCAATCAGGCTCATTAAAAACCTGTTGGAGGAGCGCTGTGAATTTTTCATGCAGAGTGAGCATCCAGGATTCTGCCAGATGTTTTATTCATGCTGCTTAAATATAAATGGCATGTGATGAATGTTGGATGTGTTTTTAGACATATTTGCTCCACGCCCTGTTGATTATTCAGGGCTAATGCATGTGTGTTTTGATGGAGTTTGGTTTAGGGCCCACAGATCAGACAGTACTGATTAGATAAAGCAGATATGAGGGAGTTACTTTAATGCTTCAGTGTGTACACTCTGGAAAATGTCAACTCTCACTGGTGAAAGCAGAAGGTAATATATCAATAGTTTATCTGGTTTCAGGATTAGACTTTATTAGATGATGATGATGTATGAAAATGAATATGGATCAATTAACCAATATATGGAGGGATAAAGCACACTGGCCACCAGGGCCGGCCCGTGGCATAGGCAGTATAGGCAAATGCTAGGGTCGCCGGCGATCATGAGGGTTAGGTTATCTTTTTGTATGATAGAATTTTCAGACTTTTATTCTGTGATGTTACAAAAGAATCCAGCAAAACATGACAATAACCTAAAAAAGGTCCTATTTTCCTGCACTCTGCTTGACCCTGAAGGGCGCATGATCACAACATCAACACCGCTCCTCCTCACCTGCTCATTTGTGGACGACATGGACAGGCAATTTATGCTGCTTAAATGATAATGACCGACAGTACGCCAATAACAGGTATCCTGTCAAACAAGCCAAAGCCTTCAGGAGCCCAGGGGCGAAAGAGAAGAAGAGAGGAGGAGGAGAAACGTCAAAAAGACGGAGGTATGTGCGTCATGTTATTTTGAAGTTTTACTTGCAGCTATGCTAGCTTGTTATCGGTTGGTAGTCACGTTTCACTGTGCAAGTCCTAACTTCTAATAAAGTTAACTTCAGTGATTTTCACTACTTTTTAATCAGGTAAACAAACATTTTTATACGTGTAGATAAAAGCCAAGCCAATTCTAAGCCAATTTATTTATTTTTGTTTGTTCATACCACTTGCAGGGGTTTGCAATTGCATTTAATGTTTTCCTTTTTACTGAGAAATCATACTGGTCCGGACTTTTGTAAAAAATATCAACAGTTTTAGTTACAAATAATGACAACCCTGTCATTGCATCAGCATCTAGAAAGACGAATACATTTTTCTGTGTAAACATTTAGAGGCTGTAATACAGCTCAGGTGCAATAATTGAGTGGATTTCCAAGTAGGTATGTGTCGTTTACTCTGACTTCATTGTCATATATCAAAGCTTCAAAAATGTTCATCTTCTTTTGACAGATGCCAGATGCACTTCTCTAGTATTTAAACTCAGGGGTATTTGATGTTTTTAAAAAACAGAACAAATCAAATCATTGTTTTGTTCCAGTTAAACTTTATGGAACTGAGATAACCACAAACACCAAAAAACAGATATTTTCTTGATTTGGGGATTAAAAGGTTTTAAAAGTCAACAGTTAATTGTGTGATGACATAAAAAAGCACAAATACTTGGGACACAATCAGTTAGAAATGTCTGTAAAAAGGCAGAAATTACTTAAAATAGATATTGAGTTTGACAAACAAAATGTTTTTGATGAATAACAGACTTTTTGTACAAATATATCATCATATCAGTAAATGGTTAAGTTAAATATTCAAAATAATAAATGATGTTAATAATGATATAAGCTTTAGCTTTTTAAATCTTTAAAAACAAAAAATCATTTTTTTGGTTTGTTTGCATTTTTTTCCTGTGGCATAAAATACTAACTGAAACAAACAACAACGTTCAATGTCTATTTAACACATTTAATATTCCTGAATTTGATGTCCTTTGCCAAACACTGGAGCTGGGAGTTAAAGGGTTAATGCAGACTTGTCAGCTGCGTATCCTTAATGAGAGTCTCCTGTTCCCCCACAAGCCAAAGGGGCTCTCATGGACTGAGATCTGGAGGCTGTGGAGGACACTGGAGAAGAGTGAAGTCACTGTAATGTAGGGTTGGGTATTTTTAGCAACCTCACAATACAACACAGATCTCAACACTGAGGCCCCAATAATGTATCCTGATGTATGAAAATTGTGAACATTGGCTTTTAACAGAATTCCTTCCAAGTTGTTTTTTTATTACAACAATAAAAAGAACAAGGAGGAGTTTAATCTGCTTCTACAACCTAATAAACTTAAATTCAGGTCCTCAAATATGTTAGACCTAAGTTCAAATTTGGAACATGTGCTTCATCATTTACTTTGACCTGTGCCATTGTTAACATTAGCCAAAGTGTGTTGACAACAACTGTCAAAACACTGAGGCCTTATCAGTTCTGTAGAATCTGTATTGATCTACATATCAATGTTTTGAGCTATGGGCTAAGATTATTGGAGCTATGGGACCATCATCTAGCAGAAGGTGGGTACAATGTGGTCATGAAGGGATGGAAATTCTCAGTAACAATACTTTGCCATGCTCAGTTGGTTCTCAAAGTTCTCAGGTGATTCTCTTGAAAGTTTCAGTCCATGTTGGTCATGGAAAAAGACAGAAGTATTTCGGTTTTGGAGGTGATACAGATTCAGGACTTTTTAAGGATTTGTTAATATTGCAAGAAAGTCAAGTTTTCCACTTTTTTTTTAAATGTATTTTTTGGCATTTTGTGCCTTTATTGATAGGAGAGAGACAGTGGATAGGCTTGTGAAAGGGGGTGAGGGAGTAAGGGAAGACACTCTGCAAACTGGTCACAGGTGGGATTCAAACCTGGACCGACAGAAGCAAGTACATGGGGGGCCTGGTTGCTAACCACTCTGCCAAACCAGCACCCCAGTTTTCCTCATTTTTTATGTGTTTTTTTTTTCTAGGACAAGCACATGAGAGCTCTCAATGAATTTTTATCTTTGTTTATTCGATTATTGTGTTGCATCTAAAGAAAGAAGTGACTTCAAATAGCTGTGAACAAATTTGTATGGATTCTACTTCAGAGGCAGTTTTAGCAGAACTGGCCAACTTTTTCATTATTAGCAGAGAACAAATCTAAAAGCCTTCATCTGACAAAGCCGGTATTTTGAGTAAATACAGGAAATCTGCTAATTTTGATCTTGCTATGTTTGCTTTGTGGCAAAATTTGAATTAACATGTGGTCTTTTTTTATTGTTTTAGAAAATAAGAAATAATGAAATTTAAAAACGCATGTTGGCCTGCTGCTATGGCTAATTTGTAATATGAGTTTAGTTAATATCTTGTGAGAGAGGGGCAGACTTTAAGATTTTGCTTCCTCTGCTCTTTTTCATTCACGTTTGAGATTGTTTTGTCAATTAATGACAGAATGAGACAAAGTCCTAAACCTAAAAAACCAAACCTATACTAAACATAAATTATGGCCATTTTCCAGATACTAGCCAAACAAAAAGCAGCCTAAGGTCATGTTGTTTAATGCTCAGCAAGGGATGCTTCTTCTGACCCTTATGAATCATCCAATCGGTAAATTTTTAAGGGTTCTGCTCTACCCAAACATCCCATGGGGTTATTTTTCAGATAGACTTGTGAAATATTTCCCATTGATATGTGAAGCAGTCCATTTGGCATGTCAGGTAAAGTTTTCAAGTTTTCTAAGTGAAATAGGTCTCGACTCACATCCCTAGAGACAATGGCACAATTCAGTGAGCTGTTCATGGATGTTAGTGTGGATGGAGACCTGTAGGCCCTGTTAATAATTTATTGTTCTCCAGTGATCCATCAGCTTCTCGCACCTTTAATCGCAGCATCACTCTGTCATTGCCAGCACGATTGCTTTATTACAGCCACAGTAATCTGGCGTGCTCATAAAACACACAGTCACAAACCTCAGAGCTGCTAACTGAAGCATGAGGATGTCAGACCTCAGCTCAGACTCTAAACAACCCGAACTGGCGAACGCCAGGCTCCAAGTAATCACCAAAAGGCACTGATGCACACTGGGGCTTCACTTGAAACCTGGTGGAGGGCTTGTAGCAGCTGTTCTTGTCACAGGTCTGTGCTCAGATGCCATTAGCACAGGAAGGAAAATAATTGTACCAGTGAGATGCTTAACAAATGACAGGATTACAACGCTGACTCTGGAGAGAAAGAAAACACTAAATCAATACAGCAAAGCTAAACACATGTATCCATGAACACCTCTCTATATGAAGCACATGCCCAGCAACGCCAACATTATGCAGATGATATCTGTTCTCTGGGTGCTTTTCATGTCCGACCCTGCGGCAAATTGTCATGCCACAGTAATATAATACACATTAGATGTAATTTGGTTCCTCTGCAGGAACTAATGAATTGGACGTTTGCCACCAGAGCATCTCTCTCCCCTCCCTCTCTCTCTCTCTCCAGGCTTATCAAATGTGGACTCCTCATCTGTGGCTTTGTGCTGTAAACTACACGGTGCGTTTAGACAACCTATTAGTGCTTTTTTTCAGAATACAATGCCTGACGGGGCAGCACAATAAATTACAGTTTGATCAATATGTCAACATGAGCATGCCCAATGAAGAACAGTTCCAATTTACTGCAAGACTGAAAATTGTTCATCCTAAACAAGCAATGCATTCCTCTAAGCATGTGTTCGTTTTTTTAAGCAGAAAGTCCTTACGTCTGGCATGTAGCTATCAGACCAAAATAACAAACAGAAACTGTACAGATGAAGGATATTCCAGTGAATACTGAAAAGAAATGGTTAAGATGTTGTTCGATTGACTTGGCTAAAGCAAATCATTGTGAAGTTGGTCTGGAGTAGAGATGGGAATCGAAAGTCAGTTCCAGTTAAAAATTATAATAACTCCCTGTTATATCATTATGGTTTACCCTTATCAATTCCCTCATCAGCTCCTTCCACTTTGTTCTGGATGCTTAATAAATCAAGGACGTCAGCCAGAGGCAGTCAGCACGGTACAAGTTTAAGATCAGCTTACAAAGAAGTAAAGATTAATGACAGACAGTGGACAGAGGTCAAAACTGTGTCTTATTTTCAACAAAAAAACACTTCAGTAGGTGGAAACACCAGCAACTTGCAGAGGCAGCACTGCAGTGAATATCAGAAGTGTCATGTGTTGACATTGCTGCCACTAAAATCCTGTGTACGCCAACATTTTTCCACAAAGAAACAGCAAGAATGGAGAGGGAACCATTAAAGAACCAATAAGCAGAATCGTTAGTGGCAATGGTATCGATACAATCGTGTTAGTTCCCATCCCTAGTCTGCAATGGATTGTGCTAAAGTTTGCAATGCTAGCAACATAATTTGGTTCTTAAGGCCAGTAACATTCCTGCACCGAATGTGGTTTCTTATTCAATGGTTGAGTAGAAATAGGGGGGTGTATTGGCAAGAATCAGGTGAAGCAGTATGTACTACTATACAATGGTGATGACACTCTAAACTAAGGCTGTCACTTTAACTAAAACCAAATGATTTCCAAACATGCACTCAAATAATGAAAGACATTAAAGTTTTCCTCCCACCCCAACCCCATAGTAATGGACAGAGAATCTCTAACCCGAACCTTCAGTAAAGACCCTGCCAAATAACCACAGTCACATAGGGTTGAACTCTTGACTAAGCCCTGCTGCACCTGGCTGTATAGTGTAGATGAGAAGCTGACAGCTGAGCCCATAAATTTGATGTGGAGGACGAGTAAACTGCTTTGCACACAACCGACATCCGACACGGTCATAGAGCAAGGAAAGGCGCAGGTAAAACAAATGGAAACTAAGGGTGCACCGAACATTCGGTGGCCGAATAGTGCAAAAAAAGTCATATTCGGCCTTCGGTGGAGTGAGGCAATAACAAGGCCGAATAGTATCCCCCCTCAGTAAGGGTCAGAGACTCTCTTATCCACCCTGCCGAAAAAAACACCGTCACACAGGTTAAACTCTTTACGAAGCTCCGCTGCACTTGGCCGTATAACTTGAATGAAGAGCCGACGGCTGAGCCCACAAATAAGTGGAGAACAAGTGACTAAACTGTATTTCACAGAACAAACAGCCTGGTCTTTAATTTTAAGTTTGCCATCAACGGTGTACAACCAAAACTACTTCCACATAGCTCTCCTCAGAACAGTTAGAGCTGTTTATGTCTCCACTCGGAGCGGAAACTCTTTGGGTCGAGAGAGCAGCGGATGTGTCTGAGGGACAAGCTGCGCTCACAGCGCCCTCTGTTGGATGAAACAGTCCACTGCTCCAGGCCTGATGTGTCGCCACACTCAATATTTTACATTCAAATATTTATTTACAATTCGATTACGGATATTTATTCCCATATTTGATCGGTTATTCAAATATTGAATATAAAGTGACAGCTTTAAAGCAGTATTGTTGGTATTATTGGTCTATTGGTATATATCCATCAGTGTACATTAATATTTTTTAATGCATGTTTTGTTTTGTTTGAAGGCTTAATATGAATGAAAAACTTTGTTGGGCTTTTTTTGAAAAGCAAAGGCTGCTGGAATATTAAAAAATGTCGTAATATTTAATAAACAATTACTTTCTTTTAAAAACATGTCTAAAAATGTACTCTAAACTATTAATACACAATCAAAAAATATAGTGAACTACTTTGCCTCCGCATTGGATATTCGGTATTTGGTATTCGGCCCAGCATTTATATATTATTCGGCTTCGGCCACAAATTTTCATTTCGGTGCATCTCTAATGGAAACCACAGAGAATAAAGGATAAAACAAAAAAGAAATAAAAAATACAGGAGCGGTCACATTACCATACATTAGGGACGTCAGAAAAAATGCAAAGAGCAATGAAAAAATATAACAACAACACCCTGGTACATCCACACACAAAACTGAGACAGTTACTTAAAACACCCAAAAGATGAAATAGAACAGGATAAAAAGTACAAGGTCATATATGAAATTCCATACCACTCTTGCAACAAAACATACACTGGAGAGATGGGCAGAATTTTTCTCATAAGGAAATAAGAACACCAAAAAGAATGTGGAAAGGAAATGGAAAAAAAACAGACACAAGCAGCAAAAGATTTAGCTTTACAAGAAAATATAAAATCAGCCATCACAGATCATTGCATGAGGGAAAATCACATCATGGACTGGAATAATGCCAAAGTCATCTGGTGCTCATCAGAGAGCAGTAAACAGCAGCGTTGGATCAGGGAAGCAAACAAAATCAGGAAGCGTGCCCATGGGATGATTAACCGGGACGAGGGGGCATACATGCTGTCTCACACCTGTGGCGCCATCCTGGAGGAGCGACTGGACAGCAGGAGGCATGGTCCATCTGTCAAATCTGACACTTGGCATTTAAAAAAGAAACTATAAGCATACTCACTAGTCCACATTTGAATATTTATTTGCTATTCAGTTGTGGATATTTATCCACGTATTCAAACAGTTATACAAATATCGAATATAAGGTGACAGCCCTACTCTGAACTAGGCCTGTGCTCAAAATATCGATATGGCAAAATATCGTATCGCACTCCTTTGGGATACGTGTATCAATGCAGATTCTACAGAATCGATACGGCCTAAATATTTCGACAGTTGTTGTAAATACACTTTGGGTAATGAAGACGAGCTACAAGCAAATGTTCTAAATTTGAACTTAGGTCTACCATCTTTGAGGATCTGAATTTATGTCTCTCAAGTTGTAGAACCACTTATAACTCATCCTTGTTCTTTTTCTTCTTATAAGAAAAAACTAAACTTGTCAAGAATTTTGCTTAAAGCATAGTCAATGTTCACAATTTACGTGTATCGGGATACGTATCATATCGTGAAGTTGCTGGGAATATCCAGCCCTACTCTGAACTGGGCGATACTTTTTCCCCCCGTAATACTTCATTTTATGTATGATTTCAAGATTCTTCACACCTCACACCACAGGATAACCAGGTAAGATCATCTTCATGACCTCCAGATAATCAGGCCTTTGCTGAGTTTGACTGGAAGCAGAGATTTGTGACGAAAATTAGCCCCGTTCTCATGTTGTGTGTACCCCACTGAAGCCATTTTTCTTGGATGTTTTTTAAGCCTTTTAAGCACTTTGTAGTTTGACTACTCTCTGTGCTTTCACATTTCATTCACAGACTAATTGTGGGCAGAGCAGTCAAGGTTTCGCTCAGCATTATCGAATCCAGTTTAGCCAATGTTTATACACTTAAATACCACTGATGAATTGGGAGCATTTGGGGGTTAAGTGACTTGTTAAAGACGAGTGATGAGTAGCTGCAAAAGCGTGTGGTGGAACCTTTGACTCCACATTTGTAAACACACTCACATCTCCTCCTGCCCCCCCGGCGTTGCTGCCTACCCCCACGATAAATCCTGTTTCATGCTGTGTTGAATTCATCAATACTATTTCTGTTTATGGATGCCTTCTCTTCCCTGTTCTGATTTTAATTTTACTTATAGTCTACTCCAGCACATGGAGGGGCTAGAAGGTCCTAGAACTTAGTGATACCAGCAAACACATCTACATTGCATACACACATCCTAAGTGGATCTGACTGGAAGTGCTAACTAACTTTAAAGAGGTCAACAACTAAAGAGAAATCATTGCTGTTTATTGATTTCACATTAAACCTCTGTCTCCTGGGTGAGGGGCTTTTATTTAGTCTAAACAAACAGACAAGTAGAAGAATAGCAGAAATAAAGCACAAACTAACACTAGATAGGGTGATGAAGACCTAATTTCATATCCCAATACTTTAGCTGTATCTACAACGATTCATGATATTTTACTTTTCTCTGCAAAGAAAATTGTCAACAAACAGAATCATGAATTTCGCCATGACCTTGGTAATCAATAGATCATACATAAAAAATAAAATTCTCTTAAAGTAAATTATAATCTCCACTTCAAGTGAAGTTGGGATGTTGTTGTCATACCCTTCGTCCAGTGCCAACCTTCTCACCTCCCACTCCTCAAACCACAGCACTGAACCTGTGGGGCAGAAGCTTCTCAACTGTTGCCGTCTCCCTCTGGAACTCTCTCCCCCATCAGATCCATTTTTAAATCACGATTGTAGACTCACCTGTAATGCCTGATTTCGTGTTTTTAACACTGTAATCTGATTCTGCTGTTTATGATGTTTTGATCTTCAACCTATTCACATAGACAATTTTGAGTCTATGAAAAGTGCTTTCTAAATAAATTATATTACTACTATTATTAATACTATTATGGACTGCAGATGAGGAAATTGAGGTCTCTTTAAGAGACAATGTTCTTTAACTGTTGGACTATTTGCGAGCTCACTTGTTCAGTAAGTGATAAAGCTTGCCACATTCTTACTTGTTAACACTTAGGCCTTTTGGGGATGCTTCTTTAATACCTAATTATGACACCAACATTTTTCAAATAGCCTGAATCACCTGTGGATTGTCCAAAGAGGTTGCGCGTTCCTCAACTTTCTCTTTTTTTTGTTGCCCCTGTTCAAGCTTTTGGGATCATGTTGAAGTAATTAAATCATAAATAAATGAATGTGTAAAAAACATCAATATACTTTATCTGTTTGGGCTTTAAATACTTTTTCTTTGTTGTTTATTTATTGAATAAATATCTAAAAAGTTTTGAAAACCTTTGTCTTCTGGGTGTTTTTTATATTTTCCACAGCTCCCCCACTTCATTGGTTTTGGGTTTTGGGATAATAATTGCTAATTTGGAAAAACAAAATAATTCAAATAAATAATCTTGTTGTTAATAAGATTTAAAATGTTTGTTTTTTCAGTAAAACTGTATGTTTACTGAGTATGTCAGGCATTAACACCAACATTATCAATATAAAAAAAGAAGAAATGATATGTCAATAAATAAATATATTGTTTACCTCCTCAATAGAAACTTTCACCAGAATATAAACACAAATGTCTGGCGCACACCAACAACTATGGACCAGGCCATCTTCAACCTCATATTCATGTAAGGATTCATATCAGTCACATAAAAACATCCTTGTCTGCTGTATGAGCCCAAATTCACGTTCCTATTTTTGATCCACACACTGTCCTATTTTTTGCTGCAGCATAAGAATAAAAAGCAGAAATGTCAAACAGCACAGCACAGAAACATGAAACGTGACACACACGGACTGAGGCTACACTCTCCACACATCAAGGTCACATATTATTACTGTGACAGCAACAACAGATCTGCTCACAGCCTCTGACGGGGGGGAGATTATTCGGATATCCGTCCTTGAACATTGTGAATACATTTAATTGGATCTGCAGGACTTTGTACCAAAGAAAAAGGGATTAGGACAAAGAAATCCTTTGACATAAATCTGTGGATTGTCCCGAGAAACACAGGATTGCTTTGGGATCTCAAAAAGAGAAGACGAGAAATCCTCAAATGTTTGTTAGATAGTTCGTCTGTGACATTATTTTACAAACACTAAACAAAATTGATTCACTGTTCTTGGATAGTTGGGAGGATTTTTGGAGCAACAGAACAACAAAATAAACAAAACAGTGAGTCTAAAAAGTCGCATTTTCACACATGCAAACTCAAATATATTTAAGGCAAAGATAAAATTACCAACAAACATTATTTTACGAGTGCTCCAAGAGCTCAAACCTCTGACATGTCACTCCTGATATTGTTAGCTGAGTTATTTATATCAACAACTAGGACATTGTTTTAGGACATTGTTTTTCCACCCTAATATAATATTTATAAATTCATTGTGATGGTACACCACCTTACAGCAGGTTAAATGACACCTCTGTCATTCTCTGAGGGGTCTGTATCACCTTCACAATGTCATTCAGTGTGGATGGTGGGAACACTTCCACGCTAAAAATCTACAAACTTTTACTGTTTGTCTGCTTTACTACTTTATGGCACACGCCACTCCCCCCCTCAGGCAAAACTAAAAGCTGGGAAAAGGGAATATAAAGCAGTTTTTGAATTTTTAAAACAGATTCCATAAAACGAAATTTAGTTTAAAGTAAATATGCACTTATTTCCTGATGGAAATAGGGACCTCTGGCTCACACTCCAGCACAGTAGGTGGCGGTAATGCTCCTCTGATGTTGGATACCACCCACCATTAAACAAGAAGAAGACGAGTTATCATGGAGGAAGCAGCAAAAAACCCAAATAAAAGAGAAGTTTTATTGAAAAAGACAAAAAAAGGAAAGCTGGAGAGTAACAAGCTAAATGCCTGGACGTGGATAAACATTGGCCTGGTGTTTAGTCACTGGTGTGAGCCTAAAAACGAGGAGGGGTGTCGACCAATGCTAATTTAGCCATGTTACTGTTGGACTGGTAAGTACATGATGATTAATTCGAAAAGAAACATGATCAGACTGTACCTTATCAGTCCACATGGTTTATTTGTCTCTTGGGACGTCCTGACAGCTTCTCCTCCCTCTACATGTCAACAAATGCACGGTGGTATTCGACAGTGCAGTTACACTCAACTACCACAGAGGCCACTAGAAAGCTGAAAGCCAGAATCTGACTTAGTGCTGCTTTAAAAAATCCTTTTAAAAAACCCTGAATCCACAGATTTAAATCAGCACCATCAACATGGAGCTAAATTCAGGTGTATCCACACACAGATAAGCCATTTTAGGTGCACGAAAAAAGCATAGTACCCATAATATCTTCTGTTATTATCATGTATGCTAGAAAACTGAGAGAGTTTGACGTTTTGAGAAAGGTGATAATCCTGCTGAGGACTACAGAGGAGAAGAGTCAAACTATGAGCACAAGTGTTCCCCAAATGGCTTAATCTTTCTGTTAAAACTAGATCAGACTCTGTGCATCAAATGGAGTTTGGTAATTCATTTAACCACTTGGGGACAACAGAGAAGAGTCTAGCTAGTGATTATGAGCACCAGGCATCTTCTCTGGCAGAACATTGTGAAGGAGAGTAGATCTGGATGAGGGATTACCGGTAGACAGGATCCGTTCTTGTTTTGAAGAAGATCTTTGAATGATGTGAGCTGGAAGCCCCTGTCAAACTTAATTTCTCAGTTGGACCTCAAAGGTTTGCCTGATAGTCACTATACAGATGGGGCTTGAGATGCATTAACTTGGCCATTTTGTCAAACAATTTTATTAGTGGGGCCATAAACACATCCCACTGTAACATCACAGTGCCTCATGGTTTTGGTGCAGACACCTTCTAGGAGGGCAAAGTAGGATAAAGTTCACTTTATACAATATATTTTACTCTGGGTCTTTTTATTTGAGTTCCTTAAAAGCAGCTCCACCTCCAGCAAGTCCTCTCACAGACTTTTCTGAGCTTGAAATGAATTTAAAGCAGAAGTTTCAGGGTGTGAGAGGTTACATTTTCTGCATGTAAGTTAGCGCCGTGCTTTGCATTTGAATGCACCTCTAAATGTTTGATGAGTATTTCCTTCCCTTTCACACTCTGAATCGAAAACTTCTGATTTAGCCTGGATTACACTTTCTTACTTCCCTTCCGTCGTGCATTTATGAATAATTGTAATATAAGAAACTAACAGACTGACTGTAAGACCACCGTCGTGCTGCAGCCCCCCTGAGCTCCATCTGATTACATTAATCCTGACATGGGTTATCTTTGTGTGAAACATCTAAGGGCTGCGGCTGATCAGTGACTCTGTTTATGTGTTTAGGTGTTTGCGCCTGTTATGCACATGCTAACCCTCCATGTTGGAGACCCGTTTGATTTGTGTTTACATGTTCTGCAAGCCCACGTCTGCTGTGACTCTGCTGCAGCACTATTTCATCCATGTTTGTGAGAGATATACACTTTATTGTTTACAGCCAGAGGACGTAAACAGGGACACAATCAGCTCCTCCTGAGTCACAGAGCCTGATAATAGGAGTGTGGGGCTCCGGTGGAAATGGGCTGCTGTTGATTTCAGGTCTGCAGGCTGCTGCTGTGGAATACAAATGCACAAACAGGCAGATGCATGGCTGTAATATATGGTGGCTGTGCATGAAGATTAACTGTATGACGTGTTAAGAATTGGAATTTAATGTCTTCGTAGCTGGAGAAGGTCCTGGAAGTGTGGCGAAAGAATCTGATCCTGTATAGATCATTTATTGTATCTCTCTGCAAGAGTGTGAGTGAGAATAAAAGCTTCCCTGCATGACTGAGCCCTTCTGCTACACCAGGTCACAACAAATCCTTCTCTGTCATTGTTGTGCTCCATCCTTGTTCCACCAACGCATCACGATATCAAGTCATAAACAGGGAACATGTTTCATTTTTACAATTTGAAGTCAGTGCTGTCCTAGTAGGGCTGGGTTTAAAAAATCTATTTAATCAATTTTAATCGAGAGAGACTGTGAGGAGTTTCTAAGTAGTTACAAAAAAGTCTCACTCTTAGATATATGCCTGATCGAAATACACAATTTAAGATGAGTTTTATAGCATCAAAATAGGTTATCTATAAATGCTATTCCTTAGCCTTCTGGTCGGGTCGGACAAGGCTGGACTGGCCTGGATACTCAACTTCAGGAACAAAACAATTAAAACTAGAGCAAATTTATATTATTTTATTATTTATATTACATGTCTTAGAGCACCGGGCTGTAAGTAGAGATATAAAGCCGGCTACAACTACGATAATAAGTTTTCCAAAAATTGCTTGTTGTCACACATCAAAAACTACCGCTACGTAACTAGAAAGAGATACATTACCTCGTCGCTTTGCATCCTGTAAGTTGTTGAAAAAAGAAGTTGTAAAGCAATGCAGAGTTCTGAGGAAGGTCTGAGCTGCATTTACCTCAACAAACACACGCTTTGGCTTCAGTTACGTCTTTTGGTGCGTTCCAGTTGTAGTCAGAAGTAGGAATTTTGAGTTCCAAGTAGGAAACTCAACTGGAATGTCCACTGAAGTCAGAATTTCCTACTGGGAACTCGGTGAAACCTCGCCACCCCCGAGTTGACAATGGAAGATGGATGCCCCCAGTGTGAACAGTTATTTAGCTCCTGTAATAATCAATTTATTTGCACTTCTGACTGGGGTGTGTTGCTCTAGATCAGCTGTATACATAGTATTGTTAGACTTACATTTACAAAAATGCTGCCATAGTTATAATCACATTCTTCATGCAACAACAGAGGGCGTGCTAACAACAACTAACAATAGCCTGGTAGATCGGCATGTTTTTTTTCTGACTTCAACTGGAACGCCGATAAGTCGGAGATGATGTCGCTCCCATTTTCGGGGTTACTGGAACGCAGCATTACGACAGTTGCGGCGCGTGCTCATGTGTAGCAGAGTCTTTATTTCACCGGTAATAGATTCTCCTCATAGCACCTTTAACTGGTTCATAATCGATCCATAAAATCCAAAGATCGATCTTTTAACTTGGGTGTTTTTTTCTTCATTGTGCGTGCAGAGAAGTAGCCTGTGGTATCAGCCCAGCTAGTATTGCGTGATCTGCGTTTAGCGCTGCTTTCCACTGAACAAGATCTCATAAGATGTTACTGCAAGTAATCAAACAAAAATGGCAGAAGCAAATAACACTTTATGGGCACCACCGGCGAGTTTAAAGGCTGATGTATGGACGTATTTCGGATTTTACAAGCACGAAGGAAAAGAGGAGTTGAAAAGAAAACAAGTAATATGCAGAATATGCATTAATGTATATAATTAATATAAGATTAATGTACCTGCTTTGGGTTAATTTCTTAATGTAAAAACAATTTCAATAATGCACCAGATCAAAAGTCACTTTTTAAGTTTACAGTATTATTTTAAGTGAGATATCCCAGACTGAATAAATATCTTATTGTATCGTGAATCCAGTTGAAGTCGGAAAAAACATGCCTATCTACCAGGCTATTGTTAGCTGTTGTTAGCACGCCCTGTGTTGTTGTATGAAGAATGTGATTATCACTATGGCAGCATTTTTGTAAATATAAGTCTAACAATACTATGTATACAGCTGATCTAGAGCGACACACCCCAGTCAGAGGTGCAAATAAATTGATTATTACAGGAGCTAAATAACTGTTCACACTGGGGGCATCCATCTTCCATTGTCAACTCGGGGGTGGCGAGGTTTCACCGAGTTCCCAGTAGGAAATTCCAACTTCTGGGAACATTCCAGTTGCAGTTTCCTACTCAGAACCCAGAAATTCCTACTTCTGACTACAACTGGAACGCACCAAAAGACATAACTGAAGCCAAAGCGTGTGTTTGTTGTGATGCTAATGAATGCAGCTCGGACCTTCCTCAGAACTCTGCATTGCTTTACAACTTCTTTTTTCAACAACTTACAGGATGTAAAGCGACGAGGTAATGTATCTCTTTCCTCTTAGTTTTTGGTGTGTGACAACAAGCAATTTTTGGAAAACTTATCGTAGTTTTGTAGCCGGCTATATAGCTCTACTTACAGCCCGGTGCTCTAAGACATGTAATACAAATAATAAAATAATATAAATTTGCTCTAGTTTTAATTGTCTTGTTCCCGAAGTTAAAGTATCCAGGCCAGCCCTGTCCGACCCGACCGGAAGGCTAAGGAATATCATTTATAGATAACCTATTTTGATGCTACAAAACTCATCTTAAAATGTGTATTTCGATCAGGCATATATCTAAAAGTGAGACTTTTTTGTAATTACTTAGAAACTCCTCACAGTCTCTTTAAGGATGCAAAAATGAAAAATCTTATCTGGAAATTTGATGTAGCCTCGATTTATTATAGAACACACACACCCATGATGCACCAATTCAGGTCTCATCTGAATGGATTTCTGCCATTAAACAGCTGAGAATCTGCACTTCCATCCATCCATTATTTATACCACTTATCCCTGTTGGGGCTGCGGGGGCTGAAGTCTATCCCAGCTGACTTTGAGAGGAGGGGTACACCTTGAACTGTCTCGTCAGTTGATCACAGAGAGATGGACAATCATTTATGCTCACTCTCATAACTAAGGTCGTTTCGGAGTCACCAATCAACCTTTTGAGCATGTTATTGGTGTGTGTGAGGAAGTTAGAGTGCCCAGAGAGAGTTCATGTATGCAAACTCAACACAGATAAGCCCTGACCGATGCAGGAATTGAACCAGCAACCTTCACATGCACTACCTGCTGCGCCTGTGCCGCCTGAATCTGCACTTAGAAGTAGGCCTGTCGCGATAATCAATAAATCAACTAACCGAACGATAAATAAAAACGTCTTTGGTAAGTTTGCCGGCCTTGATAAATTGACATGCATGCGTGTTTGTTTTCCTCCTCTCTTTATACCAAAGAGGCTGGATGAGAAGATGGCTCACTCTGGCCATCTTTCTCAACGTCTGGGCGCGTTGGTTCTATAGTGGAATGAGCGGGGTTAGGGTGAGTGATGCATCTGTCATTCATTCAATCTTTGAGGGGGAGGCGGGGCCGCTCGCGAGTACACGCACACAGAGCTGAAGCGAGCGTCTTGGGGAGTAACAAGGAAACAAACACTAATATGAATGATGGCATGAAAGCGACGGTTCTCTAAGCCGAATGCCACAGCCCCAGTGTGGAAATATTTTGGTTTTATACAGAATGAACAAGGTGTGAGCTCATGAACACAGACGAGCCGATATATTTGTTTGAAAGCAGTGGTGACGAAGAAGGGGAGGTGCAGCGGAGCCTTCATCCTGACAGTCAGTGCTTACTGATGCGTTTGGTCTGCAAAGTAAATACTCATAAAACGGCGCAAAATGGTGCGCACTCACAGAAAGGGTCGTTCACTAAATTGCAAAAGAAATGCAGCTCCTCACAAATAATTCAGGAACTGTATAAACTACATTTTATTTGTTTTTTATTTTTGTGTGTGTTTTTATTGGAGTTTTGTTTTTTTTCTTTACAGAGACAGGGTCTATTTTTTTGTTGTTTTTGATTATTATGATTTTTACATGCAGTTTTTTCCCCCCAAAATAGAGTCAATTTCATTTTCATTGGGGTTTTCCTCTTTTTTTTGTTTGTTCAATTTATTATATTGTTTAATTTATTTCATTTAAAAGCTCTTGACCTTCCAATTACAGTAAAATACTCTTAAGAAATTAAAGTTCATTGCTTTTCATGTGGTGTACTCACTTTATTATGACAAATAATTACATTAATGAAAAAATGATGTTTCAAAATAACATTTACAACAATATCGTTTTTGGCAATTATTTTTGGGACAATTATTATCCAGCACAATTTCTTATCGTGACAGGCCTACTTAGAAGCTTCAATCATTGAAGCCAAAATGTTGAAAAACGTCAGGTTTGAATCAGGGTTTTTTTTTTAAATTAATTTTATGACACAAACAAACAACACAACATAAACACAAGTGACACCCCACTCACCCTCACCTCCAACACAAAACTACACATGGTACAACAAAAATGTATGCATATAGACAAATTCAGTTTACATTTTCAAAATAAACCTTTGAGAACCTCCCATCTCCTTTCATATTTTTTGGCATCATTGTCAGTTTCGACCATATAACCTTCTAAAACTATATATCGCTGAATAAATCTTTTAAAGGAAATAATATTAAGTGAAGATCTATTTATGGCCTTAAAGATAAATCGTTTACCCAGAACAATAATTAGGTTAACTAGGTCATTACTATCTACAAACTCTCCTAAAAGTACAGAAACAAAATCTAATTTTATAGACAAGCCAGTTTCTAAACACATTTTCTCAACATCCTTCCAAAACAAGGACACTATGTGACAAGTGCAAGGTGGATTCAGACTCCTGATAACAAAAACGACGATCATCTGTCTCAGCCATATTCCATAGCTTTAACGTTTTCCTTGTGGGTAAAAAATTATATATGATTTTAATTCGAAAGAATCGATTTTGCATATCCACCGTGGTTTTGTAAATTAATTTAAATATTTTCTCCCATGGTAATGGACAGTCAAAAGTTTCTTCCCATTTTCCATATGTATTGTATGGGGCAACCTTTAATGACTGCTTTATTAAATAAAAATTATATATATTTTTATTTGGTTTTATTCCATTGAACCAATTAGTGTTTTTTATTAATGGTTTACAGACCAGCAGTTTATTTTTTCCATAATTAATTGTTTGTTTCCATTTTTTCCCTAGTGAGGCAGTTAGCTGATTAAAGGAATAACATGAACATACATCACCATACATAATTCTAAATTCATCATACTCCATAATCTTGCCATTCTCATTTATAATATCATTTACAAAAGTAATACCCTTCACACACATATTTTCCCAAAAGAAAGGCTTTCCATCAATTACAAACCCAAAACCAGTGAAGTTGGAACATTGTGTAAATCTTAAATAAAAACAGAATACAATGATTTGCAAATCCTTTTCATCTTATATTCAATTGAATACACAGCAAAGACAAGATATTTAATGTTCAAACAAAGAAACTTTATATTCTGTTGCAAATAATCATCAACTTAGAAATTAATGGCAGCAACACAAGCAAAAAAGTTGGCACAGGGGCATTTTTACCACTGTGTTACATCGCCTTTCCTTTTAACAACACTCAGGAAACATTTGGGAACTGAGGAGACCAATTTTTGAAGCTTTTCGGGTGGAATTCTTTCCCATTCTTGCTTGATGTACAGCTTAAGTTGTTCAACAGTCCGGGGTCTCTGTTGTTGTATTTTACGCTTCATAATGTGCCACACATTTTCAATGGGGGACAGGTCTGGACTACAGACAGGCCAGTCTAGTACCCGCACTCTTTTACTATGAAGCCACGCTGTTGTAACACGTGCAGAATGTGGCTTGGCATTGTCTTGCTGAAATAAGCAGGGGCGTCCATGAAAAAGACGTTGCTTGGATGGCAACATATGTTGCTCCAAAACCTGTATGTACCTTTCAGCATTAATGGTGCCTTCACAGATGTGTAAGTTACCCCTGCCTTGGGCACTAATACACCCCCATACCATCACAGATGCTGGCTTTTGAACTTTGCGCCTATAACAGTCCGGCTGGTTCTTTTCCTCTTTCCTAATGTTCGAACTGAGAAACCTTATTATTTTAAGCAAATATTAGCTCATTTGGAATTTGATGCCTGCAACATGTTTCAAAAAAGCTGGCACAAGTGAAAAAAAAGACTGAGAAAGTTGAGGAATGCTCATCAAACACTTATTTGGAACATCCCACAGGTGAACAGGCTGATTGGGAATAGGTGGGTGCCATGATTGGGTATAAAAGCAGCTTCCCTGAAATGCTCAGTCATTTACAAACAAGGATGGGGCGAGGGTCACCACTTTGTGAACAAATGCGCGAGCAAATTGTCCAACAGTTTAAGAACAACATTTCTCAACCAGCTATTGCAAGGAATTTAGGGATTTCATCATCTACGGTCCGTAATATCATCAAAAGGTTCAGACAATCTGGAGACATTACTGCACGTAAGCGGAAAGCCCGAAAACCAACATTGAATGCCCGTGACTTTCGATCCCTCAGGCGGTACATCAAAAACCGGCATCACTGTGTAAAGGATATCACCACATGGGCTCAGGAACACTTCAGAAAACCACTGTCAGTAACTACAGTTCGTCTACATCTGTAAGTGCAAGTTAAAACTCTACTATGCAAAGCCAAAGCCATTTATCAACAACACCCAGAAACCAGCTGGACTGTTATAGGCGCAAAGTTCAAAAGCCAGCATCTGTGATGGTATGGGGGTGTATTAGTCCCCAAGGCAGGGGTAACTTACACATCTGTGAAGGCACCATTAATGCTGAAAGGTACATACAGGTTTTGGAGCAACATATGTTGCCATCCAAGCAACGTCTTTTTCATGGACGCCCCTGCTTATTTCAGCAAGACAATGCCAAGCCACATTCTGCACGTGTTACAACAGCGTGGCTTCGTAGTAAAAGAGTGCGGGTACTAGACTGGCCTGTCTGTAGTCCAGACCTGTCCCCCATTGAAAATGTGTGGCACATTATGAAGCGTAAAATACAACAACAGAGACCCCGGACTGTTGAACAACTTAAGCTGTACATCAAGCAAGAATGGGAAAGAATTCCACCTGAAAAGCTTCAAAAATTGGTCTCCTCAGTTCCCAAACGTTTACTGAGTGTTGTTAAAAGGAAAGGCGATGTAACACAGTGGTAAAAATGACCCTGTGCCAACTTTTTTGCAATGTGTTGCTGCCATTAAATTCTAAGTTGATGATTATTTGCAACAGAATATAAAGTTTCTTTGTTTGAACATTAAATATCTTGTCTTTGCAGTGTATTCAATTGAATATAAGTTGAAAAGGATTTGCAAATCATTGGATTCTGTTTCTATTTAAGATTTACACAACGTTCCAACTTCACTGGTTTTGGGTTTGTACAATATTAGAGTTCATCTATATTATCTGCTGTAAAATGTCATCTCCTTTACTGTGAATCAGGGTTTTTGGGCCTGATTTTAATTCTAATAGCAGCAACCTTCAGTGTTGAAAAATGAAGCTGATGCAACATGAGGAAACCCATGTTTAGAGACTAAATTATAAACAACTTCAACAGATGCAAGAAACACAGAAAACCTAAAATTATAACAATAATAGTAATTGTCATTAAAATTACTGTAAAATGAACTGTGACAATGCAAACATGGCTGACACAGCATCAAAATGGACTCAGTGTTAAAGTCTTTAATATTTAGTCAAGGTCAAAATAAAAGTCCAGATTCTGTACAAGCATCATTGATTAATAATGTAAAAGAAGTCAGATTTACAAATTACCCAACATGGTCGGCCTTAGGAATATAGGATCCCAAACCACACTCAGCAATTATGCAGTTTGCTCATGATTAGATGCTAATTTTTCTAAGCTCGGATTTTGGGTAATTACGTGTTAAAAGTCCTCTGAGCTGATTAACACTCACTGTCCTCAATCCTTTCCCTCCCTGCTCTGTGCTCATGACTAACCTTTACCTCTCTCCTCCTGCTCAGAGACACTGACCTTCCCAGGAGGCTGTGCATGATCAGCCCAGCGCCGGCCTGTCATGCTCCACTTGGAGCTCATCACGCTATGGACCCCAGCTGACAGGCTGTCGTAGCCGCAGTCCGTGTTCTCCTCTTAATGGGACATGAAGCTAAATCCTTTTTTTCTGTGACTTTCTCCTGAAAACAGTTTGACTATGAATAGGGAAGATTATCCAAAACAAAAACAAATCAAATGGGTTGGAGTTACGCTCAGATATTATCACAGAAGGGGGGAAACGTTGTAGCTACAAATGGGTTTATTTGTCATCAGCTTTATACGTTTTTTAAATTAGTCATGAGTTTTAATGTACCACCTCTTATTCTTGAAAGGAAGCATATTACTTCAGTTTTAGTCTGGCATTTTAATACATTTCAAACACTTTAGCTAGCATGTTTACAGCCTGATTAACAAGTACTGCTTTACCAATAAATCCAGTCATTGATCCTGTTACCTTTGGTTAATTTGGCAGTAAAACCTTTACATGCACAGATGAGATGAGCTACAGAATCAGCTTGAAAAGGTCATTTAATTAGACTACTGTTCGAGGTAGGATCGATTTACTGGCTGAAGGCAGAAACAAGCACTTTTTCAGTGTAATGAATACTGGATGTTTACGTGGTAGGCTTTTTATGTCACATACCAAGCAATCAACCTCCAAGTTAGCAAGTGGAAAACTGATTATGGATCAAACAGGGAACTAGCTGCTTGATAAAAGCATGTAATGCGCCTCCTCAGTCAAAAAAATTGCATTTTCTGCACATTTATGCAGCATACCGTCAGGTCAAAAGCCTGGAGCAGGAAGTATGGACTGGGGTCAGAACCCATGGGCCATGTTTTTGTCAATGGAAGAGCAATGGGTCAAGAGTATATCCATCCTCATCCACATTATCTCAAGAACTTTGATGATTTCTGTTGAACTAACTTTTGTTTTCACTTCTCAAGTTCAATATTAGGCTGGCTACACACTGGGGGATTTTAAGTACTAAAAATGTTCAAAAATCAGGGAGACCTAACATACAGACACCCCAGAATAGTTTTGACATTTGAACCCTCAAAACACAAATATAAGAAAACTCTGACGGACTGAAAGACCAACACCTGCTGACTGTAGGGAAGATTTCACAGTGGCAACTTCACAGAAATAAAATCACAACAAAACTCTGATTAGCCCTGACTTTCATTCCTTTTCTATACCCCTTATCCCTTTTGGGGTCGGGGTAGAGACAGACAACCATTTACACTCACAGTCACATCTTAGGGCAATTTAGAGTCACCAATTAACTTAAAGAGCATGTTTTTGGTCTGTGGGAGGAAGCCAGAGTGCCCAAAGAGAACCCACACATGCACGGGAAGAACATGTAGACCAGCCCTGACTTTATGAGGAGAAAAGCAAGAGCTGATTATGAGGCTCCAGGAGCAGTTACGCGTCTGAAGGAACGTATATGTTTGGTGAACAGTGAACTTAACACTACTTTATATATTAATAAATTAGATTGTGGGTGTAGTTCACTCTAGAGGCATTGAACAGTCGTTCAGTATGATGAGCTGTTTCACTACTTACTGGAAGGTGGAGGAGGAGAGGGAGAAGTCAAGATGCTATGGAGTTATTGTCTTGTGCACAGAGGTGCTCCATCCTGAGAAGGAGACAAACGAATCATAATAAAGAGCATAGAAAACTTAAATGCAGAATACGGCGTCTACAGTAAGAATTAACAGTAATGGCAGTTGGTAATGCAGGCATAGGGTTTGCACTCATGCACCTTAAACTTGAAAGTAAAAACAGGAATAACAGGATTAATATTGCTGGTGGTGAAACAAGTTGTCAGGCATGATGAATGATGAAGTGCTGGCCTTTCAAACCTGACTTGACCTGAATATGAATTGAACACTGACTGACAACCCAGAACCACAATGCCACTGCCCTTGGCTTATGGACAGTGGCTTGGGCAAAGCAAATGTGGTGGATGACTCCCATGCCCAGTTCTAATGTGGTATAGTATGTCTTATATGGGACATTAATAGGGCACTTGTGTTGGTGCTATAATTCCACAGGCTGGTTCTTTTCTCAGTCTTCAAGGCACATTTGATGTTAGGTTTGCTGCCATGTCTGTGAGCTGTAAAAGTATGTTTTAATGATTCTGGTTGGACTTACGTCAGCATCAACCAAAACTGCTTAATGTCGTTAAGAACCATTTGGGATTCATCATGTAAGCCTTAAAGGTGCTATGAGGAGAATCTATTACCGGCAAAATAAAGACTCTGCTACCCATGAGCACATGCAGCGACTGTCGTAATGCTGCGTTTTAGTAACCTCGGAACTGGGAGTGACATCTCCGACTTATCGGAGTTCCAGTTGAAGTCGGAAAAAAACATGCTGATCTACCAGGCTATTGTAAGCTGTTAGCACGCCCTGTGTTGTTGTTCACAAATATCACATGAAGAATGTGATTACTACTTTGGCAGCATTTTTGTAAATATAAGTCTAACAATACGATGTATACAGCTGATCTAGAGCGACACACCCCAGTCAGAAGTGCAAATAAATGGATTATTACAGGAGCTAAATAACTGTTCACACTGGGGGCATCCATCTTCCATTGTCAACTCGGGGGTGGCGAGGTTTCACCGAGTTCCCAGTAGGAAATTCCGACTTCTGGGAACGTTCCAGTTCCAGTTTCCTACTCAGAACTCGGAAATTCCTACTTCTGACTACAACTGGAACGCACTAAATGACGTGACCCAAGAACTCTGCATTGCTTTACAACTTCTTTTTTCAACAACTTACAGGATGCAAAGCGGCAAGGTAATGAATCTCTTTCTAGTTACGTAGCGGTAGTTTTTGATGTGTGACAAGCAATTTTTGGAAAACCTATTATCGTAGTTTTGTAGCCGGCTAATTACTTATAGCATTTAACCTATTTATAGATAACCTATTTTGATGCTATTAAACTCATCTTAAAGTGTATATTTCGATCAGGCATTTGCCTAAAATTGAGAATTTTTGTAATTACTTAGAAACTCCTCACAGTCTCTTTAAATTAGGACATACCCAAGCCCCCCACCCCTGGTCTTGGTCTTTAAGTAGCGCCTGTTTATCCAGCCTTGGTAGGACCAACGCAATAAATCCACTTTAAGACACTGAGAAGCTGCACAACATCATAGACTGTGTGATCGCTCTTTAAACTTTGGTTATGGAGACATATACGTGTTGGTGGATTAGATGGCAGAACATGAGGTTCATAAAGCACCTTTACCCCCAGCTCTGCCCACGGCCGTATGTATATATGGGTATATGTTCTCAAGGTTCCACCCGAGTTAGAAACATTAAATTTTCAGGGAGAAATAACCTCTCAGAGTGCCCAGATAAATATTTAATGTGCTCTATTTCTCCATGCAGAGCCTCCAGTGTGTGTGTGTGTGTGGAAGTGTGTGTGCAGACTGTAATTACCTCGCTGCTGCAAAAACACCAATAGAGGAAACGAGGGAAGGAAAGAGAGAGAAAGGGGATGAAAGAGGGGGCAGAATGAGGGGGAGAGAGAAGTCAGGCTACTCAGAAAAACATGATTATGATAATTTACACTGTTGAAGGGGCATTGTAAAGGTTTCAGCTCCTGTGCTCTGTAATTAGATGGAGGCATGTGTGCGCCCATGGGTGTGTGCATTCAAATACACACACACACACAGAGCAAAACATTAGCCTCTCTTGATGTCATGCTGTGCAGGTTTCACACAACTCTGATTGAAAACCCTAAAATTACCATGTGCATAAACTAAAGTATGCACAGAGGGATGTCATCCAAACAGTCATCGTCAGATCAGGGGGGCCTACTGGCAGCCCAGGGGCCACATGCAGCTCCTGTCTTAACTAAATGTGGCCTGCAAGTCAGTTTCATATATCTACATTAGGGATGTAACAACATGCTCAGCCCACAGTTCAGTACCTCATTCTGGTCTGGAGATACAAGAGTTTTTGGTCTAAAGCTGCAGCGAAAATGCTCAAATTGATGCCTGATTTGGTGCACAATGCTGATGTGACTGGAGTTTAGGTTCCTCCCTCTGTTTGATTTTCGACGATATCCAGTATGTAGATATTTTTTTAATTTATTATCACACTAACAATATTTCTGGTCAAGAGCACAAGCTCTGTACTTAACAAAAATGTACTTTTGTCTTTATGTTACATTATATTTTTGCGAGGAACAGATGTAAAACAAGAAAAACAGCATTTAACCCTTGCAAAAATAAAACCCTTGATTTTAAATGTACCCATGCAGTGATTAGAAGGTCAACCAAAATTTAACAGTTGTGTAATTTGCCAGAATTCCAGTTGATATGGTCAATATGTGTGGCCGATATATCGGTTGCAAATATCTTCAAAAATTTCAACATCAGCTGATACAGATACTTAACTTTTCAGGCTGATATTGGCTGATACAGATATCAAACCTATGATATTGTAGTAAAAACCTAGTAAAAATCCAAGCTCAAATTGTTAATAAATAATCAATCATAAAGTAAACAGCTCAACAGCACATGAGGCCACCTGGAGCAGAGAACCACCTGACCTTGACCCAACAACAGAGACAAACAGCAGAAGAAGGCACCATAAGAAAAGAAGGACCAGCAAAGCCACTCTGTGCGCAAAATAACAACAATGAAACGTGAGGAGTGTAGTGTGGAAGCACTTTGGGCTCCTATAAGGGTCGATAACGCAAAGCAGCAGGCCCACTATGAAAAATCCCAATTGTCGGACTTTAACCCACCTTGTCAAGTGTTCAGCCCAGTGCTTCTGCAACTGGCAGCCCCCAATATGGGACAAGATTGTAAGATTCATATGAGAACATTTGAACTGGGGAGATTTAAATGTAAAATGATGCCACGAAAAAATCTTGTAAGTGTTGTGGCCAAGGGGAGGGGGATAAGGAGCATGCTAATAATGCTAATGACCAAATATCTTCGTTCTTAGGCTCAAAAAACAACCAGTTTTGAGTTTTGGTAAAAGGGACAGTTCTAATAGCCAAATCAATGGGCTTAAGAATTGTTGATACTCACTTTTGGCAAATGCTGAACTATCTTCACCCTTACTCCCACCACTGAGTAAAATAACAAGGGTCCCTCATATTGTGAGAGTAGGTGCATATTGCTTCCTCTCCTCTTAAATAACAGCAGTAGAGTGATATCTTGGCCACTTAAGCACATTGCAACTCAGGCAGGAGTTTGCGCTTCCCTGTGCGCTGACTCACAGGCACATTCACAGCAGAGAGAGAAGGGCAGCTATAAATGACAGCTGTTTGTCCTCAGAACAGAAAATTCACATGTGGGTATTGAGCCATGAAGATCTTTCAAAACAGTTCAGTATGTTATAAAGAATTAAATCCTTGGTCTGTATTTTATAAACATGAGTATGAAAACAAGACTTTCTGCCTTAAAGTTTATAGAAATATATTGATTATCTTTTATTACTTGCATACGTAAATCTGTCTAACTGTACACATGTATATCCAAAAATTAAGCATTAAAAAACATTTCGACAGTAAGAATCCCATTAATATGCTGCCAGTATCCAGTTTTCTGCCTCTGCTTTTGTACTTTTAAATTCCCTTCACCCTTATTAAAGGAGGCAACAGCTTAAGGCAACATTCAAGAACATTTTTGAAGCTCGAGGTAAGATGGTTCTTCATAAATGATTTAACTGGACAATACATACAGCAGACTTTGCCTTTAATTTATGATTAGAATTTCCAAAAAAATGTGGTTTTATTGATCTTAAAATGTGTAATACACTTCAATGGAGGTTTCTTTTTAAATAAAATTATATGTATTAGTAAAAGTGCATGCCAAAGCAGTAATTAGGCTTAATGAGAGAAGACAGGAAGTACTGCAATCACACATTAAATCAGCAGATTACCATGCAGGCTGTGATAACCTGTAGCAGTTTTTTGTTTTGACTGAACTGAAGAGAAGAAACATGAATATAAAGATCCTAACTGAGACATGAATATGAAGCCTGTAAAAGGAGCTGTTTCAAAATGGACACTTTCAAAGAAGACACTTCAAAGACAGACACTACATATGTCTTCAGAAGGCACTCAATAGTGTTTTAAAGTGTTTTTTATTATTCTATTATTGTAAGTGGGGGTGTCAGAGCCTTAACAGACTGGTTAAGAGAGCTGGATCTGTTGTTGGCCTGCTGTTTCCCAGATAAGCGGAGGTGGTTGAGGCTCGAATGCTGGAAAAGCTGTTGACCATCAGGGATAATGGCCTGCCTTCTCCTCCGCAGTGTGCTGCACAATAATAGGACTAGTTCTACATCCCAACTTAAGCTCTGTCCACGTGGAGTTTCTCAGTAAACACATAATTGTTTCAAGTTACATGTCTGTCTACATATTGCATATCTGCCAAGCCTGAGAGTGGCGCTATAACACTGTCACAGACATACTACAAAACCAGAGAAGAAGACATGAAGCATAAAAATGTGTCCGATGTAAACAAACACCACAAGAACATGTGGCATATGTTGTTCTGCATGTCCTCTTGTTGCTCATGGTGCTCATAGAGGAGCAGAAGATTTTGCTGTTAAGGCCAAAAGAAGCTCAGAAGCCTCTGCAGCACGAGCGCAGCACTGTGTTCTGCCATTGTTTCTGCTGTTGTTGTGGTTAGAGCATGCAGATCAGGGGAGAGGTCTATTTGATTTTTGTTTCTAAAAATGTGTGTACTTGTTGCACACAAGGAAGCATGCGGGCGAGGTTTTGAGATTGATTCACTCCAGGACTGGTTTAAAGAATGAGCTTTTTCAGGCCCCCACAAAAGAAAGAACTCTAGCAGAAGTTCCGAATGCCTAAGTCACACATTCACGTTTCTCATGGCGATTGTGCACGACTGTACACGATTGAGGAAGCTGGTGTGATCACCATGATACGGGATGAAATGACTGTCTTACCCCTGGACACACCCCGTAAATACACCGTCAGTAGAGCTTCTACAGCACTTCAGGGGGCGTTCGTCCTGTTCCAGTTAGGTTAATACAGCGATATGACGAGGATTGCATGAATATTCATCCCGGAGCTGGAGCTCAGTTTGCGTCACAAAAGTTCCGACTGAGCCCCGTCGCTTGCGGCGTCTTGAACGGGACACAGTCAGGGCACAAACCGATATATCCTTGTCAGTCGTCCTCAGAAAGCTTTCAGGATTGAGCCACGATCAGCCCGACTGAGCTCTGTACATGCCACGCTAATACCGTTCACATTAGGACTGCATTAGGCTTCCACCCCGCTTTACTGAGAGCGGCGATTCTCCACGACAGTTTTGAACAGTTTTGTCGGGACCCTTCCACGTTCCCCTCCGTTCATCCATGACTATACAATGGTGATCCAGACCAAGTAGCACATGCACCACGACCAAAGCACGTTTTATCAGGATTATGACAATCGTGCACAATCGCCATAAGAAACGGGAATGTGTGACTGGGGCATTAAGTTGTCTATGTGCTAAAATCCCCTTGATTACCACTGCTGTTCAAAATGAAGCTACAGGAGCTTTTTAATACCTGGATCAATCAGGCTCTTTAAACATCTGAACATGCAAAACTGCCAAACTAATGACAGTTTGGCTCCTTCGACTGTCTGACGGATTTGAAGCTGCTTCTCCTTGTGGATTAATGAAGTACTTTCACATCTTATTAAACTGTTTTAAAGGCCAGGTTCACCCAGCCCTGAGTACAAGTCTACCAGTCACAGAAATCACAAAGAAATAAGAGAGGGAATGTCTGCAGAAGTGAGACTTCAGAGAGACAGTGGATAATGGCATTGAAACGTCTGTATCAGACCTCTAATTCACTTGACAATTTGACATCTAGGAAGCCTTGAGCTCTCCCACAGTCAGCAGAGGAGGAAGAGAGGGGTGTAGCCTTTGAACTCGGCTGCCTGTGGATGTATAATCACACCATTTCATTCAATGTTCAATGCATGAGCACAGAGATCTCAGACAGATGCTCTGCTCATGCAGCCCCTGTTAAAATCGCCCCATGTTTGCACTAACCTCTTCCCCTCTGTGTTATCCTGCAGAGGGAATCTCCCTCTTTTGTCACCCTGTGCTTGTATCTGCTGGAATCAATAAACTGGTTTAAGGAGGGATTCAGCAGCGAGATAAGAATAGGAAATGCGAGCAGGGATTTGTGGGATAAAGGAGACATGAAAAGGACATGAAGGTTACCAAAGTGTTGAATGTTAACTCCTCTGTTATTTCTTCCTCCCTCTTATCTCCTTCACCTCTTCACTCCGTCACTTATCTGAAGATAAGAATCACTTCAGAGACAATTTACCAGCTGAGTGCCTCCTCCTCGAGCGAAAGACGAGGAGGGCAGAGGTTTGAGAGCAGCAAGGATTATGAGAATGTCAGTTTGATTCTCCTCTCAGAATCTTTAATATGCATTTTCATTTTAGTGAGGAGGGAAATTCTCCTGAAAAGGATTATTAAAACGTGTTAATTTGGTACTTTTTCAAGCTGAATCTTGCACAGAATATTTGGAGGGGATGAGGATCATTGTGCAACTTTTAATGAAAAGCACATTTAAGTTAAAGATGCTATGAGGAGTTTCTAACCAATTACAAAAAAGTCTCACTTTTAGATATATGCCTGATCGAAATACACACTTTAAGATGAGTTTTATAGCATCAAAATAGGTTATCTATAAATGCTATTCCTTAGCCTTCTGGTCGGGTCGGACAGGACTGGACTGGCCTGGATACTCAACTTTGGGAACAAGACAATTAAAACTAGAGCAAATTTTTATTATTGGGACACGTCTTAGAGCACCGGGCTGTAAGTAGCGATATATAGCCGGCTACAAAACTACAATACTAAGTTTTCCTAAAATTGCTTGTTGTCACACTTAAAAAACTACCGCTACATAACTACAAAGAGATACATTACCTCGTCGCTTTGCATCCTGTAAGTTGTTGAAAAAATGAGTTGTTAAGCAATGCAGAGTTCTGAGGAAGGTCCGAGCTGAATTCATTAGCATCACATCTTTTGGTGCGTTCCAGTTGTAGTCAGAAGTAGGAATTTCTGGGTTCCAAGTAGGTAACTGCAACTGGAACGTTCCTCGAACTTGGAATTTCCTACTGGGAAGTCAGTGAAACCTCGCCACCCCTGAGTTGACAATCAACGAGGGATGCCCCCAGTGTGAACAGCTATTTAGCTCCTGTAATAATCAATTTATTTGCACTTCTGACTGGGGTGTGTCGCAATAGCCTGGTAGATTGACATGTTTTTTTCCGACTTCAACTGGAACGCTTATTAGTCAGAGAGGACGTCACTCCCAGTTCCGAGGTTACTGGAACTCAGCATTATGACAGTCGCCACACGTGGTCATGGGTAGCTGAGTCTTTATGTCGCCACAAATAGATTCTCCTCATAGCACCTTTAAGCCTGCAAAAAGTTCTTCAACAATTTGTTTTATTTGTTTGAATATTCATTTTTGGGATTTGTGCCTTTGATAGAGAGGACAGAAAAGTTGGCAAAGGAAATCAGAAAGTGTGTGAGAGAGAGAGAGTGGGGGTGACACGGAAAAAGAGCAAAAGGTCAAACTTCAGCCTGGGCCGCCCTCGTTGAAAACTACCATGAGTCACAACATAAGCCCACGGCCATCAGCACCCCAAAGGCTTGGATGCTGGAGAGAGGCCAACAAGGCAAGTTAAACTTTAAAAATCACGCAGCAGGGACCAGAGAAGAACAGTTTGTCTTCTTTTTAAACTCAAGCTGATTCTGCAGATTATTCTGACCAGCAGACCGCACAGGTGCTTGTTGCTTTACACGATAGAGAGTGAGAGAACAACAAGATCCCGGAAGGGAACTGCCACAGATCTGACAGTTACAAGCAGAAATAAAACGATTTGAAGGATGTGAGACCTGCATTTAAAACCCATTTCTCAAACTGAAGTGCCAGTTAGATGTTAGGTTTTATATAAAAGCAGCTGTGTTCTGCAACATGAAGCAGTTTTTAAGGATAAAAACGACACAATTAAAGCCATAGTGTTCAACCAAGTGTAAGGCATAAAAGGAGAATTATCCAACTAATTCACTGGGACAATGCACAGTAGGAGGTGTGATATGTGGAGTATTTTGGATAGAGATGATCCCACCTGCCTTTAAGAGTATCAAAAGTACTGAAAGTATATAGTGTAATGAACAATGTATTGGGTAGTACTTAGGGATGGGTATCAAAAAACAATTCCAGAAAATCCACAACAGCTCCCTAAAATACTTGACATCATGAGTCTTTTGCATTTCAATTCCTATCACTTTGTTCTGCACACTCTCATCATAGGCAGTTATGATACAAAAAGCATTAAAAATCATAGACAATGGGCAGAAGTGCTTAAAGCTGTGGATTAACTTTGGGCAAAAAGACACTTATTGCATATCTAGTAAGTGGAGACTCCAGCTACTTGCAGAAGCATTTCTCCATGCAGCACAGCATTTAATGTCAGGAGTAACGTGTTTGACATTGTTGCCACTGCAGCCCTAAACAGGCCTTTTTTGTCCATAAGGACAATTGGAAGGCATCAATATGGGAATCGTCAAATAATCAGATTGATCCATGGAATTGGTACCAATAAAATCTAATCAGTTCTCATCCCTAGTTGTACAGAAACTGGGTGCAATCAACTAAGTTGAACAGATACCACTGATAGAAAGGCACCGTCTTAAATCCTTCATTATGTTGATGAAATCCACTGCCAATGGGTCATGAACAGGCCTGCCCATAGACATGACAAGGCCCCAGTTGTCATCAAATGACACCACTGGGTAGGACATGCAGGTGGCCTTGCTGTTGATTTGTACACCCCGACTCAATCCCAAACTGCCCCCTACACACTACCCCTTCACTACCGAGTGTCACTCCAAACTTAAAGGATAAGTTTGGTTTCTACAGCTTTCACATTGTTTATAGAATGAAGTAGAACAATATACTCACCCAGAAGGCTTTCCTGATCCAAACAGTGCTTCAGGAGATATTTAGATCCAAAATCGAGCGGCGGACATCCGTATAATGGTAGCACACAGGGCATGTATAGTGCCGCTCCTAAAACTGCATTAATCGTCCAAAAACTCATTAGTTTCACCAATATTTCATCATGGTCCGCTCACGCTACTCCTCCAAGACAGTCTGTGTCGCTCCACCCATGTTTTTGTGACTGTGCTGACCTCTGAACTGAAAACTTTCTTTATGGCTGCTGCGCATGCGCAATACGGCTCATTGTTTCAGGGGCCGCCGCCTACTCAACAATTTTCTTCTTCCAGTTTTGTGCAAAATGGACGAATATCTAGCGGATGAAGATGTTGTGGATGAGAACTTTGAATATGATGGGTGTCCTTACAGTTTCGAGCCACAGTTTACAAATGAGGAGCTCATCGAAAGGAGGAAGCCGTTCTGCGCATGCGCAGCAGCCGTAAAGAAAGTTTTCAGTTCAGAGGTCAGCACAGTCACAAAAACATAGGTGGAGCGACTCCGGACTGTCGTGGAGGAGTAGCGCGAGCGGACCATGATGAAATATTGGTGAAACTAATGAGTTTTTGGATGATTAATGCAGTTTTAGGAGCAGCGCTATACATGCCCTGTGTGCTACCATTATATGGATGTCCGCTGCTCGATTTTGGATCTATGAAGCACTGTTTGTATCAGGAAAGCCTTCTGGGTGAGTATATTGTTCTACTTCATTCTATAAACAATGTGAAAGCTGTAGAAACCAAACTTATCCTTTAAGTCACGCTGCTGGCTGTGGAGGGCACTTCCACTGAAGCGGGAGGGTATAAATATGACGGGCAGGAATGGGAGGCCCTCTTCACTTCACCGGAAAACAGAAAACCTCATCGTCGGTCCACTCCTCCTCCGCACTACGTGGTTTGGGATGTCCCATAATATGGCAGACCCTCGGCGAGGACACACAAAGAGGGGGGTAGTGGGTAGGGAGAGTCTGTAGGGGGCGGTTTGGGATTGAGCCTCCATGTATAAACTGTCGTCCTAAAGGTTTTAATGTGGCCTGTGGCTCCTTCTCCCCTTGTCCTGCCACACTCTCTCTTCAACTGTCAACTCTGTCCACTGTCTGTCTTGATGCTTAAGCCAGAAAAGATAAAAAAAAATCTGTGGATAAAAATATGATAATATCAACATGTTTATTTTCTACCATTATTAGGAGCTGTAAGAATTTTGGTTTGAAAAAATAGAAAGCCACGCTCTAAGTTTGAGATGGACCACGTCTTTCCTAACCCTCAAGGGCCCCTATATGACTCTGGACCCTAGAAAGCTTTGCTGCTTTGGTCCCGCATCATCAGAGAAACTGTAGAATAACCCCAACAACCACCACCCTATGTTTCATATCAGCCTTGTAACATTAATTAACCTCTGTCAGACAGAGACGCAGTGAGCTGGTGCTATTTATAGAATCAGAGTATGTCACAGCTGCAGTCACTTCATTAAGTGGATCAATGCAGAGCCCTGATACAAGCCCTCAGTCAATTCATCATTACACACACTGTCAGGGTTATGGCAGATTAAGAGACTGTTGTGATAACCTGGACTTCATTAAGAATACATGACATGAATACATGTTGGTTTCATGTATCTGCGTGGTACAGAAGTGTCATTACAGTGCAGAAGTGTGTGGGTCTATGGGACTAAGGCTGGTAGATATTTTATAAACATGGCATGAACATGAAATCCAAGGCCATTGACCAAGGTTCATCTTTTAATCAGAGTGAATATTGGTGCAAAATGTTTGGAGAAAATCCTTCTGAGGGATCTTTAGAAATCACTTGAAGAAGAATGACCTCAAAAATAACTATTTTCTTTATGAACTATTAAAGAGTAAATGGCTTGATATCCAGTAGCTTCACGATTCAGTAAAAAATGATGGAACTTCCTCTTCTGGACACCTAATTTCAGAGATTTTCTGGCCACATGGTACATTTTTATTGATCTACTTTCTTGTATGCTGTTGTCTTTGTGTTGTGCAAGTTGTGGTTTTGCTTGGTCCGATTACAGAGTGACACACAACCCTGCTCTTATCATACTGTTCATTTGAATAAATGTACATTTTTAATCTTAATAAGGTCATACTATGCTTTTTTTAAGATGTACGCGCTTTCGTGTGTTTGGCCTCCTCATGATGGAGTACTTCTACGCACAAGACATCAAATCTGCAGCAAAGCAACCTCTCCCTCTAATGCACCAGAGGCTGCTTTAGGTGGAGCTTAAGCAGAAGGAGTGGACCACACCTGAACCACGCCTCTTCCTATGTTCCTATAAATTCTAACCGACCATTTCCCTCTCGTTTCGCACATTCGACGCACCCCTCCTTCCCTCCCCTTATTTAAAACTCCTTTTTTCTTCCTTCCTTAGGGCCTTATAAAGGGGGTTCGTCGTGCCCGGGAGCCATGGCGAATTCCCCATGAAGTTTCCCCAAACCGTTATCCGCTTCACATACCTACTATGTTGTTTGTTATCCACTGTACGCAATAAATGTCAAATTCATCCTGTTGATGGTGTGGTCCTTACTCATGAAATGGCCTAAAAATCGTCCAATTATCCAGTCAGGTGTCACATTGGAAGGTGGCATGGTGGAAACTTCCCTAGCATTATAAGCATAAATACCACTATATTTATTTAATTGATTTTATATGATTGGAATCAAACCACCCAACCCGCATATCAAATAAAAATAAATAAAACTTAAACCACATGATGCAACAAGGGATGAAACTGATGAAGCTCAGGCTTATTTCACAATTGAGCTGTGAAGAGAATTAAGCTCTGTAGAATTACATGTTTTTTTATAGATACTACACATACAAAATGTAAGAGCTGTCCACAATATGCTGAGCTGGGAAAATCACTAACATCCAAATGAATCGATCATTGAGCTTTTTATCTTAATTAAGAGGCTCTAGCTGTAAGCTGAGTGAGCGTTAACTTTTATTTTTAAGTCTAGAAACAAAAACCTGCTGGGGAGGAAGAGAACACACCCGTGTTTGCTAATGAAAAGAAACTTCATCATGTAGATGTGCTTTTGGGTTTTTTTGCTCAAGAAAAAGTTTCAAAAATCCAAAGGACCAGGAAACTCTCAAGCACCTGTTATAATTGTCTGGTGATATTTTTCTCCAAGGTTGAATGAATGTTTTTGTTTTTTTGTTTTTTTTACATGTATGTCTATCTCAACCAATGCAGATTCACGGCCCATTCTTATCTTAAACTTATGTCTGTTCATATCCTTTATCTTGAACTTTATTTTTATTTGCCCTGTTCATTCCATTACATTTTGTACTTGTGTTGTGTAAATTTGCACCTTAACCCTTTCGTGCATGAATTATTAAATCTCAAAGGTATATATTTTTAAATATTTGTTTTTACCTTTAAAAGTTAAAAACACAGTAACTGTTATGCTATTTTTTGTGGGACTTATACATCTGTCCATTACAGTTGTAATTTAGTGGAACTTGAGGATCTACAAATGCATCTTTGACAACCATTTAATAAGAGTAAATAAAAGAAACAACAAAATCGGAAGTATATACTGTATAATTTTGCTGTAATTAAACTATTCATTTGTGAATTAGACCGAAATTTAAAATAAAAAATACAAAATTATGTGAAATCTGAAGACAGGCACGATACCCAATTTGGCTTTGTTGGCTGTTTTGGATTTAAGATGCAATATCTCAATATGGTAAAACTATGCAAAGATTATGTTTTTATGAAACTTAAGACACAGGTTTTGGAATTTACCACCTGGTAGCTGGACATGGCATGGCAACCAAATGTGTATACAGTTTATAATATCTGTCCATTGTAGTGAACACCATGCATGAAAGGGTTCATTTTGTACTTTTGTTTTTATATACAGACCTGATCAAAATCTTGAGACCAGTTGAAAAATTGCTAGAATATGCATTTTGCACATTTGGATCTTAATGAGGTTTTAAATAGAGCTACAATATGCAAAAGCAAGAAGTTTATAAAAATGGCCGTCAGTTCCAGACAGTTGATGCACTTCGTGAAGCCATCTTCACCGCTTGGAGCAATGTTCCCAAAAGCTTCCTGGAAACACTCTCATCAAGCATGCCCAAATGAATTTTTGAAGTGATTAACAAGAACGGTGGAGCTACTCATTACTGAGTCCGACTGAGAAACATTTTTGTTCTGGTTTGGAGAGGTTTTTGCAGTTTTTTGAGAGATGGACTTAAACTTTTGATCAGCTGATAAACAGCCTATTTCAGTTTACTTGTTATTTTCAATAAATTACTTTATCAAAGTGTTTTTTGTCGCACTCCCCCTTCTTGCTTTTGCATATTGTAGCTCTATTTAAAATGTCATTAAGGTCCAAATGTGCAAAATGCATATTCTAGCAATTTTTCAACTGGTCTGAAGATTTTGATCAGGACTGTATAACCATTACTCTAGAGGTGAAGAGAAATTTCGATTTTTCTGTCTGCCTTGTACATACAGCATAAATTGACAAAAGTGATTTTTGCTTTGAACCAAGTCATAAAGATGTTTATTAAGGTACTAAAAAACATCCTCTCTCACACCATTTACGTGGGTTTCAGACTTCTTGCAGCCAGCCTCAAGTGGACACTCAGGGTACTACAAGTTTTGCACTTAATACTTCTTCCAAATACAGTTTGCTCGACAAGTTTATTAGTGATTTGTGGTAGGATGTTTAAAAATTACCCTAAGAGTGCTTCAAATGGGAAAAAAACCTTCCCTGAAGATCCAAAAGTGTAATGAAAGCTTTTTCCACATGCTCAAAGAGATAAGGGTTTGTTAAGAGTGGGATGTTTCCTCGCACAAAATCTACACCTGTGTCCTGTGTCTGTTCTGTTATTAGGAGAGAGTACATTTTTTGATAACTGGACACAAATATAGAGGCTACTCGAGTATCACTGCACCTCAGAGAAGTTCTTATACTTTATGATAAGGGACATTTTATACAGAGTAATTATCTAGATGTGGACATACAGCACCATATCAGGGTTAAAAATGGCTGCTCTATGGCATGGGAATAGACCAAGTGTGAGTGAATGGACTGAGTGATGAAGAGGTGTGAGGTAGACGAGTGTTGGTTATAATTTAACCTCCATGGTTTTTCAGTAGAGGGCAGAGAAACCCTGACAGACACATGAAGACTGATGGTGTGTAAAGTGTACAGAGAGCACAGACACGGCAAGGTGAGCTCAATCATAAATCATGTCGCATGGATATTAAATCATGCTGTACAATAAATGAGCGCGTGTGCCCTGAAATAAAGGCTATTTGGTTTGTATAGATCTTTGGGGAAGCTGTTTACCTTCAGATTAAATCAGGCTCACCTGCTAACAGATCGCTCCTCTCCAAGGATTTTTGTGTCAATTATGTAGGCCCTGGCCTCAGGTAATTACATGGTGGATCAAACCCATTCTGAATATTCATCTTATTATTATACACCACCTGAAGCTGGATAAATTGATGTGTGGATGGAAGACAGAATTCACCAAAAGGTAGAGGATTTACAAGAGTCAGTCAGTCAGAGGTGATGCTCTTCATTACTCTGGAAATGTGACACCATGAAACATTCAGTGAGAGCCAGTAAACACCTGCTCTCTCAATCATATCCACATGCTAGCATCACACAGTCTCTGCTTCCCATCTATCATGAAAATCTCCTATTCCTGCACATCCCAAAGGTGCTCTACTGGATTGAGATCTGATGTATGAGGAGGTAACTGGAGTTTAAGAAACCAGCTGGAGATGATTTGAGCTTTGGGACTTGGAGGGTTGTCCTGATTGAAGTAGCTACGTGAGAAGGTCCACTGTGGTTATGAAGGGATGGACATGGTCAACAAACCATATTCAGGTCGGCTGTGGGGTTCAAACCATGCTCAGGTGGGACTAAAGCTGGGCATCCACTGTGCGACTTTTTCGCGTTCAGCCGCTGCTCATACTGTACAAGTGAATCGCAGGGATTAACAGTTCACAGCTCATGATTCTTCTTCTCACACTATACGGCCCGACGCTCAGATGCAATCTGACTGCTCACACTGTTTGTCCATGTACGACATGCATGGATGTATTATAAGAACTTATAATATAATAAAGTCTTATAATACATCCATGACGACATGGAATGCGTGAAATGCAACGTTAAAGTAGTAGTAGAAGAAGAAGTAGGAAGTGGTCAGATGCTCACAGATGCGAATGAATAACAAACAAAAACGCATTGCCTGAATAGTCTCCGCTGTGCCTGCCACAGCTCAACAAGGCGACCCTCCATTGCTTGGGTCCAGGTCCGCTGTGATGCCATGCCGCTCCGTCTTGTGCATTTGTTTTCTCTTCCGTAATTACTTTTGCACATGTGTAGTGTGGCATAACCTCACGAGGGGCGACCAGGACTTCAAACAGGTTTCATATTCATCCGATCGATCGGGAGGTGATGGTGAGGCGTTAATCGCTTCTCGTTACCTCGTGTATACTACACAATGTGAGACGCACGATTGAGCCAAAACTTGGCCCGATCCCCAAAATAATCACACGGGTGAAAAATCCCGGCTTAAGGGACCCAAAGTGTGACAAATATAAAATAGGATTTTATTTTTGTCTAGTTTTGAGTAAAAATCTCAGTAGATCAGCTGTTTCTAGAGACTCAGACTATACTTGTGTTACAACAACAACTAGGGCTACAAGATTTGACGCTTTAGAGTCGAAATTGCAATTTCAGACAACACAATCATGTCGTCGCCAGTGCTGCATTTTTTTTGCAGTGCTCCTGACTGACCCAGGATCTGTTGTGTCAACTATTTTCCACAATATTTTTACAAATTTGTAGGATTTTGCTTTTACGGAAGTCCGGTTAAGCAGCAACACAAAGCCTCTATTTAGGAGTAGAAGTTGTATCCCTTAAAGCTGGGGTTGGCAATTTTGGAAAGCTGGCATGAATTTGAAAGTAGCATCTCCTCAGGGCTCTGCCTAACGCCCCCCCCCCCCCGCTCACATGCACGCGCGCGGCTGACATATCCAGAAGACTGATATTCAACTCCAAACCCTTAGCACAACGTGTTTGTTTTACACTACACCAAGTCATGTCTCAGTCAGCGGTAAGAAAACACCAAACAAACATGTAAAGTCAGTTAGTGCTCACAGCCCGATGTTGATCGGGGTATAGGTAGTTCCTCTGACATTCTCCACATAGCTGTCAAATCTCCCATTTTGGCCATTAAACTACCGTATTTTATCCTCTTTCCCGCCGTCCTCCTGTATCAGTGTTCTCCCGTAAATCTCCCGTGTGATGATATAATAATAAAAACATTCCTTAGCCTCTCCAAACTGAGCTCTGTCTCTAGCCTGAGGGGGGCGGTAATGCTCCAAAATGATGGATGCCAACCGCCGTAAAACCGAAGAAGAAGAAAAAGCCTCGCGAGAACATCCACCTGCAGTAGCATGGGTGGCAGCTATCGTGAGATTAGAGCAGCAGAACAAACTTAGAAAAACAAAGTGTTTATTTTAGATTTCTTGTACATCTGTCTTAAAATGTGAGGGATACTGGAGCTTGGTTGGGGTTGTGGAACGGCTCACGGCGGGCTTCCCTTATTTTCAAAGACAAAACTTGAAAGGTAAGTATTCTCCCACGGACTCTGATACGTATGAGCTCGGCTCGCGCACCGAGTCTGTGCACGCCGGGAGAATGTACGTGAAGTAGGCGGGCAGAATGGCGACGGGATTTGATTGGTAAAAAACAGGTGTCCCGGCATGATTATTGGTTGGGGTTTTCCCTGTTTTACTCCTGCTGTAGATAGTGGATATTTTTCACTCTGTTTTAAGAACACATTATGAGTTGATTACCATCGGGTCATAAAGACCATTTTAACCAGTATTACAAAAAGTGTATCTAAATCAAATCGCCAACCCCAGCTTTAAATGATAAAAAAAGATTATCATCAGTATTAGATGATGAATAATGTGTTATGTGCTTTTGATGATTTATTTCCTTACTGTTGTTTAAACTGTAAACACAGTGAATATTGCACTGAAGTTTGATTTGAAGAAAATTCACAATAGCTGCCAGAAAAAGCTCAACTATTTTTTTTCCTAAAATCTTTCAGCTCTAACAACAACCATGCCACATACACCTAAATCATCTTTCTTCTCCAATCTGGTGCTTGTTTTGAACTTCAGCACATCGTCTTGAGCATCATGCCTAAATGCAATGAGTAGCTGCCATATGATTGGCTGGTTAACTTGGAGCAGTTGAAAGCTTATACTTAATAAAGTGACCGATAAAAAGATGTTTACTCATTCCCAGTCATTTCCAGGATGCCATCTTCCCCACTCCGTGTCTCTCCAGAGCACTCATCACAGTCGTGCTTCACTTAGTCTGAGTGTTGGCCTGCATGTGCCCACTGGGTCAAGGTGTTTGACATGAGCAGGGAGCTCTGAAGGCTGTCCTGTTCGTCAGAGTTTAGCATGACACGCGTACAGTCTGGCCCTCTCTGCCACACACAAACACACAGATACACACTGCGGGGCAGGAGGATCAGTCATGGACTCCCCAGAGCATGTCTGTGTTGGAGCGAATGCATTGCGACAGGGAACCTGACTCACCACAGCACCTCGGGGAGCCCGGCATCAGCGGCGAGCCGATGCATCCAACCGCTCGGAGCACCAAACCTCCTTTTGGAAGGGAAACAGCACCCAACGCACAATCATCCTACGACTGTCAGCGTCAATTACTGTGACTTTTTCAAATCATCTTCACGCTTCAATTCACCACGCTGAACTCGAGCCGAATTGTCATCATCAGTTATGGTCTCGGAGGTTTGAGGGGAAGTGCTCTACCATCAGATGGAATATCAGCCGCAGTGTTTCTTTGACAGCAGAGAATTAAACTTTCAATACATTCAAAGTTTATCATGTCCCCTAATGTCAATCCCTCTGTGGGTTTGTGTCAGATAAACCAATTAACAGTGTTTGTTTGTCCGATGTAAGTGTGTGAAACATTCACATGTAACAGGATCAGCGCTGCATGTTAGAGCGTGATGTTCTGCAGGCTTTGCTTCTGTCCTGTGGGAGTCAGAAAATCCCCTGAGAAGTTCATTCAAAGGCATGCCATTTTATAAAGCTGTTATATTGTGCCAGCAGATCATCCCCCGCCTCACATATTAATGTATTCTCCTCTGACTGAAGTTTGACACCAGCACAGAGGTTTACATGTCAAAAATCTACAGAGAGACAAACTGACAGTCTCATGAGGAAGCTTTCAACATACACATTAAAGGATAAGTTTGGTTTCTACAGCTTTCACATTGTTTATAGAATGAAGTAGAACAATATACTCACCCAGAAGGCTGTCCTGATCCAAACAGTGCTTCGGGAGATATTTAGATCCAAAATCGAGCGGCGGACATCTGTATAATGGTAGCATATGGGGCATGTATAGCGCCGCTACTAAAACTGCATTAATCGTCCAAAAACTCATTAGTTTCACCAATATTTCATCATGGTCCGCTCACACTACTCCTCCATTACAGTCTGGTGTCACTCCAGACATGTTTTTGTGACTGTGCTGACCTCTGACCTGAAGAAGAAGAGTGCTTGCTCCGTGCATGCGCAGTACGGCTCATTGTTTCAGGGGAAGACCGCCGGCTACACGACTTTCTTCTTCCAGTTTTGTGCAGAATGGACAAATATCTATCGAATGAAGATGTTGTGGAGGAGAACTTTGAATATGATGGGTGTCCTTACAGTCTGGAGCCAGAGTTTACAGATGAGGAGCTCATCAAAAGGAGGACGTGGAGGCAAAGAGAAGAACAGCTGGCCAGAGAGCAGTCTTCAGTTCAGAGGTCAGCACAGTCACAAAAACATGTCTGGAGTGACACAGACTGTCTTGGAGGAGTAGCGTGAGCGGACCATGATGAAATATTGGTGAAACTAATGAGTTTTTGGATGAATAATGCAGTTTTAGGAGCGGCGCTATACATGTCCCGTGTGCTACCATTATACGGATGTCCACCACTGGATTTTGGATCTAAATATCTCCTGAAGCACTGTTTGGATCAGGAAAGCCTTCTGGGTGAGTATCAGAGGCGGCTGGTGACATTTTTTTTTGGTGGGGCTGGTGTGCCAACAGATTTCCCTGCCTAATCTAGCATAAGCATTTAAATGAACAGTCCGAAAATGAATACAGTTCCACAATAATAATTTAATTTCAGATGATTTTAATCCCCTCTCTAATAAAGAAAAAATGAAACATTTAATTGGAGAAAACAGCATCAGTGCCATATAGGAGCAGCAACATTTGTCATTGCATGTCAAAGCCTGAGAGAAACAAAGCAGTATATTATGATTGCATAAAATACTATATACCGGTAATAACATATTGCCCAATGAAGTAAAATAAACTTCAAGACACCCTCTTCCTTTGTGTGTCTGTTCCTCTGTGCAGTCTTGTATAAAGTACTTGAAAGCAATACTTGCGTAAAGGTACAAGTACCTTACCAGAAAATGACTTTGATAGAAGTTAAAGTCACCTTTTAAAATATTACTTGAGTAAAAGTCTTAAAGTCCCTGATATTTAGTGTACTTAAGTATAAAAAGTAAAAGTATTTTAGTGATCAGTTAGAATTTTCATTATTTAATTTATTGTGGCTTCCTTACAGCAAAAGCATAATATCCAGGCACAGGGAAAGAGGCTTGAACTTTTTCAACATTAAAAATTAAACCTCTGCCATCATCACTGGGGACCAGCTCTCTCTCAACCTCCCTGTGAGCAACATGGACAAACTACATGCGTCTCTCAACTGGGATGAAGTTGTCTGAAACTGAAAAGGTGTCTGTTCATCTTCAGAAGTTGGTTTTCAAAGTTGCGAGAATTCAGTGTTGTTGTTCTTGGGCTGAAGACAAGTCATGCGATGCTGTTCAGCTTCACAGGCTACTGAGGCAGGTAGAGGAGTGTTCAGCTTCACAGAAAGTTTGCACACTGCTGGGAAGGACTTCAGCAAGTTCATGTGATCTGATGAACAGGTCAAGTATCCATCAAGTTGTTTGGAACCATCTTGTGCGTGACATGACTGCAGGGCAGAGAAGAAGTCCTCATCATCAGACGAAGTAGACCGGTTGGCATCTGCTAGCTGAAGGAAGGGTTCTTCAATGTGTCTGATGTCTGATGTAGTCAATTCCTGAAATAGTGACAATGTAATATAAATTATAGATCTAATGCAACCCTGACATGTATAACTCTTTAATTTTAGCTTTAAATTTAACATTTGTCATTTTAATTTAATATACTATCCATGCATCCATAATTCAAATTTTTTTTCATTAGAAACCACAGATATATAACTTGGAGATACTCAAAATCTACACATTACACTATCCCCATGATGTCTTACTTGATTGTGGATTCACCCTTTAAATATATTTTGAATAAATATAATTGAAATCATTTAAAGAGTTAAGACAATATAAAAATACAGTCATGAAAGTTACCTGTATAGCATCCACCAGAGGCCTGCAGTACTTAAGCTGCAACTTGACTCTGTTAAGTTGGATGGTCAACAGGTTGATGGTTGGAAGTAGCCAACCCACGGTGGCATTTGCTTCTGCTTGCAGGATGTTTGTTGCCTGGGCAGCTGGGCTCATGGCAGCAGGGACTGAACCTGTGATGAAAGACAAAATACCATTGTTTAAAAACAATCTATTTCATTTGATTCAACAAAATAATTGCTGGATGACGAATTCAGTAAGATTGAGCAATGATAAGTGGAAGAAAAACAACTTAAGTTACAGGGTTTAAATGTTATTCAACAACAGTTAAATGACCATTATTTATTATTATCTGTATGTAATTTAAATAACTATAAAGACTCATGGACTGCCACTCCTACCACCTAATCACTAACACTACTAACTTTGATTTACTGCTTTGTTTGAGTTGTGTAGACTGAACTGAATTCATTTATCAACAGTTTGTTCCTAGATGGTGACCAACAAAGAAGAAAACTTGTTGAGTGGATATTCAAGCACTTTAACTATGATCAATAATCTTAGTGTCAAGGAATAAAACTCAAAAGAAACTAACAATAAACACAAAGTGCAGGACCCAATTGCAGGAGCTACAAAAGGCATAATTTTTAAATAAAAAAAATGTGATCTCAGTCCTAAAAAGTAAAAAAAAAAAAAAAAAAAAACTTTGTAACTGAAGCTCCAAAGATACCAAACAAAGTCATAACAAAAAACAAAGCAAAAACAAGAAACACCCTTCACAACTCAGGAGACAACACATGGAATAGCAGAACAAGTCATATCCTGACAGTAAGCCTGCATTTACAATATATAACATCAGCCTAAAAACTGAGTTTTGAGGAAATTAATTTAAAGCAAATCCCAATTTTAACAAAACACATGGTGCTGTAGTAGACGTGACTAATCCTGAATGCTCCTCTGTAAACTGCCAATTAACCTAATGTGGTCTTTTACCCTCTAAAGCCTGAAAACACAAATGATAGCCAGAACATTCTAATATTTTGGAGCTGAAATGTTTCTTTCACTTTCTAATGAAATCCCAAAATTAAAATTTCCATTTTATTTATCCTACATATTTTTGTATCTCATTTGGTACATTAGGTGCTTTTTGCAACTGATAATCCACTTAAGAACATTTTGGTCATTTATCTGATTGTATTCAAACGTTTCCTCTGAATAATTTGTTTATCATATTGATTAGATAGAGGTGTCATATATGTACAGTATATAGGCTATCAAATATGACACAACAGGCTTTAAGGGGCCAGGTGCCTCATGCTTATGATAACTTAAATAGAGCTGACATTAATTTTCACTAAATGAAATTAAATTTAACCTCCCTCGGTGTGCTTCTTCAGGTTTTGTTCTCATTTCATAACTTAAGTTGAAAAATCTTAAAACAATTAGTTGAAATCAGCTGAGGTAAAGCAGGGTCAGGCCAAGTTCTGCACATACAGGTTAAATAAAGACTGGGGCTTCTGGCATTCTGCTTTGGCACAGTGGTGAGCATGTACATCCAGCACTGAAGTGTTTGAACCCTACTAGAGGTTGTCTTTAGTGTAAAGAGGGATCTGTTTTGTCTTTAATACAAAATCTTCTTCGTCAAGGTCTGTTATTTAAAGGTAACAATTAAATTTTAAAGTGTTTCCAAAAGAAAAAAAGGCTCAAAATTTGACGAGAATGTGTTTGCTTTCAGTGAGGCTTCTAGACAATCTTTTACAACGTGATATATAATGTCATAAAAGTCAGTCATGCTCTCTGAATGTCCTTGTAATTGTACGACAGGTTTTTGAGAGCCTCAGAGCTTGCTTCGTCTTAACATTCTTCTCCAAAATGTATTGGAGTAAAAGTATACATTTCATTTAGGAAATGTAGTGAAGTAAAAGTAAAAGGAAACGTTTTCAGAACTATGAATAACGAGTACAAGAAAGTACAGATATGTGAAAATTCGACTTAAGTACAGTAACGAAGTATTTGTACTTCGTTACATCACAACACTGCTGCCTCTGTGTGTTCCTCTGCGCCATAACCTGTCAGCCACGCAAAAACTCCGTTTGTACGACTTACCTTTCTCTTCGGTTTGCTGTGAAGTGTTGATTTCGGGCTTGTCGGGTCCCAGCGCCTTAACGAGAAGTTTTCCCTCCGTCGTCCGTCTCTCAAAGGGGTAAATTAATAAAGATCTCGACGTATTTGGTGGAAGCTGCGCTTGAACTACCGCCACCGCCATCATCTCTTCTTCGCCGCAGTTTTTTCCTCCGTACAGAGTCTGGGAGTCGACTACTTAAAAAACGCTCGCTGGCTCCTCACGTAGCTCTAGCATTCCTAACCCTCACGATTTTACGAGCCCTTGGGGCTATTTTTCTAGCGCCTCAGGCATTAAATTTGGCGACGTTGATTGGCCAATTATTCATCATTTTCCCCCAGCAACCATAACCGGATTGGCTATTTAGCTGCAAGTCAGGGGCAGTTTGCCGAGCGCCCCATGAGAGAATGATACACTGTCTGTCAGTGTAAATTCACTGTTTAATGAGTGTCAGTTGGTGGAAATGTTCTTTAAATGATGTAATTGCATGTAGGCACAGACACACACAGTGTTAAGTAAAACTGACATTGATTTAAAGAAACGCAAAAAGTATTTCTCCACTCCACAACTGATAGGGCGGAGCCCCAGCGCCCCCTATGGACCAGCCGCTGCTGGTGAGTATATTGTTCTACTTCATTCTATAAACAATGTGAAAGCTGTAGAAACCGAACTTATCCTTTAACATGAACTCCACGTCATTGTTTGTGCGCCTAAAGGAGAAAATTTGGAGCAAAGACGAGCCCAGTAGGACTTGTTAACATAGCACTCTTAAGTCTGTGTCCACAGCCCCATGATTTCACTCCACCTAAAGTCCTGTGCCCTGGTCCACTGGGTCCTTCTCCACAGCAGAGCCGAGAACAGCACGGCCCAGAGCAGCTGAAGCATGAGATCACAAATTCATGAGGGAGCACAGAGAATGACATACAAACAACATGTTACTGTACCAGTCCAGGGATTGTTTACTGTCCTTTTTATTCATGTTTGGGCGTGATGGGGATTTCAGCTAAGCCCACACGTAGGCGTGTATTTTTGAAAACAGGTTTAACAATTCTGCTTCTAAGGTTTTCAGAAACAACTTTATCAACACATAAATGCATCCATGCTCTGATAAATGCTGTTTATTGGGTGTATGGATGTCTGTAAAATGAAACATTTTCACAATTTTTATGCAAAGATTTATTTTTAAATCTATTCTAACCACATGTCTGAAAAGTGTTGCAGTTTGAAATGTGACAAAGTTTACGTTTCTGATTGGTTTGATCAAATCCTGCTTTTAAAAGCATTCATAAGCATCATGTAATCTCTAAATTTGATTAATTGACCAGCTGTAAAGTAAGGCCTGGATCACACATACATGGATATTTTTTTGAACAGATATCTTTGTCCTCGTTTAAAAAAAAATCTCTGTTCACACCACAAAAATTTCTCTGTCCATACGAAGAGGCAAAACTGAAAACGATCGCCTCTGAAGCCTGCAATGCCACACCTGGCCGATAAGTGGCAGATTAGCCGAATGTGAAAACCATAGAAGAAGAACGTTATGAGCATGCACAGTCAAAAACAGGAAGAAGAAGAAGTTAATGGAGTAAGACGATGATAATAATACTGCGTGCAGCAGATGCTGACGTTGCGCAGCAGTGGAGTGCCTTCGATGCAACAACATTACATTCATTTGCAGAGCTGTAACAAGGGCAAAAAGTGCAAAGAACAAAGAGATAGTGCGGTAAATGTCAACCATCGTTCTTGTTGTTGGCAACCGTTGCTATAGTGACTTGTTGCTCGGCAGTTGACGTCATCGCGTCGACACCAGCTCCGTTTAACACCGCTACACGGATCCACTCAACCAGATATTTTTTTATTTCTTCACTTTTTTATCAGTTTTAAAATATCTCCGTTTATGTGGGTGAAATCGCCGTGTTCGTGTGGTTGAGAGGCCTAACTGGACAGAAAAATGTGCGTTTAGGAATATATCCATATTCATGGTCCAGGCCTAAACTTCACACAGAAAGGCCCTGACTGACTCAGGAGTTGAACCACTAACCTTCTTTCATTGTGGCACAAACCTGTTGTTCCACCATGCAGCACTTTAAGAGTTCTAGTTATGTTTAATCAGGGGCATGTCTGGCATTATTTTGTTGGGTCAGGTTTTTGGGCCTAAATGAGAAATATGTTAAAAAATGGCCTTAATATGGTGCCAGCTATTCACTCATTCATCTGAAACTGTTAGTGAGTGAGCATGTCGTCAATGTTTGTTCATGTAACATGATAGTTCACCATAGAACCAGAAGATCATTGATGTTTAATGGCATCAAACTGAAGTCACAGCATGAAATCCTTTTCAGTATGATGAGGTAGACTGTATCTGAATTTGTAGAGCTCTCCTCCACATGCTTTGATTACATCAATTAGTTTCATTTAATTAACTTATTTAATACTCTGCAGCTCAAACTAAAATAATCCAACCCTTTTCTTCAGCCCACGGTGCACCGTGGGTAAAAATCCCTGCAGATGGATGAAAGAACATTTCTATAAAAGACAGTTACAAAGCTTTATTTTATCACTGCATGAATGAGTCTCCTATCAAAGTTTCACGAGCAGGATCAAAATATTTATCAGAGACATCTTCATCAATTAGCACGGAACAAAAGCCTTGAAATCATCAAACACTAACATGAGAGGATTCATATTGTCTTCACAATTTAGGCAGTGAGAACTTATATAACCCAACAAATATTTCTCAGAAGTCCTAAAGTCATTCTGGAGTTGAGAATGAAGTGGCTGTTACAAACAGAGCATCGCAGGGACAGAATGATGCTAATGAGACAGAATGACAGACTAACAGCTGTCACAAAGCTTCATGACAGACCAGAGCTCAGAGCAAAAACACACCAGCGTTTGTCTCTACTGCTCGTTCTTCGAGGGCTGTCCTTAAAAATACAAACACATGTAAACTCATGTCACCCCTCCGCTGACAAATCATTTACTCGACAAACAGACAGAGAGCTGTCTCAGAGCCAGGTTTGAAGACTTGGACTCCACACTGCCCAGAAAGATCAGAGGGTACACGTCTTTAAAACCTCTGTGGGTTCAAACATGCAGAGTTTATCTGTACTTTTAAAGGCTCTGATACTTTTTGATTTTATAGGTTGTTTAAAAAAGTAATGGCTGAACAATTAGAGTAAAAAATCTCAATAAGTCACAAGCATGAGTCTCAGCACCTCAGTCGAAGTCCGAAATCAGGTCCAGAGCAGATGTACTGATAGTCAAACTGAGGAAAATACCAAGACAAGTCCCAAGTTAGGACAGGTTGAGTCCCTGATGAGGACTGGGGAGAGTCATGATTCAAGAGCAAACACTTTCTAAGGTGAGTCTGAGTAAATACAGAAAAGTCCTTAGTCAAGTCTCAAGCAAAAGCCCAAAATCAGTAGCCTTGCAGAGCAGACAGACCTGCCTGATTCTGAAATCCTGCAGCTCTGTCTTGCAAGCCTCCGTTGTCCAACAAATTCACGCGGCTGAATTCTTAACGGCCCAATCAGGGAAGAGAGGCGGGAGCTGTAGAATGCGGACGTGACGACAACCGGAAGTTGAGAACGGACATGTCGATTAGCCTATTGTCCTCATTGATACTTAGTAAAACTTGGCGAAATCTGCCCTCCTCAGAAGTTATCTTGTAGGGATTGTCTTTGACGAGGTTCATGTCACATATAAGTGTTAAATGAATCATCTGTGTGGTACAATTTAGTGTAAGACAATAGTATAAGGCCGTTAGCTGTTAGCAGCTAAGTTAGCGGCTAACGGCCAACAGTCATTTACTGTTGTTAGCTGTTAGCGGCTAAGTTAGCGGCTAACAGCTAACAGTCATTAACTGTTGTTAGCTGTTAGTGGCATGCTATTTTTTTTTTCAATTCTTTATTCAGCCATTTCAAGTAACAAACAGGCACATTTTGCATCATACAGTCTTCAAAAATCACTGAGCAGCATCAGCAGCCAATATAAACAAAATAATAAAATAAAATGTGTATATAAAAGAAAAAAAATAATGACAAATTCAATGAAAACATTGCTTCATTGTAGGGGTCAACCCTGCTTGATGTGGATTGGTCTGTGATGAATGTGACGAGCAGAACAATTATCCAATCAGAAGCTTGTGTTTTTTTAAACATTCTGCCCCTGAAAACAAATTTAAAGGGCTCCTACCCAGATGGACTGGTGAAATATTTCTGTGGCAGATATATGGAGCTGTCCATCTGGCTTGTCAGGTTACAAAATCAGGGCCTGTATCCACAAAACATCTTCAGGCTAAAGTCGCTCCTAACTTGCTGAGAAACTCTCAAAAATAATGAACGTGTCAGTCCTAAATTTAGGACTCCTAAATTTTTCTCCTAAAAGTATTTCACAAAGCCTTTCAGTGCTAAAAGAAGCTCCAAAACCTGTGAGAAGTTAGGAGTAGTGAAGAGGACTCCTAAGTCACTCAGATCAGTTCAGAAAGAATCACAGCATGCCTGCTGCTGCCAATCCACCTCATGATCAGTGAACATTTAGGAAAGATACAATGACAACGAGCTTCTGAAAAGGTACCTGCACAATCAGGAGAGTATGATGATGGTAACAGAATTAGTCAAAGATTAAATCAGCTCACCAACAAATAGAAACAAACGAGTGTCTTGGGTGCAGAGCCTCCTCCTCATAACTGAAATAAAAATATAAAAGTTCACATCAATTAAATTTGTGATGACACACTTAGCAATTCATTTCATTTATGTGTGACATTTCCGTTAATTACTGAACACACTAAATAGATTGTTAGGTTTTGTTTGATAATAATTGGTCTTACCTGCTGCAGTGGTTTGTCTTTTGAATTCTGAAATCTCTGACCTTGAGACTGTAAAGAGAACCAATGTTTCTCACAGTCAGCAGTGGTTCTGCTCAAAAGTGGGAACGCAGCATTTATTTGTAAGCAATTCTGTTCCTGTGCTTCTTTTTTCAATTGCAAGGTTATTCCAGATCCAAATTTTCCTTTGATAATGTTTTCTTTCTTTCATGGACAAGTTGGGCTAGGAGAAAAAGCTGAAAAATCTGCTAATCGTTTAACCAGATACAGCTGCTTAAAATTAGCAGAACACATACCTGACTAGTCAGTGTATTACTCCTGGTTTAAAGTTTAATCAGTAGTCTTCATTTTTTTATTTGAAGGTCTTTATTTAAATATGCCAACATGACACCTTTCTCTAAGCTGAGTGGTTTCTATGTAGAAAGTTCTCAAAAAGACATTTCCTTTCAGCCAATCACTGTAGACGTTGTAAGTCAGCTGGTTCCTGAAACATGACATCATCCATAGCAACAGGGTCAGCTCTGCCCTTTCTTTTAGCTTAAGAGCTCTCTGAATTCCTTAGTAAAATTAGTTTCAGCAGCTTTGTGAATAGGTTTTAGGAGAAAACTCTTAGTTAGGAGCTTTAAGTGTCATTTAAGAGTCCTCCTAGTGGTAAGACAAAATGCTTTGTGAATACTGGCCCTGGTCTTCAGTAAAGATATGCAGGTCCTAGCTCATTTCTGTGGTAACAAGAAAACCAACCTAATCTCAAGACAAGTCTCAGAATAAGACAGGGAAAGGTCTGAAGTTCAATTACAAATGAAGACATGTAAGTTCAAAGTAAATATGCAAAAGTCCCACTTAAATCATAAGTCAGGACAGACTGGTCCAGAGTTGAGTCTCAAATAAAGAATATCAGATCTAAATCAAAGTATCTAGTAAACATCAGCAAGTTCCAATTCTAGTCCCAGGTAAAGACAGGATCAAAATTTAAAGTTGAGGCAGGAAAGTCCAAACTTAAATCCCAAGTAAAGTAAAGGAAGTCCTAAATCAGGTTCTCACTAACAAATTCTGGGTCATGTTTTCGGTAAATATAGATAAGTCTCAATTCCATGTTTAAGGTCAAGACAGTAAAGTTTAAAATCAAGTGCCGAGTGCAACAAGAATAAAGTGAGTCAAAGCTAAATTAAAGACAAGTCAGGCCTGTGTCAAGTCTAATCGAAGAAAAAAAATCAAGAGTCAAATCTCAGGTAATATAGGCCAGTCTGGAGGGAACCCTGGACTGCAGGTTCCCTAACCAGGTCTCAAGGAATATCTAAAATTAGTCCAATGAAAAATAGACAAGTCTTGAGCCAAGTCCAAACTTTAACCTGGAGTCCTAATCAAGTCATCCTTTATCAAGCAGAGTGTCATTTGAATTGAGTAATAATAAAAAAAAAAATCACAAACAAGGTTCAAGTTAAAGTCTAAAACAGCAGAGTCAAGCCCAAAGTGGTCTAATATGAACAGTCCTACTCATCATTGATGGCACCCATGAAGTTTAAGTACACAACATGAAAGTAAAGTTTCTTTACAAACCTCTCTAACTTTGCTCTGCATCACTTTATCAGACTCAAACTTGGCAGAAGTAATGTTCACATATTAAAGTTGGTAAATTATGCTTCAGTAGCTACTATGATCATGCAGTCATATTTAGAATAGGCAGTTTTAATTGCCGCCCTTTGAAAGCATACAAGGAAAACAACACCCTACCAACAATTAAGCATGGTGAAGGTTCCATAATGGTTTGGGGCTGCTTTGCTGCATTGGGTAGTGGAGGCCTTCACCGTATCACAGGAATCATGAAATCAGAGAATCATCAAGAAATTTTAGAGCGAAATGTCCGACCCAGTGTAAGAACACTTGGTTTGAGTCGAAGATCGTGGGCCCTCCAACAAGACAAATACCCAAAGCACACATCCAAAAGCATGCAGGAATGGTTGAAAAGGAAAAAAAATGTCCAGCAATGAGTCCTGATCTCAATCCAAATGAAAATCTTTGGTATGGCTGAAACCTGCCATTGGGGAAGAGAAAGCTGCAAATGTTCAAGAGCTTGAACAATTTGCATCGGAATAGTGGGAGAAAATACCAGCTGAGAAGTGCAAGAAGTTTATAGATGGCTACAAGAAACATTTGGAGGCTGTTATCAGAGCCAGAGGGTGTGCAACAAAATACTAAAGAGGGGGGCCATTATAGCTGCACATGTTTTTTTCAGTTCCCTCTTTGAAATTACAACATGTAACTCGTAAAAATGTTTTTCATTTTTGTTAAAGTATTTTGGACCTTCAATTCAAAGACCCTGATGACATACATTTGGTACATTTCAATTTATTTCTGAAGATATTGTTAAAGTAATGAAAATAATGAAGGGGTGCCAATAATACTGAGCAGGACTGTAACTGAAGTGTGACTCAAGTCCAAATCCTGAGACCAAAGTTTAAAAGCGTCAAACATCAGAGTGCTGAACATTCTGACAGCCGTGGCAGCTTTCAGTGAGCAGAAGTACTTGAAGCCTCCAGTCTTTGGTCTGCTTTCTGTCTGTTGATTCCCCAAACCTCCATTCTTCATGTTCGATCTGTTGTTTCTATATTCACTCTTTAACTCTCTCCCCTGCCACTGTCCTCTCCTCTCGTTTGTATTTCCCTCCATGCCTCTGCCCTTCTCTTGTTCACGACGTCTTCCTCACGGTCCCTTTCTTCTCTGTCTTTCTTCTCACTTTGCTGAGGGACTCCCTTCCCTTGTGCATGAGCCGTTCCCTTTGGTTCTTTGCTCGCACGTCTCTCCCTGCAGCTCTCCGAACTTCTGTAACGGTCAATGGTGAACTGGATTCAGAGCCTTAATTACACCCCAGAGGAGCCTCTTCCTCTCCTTATCGCCGCTGCTCCTCGCTCTCTCGGCTTTGTTCTTCATCACTCGCTCCCTCCTCCTCTTGTACTTTTAGAAATTCTCTTTCATTGCTCTTATAGACCCGTCACTAACCGTGCATTGTTACATTTGCACCTTTTTCTCTTCTGCAGCACCAACACTCTGTTCACTCCATATTTTACTGCTGTTTCACCTGTCGCCTATAATGTTGATCATTTTTTACCATAGCGCAAACATCAGGAATTTATACAATCAACAGAATGTTTATTGATGAGAAGTTTATCTGTTTAAATAGTTGGGTCCAAAGGGGCCTCTTTTTTAAATAAATGTTATGTTTTGGGAGTTAGAGAATAAAAATGATGTTTAAATGTTACTATTTGCTGATGTGAAAAGACAAGCTTGGTATTTTTTGTATGTGGAGAGAAAAAGATTACTTAGTAATTACAAAAAAGTCTCACTTTTAGATACTGTATACGCCTGATAGGTTATCTATAAATGCTATTCCTCAGCTAAGTGGTCGGGTCAGACACCTGGCTACAAAACTACGATAATACGTTTTTCAAAACTTGCTTGGTGTCACACATCAAAAACTACCGCTACGTCACTAGAAAGAGATACATTACCTCGTCGCTTTGCATCCTGTAAGTTGTTGAAAAAAGAAGTTGTAAAGCAATGCAGAGTTCTGAGGAAGGTCCGAGCTGCATTCATTAGCGTCACAACAAACACACACTTTGGCTTGGGTCACGTCTTTTGGAGCCTTCTCGTTGTAGTCAGAAGTAGGAATTTCCGAGTTCTGAATAGGAAACTGCAACTGGAACGTCCCCCAAAGTCAGAATTTCCTACTAGGAACTCGGTGAAACCTCGCCACCCCCGAGTTGACAATCGAAGATGGATGCTCCCAGTGTGAACAGTTATTTAGCTCCTGTAATAATCCATTTATTTGCACTTCTGACTGGGGTGTGTCGCTCTAGATCAGCTGTATACATAGTATTGTTAGACTTATATTTACAAAAATGCTGCCAAAGTGATAATCACATTTTTCATGTGATACTTGTGAACAACAACGCAGGGCGTGCTAACAACAGCTAACAATAGCCTGGTAGATCGGCATGTTTTTTTCAGACTTCAACTGGAACGCAGATAAGTCAGAGATGATGTCACTCCCAGTTCCGAGGTTACTGAGATTCTCCTCACAGCACCTTTAATACATTTATAGGTTAAAAAATGCTGATAATAAAAAGTTTTTGTGGGCAACTGTCAGCCACAGCCCCTGAGAATCTTCCTAATTTTCCCCTCTTTACGCCTCCCCTGCATCATTGCATATCCTCTAATTGTTCACTTTAGACAAAGCTTTCTCCGTTGTGCCTAAAAATAAAAGATAGTCAATTTTCTCCTGTTATTTTATAACTATTAAAATAATGGAGAATTTATATTTCGAAACATTTGTGTGAGAAGAAAATAGTGGAAACCTAAATATACAGAAATTGTGCCAATGCTTCTGCACAGCTTTGACATTGTGTGGGAGTCTAGCTGCAACTGCTGATCATTAAAAATAAAAAAACAAATATTTGGAGTCTGTAACATCTATTTTTCTTGCCACAATATCAAACATTTATGAATAACATGGATTAATGAAACAAAGATGTTATTTCATTGTGTAAAATATTAGATATGAATAATGTGTCAGCCTGTTCATTTGCAGAGCATCAACCAGACTTCATGTTTGCTTCACTCCACTCGGGCCACATTCAGCACACGAGTGAGCCGAGTGCAGACTGAATCTATTCTCGTCTGTTTGTGTTTTTTCCTCTCTGACATTGTTCGGTCCCTGTGGGAGTTTTTTCTTTATTGCCTCTCTCCCATAGGGGGGTCAGAGGTCAGATTTGGCTCAATAAGCAAAGCTGATGTGTGCTGTCATGTGGTCGTGAACCGGCTGAGGAGTTTAAAGCTGCACATCTCAAACCGCCACACCGCTGAAGGCGCCTATACATTATATGAAACTTGAGCAGATAAGTCAAGACACAAACAAGACACAGATATCGTGCTACAGCAACTACTACAGGAGTTTTTCAGGAATATGTCCTTGAGTACCTACACTGATGGTACAGAAATGCTTCTCAACACACTTCAGGGGCTGTATACTCAAGTTTCTTGACTTCAGTGCCTGAACCACAGAAACCAAGAGAATGTAATGTTTAAGAGCAGTGAAGACGATGCATCTGCACATGTTCTCTTTCATTGTGTTTTTTGTGTGGTTGCCTCTGAAATCAGACTGAAAACATTCTAGCTGTGATCTTGCTGCAAAGGTTTAAACTGAAATGCCTAGAAAATGACCAAACTGATCCACATCATCATTGTCACCATTATTTATCTGTACCCAAGCTGAATTTGCTCATTGGGTGAGGTAAGAGTTTCATTCATTAGCTGGATCAAGCAAGTAGCTTAGTCCTCAGCAGCAGCACCTGCTTCTACCTCTAAAATATGATTTCATTTGACTGTAATCAGGGCAACAAACAGAATATCAAAGCTACTGAGAGGGGTCCAGCTGCAGACCTCCACTTTCAGCCGACTAACGGCTCCTCCAATGTGAATTGGAAGCCACCTCCAATGTGTGACGGACTTGACGTAGATATAAACAACTATATAGCCCCCTTCACACTGCTGTGAGGTAATGCACCACCTCCAGTCATTTAAATGAGGGACGCACGGCAGACGGGAAGCAGTTTTAACCGTTGCGGTAGGACAGAAACTTTTCTGTTGCCACCCACGTGAGTGTGCACAGATTTTGTCATAGATATTATGTAAGTATAATATACTACATATACATATAAAATATGTATTATAAACATATAATATATGTATATATTGTCTGGATTTTGCCTTGCCATACCGAAACTTTCTAGCAGCAGCCAATCACATCTGAGTAGGGAGAGAACCCGGAAATAGCAGCCTTCACGGGTCAAAGCAAACATTAAATGAGCTCTACCAAACTGCTCCTCCTTGTATAAAGATAATCAGGAGAAAAACTTGGCATGAGACAGCATTTCACTTAACTGTTTGGGGAGGGAGTGTTGTGAAGGACTTTCGGGCTCTGCTGTGACGTTCACCAAATCACCTCTCCATCACTGCCGCCTTGAACTCAATGCTCGTACCGCGTCGTCTGTAGACGCATTAAAAAACGCTTTGCATCCATCAGGAAGGCTGTTTTTGGGGCGGTTGCCGTGCGGTGGTGTGAAGGGGGCTTAGCTAATAAAACCTTGAATTGATGCTGCGTTTATCCCTGTTTTAAGGTTAAAACAGCAGTGACCGTAAACACAGAGATTGTGATAGGACTGTCACGCAAATAAAGCAAATGTGTCTCTCTAGAAAATGAAAACACTTGAGATCATTACACCAAACAGAGATGCCCACACATTTATGCTACTCTACTGATGACCTGCATTTAAAAGTGCAGTGTGTAGAACTTTAGCGACATCTAGCGTTCAGATTCTAGAATGAACCTAACCGTAGCCAAAACGTCACGTCGCTGAGCAACAGAACCCTGTGAAGACCAAAAAGGATCCTGAACACAGCACACAATTTATGTTGTGTGTGTGTTTATAGACACAGTTTGAATCCCTAGGACAGAGTAACAACTTTCTTTGCATCCACTGCCATCCTCTCCTCTTCTTCGCCTGCATTCCAGGTAGATTTCAGAACCGGCGGACAGATTCGCATTTCGTTCTTTTTGTCCCTAAAAACCACCAGTAGACAACGCGGCGGATCAATATGTCGGCCTACACAAAACAGCGTCCCGCAGTAATGTAATTTTTTTAATAAAGATTTTTCTAACTAAATAAAAATTAAACAAATGTTTTATGGGGATGATTGTACTCCTATTTTGAAGGACTTTACATACAAATAGAAACACATATCTCCTATATTCACCGTTTCTGTTTGGCGAAATGAGGTGGATGTATAAAATGCCACATTCTACACACTGCACCTTTAAAACATTGTGTTTTTTAATGTAACACGACTGAGGAATCAAGTTACCAAGGTAACCAAAATGCAGAAAAACTGAAGTGTCTGTCCAACATAGCTTTAGAGACAATGATCTCTATTTTATTTTGTAATATTTTACTTCGATATCATGACACCATTTCCTTCTGACGTTGGAGGTGTAGAGTCTCCAAGACAGTCGGCTGAGAGTGGAGGTCTGCAGCTGGACTGTCTTGAAGCTGCTATATAACTCCAGCCGAGTCTGATAGTATGAGAAAACTTTACCTCACACATACCAATTCATACTCTCACATTTAACGGGTTTTCTATCAGAATATCTAACTAATCCCTGCATTTCCATGAGTAATTTACATTTACATGCCAGTGAAGCAGCAGTGGGAGTGACTTTGGTTTAACTATCTTGCCCATGAACACACAAACATGTCAGCCAGAGCCAGGCTCAAACCTCAGACCCCCCATCTCTTGCGAACACTTAAAATTTTAATTTCAAGATTGCAACATTTGGTGGAAATTCAAACAATGCTTGCAAATTCTGTGTGACCTCATAGCTTTTTCAAATTACGATTGCAGCTGTAATGTCAGCAAATTAATATTTTCTCAAAAAATAAAAAATCTGGCATTTTTGTCGTAATACTCACAAAAAATTACAACAAACTTCTGTTTCCTCCTTTGGCATTGAGAACACAAGGCTGCACCAAAAGCCCTGCAGTAATATTTTATTTGTCCCAGTTACAGACAACTACTGTCCACCCTACACAGGCTATCGAACACTTGTCTGCTCACTCGGAAAAGGAGAGTCTGGAAGTTTCTGCAGAAGTCTTTTCAGGTCATGGTTTTACTGCAGGTTTATTCTCCACCCTCTTAATTTCAGCAACACACAGCTGCTGCAGGTGGACCACTGTGGGGTCTCCTGAGAGAGGCCTGCAGGGCCACACGGTGGATCAGCGGTGACCACTGTGGCCTTGTTTGGAAAATCTTTGCAGCTTTTGAAACATCCTGAGTTCAGTTCAACTGTTGGACATGTGATCGGGCAAAAGTACAACAGATACAGACTTTCTCTTTTATCATCAGTGCAAGGAAACTTTAGTCTGGAGCCCCCAAGAATTAAGAATTCTAAGACAAACTGATTTAATCTATGACTTAAATGTTTGTGAAACCTCTGCTGTGCCTTTGGACCTCATCCTCAAAGTGAATAAACCACATTAGGAGACGACGAAGGCGTGAGTACAATGTGAGAAATACTGTGAAGCAAGTCAGAGCATGATTAGGAGCAGCTGATGACTTGACAGTGACACCTGATTTAAAGACTTTTAGGAGCTGACAGTTTGTCGATTGATCATCACATCACGGCTTTAATTATGTTTTTTTTTTTTTGCCTCGGGATCATCAGTCAGGAATCTCAGTGGCTGTTGAGCCATATGATGGCAGAGATGTGATGTTGAGCTGGGTTTGAGATTTTATTCTGGTAAAGTAGCAGGTTTTTATTTTCATTTGGATGAATATTTTCTCTGATGAAATACAATGAAATGATGCTTGATGTTATGGTTCACGTTTCAGAGTCCAGTTCAGAATTAAAAGTGAGTATTCTCTTATGAAAGAAGAAAAGCATGTTTACAAGAGGGGCTGCACATGAAATTGCGAATTTATTGTTCGCTAAATAAACGACTGTTATAAAAAAAAACAAAAAAAAAGAACAACTTAGAAATCTGAATATACAAGAATCATTGAAATGTTGACATGCTCTCAGGCCATTTCCATGTTTTAATATAAAAATGTTTGTCTTTTGGATGACAATATTCATTGCGTAAATATATCTACAAATTAAACAGCTATACTAATGTAGGCCTATGTTGCACTGAATTTTAAATCTCTTCAAATGAAACAATCAGATTAAGTTAGATTAGATTAGATTAGATTAGATAGAACTTTATCAATACCTTCGGGAACCTTTCTCAGGGAAATTAGGATTCAGATTCAGTTACAAGTGGCTGAAATAAGTTTCCTCTGCAGGGTGGCGGGGTTCTACCTTAGAGATAGGGTGAGAAGTTTGGTCATCCAGGAGGGGCTTGGAGTAGAGCCGCTGCTCCTTGGTGTTGAGAAGAGCCAGTTGAGGTGGCTCAGGCACCTGATCAGGATGCCTCCTGGACACCTTCCTGGTTAGGTGCCCAGGGAAGACCCAGAGAGAGACTGCTGGAGAGACTACTGGCCCTTTTCCACGAGCACGCCTTGGCCCTACTCCACTCGGCACTACTCGATTTGCAGCATGTTTCCACTAGCCTGGTACCTCCTAAAACAAGCTAGTTTTAGTACCTACTCCGCTGTAGTTCAAAGGGAGCTGAGTCCATACTAAAAGATGATGTCACCGACTGCCGGCTACTGATTGGTCAGACAATGTCGTCATCGATGAGTCATGAGCGCGGACAGGATCCAACGAGAGCTGGATGGAGCCACAAGGAACGAAAAGGTGTATTAGGAAGTCGCAAAGCTAATGGAGGAGCACGGCTACCGCCGGAACTCCCGGGAGAAATCGAAGAAGCTAAAAAGTGATTATAGGGTGATTAAGGACCACAACAGCCAGAGTGGGTCAAACCGCCGAAAATGGAGGCGACCCTGCCCCCCGGTGGTCAATAAACCGGGCTAGTGGAAAACCATCACAAAACGAGTAGAGTAGGGTAGGGCCAAGGCGTGCTATTGGAAAAGGGCCATAAGTCTGGGAATGCTTCAGGATCCCCTGGGAAGAGCTGAACAAAATAGCCAGGGAGAGGGAAGCCTGGGCTTCCCTGCTTAGGCTGCTGCCCCAGTGAACCAACCACGGATGAGCGGATGAAGACAGTACGATACGGTACGGTACAATTCAGTTATGGCTGTGGCTTTTCCACTCCGATTGGGCAGCCGAGTCTTCGCTCATGTCTGTCCATATGGAGAGTGCTGCATTCTATTTACATGGGAAGTGGGAAAAGGGGACAGGGATGATCTGATCTCCATGTTCCAGATACAAAGTTGGAAAAAATGTGCCGAACTTTAGACTATTGCTAGCTGCTGTGTTAGCAGAAGCCCTCTGCTGGCATTGCAAGGGACGCTGGGAAATGTAGTGACATCGGCTTGAAATGTTGAGTTTGCACATGAAGAATACAATTCCCATAACAACGTGAATGAATGGGTTTTTCTGTTAAAAAACTTCAGTGTTTTACTGGACATCATTCTGGATCAGATCAGCACCAAAATGTAACGGCTTATTCCTTCGACCAAACCACACCTCTGGTAAAGTTTTCATGAGAATCCATCCAGCAGTTTTTGCATAATCTTGCTAAAAAAAAAAAAAAAACTGACAGACAGATCCTGGCAAAAAGGTAACATCCTTGAAAGTAACAAGTCCTGTAACAGATCTGATGTTTTCTTATTTCATAGCCTCAAGTTTCATTTCAGAATCTTCCTTATAAGTTAAGGAAGCAGTTTGCTTTCTGCAGACCTCCTCTAATTAATCAAAGATTTATTTGAGTAAAGGCCCTCTTTGAGCCCGACAGAAATAAAATACACTCTCCTCTGCACCAACATATCAAACCACAGAAACAGCTCACATCCATAAAGTCGATGTTTCTGCAGAACTTTACAAGAGCTCCGGAGGGGCAGCTAAAGCAGCCTGATCTATGCCAAATGTTTCACACGGATCTCAAACTGGGAGCCAGAAAATGTAATCATCTTGGCATGAATCATGACACCATTCATGCCCGAGTTCTGCTTCTTCAGCACTTCAGTGAGAGTGAAAGTTTCCAGAAAAGAGGGCTTTAACCTGCATCCTTTTGAACAGACAGCAGCCTCACACCAAACCCATGACTCAGAGCTGGATAAATAAATCACACATGTATAAATAATGTGTGTTTGAGAGAACGTTTGAGCTCAGTGTGTGTGAGTGCAGGGAAGGTTGTGTGTCTGTGTGAGAGTGTGTGTGCCTCCCGGGTCTCTCTGCACACCATTCACATTCTTCATGAGCAGTAGGGACGTCTGCCAGCCGAGCGTAGCATCGCGCTGCCCAGCTTGTTATCGGGTCGGAGAGGGAGGAGGAGGAGGACAGGGAGTGGGCAGATGGGGCCGGTGAGCACAAGAGAGGAGGTGAAGGAGGGATGAGCAGAGATAAAGAAAAATGAGGGAGAGGGGCGGAGATGACAGCGGAAAGATGGAGGGAAGCATGGACGGCTGATTTGCAGAGAGGAGCGAGGCAGGGAGAGGCTGGGATCGGCTCCGAGAGGAGACAGGAGGTGAAACGACGTGATTGACGTGGATGAATGTGAGAGAGGGCTCGTAAAAACACAAGAGGCTGGTGCAGATATCACGGTGTCAGGAATACACTGACAGTCATGTTATTAGCCTCCTAATGGATCAGCCTGCGCTCATACCAGACAGAGAAATGCAACCAGAGCTCACACACACCGACGTGTTGCACCACATTGCATCATGGGACATGACAGCATCATGAAAGCAGCACAAATAAAGGATTTGAGGGTGGATACTGAGTAATTGTATAAGTGTATTTTTAGATCCAACATGGCATGAGGTCCAGGAGAGGCAGAGACAGAGCAGCGTTCATTCACAAGTTACTGCACCTGCCATTTAACTGGATACTCTGCAAACAGCTGACCGGGCAATCTCATAGCAGCATCTCAATTAGGGATGGGAATCAAAAACTAAATCCAGTTGAGAATCGTTAACAGTTCAATCAAAGAATAGATATCATGAGTCTTTTTGCTCATCAGTTCCATTAGCAATTCCTTCCACTGACAGAGTTCAGAAGCGTCAGAATTGTGGTTTAATTTTTTACAAAAGGCGCCTACTGCACAACCTTAAGTGAGAGGAAACACCCACAACTTGCAGAAGCAGCTTTCTATGCTGTGATGTGTGTTTGACATTGTTGCCACTTGAAATCTACAGGCCAACATCTGCCCACATGCAGTAATCAATAAAAGAACTGTTAAAGAATTGGATCGATTAGCAGGATTGTTAAAGGTGCAGTCAGCGATGTGGGAGAAAACGAGTCTAGAGGTTGTTGATAAAAGAACTTAGACCCGCCTCTCCCTTCATACCTCACCCCTGGCTCCACCCCCGAAAGCTGATGGACGTGCATCGTCATGGAAACGGCAAAAAAAAAGGCGTAGCTGACCAACATAGCTAAGGTAACCCCGACTCGTCAGACAACTCGACTGTCATTTTGATAACATCACAACAACAGTACATTCTGGCAGATTAGACATCAGATGAATGCCCGACGGCTGTTACTGTTATGTGAAGCACCACAGAGCTAATGTTGCTTACCTATCCAGCAGAAAGACGGCGACATCCACATCTGTTTTCAGGTCTTTAAATTTGCGGAGTTCCCTCCGCTGTCGGAAAGCAACACCAATGTTGACCCGGGTCTTCGCTCTTCCATGGTCATAGCCCTTCTTTTTCACTTTTCACTCCTGTGACCTTTTTTCTTTTGGGCTGTTTTTCAGCCATTACTACTGCACCAATTGTATCTCTCTCTTACGCTAACTGCGCACGCTACACAACCTACTGCTCCCCCTCCCCCCTCTGTCTGATCTGTGTACAAGTATGATCACCCCCTGGATGTGGTGGGGGTGTACCCTGTTTTGGTGGCTCAGCCCGAGCCACAGTATTTACCTGCTGAAATTCAGAGCCAAGGCTGTGTATTGAAAGCAGACTTTTTTTTCAACATGCTGTCAGTGGTGACATCTTGTGGATGGAAAGGAGAAATACATTGATTTTGACAAATAGTGCATTAGATTAGAAGATCTGAAGATTGATGACTACACCTTTAATATCATTGGTACCGATAAAATCTTATTCATTCCAATCCCTAATCCCAATGCGTTTAGGCATCTAGATACTGCAAGCTTAAAATTCAGGTTCATGCAGAGGGCGAGAAGTTTTTCAAAGGTTCCTCTGGGCTAAACAGGAAATAACAAAAGGTCAGGCTGTCAGAGAAATGGGAGTTTAAATGTCTCCAGTAATTGTGTCACTACGCACACTTCTGCATAATGAAGCTTTGTGTGCTGTTTCCAAACACTGCAGAGATTTCGCCCACGTATGAGTGCTCAGTGTGGCTCGGGCTGGGAAATATGGACCAGAAATCAGTTATAAATGTGCTTTAGCCTTATTGTGTGGATCTCAGTATGAATAAGTTGTGATCATCAGAGCAAAAAACTATTATAAATAAAAATATTAATAACTGTTGATACAAAATCAACAAAACAGAAGCCCCAGAGCCCAAAGACAGAGCATCATTTTTTTGTTTTAAAGAAAGACAGAAAAAACAGCACATATGGAACAATGTATTAAGGTGAGGGCAAGGTTGGCTTCATTATCATGCATTTAAAAATTCTGAAGTAAGTTTTTATGTGGATCAAAAATGTCAAACAGTTCTCAAAAAACTGTTAATCATATTATAACCAATAAAAGAGAGCACAAACTTGGTGGAAATTTTTGCCACTTTTCAAAAACACATTAATGCAATAATTTGGATTTTTACAGTAAATTGCCTGATATTAGCTGATAAAGGATATTTTTGTTGCTGTTAAATCAGATAGGAACCAAGATCATTAGATTTTACTTATAAAATAAATGCAACCTAAATAAGATACGTCCATTTTAGCATGAAGTTTCAAAACAGAGTATCTTGTGGTGAATAAAAAGAGAGTGTCTCTTACTATAAACATGCTTTAATCCAGCATCAGACCTGGAATCCATTTATTCTCTCAAACCAACAAAGACTATCAAAATGCAGACAATGTTATGTAACCACCTCGCTCTTTGTATCTGATATATTTTCAAGCACATGTGTCCCAGTTTTTAACAAACATCTTCCCACATCCACTGCTCATGCGGACATATTGTTCACATACACACATTCATATGTCAGCACGTATCAGACAGCAGTGGAGTATTTTATCCCCCTGATGTTCTAATCCCCGTGGGCTCGCTGCATGTAAAGTGCTTCAGAGACGGCGGATAACACGGCGACATGCAGCGCCACAAATGTAATCAGGACTTATGGCTGACCTCTTCCACTGCACATCCTGCACAGTCAAAGAAAAGGTCACAGGAAGTGTTTACAACCCGTTTCATACAGGCTGAATATAGCAACAGGGCTGCAAGGTGCAGATTTGTTGTTTTGTTTGCATGGCTGTACATGCAGAAATACAACAAAATAAATGTAACACCATAAAAACATGAAGCTTATGACATGAAATAATTAGCAACATCCTGTTTTTTTCTGTCTATTTGTTTTGATTATCATTACTTGCAGTTAAATACATAGTGCTGTTTTTTTTTATTCAGAAAACTTGATTAACAATTTTTAATAGATTTTTTTTCCCCTCTCAAATAAAATACCTCTATGCGACGCAAAAATACAAGAATAAAGTCTTGGCTTAAATTATTAAAAATATTCTGAATCTAATCAGAAATTCCCTGTAATGCTGCATTCACACCCCAAGCGACCCAGCTACCAAAATCACGTCACCCACTGACGTAGCGTCACACGTCCATAAATACCTCATTTTGGTCACCGTTGCTGTCGTCCGTCGCTCGGTGACGTCACGTCCGCTCGAGTTTCATCGTGATCATATCATATATCACATAATTGGATGTATAAGCGAACATTATTCCAGCTGTATCCTTTTCACTCACTTATCAACCACAAAACAATGCAGCTGATGCCCTGCAGCAGCATCATCTGTGAGTTTACCGCGGTAAGTCAGAACAAATGTCCTCACTGACATTAGTTCCGCCTAGACGGAACTCATCCGCCCTGTAGTCCGGATGAATAACTGTCTGTCTAGAGCAGTGGTTCCCAACCTTTGTTGTCTTGTGTACCCCCTCAGCCTTTTTGTCATACCATGAGTACCCCCTCACTCATACATGTTCATGATTCTTCTAAAGCAGAACATAGCGCAACTGATAAATAAATGAAAATATTTTATTTTATTAATTTGAACATTTAGTTCTCAGAAATGTTCTTTTTTTTTTAACTCAAATCAATAATAATATGTAAAATTTTGTCGCGAAAATAAATATGTAAATATTTTCTTTGTGGGCTTCTCTTAACCCTCTCCTGAATCCAGAGCAACTGGAGCAGGTTAGCAGCTGTTTTCATTTTAGCTCTGGTTATTGTTTCCCTAGGAAAACTAGTTGTAGCGCACACATACAATTCTATCGACAGGCTTGACTCAGTACTTCCAAGTTGAAAATAACTTTTCCACGTACCCCCTGCAGTGTTTTCGCGTACCCCTTAGGGCACACGTACCCCTGGTTGGGAATCACTGGTCTAGAGTACCGTCACACGTACACACACCGCTGATTGGCTGATGCTGCACAGCCACACACCACATCGCCTGAATAGATCAACTTTTTTTTAACTTTGACATCGCGCGACGAGTGAAGTGGTCGTCTTGTACGCGGCTGTCGCATCGCGGGAGGGTTAGCCCTGCCCCATCGCGGCTGTACATTGACTTTGAATGGAGAGTGATCGCCGAGGTAGTACAAGTAGCATCCAGTGTGAACGCACCTGAATAGTTAAGCTGCATGGTGATAACGCAGTTTGAACATAGGCAGGTTTGTCTACATCAACTCTGAATTCTGAGCTATTTTCACAGTACATTAACATGAAACTCTGATCAGTATTTAATCTCATTAAAGAAATACATGGGCTTGTGCAACACCTAGCAGAGCCTACCATCAGGAAAACTGTAAATGTTCAGTTTTTATGTTACAAAAACACTGCAACAACTTACAAGAGTGTTAGTCAACAAAAAATATCTTGATTTTTCTGCAAAATATAATTTGAATTAGTCAGTTTAATCCATATATTCCCAGCCCTACACAATCTCATCATAATCCTACAATGAAGTTTACAAAATTATAATTTTTCATTTAGACTAAACATTTAAAAATATAATCATGTGGCCACAAAGCATTTCCATCAGTGGTTCTTACTGTGATTAATCTTTTAGTGAAGTGCATTACCTTTAAAATTTACATATATGTCAATGTGAAAAAACAATGCCCACAAATTCCATCTGAAATACAATGTTGTACCTTAAACTCAGAATATTACCCAACCCTAATGTGCACAAATGTCCCCGTTCATGTGAGCAGCATGCCAGACTTATTTATTAAACCGCAGATGTTCAATATTTGATTTCCTGTGCAGAAGCTTGAAGGATGAGCGAGGTGAAAGGAGTCACCTTAAATATTTGATCAAACCTGCAGGTAGCACATAGTGCCACGAAAAAGCTGCTCTGACAGCCTGAAAAAGAGGAGCAGAGGCTCAAAGTGCCTTAATTTAACACCACCTTCTGCTTGTAGAAATAAAAATCAGAACATTCTTTTTAATCTACATCCTTATTTCACTTTGTGCGACAAAAAAGCTCAACATCAACCTCATTTTTCTTTCTTTTATTTGAAAACCTCTTAAATCACAGAAGCATCCTGCCAGGCTTTAGAGGAAATACTCGAGGCTGAACACAGAGGTGATGAACATTGTTTTATTAAAGATTTAGAGCTGTTATTATCTGCTCGACATGAGCAGAGGTAAGGCCTGTTGGCTCTCAGGTTTGTGAATTAATTAAATTGACCCCATTCAAGCCTTTTTAGCCCCAGGTGTAAAGAAATGTGCTATCATGGAAGTAATAAAAGCCTGGTACGCCCTCTTCTTATGAAAAAGTCCACAAAGCCCATCTACAGGTGGAGAAAAGCCTTCATTAAATTTAATATATATACATAACGTATACAAAATAAAAGTCTATGAATCAGCAACTTGTCTTAAAACATGGAAAGCATTATAGACTTAGAACATGAGAGGCCAGAGTCAAATATCACATAACCTAATATTTGACTTGTGATCGAAATACACACTTTAAGATGAGTTTTATAGCATCTAAATAGGTTATCTATAAATGCTATTCCTTAGCTTCGCGGTCGGGTCGGACAGGGCTGGATTGGCCTGGATACTCAACTTCAGGAACAAGACAATTAAAACTAGAGCAAATTTATATTATTCAGACATATCTTAGAGCACCGGGCTTAAAGTAGAGATATATAGCCGGCTACAAAACTACGATACTAAGTTTTCCAAAAATTGCTTGTTGTCACAGAATCTACCGCTATGTAACTAGAAAGAGATACATTACCTCGTCGCTTTGCATCCTGTAATTTGTTAAAAAAAGGAGTTGTAAAGCAATGCAGAGTTCTGAGGAAGGTCCGAGCTGCATTTATTAGCATCACAACAAACACACGCTTTGGCTGGGTGATGTCTTTTGGTGCGTTCCAGTTGTAGTCAGAAGTAGGAATTTCCAAGTACCGAGTAGGAGACTGCAACTGGAACGCCCCCCAAAGTCAGAATTTCCTACTGGGAACTCGGTGAAACTTCGCCACCCCCGAGTTGACAATGGAAGATGGATGTCCCCAGTGTCAACAGTTATTTAGCTCCTGTAATAATCAATTTATTTGCACTTCTGACTGGCGTGTGTCGCTCTAGATCAGCTGTATACATAGTATTGTTAGACTTATATTTACAAAAATGCTGCCATAGTGATAATCACATTCTTCATGTGATATTTGTGAACAACAACGCAGGGCGTGCTAACAACAGCTAACAATAGCCTGGTAGATCGGCATGTTTTTTTCAGACTTCAACTGGAATGCCCGGTAAGTCGGAGATGATGTCACTCCCAGTTCCGAGGTTACTGCATGCTCATGGGTAGCAGAGTCTTAATGTTGCCAGTAACAGATTCTTCTCATAGCACCTTTAATGCTCATCTGTATTTCAGATTGTTATATGAGCCAACAGATAAACCTTTGTCTGTTTATTTGTATTTCTGTGCACAGCTCTTTATTATAATGAGAGTATTAAAGCACAAAGGTTTAAATTCACTCCGGGATGTTAACAATAATCATAATCTAACGAGGTCTCAGCGGTAACATCCCAGGCATATGCTGCATCTAAATTACACCGAGGGTGATGTCTGAGTCTGAGGTAAAAAAAATGTAGAGTCTTTTTGATTGTTATTGTGTCTATCCATCATAATGCCTTCATATTAGTTTTCCATTTCTTTAACAGGTTCTTTTGTGTACAGATCTTCTTTAATGCTTTATTGTTATCAGAGTGTTTTTCCGTTTATCTTCTAGTTGGAGAGGAAAATAAATAAACATGATATAAGGAGGAGAATGAGCTGGTGATCTCCTTCCGAAAGGCTGTTGACATGGCTTACTCTTAAATTAACAAATAAAAGATGACCAGCATGTATTCTTTACTGCCTATTGCGCAGTATCAAGCTTTGCTTTCCTTAAAACAGAAATGCAAACACTGTGAGGTGCATTTATCAGCGGTCGAGCGCTGACAGAGAGAAACAGCAGCGTTAGCATCAGTCGATGTGTATCAGGACCACCAGGAGACCGTTCACTCAGTCCTATCTTCAGGTATCACCTCCTCTGACTGATTTTACTGAGCTGCTGGTTTTTATCTGTAACAGCAGGGAAGCAGATCCAAATCAGATGAGCTCCTGATTAAGCCCTAAACATTTTCATTTTTACTGTTTTCTATTGTTACATTGAGCAGAATGATGGGGGCTTGGATGAGTTATCCATCCATCCTTTATTTATACCACATATCAACCTTTCAGGGTCACAAGAGCTGAAGCCTATCCCAGGTGACATTGGGCAAAAGGCAGGGTACACCTTGAACCAGTCACCAGCCAATCACAGGGACACATATTGAGATGAACAATCATTCACTCGCATTAGCATAAGACAAATTTCCTGCAAGGGACAATAAAGTTTATCTATCTATCTATCTATCTATCTATCTATCTATCTATCTATCTATCTATCTATCTATCTATCTATCTATCTATCTATCTATCTATCTATCTATCTGTGTGTTAAGTTACGTAGCTTATCAGCCAATCACATGGCAACAACTTAATGCATTTAGGTAAGACAATCTAGCTGAAGTACACATCAAGCATCAAAGTAGGTAAGAAAGGTGACTTTAACAAAGGTCAGCACCGTAGGGTAAGTGCTTCACTGCAAGAAGACTGCTGATTTGACTCTAAGTATCTTTCTGTGTGGAGTCTGCCAGTTCTCCATGTGCCCTCTCGGGTGCCCTGCGGGCACTCCTGCTTCCTCTAATCCCTACCACAGACCATTCTTAATCTTCCTGCAGGAGTTTTCCCAGGTTATTAATAAAGTTCGAACTAATTTAATCTGATCCACTGACTGGTCAAAAAAAAAAAAGGTCACACACTTTAATATTAGACAGCCTTTAGCTTTGATTACAGCGCACATTCACTGTAGCATTGTTTCAATAAGCTTCTGCAGTGTCCCAGATTTGTCCCAGATTACAGTACTGCCCCCACAGGCTTAGACAGTAGACACTAGGCATGATGGATGCATCACTTCACCTGCCTCTCTTCTTACCCTGATGCTCCCATCATTCTGGAACAAGGTCAATCTGGACTCATCAGACCACATGACCTTCTTCAAGTCCTCCAAAGTCCAATCTTTATGCTCCCCAACAAACTGAACCCTTTTTTCTGGTTAGCCTTCCTGATAAGTGGTTTTCTTAAGGCTACACAGCTGTTCAGTCCCAATCCCTTCAGTTTCCTTTGCAGTGTTCCTGTGGAAATGCTCTTACTTTCACTATTAAACACACTCCTGAGTTCTACTCTTGTTTTTCTTTGATTTGAGTTGACCAAACACTTAAGTGATCGCTAATCACTATCATTTAGGATATTATTCCAACCACATTTCTTCCTTGAAGACGATGGTTCCCCACTATCCTTCCAGTTTTTAATAATGTGTTGGACAGTTCTTAACCCAGTTTTAGTAGTTTCCTCAATCTCCTTCGATGTTTTCTCTGCTTGATGCCAATGATTTGACCCTTCTTAAACAGACTAACATCTTTTCCACGACCACAGGATGTGTCTTTGACATGGTTGTTTAAGAAATGAGAAGCTACTCATTGCATCAGCTGGAGTTAAATAACTTGTTTTCAGCTGAAAGTTAACTTAACTCCCAGCTCAACTGTTTTGCAGAGGTCGATACATTTGGGAATATTTTATGGTTCATGGTGTTCTCAAACATGTCATTGTTTCTGTCAATGTTTTAGGATAGAGAATAACCAACCAATAACCAACAAACCAAAATAACTAAAATGTATTATTAAGATTTACAGGTTTTAAGAGCTAAAAACTATCATTATTATTAACATTATTATTTTAAATACTTAACCATTTACTGATATGACTGGTATACATAAACAAATTAGTTATTCATCAAAAATATTGGTTCATTTTTAATAATTTTAACTTATTTTTGATCATTGTTTTTAATTTACAAACATTTCTGCCTTTTCTAATTGATTTTGCCACAAATATTTGCACATTTTTACGTCATCACATAATTATCTTTTCAAACCTTTTAGTCCCATAGCAAGAAAATATCTGGTTATTGGTTTGATTGTAGTTTTCTGTGTTTCCTGAAATGTGAATGGAATCAAACAATGATTTGATTTGTTCTGTTTTTTAAAACATTGAATATACATGTTTTTATTGATGGTGTCAGCCAAACGGTTGAGTAGTTAAAGGGTTAAGGTGGCGACTATGCAGTGTTAATTATTAAGGTTCCTCTTCATCTACTAGGCAGTGTATAAACATGCTTGTTAGGTTAACTGGTGACTCCAGTTGCCCTTAAGTTTGACTGTGAATAGCTGTCCGTCTCTCTATGTGGCCCTGTGATCAGCTGATTTCTGGTTCAAGGTGTACTGCGCCTCTCGTCCGAAGTCAGCTTGGATAGACTCAAGCTTTGACCTTGAAATGGAGAAACGGTACAGATGATGGATGGATGTTCATTGAATGGTACTGTACTGTGATTGAATCACCTCAGAAGACAAACCAATGGGCACAGTTTACTGGTCGATACAGTAGAAGTGTATTTCTGTAAACATGACTTATCCAGTTTTGACAGCATACAGCGAATGGATTAGCGGTAAAGATGATGGATGGGTGGATGAATGTTGATTGGCTGTTGGTGCCGAGTCTTCACAAACTGAGCCTGTGTTTACAGCCATCGGTCAATACAGGAATACAGGAGAGCGTATCCATTATTACAGTAAATGTATGTGGAGCATAACTCAGCACATGGCTCAAGGGCAGGGTGTATCCTCTTAACCAGCACTTAGTGACATAAATCTGTGCCCTCACAGATATTTACACGCTCAGTAATGACACCAGTCATGATCTATATTTTTCTAGGGATCCTTTACGGTCTCCTCAGTCTGATGTTTTCTTTTTGTCCTTTCTTACGCAGAGACTAATGGAGAGAATGATGAGTGTAAGTGAGGACAATTCCAGCATTTCTTAGAGGACACAACAGCCTAAAAAGCTCTTTTCTCACACAGAAGTATGGATGATTCACTTAGCCAGCATTTATACTGATTATTATATCAGACATCTTTAAAAATATTGAAAATTTACAAAGGCCGAAATTACTTACTTTAATGCAAGTCTTACAATGCTCCTCCATGATCAACGAGCTTGCATGGCAAATCTTATGGTGGGGTGGGAGTTAAACCCTGAGAGGCAACTGTTTTTATGATGGAGGATTAGGGACATGTTGAAAACTAAAAAAAAAGTAAGGTTACGAGAATAATCTCATAAATTTATGAGAATAAAGTTGAAAATTACGAGAATAAAGCTGAAAAATCATCCTTTAGATTTCATTACTTTGGTTGTATTTGCTTTATTTTCAATCAGAAAGCCCTGTAAAATATTTATGAATAGTATGAATAACACACAATCCTTTGTATTTGCTGTGATTTTGAAGACTTTACTTCTCAGTATGGGGAAGTTATTCAATTTTCTTTCACACTATTCCTCCGATATGGAAATTTGCCAATGGTCCCTAAGCCATTGACGGCTCGTTTGGTGGAAAACAAGCTTGTAGCTCACAGTTCTTATTACAGTGATCAAAAAGAGGGGTCGGATTTGGAATTACGTTCTTTTGTTGATGAGTTATTGAGTCCAAATCTGTGAACATCTTTCTAAATATAGCCAAGTAGATGTTTCCTGGTTTGATCTAACAGATGACTTAATTCTCGTAATTTCGACTTTATTCTCGTAAATTTGTGAGATTATTCTCGTAACTTTTCAACTTTATTCTCGTAACTTTACTTTTTTTTTAGTTTTCAACGTGGCCCTAATCCTCCGTCGTAGTTTTTCATGTATTAATTTCCAATATTTGGGAAAGCTTTTGCTTCCACAGAAATTAAATTGATTACTCTTTAAGTCTTTTTAGGTGAGGTAGCAGAAGCGATGATGATTGTGCAGAAGAGAGATAGTATACAAACATGGCAGTGTGTGAGAGACAAAAGGAATGCACCACCGGCAATTAAGGCCATTGTATGGACATATTTTGGACTTTGAAAGTGACATAAGAGATTAACCAGTAGATGTGAACGCTAATGACAGCAAAGCTAATTCAAAGCTAACCACAATGAAAACCAACCAACACTTGACAAGCTTGGGTTATCAAGCTGCCTCCCAGTTCTGAGCCATCTTGGAATGTAGCACGATCTAAGACGCACTTTATGTGCAGAAAGTAAAGGTCTACTTTGGATAACAAGTGTGAGCAAGCAAGTCAGGTTCAGTTTCTTATTCAACAATTTCCAAGAAAAATATCACATTACAGGCTTCGACTCCATTCACGCATGTACAAAACCCCTCAATTTTCCTTTAAATTACCAAGGTGAGCTGTAAATTTATAAACAAAAACAGCAGCTTTTCTTGAAGCTGGTTGATGTTCATGAGGGGCTTCACTGGTCAGATGTGGACTTATCAGACATGAAACTTTAGGAAAATGTAACCGGTAATTAAAAAAAACTCTATTTCATCCGACCACATAACATTACTAGTTTCTAAGCTGTTCTGAAACTGAAATTTCTTCAAGTGTAGGATCCATAAAACTTTGTCTTGCTGGTCTTTGTTTTAACAAAAACAGGGCAAAAGTTCCCAGAAATTCTAAATAAAGCGTAGTCTTAGGATGCTTTCCCACCAGAGCTGTTTGGTTCGGACTAAACCAAAAAAGTCCGTTGTTCGGACCTTTTGGGCTGGTCTGAATACAAACCAGCGAACTCTGGTGCGGAGCAAACAGTCGGTCCGAGACCTTGCTGGAGAGGTGGTCTCGGTTCGCTTCCAAGTGAACCGTGGTGCGGTTCGCCTTATGTGTGAGGGCGTATTCAAACCAGGAAAGTCCGTAGTTCGCTAAAGAAAGCGAACTATGGACTTTCCTGGTTTAAATACGCCCTAAATCAGGATACAACTGAACTATACTAGTAGGTTGCTGGAAATACCCAGCCCACAGGTACCTGGATACATCCTTGAAAATATTGGACCTGTCTGTATTAAAAAAGGTTCTAAACCATATGTAAGTACATTCAAAAACCTTGGATGTGTCCTAAATCACAGACAGCATTGTTTTTAACCGAGACTTTACCCTGACATTTCCTTGCTAGCATCCTTGTGTTTACCCTTCCCCCACACCCCTACTTCCCTCTTGCCTCGGAGATAGTTGCAGGAGAGCTTCTGTGAGCTGTTGTCTGGGGGGAGTGTAAACATACAAGTCAGGAAATTTTCTGGGTCAGCAAAGATTGAGATAGAAAACCAGTGTAAGATTCATTCTGAGACGAAGTCACATCTCTCCAAGATGGCAACAGTGTACCTTAAAGGTGTAGTCAGCGATCTTCTAATCTTCTAATCTAATGCACTATTTGTCAAAATCACCATATTTCTCGTCTCCATCCACAAGATGTCACCACTGACAGCATGTTGAAAAAAAAAGTCAGGTTTCAATACACAGCCTTGGCTCTGAATTTCAGCAGGTAAATACTGTGGCTCGGGCTGAGTCACCAAAACGGGGTAGGAGGGGGAGTCGTAGGTTGCGTAGCGTGCACAGTTAGCGTAAGAGAGCGATACAATAGGTGCAGCTGCAATGGCTGAAAAACAGCCCAAAAGAAAAAGGTCAGAGGAGTGAAAAGTGAAAAAGAAGGACTATGACCATGAAAGAGCGAAGACCCGGGTCAACATTTGTGTTGCTCTCCGACGGTGGAGGGAACTCCAGGAACTGAAAGACCTGAAAACGGACACGGATGTCGCCATCTTCGTGCTGGATAGGTAAGAAACATTAGCTTTGTGGTGCTTCACATAACAGTAACAGCCGTCGGGCATTCATCTTATTGTCTAATCTGCAGGAATGTACTGTCGTTGTGATGTAATCAATATTATCAATCGAGTTGTCTGACGAGTCGGGGTTACCTTAGCTACGTTGGTCAGCTACGCAGTTTCTACGGCCGTTTCCATGACGATGCATGTCCATCAGCTTCCAGGGGTGGAGCCAGGGGTGCGGTATGAAGGGAGAGGGGGGTCTAAATTCATTTATCAACAACCCCTCCACTCGTTTTCTCCCACATTGCTGACTACATCTTTAAGAGCAGCATCTATACAAACAGTTTCTTAGTTTTGTTCCTTATGTGAATGTGGACAACATAATTTGTGCATAAGGGCCCACCACATTTTCAAATCAACACTTCCATGATTGGAAAGGAGAAGCAAGAAGATAACGTTTCTTATTTTCGTCTGCTCCCTACGACCAGTGATTATTGATTCCAAATACACATTAACCATCATCAGTACAAATAGGTCAAACTGTGGGTATAAATAAGAATGTCTTGGTGGTCCCCCCCATGCTTCATATCTCAGACAGTGTACAATGGTGCCTTACAGGCAGCATGTCTGGTTGACATGGTTTAATCGATGTCCCTCCCTCTTTCCAGTAACATTTTTAGCCTTGTCTGGGGGGAATCTGGGACATTTCCCAGCCAGATTGGAAATGAGAACCCTGCAGCAGGTTCTTGGTCTGCCCCTGGGTCTCTTTCCAGTTGAACGTGCACAGAAAACCTCAAAGAAAGACGTCCCAATCAGACGTGAACTGCTTCATCTGGCTCAATTTAAAGGAGCAGCAGCTGTATTTGTAGCTCCCTCTGAGGTCTGAGCTTTTCATGCTGCCTCAAAGACCTCGTTTTAGTGCATCTGTGACTTCATTTTTAGGTCAATACCACAAGCTGGGGACAAGGGTGAAGTTCTTACAGACGTGTCCAAAGGGTTATGTGCTGACACCTTTAACGTGGATTGACGGATGAGTGGAAAGCTTTGCCCTCCTGTTCAACTCCCTCTCCATCAGCCAGATAAGACACCATATTTCTGACTTAGCCGCAGGTCAAGGATTGTATCTGGTTTGCAACTTCTAAATTTGAGCTCTGACAATGAGCCCGAGCCTCTTGTCCAGCACCCTGAAATAAACTCCCCCGCGAGGCTCAACAGTGTCATACTCGGATAATTAGTGAGGCTGGGTGTTACTGCAGAGTGAACCACAGAGACGGAGCTCAGCAGTGTTGTGGTTTAAATGTCTGCAAATACAGCTGTTACAGGGCATGATGGGCCAAGATCCAGCTGGTTCTGGTTTTAGCTGAATGAACACAGTGATCACCTCACTTAGAAATACACCACACTGGCATCAAACAGGAGCTGATATGGATTGATTTTTTACTAATAATAAAAGAGAAAATGAGTAAATGAAAAAGACTGGGGATGCATAATATTGAACTTTTTTTCATAACTGAAATGTAAACACTTGCTTAAGTCAACACCAATATTAATTCAGAGATGTAAAAAGGAAAGCTTTATTTAAAGATGCTATGAGGAGTTTCTCAGTAATTACAAAAAAGTTTCACTGTTAGATATATGCATGATGGAAATACACACTTTAAGATGAGTTTTATAGCATCAAAATAGGTTATCTATAAATGCTATTCCTTAGCTTCGTGGTCGAGTCGAACAGGGCTGGACTGGCCTGGATACTCAACTTCAGGAACAAGACAATTAAAACTAGAGCAAATTTATATTATTCGGACACGTCTTAGAGCACCGGGCTGTAAGTAGCGATATATAGCCGGCTACAAAACTACGATACTAAGTTTTCCAAAAATTGCTTGTTGTCACACATCAGAAACTACCGCTACGTAACTAGAAAGAGATACATTATCTCATCGCTTTGCATCCTGTGAGTTATTGTAAAAAGAAGTTGTAAAGCAATGCAGAGTTCTGGGGAAGATCCGAGCTGCATTCATTAGCATCACAACAAAACACACGCTTTAGTTTGGGTCACGTCTTTACAACAGTCGTAGCGGGTGCTCATGGGTAACAGAGTCTTAATGTCACCGGATATAGATTCTCCTCAGAGCACCTTTAAGTATTTATATTTAATGCTTAACATATTTTTACCAGTAACAGCAAACTCAAACTTAATCTGCTCTTTTAAGTCCTACAAACAGTGAATTATAAACCTGCACACAAATTATCAGCCCTAGTTTTTGGAGCCTACTCTTAGAATTTAAAATTAATATGAGAAAATTCTAGAAACTTACGCTAGAACTTTAGCCTTACAATACCACAGCAGAAATCTTTCCATCCGCTGATAGAGATATTTAGCTTTTGAAGCAATTATCTACCAATACCCATATTACAATGATGACATTGTGAATCTCAAAAATAAAATAAAATAAAATAACAATTTCCATTCAGGTTAGAATTCATACTGATAATTTTTGGTCAATAAACATAATACTGTTTGCAGATGATATTATAAACAATCTTTTTACTGATGCTCAAGACAAAGTCTACTGCATTAGGACTCCTGTTTACAACCATTTCCAACCATTGTTTGGTCATTACTCTAAGCTCATTGGCTTATGGTAGCAAGCACAGAGGAGAGCTTGGACCATAGACAGAACGCAGTGCAGCTGAAACTATGGCGCCAATCAGCGCTGAACTGACCAATCACCACAGGACAGACCACTCAACCAAGAACAACAACCTTGGCTCATGTCAGGAAGGGGGCTTGAGTGCTAAAGTGAGCTCAATCAGAGCTTCTCAGACTGACGGAGAATACAGGAGGATCAGGGCTACTCAGTATATAAAAAAAAGTTTTTGGAACATTAGTGGTTGTATAGCAGTCATCAAAATCAAATATCTGACACTCATTTACAAATTGCTGGCTCCTCAATGTAAAATGTGGATATCAAATGATATACTATTACATATTGTCTTATTCTAAAATATCAACAGGCACATCCTGCAATGTGGATATGTTTTCCACCCCTAACAGACGCAAGCCCTTGGAGGAAATATGTCAATAAAGCTTGGCTGAAAGTGGAATACAACAAGAAAATCTGGCAAAATAGACAGACAGAATGTAGACAGCACAATCATTTGATTGCATAAATCACAGAATGATTATGTGAATCGACCAGACAAATCCCTGAAGCAAATATACAACATTACCATCTGCCAGAATCCTGATTTACAATACACCAGAATGAACTCTGAGGTATAAAAAGGTCAACGAGCTGGGAGGAAGGCCAGGAAACCAGTTCAGTAAATCTACTCCATTCTCCAGTTCTTAAACACAGACTTTACTTTTTAATCTTTTGAGTTCTTCATTCATGGCAGCTTATGAAACCACATAATTCAAGTGATACATACAAGGCATAGATGCTTTATCACTAACAAGAAGTTAGTTAAGATAAATGAGGAAAATCGATTCAAAAGGTTGGCAGTGTTGCCCAGAAGTTTAATAGTCAGATTTAAAAATATGGTGTTCTCTGTAGTCCATAGCACAACAAAACAGGGATGGCAAGACCTAAATGGATACTTAATGAGGCTTTAATTATTCAACATAAAAATAGATGTGATATAGCACATTTACATTTATTCTTTGTCAATAATAGCTGGTTATATAAATATGAATGCTGTATTTTTTCCATATAGTTTAATAACCATGAGCTTTACAGTTTAAACTTAAAATTATATTGATATTCAAAGGAAATGGGCTCATTAGGAGAAAAGTCCGTTACAAACCTCAAGCTTAGTTGAAAACATGTACTGCTCTTTATTTGGATTCCATTTTTCTGCTTTGTGATGTAGTAAAAAATAAACAAGTTCTGCCATTTTGTTTTATTTCAGCTTTGAGGGTCAGCCAAGGTTCACACAAGTATCTTTTTGCTCAAATTAAGAATGTGACCCTCTAAATGAGACCTTTACTTTAAAAAAACCTGGCTGTTGTTTTCTAATGAGCAACATTTAGCTTCAGCTAACATTAGCAAAGAATACAATTAATAAGAAGGAATTAGCTTACCCAGCTAGCAGCTCAAGCTCGCAGCATGAAGACAGTTTGTCCAGAATGACCTCTTCTTCTTCATTTTGCTTCATGTTTGGGATCAAGGTTTCTCCACCAAGCTAACTCCCTCATAGCAGCTTGAGCTAGCCTCCCACATGTTGACACAAACTCTTCCCTTTCCTCTTGCTCCAGAGCAGCTACAATCCAAAGTAGTCCACTACATGTTCAGGTGGTTAATGTGGCATTAATTTAACCACATTCTTTTGAAAGCTCTTGTAGTTAACTTCTTGAAAAGTGAGGTGTTCCCATTCTTTGAATAGTTGTTGATGTTTCAGCCACAGTCAGCCTGAGCTCTGAGGAGCAGCACACCTGTGTTGGCAGGAGCAATTAGACTCAGGTGGGCTGAGCTTAAAGATGACAGCTCTTCACCTGAATATGGAGCGGGCTGTGGCTCAGCTGGCAGTCAGACTGGAACTGAACCTCCCAATAAAATGTATCCAAAGTCTTTCTTTAAGGATTTGCTTTCCCATCTATTAAAACTGATCTTGACAGAACACAAAAAAGTAGTCCATTATGTATGCCATATACAGTATCTGTGTTAGCATCTGCAGATATTAAATTCAAGTTATTCATCTATAAGGAACTTTGTTTGTGTTAAAGAAGCAATTTAGACTCAAGAGATAGTAATTTAGCTTATAATCGATGAAGTTAATTTTACATTTTACCTTTTAAGAGTAATGCTAAATTTTGTGATACACAAAACAGAAAATAAATAAGACTAATTTCTGCATAATCTGTCACTTCACTGCCTCTAAAAGTTGCCTCATCTTTAATGTACATTATTTACTGTTGTTTTAAGATCAAAAAAATAAATCATATCCTGCCATCAGTTAGGTTTGTTAAATTAAGTAAGTGTTGGATTATGTTCCTGATCTCAAATGTTTAAAACACTTCACCAATATTTCATCATGGTCCGCTCGGGCTACTCCTCCGTTACAGTCTGTGTTGCTCCAGACATGTTTGTGTGACTGTGCTGACCTCTGAACTAAAGAAGAAGAGCGCGCATGCGCAGTACGGTTCATTGTTTCAGGGGAAGACCGCCGCCTACACAACGACTTTCTTCTTCCAGTTTTGTGCAAAATGGACGAATATCTATCGGATGAAGATGTTGTGAAGGAGAACTTTGAACATGATGGGTGTCCTTACAGTTTCGAGCCAGAGTTTACAGATGAGGAGCTCATCGAAAGGAGGACACGGAGGCAGCGCTCCAGAGAGTACTGTGCAGGCGCGGAGGCAAACATTCTTCTTCTTTAGTTCAGAGGTCAGCACGGTCACAAAACATGTCTGGAGCGACACAGACTGTAATGGAGGAGTAGCGTGAGCGGACCATGATGAAATATTGGTGAAACTAATGAGTTTTTGGACGATTAATGCAGTTTTAGGAGCGGCGCTATACATGCCCTATGTGCTACCATTATACGGATGTCCGCTGCTCGATTTTGGATCTAAATATCTCCCGAAGCACTGTTTGGATCAGGAAAGCCTTCTGGGTGAGTATATTGTTCTACTTCATTCTATAAACAATGTAAAAGCTGTAGAATCCAAACTTATCCTTTAATTTGCTGTACAAGGGGTCAAAAATCCTCTTATACATCCTCAGATCTCCACATATTCCTCGATCATTCCCTTGGACAACATGCCTGCAGTGATATGGATGACAAGTGTTTCTAATGGATTATAATTGACTCTATTTTTAGATGTTTGTATTAACCTTAAACCACATACACACACACAAACACACTGAACAGAGGGTATAAGGGCCAACAAGCATTACACTGATGGTCAGATAAAGAGAAGGGGGTTGGAGGGATTTATGTCACTACAATATTTACCCATCTGCATCCATCACAAACACAAATAATGGCTGGCCTCTCATTCAACAAATGGCTGCAGCAGATGGACAAATAGAATAACATTACTTCAGTAAAAGCGGCACATTACAGTACACTCAGGACATACTCAGAAACAGAGATGACTTAAGATGTCTGCTTTATTGCGAGCTCTGGTTACACAACATATTCATTTGAGTGATTGCAGGAGTCGGTGGTGCTTCTGTTGTGCTGCTGCGTTCTCATCTTTTAATGGCTGTAGCTGGCTTTTGTGGCTTGTAGCGATTTGTTAAATCAGGAGAACAATGGTTTTTATTACAGTGATGCAATAATGCAGATCTCCTATATGCTGCAGAGAGAATAACATCCTCACATCTGCAGGGGTTTTACGATTATGACTCCCTCCTTCATCACAAGCTGTGCATCCTGCAGTTCTCCCTTTCCTCTTCTTCATCCCAGCATCCATGTTTGGTCCCTCCTGACCTTTGCATCCATCGTCACACTCGCCCCCTCTCCGTCACATCAGATTCAGGAATGTGTGGATGTTTTCAGATGTGTTTGCTGGTGGCAGCTCGGAGCCTCTTTTCCCAAATGACTTGACCTTCATATGAGATAAACAAGCCTTGACGAGGAGGAGAGGAGATGTAAGATTTGTAGGAGCCCATTAAGGATGTCATGATACTCAGGAGACTGCTGTCATTCAGTTTGTGCCACTCTTTCACTTGCCCTGCTTTCCTGGCCCTCCCATGACCCATAAATAAGATACAAGAGACATGATTTTTACATACCGCTCCTCTGACATGGGATTTATTTTAGCTGGATTAGTTGAAAAATTGTGGCAGGATAGTTTGTCCATATGAATTTAAAAAAATCATAAATACAACAAACAGGCACCTACATCCAAGGCACCACACAAGCTGTTTTGAACAGTATTGCTCTAAGTCAACAGGTGCTAGTATAGAAAGATTTATTAAGTTTTGTTTATATAAAACAAAGCATCAGAACTACATAACACAGTTCAAACTCAAACACTATTTCTTATTCCCTCATCTATGAGTAGTATTGATGTAAAGACAACTCAATCATTTCCTTTTTTACAGTGTATGATGGTGTAAGAGCTGTGCTTTTCTAAACTAAACTATGTCACAAAAAAGGTCCTCACCAAGTGCAACTCAAGCTTTTTGAATTGAATTGAATTGATTTATTTTGGTCATGTCAGCACACTTATACAGCATCACACATTGTCAATAGATGATCACATTGTACATGTCCGAAAGGGATATTTAGTCTCCTCTTTTTTCACGTATCATCACATTATTGTAAATTTGTATTCCATTTACAGACGTATGACATAATTCTTGAGCATCTTTTTTTGTGTCCATATGTGGCCTTTCACGTCCAATCCTTTGTTCGAAGTACTGCATAATTCAACAGTGTCTTTTTAAAGTTCCTTTATAGCATTTTGATTGTCCATAGTTCCAGATTTTGTTTAGTTCCGTTTTGACCGGAGGAGTGGATCCATTTTGAGACTGTCTGTCCCTCTGCAGTTAGTGGGATGATATACTGCTACCTCATGTGTCTTGCACCATCACTTCATTCACTATCATTGTTTTGGTACATTTGGTCTTTCCTACTGTCTCACAGACCAAACATACTCAAATGTTTACGTTTCAGCATCCGTCAGGTCTTGACAACTTTTAGATGATACACAGTCTTTTAAGACTGTAAAAACTCAATTAAAGGTAAAAAGTGGAAAAATGTTAAAGATTCACCAAGTGTAAGTGTTATTACCAGTAAATGCAGCACTGTAATATCAGAACCAGAATCAGAATCAGAATCAACTTTATTGGCCAAGTACATTCACAACATACAAGGAATTTGATTTTAGCAGGTGGTGTAACCATCTTTCAAAAGTTTTTTTATTTGGGCTAATTTCTTAACTGAATTTGGCAAAACTTGAAACAATGGCACAAAGCAATTTGTGCCATGACAAAATATGTGGGTATGGATCCTGCCTGGCACTGTCTTTGTTTTAAGTAGCTGTTTTCTCAACTCCTAATTTTAAGTTTTGACCCAAAACTCAAAAATCTAGTGACAATTACCTTGAAATTTTCTGTTTTCTGTATTTTTTTTACAGTGTGTAATATCAGAACCAGAATCAGAATCAGAATCAACTTTATTGGCCAAGTACATTCACAACATACAAGGAATTTGATTTTAGCAGGTGGTGTCACTTGTGGAATAAACAGCAGAAGAATAAACATAATACCATTATAGAAAATATTAATGTAAAAAATGTGCAGCAAGTGAATGTACATATACATAATTAGTGCAAGGTAAAAATGTAGTGCAATTGAATCCGTGACCAGTTAAGGTGCATATAAGGCCATTCAGCAATGCAGCAGATTTGTCAGTTCAGTTATTTAGGAGAGTTATATTTAGAAGCTGATTTAAAATAATGTATAAACACAGTAATGTGCTGCTTCACTAAATTCATTTGTCATCCAACCTTAATATCCAGAAGTGTTTCCAGTGAAATGTAAAATATGTCCCCCTCTGTCTCCTGCTCCCCCTTGCAGTAATTTGCTTGATCAGAGGTGTTATGGACACTGCTGGAGCTGCCTCACCCTCCGGCTCCTTCCCTGCTCACAGCCGAGCCATGCCTCTGCATGGACACTCACACCGGTATCCTGTTTGTAATCACCCACAGTTTATATGCCAGAGTGTTTGCCAGATTGTAGTTTGTGCTCCTGCCTATTTTTCTCCCAGCCTTTAGTGAGTTTGCTTTTTTGTATTTTTGACCTCTGCCTCTTTATCTTGTTTTTTGGTTCCTGTTTGATTTGGTACTTTCGCTGATAAGACTAACTTTCTGTTTTTTAGATTTCCTGGAAATGGACTTAACCTTTCTCTTCTCTTTAAAATCTGTTTCTGCCCAATACCTGCATTGGCTTTTTTTTTTTTAGTGGTGGGGCTAAGGGTCATAAATAAGCCATTTCTTGAATCTAAAACTATTCTGATACATTTTTACACTCCTAAAGCACCTAAATTACCTTGTCAATACACACCTTAATCACTGAGATGCTCCTAGTGTATGGCCCCATCCACACGAAGACAAAACGCTTAACAGCTTCCAAAACAATCATCATAAAGACGCAGGCGTCTCAGAAAATGTGTGCATCTATATGAATGCACTCGATACGCATCAAAACGCTGTAAAAAAAATCATTCCAGCCCTCTAGGGCCGCTGTAACGATATGACGGAAACAAGCGGAAACAGAAGAAAAACAGTGGGCATGCGCACTTGCGGCAAAAGATGTAAACAGAGATTGTGATAAAGTGATCATAAAGTGCCGTAATGTGTCCTCCATAATTGTTTGTTCAACTCCGTGGTGATTGAGAAGAAGGAGATTTTGCTGCAACAGGGATAGTAGGGTCACTATCTTCATCAGCACATATGCTTCATGTACGCCGCCATTGTTGTTGACGCGTGTGGCGCATGCGTGTCAATGAAGATATGGAACTATGACGTAAGCATATCTGAAAACTTGCAGAGAGCCAGTAATCACGGAGCTGCATATATGGCATTTCAAAATCTTTCCACTCTGGAACCTGGTTTCAAAAATGATCGTTTACAGACCCCCAAAACGCTGTCTTCGCATGGATGATACGCAGATTCTGCAAAAAACTTATGCGGTTTGTCTTCGTGTGGATGGGGCCTATGTCTTTGATCTCATGCACACTTTCACTGATGCCCTGAGGCCTTCTGTCACATGACACACCCAATGCCTGGTGGCAAAACCACCAAAACTCCCATCAAACCTCTGAGAATATAACAACAGTTGGCGTGTGTAGCCTCAGCTCTCTTGCCCTTTACCTTCGATCCTAGTCATCGCAGGAGGCATCCTCAGAGAGCAAGGAGGAACAGCTGCGTGAAAACCCCATGATCTAGCATCAGAGACCCCGTGTGGCCTCGCCTACCTCGGCCTTATATGCATAAATGATGTAAATTCTCCCAAAGGCAGAGTCCACATCATGCAGGTTACATAAACACCCCCCCTGCACCTCGGGTATGACAGGAAGACTAAATCATGTTCCAGCTCAGCAGTTTCAAGAAGGCTTGAGATGAGGAGATGAAAATAATAAAATGTGGACATAAGAGAGATTTACGCCCCGTTGTGAGTTTACTCCACATGCTGGGAGGAGAAACATACTACATACATCTGACATAGTAAAGATAAATATGTATGCATGCATGCACATATACGAATACGCCTGAATGGACCTGATACATGTGAGCACACAGACTCATTTCATATGCATCAACCCATAGTTGGAGGCATGTGAAATGTGGTCACAGTAGGGCAGGGCAAGAAAGACCAAACATTCAATATGTTAAGGTGAATTATGATATGAAAGATATTAAAGTTTTTCTGTTACTGGAGAGCAATTGGATTTAATGGTAACATAACGTGAATGGTATTGATACCTGCTTGACTTAAAGCAACAGAAATAGAAATCAAACAGCTAATTTATATATGAGTTGTTTTTCCTAAAGACCAAATGGCTGCTTCGTGATTTTAGTATAAATACATTTTAATCAATGCTTTTTTGAAAACACTGCGGCAGTATAAGAAGTCCTCAACACAACGCATTAGGCATTTTTTATCAATTAAAAAGTTAAAACTCGAAGTGCTCAGAGCACATGTCTCTGCCAAGGCATTTCTTACTTTCCGAGCAGTTATTAGCAAAAATGTAGAAAACTGTCCCGTCATTTACAGGCTCCTGTCCCAGCAGTGGAACCAACATGGGGTTAAATGTTCTGCCAGAGGACACATTGACATATGACAGCCAGAGCCGGGCTTTAACACTCTACCTAATTTACGACGGAGCACACAACCACTCTGAGGAATGCTGAAACTAAAGGACATCCCAGTGAACAAGCAACCTAAGAAACAACTGTCCATGATCAATCCTCACACAGCAAACTACATCTCACTGGATACTTTTCCTTTTCAGACCATTCTCTATAAACCCAAGAGATGGTTGATTGTGAAAATCACAGTAGATCAGCAGTTTCTGGGTTACTCAAACCAACACACCCTGCATTACCAACCACCAAATCAGCTTCCTTCCTCTCACTGATGCACAGTAGGTTGTCTTGACCACATGCTTCAATCAGAATCAGCTTCATTGACCAACGTCATACACAACATACAAGGAATATCGTTTCAGATGAAAGCCTACCAAAGTATGGAGGCATACAACTTTTTCATCAGCGGGTGGGTCCACAACCTCGGTACCAAACTACTACAGGATGGTTATTGTTTGGTCTTCGCAAGGGTGAGTCTTTCTTCTTTTTTATGTGTTAAGGTGCTAGCAACTAGCAGTCGTGGCTATGATGTACACAAACCATGGAAACAAACACGCAACAAATCTGAATGGTGATGTTAGCCCAACAGTCAAAGAACACAAGGACGTTAATTTGTGATATACTTAAAGCACCCGTAAACAACACAAAACATTGGCATCTTGATCTTAATAGGAAAGAAAAAGAATATATATGTATGTACACATGTGCAGAAAATAAATAAATATACATAATTGACCCTTGGCTAAGCCCCGCCCCCCTTGGTTACTGTTGCTACGCCTGTCAAGCTTTGCCTAGTAGAATGAGAAATATGGAGTTTTTAGTGGTTCGGTGAGGGATATTCCTAAGGAAATATCTGCTAATTTCTGGACATTTTCTTCAGATATATCAAAAAGGAGTTAACAGAAAGATCTCCAGTATACTTTTTAGAGTTTCATTTACCAAATCAAATGTCTGAGTTAAAATGTAGAGGACATTAAAATAGAGGGGAAAGCACACAGATCTCAATGCAAGCGTCAAGCAGCCCGTATATATTGTTTGAATGGAAGTTAATGTTTAAATGTAATCGTTATCGTTGTGTTTGCCCCTTTCTGGGGCATCTGTTCATAAAAAATGCGAACAGATACAGTACATCAGAACTTCTCTGCTGTAACGAGTTTTTCTTTTGCCTAAATATTACCTAGTGGCTCAAGGTTTAACAGAAGTGACCTACTACTGAGACCTCTTTGTTGCTAATGCTGTCTTACCCAGCACACAGAGCTATGGTTAGCTAACATTAGTTAGCACCTTATTTTAGAACAAATGTAGGTGTTCTCGTGCTATATCCACACTTGGCATCTTTCTGCTTGAGTCTTGAGCTTGGAGAAGACAAAAAAAATCAACACCAACCTCCAAACTTCTCAGATATCAACTGTCAGACTTGCTAGTCCTGTATGCACACCGCTAGGGCATACTGTTTTCTGCTGAGAGCTTGACAGGCCTCTTGTGCATAGTTACGGTTGCTAACATGGGATTGGACAGTAGCTGTTTGTGGGAGGGGCTAAGCGAAAGGTCAATTGGTGCAAGGTACATAATATAGTGCAAAATTTAATCAGTGATCAGTTAAGGTGAATATGCAACCATTCATTGGTGCAATAGGTTCGTCAGTTCAGATATTTAGGAGAGTTATGGCAGTAAATGCATCAAGTTGCTGCCATGTGATTGCCTGATTAGCCACTTGCATCGAGGAGCAGTTGCACACGTGTGCCAAATAAAGTTGCCAGTCAGTATGTCTCATTTTTTCCCCTAGGACGAGATGTTTTCCCAGCCCTAGCTCACACAAACACACATATACATTCATAATTTAATCCTGTCACATATGTTTCCCCATGTTATGATGTGTGATATGGAACAACAGCGCTATCTTCTGCTTCAAGGAAAAACTGCAGCACTGCAGCAAACTGCCCGAGAGTGAACAAGTGGTTCCTTCTCTTTCTTCTTCGGTTGTTTCATGTTAACCTGCTGATTCATCCCGATCGATATCAACTTTTATCAGGAGCAATACCATGTCCATGACACTTGTGCATGTGTGTTTGCATTTGTGAGAGCACGCTGTTGAGCTGACAGAAAACCCACCCACATGTTTGCAGAGGCTGAGCCTGAGGTTCCTGTTGCTTCGTTTGAACTGTAAATCAGAAAACAGCCTCCTCCAGCCCACGCCTCCTGACCCAGCCTTTAAAGCTCACCTTTACCTTGCTCTTAATCATTGCCCTCAGCTGTTTACACCCTCTTAGGTTAATTCCCAGTTCACTCTTCTTTATTTTTCGCTCACACTTCTCTTAACAAAGCTTCTCCCACGTCTCCTCCCTCCCCTCCCTGTCTGTCTCCTAATTCCTCCCCTAGCATCTCCCTCCCTCCTTCCCCCTGCTTCTGTCTGACGTCATAGCAACTGCAGTGGAAGATCCAGGGCTTGCCTGCCTGCCTTCTTGACAGTGCCCATCATTCAATCAGGGAGCGACAACAAGGGATGAACAAGTGGGGCGGGTGAAGAGGGGCAGCGGGTGATGGAGGGGTTTGAGCCTCACCCATTTTACTCTGACTCACTCATGCACTGTAATGGCTATTTGGTCATCAACTGTAGGCAAGGTCGACTTTAGGCTGCAGCATTTTTAATGATGTGACTCACTCTGGCATTGTGCAGCAAACTGAGCGTACAGGCGACGTAAAGGGGGGTTTGGAGGAGCTGAGGAGCGTCATGCTGATGTCTGACCAGGCAGAGGCAAAGACAGAATGAGTGAAAAAAACATGAGGGCTAATATTTACAGAGGGTGAGCTGACTCTCCATTTTAGTCCGTGATAAAAAAGTAAAATCAGGTGAACAAGTGAGCAAAGGAACAAGAGGAATGTGGGGGCTGTGAGGTGAATTGTTTTGGGAAAGCAGCATGAGACTCAGACTGATTTGCATTTTTTGGGATTACTGCAAATCAGCATGTCTTCATTTGAATGCTTACAATGACGCTAACCTAAAGAACTAGAACAAATACATAAAACACAGCCAAACAGTTAGCTTGGGAAATAATGTCTTTCTAACATATTGATACATTTTCAAAGGAGATTCAGGGTCGTATTTTGCATATTCTGTTTTTGGTGTTTTTATATTGATGTTGATTTAAAAGTGAAAGCATTCTTCTCCAATCCTTAATGTGCAGTAATAAGATCATTTTTGTGAAGAGAAGAACTACCAACAAAAACATGCAGTTTGACCACAAGATCATCCACAAGATCTTCTATTTCAAATGTTACAGTAAAACAGATAATCATTTTATTTATATATATATATATACTACAAAATCCAAAACCAGTGAAGTTGGCACGTTGTGTAAATCGTAAATAAAAACAGAATACATTGATTTCCAAATCCTTTTCAACTTATATTCAATTGAATACACTTATTTTCTTTTGCAAATAATCATCAATCAAACGACATCAATTTAATGGCAGCAACACATTGCAAAAAAGTTGGCACAGGGGCATTTTTACCACTGTGTTACATCGCCTTTCCTTTCAACAACACTCAGTAAACGTTTGGGTAAAGTCCGGGGTCTCCGTTGTTGTATTTTACGCTTCATAATGTGCCACACATTTTCAATGGGGGACAGGTCTGGACTACAGGCAGGCCAGTCTAGTACCTGCACTCTTTTACTACGAAGCCACACTGTTGTAACACGTGCAGAATGTGGCTTGGCATTGTCTTGCTGAAATAAGCAGGGGTGTCCATGAAAAAGACGTTGCTTGGATGGCAACATATGTTGCTCCAAAACCTGTATGTACCTTTCAGCATTAATGGTGCCTTCACAGATCTGTAAGTTACCCATGCCTTGGGCACTAATACACCCCCATACCATCACAGATGCTGGCTTTTGAACTTTGCGCCTATAACAGTCCGGATGGTTCTTTTCCTCTTTGGTCCAGAGGACACGAGGACCACAGTTTCCAAAAACAATTTGAAATGTGGACTGGTCAGACCACAGAACACTTTTCCACTTTGCATCAGTCCATCTTAGATGAGCTCAGGCCCAGCGAAGCCGGCGGCGTTTCTGGGTGTTGTTGATAAATGGCTTTGGCTTTGCATAGTAGAGTTTTAACTTGCACTCACAGATGTAGATGAACTGTAGTTACTGACAGTGGTTTTCTGAAGTGTTCCTGAGCCCATGTGGTGATATCCTTTACACAGTGATGCCGGTTTTTGATGCAGTACCACCTGAGGGATCGAAGGTCACAGGCATTCAATGTTGGTTTTGGGCCTTGCCGTTTACGTGCAGTAATTTCTCCAGATTCTTTGAACCTTTTGATGATATTACGGACCGTAGATGATGAAATCCCTAAATTTCTTGCAACAGCTGGTTGAGAAATGTTGTTCTTAAACTGTTGGACAATTTGCTCACACATTTGTTCACAAAGTGGTGACCCTCGCCCCATCCTTGTTTGTGAATGACTGAGCATTTCAGGGAAGCTGCTTTTATACCCAATCATGGCACCCACCTGTTCCCAATTAGCCTGTTCACCTGTGGGATGTTCCAAATAAGTGTTTGATGAACATTCCTCAACTTTCTCAGTCTTTTTTGCCACTTGTGCCAGCTTTTTTGAAACATGTTGCAGGCATCAAATTCCAAATGAGCTAATATTTGCAAAAAATAACAAAGTCTACCAGTTCAAACATTAAGTATCTTGTCTTTGCTGTGTATTCAATTGGATATAGGTTGAAAGAGATTTGCAAATCATTGTATTCTGTTTTTATTTACGATTTACATAATGTGCCAACTTCACTGGTTTTGGGTTTTGTATTTCTAAAACATTTAAATTATGAATAATTATCTAGTTGGGACAGCATAGTGGCACAGTATAGTGCACATGCCAGCAAGAAAGTCAATGGATCGACCCCTGAGTCAGGCAGGGCCTTTCTGTGTGGAGTTTGCATGTTCTTCCTCTGCATGCATGACTCCAGCTTCCTCCCATAGTCCAAAACTTGCTCATTAGGATTATTGGTGACTCCGAATTTCCCTAAGGTATGAGTGTGAGCATGGAACTGTCTCTCTGTTCGTCTGGTAACCAGGTCAGTGTGAACCCTCTTTCCCAATGTCAGCTGGGATAAGCTCCAGCCTCCCTGTAACCCCAAAAGGGATAAGCAGTGTAGAAAATGCATGAATGAAAAAGCTTTATGGGGCGGCATGGTGGCAAAGCAGGTTAGTGTGTGGTCCTCACAGCAAAAGCTTCATAGTTCTACTCTCCTCGTTGACAAGGGTCTGTTTCTCTGTAGAGCTTACATGCTCTCCACATAGGTTGTTTAGGCACTCTGGTTTCTCCCTCAGACCAAAAACATGCTAAATCTGGGTTTATTAGAGAGTCTGAATTGGACACAACACACTAATTTCATTTGCTGACTCTTAATGTTCAGCATAAAAACAGCAGTTCCTGTCGGACACAGTCATATTTTTTTTGGGCTTACGCTTTTCTCCCAGTTAGATTTTTTTGCAATTTTTTAGGTGCTGATTCGATTTAAATTGAGAAAATTGCAAATTGTCCATTTTGCAATCTTTAGTTAGCTTTTTAACACCAGCGAAAAAGATGAATGATGGTGTCTACAGACTATATCAGGAGAAACACACATCACATGTGAGTCTGTTTTTAGGATTAATTCAGCAATATATTTTAACCAGCTGTTTATACTCTCTCTTCAAAAGCCTGGACTGCATTTAAAAGTAGCTTATTAACACAGACTAAAATGAAGCATTTAAATTCGGCAAAATATTGATTTTTGAACAAAAAATTGATTTAAAAATCGTCAAACAGAAAAATCCTGATACTTATGTGAATCAATTTAATTAACTTAGACTTAATATTTTTGATAAACTAAACATGGCCTCCTCTAATGTAGGTGACTGGTAGGTCCCACAGTCCCATTTTGCTGTGATGTGGGTGAGTTGACAGTGGAAAAATGGAGACAGGCGGGGGATGCGATTGACAAAACAGTCAGCTGCTGTCAGGTTTGACCTTAAATAATGACTGTGCCAAAACCAGCAGCTTCTGCACTTATAACAATAGAGACATCTTGTGGAGAAATGATGCTATAGCATGAAATCTGAATCAATGATGAAACGTTTTGAAAAGAAATTATACTTTTTAAATTTAAGGCATTTGGTGTTCATAATATTAAATCAAAGACTCACTGATTCTTCAGTATACTTCTTCTACACACTATAATCTGAAATAATACAGTGTAAGGCCTGACCTAATCTGTTGTAGCTCCAGGGATAACATTGATTTTTATATTTTCCTTTCACCATACATTATGTACTTCTTTCAAATCTTAAAAAGAGCAAAAAAAAAAAAAAAATCTTGTTTGGTTATATGCTACAGGTAACTACAGTAGCCTAGCAGATAGAGCATGTATGATAGTCCTAGATTTAAACACTAAAGTATTTTGCAGTGTAAACCTCATTGATTGCATGAAACATTTAACAATGCATTTAACTAATGTATAAAATAGTGCACTGAAAGCCACAGCATTTATTGAACTGCGTTTAGAATTTTTTTTACAAGTGTTGTTGTCAACCCAATTTTCTCAATTCATTTAAGACTTTATGATTAATTTAATGAAATAAACTGCAAATGAATAATGTCAGAAGTCTGGCAATTTTTGTTCTGTCTTGTTGTCATTCTATGGTGAATTTCAAAAAGTAAATTCATTTTGTATACTAGGAGTTAACATACACGTAACTTTAAACTGTTAGGTATATTGTATTTTTATTGCATTTTTTTTGTGAATAATAAAACAAATGGAAAGTATTGACACATTAATGTTATTTATTTGTATTAGATTAAGGGATTATTTTTCATCCTTTGCTCTGAAACTCAAGGATCACTGCATCTCTTAGTATATCCCAGCTTTGAGTTAATAATCATTATCATTTTAACTGTATACAAAAATGTAATACCTAAGGTCTAATACGAATTATACCGCAATATTCATAGTTGTAATCACAGTCGACACACCCTAATGTATAACAATTTTTTTTTTCAATTTGGAATTATGAACACACTTAAACCTATAGTACGGCGTCAGACTTAATCAAACGAGTATTTTACACTCTGTAAAAAAGTAATTTCTTTTTTTGTTGGAAATCGTGACGTTTTTATTTGGAAGCTGGGATGAATGAGCAGAACCTGAATGAACAGGATAAAGCATGTTGCGTTCAGGGAATAGACAAATGTTCGGCATTTTCAGTTTAAAAGTCACTACTCTTTCTCCAGTGCATTGAAAATACTTAAATACGATAAAGAGACATGTTTGAGGCACAAAACAATATGGCTAAGAACAGAATTACTTAATAAGTTGTGTAATATTTTGACTGAAAGCTTTGTGGCAGTTAGAGTATGTTTTGTCCGCCGTAGCATGAATGCACTATGAATGTCGTGTACCTACGTCATCCTTTCCTCAGCGGATGGATATTTCCAGTGAGAACTGTTGTTCCGGGATAAGGAGGACCTATTTTTCCGGATGCAGGAGGAAACCCGTTAAGGGCGTATGGATACGACGGAGCTACACGTCGCTGGCAGGTGCACACAAGGCACGGAAATCACTTTTACGAGCCAAATGATGGCTTAGCATATGTCACTGTTTTACCGTTTCTTCCAACGGCAGAGGACACGTCCGCAGCTCTCCGTAACCCTGCGCTTTACGAGGATAATGTCCCGGTAAGACCAACGGCTCTGTGCTGCATTAGCTTACGGAGAAAGGTAGCATTTATGGCTAACAGCTGACAAACCAAACTGAGGACATTACAGTGTTTTAGACACTGCTTTATCACCATTTAAAACCATAGCTTTACGTCGCACTGCGCCTTTATGTGCACGTACAGTTAATTTCAGAGTTGTCATATGTGGTACTAACGTTAAAAAAATGAATTGCTTATTTTGTTCTTTTTTTACATCTGACGTCAGCGCTTGCTTGACGTATGGATAATTAGTACATGCATAATTGAACTTTCTATATGATGATTGTTATGCTGCTAAAGCCGTTTCTGGTGGCAAAAACTCATAATGAATATAAATAGCTTTTTAAAAAAGCAGGTCATATTCTCTTACCGGCCACTTTAATAGGTACACTCGTTTTACCTGCTCTCATCACCCAATCTTATGGCAGTAACTCAGTGCATTTGGGCACGCAAGAGATTAGAAAAGAGCGATCGTTTAACTGTTTGTGTATGTGATTTGGTTGTTGGTACCTGATCTGGTCTGAGCATTTCAGAAACTGCTGATTTGCTTGAAGTTTGATGCAGAACCATCTCTAGGGTTTACAGAGAATGGTCCCAAAATGAGAATAGTCCATTCAGTGACATTTCTCTTGGTGAGGAGAATGGCATTAGAAGTGAACACCGCTCACCTGATTGACCTGTCCCCATTTAAATGTACTTTGCTAACTTTTTTTTTTACATCTAGGGGTGTCCCCGCAAATTTGTAGGATCACTTTAGATTTAACAGTATAGAAAGGCTTTCTCTGAATGTCAAATCTTGAAGCCAACGGGCTGCTACTATGAGTTGCACAGGCTCACCAATTTTGTTTTAAAGAAGACTTGAAAAATGTTTGGATTTCTGCTTCCACATTGATGATAGGGTCAGAAGTTGGTGAATATCATAAAGCAAGGGTCCAGCCTGCCGTGTACCAGCAGTTCAGCCTGGTGATGGTGTCATGGAGTGGGGATTATTTTCTTGGCACACTTGAGGACCCTTCGTACCAACTGGCCTCCACAGTCATCAGATCTCAATCCAGTTGATCACCTTTGGGTTGTGGTGGAACAGGAGATCCACATCATGCATGTACAACTGACAAATCTGCAGAAACTGTATGATACCAAAATATCTGAGGAATTTTCCAGTTCAGCACCTTGTTGAACATTATGCATTGATGAATTAAGGCAGTGATAGGGCAAAGGGATCTAACCAGATACTAGCAAGATGTACCATATTAAGTGGATAGTAGTGTATTTGTTAGTCCTTCATTTTGGTCCAAATTCTCCAATCTTTAGTTTAGACCTGATAGGCCATTGAAAACCCTTCTTTAGCAAATAGCCTATCTCCTTTTAACATTTTTTTTTTGCCATGATAGCAGGGTTTCAAACATAAATCTGACGCAGTGTCAGTGTCAACACTCATATTACCACTACTACTACTACTAATAATAATAATGATAATTGTCAACCTCAACATCCCCAGCATGAGTCCAAAAGAGGGAACTCTATTATTGTTATGTGTCAAAAGTTACAGACAAACTTCTGCACACCATCTGACAGCACAGTTTCAATGGCCAAATTTCTCACTAAGGCATCACGAATGTGTTTGTGCAATTTTGTCAGTAAAAAGAATTTGAATGCAGCTCTTGGATTATTCATTTCTCTCTGAAGCACTCGTCTTAGTACATTTCCCAGTCTCTAGTCCTATTTGATGTTCTAATTTATCATAATTGTGGTGATGCTCCTGATTAAGTTGCAGCATTTGTTGCATGTTGCCTGATGTCAGGCTGGGTCAGGCTCCAGCCCCAGGCAGCACAGACAGGGAAATGCTGGATACGTAATAGATTGATGAAGCATTTAAAAACATATGGTATGAAAAAGCAACTAAATTTGAAAATGTAAGCTTCATTTTGAGCTCGTAAGTTGCTGTAAGACAAAATACATTAATTTTAGGGATGGGAATCGAAAGCCAATTCCAGTTGAGAGTCATTAACAGCTATCAAAGTATAGATATCATGAGTCTTTTTCCTAATCAATCCCCTTATCAATTACTGCACAACCTTAAGTGAGTGGAAACACCAGCAGCTTGCAGAAGCAGTCATCTATGCCAACATTTGCCCACATGGAAAATCTGCAGGAATCAATAAGGGAATTGTTAAAGAATTGGATTTATTAGCAGGATTGTTAATAGCACTGGTATCGATAAAACCTTATCAATTTCCATCCCTAATTAATTTATAAATATCTACATATAAGTTTTTGAGTGTAAATGTGGTAGCAAGCACTTATATGTTGATGTAATCATCAAAATTTCACTTAATAATAGATCTGATGAGAGAGAGATAAGAATAAGGTTTAAAAATTGTCTCTCAACTTGATTGAAAGCTGAATTTTTCTGCAGGTCAGAGGGCAGAGAATGCAGGTTTGAAAAGGAAATGTTAGAGCAAAGATGTCAATCCCACAGCACAAGAGAGTACAGAGACTTTTGGTCTCATTTCCTCGTTCTGGAGGAAGAGACCGTCTCTCTGACGACGCTGACACATGCCTGTGTGTTAGAAAGAGCATGACTGATTGGCTGCTTTTGCGCGTGTGTTGGTGAAGAAGATGGAAAGACACCGTCTGTCAGAGTAAACAGAGGAGTCTCTCATTATTCAGCAGCAGCTTCCACGAGGCAGCGTTTTGTCTGACATTCAGGACCGTGTAGGTGGGTGCATTCATAACAGGAGCATGAGTCACTATTGTTGTGCTGAATGACTGGAGGAGGTGTTTGGATAGGGGAGGGGCAGGGTTTGGGGTGGGGGGTGTCAGTATGGCAGCCCTGAAGGGCCACTCATGTGCTGCCGGTGTTTACAGCAGGATGTTTTTCTTGGAGCAGGGTGGTGACCAGCGTGTGCAAACAGAGGTGAGCACACCTCCAATATATAAACACAATCCTTCTTTGTTCTGAGGGAAGAAACTGCAATTTAGGATCCGATGGTTTCTGCTGATTTGACGTAGTAAGAGGTAAAAACTGCAGTGAAATGATAGAAGTGAAGAATGTGCTATCCTTCAAAGTGGCTCAATAACTTTTAGTTTGTGAGAAACAAATGTAAACATAATATCTTGATGTTAAAGCCAGAGTTGGAAGTTGGTGCCAGTCAAATGCTGATGTTTAAGTGCAGTGGTAGGTATATTTGATAGGGATGCACAATGTTATTGTTACGATATCAGTATTTGCAGATATTGGCCTAAAAACTTAAATGTCAGTATTGATCAATTTTAATTCAGGATGCACAATATTATCAGTTTGATATCTGCATCGGCCTATATTAGCCTAAAAAGTAAAGTATAGGTATTGGCTGATATTGAAATTTTTGCAGACATTTACTGCTGATATTTTGGCCACACTTCAGCCACATATCGGCAAATTATACAAATGTTTGAAATTGATGCACCTTCTCATCATTGCATGGGTATATTTTATTATCAAGGGTCTCATTTTTGCGTTTTTTGAGTTCAAATATGTTTTTCTTGATTTATATCCGTTCATGTGATAATATGCTGTAATGCTGAAAGAAACAAATCCATTTTTATTAAGCACAGAGCTTGTGCTCTTGGCCTGAAATATCGGTATCAGTATCGTTATTGGTGATAATGAATCAAAAAAGTATTGGCATATCAGATATCAGCAAAAATCCAATATCATGCATCCCTAATATAAATGTTTTTGCTGATTTTCACAGTCGATACATTGACCATACATATTGACCATATTTCAGCAAAATACACAAATGTCCCAAAACGCTTTATCCTACAATCAGTTGTTATACTTTGTAAAAAGTTAAAAGTTATTTTTCTTGTTTTAAATATGTTTCTTATACAGAGAAACCATCAGATTGAAAGCAAAAGTTATTTGTCAAGAGGTAAACACTTTGTGCTTTTGCTAAAAAAATATTGGTATATCAGCAAATATCCAGCATCCTGTATCCTTAATATTTGGTTCATCAACTCAACACAGTGGCAGGTAGAACATAAGGAGGGATGCTTTGCATTAGTTTTTTGCCTATCTCAACATGTCGATATTTCAAAATACTAGCATGCAGGATATTAGAAAATTCAGTGCTGTGCATCCCTAAGTTTTATGATGCATTTTGTCATAATTCCTTAAATCAGTTTTGTCTATATTTGTCTTCATGTTTGTGTTTTTCAAATACGACTGAAAAAAGGAAACGTGAATTGAGAGTTGGGGGCTGCACTGTGAGGACGTTGGTCTGCTTTTGGTTCCCACTCCGTCAGTTTCCCATCCCTGCATTAGCCGGACCGTGAGAAAAAGTGTTTGGTAAAAAGAAAAACGAACTTGTGGTTAGTTTTAAATCCAGGAGCCACATGGCAGATGGCTAAAAGTCGATTTCCAGCCCTGGTTACTGTGATTGTTGTGGACGTTTCTTTGCTTGAGTGCTAATTGCTGACAGAGAGGATTTCCCTGGTCAAGAATGATGTGCCGATACCTTTTGCTCAGTATATATGCAACAGTTTGCAGTCGGGGTTTAAAGCGGATTTCTTCTTTGGCAGGTGATTAAACTGTCGATGTGTTCGGAGGGAGCGACTCCAAACTCCCAGTTCTCTTCTCGGCCACACACACAGAGCGAGCCTGAAAGTACTTGGCCTCCCTCCAAACCTCAAATTGATTTCTCATCTCTCTTTAAGTCCTAAATCCCTCTTCAGATGTGGCGAGCCGGCTGCTGGGATGAATCACTCTGGCGGCCTGTCTGCATGCAGCTGCGACCCCTTTTTTTAGGGTACAGCTATTGTGATGTGTCGGCATGTGTGTGGTCACATTTCAAACAGTGCCCACCTTCTAGAGGCTTCTCTACATGTGAAACTAATGGATAATTTGTAATGAATATCTAATACCTTTGCAGCATGGTGGTGCAGCAGGGAGTGCACATACCTCTGAGCAAGACGGTACGATCCCTGAGTTCATGTGACTTTCTGTGTGGAGTTTACACATGTTGCCCTGTCTTGCAGTGTCAACATATCCTTTGAAATATTGAGGATTTAATCAAAATCTGTTCTGAACTTTTTGAGTAATTTGCTCCTAAACAGACAAACAAAGAGAAAAATTAGAGCAAACACTGAACCGCCTTGGTGAAGGTGATAAAAGTGATTCAACCAAGCAAGAACACACCTGATGCTAATTACTCAATCAACTGGATTGTCTTTGCTCGGTTGATTTGTTGGATCAGGTGTGTTCTTGCAGGGTTGGAAAGAAAACCTGCAGCCACAGTGGCCCTTTACTGGATCAGTTTGACACCTGTGTACTAGACATTAAAGACAAGGTGGCGCAGTGGTGCAGCAGGTGGTGCACGTGCCTCACAGCCAACTGGTTTGATCACTTTGTCAGTCAGGGCCTTCCTGTGTGGAGTTTGCATGGTCTCCCATTGCATGTGTAGGTTCTCTCCAGGCACTCCGACTTCCCCCCACAGTTCAAAAACATGCACATAAGGTTGACTGATGACTCTAAATTTCCCCAATTGGTTGCCTGTCTCTGTATGTGGCCCTGGGATTGGCTGGTAACCAGTTCAGGATGTACCTGCTGGGCCGCTATGCCGCCCATTTGGTTTTTAATCCATCCATCATTTGTACCCCTCATCTGTTTTTGAGTTGTGGCTGGTATTGGGCAAAAGGCGGGGTACACTCTGGACGGATTCACCAGCCAATCACAGGGCCACATTGACAGACAACAACAGTTTGGAGTCACCAGTTAGTAGGGCTGTTACGGTACACAAAAATGAAGGTTCAGTATGTACCTCGGTTTTGGGGTCACGGTTCGGTACATTTTCGGTACAGTATGGAAACAACGCAAAATCATTTGCTTATTTAGCACGCTTATTAAACCAAAAATTTGTCTTTATACAAACTGAAAACAAAAATATATTCCATGTGCTGCTTGGTAATACTAATAAGTTAAATAAAATAAATAAACAACAAATGTATGACATTAAAAATAATGAGTTTCTTTTTTAATTCCTGACTTAAATGTGGACCACTGGGTACTTTATACTGGGGCTCAATCACCTTTAGCATTTGTTTAAAACCAGCACTTTCCACAACTGAAAATGGTCTTAAATTCGATGCTATAAACACGTTGATGGATGCTGTTATTGCTTTGGCCCAATCTGAATTGTCTTGGAGAGGCTGCTTGAATGCAGACAGCAGTTGAATTTGCACTACAGTGCTTTTTTCCCTTACCGTGGAAATCTTTACACTTGAGTGGTGCCGTTTCAGGTGAGTTAGCATGTTTGACGTGCTGTTGGAAAATACCCGACCTCAGTTGAACAGTATCGGCACACCGCCTCCGTTTTGTCCACCTGTCTTTCTTTTTTGCAATATTTCACCAGGAAGCCAAAGTGTTCCCAAACAGGAGATTTCAGCGAGGGGGGAGGGTCTCCAAGCTCCGGTTGGTCGCTAGCAGTAGCCATGATGCACAATTCAGACACAAGCTTTTGTGGTTATGGAAGCTCTTTGATATTTGTCTTCTGATTGGCTTGCTATGAGACGTCACATCTATATGATATGTACATGATTGCAGGAGCACGAATCACAGACCACTTTCCTCATGAATATTAAAATTCCTCCACTAACCATGCCAATCGAAGACGGGTACCCCTGTGAATATTAAAGAGCCATGTGCAGCGGCTAACGTAAACTTACTGTACTCGTTTGAGTACAGCGCTGTACCGAACCGAATGTCCTTTTCGAGCGGTTCGGTATGAGTACATGTACCATTACACCCCTACCAGTTAGCATATTTTTTGGTTTGTGGGAGGAAGCCAGAGTGCCCAAAGATAGCCCGCACGTGCATATGAAGAACATCCAAACTCCACACAGAGAGGCCCAGGGATTGAACTCAAAACTTCTTGCTGTGAGGCATGTGCACTACCTGCAAGGCCACTGTGCTACCTATTTGGTTCATGATGTTAGTCTTATTTTTTTTTTATTTGTGTTTTACTCGGTTTTATTTCTGCTTGGTTGTCACTGTGAAGCACTTTGGTAAATATGATTGTGTCTTAAAATGTGCTTTATAAACAGAGTTGACTGGATTGGAAGACAGTGGATTCCTCATCAGCAAAAAAACAGTGAATATGGTTTATTAATGTTACAGCTGCTGCATGAAACTATTCAAACTTACTGCAGCACTTCACGCCAGCCACATATAGTTAAATATAAGGGCAAATCCTGACTGTTATTACTGCAGGAAACTTACTTGTTTGTCAGACTACAGTCATGATACTGAAACATAAAATTGCCACACCCCTATTACACAATATAAGTCATTAGGTAATGGGATGAAGGCAAATACAGACTGACAAAAATGAAAGCCTTGTTTGTATTTGAGTTTTTTACAGGCTATTAGAATCACATGCATCTGATGACCATGAACCGCCCTGTTTTTCTCTTGGGGTCTAATATTCAATAAATGTTTGATCTCTTTTAGAGCCGTATAAAAAGAAAATCTCCCCATTTTTATGCACGAGACCCTCCCAAAGAGGTGCTCGTAGAGAAGAACAAACATGGAGCAGATTGTTGGTGACACATTTAGAGTCTGAAGCTCTTTTATCAAGCCGTCTCACAGGAGGAATGTTTGTTACTCTGCCCCGGGATCTAAGAGGAGCTCAAACAAACACAGTGTTAATTGGAGTAATTAGCCTGTGGCGTATTTAGCAGTCATATGGTGGTGAGAGGAGACACCCTCTGCATCTCCTGTCTCTCTGTATGTGGGCAGAACCGCTCTCTTCAGTCACACTAACCGAGGGAGCGCTGCTGGACTCAAGGTTGCATAGATTTTGAAGGTACTTGCATCATTTTTTTGGAGGAAGGGGAACAGCAGCATAGTTTATAAAGCAGAGGAGATAAACTTTAAAACTTTTGGACAGTGACAGGAGAGTGGAGGAGACAGAAAAAGATCAGCTGAGAGAGTAGACTGTCAGTCCAGTAAAATCTCTTCGGCTCTGCATCAGCTAAGTCAACACTGTGTTTAGAGTGTCCCACTTTCACCCACAAACCCACAAAACTGAACCACTAACCTTCTTTCTTTGTCTGTTTGTGCTTCTTACAGAGAGAGAACCATCTGCTGACCTCATTTCTGCAGAGTGACTTCAGTGTTTTCTTATAAAAGGATTTTACTCGGAATATCTGCAGAATGTCAGGTAAGACGCATCTGGAGAGCTCCAGCTCTCCTTTAAGGGATAATTTGACCAAGCCAAGATCATGATGGGTTTAATTGTAATCTACAGAGTTGGAAATTTAAATTTTTGCTGAACCTTGAATGAATTAAAGATGCTATGAGGAGTTTCTAAGCAGTTACAAAAAAGTCTCACTTTTAGATATATGCCTGATCGAAATACACACTTTAAGATGAGTTTTATAGCATCAAAATAGGTTATCTATAAATGCTATTCCTTAGCTTCGCGGTCAGGTTGGACAGGGCTGGACTGGCCTGGATGCTCAACTTCGGGAACAAGACAATTAAAACTAGAGCAAATATATATTATTGGGACACGTCTTAGAGCACCGGGCTGTAAGTAGCGATATATAGTCGGTTTCAAAACTACAATACTAAGTTTTCCAAAAATTGCTTGTTGTCACATATCGCTACATAACCAGAAAGAGATACATTACCTCGTCGCTTTGCATCTTGTAAAGTGTTGAAAAAAGAAGTTGTAAAGCAATGCAGAGTTCTGAGGAAGGTCCGAGCTGCATTCATTAGCATCACAATAAACACACGCTTTGGCTTGGGTCACGTCTTTACGACAGTCGCCGCGCATGCTCATGGGAGAGTCTTTGTGTTGCCGGAAATAGATTTTCCTCATAGCATCTTTAAGTTGAGTGGTGAGTAAATTTAGCGTTCTAGAACAATTTTAAACATTACATAATGTTAATGTGTCAGTATTTTTAAGTGTATTACCTTTTGCTCGTTAAACTGTCACATTTTGGCCTGTTGGATTGAATTTATACTTTGGTCAGTCCATTGATAATTTTTTAGTCACATGACAAAAAGTAGTAATAAATGCTTTGTTGTGTAGTTTAGACATCCTTACTGTAGTAAAGTTGTTGTGGTACTCCTTGACCAATTGTGAATACAAAAACAAAAAATGATTGTGACTGAACTACCCTTAGGTATGAGTGTGAGCATGAATCTGTGTCTCTATGTAGCCCTGCAGTTGGCTGGTGTCTGGTTCAGGGTATACCCTGCTTCTCCCTCAATGTCATATGGACTAGGCTCCAGCTCCCCTTAAAGGGATAAGCAGTACAGATAATGGATGCATGGATGTCTGATAACACCAGATAACACAGCCACAAGTTAAACAATAACACTGGTCAGACTTGTGATTGTAGTTTATACAGGTAAAAACTGTGTTAACAGTGCAGCAGAGGAAAACCACCATTTTTTAAACGCAGCATAAGTGTTTGGGACCCATCAGCCCTGAAAATTGACTGAAATCAACTTCCAGACAGAAAGTAGTGCATTCTTATTTTTGTCTTTCCTTCTACTGTTTTCTAAGTGATTTCAGAGACATTGACCAATAACAGCACAGAGCATTCTGCACATGCTAACCCTAATGCAAACAAACCAAACAGCAAAGCAAAAGGATTAAGTTTTTGCTTTGAGTTGGAGATGTGAGCCCGATGTAAGTTTCTCCCTTTCTGTATACAACATCTCAGCCTTTGTGGTGTCTCTCAGAATGATTACATCAGCAGACTAAGAATAGAGAAAAGTTTGTAAAAACAGAAAAACAACGAATAATATCGATTCATATGTTGTATCTAACTGGCATATCATCTGTTTTAACATTTAAAAGGACAAACAAGGACAGTTGAGTATTATAACTACTGTATGTTTGTTCACTGTCCTCTTCTTGTGTCGCTCCTCATTCCAGTGCCGTGTCAGTGATACGATTGGTCTAAACCCTCCAGTCTGTCTTTAGTCAAGTCTCTGCACTTCTTTATGACTCTGTGATCACCAAATCTGACGTAGTGACCATCCTAACAAAAACAAAAACCTCACCTCAGCACTATTTTCACAACTCACTCGGTTTAATTCCTCTTCCTAACACAAGTCTGTCTCTGCTTTAGGGACCTACACACCGGCTCCTGGGGGTCCTTTCTCTGCTCTCACTCCCAGCATGTGGCCCCAGGACATCTTAGCCAAGTATCATCAGGTAAGGAACAGATACAAAGACCATATGTGGGTTATATATGTGCAAGTGTCCCATATTGTCTCCTCTCTCGCCGAACTTAAACAATTTAACTGTGGATAAAACCTTATGTGTTTTTATGGCTTCTCATTCAGAGAGATCATGGTTTTTGAAGCTTGATCCAACTGGCAACCAGACTGGTTCAGGTTCTTCAAGATCATTTACCTTCTCTTTAAAAGCCAAGGGAGAGCTTGAACTGAAGTTCTCTGTCGACCATTAGCATGCTAATGATATGGATGGTCACATGTGCTGATCTACTCTGCGATAACCTGCTCATGTGTGACAAACTTGGCATGTGAAAATGTAACCAAGTTCCCAGGCATGCAGGTTAAATCTTAAATTGAATAATGCAGAACATATCAACTTGCCCTTGTGGCCTCTGAGGGATTCATTCATCACATCAAATGATGTTTAAAGCAGCTCAAAGTGTTTCTGTCTTTCTGCTGATTGGATCACAGCTCTTAAAGTGATGTGTCATGCTTACTTAATCCTGTATTTGGGGTCATTCGATTTAGTTGTTCATGTCCTAAACAGCAGCTTTGTCCTGTCTCAGTTCGGTCATTCACCGTCACAGTTTCTCCACTGATCAGACGTCTCTTTGTGTCAGCAGAAAGACTCCCCCGAACAGCCTGAAGTCCAGTACGATGAGTTTGGCTTCAGAGTGGACCCTGAAGGTAATGTGGACACACATGCCTTTTCTTTTGTTGCCACACTTTTTTTTACGCTTATAAAATGTCTGAAAACCATTCAGCAAACTTGATAGAGTTAAAATGATTTCAGGGGAAGCAGACAAAGAAGCTTCTTGTCACAGTTGTGCTGTGAAAAACATGTTTGTCCCTCTTTAAAATGAGTTATTCACAGATGTGGTTCATTGTTGATTCAGTTATGTGTCAAGGTTGTTTTTGGGTTTGTAAACCGTGTGGCACTAGTGAGATGCCTGATATCAGCAGATAAACAGTTAGAAAAGCTGATAAACAGTCTATGCTGGTATTGAAATTCATAAATGCTATAAATCTGATACAAGACAAAATTATCTGATATAAATTTACTTGTTTACTACCTCTGTAGCAATGTATTGTCCAGACAGCAGTTCAGCAGAAATTAAAAAGACATTGAAAATCATTGATGAGGGACAAAAGTATAAGCTTTTTATGAAAATAAAGCATGATATAAATAGGAAGGATGCTTCATTTTTAAAAATAGCTCCTCTATTATTCCATTAGTTTTAAGGGAATACAAAACTGTGGATCCCTGCTGATATTGAGTGACAGAGTTTAGAAGTCTGTGTTCAATATTTCGTCTGGGAGTTAAAACTCCTACATCACAAAGTCAGCAGCCCGTGCATGTGTGCAGTGGGCGTCTCCCACTGAGGGACTATTTTTAGATTTGTTATTCACTGCTTATCTCCTAACATGACTTTCCACCTCACTCACTTCATTATGTTATTTCCTTTATCCATAAACCTGCATGTTTTTCAACATGTTTTCTGATCTTCCCTGTTTTCTTTTTTCCCCTTTCACACGTGTTTTATTTTTACATTTCTGTTCAGTCAAATTACCCTTATTTTTTTATTTATTTTATTTTTTTAATATCTTTTTATTGAGGGTGTTAAAGATGAGTCATGTACATTAAATTTAGTAGGAGAAAAAAAACAATTACTGACAGAAAAAATTAGATAAAGTTGGAGGCAAGAAATGTGTTATTTTGGTTCTTTCTTTCTTTCTATGTATGGACTGTTCTATTTTTGCGACCTGAGCTGACTGTATATTTTATAAATTTACTGTCAATGTTTTACACTCGGATCATATACTTGTGAAAATTTAATAAAAATGTATTTGAGAGAAGAAAAATAAATGTGTTATTCAACACAATATTCATTTAAAGAACTTTTACTGCCTCCACAATTCATAATCTCCAAAACATTTTCAACGTATCAACCTTGTATGCCCACTTACCCCTCCCTAAAAAAATAGTAATAACGACAAATGATAATAAAATAAAAATAAAATAAAATAAAATAAAAGAGAGAAAACAGATAGTTGGGAGAACATACCTGAATTAAAACTAGAAAAGCACTCGGAGAGTGCAGACCTCCGCCAGCACCACAGTCCTCTACCATATTGTGATTTTTACCGTAAATATTAGTCCTACCTTTATTTCATGTAAATATTTAGATTCCTTGACCATGAAAACATACCATTAGCAATTGATTTCAAAATGATATCTATTTTAGTTCAGTAGTTATTCACGAAAATCGCTTTTTTCGTAATGGCAGATCCAGACGCTGATCCGGATCAACACCAAAATCAAATCAGTTCTTCCTTTTCACATGCTGATCATTTCCTGAAATTTTCAGCAAAATCCATCCATAACTTTTTGAGTTATTTTGTTCACAGACAGACAAACAGACTCTCCTGAAAACATAACCTCCTTGTGGAGGTAATAAATAAATAATCCTTTTAACATTTCCTAAAGTTCAGACTTTGTCTTAAAGCCTTTTTGTCGTGGTTGTCCATATAAAAATGTCGAGAACCTGCTTCTGCTTCTTGGCTTGCTCAGATGATGGGAAGTTCAGGTCGTGGATTGGCACCGAGGGCTCCCCTCAGCGTGAAGACCCCCAGCAGCGGCTGCGTTGGCAGGCCCACCTGGAGTTCACTCATAACCACACGGTGGGCGACCTGACCTGGGAGCTCATTGATCCTGTTCTCCCTCGCTCTGAGCGCCTGCGTTCACTGGTGCTGGGCGGCATCCCTCACAGCATGAGGCCACAGGTGAGCAGATTGACTCTGCACAGGAGACACTGTTACAGTCACTGAGTGAGGGAGAAGATTTAGGCTTCACATTTGGACTAACATGATGCCTTAGATACTTAGTTTGGTGTTAAATTAAAAATGAAAAGTGAGCGCTGAGCTGAAGCACTCTCTGTTTTCCTCTTAGCTGTGGATGCGACTGTCTGGAGCGCTGCAGAAGAAGAGAACCTCTGAGATCTCCTACAAAGAAATCATCAAGAACAGTTCAAATGATGACAACACCACAGCCAAACAGGTACACAGCCACACATCTGGATCAACAGTGTGTCTGTTTTTAGGTCAGGACCTCAACATACTTCTCCAGAACAGTCCTCAGGGATAACCTAAATGACAATTAGCTACTGAAACAAGTTAAGATCCTCTTTGATCAAAAAATTTCACTCCAAGTCACTTAAATTTGCAATTTCTGTTGCTCAGTTTGAGCTTCAACATGTCTTCTTGATCATGTTTTTGTGTCTAAATGTGTTTAATTGCTGCCTTTCGATTGGCTTATTATGTAATAAGCTGCCCGTGTGTATCCAATGAAGTAGTAAGTTAGCGCATGTGAACACACACATTTTTGTTACATTTTTTTTGTCACTCACAACAATCAAGTAGAGAAAAACAAGATGAACAATCAAACAGCACTTTATTGATTTTATTTAACCTTTATATAACCTTTACTTAACCAGATAAGTCCCTTTCAGATCAGGATCTCATTCACAAGGGCGACCTGGCCAAAAGGTCAGCAGCTCATGTCATAATAAATACAAATTCAAGAAAAGATCAAGACAATAAATTACAAGCTAGAGGGCACTTTGAGAGCGTGAACCTCCACCAAAGTAGCTCACATATTGCTGTTACATCTATAAGCAACATTTCCATGACAGAGTTACCATCATAATATGACTCATTGACCTGGAAAAGCCAAACCTAGCACTCAAAATCATGTTGATATGATTATTAGTTAGACAGTTATTGGGAAAAAATGATTGTTTGGTAATGGAAGTTGTCTGGATCACCACCAAAATCTAGAAATTTTTAAGTTCTGTCCAGAAGTTTTTGCGTAATCCTGCCAACAAACAAACAGACACCAGCAAAAACATAACCTCCTTGGCGGAGGTACATTAAATTTGGAAATATTTCAACAATTTGACAGTGGAAGTGCAACAGTTTTGAGGACAATAACAATTAAAGTGAGCGAGTATTTGATTTATTGAAATCAAAATACCGTCACAAGATTCATGATAACCTTTGAGATAATCAGTTGTTAATGTGGATAAATACGAGGACTCTGTTGTGTTAAAATTTTGATTCCATCCCTCAGATAGAGAAGGACTTGTTGAGGACGATGCCAACCAACGCCTGTTTCAGCAATCTGAGCAGTGTTGGCGTGCCCAGGCTGAGGCGGGTTCTTCGAGCTCTGGCGTGGCTTTACCCAGACATCGGGTACTGTCAGGGCACTGGGATGGTAAGAACATAACACACCAAAGATATGTCTTCATCATATAAACAACATCCTCATGTTGTCCTCTCTGCTCCTTTGTCCATCTCCTCCTCCCCTCAGGTTGTTTCCTGCCTGCTGCTCTTTCTGGAGGAGGAGGACGCGTTATGGATGATGTGCGCTCTAATTGAAGACCTCCTCCCTCCATCTTATTTCTCCTCCACACTGCTGGGCGTCCAAACAGACCAGAGGGTTCTCCGCCAGCTCATCGTTCAGTACCTGCCAGCCCTGGACCGCCTCCTGCAGGAGCACGACATCGGTAAAAGATGGAGAGCAGAGAGGAGTCCAGGAAACATGAGATCATCATGCACATTCAGCCTCAGATGTTACTGTAAATACATGATTGATTAACATATGTAGGTAGTAACCACTTCCTTCTTTTATCTAAAGAGCTGTCGCTGATCACGCTACACTGGTTCCTGACATCATTTGCGAGCGTGGTGGACATCCGTCTGCTCCTCAGGATCTGGGACCTGCTCTTCTATCAGGGCTCTCTGGTGCTCTTCCAGATCACACTTGGCATGCTCAAGATTAAGGTATTTAATGTTCAACTCCTGTAGTGTTGCTGTAATTATTTAAATATAATACTCACTCAATTAGACGACACCATCTGACGGTCTTACGGTACTTGAAGCAATGACTTCACATCGTATCATATTTTACACATCCCAGCATACTCAGCGTAGTATTGTGTGCTGACCAATCAGAGCGCAGCTGTTTTTTTCCCCTTGCTTAAGGACACTTTCACATTAGGCCCACTTGTTTCGAACCGTGCTGCGCTGGCTTGCATTCACACTTGCAACATCGAACCGTGCCCTGGCCCACTTGTGTATTTACTCAGTTTGAAACAGCAGGCGGCGATATGCAGGTAACTGGTTACCAAACCTGCTATTGAGTAGAATGAAGAAGAGGCTACCATGGTAACCATTTCCTACGCCAAACAACCAATGTTCACGTTTTGCTCTCTTCTACATTTTCCTTCAAATGTGTTTTTTTTATCGTGTTTGAGACAGCATCAGCGACCTTCTGGACCCTCGTAAATCATCGTAATCCTCAACCAGAATAAACAAATCGACAAATTGAGTAAGCAAAAGATTCAACCGCGGAATTAACAGGAAATGAATAATGAAGGACTTTACCCATAATACCCATAATGCATCAAAAGTAGATCGGTGCGGACCACTTTGTTTCACACCAGTGAAACCGCACCAAATGTCGGGAGATGGAGCGGATCGAGACCACCCCTTCATGGAGGTCTTGGACCGGCTGATTTGGTGCGCACCAAAGTGCAGTGGTTGCATTCACATTGATACTAACGTACCAAACCCTGGACCAAAATTTCTTTGGTGCACACTAAATGTGGTTGGTGTGAAAACGACCTAAGATGGCAACGCCCAGTGTGTTTACACGTGAGTGGTAGTAACATGGAGAATTACATGATCTTTACACAAAGGGTAAACTAATTAAGACCCAAAATATTGGTTCGTGATGTTGGCAAGACAAAATATTTTACATGTTTTGCTTGTGCTTGTGTACAGCAAGTACCCAGAAATTATACCTTATTTAAGAGCAAAAAATGCCTGTTATATATAGGAAATTACGGTAATTTTCACAGCACTTTTTAATTTAGTTTTAGACTTCTGCCTAAAACATCCTTTAGTTGTAGTCATAATTTATTAATCCAAATTGCTTAAAACTTAATCTAGTTTAAGAGGACAAAATTTCTCAACATTTTAGTCAATGAAATTGACTGTAAATTTACTCTTCTAAGATATGAAGTGTCAAGTGTAAGGCATTTTTTATGTTTCCCTGAATTTCTGAAGTCATGTTTTACACTTGGATCCCGCCACCATGATTGGATTGGATGTCCCTCTGAACTCATCCAACCTTTCCACACAACCAAAGTAGCTGTGATTGTATATATTCCTAACTTGTCTCTACTTTCTACATGACCAAATTTGGTCTGATTGGATTTAGTTTCTGTCAGACATTTTAGTCTATTTTTTATTTGTTGAAAAAACATCAGTTAATTTAGTTTTAACTTATATCAACAGACACTTGTTTTCTTAGTTATAGTTTTTTAGGGGAAAAAAGGTTGTTGATGAAAACTATGACATAATTATGAGCCCCTGCCTCACTTCTGCTTAAGAATTTTTTATCAGTCATCTTGTTTATCTGTAACAAGTGAGGATCTGAACTCCCGTTTTGTCTTATTTTGTTGGACTTGTTTGTGGTCTGTTGACATGCTCTTACAAATCCATCCCCCCTCACTGGATTTTTATTTTTCCATTTTGCCTTCTGTCTCAGGAGGAGGAGCTGGTATCATCAGAAAACTCTGCCTCCATATTTAACACTCTGTCAGACCTGCCCAGCCAGCTCAGAGACGGTCCCGCTGTGCTCGGGGAGGCCATGAGGCTAGCAGGGTCTTTGTCCCAGGAAACTCTTGAAGCCCACAGACACAAACACCTCGCCTACATCCTCAACGAACAGGCTCAGCTTAACAACGGGAATAACACAACGCTCAACTCCAATCTCAATAAGGTCAGTCGCTGGTGTCAAGCCTGTGCTGCTGGACATTCAGTTGTAAGAATCTTAAGTGTGATCGTGTGTTTGTTAACATTCAGGTGGTGAGAAGACAGTCACTGCGCAGAAAGGCCACCCTCAGCTCCCTGCTGTTTGGAGAAGATGAAGCAGAGGCCTTAAAGTCAAAGAACATCAAGCAGACAGAGCTGGTGGCTGCTCTGAGAGAGGCCATCACCCGCACTGCAGAGCATTTCAACTGTCTGGACCCGCACCACTCCAGCACTGTGAGTCTGCAGTCCAGTTCCACCAGAGGAACACTGAACCAGCCTTTCTTCATCAATCATTCTGGGCATTTATGAATAGGATGGCTGGGAAATAAAATAAAATGAGATGGGCAAAGCAGAGATGTTTCGTATTGTGAGGTTGATAGTAGGGATGCATGGTATTATTGGTTTGTTGTCGGTATCAGCCGATATCAGCCTTAAATGTTAAGTACTGTATCGGCTGATTTTGAAATTTGTGCAGATATTCATAGCCGATATATTGGCCATATATTGGTTGGAATATTTGCATATTATACAAATGTTCAAAACTAATGCATCTTCTAATCACTGCATAGGTACATTAACATATCAGGGGTTTCATTTTTGCAAGAGCTAAAAGCTGTTTTTTCTCGTTTTACATCTGTTCACGAGATAATATGCTGTAACACTGAAAGAAATGAGTCCATTATTATTCAGCACAGAGCTTGTGCTCTTGACCTGAAATATATGATATCAGCATTTTGTATATTGTCAAAAATCCAGTGTCATGCATCCTTAGTTGATCGAAACACAAAGCCCTAATTTGCACCCAGGCAGCCTTGTTGAATGAGAACAACCTCTGCACAGAGGATGTCCAAATAGTCTTTCTTGATAAATTCTGCCCAAGTATGGCTATAAACTTTGTTGCTTTTTATTTCTCATCATTTTAAATATTGTAAAAGCAGCTCGGAAAAGGCCAGGAGGTGCGTGATCATCCTATTCGTCATAAAACAGACAAATTCATGACTCTTGACTTAACAGACCATCAATAATAACTTTTTTATGGGCATCTTGGGGTTGTGCTTAAAAAAAAGACCTTATTTTAACAGATTAAAAGGTCTTTTATTTATATTGAGCCATAAAAACAATCATGTGCAGAGTAAAGAGGGAGAAAGACTGATCACATTGGAGGGAAAATAACCTTACATAACAGAGTGCAAACACTAAAGCAGTGTTTGTTAGGGCTGCCATCGTAGTGATTAAAACATGTAGAACTACTGTTTTGGTGGATTATGAATTAACCGAAGTGAAAAGGATCAAGAGGTGAATCCTGTTACTTGCTGACATGTCAGACTAAATGGTGCAGTGTCATTTTGAAGACTATGAAACCATTTGATAGTTGCTGGTGTGTGGTCACATCTACTGTCTTAAATCTGGTCTGTGCAGGATCTAACGCCCGACTACTCCATGGAGAGCCACCAGAGAGACCACGAGAACTTCCTGGTGGTGTCTCGAAACAGACGGAGGCGGGCTAAGGCCCTGCTCGACTTTGAGCGTCACGATGACGACGAGCTGGGATTTAGGAAGAACGATATCATCACTGTGAGTCAGCTCTTCCTCAGAAATAACCTCTTGAGTGTGTAAACCTCGTCTTTATCCTCTCATCTCTGCTCTCTCTCCCTCTGTGTCACCGTCTCTCAGCTCATTTCACAGAAAGACGAACACTGCTGGGTCGGAGAGCTCAACGGTCTCAGAGGTGTGTTTGATGTGCTCCTGATGATATGGTTTTGCTGTAATCCTCCTTTCATCTCCTCTAACAATTTTGTCTGTTGTTTCTGTTCCAGGCTGGTTTCCGGCAAAGTTTGTGGAGATCCTTGATGAAAGAAGCAAAGAGGTCAGAGGCGGCTAATTATCATTTTAATGAGGCTGAATTGTCTCACTGATTTGCTCAGAAAATCTCACTTTGATCCTCATTTCTAACTCTATGTATACTTCTCCTCTGGATGCAGGTCTCAAATCCTGCTTTTCTTGGTAGTTTAATATTTATTGGAGTTTGTATTGTTCAATAAAAAAACAGTTTACATTGAGTTATGTATTTTCAACATCCGAAGTAGACGTGTTAAACAAAAGACAGAGAACAAAACAGTCATGGGTACTTACATCCAAGTCAAAGCAGCGTACCCTGGTTCAGTGTCTTGAATTTACAAATCAGTGATTCCTTAGGCATCTTTCGTTCTGTCATAAATTGTCCATTTTCCCCATTTTTTCACAAAAAGATCCCCTTCAGTCTAAAATGGTAGGCCATTCTTTCCCTAAAATAGATCTCTCTTAAAGCTAGGGTCTACGATCTGAAAACCTGTTTCGCTGTTGAGACAGATTTGAAAAATGCAGTCTGCCTCCACTTCACTCACCCCTCCCCTCCGTGTTCCAAGATCCCGCCCCCCAGCTCGTGTGTCGCCTCCTAACAACATATATATATATATATATATATATATATATATATATGTATGTATATTTCTTCCTTACTTCAGCCTTTTCCTCAAAACTTTTACGTTTCCTTCCCTTTGGATGTGGAGGGTAACAGAAGCGGCCTCCCGGCTTCTGTGCTGGTCTTCTCCGGCTCCATGACGCTTCAGTAGCTGTGCAGCTAGCTGCTCACCGGTACATGAGGGAGGTAGTGGGAAGGAGGCCGGACCATGGGCGGGACAGTGCGGAGCAGGGGAGACAGAGGATTGGATAGACTCACGGACCAATCCGAACCGCCGTTCCCCGCGGTTCGGATTGGTCAACTATTACGCCGCTTTGCAGCAGATTTACTGAATGGGTTTTTTTCATTCTTTTTCATTCTTTATATTGCGTAGGTCGGACCATAGGACCATAACAGCCTTATAAACGGTGTTATTATGTACCAAGCTTCCAAATCGTAGACCATAGCTTTAATAAACTGGTCCAACCAGTTTCTTGTTACTGCCTTTGTGCATGTGATCAATAATATTTTAGTTAAAGATCTATCCCTGTCTAAGACACAGTCATTTATGTTTCCAAGGTACTTGACTTTATATTCTTTAGGTATATCCTAAAATATTTTTAATCCTGCTTGTGTACATCTTCCTGGAATAAGTTAAGTTTATAACGTTTCCAGAAGATGTGCGCATTCCCTGTTTCCACAGAACCACGGGCATGATGGCTGTGATCCAGTCTGTTTGCTCTTTACTTTATGTTTAATGAAGTAACAAGCTTTTCCATACAAATTCACCCCTTGCCCTTGAATGTGTAGTTCATCCTGCTTTTCTAAACAGTGATCCATTCTCTGTGTCTGCAGTACTCATTAGCAGGAGACGACTCTGTAACAGAGGCCGTGACAGACCTGGCCCGGGGCACGCTGTGTCCGGCCCTGAAGGCCATATTTCAGCACGGTCTGAAGAAGCCGTCTATACTCGGGGGACCCTGTCACCCCTGGTTATTTATAGAGGAGGTGGGTGTTGCTCACTAAAAATACAACAGGCACCGTGTTTGATGAAGGTGTTTGATCAGAAGTGTGTAATGATTGCCGTCTGCTCTGTTTTCCTTCAGGCTGCCAGTAGAGAGGTAGAGAGAGACTTTAACTCTGTTTACTCCAGACTGGTGCTCTGCAAAACATACAGGTACATCCACTGTTTTTAATCTGTCTGTTTTAAAGCAGGAAACATGATGTGGGAATTATTAGAGCAGAGGCCTATAGCACGAATCAGGATTGATGTCTTAGCCAGGTAACTTCAGGGTTAACCCTGGTTCATCGATAGCACGAAGCCAGTTCATTTCTTATAGATAACCATGGTGACTTAGTCTAAACGGCTAACCTGCTCCGGAGCAGGAGAAGTTGGAAGTTGAATCTGATCCTGTGAAATGACCCTCACACCAGCCAATCAGCTTCTCCGAATCAATGGCCTGCCCTCTTCTCTTCAACTCGGTAGAAGGAGGCGCATAACTCTTGAGACAAGCATGAAGATGAGAAAGAGTGTCCCCATGCCGTTTTTTGCCCGTGGGACCTGCAGGAGTGATGCACTGACTGTCCCGCAGTCATTGTGCATCGCCATGCTATATAAAATTAACTTCTACAGCCCCTTTCATACATTCAAATGCACCATAAAGTGTTTGACAAATAAAAGGGATTTAGTTTTTATGTGAAAAAGCACATAATTCCATTATTCGATCATGTCATTCCTGCACTTAATTCATGTGTTTGAGGGCTTTTTTTCTTGCTGATTCTTAAATTGTTAATTTGGGTCAGACATCAGCTCAGTATATTATCATGATTTCATTGTGGCGGTTGGTCTGACATGAAACAGACCAACCTACCAGTTATAGTTTTGCATTTATTTTTTATCTGCTCCCACGACCTCCTCACTATAGAGGTATTACATCTGAGGGAATGGATGATGATAATTGTCAGAAATGCAATACATTTGGACAGTATATTAATTCATTAGATTCATGAGTGTGATCAGTGTCAGATTGATCCAATGATGAGAAGTTTGCACATTTTCACAGTCCGCCACGCATTTTGTCTGATTGACAGCTGCTACGGTGTTTCCTTTCTCCGTTATACTGGCTTTTCATCCTCATATTTTAACATTATCAGATGCTGCTGTTTACATGTGAAATATGGAGCTCTGTCAGTGCATTCTCAGCACTGCTCAGCATGTTTTCCGCTGCAATTGGTCAGCTGCCTCTGAGCCCTCCTCGGGATAAGTTGACCACGCTTCCTGATATAGGCCTCAGGCCTCCCCTGGATGCCTCTGTTTGGCGCAGTCATTGGTAGTCTCAGTGTTTTTTTTCTCCAGCTAAGTTATTCAAGTAAAAATATTTCCTCAGTTATCACCACATTCTTACCATCATATTTAAAAAGCTTTTAAGTTTGTATGCTTTACTTTAGTCAGGAAAAAGACCCTGAAGTAGAACAATGTCAAAAACGTGTGTTTTAGCATAACTGTCAGCTTTAGAGCAGGAAAATTCAGCCTACAAAGTAACATGTGGGATTTTTTTCTTTCTGTTGTTGATTAGCTGACATCCTAAGCTCTGATCCTTCTTGATTGAGATTGGCCAGTGACTAGAAGTGTAAGAAAATATTGATACACTGTTATATCACAACCATTTGAGGCTCAATACTGTATAGATATTATAATATTGTGACATTTTATTAAACAACACTTTAGAGAAATTTGGAACATCTCTTTGGACTCTTCATCTCTGCTACATTTTTGCCATATATTATTAAAAATAGTGTTAATGATTGCCCTCTTTATATTATTGTGATGTATTTTCTAGATTCTTGCCTAAATATGTGTTTCTAAAGGATGAGAAATCCACCTTTATTGATTAATCAGCACTCACACTGTGTTTTTATCTCTCATGATATAATCCAGGTTAGATGAAGATGGGAAAGTGCTAACACCAGAGGAGCTGCTGTACAGAGTGAGTGCTTAATCTATATCCAAGCTTGTGTATGGATTATTGGAATATATGTAGAAATCCTCTTACTTATCTCAGGACTACTCAAAAAGCCTTTGCTCTTAAAATGAATTTTAAGTGAATGTCTGCAGATTCATTGTTGCAGTAACTGATGTTAAGAAGTGTTTGAACGCCCTCTGTCTGCTTCCTTCAGGCGGTGCAGTCTGTCAACATGAGCCACGACTCTGCACATGCTCAGATGGACGTTAAGTTTAGGTCTCTTGTCTGCGTTGGGCTGAAGTAAGTTTCACAAACTACATAAAAAAAGATTATTAGATTATTATTAGATTCTTATAAATCTGATAATTTGAGGTTTATCATGGTGTGTTTCCTCTTCATCAGTGAGCAGGTGCTGCACCTGTGGTTGGAGGTCTTGTGCTCCAGCATGGCGGCTGTAGAGAAATGGTATCATCCGTGGTCATTCCTCCGCAGTCCTGGGTGGGTTCAGATCAAGTGTGAGCTCAGGTGAGACTGGGAGCGTGTTGTCATTTTGTCTAATATTTGAAAATAATCAAACCCCTTCAGTGTCATCAGGCTGGTGGAAAATAAACTAAAGAATTGATTTCACATGTTCTCATCCATATTTAGAGTAATGCTGCAGTCTGTAGATATTACAGAAGGGAACGGAGAAGTAACTCCCAGTCTTTTGCTTTTGTCTCCTCAGGGTCTTATCAAAGTTTGCCTTCAGTCTCTCCCAAGACTGTGAGCTGCCCAACAAGAAAGAGGTGAGGACCCAACAGGAGCATCCATGTTAGGATCAGCAGGAGGCTAATGAGACTTCACTAATTTTAATGCTTAACAACCTGATCTGTGGACAGAACAAACTTTAATGATTTATTAAACAATAATTTACTGCACACTTTCCCCCTCTTCTGTTTTAGTTAAATTTTATTCTAACAGCTGTTTACTACATCTCAGAAATGCTAAAGATTTACTGTTGTGTTACTGCCCCACGACAGACAAACGCATAACAAAGATCTGTTCCCTTCACTGAGAAGGTTATCAGTTTGTTTGTATGTGAGCAGGATAATTCAAACAGATTTTAATTAGATATTTGGGGAACTTTGGTCACAGCACAAGGCAGAGGTGACTAGATTTGGTTATGATGGATGCATGAGTGATTCAGCAGCTCACAGTAGTGCTGCGCGGAAGGATGCATGACACAAGTTAGCTTAGGTGCAGATAAACTTTATATTTCCGAAATGTTAATGCACGTAAAAACACTCATATATGGCGTTCTCTTAAACTGTGGTATTACTATTTGATTTGAGTTTTTGTAGGCAGAGAAAATATCCTTTGCATTTGGTACGGTACTTTCCTGTTACCGTCTATTTCTTCATCACCGACTCTTACAGACTGTGGGTTACTGAGTGGGAGAAGAGAACTTTTCTACTGTATCTGATGTTGTTAGTGACCATATGGAGCTCATACAACCCCTCTTCAAAAAAACTGAACTATCCTTTAAAAATTAAAATGATCCATAGAGTGTCCATCCATCCATCCTGCCTTCACCTTATGGAGTCTCAGGGGCTGGAGCCTTTTCTTGCAAGAGGAAGATTTTTTTTACAGTCAACATCATAGCAGCTGAGTACAAATGATTGCGAAACCTACTATCTAATCTGTAAATAGCTGGTTTGTAAGCGCAAAGGTCACATAACAAATAGGGATGTACAGTATTTTTGTTACAGGATCAGTGCTGGCAGATATGCTGCAGATATTTATTCACAGCATATATCAGCCGTACATATCAACCATTTACATCCATGTTATCAGCTGACATAACAGCAGAATGTATGAATGCACCGTCATGATTCAGCTTCAAATCACCAAATGACTAAATTAAAAAACAACAACAGCATCATTTTTAAGAGGGTGAGGTGTCTGTCTCGCTGCAGATCAGTTTTAGTAAAGTGGAGGATGTTCACTTTTATCTGAAAAGTATTGGCATCAGAATCAACCATAATGAGTTCATTGATATGTCCGTGAAAGTCCCATGTCATGATTTCATTAAAAAAAACCTCTCTGGTGAAATATTGAAATATTGACTCAAGTCTTCTTTTCTTTTCCAGGAGAAAGAGCAGAGACCTCTGAAAGAAGGAGTGCAGGACATGTTGGTCAAACATCACCTCTTCAGTTGGGACATTGACGGCTGAACTCATTGAAACAGACCTGAACCCCCCCCGCCCTGCGTGTCTGTATATTCAAAGTCTCCTTTTGTGTTTCCCAAAGACTGTCGGTCATAGTTACGACCCTGAAGTCTGCTGAAGTGAAGAAACTTTACAGACCTGTTCCAGTCCCTTTAACGGTCAGACAGAGGGGACCAGCCCAGTCCAGTTTAAAGATCTGCAGCAGCTGTGTGTGGATGATCTGGACCAGTGCTGCTTTAATGAGGGCCAAAGGTGTTTCCTACAGTCCAGTTTGTCAAGAAGGTACCTGTTTGCTCTGTTCATTAAGGGGACACAGTTTCCTCTTTACATCTGAACTGGTCCAGAAATAACCCAGAAAAGGCCTCATAACATTTGAACAGGCTCACAGCATAAATGACCACGAGCTCCTTAGTTATTCTGCTGATGCACCCATTTAAGACTCGAAAAACATTAACTCGCCTGTTGCTAGCTCCTCATTATCACTGCTGTCATGTATTTTAATACTCTGTAGGTGATATTCAGCCACAAAACAGGATAAAAAGTCTCTTAAACGTGCAGAGTGGGTGCATCATGTCCCTCAGTTGCGTGCTGGCCTGATGCCCTTTCAGCTTTGCTGTGAATTTTTGATCTGAGGTTGGCTTAAAATCAGTAGCAGTATGTATGAGCTGTAACATCCGTGCTTTAAATCAAACTTTATCTTAAGCCTAAGTCACACATTCCCGTTTCTCATAGCGATTGTGCACAACTGTACACGATTGAGGAGGCTGGTGTGATCGCTATGATACGGGATGAAATAACTGTCTCACCCCTGGACACACCCAATAAATACACCGTCAGTAGAGCTTCTACAGCGCTTCGGGGACGTTCGTCCCGCTTCAGTTAGGTCAATACAGCGATATGATGAGGATTCCATGAATTTCCATCCCGCTGACACGACGTCAGCCCCGCTCGAGCTCAGTTCGCGTCACGTAAGCTCCGACTGAGCCCCGTCGCTTGCGCCGTCTTGAACGGGACAGTCGGGGCGCAAACGAATACATCCTTGTCAGTCGTCCTCATAAAGCTTTCAGGATTGAGCCACGATCAGCCCGACTGAGCTCCATACATGCCACGCTAATACCGTTCGCCTTAGGACTGGATTAGGCTTCCATCCCGCTATACTGAGAGCGGCGATTCTCCCCGACAGTTTTGAACTGTTCAGAACTGTCAGGACCCTTCCACGTTCCCCGCCGTTCATCCATGACTATACAACAGTGATCCAGACCAAGTAGCGCATGCACCACGACCAAAGCACGTTTCATCAGGATTATGACAATCGTGCACAATCGCCATGAGAAACAGGAATGTGTGACTGGGGCTTTAATCATGAGCAGGTGAATGCTCTACGTCAGAGGTGTCCAAACTATGGCCCGAGGCCTGAAACAGTTGAGTAGATAAAGACTTTTTGGTTACGGCAGCAAATAGCATCATCATGCACATCAGTCTGCCATATTTACATAGTCAAAAGATCTAATTTACTAAGTATACTGCAATATTCATCTTCAAGCACCAACAGTCATGCAGTTTACTCTTGTTTTGTGTCTGACAGTGAAGATAAACCGTCAGTGTCACTTCTCTGATGATCAGAACATCATTCTCACCCTGACGAGGTGTGAATCCGGTTATAGCCCAGGGTTAGGCCCCTTAGCAGGTGATAACCCTAACCTTTAAAACTTTATCTTAAATACACAAAGTGAGGAGCAGAAAGTGGCTCGGTCGTCCAAAAGTTTGGACACCCCTGCTGGTAAAATACATCAAAAGCAAGACGCTTCTTTCTCTGTTGGACTGTTGGATTCCTGACAGAAGTTTGTCTTTATGCTTTATTGCATTCATTAAAGCAGAACTGACATGTAGGAATCATCTTTTGCTTTTCTTTATAAAATGAGCCTCAGCAGCTCATCATGACTCAAAAAGACATTTAAAAAACCCCTTGACTCTAATTTTCTGTAATGAGCTCCATCATTCCTACAGATTGATCTGAAAGTTCAGTTATTTTCACAGAAATGTATTTTACCTCAATATGATGAATTCCACTTTATATATTTATCTGTAATGTTGCACATGCCGAGTAAGCCTTTTCATTTTGTGCAGGACGATGGGTTTGAGTGCTACCCCATGTTGGGTAGTTGACGGTCAGAGCTCGTATGAATGATGTGCACGGGGAAGATTAATCCTTCTGTGTCAGCATAGATGGTTATATATGTTACATATGAATTGTAATTTTTGTATATAAAGTAAACGTATATGTTGCTTGTGACTAAATGTACCCTGTAAGTTAAAGAAAATCAGAAAATCATTTTTAAATGATGTTCTGGTTTTAAGACGAACTTTAGTTTTGACTAAAAGTTGAAAATGCATCACTAAAAGGAGCTGTCTGTTTTATTTGTTTAATCCAAAGGCAAAGTTTCATGTTTGAAATTAGACTTCATTTCAGTGGGATGTTCCTCAGATGGACTTAAACTAATTCTTACCAAGTGAAACCTGATCAAGCTGGTGCTCATGGCTCTGTTAATGTGAGTAATTTTGTTTTTTATAGGATAAAAAAAAATCTTTTTATATTTCATCAAGCTCTGTAGCTCTGGTTGGCAACTCTAGCCATGCTCTTAGATGTGAATATGTATCTTCTGGTGCTTTTCCATTCGTGGTATCTGCTCCAGTGGGCTTGAATACAGAGCCTGAGTGTGTTAGACTTTTATTTTTGTTGAAGTGTATGTTTGTCATTTCATGCCTTTCTTTGTAGAGATACTGGCTGCGGCTGCAAATAGTCCTTTTTACTCAGGAAGGTTCCTAACAAATTGAAATGAACTGGAAGTAGTTCTTGATTAGAGCTGTTTGAATAGTTTAAATGCATAGGAAAGGTGGCTCAGTGCTTCTTTTATTATCTCCTTTAGCATAGGATACACAGGACCATCCTTTACAAAAGGAGAGGAGAATATTCTGTCCCACAATTCACATTCAACAGCTTTTATAAACAGTGTGTATTCCGACTGCCTCTGAATTCAACCGAATAATGACGAACAAATCACACAAATGTGAGTTCCCACTGCTGTTCATCCTTTCTAAAGTTTACCAAAACATGCCTTAACTTTCCAGTAGTCTGATTCTCTGAAGAGAGCAGGATATGAGACATTTGATGCTGATTATGTTTTAAACATGGTTCAATAGTGATAATTTATACACTATTAGACTGTGGTCTTAACAATTTTGCCTTTCTTTCATACAGTTATTTTTATGCACTGATTGGTGTTCATGTTGATAATAAGAGGACAGATTTATTCATATCCTCACTTCCACATCGGTTATGCAGATGTAACTTTTGCCAGGTTATTATGTTCAGTGTTGTCTGAAAGGAACAACATTGTCATGATACATGAGCTCTTCTATGATGCATCTTTTGTAGTCCACCTTCGGAAAATTGTAGTTTGAACGCAGCAGTAACATCCGCGGTCACATGATGACGTAGCGTAGTGAAAGTGTAGTCGGATTCTCTCTGCATGGCAGTTTTCCTTTCCTAAGTCCCTCTGAAGTCTCCTTTCTCCTTTCCTTAACCTCATGACATTTTCCATCAGGGTTAAGGAAAAGTAGATAGGAAAGGGCTTAGGAGGTGACTATTCGACCGCCGCCACTGGATGGAATTGTGAGAGGAGATGAGAGACAGTCGGATAGGGAATAAACCCGGGCTGGCAAAAACATATTTTCAATGTGGTTTCTTACTGCTCTGCCTGAAACCAGCACCTCCTCATGCTTAATTTTACCTCAAACCTCATTTTAGGCATCTGGACTAATTCTAATTCAAAACCCCCTTAGACACAGAGACAGAGTTAACCTGAGGTGCTGTTCATGCCAACGTTTAGGGCACATTACTGCTCCACTCTGTGTTGGTATACACACGGAAAAACAAAGTGGGATATAAACCACCAAGCTGTTAGAATAAAGTCAGATTTGTTTTAAATCCGTGACATTTATTTCCTCTCTTGTTTGGACAGTTATCAACTTTATTTTTACTAGTAACAAAAATACAAAACTAGAGGTGCTGATAGGGGCACACTACATTTTTGAGATTCTTAGAATTAAAATAAGTATTACAAATTTGGGAAAATGTGGCTCTGTTTCAGTTTTAAAACATCCTTTAAATAATTCCTGCATCCCCAACCTGAGTCAGATGACCACCAAAGTCTAACCAGTTCTCTGTTGTGCCCTGAAAATTTCATCAAGACCTTTAGAGAACTTTTTTTAAATTATCTTCCTCACACACGGCCAAATGCCGGCAAACCCATAACCTTGTTGATGTAGGTAATAAATTAAAACAATCTCTATTTAGAATCAGACTTGTATTATCTTGTAGTTAACAGCATCACTATTATGACATACTGGCATCAAAACATCTTTGAAATAAAACCAGGGTGGCACAGCAGGTAGTGCACGTGCCTCACAGCAAGAAGGTTCCTGTTTTGATCCCCATGTTGGTTGTGTTCTCCCCATGCATGCTAGGGTTCTCTCCAGGCACTCCAACTTCCTCCCAGCACACCCAGCTCAAGTCTGGCCCATCCCTCGGCTATAGTGGATTTAAGAAATTAAGCAAAACCCAAATTAAGACACCACTGGAAGTTTCGTAAAGCTCGTTTATTCTGGTCAGTTTTTAACGGCAGAGTGTTTAAACTGTCACGACATGTAAACAGGCTTTAAGCATGGAGTACGAGAGTATAGAGCAGCAGTGCGAGAGGAGTGAGACGATGTGCTGTAATTGTTTTCAAACACTATGAGGTTTGACTGACAGGAAGCATGATGAAGACTGAAGCTGAGAGAGAGCGAGCTGAAAAATGTGAAACCATCCAAGTTCTGCATGTTTGCCAATAAATAACTGACAGATATAAAATGTTCGAACAGCTTATATTCTCCATTCGTCTAGAATTTAAAACCACTATGTGCCCTCCTGCTACATTCATCGATGGTTTGCATACATATTTTTTTTTCTTTTACAGTTTCATTTTCCCGATCTGAGCACGACTAACAGCTAATTTACAGAAGCAGTATAAATAGTACATTAAATGTTTTTCATCGCAAATATCACAGGGAATGCACGAGGGAGATCCATTAATAGCTGCTCGTGTTGGTGCTGGACCCTTGTTTTTGTGATTTAGTCCCCCTCGGACATGGAGACGTAGCTGGAGGGAAGTCTGGGTGAAATCAAACCATCCTGTGTGAGGCAAAGTGTCCGGACGACTTCTGGAAAATCTTCAGGAAGTAAAGGCAGCAGACTAAGAGACCTTCATTAACCCCCTCTGCTGGGTTGTTCGATACCAAGAGTTAGTGCTTAATGCTTTGTGTGAATCCATGATTTGACATTTTGAAGCTCAGACCTCATATGGAGGCGGTCTAGGACGCCTTTGTAAGGACTGGTTTGGTGTCTATCACAAATGTGTGAGCATGTATTAATGATTCAAGGGGTATTACTAGCCTTTTAGCTAATGGCAGTTATCAGTGATGTATATGATGCTCGACTCAGCCCAGCTTTATCCTGTCATTTTGGTTTTCCATTATGGATCTACTGGCGCGTACCATTAATTTAGGAGCTCAGAAATAACGTCACATCCAAGCTTAGAGCTCTAAACCTCTGAAGAACGTCTAAATAGCTTCTGAAAAAGATGTGTTTTCAGTGACTACTTTGTAACTTGGAAATTCAGATTCTCAAATCAAACTGAACATATCACCATGTACCTGGTACAGTTTTTTCAAACACCTCCAGCAGGGTTTGGAGCGAGTTTTTGAGTATCGCCACTGGTTTGGGGTATTTTGCTACATTGCTACTCATGATTTCTAAGTTCCAAGGAGGAAATTCCATCTGGAATGCCCCTTAAGGTGGGAATTTCCTACTGGGATGTCGGGGGATCCTAACCACCCCAGGTTGACCATCAAAGATGGCTGCCCACAGTGTTAACAGTTATTAAGCTCTAGTAATATTCCATTTATTAGCACTTTTGACTAGTGTTTGTCGCACTAAATCAGCCATATACATGTGGAAATGCTGTTATACTGTTATTTACATTCTTCATGTAGTACCTGCAAACTACAACACAGGACGTGCTAACAATGGCTAACACTAGCCTGGTAGATTGGTGAGTATTTTTTTGACTTTGTAACTAGAAGGCTGATAAGAACGCAGCATTCAACATGAAAATGAAACTCATCCTGTTATCGCTCCATGATGCTGCATGACTTCCCTCTGCTTTTGTTTGCGTCTTGCAGCCTCCTCTGGAGTAACCTTAATCTCCTCATGGCAAACAGTCAAATAGGGGGTGGCAGCTCTATCGCCTCTGTTTCCTCCTTTGTGGTTAAGCTGGTGCCACAGTTTATGCATAGCTACGCCACGAGGCCCTGTCGAGGTACGAGCAAAGTCTGCACTGTAATGAAAGCAGAGTCGAGTCCAGGCGACACCACAAATAGATAAAATAACCACATGCTAAGAGGCTAGCAATGAATTTTAACAGCTTTTCTACCTTATTTAATAAAAATATTGGACTAAAATGCTATTTGGAATTAAGTCTTGTCAATGCAAAAAGTGTGCATTAAAGTGTAGTCAACTTGGTATCCAATCACCCAGCAGGTACTAACTGAAGGAAGCGTCAGGTGTAAACGGGGGGTAAGGGTGTGCTGTGTAGTTTGGGGCGTACCCCTTTGTGTTCCCTTTAAATAAAACTACCACCTGCTGTAAAGGCGAGGAGTGATACGAGTAAGGGGGGGGGAGGGGGTGTCTGACAGCAGATCTCATGGTTTGTGGAATGAAGACACTTTGGGAGTGGAGGGAGCTTAAGACTGGACGGGGGGGCAGTTTAACAGCCTGCAGGTCCCGATGATGAGGATGAGGATGAGGGGACTGCTGTGGAGTTGGCGTTGCTGTTCTGGCCTTTCCCTTTGTGCCTCTGACCGCCCCGTCTTCGGCCACCTCCTCCAGACTTTGGCTGCAAGAGGAAAACAAGAAAAAGCACAAAATAAGACTTTTTAAACCTTAAAAGAACGCAGAGGGAGACATTAAGCTCTTTGTTTGAATGCTGGATAAGAGCTTTTAGGGACTTTTGTGCACAAGAGGAAAAACTTGATTGGGTGAGATCGTAAAGGTTTGACTGATAATTTGTTTGTTTCCTTTTGAGTTTGAGCAGTCATGGTACAAGACTTGATAAGTATAATATAGGTATAAATTACAATAGAGGCAGCTGTGGGTTGGAAGTACAAATGTAGCCTAATTTGATGTGAGTTCTTAATGTTTGAGGTGTTGCACCACATGAGCTGGTCTAACGTAGGCTTAATCTAACTTACGTAATTCTCACACCTGCCTCCTCGTGGGTGTAAAATCATCAGTAAAACACTTACCATGGCATACTGTGTGGGACAACTTGAACAACTTGGACTGACAACTTGATGAGGTGAAGCAGAGGATTTTGGTGTCTGTTTCGTGTGAACAGTGTATCAAGCAATCGTTTTATTTTGACATAATTTGCACACAGTTTTGTTGCTTTGTATCCAGTTATTAGTCCGTAACATGATAGATTGCGTCCAATGCCCTTGACGTGTTTGAGGCTGAACTGCATAGAAAATTAACAAATACGTTTTACTAACTGGATGAAAAAAGTTAAAACATTCTTTCTGCAACAACAATCAGTTTAGTGTGAACATTACACTCCACCAGATAAGATGAGCTGTGTTGCAGCCAAACGAAGACACAGCTTAACTGGTTCCAGTGTTGGCTTCAGTGTGGATTTGATACCAAAGCCTAATGGCCCTTTTCCATTAGCCCTACTCTACTCGACTCGACTCTACCCGGCTCTACACTACTCGCCTTGTGCTGCTTTTCCATTAGCCCCAGTTGCCTGCCCAATGGGGTGTAGTGTCGCTGTAAACAGCTCAGCGGCACTGCGGTGACGTCATTTTGAGCGCGACACAACTATCTGTGGCTTTTTGTCACAAACTGAGTAAAAAAGGAAAGCAGAAGAAGGCTGCAGGTGGCAAGAAGAAAGACCCCTTGAGAAGCACAGGAGAGTTTTGGAAGCTAAACAACAAAATGAAGCCGAGGACGAGAGCAATCGAGCTGCAAAGAAAAGACGTATTAGGGTAAGCTAATGGTAGCTACCGCTAGCAAGGTCCCAACTGAATTGTTAACTTAACAAGAACAAAATTAGAGCTTTTCATCCCTTATTTTGGGCGAGAGCATGACGATTCCTTGTAGTTCTTATGGATCAATCTGTTCTGAAGTTTTTTGCTACTCAATCCAAAACAAAGTCATCCCACAGCTTTGGTCAAGACTCTTGGGCCTGAGGTCAGTCTGCTTCCACAAGTTTGTGTCTCATAATAAAGATTGAGTCAAATTATGGAAGTAAAACAAGTTTTTCCAACATCTTCTTAAGACTGATTTTCTCAGAAATAATCAAAAATCCCACAAGTCTTCCAAACACTGGCCAAAAATGCAATAGTGCCTCAAAAAAGACACCAAGAGCTGCACTTTTACTTCTACTTTCAGAAAAAAATCAATGTGGACAAAGGTCAACTTAAAAAATTCAATGACAAAAAAAGACGACGGCCTTTAAAGATCTTCACTGTCTGGTAAAATCAAACACAGCTATTGAGCTTTTTAACTCCCTCTGCTCATTTTGATTTGACCTTTTTACCTTGTTCTCTTTGTTGCCCTCCTTTATCTGAGGGTCTTCATCTCCCTCTCCCTGAAGACGCAGCCACGAAAGCACAGAGAGGGAGGAAAGGTGAAGGGATGAAGAGGGATGAGGGGGAATGTAAAGAGGAAAGTAAAGGGTGGTAGAGAGGAGGTTTCAGAAGGAAGAAGAGAGAAGGGAATCTCAGTTAGTCAGAAAAGAGCAGAAATATTAAGGAAACACACAGACCAAGGCTAGAAGTAAAGAAGAACACAGACAGGTCTCCTCTCCTCTGGTTTTGCCTGATTACTTACCGGCTGTATCACAGTTTGTCCTCCTGACAGGGCTATCGTCGCTGCGTCATCACCGCTCACCGCAGTGCCGTCCTCTTTTCTTAGCGGTGCCTTTTTTGTCGACTGCATTTTGATTTGTGGAGGTTTGGAGTTTGACGGCATGTTGTTGGTGGACTGCAGCAGCTGGGAAGAATAAGAGTTCACATTTGAGTCCAAAATAAACCACTAAGTAATAATCAACAGCTTATGACCCTTTTCCACTAGCACGCCTTGGCCCTACTCTACTCGGAAACATTTGCAGCGTGTTTCCACTAGCCTGGTACCTCCTAAAACAAGCTAGTTTCAGTACCTACTCCGCTCTGGTTCTGAGTCGATACTAAAAGATGACGTCACCGACTGCCGGCTACTGATTGGTCAGACAATGTCATCATCAATGAGTCATGAGCGCAACAATCTAGCATGCTAGCGGTAGCTACCATTAGCTTACCCTCATACGTCTTTTCTTTGCAGCTCGATTGCTCTCGTCCTCTACTTCATTCTGCTGTATAGCTTCCAAAACTCTCCTGTGCTTCTCAAGGGGTATTTCTTCTTGCCACCTGCAGCCTTCTTCTGCTTTCCTTTTTACTCGGTTTGTGACAAAAAGCCACAGATTGTTGTGTCGCGCTCAAAATGACGTCACCGCAGTGCCACTCAGCTGTTTACAGCAGCGCTGCACCCTGTTGGGCAGGCAACTGGGGCTAATGGAAAAGCAGCACAAGGCGAGTAGTGTAGAGCCGGGTAGAGTTTAGTAGAGTAGAGTAGAGTAGGGCTAATGGAAAAGGGCCTCACGTCTGTGTTATCTAGATAGAAAAGCTTTTTTTACTGAGAACTCCCATATCATAAACAAGCTCTTTAAAGTTTAATCCTGAATCTTCCCTATTCATTATAGAAATTAAAAATGCTTTAGATCACCCTCATAGAAATTACTAGTGTCCTGATATTCTGTAAAACACGATCCTACAGCATGTAAACAAACACTGATTTATTTGTTATTAGCCAATAAAACTCTGTCCAGCTCTAAAAATACAGATGTAAAGAAAAACTGTTTTTTTGGCCAATATGATGTACGTGTTGGAATATAGATTTGTCTATCCATGTCTTTAATCCTGACAGTCTATAGGCAATGCCAAATCCTTTTTAACACTCTTTTGTACTGCACTGAATCTCCACTCTTATCATAACCATTCAGATCAAACACCAGGTTGTATCCGTCTACCTTGGTGATGGTTCCCACAGCTTTGGTGCGCCCCTCTCTGAACACCAGCCTCTGATCACAGTGCAGGTACTCGGGAGTCTTAATGAAGCGGAAGTGGACTGAGGCCTTGTCCCCTGTCCTTAAACAGTCTCTGTTCATGGACAAGATGGTGGCCGTCTGTCGTATACTGCCGCAGTGGACTGGGGGGGGTGAGGAAGGAATAAGTTAGTCAGTGATCCTTTTGGAGGGATAGCTTTTCAACAAATCTTTGAGGCCTTTTTTTATTCTTAAAATGTAGGATAAAAATGAGGGAATTGTGCTCACATTTATATCTCTTTATTCAAACACGACGTCTTCCTGAAGATGGTTTACCAAACTGCTAAAAACATTTAATTTCCACGGTGCATGAAGAATAATATCAAAGAATTTTCTGGCTATAAGAAAGAATAAAAACAATATCTTCTGTAGGTCAGTGTTAATTTTGACACCACTTTTAGTTACAGTATTTTGCCTAAAACCTCTTTAGTTTTAGTCATAATTTAGTCATTAAATTGTTTTAATTTAAGCCTGGTTTTAGTCAAGTCTACTGTAAATTTGGTTGACTAAAATATGAAGTGTAAAGTGTAAGGCATGTTTTATATTTCCTTGAATGTCTGAAGTCTTGTTTTACTTTTGGATAAAACTAAACATCTTATAACCCTGTATTAAGAGCTTGTAAAGTTTAAATGGATTAATAAACAGAAACAAATGTTCCTTTTGTGTGAAATGCAGTCACCTTTATTTAGGCTACCTGGCAGAGCATCTCAGTTACAATACCAGAACTGACAACGAACAGTGAACCTGCTCTACATGAATATATCAATTCATAAAGAGAGCAGCTCTGATTGGATCGCTCCACAACTTATCCCACCACCACCAAGCTAAGGCAGCTGTGATTGGATGTCCCTCCTAACAGGTTCCTACTTTCTACATGACCAAATTAGCTCTGATTGGATTAAGTCTCTGTCTCTGTTTCTTGATGAAAATATTTTCTTCAGGGGAGAAAAGGTTGTTGATAATTAGTCAACAACATTAACACTGCTGTAGGTCATAACATGTGCCTGCTTCATCCTTCTATAACTCTTCCCTGGTCTTTGTTACCCACCCATGGCCTGGTATCTCGGGGATATCGTGGTTGGATGATGCAGCACCAGGATCTCTGCCTCAAACTCCCAGGTGGCCTGTGGGCAGAGCTTTGGAGAAACCATCACCATGCCTTTCCTTATGGACGAGCGCTTGATCTACAGAGTGACAGCACAGAGAGAGGAACATTAACCTACTGAAGTCCTGCTCATGCCACAGATGAAGGCTAATAGATCTTTCAGTGTGAGGTGGGAAAAGGCTGAATATCAGTGTGTGTGTGACAAACATCAGGTGAAACAGTCTTCTTACCTTTTTTAAAGCAAACGAAGCGGTCTGACCCCCTCTGACCTCCTTCACAGGCATCCTCTTGCGGTGTATTGATTTAACAGCGATGGAGATGAAGCTTCCTAAGGGGTCCGGCCCCAGCAGCATTGTGTCATTAAGACGTATCAATCCACGTAAAGTAGTTCCTGATACTACTGTTCCCACTCCCTGAGACAGAAACACAACAGTGGGTTAGATGTAGGCTCCTTATCTCTCTTTAATATTTGAATACTCTTTATCTTTAATGCTCTTGTATTTATAGATTTGTCAGAGGTGAGAGTACCGGCACAGAGTAGGTGTCGTCTATCTGAAACTCAGCGGGCTGGTCGTCTCTGTACGACGTCCGCGAGGAGAGCAGGTTCAGGAACATCTTGAGCAGGTCCATGTTCTCTCCGGTCACATTAGAGATCTGGAAGATGGGGCACATCCTGGAGAAACAAACACAGGGTTCCTGCAGCTCACTCCAGGCCAGCAGCTGGCAGTGACAGCTTGTTACTTAACAAAACAAAGAGGATCCAAACCATATTTATGAGTTTTTTAAGGCCGTTTGCATTATTTTATCCACTCATATTTTAAGACCAAGTCGACAACGAACCACAACTGAAACAAACAAAACAAACAAACAAAATCACCACATGAATTACCTGGGTCAGAGGCAATTTTAACTCAATGTTTATTTTCAATAAAAGATCACTTTTTGCTTTCTTTTTAACCCAATTTTTACAACTTTATGCCTATTTTGCCCCCATTCATCTTTTTTTGGCCACTGTAAGAACCATTTTTGGAATTTTTACATGGTTTTTGAAATTTAAATTCAAATTTGATTCCCAATTTTGCTGCCATAATCAATTTTCCTGAGCAACTTTTGGATTTTTTTGCAATTTCATTCCTATTTTGCACCTATTTATTAACCTTTTTCCACTTTCATACCATTTTTACCGAATTTTTGCAATTTCATCCCTCTTTTTTTTTTACCTCTATTCACACACTTTGTCCCACTTTTGGACCATTTTTACTTTTTCTTAAACCCGTTTTTACAACTTTCTACCTATTTTGCCCCCATTCATCTTTTTTTGGCCACTGTCAAAACAATTCTGGAATTTTCACATGTTTTTTGAAATTTAAATTCAAATTTAATTCCCAGTTTTGCTGCCATAATCAATTTTCCAAAGCTAATTTTGGATTTTTTTGCCAATTTTTCCCCATTTTTTTTTCTCTCTCCAGGGACTGTAGGTAGAATCAAGACATGCGTCTGCTCTGTAATATCCTGGTGCAACCACATCACTGTTTTGTTAGTTCCGCTATTGTGATTACATGATGTTGCCATGACAGTAAATCTGTGAATTATTTTTGAAAAATAGATAAATGTTACTAAATATTTTTTTTAAGTTCAATCTAACATAAATCTTAATGTGGTCAAATTTTTAAGACTTTTGAAATTTGAATTCAAGACATTTTAATGCCAATTAAGGCCTTATTTTTAGAATTATGAATTCAATGCCTTTTAAGACTTTTCAAGGATCCGCGGGAACCCTGAAACACAGAGACGTCATTTAACCTGTCTGTCCACCGGACGTCTGCACACGCTGTAGTAACACGCCAGGCCAGCAGCTGGCAGTGACAGCTTGTTACTTAACAAAACAAAGAGGATCCAAACCATATTTTGAGTTTTTATAGTTTATTCCTTAACTTGCATTATTTTATCCACTCATAATTTATGGCTAAGTGTACATTAGTTACCAAGAATATATTTACTTCAAGGTGCTTTGAGGAGAATCTATTTCCGGCAACACAAAGACTCTGCTACCCATGAGCAAGTGTGATGACTGTTGTTAAGACATGACCCAAGCCAAAGCGTGCGTTTGTTGTGATGCTAATGAATGCAGCTCGGACCTTCCTCAGAACTCTGGATTGCTTTACAACTTCTTTTTCCAACAACTTACAGGATGCAAAGTGACGAGGTAATGTATCTCTTTCTAGTTACATAGCGGTAGTTTTTGATGTGTGACAACAAGCAATTTTTGGAAAATTTAGTATCGTAGTTTTGTAGCCGGCTATATATCGTTACCTACAGCCCGGTGCTCTAAAACGTGTCTGAATAATATAAATTTGCTCTAGTTTTAATTGTCTTGTTCCTGAAGTTGAGTATCCAGGTCAGTCCAGTCCTGTCCAACCCGACTGCAAAGCTAAGGAACAGCATTTATAGATAACCTATTTTGATGCTATAAAACTCATCTTAAAGTGTGTATTTCGATCAGGCAAATATCTAAAAGTGAGACTTTATTGTAACTACTTAGAAACTCCTCATAGCATCTTTAATTCCCCTTTGGTTGATTTTTATTTACTAACAGGTAGAAGGAAGAAAAATAATTTTCCAGGACATTTTGCTTTTCCCATGACAGGAGAGCAGGTCAATCATTTTCCAGGTTTTCCAGGACATTTTTACTTTTGTCCTCATATTCCATGACTGGAAAATTGGTCACCCTCTTTGTGTTCTGGTTTTATTTTGACTTCCACCTCAGTCATCTGCAGGCAGTTGTTTTAAACCAAAAAATTTGGCAAATTATAGGTTGCCATAAGTCTGTTGTGGTAGCACCTACAGGGATTCTGATTTTTGTACAAAAAAAAAAAAAGAAAGAAAGACTAGAAAAGCACTTAGAAACCGCAGACCTCCTCCAGCGCCACAGTCCTCTCCCATAATGTCATTTACACCATATATATTAGTACTACCTTTATTTCATCTAAATATTTATATTTCTTAGCCATGAAAACATACCATTAGCAATTGGATTTATAATTATAGCTATTTTGGTTCAGTAGTTATTCACAAAAGTTGCATTTTTGTCATGGTGGATCCAGATGGTGAGCCAGATTACCCCAAAAATCTAATCATTTGTTCCTTGTCCCAATCCAGACACTTCCTGAAAATTTCATCAAAATCCATCCATAAAATTTTGAGTTATGTTGCTAATAGAGAAACAAACAAACAAACAAACAAACAGACGCTGACAATAACATAACCTCCTGGCAGAGGTAAATATTATCTTTCATGCAAGTACCCCAAAGGGTTTAAGAGCAATCCATACCCAAATTTACTATGGGTATGGATTGGAAAAGCAGTTTTTAAGATTTGAGCTTACAGGTAAGGGGTTAAGAGCTTGAATTGACCCGGTACCTCTCAGAGCTGAAGTTTGAAGCTGTCACTATGACGTCGTCCTTGTTTTGCACCAGGACGGGAATCTTCCTACAGCCTGGGGACTTGAGTAACCTCTGCAGCAGCTTTAGTGTCTCTGTTATGAGCAAAGCAAGAACAAAGTAAGTTAGAGCAGTCTTCAGGTCTGATGTCATACATGTAAGAGGGCTGAGATGCAGAAAAGTGACTCTTCTGGACTGACCTTGCAGGATGTTAGCTGGACACATGTCTATCTTGGTCACCACCACAAACACAGGCACATTCAGGGCCAGAGCCAGACCCAGGTGCTCTTTGGTCATCCCTACGATACCTGCATTACTGCCCACCTGGGGAGGAACAGACAGGGGACATTTTTGGTTATGCTTTAACTCAAAGTAACACAGGTGAAGCTGTTTCAGTTGGCACTGAGGCTGCTCTCTGACCATGAGCATGCAGAAGTCAGGCAGGTGCCCCGTCATCCCAAACACGGTGGTCTTTAGGTATTTCTCATGGCCGGCCAGATCAATGAAGGTGATGACTTTGGAGGATTTCTCACAGATTTTGGTCCAGTCTAAGCTTCCGCCGTGGCTGTCTGGTTTGTTCACCACCTGAGACAGAAACAGGGAGGTTAATCCTCATCTTCTCTCCCAGCTGCATGACTTCCTCTCCGCTCTGCCCTCTCACCTGCCCCTCCTGGTCGAACCCCAGGATGTCGTTGCCCACGCTGCTGGTCCTGCCGCTCTCCATCTCGTGTTTATGTCTGAAGAGTTTCTGGCGAGCAAAGCCTCTGCCATTATCCAGCTCTCCGTGTGTCAACACCCCGAGCAGAGTACTCTTACCAGCATCCACATTCCCCACCACGGCAACCCTGAGATAAACAAGCAGAGAAAGATCACTAAAACTGAACAGAGAAGCCCAACTCACAAAAGAAGCACAACTTTAACCGCTTACCTAACCTCCAGGAAGTCCAGCTCCCCCACACGTCGGCGGATCAGATAGTCTCGTACCAAACCGGCTGCCTCGTTGCGCTCTCTTAGGGGGATAAGGTCGGCGTCGATCTGCTCACACATGGACCGCACGGTGGCTATGGAGGCCTCCATGTCCTTCTCATCCAAACCCCAGTCACCACCATCTACAGCACAAAGGCAGAGGAGAGGAGGAATCAGCAAATACATATGACAAAGAGGGACTGCAAGGTTCAGAAAAAGGGATTTTATTCATGTAATCCAGTGGCGATGAAACTACTAAAAGTTAAAAGAAACTGAGAGGACACAGACAAAAACAAAACCTAAAAAAATTACACAACTAATAGTTAAATCAAACTCTAAAATCCCCATTTCTATAGTTTAAAAATTGTAGAGTTAATGCAATGATCAGGGGAATATGTGTGACTCTGTTTTTACTTCATCTTGCTCCATGTCGTGAATAATCTTAAAGGAATCCTCTTTTGTTTTTTCATTACTCTCAAAATGAAAGTGTATTTCCCATTACCATTTTTGTAATTGATGAAATCTCTCAAACATTATAATTATTAGTACTATTTTGGTGGTTGTTGTTGTCATTGAGAATCAAAAAGAATTTGAGACCAGCAGTGTTGATGACAGCTGTTTTATTTTATTATTATTATTATTGTTGTGAATTATGTTGATCATTGTGTTGTTGTTTTTGAAACATTTTTTTAAGTGTCTAAAAGGGGCAGATAATATAAGATTGTTCTTCTTTCTGTTCCTTTTCATTCAATTATATACTTATATGCTTGTACGAAAATGTTTTATTTTTTATTTCAGACATATCAAAAATGTTGGAGAAATTGGGGGCCGAAGAGGCCAATCATCATCTCACTTTCTGGGACTGTCAAGTAATAAAACTTCTGAAAAAAAGTTTGGAAAACTATGCAGCACATACTTAGATGTGGGACCTTACCAACATGTGTGTCTCTTGATCTGGGAGATTTACCAGTAGACTCGAAAGTAATACCGCTTTCACACTAAAATGAGCGGGTCAACACTTGTTCTTTAACGTGGGTTAACTTACTACCAATCGGCAAGTGACTCTTTCCCCACTGCCAGCAGATCCAAGTCTAATCAGCAGCAGGTGAGCTGCATGGCTCTTTTTTTTCATCTGGCGTATCAAACTAATGTCATCACACTGATGACATCATCAGCGTGACAAAACACAACCATGTAAACAATGGAAGGGAGCATGGGGGCTGTGGACATGGTTTTCCGTACTTTATACTTTTGTCCCTCTTTAAAAATGTACAACTCTGCACTGATGATACAAAGGCGATGGGATTAGTTGCTGAGTAAGTTTCGGACAGAGGGGGTCGGCATAATGTTTTGCCGTGGGGACATTACGCCAACGTCATCCATAAATTAGTGGGTCATCCAGGTGTGATGTTCACACTAAAGCTAATCAGAGGCGAGCCGATTAAAACCCGCGTCGCTTGCAGGGTCAGTCGGCCCGGGTCAAAATGCCGATAACACCCCCTTTCAAACTGCCAACAGGAGCCGATTGTTAATGGGTTTAAACCGTTGTTTTGGCCAGTCTGAAAGGTGTATAAATCACTATCTTTTGAAAATTAAGACTTTGGCTGCAAAGCAAGCAATGACCCAAAATTGGTTGACATCTGACCCACCTACAGTAAACTGGATCAGCATTTTCAAGGAAATTCATGTGATGGAAAGACTTATGTTTCTTCTCAGACTCAAAAAGGACATTTATTTGGAAAGGTGAGAAAATCCATTTTCCTTTTATTCTGTATGTTTCTGCCCAAGTGAGAAGACTGCAGGTCTGTGTGATGCGTTGTTTGGACCCCTTGTGTGTGAATGTTTTACTGAACTGGAAACTTTATGTGGACTGGTAACGAGATTCATGCACGGTGTTTTGTTGCTTTTATCATTTTTGTCATGTGTTATTTTCCGTCTGTTAATAAGGAAAAAAAGACCAATAAAGTTTAAGAATATAAAAAAGAAACGACCTAAAGTGCTCAACAGAACAGAGGAACCCTTTTGAATGAGGAAAAACATCTATACATGGGTTTCTGCAGAGTCCAGTGGGAGTCACAGTCAGAATTTGTAGCCACTCTTCATGTGAAGCTCGTGTTTTCCTCACCTGATCCCATCCCAACCACATAGATGGTCTCTCCGCATCCCTCATCCATCCTGTCTCGGAGCTGGCGTAGTAACGAGTCATACTGCTCTCCATTTGGACTAACAAGAGCCAGCTATCGGTCCATGCATGTGAAGAAGAAGAAGAAGAAGAAGTCTGAGTTACTATCACCTTTGCTGTTCTTAAGCTGATGAAGATAAATCAAACTGTTTGATCAGTGAAGTGAAATCTGCTCCTAATGAAGGTGCTTGTTGCAGAATGTTTCGTGGACTTTCAGAGAAACACTTGAGGTGTTTTTTCATTAATTCACTCGGCTCTGATATTCAAAGTGTAAGCCACAGAGAAGAGTGAAGCTCCAGGGGAAACAGTTCAAAGCTGCTCCACATACAAACACAGCTGTCTCTCTTCTCATAGAACTTCAAGGATACCAGTGAAAACAGAGCAACACTGATAAGGCTGACCTAAAAGCTGAATTATCACTCAGGAGTACAGTGAAACCACCTCCAAGTGAAAAGAGGGTGGTTGTGGAAAAATACAGTGCTGTAAACACATTCTACATCTATTTAGTATGCACAAGAAATGTTGTTTATCGATACTTTATGATCAAAAAAATGTTAAATTGCACATTTATATTGCAGAAGTATGATTTGTAGCTTTGGTATGACATCTTCAATCAAGACTGTATTTACATTTGAGGTGATTGATGACAGTAAAATTTCTGTGTAAATACTCTATGAAGCGTGGATATAAAAGTGTTATAAAACCTGAAGTGTGTACTCAAGATATGTCAACATTTATAAAGCAAATGAAATTTGCAGAAGAAGCACACCGTGGTTAAGTTTTGTGTGCTGCTGACATGTGTGCTGGACAAAGTTCATTACTCATTTTTGTTGTTTTCTAATGACGTTTTGCATAATTTTGTCACTACTTCTCTCCAATTTGATCATGAAAACAGATCACTATTTATCCGGCAGGTCTTTTTTACTGTCTTAGGAAATAATCTTGTCTAAATCAGCAGTTAGGGGTGCCAAAAATGTATGAAACTTATATACATTCACCCCTCATCATTTTGCCAATGAATAATGTTTAAAAACAGGCCAATATTGGTCAGTACCAACGTAGTGCAGGTGCCAATGTGCCTCCATGTTTTCTAGTTCACAGTTGTCCAAACTATGACCCAGGACTTGTTTTCAATCGGCCCTTAGCAAACACAATATAGTAGATTACAATATGGCCAAGCATCAGGATATTAAGCTTTTGTTTTACTGATAAATAAAACTTAAGGATGAAAAGTGAATAGCACCATTATTCTGCCATATCTGCAACTAAATCAAGGTTTATAAAGCAAGTTTTGCCAATCTTTTTTTTTTACTATTTCAGTGTTTCAGCTTTATGCAGTTTGTTCTTGTTTTGTTTCTGTTGCACGTGGAGCTGAGCAATCTTTCCTCTTCCCTGCATCACTGTCATCCTGGCCTGGGGCCGATCACGTGGTAGTAATGACAATCTAAAATCTAATTGGCCATCCCAAATCTCAAACTTTGTGGCCCTATCATCTGTGTATTTGTCTGCATGTGGCCCTAATTCTCTCTTTCAATGTTCATTGTCCGTAACAGGCGAGATAATCCTGGAGTGGTTTCAAAACAGGAAATTCAGGTACTGCAGCCGAGAGATGATAAAGCAGCAGGAGACATAAATGACAGAGGTGGAGATCCAGCTTGTGTTCTGTTTACAAGGCTCTGAAGTTATATAAAATAATAATAGTATGTTGCCTAGAATGACTCACAGTTATGACAAAAGCTTGATTTTGAAAATCTAAAGAAATAACAAAAGGTGTTATCAAAAAAAGATTAAAAAAGAAGAGTAAGACATTAGCACATAAGCATATTTGTCTGATATCTACTTTATTACAGGACCAATCCTGTGTACACAAATAGTCTACAAATAGAGATGAGGCTCCTATAAAACAATTAAAACAGTATACTGACAGGGGTAAGGAAGAACAAGAGAGCCTTCCTGATGCAACTCAGTGAAACTAGTATCTAAGCATGTTAATCAATGTAATGTGAAATTTGACCTTTCAAGACACAACTCAACTTTTTATCAGTTTTATATAACAAAGAACAGTCTCGTCACAGCAGTTTGCCATTTAAGTCTTTAAACTCCTGAACCTAAACTGAAAATATACAGCATCTCAAAGCATATGAAACTAGCCCACAGACATATTAAGGTATTCTTCCTAGTTGCTGGACATGTAGTCCCACCAGCTGGACAGGTAGGCTTACCTGTAAACAACATGTTGTTGCTCTGCATTTCATCAGCCTGCGATTCAGAACTCAATAATAAAACTCCTATGAAAGATCAATAATAAGAGCTGTAGGGTGATGGAGACATTGATGTTCTGTTTTGCTTGTACATTAAAGCATTATGGAGGTATTTACATTCTTTTGTGTAGCATATGGTGCAGTGTGCTTTAGCTAATAAGTACTGCCACCACGCTAGTTCTTTGGTTTAAACATCTTTTATCAGGCGATATTATAGAAATAATTAAACTCCTTTATGATATAATATGTCCGGAAACACGTTTAAAAACAGTGTCTACCTAAAGTGTAGTAGTCTGAAGGGTGACCGTGTTAAGTGGTGCGTTTTGGCTGAATGCGTCAGTGGTTGCCGTAGTTACATCCTCGGTTAACGTGAAAGAAGTCCAAACAAACAATGATTTTAATCTAATTTTTAATGAATAAATATTTTAATGTTATTTTATAACATTGTTGCAGTAACCTTACTGGGGGGATAAGCTGAAATGCGGTTAACATGCTGATTTCCCCTTTCAACATAACTACGACAATCACATAGGTATTCGGCTTTAAGCCGCACGTCAATATTGCAAGTCTTAAAACACTACACCTATTCAAATAACATATGTTGTATATTTATTTGGATTCTTTAAAAAACCGAAGAAAGAGAAGGCATTCAAATATATTTAACATATAGAGTCAATGGGATACCCACAGGCTCTTTTGGCGGAAAGTCGCTGGTAAATATGGTCGCTTATTACACCGTAACACCATATGTTCGGTTACAGCAAGAGGCTAGCGTTAGCCACTTTTAGCTATTTGCTCAAACGTTGGCATAACGAAGTGGCCACCCTACGGTAAGTCCTTCGTTTTATTTTATGTTATTACACATATGAGTTATAGTATTTAAAGCCTTATATTAATGTGTAATAACATGTTTATATGCCTTACAACACCATTTGTTTCATTCATTCATTTACAGGAGCGGCTAACTTTAGCCTAGCACGGCCTAGCTTTACCTTGTTGGTGAAGTCGACCCCGCGCTCCTCGGACTCTCCATTGACCAAGTCCCCGTCATCGAAGCAGTCATCTCCGGCGTCGTCCAGGCCGCATCCCCCGCGCTCGGGAGCGAAGATACTGGCCGGGACTAACGCGTCTGCCAGCATGGCGCTCGGGTTCAAACCCGGCTCATGCGCCGCTGCTATCGATGCCATTTTTATGCCAGCCTTGCAGAGATAAAACACAAGCTGTTGGACTGACGGTTGGTAACCACACACACCCCACTGTATACACAGACACACTGCACCGCAACCTGCACTACAGCGCCAGATTAATGCACGAATAATGGCAAAGCTCCTACATCACATCTTTCTACGACCACAGGACTAAACTACATGCTTTTATATGCAGCTCTGAGGCATCCAAGGTATTTAAAAATAAAACTACTGCCACCATTTCATCAATATTCATCAGGAAGGTGTGCTGTGCTCCGCCCTGTTCCTGCTTGTACTCCAATGGTGTTGTGGTTTCTATCAATACATTATCAGAGGACCAATGGCAGAGGGGGGGACGTTCATATGATTACATGATGGAACAGCCCCCTTAGAGCAGCAGGCCTGCTGTTTTGTTTATTATGCTGCAATCCCTGTGCAATACTCCTGTATTATATAATATAACAATAAAGACAAAATACTGCGGTGAAGCATGGGACAATAATGGGGGGCATAGTTTGGAATTTCTAAGGGCCCATGACTGACAGGGGCCCTTAAAAATATTAAAACATCAGCAACATTTTGCCACAAAAGTTGTTCTTAAATTTCTCTTACAAAAATACAATGTTTCTGTTCTTTTGAATTGCATATGAAGTCACTTTTTAACATTTGTAATGCTTAATCTTTACAATAAAAAATAAAATTATATTTGTGCAAGAATGTACACAACTCCATACTTAAGTCACTTAAATCGCAAAATTTAACCCTCTTGGAAACCGGAGTCGCCCATTTCTGCTTTAAATGGTCCAATCAACAGAAAGTGTACTATAACATCCTAGTTTCAAGTCTTTAAATTCTAATTTAATTATTTATTTACTTGAAAGATGCTTGGCTCAAGAAACTAGGCAGAGCAGGTTTGGGATAAAGAGCGATGTGATATCTTTCATGGGGCCCAACATTTCTGGCAGCGCCCCTGTTTAAAGACGATTTATTAGTGTAATTGTTGTTGCATTTGGTCTCATAAGTAATTTTGTTCTGAATTAATATAGAATATAAGCTCAATTAGTCACTCTCAAATCCAAGAGGTTTGTTTTAAAAAAATAACCAGATATGGACAATATACAATTGAAAATAAGATTAATGTAAGCCTAGCAGATACCCATAATGATCCAGTAATTCTTCTCACATCTTTTTGGAAAGCTTTGAGACATTGAAATAGCAGGAATGACAGCTGAATGGAGGATTTCCTTTGAGTCATTTTTATTTCATCATCCTCTTGTCAGGCTTAACAGCCTTTTTCTTTCTCATGTTTAGAGACATTTCTTGCTCAAATATAAGAGAAAAGGTGACTCTGTTTGTCTTTTCACCCAATTAGTCAGATGAAAAAAGAGAACATATTTGTTTAGTCCAGTATTTTCTGTTTTTGAATCAAAGTGTACCGGAGAAAGTAATTGCCTTTAAGCCGTCAAGAAGTTTTCTGAAACACCGAACAAGCTTAAATGAAAATAATAAATCAACTTAATGCCATGTTTAAGTTGGAAGCAAGTACTTGAATCAGATAGTGTGCCCTTGAATTGTTTTGAAATCTGTAAGGACAAGGAAGGAACAGAAATCAGATCACTCAGTCTTGAATTTCTTTTCACCCGCTGTTATTTCATCATGCGCAGGTTTAGCTAAACAAGGCTGTAGTTGCTATTAAAAAAAATAAAAAAATAAACTGGGATAGGCTGTTTATCAGCTGATCAAAAGTTTAAGACCACAGGCTATTAAAGCCAAAATCTGCTCATAATTTTCATTTTCTGTCAGGCATTCACACGGTCATGCCCTCCTGATGGCTCAAGCTAAGAAACTTTCGCTTCTTGAACGTAGTCGGATCGTTGAGCTGCATAAACAAGGCCTCTCACAGCGTGCTGTTGCTGCTGAGGTTGGATGCAGTAAGACAGTCATTCTACATTTTTTGAAAGATCCTGAGCATTATGGAACAAAAAAGTCAAGTGGTAGACCCAAAAAAATTACACCTGCGCTGAGCCGGAGGATCCGATTGGCTGTCCGACAGGACACAGGGCGGTCCTCGACCCAAATTAAGGCCCTTACTGGTGCCGACTGCAGTGCAATAACCATCAGACAGCATCTGCGGGAAAAGGGTTTCAAAAACAAAAAACAAATTCAAAGACCTCGTCTTCTTCAACGCCACAAAACTGCCCGTTTAGACTTTGCCAGGGAGCATCAAACATGGGACACTGAAAGGTGGAAAAAAGTTTTATTCTCTGATGAGAAAAAATGTAACCTTGACGGTCCAGATGGCTTCAATGTTACTAACATGACAAGAAGATCCCACCTGAGATGTTTTCTACCCGGCACAGTGGAGGGGGGTCCATCATGATCTGGGTGCTTTTTCATTCAGTGGAGCACTGGAGCTTCAGGTGGTACAGGGTCATCAAACGGCGGCTGGTTACGTGCAGATGTTGCAGCGGGCATCCCTCATGACTGAGGGCCCTCGTCTGTGTGGTAACAGCTGGGTTTTTCAACAGGACAACGCTGCAGTTCACAATGCTCGCTTGACCAAGGACTTCTTCAGGGAGAATAACATCACTCTTTTGGACCATCCCACATGTTCCCCTGATTTAAATCCCATAGAGAACATTTGGGGATGGATGGCAAGGGAAGTTTATAAAAATGGCCGTCAGTTCCAGACAGTTGATGCCCTTCGTGAGGCCATCTTCACCACTTGGAGCAATGTTCCCAAAAGCTTCCTGGAAACACTCTCATCAAGCATGCCCAAACGAATTTTTGAAGTGATAAACAAGAACAGTGGAGCTACTCATTACTGAGTCCTACTGAGAAACATTTTTGTTCTGGTTTGGAGAGTTTTTTTGTAATTTTTTGAGCGATGGTCTTAAACTTTTGATCACCTAATAAACAGCCTATTTCAGTTTACTTGTTATTTTCAATCAATTACTTTTTCAAAGTGCTTTTTGTCACACTCCCCCTTCTTGCTTTTGCATATTGTAGCTCTACTTAAAACCTCATTAAGGTCCAAATGTGCAAAATGCATATTCTAGCAATTTTTTCAACTGGTCTTAAGATTTTGATCAGGTCTGTATTAGCACTGTTTATTCTCCAAGGAGAGATCTGAGCACTAATGCTACTTAACCTTACAGTGGTGGTTGAGCTCAAGAACAATTGATACAAAAATGAGAAATTGTAACAGAACAAGAAGTAAAACAAGTACAGGATGTTAGGGACATGGAGTAAGTGGTATTTCCCCTGGCACATATAAAGGCAAGCCATATTCTCACTTGTGGAAAAAGCCCTTATGTTTTACAGAATTATTAATCTGTTGGAACTTTTCATCTACCAGTACCCGCTAAAGCTTTCCAAAAGCTGTTTTACTCCTGAAATATTTAGTCCCCAAACGATTAATGGATTCATTTGCAACTTTAAATAAAAAGGAAAGTAGTGAACACAAATTCAGGCCTGACAGATAGAGCAGTTATACGAGAAAGAGACTTTGGAGTAACAACTCCCTCCATCCATTTATTCTGTTAACTTTAAACAAAAGTTCCCTCAGAGGGTTTAAGTGATTTTTTAAGTTGCTGCTACGTACATAAATCAATACACCTTTTGATGGGGTGAAGTGAAAACTCAATCAAATGCTGTTGTAAAGTTGCAGTCATAACTTCTGGGGGTAATTCAATGCTCAGGGGCCTCAGCGTGACCTGCTGCACCATTTGAGAATGACATTAATCAACACACAACAAAAATAATGCTAATCATACTAAGAACAAGAATAAAAATACCATTACTTTTGTTTAGCAGGGGGGTCCATATTAGTTAACAAAACTTGTCCTGAACAAGAACATAATTATGCAAGATTATAGCAAGTGCCTAATTTCCATCTATTGATTGTGGATGTTTCATAAAATGTTTATAAATCACATGCAAAGAAGCACACATTTGCATATCCCACAAGTACATCTGTATACATTTAAACACACATTTTTCACAATTAAAGTGTCACACCATTAACATGAAGAAACAAAAGAGCATCACATTAATAAGGGTGAAAAAAGGCACGTTAACACACTATACTGAAAACACAGTAAGGATATTCAAGAGGAAAGTTTGGGTAAGACGAGAATACTCTTCTTCTTTCCTTTAATCCTAATAATGACACTTAAGTATTTATATAAGAGACTTGTGGACACAGATAAATTCACTGATCATCTTGCTGATTTCTGAGTGATGCACCGCTGCATATTTTAGTAAGAGAAGATAAATGATAAAAGCTGACAAAGGCTTCTGTAACAGCTGCCTTTTGTTTTGGTGAAGCCATAAAATATTTCCACTGAATCAACAGTTTGAGCCCAGTAGATAATTAGATCCAGTTTTGCTCCCTGCATTAATAATAAAACTTTGAGATAAGCAAAGAGAAGAATGAAGAATTAGCTGCTGCGTGCTGCTTTTGTTTGCTTTCACTGCAGTTTCAACACGTTGAAGATTGGAGGAGACGTAGTTTTGTTTATCCAGTCTCAGATAAGAGGTTTAAAGTTCATCAGGTCCACTCTTATTTAACATTCTAACCATCAATGCTGAGTGTATAACAGCATGTAACAGAATAGAATAATAAAACATGGGCAAGCCTCCCACTGAAAGATGAAGCAGAGGAACACATGAGTATCTTTAGAGGTCGTGGGCTGGCATGAATTTTAAGTGATTTATTTTAATTTAATGAAGCTGAGCTCGAGCCTCGAAGTATAAAAACTGGTCTTTTGTTCCTGGTGGTGTTTGAAGAGGGGGTTAAGTTCTCTTCTTAGACCAGCAGAGGACACCAAACTCTCATGTCTTCAGTGAGTTGGAGGCAGGACATTCACACACCATCCATCCATCCATCCATCTGACCTTCCATTAACCAGTACATATCTGTCCTTTTATCTATTGATACATCCATTTATTCATCCATCAATCAGTCCGTCTATACATTAACCATCCGTTCATCCATCTGTTCATCTTCCCTAACCCATGCATACCTGTGCATACCCTTATCTGCCTTTCCATCCATGCATCAGATGAACCATATGGAATTCTACCATCAGTTTATCAGTCCATGCATCCATTGTTAATACATCCATCCATTTTCCATCAATCCACCCATCTGTCCATCTACCATCTACTCATCCATCCATTTGTTTTTCTGTCCATCCATTATTCTCACCATCAGGGATTTTATCCATCCATCCATCCATCCATCCATTCATCAATACCTTCTGTTATCCTATACATACTTGTGCATGCCTTTTTCTGTGATTCCATCCTTCCCCCAGCTATTTATCCATCCATCAACCCATTTTCTAGCTATCCATCATACTAACCACAAGTGATTCCATCCATTCATCCGTACATCCATCCCACCATCTGAACTTTCATTATCTCATAAAAACCTGTGCATACCTTAATCTTTAATCCATCCTTTCTTCCATCCATTCATCTATCTGTGCATCCATTCATTCATTTCTTTATACATCCATCAATTCTCCATCAATCCACTCATCTATCCATCTACCCACTACTCATCCTGTCATCTGTTTTACTGTCCATCCATCATTCCAACCATCAGGGAGTCTGTCTATCCATCCATCCATCTATCCATCCTTCATATGTTCCATTCATCCATCCATTCGTCTTTATTTCTATCCATCCTTCCATCCATCCATCTGACCTACTATTATCCAATACATACTTGTGCATATCTTTATCTGTAATTCCATCCATCCCCCAGTTATATATCCATCCATCAACCTATTTTCTAGCTATCAGTAATTCCAACCACCAGTGATTCCATCCATCCTTCCATAAATCCATCCATCCTTCCATCCATTCATCCATCCATCTTTCCTTTCATTATCTTATACATACCTTTGCATATCTTAATCTGTAATCCATCCTTCCATCCATTCATCTGTATATCCATCCATCCATCTGCTTTTCTATCCATCCTTCCATCCATTCATCTGTATATCCATCCATCCATCCATCCATCTGCTTTTCTATCCATCCTTCCATCCATTCATCTGACCTACTATTATCCCATGCATACCTTTATCTGTAATTTCATCCATCCCCCGGCTATCTATCCATCCATCAACCTATTTTCTAGCTATCCATCGTTCCAACCACCAGTGATTCCATCCATCCTTCTATAAAGCCATCCATCTTACCTTTCATTATCTCATACATACCTGTGCATACCTTAATTTGTAATCCATCTTTCATCCATCCATCTATTCATGCATCCATCCACTTGTTTATACATCCATCATCTTATCCATCAATCCAATCATCTATCTACCTACTACTTATCCATTAATTTATCCACCAGTCCACACCTTTATTAGTCTGCTTACCTTCTCTTCATCCATCCATTTCCTTTTCTTTCCATCATTCTAACCATCATTGATTCCATCCATCTTTTTTCTTATTCATCCACACATCTATACATCCTTGATATGTTCCATACTTTGTGTTTCCATTAAAGCTGCTCAAAGCTCCTCTTTGTAATGACTTATAACTGAGTCTAATCAGAGTGTCTTTATTTTTTCAAGTCCTGAAGAGGATAAAAACATACATCTAAATTTTAATGAAGCATGACAGTGAGTACTTACAGCCCTCACCGATCTTTGATCAGATAGTGATTCTACAAAAGTATCTTTATGTGTTTATCTAATTATGTGAGAGGCCTCTGTGTCCTTAAATCTGCTGACGGTCTTGAGACCGGGTCTTAAGGCGGGAGTAAACATCTGATCTTTGTGCCACACTGAACCAAATCTGCAGGCGACAACCCCAAAGAGAATGACAAGTATCAGGAACACCGTGTTACTCTATAATCCAGCCTTAAAAGGACGTTTTTGTGCAGTGGGTAATTTAATAGAGAAATCCAGCTCTGTGAAATTTAAAGGTCAGGTTGGGGAAAGCAGTGACTCTGGGGCACAGCTGTTTGATATAAGAACAAACCTCACAGTGTTAGAGAGGGAGAATCCAGAACCAACAGCTGAGTGAAGTTACACACAAGAACGTTTGTGAGCTAGCAAGCTGCGTCTCTGTCTCAGCAGAGGAGTCAGCAGAGATGAACAAAACATTTGTCTTCTCTTGATGACCTTCATAATATTCAGCTAGTGTATTTTTGACATTTTGATTACACCGTTAAACAAACAGCATACTTTGATTGTTGTGTGTTAAGTTCAGATAAACTTTTTTACTTTAAAAGGAATTCACAATAAGAATTTCTGCCAGCAATTTAAAAATGCAGGTGTTATATTTGAAACAGATTTGCATTTTGAACCACGTATAACATCTCCAGAGTGCACCAGTTTACCTCTCAAGTCAATGTAGAGACTCATAATCATGCATTTAGTGCCTGTAGAATAGATTTTTGTTAAGCCTTTCTTTCTGGTCTTTCTAAGAAGAACATATCACATCTGCAGCAGCATGAATCCTGACAAAGACCAGGAAGAGAGCTCACATCCCTCTGGTTATAAAGGCTCTGCTTTGGCTCCCTGTATCCTTTAAAATTGATTTGAAGATCCTTTTATTGGTTTATAAAGCCCCTAATGGTTTTGCTTCTTCTTATTTAGCTGATCCACTTTTACCACGTGAGCCCAGAAGAGCCCTCAGGTTTTCAGAAAGTTGTTTTTAGTAGTGCTCCAAGTAAAATGTACTATGAAGCATCTTTCAGAGGTGGGCAATTAATCACATTTTAATCAGGGTTTCAGTTATCACCTTCCACAGTCGTGAAAACAGTAATCAAGATTAATTGAAATTATTGTGCCACACCCTTTTAACTTTTTTTTCTTTCGACAATGATTGTATAAGTATTATTTTGAGGTGTTTTTTATTTTTATGTTAAATGTTTGTCCTTTAATATTCAAACTGATAGTGTCAAAAGCAAACACGTTCAGTAAAAACATCAGCGTGTTTTTTAAATTCATGAGTAATTGAGTTTCATAATAATGATCTCAATATCCATTAAAATAGTCATGATAATGTGAAGTGAAGACCTGAGAGCAGCACCTCAAACTCAAGACCGATCATTTTAGTTGGATTTTAGCTAAATTTATTATGTCATATTAATCTGTTTTATGTCTTTTCATACTACATTTTAGTTTCAGTTATTGTTTTGTGTTTTATTACTTGTTTTTTAGGGATGCACGATATGGGATTTTTGCCAACACACTGATATTTCTGAGCTAAATACTGCTGATACAGACTTTTTATAGGAATAAAGTCTTTACTTTATTGACTTGTTGCTTTATATGTGTCTGTCTTTTTGTAACAGATGTACAAAAAAAAAAAATCTCAACTATTGAAAAATAAAACTCTAGATTGTTAAATGTACCCATGCATTGAAGATATGGTGAAGCACTGTGGTACATTTTTGTAGTTTGCAGATATTACAGCCAATATAAGGGATATGAATGGCAAATATATATGATGTAAATATCAGCAAAAATGCCAATATAGTCCTTGTACAATATTCAGCTTTTTAGACCAATATCTGCCAATATCGTACCAATGAGACTGTGCATCCCTTCTTTTTTTTTTATTAATTATCTTCCTATTATCCCATTTTAGCATGCTTTTTCATTTTTAACTTTTGGTGGTCTGTTATCTTACTGTATTTTTAACTCATTTTGTCTTTTAGTGTTTTCCATTGAATCTGTTATTATAATTGTCCTATGTTTAATTGTTGTTTTATCTTTTCAGTCTTGGCTTCTGTGTTTCCTCGTTTTTGAATCCAGTCCCCAGTCGTCTGTTTTTCAGTCTTCTGTTAAAGTCTTTTTGTGCATGCGGACATGTGGAGTATACTTTCGGCTTTATTACTTTTGTGAAACCTGCTTTAAAAATTAAAAATACGACTTTTGAGTTCTGCACATTTTTACTGGTAAAGGTTGCCTTCAGTTAGAAACCTTTGTGTATACAGTGTTAAACTATTTTTATTGGAAAAATCAGGATAGTTAAACAGCTGGACAGTTAGATCTTAAATTAAAAAAAGGCAGAACAACCACACCTTTGTGTCCCAAAAAGAATGTCAGAGATAGACTGCAGATTCAAGTCTGTGCTGCTTGTGCTGACCTCAGGGATGGAGATAAATGTTGAACTTAGAAAAAAAAAATATTTTTTCCATCTCTCATGGAAAATCAGAGCAGCTCAAGGAGTAAAAAATCTAATCCTTTTCATTGAATAAAGACAAAATCTAGTGAACCAGTGATAGACATGAGATCTGATGGAGATTTCTTTGTTCTATAGTCTTTTCATCAGCTCTCAGCCGACTCTTGAAGAGCTGCTTTTCTCCAAACTTGATTCTTTTCCTAAATCAATCAATCAATCAAACTTTATTTGTATAGCACTCTTCATACAGGACTTTGTAATGCAAAGTGCTTTACATGAGAAAAAGGTCAAATAAAATAACAATAAGTGGAATAAAAAGCAGAAATTGCATAATTGCATAAAATGAAAACATAAGACCCCCGCAATCCCCCCTTCCCCCAAACCACATTTAATATACACACTCACTTACTCAAACACACGAAGAAATAAAAAGGAAATTCTGACAGAAAACAGAATTAGAGGACTGAGGAAACGCTATCTTGAATTAAAAATGAGAAAACACAGGAGCTAAAACTAAAATAATACTTAAAAATACTTGAAAATACTAGAGGGTAAGATAAATAAATGTGTAAATACATAAATAAATAAAATAACAGTATAGAATAAAAGTTAGATAAATAATATGGTAAAATGAAAAAGCGTAACATCAGGTGCATAATAAAATCAGCTAAAATAGGATAATAAAAGGAAAAGCATTTAACAAAGAATAGAATTCCAAATAAAAAATCTGAATTGAAATGTCGTAATAAAACAAAATAAAAGGGTTAAAATAAGTTAACATATAACATAAAATAATATTGAATACAATCAGCTAAAAGCCAGATTAAAAAGGTAGGTCTTGAGTTTTCTTTTAAAAATATGACCAGTAGGTGCTGCTCTCAGGTCTTCAGGTAGATTGTTCCACAGACAAGGGCCGTAATGACAAAAAGAAGCTTCCCCATATGTTTTAGTTCTTACTCTAGGAACAGTTAAAAGACCCCTACCTGAAGACCTGAGGGCTCTACAGGGTTCATATGGTAAAAGCAAATTGGATAAATATGCAGAAGCAAGACCATTAAGAGATTTAAAAACTAATACAAGAACCTTAAAATCAACTCTAAAAGATACAGGCAGCCAATGCAGAGACTTTAAAATCGGTGTAATGTGGGCTCTCCCTCTGGTCTTTGTTAGCATACGAGGCAGCTGAGAAATGTTCATCAGTGAAGTTTCCACTTGCCTCATCATATGGACTCTATAGAAGCTGCACTGCATGCTTCTCTACTGAGTCACATCCGTGTGTATTCACCACATGCATGTGACATATGAACACGCCTTCACTGGTTTGAAGTCTGGAACATTTTAACAGGACATTTTGCTTTTATGAAGCATCTTTAAACTCAACCACCTCTTGTGGTGGTGATTTATTAAAATTTCCATTTTTGTAAACCAGTATGACATTATTCTAGCTTCATGATTTAAAGTCATTTTGCCTCACTTAACTTCAGCACAGTGACAGTTGGATAGCTGTTAGTCATAACGTGAAGAAGTTGTTATTCCATGTTGAAATACTCGAGATCACTGAAAACACTGCAGGTCTCATGATGATGTTTTCTGTCCTCGAGTCATTTTTTACTTGATTTCCTTTTTTTAGGGCCAGATCTTTGTGAGTGCAGAGAGGAAGTAGGATGACATGACCATGTGCTTCTTACAAACAGTGGGCACTTTCTAAGACATCTAGAAGAGAGGGGATGTGACAAAGCACATTTTTAAAATCTGAACAAAGGACATATTCATCACAAAAAAAATCTAGAATACTCATCATATTATGGTAATGTTAGTTTTGGATTTTTCATTATATTTATTTTTACATTTTGATTTTATTTTTAGAGAAGTTTTAATTAAACTAAACCAAACTAATATCATATTCTGTATCATTTTAGGTGAGTCACTTTTGTTACTAACACCTAACCCATTTTTTTTAATTCCCTGTTCTTGTTTTCATTTCAGACAGCAGCTTCTTTTTTTATATATTACTATTTTGTTGTTTCCGTGATACAGACCTTTTAAGGAACTCGGTCCAAATTATGCCATTAAATTCATACAATTTCATTTCATACATAAAGTATGGTTTCATCACAGCTGTGAGGTGGTGCAGTGGTTGATGCTGTTGCCTCACAGAGATATTTCCTTTTTTTAACATCAGCCCTTCCTGGGTGGAGTTTGCCTGTTCTCCATGTGCATTACTCCTTTACATCCATCCATTATCTACACTGCTTATCCCTTTCAGGGTCACGAGGGCTGAATCCTGTCTCAGCTAGCATTGGGAGTACACCCTAAACTGGTCAGCAGCCAATCATAGGGCCACACAGAGAGACCGACAACCGTTCATGCTCATACTTGAGGGCAGTTTGGAGTCACCTCTTAATCTAATGAGAATGTTTTTGGTCTGTGGGAGGAAGCCGGAGTGCCTGGAGTGAACCAACTCTTGCATGGCCAGAACATGCGAATTACACACAGAAAGACACAGGGTTTCAAACCACTGACCTTCCTCTGCGCACTACCTGCTTTGCCACTGTGCCATCCTTGCTTCTTCCCTTCAACCTAAACCGTGCTCAGCAGATTCATGGTCATTCTGTTGAATGCAGATTTGTATGAGCACACTAGATTGTTTGTCTCCATGTGTTAGCCATGTGATTTGGGACCAGTCCAGGCCAAGGTGTACCCCACTGTTCACCCAAAACTAGCTTGGGTCAGCCCTAGATAGTGGTGTGCGATATGACGATATTAAATCGTTAAGGATTATAACGTGGGGATGGTCTCATTAAGCAGAAAGATCGTCAGATCGTCTGTGTGGGCGCAGGGACTTTGACAAGCACCTGACTAACCAATCGTAGCACATTACACACAGTGCATGGTGGGATCTCCTGTTTGGTTTTGTAACGTGAAGCCATGGCGGAAAGAGAAAAGGAGATAAAAGCTTGAAGATGTCTGAACAAAAATCTGTTCTAAAGCAGCTGTATTATTCACTCACTGTTAGAGATAACCAGTTTCTTAAGTTTGCATTTATATTTGACCCTTTTCAATAAGCTATTTGGTGTGTTTAGTTTTTATGTTACAAAAGTGCATTTTATTGTTGTTCATTACCTTTTTTGTTTACATTTATTGCACATTTTTATAAAAACTGCCTTATTTAAATTTAAACCTATTCAGAAAGTTCCTTTGGCTTAAATTGTCTTTTTTTTTCTTTTAGGGTTTTACATGTTTTATATGTTAATCATCGGGAAAAAATGGTCACACATGCAAATTAGTCTAGAAAAATCTATGTAAAAAAGAATCGTGATAAAATCGTGATCGTGATTTTATTTTTTTTTAATTGTGATATGATATTTTTGCCATATCGCCCACGCCTAGCCCTAGACCAGTGCTGGTTGCAACAGTTCATGGTTTTATGGGCACACTCAGTAAAAGGGTTTTTTATTTTATGACTTCACCATCTTGATCTTACTAAACATGCAAGTCAGGCATAATAAGGTTCATGGATGACACTGAAATCCTGTGCAGTGCAGCTGTTTGTCAGGACTCCAGTCCACCTCTTTGTCTGTTATCAGCTTGACTGAAAGCATTTTCAATATGGTGCCACAGATTGGACTCATGAGCCTCCCTCAGTAATCCAACAGCTGTAGTATCTTCTACAATCAGTGCTCCAGTCCATGACCTAACATGGGATAAATAATATCAATCATGAATGCATGGATCACCGTTGTCAAATTAAAAATAAAAAAAAATAAAAACCAGACTCCTGACACTGGCATAACAAAGAAACTGGCAATATCTGGATAAGTGGGTGAAAATTCAAACATTGCCATCATACTGTATCTGTGCAGTTTAGGCAGATCTCCCTCTTTTCTGGTTGAGAACTTGACTGAAGATCTTGTATCTGTTCTTAAAAGCTCACCTAAAGATCTTCAAGCTTCAACCTAATTACAGATCCCTTAAGGCACACAAACTGACCTCATACTGGTCTTTGCCTGGAGCGTCCAAATTGTTAGAATCACCCATGAGATTAATTGTTTATAGACCAGTGGTCTGTAATTGTTTCCAGCTGTGCCGTTTCATTTAGAGGATGAAAGTGTGTCCTGTTGCTGCTGTGATTCAGAGTTAGATCATTTTCATCACTGACTCAAAGTTTCTACACTTCACTTCGTCTTATTTCCCCTCCTCCAGTGAAGTTTACTCTCTCTTCTATGCTGCTATGTGATCCTACATCGTCTATATACAGTAAGCGGACATTAAGGCCATGGGCTGTGCTAAATATTTAGTTGTCTCCTTGGCAACAAATACATTTCTATTTTTGTCTGGACTCTGGCTCAAGTTCCTCTGCAGTCAGACTGAGCAGCACCAGGTTACAAAGTGGCAATATCACGTCAACAAATCACAAATCATTGGATATATAACTTCAATAAGATCCACAATTACTTGTTAAGCACAGGATTTATGGTGAAGTTATTTATTTTTGGTCCATTACAGGTCTTCAGCATCATTGGCTGATGCATGGGGCTGATGTGGTTGTATTGGCTGCAGGAAACGTCAGTCACTCTGCAGGAAACTCCCACTCTGTATATATTCTCCTTTCAGGGTGAGGCAAGGCCCCGCAGCCCTCCTTCTCCTCCTCTGCTGTGCTGACCCACCAAATCTGCAAAGATGAATCAAGTGAGTATCTTTCTGCTCCTTTTGTGATTCTTCCTTCTGTGTGTTCGGTCTTGTGCTGTTACAGATCATGCTTTAAAAAGTAGGAGGGACAGCTGTTTGTCATGTGCCAGCTCTCATTGCTGATAACACTGCACTAGCTCATACTTAATGCCTCTATTCCCTGAAATGTAGATTTTGTATATATAATTTGTTTTATGAAGATTTCAGGATTCGTTGTATTTCCTTTTATGGTCAAAATATTCACCAAAGATCTCAAGCATCCACATCATTCTCCCTCGTATAAATAACTCACATACTTTTGCCCCCTCCTGCAAATGAATTGGTTTGTTTATGTTGTTGAATCAACCTTAACCATACTAATTTAATCGCCCTTGTTTACAATTGTCTATTCTATTCCAATAACCTCGGTCTTAATGTCTGCAGTGCTGTCGTCTCTCTCTGGACTCTTAAAGGGAGCAGATTACAATGAAGGCCCTGTATCATTCTGGTTTTTTGTTGGCTACAGGGCGAAGCATGTGTTCAGGGAGGAAACAGCTGCAGGAGCATCAAGCTCAGATCACATGTAGAACACAAATGGGAAGGTTTGGATGAAAGATAAGCAGGGTTGCGTGCAGATTGGGGGCCAAGGGTGGTGTAGGCCCCACTGGAAATTGATCGGCCACTTTATGAAACCACTTTGGCTCAGCTAAGGTATAATAAAGATTAAGATAGAACTACTTTGAGTGTTTCAGCCAGCCACCACTAGTTTTCTTTCTAGTTAAATGAGGCAAATATTCATTCTTAATACCTTAAATCAGTGGTTACCAACCTTTTAAAGTGAATATCTCAAACAATCCACTCCATAAATGCTATTGATAAGAGAGACAGTCTTCAACTTTCTTTAAATTCTACTAGAAATTAGAGCTGGGCGATCCCCCCCCCCAAGAAAATCTTTGATTAAAAAAACAAAACTCAATAAACGATTAGATTCGATGCCCCCACCCCATTTAAATTTAATTTAAAATTAAATAACTTGTCACTGTAAATTTATTTCCAAAATATACATTAATTTATACTTAAACTATACATTTAAAGTTCCTCCAGATCAAAAAATCAACATAGAAATCGACACAAAGTGCCTGTGCACTGTAGTTTTATACACTTGTTTGAATAAACTATGATGACAAAATGCCTGAGGTAACACTTGCAAAAAAATAAAAAGTGCCTCAAAGTGCTAATGTGAAATGAAGGGATTGAATAAAAAAAAAAAAAATCATTAAACTCGAGTTTCAGGAAAAACGGATTGATTTGACTTGCCAACTTGATTTTGAAATATTATTGATTTTTTGCCAGGCCTACTAGAAATGCCTAAAAGATCAAGATCTGCAGGTTGAATAGAATTACTTTACATTCATGATTGGACGGGAATAAGTCTATTCAAAAGTGATAGCATCACACAGTTGCTGCAGATTTGTCAGCTGCACATTTGTGAACAGCCAGTTTGAGATGATTTGAGAGCCACAGAGCCTCACCCTGCTGAAAGTTTCCATCAGGAGATGGTCACACTGTGGTGATAAAAGGGATGGGCATGGTCAGCAACAATACTCAGGCGTTAAAACAACTAAGCTTCTACCAAGAGGCCCAAAGTTTGCCAAAACAAATACCTGCCACAACATTCTGCTAACACCAGCCTAGACTGTTGATAAAGGCAGGATGGATCCCTTCATTTTCCTGTTCTTAGCTGACAGGAGTAGAACGAGGGGGGGGTTTCTTCTGCTGCCAAGTTTCATCTGATTCACTGTTGACAGCACTGTGGCTCAGTCAGTTAGGGCTTGGAGGGTGGCTGGTATAAGCCCAAACTGAAACATATTTGGAAGTTTGTTTGGTAGCTGGTGAGATGCAGGCTGACAGCCTAAGGGAATGTGACTGGATACTAGGGCTGAAAGATTTTGGATCAGAATCCCAATTTCAGACAACAATCATGTGATCGCCAAAGCTGCAGTTTTTACAGCGCTCCTGACTGACCCGGGATCTGTTGTGTCAACTATATTACACATACTATTTTACAAATTTGCAGCCAATTTGCACTTAAGAATGGCTCACAAATGAACCACTTAATCACAACTGTGAATCGGTTCTCATTCATCACTTAAAAGAGCTCTTTCATATGGCCCTTTTCCACTAGCACGCCTTGGCCCTACTCTACTCGGCCCTACTTGATTTGCAGCGTGTTTCCGCTAGCCTGGTTTCTCTTAAAACGAGCTAGTTTTAGTACCTACTCCGCTCTGGTTCTAAGCGAGCTGAGTCGATACTAAAAGATGACGTCGCTGACTGCCGGCTACTGATTGGTCAGATAATGTCATCATTGGCGAGTCATGAGCGCGACGACCTAGCATGCTAGCGGTAGCTACCATTAGCTTACCCTCATAGTCTTTTCTTTGCAGCTGGATTGCTCTCGTCCTCGGCTTCATTCTGTTGTATAGCTTCCAAAACTCTCCTGTGCTTCTCAAGGGGTATTTCTTCTTACCACCTGCAGCCTTCTTCTGCTTTCCTTTTTTACTCGGTTTGTGACAAAAAGCCACAGATTGTTGTGTCACGCTCAAAATGACATCACCGCAGAGCTGCTCAGCGGTTTACAGCGACACTGCACCCCGTTGGGCAGGCGACTGGGGCTAATGGAAAAGCAGCACAAGGCGAGTAGAGTAGAGCAGGGTAGAGTCGAGTAAAGTAGAGTAGGGCTAATGGGATAGGGCCAATAGAGTTTACTCGTTTGCAACATGACATCGGCACTTTGGAGGTGATGGTGAGCAGGTCAACAACACAACGCCTCTGTTTAGGGGCAGAAGTTGGATTTTCCCTTAAATAATGAAAACAAATTATTTATGATCAATATTAGATGTAGAATAATGTGTTATGTGCTTTTGATCATTTATTTCCTTACTGTTGTCTATACATATACATAATGGTACATAATGAATATTACGCTGAAGCTTGATTCAAAGAAAAAATTCTTTATCGAATACAAATCACGATATATTCCAGAAAAATTGCAATTGCAAACAAATGAAGTACAGTGAATGTTGCTGGTGGTGCTCAAGAGTGATGAATGATGTAGTCCCAACTAGGCATAGATTCCCAAACCTGACCTATCTTTCTGTCATCTCAAACCACTCTGGTCTTTCACATTTGACCTCTGGGTCTCACTCACTGGATGTTTTCTCTCATTGTGACCATTCTCTATTAATCCAAGAGATGATTTTGCATAAGATCCCAATAGATCAGCAGTAACCATGCCTCTTTCAGAGTCTCTTAAACCACTTTCCTACCTCATTTAGTTTGAACTTCAGCAGGCCTTCTTGACCATCTACCTGCCTCGATGCATTGAGTTTCTGCCATGTGCTTGGCTGACCAGCTATTTTTGCCAATGAGCAGTTGTACAGATTTACCTAAAAAAGTGGCCAGTGAGTGTATATGACATTGGATCCATCATGTAAGTAATTTAATTCATCATTTTAGTTTCTGACTTTCTATAAGCTCCACAAGTTTTCAAAGAGTTTCAAATTTTCACTTTAGGTCTTCAGTTAGAGTCTTAAAAGAATTCAGACAAGGTTTAAAGGTTGTTTCTGTGTTGAGTCGCTCTAAAATCAAAGAACATACACACAGAAACATAACATCCATGTCATATGTTAGTGTTAGCTCTCAGAGTATGAGCCGTAATCACACTGTTTGCTCAGAAACCTCCTGCTGCCCCCTTTGAAGACAGAGCTCAGGTTGGCCTCATCAGTCCAAACAGAAATGTGCTCACGCCCCTGCAGATACGTTTTCTTATGTGGTGAAGAATTTTGCAGCTGTGGTTCATGGATTTGAAGTGTCTTAAACATCTGAGGCCTGCTCTGTATTTGTATCACATATAACTTTGGTGTTCCTTTACAGTTCACTCGAGGTACGAGGGCAGATATATGTACTGTACATTCATAAACAGTAATCTGAGTTATGGTCTGGTCAGTGGATTTCCAGATTGCCCCCCCCTCTGTGAGGTGTGTCTGTTATATAACACAGTGAGCAGATCCCTTCAGCAGTGACAGCAGCGTCTGCCAGCTCTGACCTCAGCTGCTCCTCTCTCAGCTCAAGCGGCAGTGTTACTCACTTTATAGTCAGACTCCAACGTGGGAAGAATTTTGGACTTATGTCAGTCTACCCTCCATGTTACATCATGCTGTGTTGACCTTATGACACTTTTCTCCTCAGTTTTGCTTCAGTCATGTTCTCCAGTGCTCTGAAAGAATTAACATGTCAGACAGATTTAAACTGTTATTCTTGCTCTGGACTCCTGAAGCACATGGACGAAGCTCTTCATGCTTTACAGAGACACAGATGATATTTTCAACAGGGATGCACAATATTGGTAAATGCAGATATAAGCATTTAAAGTTGATTGTGGATATTTTAGTACATGAAAAAATAAGCCAATGCTTACAGCTGATATGTTTGTCATACACATTGAGCATAAAAATGTTATTTATTGATTTATTGGCTGTAATACTTTAATGAATATTGACATTTAAAATAAAGTATTATTTATTAGAGAATAGGGCTGGGAAATATGGCCTAGAAATAAAATCCCCAATTTTTTTCCACAACACTCAATTTACAATTTTAATCGATTTTTCCTTCCCTAAAAGAAACAAAACTCCCAGTGACATAAAAATGAAACAAATCAAGTTTTGCCTTTATGTTGTCTAAATGTTTCCCTCTTAAAGTCAAAGTCTGGGTCATAAAAGGTTTATTATATAGTATAAACGTAGGCGGGTTTGTCTACATAAACACTAAAAGGCTGAGGTATTTTTGCAGTATGAGCATGAAACTCTCTGATCTATATTTAATCTACTTAAATAACAAATACAAGCCTATGAAAGTGCTTGTGCAAACCCTACAAGGCCGACCATCATGAAAATTGTACTTTTTTTCAAAAATTGCAACTACTTACAATTGGAGTAAACCAAGAAAAAAATCTCGATCTTCTGCAGACAGTAGTTCGAATTTATCGATTTAATCGATTTTTCGCCCAGCTCTATTAGAGAATCAAACTTATTTATTTTCTTCACATAGATAGATAGATAGATAGATAGATAGATAGATAGATAGATAGATAGATAGATAGATAGATAGATAGATAGATAGATAGATCGACCAAACTTTATTTATCCCTTTGAAAAACTCCCCCTTGAAATTAGGATTCCAGTGGCAGTTTAGCATATACATATATATATATATTTGAAGAAATATGGCTGGCTACTACTCCTTCCCATCCTCTGTCTTTCGGTTACTCCTCCTCCCCCTTAGTGAGGAGTTGTACAGTCTGATGGTCCGAGGGAAAAAGAAAACAGACTTCGACAATAAAAAACTGGTGAATTCTAGTGCAAATAAGACTTTTAGCTCTTTTGACAAAATAAGTCTGTATATCTCACTATCAGCGATAACAGGCCTATACATTTTAGCGTATTGAAAATCAGGAAATTTCCAATATCTTGCTTCCCTGATCTTAAAGCAGCACAGTTGCTTAAATGTGCAGTGAACTCTAAGAGTCCACGATAGACCTTTTCAAGATTATCATGCATCTTTGGTGTTTACATATCTGCTGATAGAGTACTTGATTGAGCCCTTCTATGCACATGAAAAGTCTACAGTATCTGGACTTTTCCCTTCTCCTTGTTTACAGTGCCAGTAGCTGCCCTGTTCCCTTGGCACTCCCAGAATAAACCTACCAGTGTGATGTGTTACCACAGTTTGAGCTCATTGGCCCAATGCAGAACATCAGCAGTAGAACTGATGAAAGCCCAAATCAACACAGCCAACATTATGCCCCTGTGGCGTTTTGCCTCCAATATGAACACAATGGAGACTGAATGGTGGGGCGAGTGATTCCTTTGTCCCCCCCTCCAGAGGTAACAGAGGTCTGATATTGGAGACGGGAGGCATGTGTGTTTGTGGGAGCACGTGCCTTACTGTGCATCCAAATCATATTGCAGCTAGAATGTTACAGTCACTATAGTGATTAATGTGAATGTCTAGAGATGTGAATATAACAGAGCCTTGTTTCACTCTTATTGAAACATTTAGGGGGGTTTGGTCAACCAATCAGAGTGGACCTGGTCCACATGGGGATGGAAGCCTTTGAGTGACAGGAGCTCCGACAGTGTCTCAGACAGAGTGAGAATACAGATGGATCAGGGATACTCTATATGTGAAATCTAAAGTTTTTTTTACATTAGTGACTGTGTTTCTGAGCTTTCTTTTAACCCGGCAACTGGACTTCTAACATCTTTTGAAGATGTTTTTCTTTTCTCCAAGAAGCCTCTTTGGTTCTGTTCAGGTCCAGAGCTGGAATGTAAAGCCAAAGTTGACAAAATGATCAAGTGCCACATGATATGCCAGTCTGTGTGTGTTCCTGGTCTAAGGGTGTGATTGAAGACCTCCTTACAGTTTTGGTCCTTGTTGTCATATGATCTACAATCCAACTCTCAACTTTCCCCATCAGATATCTAAACCCTACTGTTCATATTCCAATATCGTTTGGTCTCCACTGCATTGTGATCCATCTGCAGAGGCTGCAGTCCTTGGTTCAAGTTCCTCCTTTCCTGTGTCCTGCCTCACTCCCCCTGATTTTCCACTCCATTTATTGTCCCATATCAAGTCCCAAAATGTCATTCCTTTGTCAATATGTGTCTGATTTTAAAACAAATGAGTGCTAGAAGTTTTTAGGGGCCCATGTTGCAGTCAGAAAGCTCAGAATAAACCCCCCTCTGAGAGCAAATGTTTGCGTTTATAGTAAAAACCATAAATCCTAAAGGGGGCTGCTGTTTGTGGCCTCTGCTGCTGTTAACATTTCCCCTGGTGCCTCATGTGACAAAGTGACTAAATGTTGAACAGTGGTGATCTATGTTTCACATCCTCAGGATTGATTGCTCAAGTTTAATTTCCTATTCACGGCACAGCTCAGTATTCCCCTGCCACATGTACAGTAGCAGCAGAGCCCAGGATTTCTGCTGCTCTCAGCCTTTATTTCCATTGTGCGCCTTCCACACAGCACTTATAGGAAAAAACTTGTTCAGTTTAACGCTGGTGCCTCGTCATTTTTCAGCATTTGGCCTCTGCCAAACCTACGGGGAGGAAAAGGGCTGTGGAAGGAGAAGTGCAGGACGGAGCAGGAGTTTTTACAAGCAGTCTATCAATGGGAGGATAAGTGAAAACACATGTTCAGTCATTTTGGAGGATAAAGTGAGCTGGCCGAGGCTGACTGCAGTGCTGTTCTCTGCCTAAAGCTGCAATAAGAAGTGGTTTTAGTATAATCTGTGAGAATGTCAACTCAATAATGTTTTCAATCTGCTCTTCTTTTGTTCTGCTCAGGGAATGATCATCAAGAATATGTCCTTCAAGGCCGGGCAGACCATGACCATCGTCGGAGTCACAAAGCCTGATGTAACAAAGTGAGTATCATCGAGATAATGTGGAAGGAAAATGCTGAAGTTTATTGATTTGGATGTCTTGCACTCCTGTCCTTGCACTGTTATTATATATAACAGTGAGGCACAAGCTTTTAAGTACAGAAACAGTGACATAGTGCTAATTAATCCATGTAGAAATACGGACCATATTCATGTTCTACTACAGCTAACTTTGATTTTTTTTTTTTAAATTGCATAGCTTTGTTTAATTTACCTGTGTTTGTATATTTCATTTGCTTAGCTGTTAATTTGTTGTTGAGATACAGCCATGAAAGTGAAATATGAGTTGTGATAAAGGTCTGATTTTGTGGTTATAAACTTCAATGAAATTATTACGACAAAAAAGGTACTCAGATACAAATGAGTAACTATAAAATAGTCAACAGGGAGCACTAGCCTCCTTCCTATGATGCACGACACACCTCAAAGTCAAAGCAATACTAGACCAGCTCTGACCTTTTTAGCAAATAAGCCTGGTCTTGACCCTCTTACAATACTTCAGTGTGACCATGAAACAATCCAAAGTAAATATAAAAATCTGAAGCCTTTTGTTTCCATTGTTTTTACTGAATGGTGTCCACATGGCATTAGTTTTTTATATCATATTGGCATTTCATCCACATTGAGCTGGCTTTTTTGGAGCTAAAAACACAGATTATTTAAAGTGGGTCCCAGAGTGGGACTGCTTGAACATGACAAAAACCACAATCACAATTATTTTAACAAATGTTAAGATCACAGTTACAAAACAAGCACTCTCTGATTTTTATTTGCACACGTACACAGCATGTGCTTCAACAGTCTTTACAGTATCACTATGAACATCACAGAACAGACTATAAGTAAAATATAATCAGAAATAAAACTAAAAATAATGATGGATGGAAAAAAGAAGATACATATCCAGCATTTTGTGTCATTCAGCCCTTTTCAGAACCCTACTGTGTGAAGGAGAGATATACAAATTTGAAAGTTGTTTCTTTTTAATTTGAGAGGCTGTCCACCTGTCGATGAGTTTCAGAGTATCTGCCAAATTTATTAATCTTATGGGAGTGTGTGGCCTGAAACTGCACTTTGAGTTTCCAAGTTTTACAAACAATGTGCATATTTTCTGAAAAATGATCTCATAGCCCGACTGCTAGGCCTTAAATATTCAGACCTTAGGTACGACTCAGCCTGGATGTGGCCCTTCACAAAAGGGCAAGCGAACATGACACGGTCAAAAGGAAAAGGCAAATATAAGGTTTTATTCTCAACTGAAGTGCCGCCCACATGGAGACAAGTTCAGTTTTTCACTGTACGGGTGTTTCATTGGGCATTTTGGGAGCCCAAAAACACATTTTTGAAACCAGTCCTCAGTCTGAATCAATCCCAAGACCTCTCCCTTGTGTCTCTGGGTTTACAAAGAGTACATATTTCTGAAACATTGATCTCATAGCCTGAACACTTTCCACAAGTCCTTATGTTGTCAGCGTTGTGAGAGAAATCCTTCTCTGTTGGATGCCTTGAATACTTCCTTTATATGGCTGTATTTTGACTGGCAGGACTCCCAGTCTACTTTCCCTGTAGTTTTGTAGTCTTCTTCTTCTTCTGTGGTGTTTGTTAACATTGCACACGTCTTATGCACATGCTCCATGTCTCTCTCATTTTAGTGCATGTCTGTGGCAGCAGTCACAGAGCCATCCAAAGGTCTGGGCCCGTGTTCACAAAACACCTTCAGGCTAAAAGTCGCTCCTGACTTGCTGATTTAGGAGAAACTCTCAAAAATAATGGACGAGTCAGTCCTGATTTAGGACTCCTAAATTTTTCTCCTAAAAGTATTTCACAAAGCATTTTAGTGCTAAAACAAGCTCCTACACCTTTGAGAAGTTAGGAGTAGTGAAGAGGACTCAGATCCACCTCATGATCGCATGAACATTTTGGAAAGATACAATAACAACTAGAAAAGCACTCAGAGAGCGCAGACCTTCTCCAGCACCACAGTCCTCTCCCATATTGTGATTTTCACCATAAATATAAGTCCTACCTTTATTTCATGTAAATATTTAGATTCCTTGACCATGAAAACATACCATTAGCAATTGGATTCATAATGGTATCTATTTTAGCTTAGTAGTTATTCACCAAAATCACATTTTTCATCATGGCAGCCAGTTGCTGATCCGGATCAACACCAAAATTGAATAACTTCTTCCTTTTCCCATGCTGAACATATTCTAAAAATTTCATCAAAATCTACCCATAACTTTTTGAGTTACTTTGTTCACAGACAGACAAACTCTCCCAAAAACATAACCTCCTTGGTGGAGGTAATGAGCTTCTGAAAAGTAGCCTACATTATTTTTATTTGAAGGTCTTTATTTAAATATGCCAAAATGACATATTTCTCTAAATTGAGCTATTTCTATGTAAAAAGTTCTAACAAAGACACATTCCCTGTCAGCCAGCTGTGTTCGAAATCGCTCACTATCACAGATATAGTGCACTATATAGTGTGTTCGCCATTTTGTAGTGTTGTTCGAATTCTCAGCAGTTAATTTCATCCACTATATAGTGCACTACAAAATACCCACAATGCACAGCAAATTTGAGTGTAGATGCGATGTACACTATACCGTACTACCACAATGCAATGCGGTCGTGTTTTTCCATAGAAGAAGAAGAGAACGGAGGCTGTTAGGCACTGCTTTTATTCATAAATGTAAATAAACGTTAGAGTATTGTTAAAACGTTCATAGTGTAGCTTTTTAACGTCTTCTAGCGGCTGTAAACAGCTTAGAAATCTGCTACTTATCCTCCCAAATGCCCGGTTTGTTTACGTGAATTTCGGCTCGTCCACTTCCGTCACAGGAATAACCGGCTCATCTGCTGACGCTATGACGTTTAGAAAATTTCAGTGTAGTGTCCGAAATGTCGTTTGGTCATTCCCTATGTAGTCCACTATTTCATTTACACTACATAGGGAATAGTGAGTGAGTGAATGAGTGGACGATTTCGAACACAGCTACTGTAGGCGTTGTGAGTCAAGTGGTTCCTGAAACATGACATCATCCATAGCAACAGGGTCTGAAACATGACATCATCCATAGCAACAGGGTCAGCTCCACCCCTTTCTTTTAGCTTTAGAGTTCTCTGAATTCCTTTTTAAGATTTAGTCTCAGCAGCTTTATGAATCGGTTTTAAAGGTGCAGTGTGTAGAATGTGGCATTTTATACATCCACCGCATTTCGCCAAACAGAAACAGTGAATATAGAAGATATATGTTTCTATTTGTATGTAAAGTCTGTCAAAATAGGAGAACAATCATCCCCATAAAACGTTTGTTTTATTTTTATTTAGTTAGAAAAATCGGTAACACTTTACTTGACGCATACCTTTATAATGCATTATAAGTACATTTATAAAGCATTATAATGCCATTATAGCGCTGTATAACTACAGTTATAAACACTCATAAATGATCATAATGCTTTATAACAATAATCATAACACACTATACAGCATTTTATCATCGCTTACAAGGTCAGATATTATAATACATCATAACTGTTATCAACTCACTGACAATGCCCACATACATAATGAATTATACATATATTCATTACATGCTTATAAACGTCTATATCTATCAATATAAACACCCATAAATCTGAATAAGTCTTTATAAAAATGTGCTTAACACATTATAGAGCAACGTATAATGACGTATACCACAGCATTTTTAAGGATCTGAGTCTGAACAAAGCAGCCAAGCTGTAGATGTGAAAACCACCTGAGTCCAACCTTTCTGTGAATCTGTCTGCAGTGTTTTGTGAGGTAGATAATGGGAGACATGGAAGAAACTAAGCCATGGGGGTGAATCTGCTCCCTCAAAATAATCTCTCTTCAGCCCAGTTTCACTTCTTGTTTGGCTGAGGCTGCAGAGTTGAACTTATGAAACACATTCCTCTGTTTCCTTCCAGCTCTTGTTTTTCTTTGCTCATTTTATTTCCCTGTGGAGCTTAGTAACCGATTTCAACATTATTTATTTACACTAACAGAGATGCAGGTGAATAACCAGCTGTTGTTGTGATACCTTTTATCCCCCCTTCATTGATGTCAGTAACAGTTATCCAATGAGAATTGAAACGGCAGATGAAGCTGATTTAGTATTTAAACAACTGGCATCTTATTACATATTAATGAGCTTTATTTAATGTTATACATCTTTACTCTGTACCTCAGTTTTGCAGTGAACATCGGGCCCCATGAGAACGAGTTCACCATGCACATCAACCCCCGATTCTGTGCCCACGGAGACGAGAACACGGTGGTCTGCAACTCCTACCAGGGAGGGAACTGGTGTGAGGAGCAGAGAGAGGGAGCATTTCCTTTTGTGGCAGGAGAAGAGTTCAAGGTCAGATTTTTGTTATTGTCTATGAGCTGTTAGATGAACTATTTTACCTCATATTGATATCTAAAATTTGTGTAACATGATGGATTCTTTTGTTTTAATTTTTTTTTTTTTTTATACTGTATTGTGTCAGTTGGTGTCATTAATTTATTGATACATGTCTTAATGTTTCAAAAAATATTGGCACATTTTTCCCCTTTCATTTTTTGTTGTTTCACCACCAACCAGACAGAATATATAACATACAAAAAAAAAACCCAACTGATAATTGTAGTATCATAATATCATAATATTGGATAAATAATACAATTCCAAATTCATTATACATATATGGCAGTGCAGCAACTTTCCATATATATCCTTAAATTGGGTTTACATTCAAGGCATATATTTCCATTATTTATGTATCACTGACATAAAGTATAACACAATAATTTAATTAACAAAGAAAAAGAAAATCAGACAATTATATACAGGCTACATATAAAGAAAAGGAAAAGAGAGAGAGAAAAAAACTAAAGTAAAATAATTAGATAGATACAAATAAATAAATAAGTAAATAGATTGGCTTTCTGTATCATGCAGTTAATTCATATTTAAGCTATACATGAAACATAAGAAACGCACTTCATCTGATTTTATTCCACATTTACATTGTCAATTTTATACCTCATATGAAAGGAGCCCAGCCTCCTTTTCTATTTATCTTATGGGTTATTTTTTCCATCCTATAAAGCTGTGCACTGTTTCTAACCACTTTTTCAAGTTAGGAGGTTCAGTCTTTTTCCATTTTCTTGTGATCTGCATTGGTGCTGTTATTCTTAGGATCCAATAAAGGTCCAGTTCGTTTTTTTTAAATTCTGGGATGTAGTCCAATTAGAAGAGACTGTCTTTCTGTGCATCAGACTTTACCTAACATTTTTTCAATTTCATTGAGGACATCTGACCATAACATCTGTAATTTTTTACATGTAAGAAGAACATGTAGATAGTCTGCATCATGCATTATTCTGTGTATACTTGGACAAACCAGTTGGAGTCCTGAAATACTGTACAATTATCTTCCAAGCATACTCCTGCCAATATGGTGACTTTATGTATCGGTAGATGTCTTTGAAACTTTGATTCCACTCATTGTCATTCAATATTATACCTAGCTCCTCCTCCCATTTCACTTTAATATTTCCTAATTTATCAGATTTAATTCCCTGCAATATTTGGTTTGTTTGTCTTACAACATTTTTAAGCTCATGACTTTGATTTGTCTTTATCATGTATCTCAAAAGGGGATGGAGATCTTCTAAGGTTCTAATTTGAACTTTTTCTTCTAAGTAACTCCTCACTTGCAAGTATTGATAAAAATGGTTTGTTTTAATTATTTTAATGAGGATGAATCTCTGAAATTTGTGCTATGACACGTAGTTTGGGCTAGAAAATAAGCAACATATTCATAAATGTTTTAAAAGTAAGGCAACAATAAAGCATCATGATCTTGCAGAATTACACCACTCAATATTTTGATTTAGTTATGATATTTAAATGATTAAAAATTGAAGATGTGGTAAAATGTTTTCAACTAAAAATCTGACCGTAGAGAAAACAATCAGGATGTTTTTATGTGTATAAAAGTAGAGATCATACTTTATTTTCAATGACAATTATAACAAACATATTTCAGTTTATTAACCACAGTGGGAAATCTTTCTCATGCAGTTTCAATTAGGCCCTTAATTTCATGAAATCATCCGAAACAATAGACAAAATCTTCATGTTATTTTTAACTTTGTACTGATTTATTTTATCGATGTCTCAAAATATGCAATAACTCATAAAAAAAAAGACAAAAGATGTTTATTTTTGAACTTCCCTCAAAACAAATATGAACACACAGCAACTCTAAAATAAAGCATACGACGTCTTCATGGTTCTGGTAAAATATTGCAAAATAATTGCGATTATCATGAGCTTGTGATTATTTCTTTGACTATAATTGTGGCTCCAGAGTTTATTTTATGATCTGCTCCCTTTGAGCTCCTGATGGAGAAGTTGCAGTAAATATGTGAATGTCTTCTTTTTTAAAACTTGGTTCAAACCTGTTTAAGCCAGAGTTTTACAAGAAACGTCTCCTTTTGTCTCTCCAGATGGTCATTGAATTCACCCCCGAAGAGTTTGTGGTGACTTTCTCAGATGGATCCGCGATCCACTTCCCAAACCGCGTCGGAGCCGACAAATACTCCTTCATCAGCTTCGACGGAGAGGCTCGCATCAAGAGCTTTGAGATCAAATAATTACACAGCTCCAAGTGTAATCTGCAGTAGTTTAATTAATACATTATCTGGCCACAGCTTTTAACTCTGAGTGCTCTACATGTGGGTTTAGAATAGTGCCTTACATGCTTGTGAAGCAAATATGCAAGAGTTGAGTTTGTTTACATTTGCTGATTAAAGCAAAAAGATGGATAGATGATAGATTCATACGCCAACATATTGGGCATGAACAGTGTTGTAGTTTCAAACAGGAAATGAACCCAAAGCCGTGTCATCTGTCTGTCATTAGATTTGATTTTATCAGTGTTTAGTCAAATTTACAGGATACATCAAGCTGATTTGTGTTGTCGGAGCCTTGAAATGCTGCACGCTCTCCTGTTTTCCCTCCCAGACATTCCAGATTTGTACCCAAGGATAAAGCTTCCTTTGCATCCTGCAATAAAACATTTTGTTTAATGAGAAACTCACACCTTTGTGGTTCTTTCAAACTTATATGTCATATTATATATTGAAAAAAAGACAGACATAGCATGGTGCAGGGACAGATGCTTTCATAGGCCCACCAGGTGACATGCATTGTGAGGGTTTCATCAGCAGAAAAAATAAGATAACAATAAATATGTTTCCCATGTTCTTTGGATTATCATTGACTGTAAAACTTTATGGTAAAAAAAATTAAACTTTTTAATTGATGCTTTTATAGTTTCTAAACCCTTTGCATAGTTTGAAAAGTAAAAGTGAAAGAGGTCATATTTGCTTATTGTTTTCTGATTGGTTGACCAGTCTACTTTGTGGAAAATTGTTGGTTCAGTGCCATGTTTTCAACAGCTCTGCACTCTTTCTTGGACGGCGCAGTAGCTCAACAAGTAGCGCACATGTTTCAGAGGAAGAGGGTTTGATCCCTGTGTCGGTCGGAGTCTTGTTTGTGGAGTTGGCATGTTCTCCTGGTGCATGCATGTGTTCCCTCTGGACATTTAGGCTTCCTCCCACAGACCAGAAGCATAAACCAGCATACACCAGAGGCGGGTGTCACCTGGGGTAGGCTCCAGCCCCCCCACGACCCCGACAGTGATAAGCGTTATACATAAGGGCTGGATGGATGGATGGATGCATTCTTTCTTAGGTCTATCTCTGCCCTGGGCTTGTCACTCCAAGCCAATTGGCTTGAACTCCAGATGTAACCATGGAGGAGAGTCTGTTTCTATGGGAACGCCCACAAAACCTCACGTCCAGCCAGCACCGAGGGGGAAAACAAACTGCTCAGGACAAAGCTTTGAGGCTGCCGGGTGCCCATTTGCAACACAAACAGCATTAAAATTCAAGTTTAAGTTAATTTCATCCAGCTCAGAGCTGAGAACACTGTAGCTTGGAGCCATTCTCAAAAGTTTAGTCTCCTGTTAAATAAAAAAACATTTGTAAGTCCCTACTCATGAATAAGACATTGGTATTTGATTATTAATGTTGCTGTTTCATAGTTATAGAATTCAGATGTCCCTAAATGCTCATTATAGTCACAATGCTTCAACAATATTGTCTAAAAACTCTTTCCAAAAACAAGTCTGAATAACAATTTGCTTTTCACATAGACCATTTTAATACATAAAATGTGCCAAAGTGTTCTACAAAGTTAAAAATCAAACATTCAAGCATTATGCCCACTTAAAGACAGTAAACATTTAGTAAATATAAAATATACATATTAAAAAAAACTTTTCTATCCAGTCAGTTAACAAAATCTTTCACTCACCTATTTAAACAGTATTTTTTAGGGTCATTATGTCACCTATTTATTGAAATAATATAAAAAACTATGTTAAATTAAGTATATAGCTGCTCCATCACTGTAATGCATTATTCTCTGTTAGAAATGATGTGACAGGACAGTTTGCTATTTGGACCAGTAGATAGCGCCATTGCTATTTCAGTGCAATAACCTCGAGGCTTTTGGTGATTCAGGTCAAACATACAATATTAAAATGACATTAAAATACTAGTAAATTAATTTATGTGTCAATGAAATTATGTATTTCTCCTTAATTTTGCAATTTAAAGTTTGCAATCATATTTTGTGCTATTTTAGCCCGTATTAATTAGGCAGTTTTAATACTTTATGGCACATTTTGTAGGGGTTTACTGTAAGTGTGCCTTTTTAGGGATGTGGAAGGCTTAAATTAAGCAAAAGATGCTCCAAGAGGAAAATCTTGAAGAAAAAGGTTGGTGTATTTACAACAAAAAATGTCTCCCTTTCTGCTCTGCTGATCTATTCTTGACAGTTATCTGTTCCTTCCTTTTCTTTAACAAAAAATGTGGTAACAAAGAATAAGAATAAGACCTAAATATGTGCAATAGTTCCACCCAGAGACCATCTTTTCTGTTTGAGAGGCTCGTGAGTGTTATTATAATCTGATCTGATGTAACAGGGGGCAATGTGTGCACGGCTGAATATGAGGAGCTGAATAAAGAGCAGAAAGTGAGGAGTTTATGAGTGAACAAAAAAACAGGTTCCCGTGCTTTTATCCTTCAGGACAAAAGCTTCATGAATGTGCGTGCTGCTGGCTTTTTTTCATGTTTTATGCATCAGTCTGACATGCTTTCTCTGAGTCATTCAGCCTCTATGTGTGTGCATGTGTGTGTATATGTATGTGTGTGTCTGTTGGGTAATCATCGGTCTGTGGTACCTGGTAGAGTCAAAGGTGTTTTCTCCAGAAGAGGGGAGCGAGCAGATTCCGTTGCCATGATGACCACTCGTCCCCTCCCCTCCTTTCCCGTATTTTTGGTCCCTTTGCCGTCTCAATCAGTCATTCCTCAGATGTGGCCCATTCTTCTTCTTGCTTTCCTAATTGGAAATAATTCATTTTCAGACTTCACTGATTCATTATTTTTTGCAGGCAAGATCAATATCCAAGGCTGGAAAAACAAAATGTGTTTGTGTTTAAGATAAGGCTCCAGAATAACAAACAAATGTAAAATAGTTTAACCATGAGAAGAAGCTGGCATTGGCTGGGGCCTCGTGCTTCAAGGGGCCTAAAGATTGGGTTGTTACCATTCAAGTCAAAGTGCAGATTTCTGTTTACAGGTTCCAAAAATGTCCTTTTTTAAAAAATATGTTATTGATGCAAATTTTTCTTCTATGCAGATTATATGATTTTATTTACTTCTTCATCTTCTTTGGAAAGGACAACAAATTAATTGCAATCAGCTTTTGTTTTTCAGAAAAACCTTCATTCCCTAAAACTTCTACTTAATGCCATAAAACTTTATTGACGTGCTTCTCAAGGTCCAAGACATAAAATCATGACAGCATGAAGATTTATATCTAAAGTTACGAGGCGACTGAATGTGTTCAGACTCATAAATATCTTGGTTTCTTGCTGGGAAACAATCTGTCTTTGAGCCAACATATTGACTGTCTGACAAAAACTGAGGGTGAAACAGAATTTTTCTTTCTGAGCAAATATGTATGTTATTATATGGAACTTTTGAGCTGCTGTCTTGGAAAGGACCCCCTTTGAAAATAGGTCTTTGTATCACAGTGGGAATATTCGGGGTAGAATAAAATTTAAATGAATTTTAAAAACAGTTTTCTTTAAAATCAAACATTTTGTTTACACATTACCTGCTTAAATCTCCAAGCTTTTATGGAGGGTGGTATAATTCAACAAATGTCTTATAAAAAACAGCCTCTAAAGGGACAGTTCGGGGTTTATGAAGTGGGGTTGCTCAAGGCACGTGGTAGGTAGATACTGTAGGTACACTATATTACCAAAATTATTTGCTCACCCATCCAAATGATCAGAATCAGGTGTCCTAATTACTTGGCCTGGCCACAGGTGTATAAAATCAAGCACCTAGGCGTGCAGACTGTTTCTACAAACATTTGTGAAAGAATGGGTCGCTCTCAGGAGCTTAATGAATTCCAGTGTGGAACTGTGATAGGATGCCACCTGTGCAACAAATCCAGTAGTGAAATTTCCTCGCTCCTAAATATTCCACAGTCAACTGTCAGCTTTAATACAAGAAAACGGAAGAGTTTGGGAACAACAGCAACTCAGTCATGAAGTGGTAGGCCATGTAAACTGACAGAGCAGGGTCAGCGGATGCTGAGGCGCATAGTACGAAGAGGTCGCCAACTTCCTGTAGAGTCAATCTCTACAGACCTCCAAACTTCATGTGGCTTTCAGATTAGCCCAAGTACAGTACGCAGAGAGCTTCATGGATGGGTTTCCATGGCCGAGCAGCTGCATCCAAGCCTCACATCACCAAGTGCAATGCAAAGCGTTGATGCAGTGGTGCAAAGCACGCCGCCACTGGACTCTAGAGCAGTAGAGACGTGTTCTCCGGAGTGATGAATCACGCTTTTCCATCTGACAATCTGATGGACGAGTCTGGGTTTGGAGGTTGCCAGGAGAACGGTACATTTCGGACTGCATTGTGCCAAGTGTGAAATTTGGTGGAGGGGGGATTATGGTGTGGCGGTGTTTTCAGGAGCTGGGCTTGGCCCCTTAGTTCCAGTCAAAGGAACTCTGAATGCTTCAGCACACCAAGACATTTTGGACAATTCCATGCTCCAGCTTTGTGGGAACAGTTTGGAGCTGGCCCCTTCCTCTTCCAATGTGACTGTGCACCAGTGCACAAAGCAAGGTCCATAAAGACATGGATGACAGAGTCTGTGTGGATAAACTTGACTGGCCTGCACAGAGTCCTGACCTCAACCCGATAGAACACCCTTGGGATGAATTAGAGTGGAGACTGAGAGCCAGGCCTTCTCGACCAACATCAGTGTGTGAGCTCACAAATGCGCTTCTGGAAGAATGGTCAAAAATTCCCATAAACACTCCTAAACCTTGTGGACAGCCTTCACAGAAGAGTTGAAGCTGTTATAGTTGCAAAAGGTGGACCGACATCATATTGAACCCTATGGGTTAGGAATGGGATGGCACTTAAGTTCATCTGTGAGTCATGGCAGGTGAGCAAATAGTTTTGGTGATATAGTTTAGGTAGGATTTTTATTCAGTCAGCATACATTGTACAATAGTTGTCACAAAAAAAATAACATAGACATTTTAAACAAACCAGAATTCTTATAAGTAGTGACCGAAAAGGCATATGCAGAAGCAAAATGCTTATCTGAGCCTAGCCCATATATTTAACCAAAATAAACTACCAAAAACCAAATATAAAGAATCAACATTAACAACATCATTACATCATCAACACTTATAGTTTTCAAAGATAACTTTGGAGACCATTTTTCTGAAGATATAACATGAATTGCAGGTTTTTAAATTTATATTTGCATCATTCCATAGTTAAACCCCAACTACAGGAACACATCTCTTTTTTATACCTTTTCTAGCTTTCTGGACAGAAAACTTGCAAACACCTCTTAAATCATATTGAGTCTCCTGAATTGAGAAGAACTTTTGCACAGCACTTATAAATCTAATCATCCCAAAGAACAACTGGTCCTAAGGGAAGATAGATGATATGTAGCCATATGTGGTGCCGCCAAATGTCTTAGGATGACCCTACATTTAGAGAAAAACTTCATAAGCTAAACTACATAAAGATGTTCTGTTTGCACCCATGACTAATGGCATGTTGTCATCACTCAAGTCATTTTAAACTAATTTTAGTAAAGTTAGTTTTGTTGTTTCTTGTGGAGACTGACAACCTGAACAGCTGATTAGAGGAAGCAGCTCATTGCTAGTAGAAGGATATGTAGCACACACTGTATGTTGCATCATAAATTAGTTCCAAAGTGAAATACTGAATATAATCTTACTGTAGTGTCTAGTCAAGCCAAAGTAGTTTTTTTACACTGTAATGCTGAGGTCAGACCATAAGCTTTTTTGTTGACAACAATGTCCATTATGTCAGATTAGGCGACCACAGAGCCATAAATTCATCCTGTTACTTTCCAGACAGGCCTGACAGATTGGGAAGAAGGAGGGGCAACACCGAAGACAGCAAACAAACACACTGTGTTCAGAGTACAGTGCTTTTGTTTATCTCCACTGAATGATTCTTTAGTTTGACGATAACTGCAGAAGTCCGTCGCCATGTTTTCTCTACTGTTTCTCCTTTGACAGTCTGTGGTAACTCCTCTGTAACACATCCCAAAGGCAGGGGTGTTGTTTTCAAAGCGTTTTCTCTTTCTCGGACATGCAGAGCTCCCTGCGCTGTCATTGGTCAACATCTCTGATGTGGTGGGACAGATCATAGGCAGCAGGGATAAAGTCAAAGCTGCTGGACTTTCTGTCTTGGAGTCTTTACGCATCCTAGACTGGACTGTTGTTGACAGATAGTGTGGCACACACTGAAAGATGTAACAACTTTTTTTCCCCCTTTATTTTTTCCCAATTGTGCAACACCACTGTGATGCATAATTTATACAAAACAAAAAGAAAAATTCCAGAGAAATTCCTTGTTTATACATCAAATCAAGAGAAATACCATAATAATATATTAGAACACAAATAAAACAAGAGAACCCAAAGACATTTAAATGAATAGTAGCGATCATAATAAGAAAAAATAACTAAATAAGACTATGTTAACGTAAATACTTATACAGTGTGGTTAAACCTTTGCAATTGATAGATTTTTTACATAGTAAAGTAAAATAGTACATATAATACATATATAAATACAATAAATGCCAACAAACATAGTAAGATAGATATGCCATTGATACACAGTCCAAAATCAAGTTAAGCTGAATAGCATAGTTACAAAAATCCATTAAAAAGAAAAAGAAAAAAAAAAACAAAACAAGTGCTTCCCCTTTTGGTTGTTGACTGATTCCCTTCAGTGTTAGTTATTTACATTCACTGTATGCATGGTTAGAGTTACTGTTTTTCTTTTCCCTTCTTATTGTCAGTTCAAGAGAGGTATTAATACAACTAGTGTTAGCGTTATTATTATCGTTAGTTTATGTCTCTATTTTCCATATAGTTTTCCCATTTCATCCACAATATTTTATTATTTCTTGGATTCCCTCTGATTTTATATTTTAACTTCTCCGTTTCTTTTATTTGTTCCATCAGTTCTCTCCATTTAACTAACCCTGGGCTGACTTTCCACAGCCAATTTTATAGTAATGAGTTTTAATGGGACAGCTCTCATTATTCTAATGAGGTATTCATCATCTGAATTCATTGTTCCACCATGGAACTTACCTAACAGAGTAAATTCATGTATGTAACAACTTCTAGTGTGAACCAAAATCATGCATAAGTCGTGTAGTCTGACCCTGGCATAACACTAAAAGTGGGGTCATTACAAAGTTTCCATGGTGCAATATATAGCTTTTTAACCCATAAATACCAGAATGATACCAGACTCTCCCCACAGGGCAGAGCTGGCCTGTCGATTTTCTGCAGTCATTTTCATGGGTGCCATGAGCCTTGGGCAGAAATCCCAAACTTTCTCTTTAAAGAAAGCTGTCAAGGACACACACTGAAAAACTGTTTTTCAGACTGTCTTGTGAGATTTAAGTTATAAAGCACTTCAATTTTCAGCTTATCTTCAAAGACAAAATGTTTACAGTGCAAAAATCCATTTTTTCTTTTTAAAGAAATATCTGTGGACAAGTATCAGGATGTTTTGTCACACTTGTCCTAAAAATGCTCATTCTTCTTTTGTTGACATTCAAACGTCCTCTTTATTTTGTATTTATTGCTGTTTTCCTGCTTCATTGAGGATTTGTTTTCATTGTTCTTCAGAGACATCTGTCACAATCCCCTCAGGACGGCACAGCCTTTATATATTTCGTATTTTTTTGTCTGATGGATTCTTAAAAAGCATATAAACTCTCATCTTGATTTAAAGTCCCCATGGAAACACTGTCATGATTCTGCAGCCCAACAGGTCCCCCTTGTTTGTGTATCACCGTGTTCGTCAGATCCAAACATGAGCCCGAGGTGAGGCGAGGATGTGGAACATGAATCCACGACTGCAGTCAGCTCAGGAGGGCCCACGCACATCTCAACGTGTGGCTGATAGCTTCAGTGCAAAAATCTGGAGTCATGCTGGCGCTAAATATAGACAAAGGTTTTATGTAAGCATGCGGTGAATCACTCCAGTCCACACATACCAGCATATTTAGGCTCAGTGAGCAAGTGACACGGCACAGGTGAGGCAAACACATAAGATACATGAAGATAACGTGCCAACGCAGCATATGCTCACTTCCTGCCCGCTGTAATTACACACATTAACATACATAAAAAGAGCGTGTGTTCCTCCAGGGTGAGGGGATTTGTTAATCAAAGCACAAACATGATTGATTGGACGTGTGCAGAAGGCTGCAGGGATGTCCTTCACCTGTTTCATACACTGTTTGAGATGCAGGAAAGAGTCTGAACACACAAAAACACACTTTTCATCACTGACAAAAAAAAACAAGAGTTTGTACAAATTCTGGTTCAACAAACTAACACTTATCACCATAAGCTATATTCAACTCCAAGTCTACACAAATTAAAGATAGGAGAAGGTTGAGTCGATACATTTTAATCACATTTTTTTGCTTATGAATTTGCACCATTTAATATGTGCTGCATTTTGAATTATTTTTTCATTTGCCACTTTTTTATTGGTACATTATGACTTTATGGTGCGATCACCTCACAGCAATAAGGTTGCTGGATCACCTCCCAGGTCGAGCAGTGCCATCAGTAAGTTGTCTGAGTCCTTGTTTTCCAACCTGGGGTCCCTCAGAGGATCTAAGGGGGGTTCAAGGCTTTGTTAGCTTTGAGGATGTCAAAAATTAGTGAAAATACTCCCAATCAAAATCTTAAGATCGGTTAAAAAAAAGCAAGGATTTGCATTTTGCAGTGTTGGATCTTCAGAGGATTCTAGGTAGAGCTTCAAAATGCAAAAAGAAGAAATGGGCATGATAAAATGTTAGTAATTTGTTGAAAACAGCAATTAAACTGATCAAAATTTTAAGATCATAGCTGAAAAAAGCACAAAAAAGTGTCAAAAAAAAGACTCAGTAATGAGCAGCTCCACCATTCTTGCTCATCAATTAAAAAATGTTATTTAATCATGCTTGATTCAAGTGTTTCAAGGAGTGAAGTGGAAACCAGTTAATAATTAAATCATTAAAACACCTTGACAAGTTGATAACTACACACAAAAAAGAAAACACCACAAAATATCTAATGCTGTGACACTTCCCAGTTAGGCTGTTGAACGAAATTAGCCTTTTTAGTGTAGAAAATAATCTTCTTGCTCATTAATTGGATCTTACGGAGCTGGTGACATTGTATAGAAAAATAATAATGCGTGGCCACGAGAAAGTAAGGCGAGGCCACAAGATAGTAACGCGTGGCCATAAGATAAATAATGCGTGGCTACGAGAATATAATGCGTGGGATTTTTTTTTTTTTTTTTACTGAATTTTTTGATATTTGCTTATAGTAAAAATGGGCCTCAAATGCCTGATTTTGATGTGCTCTCAATCAATAATGTTGAAGTAAAATTGTCTGGAAATTAGCAGTTATTTTTCCACGGTGCCACTGAACGCACCACCGTCATGCCTCCGTAACATTTGGCCTACTGTAAAATTTGGGCAAAGTGCGCAACAGAATTTGAAACCTGGATGGCGTGACCGCATTTATCTGAAGCACGGATGGTGAGACCGCAGTCATTTAGAGCAGCCGAATTAAGTGTCTCTTGCTAAGAATTACTCCATGCCTAATCGCAAGTGACTTAAGAATGTCATTGTATTTCATTCCCAAATTAAAATAAAGATCAATGTGTTCAAAGCTGTCCATATTAAGAGGCTACAGTCTCTGTATTGCTCTGAAACTGGCAGATCTCAATACTAAAGGTGAATTTTGTCGTGGTGGCCACGCATTAACTATGTCGTGGCCACGCATTATTTTCTTGTGGCCATGCATTATTTTCTCGTGGCCACGCATTATTAATCTCGTGGCCATGCGTTACTATCTCGTGGCCTCGCCATACTTTCTCGTGCCCACGCATTATTATTTTTCTATATAATGTCACCAGCGGGGCTCCGTAGGATCTTGTGTTTTTTAATGTCATAATTCCTTTTAAAGCTTCACACTGATGAATCATGTCCCCTTGTAGAAGTGAATGCTGGTGTTTTGGTGTTTCCTCTGGGCCTTTAGTATTCCACACCGCTAGGGGGCAGTAAACCAACAATGATTAAGCTCATTATTAATTAGTGAGTATCCAGACAGCTGTGTGTCTTTACTAAAACATTCATTCATTCATTTTCTATACCCGTCTATCCCTTTTGGGGTTGCGGGGTACTAAAACATGACAACAATATAAAGAGACTTTTAACCTTTAATTTCACCCCTGAGTTAGCAATAAGCATTAAATCAGTAAAACGAAGCTGCTGCGTCAAGATGGCGGCCTGTCATTGTTATGAAGTGAAGGAGGTTCATCATGGGAGTTTCCAGGAAAACAAACAGCGATATCTGGAGAACTAGGGTGGGTGAGGAGGACGAAGAGGAGAGAGGAGGAAGACTGACGGCTCTAGCTTCATAATTAATGTAAGTAAATGAAGAAAAGGGACGTTAGCATGTTTGTTTGGCTAAAGTTAGCTGTTTTCTGAGGTGCTACACTAACTGAGGAAATGTTGCAGCAAAACAATACAAGCCTTTATTTATATTAATCCTTAATATTATGATATCAGTAGGCCCTTATTTAGTCTGTGACAATTATAATTAGAAATAATAATCAATAAAATTTTAAATACCAAATATCCGGACAAGCGCGGATGCATTTCCTGTCATCAGTTAACACGGTTACGCGTTATACCGTTACACCAACGGCTCCTAAATGCCACAGTATTGTAGCTGTTTTCTTTGTTAAATAACATACAACCACATAAAACTTCTACCACAATAATTCTTAAGTTATTACCATTCAAAACTGAAAACTATGACATCATTGTAATATGTTTAGTTGTTTTTTGAGACTAGCATCATGACTATTTTTTTTTTTAACTCTGAACTGAATTTATATGGAGGAAACGACCTAATTTGGGGCAAAGACATGCTGACATACTCCATTTTATTGTAGCCTTTTTTTATTTTAAGTAATCTCTAATTAGGAAATTGGCATACCAATTTTTCCCAAAGCTGCTGTTTTCCACCTTTTGACTTTTTTCTGGTCTATTTTTTTTTGTTGTTTTTGATAATTTAAAACAAAAGGAACAAGAGATAGGCTATGTCTGTCTGTATCATGGAGTAGATTATTTGCCACTATATAATTAGATACATTTTGCACTATTTACTTGTTGTGTTTATATTAACTGATATAAAAACCTGTCTGATCTGCTGTTCCATATCAACCTGCTGAGTCACTTTGAGGAAATGTTTTGTAGTTTTTCTGTTATCTAACTGTAGATGTGGTATGACTGACAATGATATTCTTTGGTTGCACATCGGTCTGATAAAAGCAGAGCTGTGACCCTGAGCAGGACTTGACTCTCCGACAAGGACCGTATAAAATGTCTGTATAAATAACCATCTGACAGAGAGACTTCTGCTCTGTTGTGCTCCGTCGGCTGACACTGAAAGGAGTTACTGGAATAATATACTGTATGGCTGATGTTAAGTTAAGAGTCTGTGATTTCAAATTAACAAAGATTTGCTTATATTTACTTCTATTTTTGAGGATCATAGTGTAGCAGTCAGTCTGCAGGTGGAAGCCTCAGGGGAGCTTTTCCGTTGTGTCCTGCAGGTCAAACAGCAGAATAGCCCTGACAGCTTGCAGAGTACACTGTCATTGACCTGCCCTACAGTGACAGTGTGTGTGTTTGTGTGTGTGAGCGTGCAGACATGTGTGTGCACAGCTGACCTTTTACACATAGTGAACCTTTTTCACGCACGGAGTATGAGCCATGAGCTGCAGTGCACCTATGGATCAGATTTTAAAGGTGATGTTAAAAAAGAAAGTGCTGCAGTCTGCAGACACAGCAGGGAGTCACCGGGCATGTGACGTGTTTTTTTTAGGTTTTCTGTTGAAATCTGTTTAGGGAGTTATGTTTTATTGGTGTTCACCTGCCTGTTTGTCCATCTGTGGGCAAAGCTGGATGTGTACTTTCTGAATTATGTTTTTTTTTATTGTTGTAAATATCAGCGATTTCTTCTTTATTTGAACATATCCCCCAGCCCTGCTAAGGATATGGGGGGCAGTTTTTTTAAGGTGTGATTAAAGCTGTGTGAAACCTTCCATTATATATAAAATCAAGACCAGTGATTCATTAAATAAAGGCCCAATCCTTAATCAAAATGGCATCTTTTATGCTAGGGTAGTGCTAAGTAGGGCTGAACGATTTGAGAAAATAACCTAATTGCGATATTTTTCCCCAATATTACAATTGTGTTTTACTCTGCAATTGTTTTAATGTTCCTCATCTTCTGTATTCTTAAACAAACATAAGCAGTAGATCTTTGTATCGTAAAACCAATATGACATTAAATCAATCTAAGGATAAAAGATTTGAGAAAAAGTGGAGAAGTGAAGAACAGAAGCAAAATAGGTATGGAATTGCAAAAAAAGGCAAAAAAATACAAAAGTGACTAAGGAAAAGTGATTATAGTAGCAAAATTTAGATTAAATAAAAAAAAAACATGTAAAAATTCCAAACATGGTCTGACAGTGGCCAAAAAAAAAGATGAATGGGAGCAAGATAGGCATAAAGTTGTAAAAACAGGGTTAAAAAAGGTTAAAATAGGCATGAAATTGCAAGAAACTACATCACAATGCCAAAATGTTCAACACATTTTGGGTTAAAATATTGCACTGTCTGCGATTTGGAAATTGCAACAAGCCATATTGCGATTTAATCTAATTTGCAATTAATTGTTCAGCCCTCATGCTGAGTATGAATAACTGAGTTCATCTTATGATAATGGCCTCACACAATTACAAAAACAGAGTCATCGTCATAACATGATCACAGGATGCCAGACTCATTCTGTCACTCTCTACTCCCACACCCATGCTCTGCAGAGTTAAGCCTGAGCGTACAGAATAAACACAGTCATGTTTTTGATAAAATGTGGATAAAACAGATCAATGTTTGAGTCTTGGATGAGACTAAAGTGTGGCTCACTGCAAAGGCAATGCTTCACTTTGAGCGAAAATAAGAGTTTGAGGCTGTGTTTGTGCCGTTAGCTCTGTTTGTCGGTGTGTTTATGGCTTTATATGGCAAGTAGACTTCTGTGGTGTCAAAGTAAAAGCTTAGAATTCAATGTTAAGACTGTCTGCATTTTAACACAATGCTTTTATTCTGAAAATATTTCGAGGTCAGCTGTTCAGTAAATGATTTGACTCCCGTGACTCTAAATTTCCCTAGTTGTTTTCTCGTCATCTCTTTTTTCAACTGTCCTCTCAACAAAGCTTGATCTCCCCCCTCTTCCTTCCCGTCTGTCTTCTTTGCTTTATTTGTTTAATTTTACGCAAATCAGTGAAGGTCTAGTAACTTGATGTCAGTCAGGTCCATGTTTTTCACATAAATTAAGTTGTTTTTTAATTTCAGAATTCATGAAAGTCTTAAAAAACAAGTAAAAACACACTCATTGTGCAGTCTGTAAATTAAAAAGTGATTTAATGTTTATTACATCTATTGATTATGATTAAGTTATCACATTCTTCAGCCTCCAGTCCTATTATAACCATTAATAGTTCATTTCAAACAGTTTTTAAGACAGTGTAATTATTTTTTTGAGTTTGTGCAATTTAATTTATTTTTTCTGGTTAAAAGGTGTTGTAAAATTAATGAATAATCATACCAAATAATTGGAACCTCAGTATCAGATAAGAGAAGCACTTTGGCATAAATTCAACACCGGTATCAAGTAATGTCATGTGTTTTACAAGTGTCAACTATCGGCAAATTAATGTGGAATGAACTGATATCAATGTTTAGATGTGTATTTGTTGTGTCATCTTAATTTATACAGTAGCTCAGTCTGTAATGACCTGGGTTGGGGACTAAAGGGTGGCCGGTTAAAGTCCCAATCGAACCATGTTTGGTAGCTGGAGAGGTGCCAGCTGACTTTGATGACTAAAGTGCCCTTGAGCAAGGTATTTAACCGCAAAACTGCTTTATAGCACTTATTCAGGATAATCAAGCCATCAACCTGATATCTCTCTATTAATGCATAGTTGCAGGACCTGTTTGCATGTGCATGTGTACTTGAGCCTGTGTTTGTGCATGTTTCAACAACTGAGTGTGAAGAATTGAAAAGGTGAATAAAGGATGTCTTTCTTTCTTTCTTTCTTTCTTTCTTTCTTTCTTTCTTTCTTTCTTTCTTTCTTTCTTTCTTTCTTTCCTTCTATATGCTGGCATAAAGAACTAGGGCTGGGTTTAAAAATTCAATTTAATCGATTTTAATTGATTTCCCTTTAAATAGTTCATAATCGATCCATAAAATCCAAAGATTGATCTTTTAAATTGAGTAGTTTTTTCTTTATTGGATGTGCAGAGAAGCAGCCTGTGGTATCAACCCAGGTAGTACTGCGTGATCTGCGTTTAGCGCTGCTTTCCACAGAACAAAATCTCATGAGATGTTACTGCAAGTAATCAAACAAACACGGCAGAAGCAAATAGCACTATATGGGCACCACCGGCGAGTTTAAAGGCTGACGTATGGACGTATTTCGGGTTTTACAAGCACGAAGGAAAAGAGGAGTTGGACAGAAAACAAGTAACATGCAGAATATGCATTAATGTATATAATTAATATAAGATTAATGTAACTGCTTTGGGTTCATTTCTTAATGTATAAACAATTTTAATAATGCACCAGGTCAAAAATAACTTTTTTTCAGTTTACAGTATTATTTTAACTCAGATATCCCAGACTGAATAAATATCTTATTGCATCGTGAATCGAAACGATTTGAGACCTGGTAATAACGAATCGAATTGATCCAGAAAATCTGCATCGATACCCAGCCCTATAAAGAACCCCTGCCTGCTGATTTATATTCTTTATTAAAGCTGGGGTTGGCGATTTTGGAAAACTAGCATGAATTTGAAAGTAGCAAACTCCAAACCCTCAGCACAATGTGTTTGTTTTACACTACACCAAGTCATGTCTGAGTCAGCGGTAAGAAAACACTGACAGACGATGTTGATCGGGGTATAGGTAGTTCCTCTGACATTCTCCACATAGCTGTCAAATCTCCTGTTTTGGCCATGAAGCTACCGTATTTTCCGTATTTTATCCTCTATCCTGACGTCCCCCTGTATCAGTATTCTCCTGTAAATCTCCCGTGTGATGATATAATAATAAAAACATTCCTCAGCCTCTCCAAACTGAGCTCTGTCTCTAGCCTGAAGGGGGCGGTAATGCTCCAAAATGATGGATGCCAACTGCCATAAAACCAAAGAAGAAGAAAAAGCCTCACGAGGACGTCCACCTGCAGTAGCCTGGGTGGCAGCTATCGTGAGATTAGAGCAGCAGAACAAACCAAGAAAAACAAAGAGTTTATTTTAGATTTCTTGTACACCTGTCTTAAAATGTGAGGGATACTGGAGCTTGGTTGGGGTTGTGGGACGGCTCACAGCGGGCTTCCCTTATTTTCAAAGACAAAACTTGAAAGGTAAGCATTCTCCGGCGGACTCTGATACGTATGAGCTCGGCTACACGCACCGAGTCTGTGCACGCCGGGAAAATGCACGCGCAGTAGGCGGGCAGAATGGTGACGGGATTTGATTGGTTTAAAAACAGGTGTCCCGGCATGATTAGTGGTTGGTGTTTTCCCTGTTTTACTCCTGCTGTAGATAGCGGATATTTTTCATTCTGTTTTAAGAACACATTATTAGTTGATTACCATCGGGTCATAAAGACCATTTTAACCAGTATTACAAAAAGTGTATCTAAATCAGATCTCCAACCCCAGCTTTAAGGACAGTAAATGACCTGTTGAACAAAGTGTGGCAAGTTTTAATGATCAGAATGAGAAAAAATCTTGGCCTTGTGGAAGTATTTTGTCCAATTAACTCATTAGAATAACACCTGTATCTCCTCTGATTTTAACAGTCGGTGCTTCAATAGTGATTCTTTTTTTTACATAATCAAGCGGCCGTACACTGGAGTTTACAGTAAATCTGCCCTGTGTTTAGTTAATGTGCTTGTGTGATTGTGCGTGTCAGAAACAGAGACCCTGCGCTCCAGTCCAGCTCCTCTGACCTCAGACAGGTTTGTAATGCAGCTCAGAGTCGCTCACCTTGTTTGACTGAGTTGTCTCCCGGCTGAGATGGAGCTCATTACCATACTGATGTAACATATATGAACTGACAGCCTGAGCTGAGATTTTAGAGGCTTTAAAGTGTGAAGCAAACAGACATGAGGATCGTCATTCAGGGCTGGAGGCCGGACTAAAACTGACCTCTAATTACACATCTGAAAAGCCGATTTGTGAGACTTGATGTCGAATATTAAAGCTCGGAGCTCCCACACCACTGAAGGGTGAAACGCTGCTCTCACACACTGTTTGCACCACTCTGCTCTGCTGTGTTCCCACAATGCATCAAACCTTCAGGGTGGGTGGCAGGAAGCGCTGACCCGACGGCTTGGCTAAATCACTGCAGTCTGCTCGTGCTGTAGATACAGTCAGAAGTGTGTTTGCTCCAACACTTATAAGCAGCTCTCATCTGTTAATGCACTGGTGTTCATAGAGATTTGTGCTGGAGTTAAAGCCTCAGGATCATTTACATCAAACAGAATCACCTCCATTATGTTTGCTCAATGCCTGCTTTAGGATTTACTTTCAGCAGTAAAGACAAAGACATTAGCTTTGAGATTTTAAGTCTATTCACTGATAGGATGCATTTGTCAAATTTGAGTGCATTTAAAGATGTAGTCAGCGATGTGGGAGAAAACGAGTGGAGAGGTTGTTTATAAACGAATTCAGACCCACTTCTCCCTTCATATTTCACCCCTGGCTCCACCCCCAAAGCTGATGGACGTGCATTGTCATGGAAACGGCCATAGAAACTGCGTAGCTGACCAACGCAACTAAGGTAACCCCGACTCGTCAGACAACTTGACTGACAATATTGATAACATCACAACAACAGTACATTTTGGCAGATTAGACAATAAGATGAATGCCCGACGGCTGTTACTGTTATGTGAAGCACCACAAAGCTAATGTTGCTTACCTATCCAGCAGAAAGACGGCAACATCCAAGTTTTACCTTTATGTTACCTTTATGTTGTCAAAATATGTTCACAAACCAGACAGTCTTTCCCTCTTGAAGTGAAAGTGCATGTCATAAAATGTTGATTATGTAGTTCAAACTTAGGTGGGTTTGTCTACATCAACACTGAAAGCTGACCAATTTCACTGTATTAACATGAAACTCTGTGATCAGTGTTTAATTTCATTTAAAAACAATACAAGCCCCAACATGCTTGTGCAAAACCTGACAGGGCCGACCATCGCAAAATTGTTAATTTTCAGCATTTATATTTACAAATATTGAAACAACATACAGTTTATATAGGTTGAGATAAAAACACATTTTTAAATTTTAAATTTCATTTATTTATATGGCCCCATTGGCTGCCCACTTAATGGCTGCTAGTCTCCCTGCATAAAGTGTTTCAATTAATTGATTTAAAGGTGCTATGAGGAGAATCTATTTCCGGCGACATAAAGACTCTGCTACCCATGAGCACGCATGGCGACTGTCGTAAAGACATGACCTAAGCCAAAGTGTGTGTTTGTTATAATGCTAATGAATGCAGCTCGGACCTTCCTCAGAACTCTGCATTGCTTTACAACTTATTTTTTCAACAACTTACAGGATGCAATGCAACAAGGTAATGTATCTCTTTTTAGTTACGTAGCGGTAGTTTTTGATGTGTGACAACAAGCAATTTTTGGAAAACTTATTATTGTAGTTTTGTAGCCGGCTGTATATCTCTACTTACAGCCCGGTGCTCTAAGACGTGTCTGAATAATATAAATTTGCTCTAGTTTTAATTGTCTTGTTTCCGAAGTTGAGTATCCAGGCCAGGCCAGCCCTGTCCAACCCAACCACGAAGCTAAGGATTAGCATTTATAGATAACCTATTTTGATGCTATAAAACTCATCTTAAAGTGTGTATTTCAATCAGGCATATATCTAAAAGTGAGTCTTTTTTGTAATTACGTAGAAACTCCTCATAGCATCTTTAAACAATGCAAGATTTAACATTTTTGATTTGAAATCACAATGTCAGACAACACAGTCGTGATCGCCAAAGCTGCAGTTCTGGCAGCACTCCTGACTGACCCAGGATCTGTTGTGATGACTATTTTTACTTTTATTGCTATTTTACAAACTTGTGTTTCTGTTTTGTGTCTCTTAAAAGAGCAGTTCAACAGAGTCAACTCATTCACGAACGTCACATCTCCACCGTGGATGTGCTGGTACGCAGCAAAGCTTTTGTTTAGGAGCTGAAGTTGGAGTGTCCCTTGAATGATGAAAACAGATTATTTATCATCCATATTAGATGATAAATAATAATAATAATTTGATCATTGGTTTCTTTACTTTACTGTAAACAAACTAAATATTGCAATGAAGCTTGATTTGAGGAAAATCGTGAATTGAAAAATCACAATATCTGCCAGAAAAGTCACAATTAGATCTTTTTCTAAAGCCTTTCAGCCCTACCTGTCCTATTAATTCTAACAAAATTTACTTTTAGCAAGCTTGTAGAGAATAACTTCCTTTTTATGCCCTTATTATCTAAATGTCAAGTCCACACTAAAAGTTTTAATATTCAAAAACCACATGAGTCTGAATGTCATAACATTTTGAATCTGATCACCTTCAGATGCAGGGTGTCCAGTGGCTGCAGGCATTGATTCTTACCTTGTTCTGCTTAAATCAGCCACTTGGAGCACTGTTCGAGGTTGTGTAATTCTCAGATGATTACCCCTGATTTTACTGAACATGCTGACTAATCTGTGAATTTTGATGCCTCAAATAAAACGTGGGCTAAACCACAGGAGGTCTGTGATTCATATTTTTGATCCGGCCCTTAAGAACAAAAATACACTCCCATCAACCTCACTGTCCTCATTGGATGCTGCAGGAATAAAAGAAGACGCTTCATAAAGTTTCTCCTTCAGATTTGATCAAAGCCGAGCTGTCAGATGAAGCATTGTTCAGACTGATGCTGCTGAAGGATCTGACAGGACTTCACGTGGGTGTTCAGCAGCATAAGCATAAAGAAGCACGCTCTTCTTGGTGCTGCTAATCCAGATAGCACCCCCGTTAGTTTGTTCACACTGACTGCAAACAGAAGGAGAACTTCAGACTGAACGTTTTCAGACATCCTCTTCTCCATCTGTCTCTGTAGTCCGATGTTGGCTGGCTCAGTTCAGCAGCTTGCACACACACGTCTGCCTTATTGTCTCCACATTGTTTTTATTCATCAGTCTCTTCAGTCCTCTTGTTTTACTATCAGCTTCATTCCCCAGCATGTGTTTGTTCAGGAGGATGAAGCTCAGCGAGAGAGCTGCTCGGCTCTGCGAGGGCTTCCCGAGTTCTTTTGAAACGTACTGTGAAGTAAAGGTCACACAGATCCTTACTGTTTCATTGAGAGCTGAGCTGTCAGGGTTAATAAATTAATCACAATGAGATCCAGGTCAGAAATCACCATGTTTCATCTCAAACGCTGGAGTAATCGAGGGGCACGATGAGATACTGGGCAGCACTCAGGTTAGTGTCTCCCTGCTCCCTGTTAGTGAAGTAAATAAGGACACCGCTACTCCTTTGAATGCCTCATTTCACTTTAAAACACACATGAAGGGTGTGTCTGAAAAGTCCTTCCTATCCACTTTACCTTAACCCCAATGGAAAACGTCTTGGGGTCAAGGGAAGGAGGGAAAAGGAGAAAAGGAAAGGAGAACTGCAGTAAAAGAGGAATTTGACTGCACTTTCATTTTGGTGTAGGGGTGGGCGATATGGTAAAACTATAATGTCACGATTTTTAAAAAATAAAATCACGAACAGGATTTTATCACAATTCCTTTTTACCTTGATTTTTCTCGACTAATTTGCATGTTTGACCATTTTTTCCCTGTTTAACATAGAAAACATGTAAAACCCTAGAAACCCTAAAACCTTGTACAACAAGAAAAAGTGCAACAATTTAGAACAAATGTTATCTAACTGCAATGTCTATAATCTGAGTGAATAATACAGCTGCTTTAGAACAGATTTCCACCATGCACTGCGCGTAATGTGCTATGATTGGCTAGTCAGGTGCGCATCAAAGTCTCTGCGCCCACACAGACGATCTGACGATCTTTCTGTTTGATGAGATCATCCCCACGTTATAATCCTTAACGATTTCATATCGTCATATTTATGCAACAATTTCTTGTGATGTAGGTAAACCATGACGAGCTACAATGTTCAAAAAATGAACTACACGAGGAGTCTTTGTCCTCTGCTTTATCTCACAGCATTGTTTTGTGTCGACTTCATCTTTTAACAATCCATTGTTCTGTCTTATTGTTGGCATGGTTCACCTCATAAATGAAGATTGATGGAAATGTGGTAACTAAACTATAATATTAATATAGGAAACAAGTACCACAGTTGTTTGTTTATTGTTCATCAACATAGAAGGCATTTATGGAGAAAAAATGCTTTAAATGCTTTATAAATTAGAACATAGGGGTGGGAAATATGGCAAAAATATCACATCACGGTTTTTAAAATTAAATCACGATCACGATTCTTTTTTGACAATTAGAGCCAAAGAAACTTTCTGAACAGGTTTTAATTTAAATAGTGCAGTTTTTATAAAAATGTGCAATAAATGTGAACATAAAAGGTAATTAACAACAGTATCAACATTATCTCTTAAAGTGCAACAATTCAGAACAAATGTTATCAAACTGCAATGTCTATAATCTGAGTGAATAATACAGCTGCTTTAGAACAGATTTTTGTTCAGACATCTTCAAGCTTTTATCTCCTTTTCTCTTTCCGCCATGGCTTCACGCTACATAACCAAACAGGAGATCCCACCATGCACTGTGCGTAATGTGCTACGATTGGTTAGTCGGGTGCGCGTCAAAGTCTCTGCACCCACGCAGACGATCTGACGATCTTTCTGTTTTATGAGATCATCCCCACGTTATAATCCTTAACGATTTCATATCGTCATATCGCACACCCCTATTATAACATCTAACTGGTAATCCATCCACCATTTTTAAAGTGATTAAAGAAATGAACTAAAGGTTATGTTTTTGAAAGCACTGACTTTGAAGCATATATTTTTCTCTAAACCTGCAAAAAAATGCTTACTTGGTATTATGTAGACTACATATCTTGATAGTCTCTCAAAACTCATTATCCTTTCTCCTTCGTAAGTTTCGATTTCAATTTCATATACATCACCTGCCACAAGGCATTATGGGGCGTTCCCTTCTCCTTTTCTAACATAAAGGATGGTCCAGTGTTCCCTAAGCTAAAGGAGATAATAAAGGAAGCAACGACCTCCTTTCCTTAACTTTTGGAGAATTCGAGCAGCCCTTATCATGACCAACGCTGAAATGCTTCCCAGTCATTTCTTTAGTAAGGAAGGTTCCTTACAAAAAAACAGGACTATTCAAATGCACCCAAACACTCACAAACAAAGCCTGCCCTGTTAGGGAACCACCCTCTCTTCCATGTTTGCTGTGAGTGGTGTCTTTGTGCAGAGTGCCTGCAAGCTTCTGCCTCATATCTGGGCGAGGAAGGTACTGTTAAGATTTTATTGAATCCTGTGGGAGCTTTTCACAGTAAACAAGTTTGAATAGGATGCTCCCTCGACTCGTATCTAAAGAATATTTTGAAAAACTTATCGACATGAGCTTTTTTGGAGATGCTGGTTTTGTGGAGTGGTAAGAAACCGGGCACAACCATATACATGCTTCTACAGGCCGGGGTTTGAATCCAGCCGGTTGTGATTTTTACTTTTGTGTGACAAAACATTAGCACAGCTGCTGCCACTATCTGAGGCTTGGGGTGGCTTTAGTGCCAGGGAGGTTGTAACCCACTGAAAGTTGCATTTCATCCCAATTACGCTGTTTTGATGGAAATGCTTTGCCATGCTTTTAGCAGTCTTCCTTGTTCTTGCTGTCTTTACTGCAGGGTCTGTCTTTATCTCTTAGCACAGGTCAGTCATACTTTTGCTGCAGTGCTTCACCATAGTCTCTCTCTCAAAAACGTGTTTACAAAAATTATTTATATTCCTGTCAGAAACTGAAAAGTGAAACTAACATTCACAGACCTTATTGTTTCCTTAATTTCGAAAAAGCTGGAACCAATTCTTGGTATCCAGGTCTAGAGTGAGGACACCCCACTGTCCCTGAAAATCAGCTCTCCTGTTTACCTGTGTTACAGGATTATGTGATGTTTCTCTGCACTCTTGAAGTTTTCTTTTTCTACAAAATTTCAGCAAACTTGTTTTTTCTTTACAGAGACAGGGTCTATTTTTTATTTTCTCATTAGTATAATGATTTTTCGTTACATGCAATTTTCCCCAAAAGACAGTCCATTTCATTTTCATTAGTTATTTTTTTCTTTTTTTTGTTTGTTAAATTTATTATATTGTTTGTTTAATTTATTTTATTTAGAAGCTCTTTACCTTCCAATTGCAGTTAAATACTTTTAAGAAATTACAGTGTATTGCTTTTGATATGGTGTACTCACTTTATTATGACATACATTATAATTACATTGATGAAAAAATGATGTTTCAAAATAATATTGACAGTAATATTATTTATCAGTAATAATTTTTAGGACAGTTATCGTCAAACAAAATTTGTTATCGTGACAGGCCTAGTACTTGTTCAATAATGGGGAATGAATGTGATGATTGCCTCTGACAAGTGTCACTCACACTGTGACACTTAAGGATCTGATTTACTAAAATACATTTTTACCTCCGCCAAGGAGGTTATGTTTTCGGGAGAGTTTGTTTTTCTGTCCGTCTATCTGTCCGTCTGTGAACAAAATAACTCCAAAAGTAATGGATGGATTTTGATAAAATTTTCAGGAAATGTTCAGCATGGGAAAAGGAAGAACTGATTCGATTTTGGTGTGGATCCAGATCAGCATCTGGCCGCCATGGCGAAAAATGTGATTTTTGTGAATAATTACTGAACTTAAATAGATATCATTATGAATCCAGTTGCTAATGGTATGTTTTCATGATCAAGGAATCTAAACATTTCGATGAAATAAAGGTAGGACTAATATTTATGTTAAAAATTACAATATGGCTAAGGACTGTGGCGCTGGCAGAGGTCTGCGCTCTCCGAGTGCTTTTCTAGTTACTCTTGTTTTCACTTTCAGTTGAGTGGCATTTTCATCTGAGGTTTAATTAACTCTGCACTTGCGTAACTTTTGCCAACACCAAAATGTTAACTCCTCTTAACCTGCTGTGATTTTTCAGCATGCGGCATTTTTTTAATTGAGAGGGTTGGAAATTAGCACCATCTCTCAGCCAATACCGGGTGTTTTTGTTTTTTATGGGGAAGTTAACTTGCTTATTTTTCTGTTTTATGCATGACAACATCATCAAACATCTCTTTTTTATGGGATGGTTGAAAAACTTTCCGCAATTAAAAGCCTATTAGTTGAATACTATAAGCCTTGATTTATTGTACCTATTATATGTCATTGTATTAGTCAATGATAGACTTATGAGTCCATCAGCCAGATAAAAGGAAGACAAAAAGTAAATTTTGAATTAATTAATATTACACAAGAATTGCCCAGTATTGGAGGCTTTGGATTTCTGTTTTTGTGTGCAGGATCAAAACAGAAATTATTTGTTTTTACTAGTATACTGAAGTTTAAAAACTCAATTGATGTGTGAGCTGTCTATATAATCAGGTTGATTTATGCTCTTAAGGAAGAGGAAAGTCTCTCCTTAGAAAAGCAATTCTTATATCCTCTCTAGTAGCCTTTATCTGGTCAGGAACAGTCCGTGTTTCTCTCCTGACAGAGTTGACATCCACAGGAAACAGCTAGTCCTGATGGTTGTGTTGTATTTTTGTATGTTTCCCTTTTTTTCCAGTTCACCTCCGATGTGGCTGCCGCATCACCTCCTCTCTTCTCAGACCAACTTATCTCCCCCATAGCTGCACCGCTGCTCCTCGCCACCCGCCTCCCCTCCCTCTCTTTATCTTTACCAGCACCTCTCTCAGCAGAAACGTCCCTCATAATGTGTTTTGTTTTTCTTCAGGTTTACTCGCTCTCACCCCGGCGGGCAGGGTGAGTCAGGTGTGACTGCGACTCTGGTTTCAGCAACTGCTGCAAACTCAAATCTTCACGCTGTCTGACACACACACACACGGTCCCAGGGTTTCTCATTCAGATTTGTTTTCATATCTTCATGACTGTTGCTGCCTCACCAGCCGAGCTGTGGTCTTATCACAGGACAGTTTTCACCTGTACATGTGTGGGAGTGTGTGTGTTTGTGAGGGGTTTTCTCACCCCTACTTTCATGCACAGAATTTAAACTTGGAGCATTTAGGGCCCTTGCAATCCCATAATTATTTGTTTGTATGTTTCTCTGTTTATATGAAGTTATTCACGGTTTTCGAGCCTCATTTGATGGACAGAACAGTGGATAGAGCATGAGACAGGGCTGAGGCAGCAGACATAATCACCAGGCAACTGGCAGCACAACTTTGATGTAATTATATTAAAATTCAATTAAATTAACAGCTGTTTTATATCACTGCAAAAAGAGGCCTTGGGCACCCAGTTCAGTTTAGTTTAGTTTAGTTTATTTCGATCATATTTAAAAGTATACCAACCAAAGCGACGCCACTGAAAACCAGGTTGACCGAAAAGGTTTAGGCTGAAGCTACTTAGCTTATACAGTTGTGCCCAAAAGTTTACACCCCCCAGCAGAATTTCAGATTTTTTGGCCTTTTCTCAGAAAATATGAGTGGTAACAAAAAAACATTTCTGTCACTCATGGTTAGTGGTTGAGTGAAGACATTTATTGAAAAAAAGATAAGTTTACTCTTTTTAAATCATAATGACAACAGAAACTTCTAAATTGACCCTGTTCAAAAGTTTACACTCCCCAGTTTTTAATACCTTGTATTTCCCCCTTTAACATCAATAACAGCTTGAAGTCTTTTGTGGTAGTTGTGGATGAGGGTCTTTATTTTCTCAGATGGTAAAACTGCCCATTCCTCTTGGCAAAAAGTAAATTCTTGGGCTGTCTTGCATGAACTGCACATTTGAGATCTCCCCAGAGTGGCTCAATGACATTGAGGTCAGGAGACTGAGATGGCCACTTTAAAACCTTCACTTTATTCTGCTGTAGCCAATGGCAGGTTGATTTGGCCTTGTGTTTTGGATCATTGTCGTGTCGGAATGTCCAAGAACGTCCCATGCGCAGCTTCTGGGCCGATGAGTGTAAATTTTACTCCAGTATTTTCTGATAACATGCTGCATTCATCCTTCCATCAATTTTGACCAATTTTCCTGTGCCTTTGTAGCTCACACATCCCCAAAACATCAGTGATCCACCTCCGTGTTACACAGTAGAAATGGTGTACCTTTCATTATGGGCCTTGTTGACTCCTCTCCAAATGTAACGTTTATGGTTGTGGCCAAAAAGTTCAATTTTGGTCTCATCACTCCAAATGACTTTGTTCCAGAAGTTTTGAGGCTTGTCTCTGTGCTGTTTGGTGTATTGTAAACGGGATATTTTGTGGCATTTGCGTAGAAATGTCTTTCTTCTGGCGACTTGACCATGTAGCTCATGTTTCTTCAAGAGTCTCCTTATTGTGGATCTTGAAACATCCACTCCAATTTTTTTCAGAGAGTCCTGTATTTCAGCTGAAGTTATTTGAGGGTTTTTCTTTGCATCTCTAACAACTGTCCTGCAGTTGGAGCTGAAATTTTTGTTGGTCTGCCTGACCGTGGTTTGATTTCAACAGAATCCCTCTCTCTCCCCTTCTTAATTAGAGTTTTAACAGTGCTTCTTGGCATCCTCAGTTCCTTAGATATCTTTTAAAATCCTTTTCCTGTTTTATACAGTTGAAATACCTTTTCTCGCAGATCTTTTGACAATTCTTTTGCTTTACCCATGACGCAGAAACCAGAAACTTCAATGTAGCACTGAGTGAAAGATGCACGTGTCTGTCAGGAGCTCAGAAACTCACTGAGCTTTCATACACACACACAGTTTACAAGCTAATAGATCACAGAGAGGATGGTTACCTTTAGTAGACATTCAAACCCATTTGTGTCAAATTTTGTGCATTTTATCAGGCCAAAACTGCCAGGGGGTGTAAACTTTTGAACAGGGTAATTTTTGAAGTTTCTGTTGTCATTATGATTTAAAAAGAGTAAACTATTTTTTTTTCAATAAATGTCTTCTCCTAACCACTAACCATGAGTGACGGAAAGATTTTTTGTGTTATCATTCATATTTTCTGAGAAAAGGCCAAAAAATCAGAAATTCTGCTGGGGGGTGTAAACTTTTGGGCACAGCTGTGTGTGCCTAACCTTCTTACTGTACAACGTTTATACCAGAGCAAAACAAAAAGTCAAACAACACAATCACAACAACCAATGAATAATTAATAATCCAAAAAAGAACTGAAAAGAAATAGAACAAAAAAAAATCTACACAAAAGAACAGAAGCAAATACAAAAGAACTCCTGAGGACAAATTCTGCCGAGCCCATCAATTAATCTGTATATACACCTATACACATACGTACTTGCAGACGCACATCCATACACAAAAAGCTAGGCTTATACACACATATGTATACGTACATAGCCATATTTACATACATGCACTTTTTTTTCTTCTTCTTCTCTTCCTTCCTCTTTCCCCTTCTATTTATTTATTTTTAATACCTCCTCTTCTCTCTTCCCCTTTCTGTTTCTTTCCTTTCCTCCTTTTTTCCTCTTTTTTTCCTATTTCCCCCTTTTTTCCTTCTTTTCTTCCTTCCTTCCTCCCTTCTCCTCTTCCCCTTTTTTTTTCTTTTTTTTTTCCTCTGTGATTTTTTTTAAAACTTTGATTAGGGATCGTTCCAGGCATTTCAAATCTGGCCGTCTGACCAGCTTACGTTAGTGAAACACTCAGAGAGCCATTACAGTTTAGCTCACTTTATTAATCATGTGACAAACGTGACTTTGGTTTGCAAAGTTGTTTATGCCTTATGTTGATTTTGGCAGCTCTAGCTCTGCAGTCCTCTTCTCAGTGTAGCATCCATATTTCTGTGCTTAAGGTGGTTACACAGTGAATGGGTTGAGCATAACACAAACAGCTGACAAACTGCTCTTGCTATAAGATGCTATGGATGCTATCTGTTTACATAATGTTTGTTCTCTGCTAACTTCTGGTTTCAAGGACATTTCGACTGCAAGCCATTGAACTACTATGTTTTAGGGCTGTAAAGTCCTAGTCGACTGGTCGACTAATTGGTTGATGCGTGCTCAGTCGACCAAAATTCTGATTGGTCGACCAAATGTGTCAATTTATTTTTTCCCCTGCAGTTCATTTCATCAGGAGAAAATCAAGTGAAATGGAGGTATTTTCTGAGCACCCCCATTTCTTTCTTTTCTTTCTTTTTTTTTTTTAAATGTATTTTTTGGGCATTTTGTGCCTTTAATGATAGGAGAGAGACAGAGGATAGGCTTGTGAAAGGGGGAGAGAGAGCAGGGGAAGAAACCCTGCAAACTGGTCACAGGCGGGACTCGAACCTGGACTGGCAGAAGCAAGCACATGGGGTGCCTGGCTGCCAACCACTCCGCCAAACCAGCACCCCGAGCACCCCCATTTCAGAGGTAACAGCCTGTCTTAGAACACCATTTTAATGTATTTATCCTTTATTTCAATATTTTTATTTAAGAACATTTCAATATTCTAGTCTAATAATCACTTATTCGTTTTATAACTGCATACGCACCTGCCTGCCAGCGTATGCGCTGGATTTTATGCCTCATATAAACACCCAAATGCAAAAACGACATCACGGAAGGAATTGACAGTTTTATTTCCAAGGGTTTGAGGCCCATTGGTGTCGTGGAAGGCCAAGAAAAACATTGGAACCTGGATATTCAGTGCCAGCGCGCCAGACAATTACGCATGCACTAACGGCAAAATACGAGGGAGTAAAAAAGAGAAAGTTTCCGAGTTAATAGATAAAGATAACAGATGTGTACGTCTCTTCGAATGGACCCCTATATGACAGTGACTGGCCATTTCATTGATGAAGACTGGAAAGCAAAGAGTCTTGTGTTGAGAGAAAAACAGAAGAGGCGCACACAGTGGAAAAACATCGCTGCGCGACTATGAAGTTGCCGATGCCTTCAAAGTTCCAGGAAAAAAAAGCTTCTGTTGTAGTGAACAACGTGGTTAATATGAAACTCTGTGTGGAAACACTAAAAGAGTCCCATGAATATCCAGGTTCCAATGTTTTTCTGGATATTCAGTGCCAGCGCGCCTCACAATTACGCATGCAGTAACGGCAAAATACGAGGGAGAAAAAAAGAAAAAGTTTCCAAGTTAATAGATAAAGATAACAGATGTGGACGTCTCTTCGAATGGACCCCTATATGACAGTGACTGGCCATTTCATTGATGAAGACTGGAAAGCAAAGAGTCTTGTGTTGAGAGAAAAAAAGCGTACACAGAGGATAAAGACGGCGGGCGGGAGGGGGAGGAGGGCTTTGGTTGATGTTTGGTCGACAATTGCTGTGTTTTAGTCGACCAACAATTTCTTTGGTTGATTACAGCCCTACTATGTTTACTAGTAGTGACAGCTGCATTACAGTTAAGACAGAGCGTTTGAGTGGGATTTCAGGCCTGTTTTGAAGGAATAATAAAGGTTATTAGGTCAACTGATTTGTGAATCATGTTTTATGGATTTGATTATGCAACTTCTTTTAATAACTTGCCTCAGGACAATGAATAAATGTAGCAAAATAGCAGCTCTCTGCATGTTGAGATGATGGATGAGCTCAAAAAGAAAGGCACATAGTTGCTCCCAATGTGAGGCTGAATGCAGATTTACAACGAGAATATCAACCATATCAGAGATCTGTGTCACTGTACCACAAACCGCAGATAGGTTGCTTGGTTCTGCTGTTTAGTTTGGGCTGGAGGTTTTCTGCGGTCCAGTTTCCTTACTTGTTTAATTTTTTTGGCAGTTCAGGGTGGAATGTCAGGTTTGGCTGCCTCTTATGGGTAGGCCTTGTCATTTCCTCCCACTTTTTTAAAATTTTGCCAACAACTCCAGCCCCTATTGGTTCACTTTCTGTTTCTCTTTTGGCATATTTCTTGATGAAAATGATTTTCAACTTAGGCTTTTGTGTGATGTCCTCCTGTTTGTTTCTGGTCTCCTTTTTTCACCCCGTGTTTTGTGTATGGAGGTCATTGTAGCCCTTACTTCAAAAGCAGTCAGGTGAACTAGAATTTGGGCAAAAATCCTGTAGATATCACAAAGTGAAGTCCAAAAGTCTTCATGTCAAACATTTTTCTAGTCAAAGATATTTTTTGGGCCAGAGAAAGGAGACATTGGATTGACTTTGGAAGTTGGGCAAGAGATGGAGAGAGACACCTGGGGAGTTAACTATAGGGGGGTGGCCAAGTTGCAGTTAGGACAAAGTGTTTGGCAGGGATTTCAGGCCTTTATTGATAAATGATTAAGGGAATAAGGCTAACTTATTTGTAAATCTTGCATTAGGGATTTTATTATCCAACTTTTTACAATAACCTGCCTTAGGACAATGAATAAAATGTCAACTGAGCTGCTCTTGGCATATGTACATTGATATGTCGATTAATGTGCACTGCAGTTATTCATTTTTTTTAATTTAACCTTTATTTAACCAGTAGTGTTACCACTGACATACAAAAATCTCATTCACAAGGGAGTCCTGGCCAAGAACAAAAAAGACAAAACAAATTTGACCGTAGGGCTGAACAAGTGTAGGAAAAAATGTAATTGTGATTTTTCTGGCAGATATTGCAATTTCAATTTGATACATGATTTTCTTCAGATCAAGCTTCAATGTAATATTCACAGTGTGTACAGTAACAGTTAGAAATACGATTGAAAATTACATCATACCATCAAACATTTAAAGCTGTTACTCTAAGGCAAGGATGAAAAGTAAAGGTAGGAAATATATTTATTAACAAGGAACATGCACATACACTAATTAAAGTCCTGACTAATGACAGTTAGTACAACTGAAGAACAAAAAGAACATCTCTGACTGTCTTTTCTTAGAAAAATGCAGTGTAAAAAATCTTCAATTGTATTTACTTAAAAAAAGTTTAATAAAATACGGAAAAAACGGTGTTAAATATGTAGAACAAACAAACAAACAAACAAAAAAAACAAAATTCAACAATTCCAATAAAGGAAAAAAGCCATATCAAACCAGAATATCAACCTTTGATGGTTTTGGACATGAGCGCTGACATGTTATTACACTGCCACCTTCAAATAGGTAACACAGCAGATTGTGGTTCGGTCAGGAGCACTGCAGAAAATTGCAGCTTTAGCAATCACGTGATCGCGTTGTCTGAAGTCGCGATTTCAATCAAAAAATGATGCATTGTTCAGCCCTGTTTCAGAGTCAACAAATCAGCAGCATTCCTGCTTCTTCAGAAATGTCCTGATGATGTTGAGGAGGAAGTGATTAATTCCTGCTGTCCAACATTTCAAAAGTGTTGATCAGCACTTACTTATGTCACACAAATATTTCAGAAAGCCATCCTACTGGTTGGAAGCAGTTGTCGGACTCATGTCATGTCCCTGTGAAAACTGGACGACAATTTGCTGGACCTCAAAGGCAGTGGTGTGGCTCAAAGTCTTGCTGAAATCACTGAGTGTAAACCCAGCCTTAAACACAAAACTTCCAAAAGTCTGCCTGTCAGACGTTTTTCTTTTCAAATATAGTTTGGTGCTTTTTATGCCAGAGGAGAGAGACAGTGGATAGACTTGGAAAGTGGGGCAAGAGACGGGGAGAGACGGGCAGGAAAGAGACTGCAGGCTGTCATCAAAGCTGGGTCGCCCACATCGATGCAGGAGCCTTCTTGGTACATCAGGTGGGAGGAGACCCACTCTGCAATCACAAACTGATATCAAACATTTCTCACATATTTAGGGGAAAAAAAGGGGTGTCAATCTTTCCATGTTTCACAGTTTGATTAATTTCTGATTTTAGGAGTCATTATTTTCAGTATTATGGCCCTTGTCTGTGGAACAGTCAACCTGAAGACCTGATTATATATATATATATATATATATATATATATATATATATATATATATATATATATATTTATATCTAATTAATCATTTTAATCCCTCTATTCTGTTTTATTTCCCTATTCCAGCTCGGATTTATTGTTTGGAATTTTATTCTTAATCAATTTCCTTTCCTTCTTACGCAGATTTTATTACTCATTTGGTGTCTGGCTATCTCATTTAACCATATCATTTTAAATGCATTTTTTACATTTATTTTAAAAATTTCCCAATAGTATTTTTTTTAATCAGTTTTTTTTTTTATTTTTATAAATCATTCCGTCATTGTTGTCTTTGCTCCTGTGTTTCCTCATTTTTAATATAAGATAGTTAAATGTCTTTGTGTGTGTGCTGTGTGGAGATCACAAGTGTGGGTATGGTCTTGTATTTTCATTGTATTCAATCTTCTGCTTTTTATTTTTTAAATTCTTTTTTATGTAATGCACTTTTTGCTGCAAGATTTTCTTTTGAAAAAGTGCTAAAGTTTGATTGATTTATAATGAACATCTGCTTCTTCTTTCTTTACACTAATGCTTTATGAATTTTGATCCAGGAGCACGGTCATCTGCTCCCAGATCTCGAACATTTTGACGACCATAGCTGCCTTATGTGAAATTAATATAGCACACTCTTATGTCTGCATATTGCATATTTAGCCTCATAGAGATTTTTCCAAACATAACGCAGAGTTTGATGGCTCCTGAAAGTCTTGCATGAAACGTAAATGACCTTTTGTTCCCTCTGCTCTGTTTTAATTCAGATGCTGCGCCGATCAATCAGCCTGTGACTCTGGATCATGTTTCCAGGTGGGTGCAGACACATCCGAGCTCTCTTCCTTCCTCTCCTATTTCTATCTCCCCTGTCTTCATCCCTTCATTTCTTTTGTTCATCCCTCCATCAAGTGCTCTCCCTCACACTCCCACCTTTTCCCGCCTCCGCCCTCACACCGCAGTGGCCTCCGCTGTGCTCCACTTGCTACTTTTCTTGCATGTCTCCCTGAATGTTGGGATCGATAAGAGCTGGCTGCGTAATAGAATTAGGCTCTAATGGAAAGTACAAACTAGCTTTCTATTTACTAAATCCCTCCAGGGGGGTTCAGGTGGGTAAAGAGCAGACTGTGAAATGAGACTGTAGACGCAGACGTATGCGGGCAGGTTTGATGTGTGCGGTCGTGTTCGTGTTTGTGTGGGAGGGGAGGAGAGGTGCTGTAAATAGACTCCATCAAGTCAAATAGGTTCAGATTCTTTTGCTGCTCTCTCAGCGTAACACGAGGACTTTTCCTGAAGTGGTGAGTGTGTGAGGACAGCAGATTAAAAGAGGGCCCTTCATTCATGAGTGTCTATAAATATGTTTGCTAACCTCTCATATTTGGTCATCATCTTGTTTTTTGAATATCCAAAACAGTGGTTCTTAATGAGTGTGTGGTGGGGCTGTCACTCTTCCCAAAAATCAAACTGATCAGTTTTCAAGCGCACACACTAAGGCCCCATCCACACGAAGACAAAACGCTTAACAGTTTCCAAAACGATCGTCATAAAGACGAAGGCGTCTCAGAAAATGTGTGTGTCTACATGAATGCACTCGATACGCATGAAAACGCTGTAAAACACATGCCAGACCTCTAGGGGCGCTGTAACGATATGACGGAAACAAGCGGAAACAGACGAAAAAACAGTGGGCATGTGCACTTGCGGCAAAAGTTGTAAACAGAGATTGTGATAAAGTGATCATAAAGTGCTGTAATGTGTCCTCGATAATTGTTTGTTCAACTCGGTGGTGATTGAGAAGAAGGAGATTTTGCTGCAACAGGGATAGTAGGGTCACTAGCTTCATCAGCACATATGCTTCACGTACGCCGCCATTGTCGTTGCCACGTGTGGTGCATGCGTGTCAATGAAGATATGAAACTATGGCGTCAGCGCATCTGAAAACTTGCGGAGAGCCAGTAATCACGGAGCTGCATATACGGCATTTCAAAATCTTTCCACTCTGGAACCTGGTTTCAAAAATGATCGTTTACAGACCCCCAAAAGGCCGTCTTCATATGGATGATACGCAGATTTGGCAAAAAACGTATGCGTTTAGACCTTGGTTTGGCTTCATGTGGATGGGGCCTAAGAACCAAAGTTATTTGATAAATGTCTCCTCCCAAAGAGATCATTTTACAATTTTCCTCTCCTGAGACAGCATCCGGCTGCCAGGGTGGAAGCAGAAGCACTGAACAGCACTTGACAAGACATCACTGGACAGCTGTAGTTAAAAGTTTGAAAAATGGGTTTGCTGATTTGTTGAAGTGGGTAAGCTGCATGGCACATTATTGGCACACAGTGAAGCCCAAAGTGCTTCCACATGGCATTTCTCATGTTTCTATGTTGTTGTTGTCCACTCCGATTAGATTGCCTTTGTTTGTACTCCATTTTCTGAAAGTGTCGTCTTCTTTCATTTCTTTCCAGTAGATGAGATGTAGCTGTTGTTTAGGTCAAAGAGGCTGAACAGGTTGTGATGGGAGTGCCCTCTTATCAATCAAGTGATTCACTGCTCTAGTCATCCAGTGTCCTGTTCAGTTTATTTTATATTTGAACATTTATTTTTACTTTGAGCATTATATTTTTTTACCTTCATGCTGGAATGGATACTAGAAACACTCAAGAACAAAAGATATTATTCTTGATTGTTGTAAGAATCCACAGCCCAAACATTTGTTAGTGGTATAGCTGTAGATATAGTCAGTCAGTACAAGTGTTGAGGCTCCATCCTGAATGATTAACTGTCCTTTTACAGATGCCATCTGTAGAAAAGGCAAATCAGAGGTTGTGTTTTGTAAGCTTTCACTCGTGAGGCTAAATTAAACAGTTGCCTTAAATCCTTTCTCTGAACATCTATAGTTTATTTAACAAGCTGTAGGTGATCTTGATGGAAAAGATGCTTCAATGAAATTGTACTGACTGTGTATTTACTTTTATTGTGTCTTTGGTATGTTTCTGTTCTTTTACTGTGAGGAGAGATACTATAAGAACAGGTGTTGTAACTTCTGTTGAAAACCAAATTGCCCTTTGAGGAGACTTCAAACATTTTAACACCAAATGGAGTAGTCATAAGGTGACAACCCTAGTGAATGGAGCTTAAAGTGGATCATTGTGCTGTTTATGGGGTGGGTAAAGTTTACAAACAAAGAATATTGTCTATGATACAGAAGCTCTAATGGCCCTTTTCCACTAGCACACCTTGGCCCTACTCTACTCGGCCCTACTCGATTTGCAGCGTGTTTCCACTAGCCTGGTACCTCCTAAAACAAGCTAGTTTTAGTACCTACTCCGCTCTGGTTCCAAGTGAGCTGAGTCGATACTAAAAGATGACATCACCGACTGCCGGCTACTGATTGGTCAGACAATGTCGTCATCGATGAGTCATGAGCGCGACAACCTAGCATGCTAGCAGTAGCTTACCCTCATACGTCTTTTCTTTGCAGCTCGATTGCTCTCGTCCTCGGCTTCATTCTGTTGTATAGCTTCCAAAACTCTCCTGTGCTTCTCAAGGGGTATTTCTTCTTACCACCTGCAGTCTTCTTCTGCTTTTCTTTTTCACTAGGTTAGTGACAAAAAGCCACAGATTGTTGTGTCGCGCTCAAAATGACGTCACAGCAGAGCCACTCAGCGACTCTGCACCCGGTTGGGCAGGCGACTGGGGCTAATGGAAAAGCACCAAAGGCGAGTAGAGTAGAGCCGAGTAGAGTAGAGTAGGGCTAATGGAGGTCAGGGATGTCCAAACTGTGGCCTGGGGACCAAATGCAGCCCGCTGCCTGTTTTTAATTGGCCCCTGAAACAGTTGAATGAATAAAGACATTTCAATTACAGCAGCAAATACCATCACTAATGCACATTTTCTGCCATATTTACTTTGTCAAAATCTCACATTTACAAAGTATATTTCACTATTGATCTTCAAGCACAAACATTCTTGCAGTTTACTCTTGTTTTGTGTCTGAGGGGATAAGACAAGCAGTCAGTGTCTCCCATCTCTGCTGTTCAGAAGGTCTTTCTCGCCCTGACGAAGTGTGAATCGGGTGATAGCTCTTTGACAGGTGATAACCCACCTATAAACCCTAAAACTTTAAGTTAAATACATTAAAATTAAGGTGCAGTAAGTGACTCAGTTGTCCAAGTTTACCTCTTTATATGGCTCTTGATGCACCCTGCTCTAAGTGGCCAGACATCTCTACGTATAGTCATGTGTTGTCGTGGGCAAAATAGGTTGTTAATTTATTCCAGGTTTTTATTGCTGCGACTCCCTTTGTCAGGACAACATGGGATTGATAATGGGGTTGCTCCATGATATTTCTAAGCAAACAAATACTTGCATGTTATTATTTTCCAGTTGTTTACTTCTTAAATCAGTCTTGTCCTTTCTCTCACTTTTGAACTAGAGTCTAAACTGCAGCTTTTTTGACCAGAAATGTAATGTCTTTCTGATCTAAAAGGTGATTCGCATCATGATTATCGCCTGATCAATGACAGCCCTATTAGAAAGTCATGTTTGTCAATGGCTGTATGTTAATGCAGAAGTTTGTTTGCAGCATAACACTGGTACAATCCTGTAATTAAAATCTCCCCTCCTGCTGTTGTCCAGCTTTTAGGGAGAGTATCAGAGCGCCGTGTCAAACTGAAACATGACAGGAAACAATTAAAATCTCTGCAATTAGAAGTATTGTTTGGTTTGTCTGATTTTTATTTGAAACAAAGCTCCAGAGCTGCCAAAGCAGAAAGCTAACAGCTCCCAGCTAAACAAACAATCCGTCAGTCCAAAGGGAGAGAGCCCAGCTGGGGTTTAATGGAGGCAGAGATGTGGACGCCATTGTTTTTGTTGTTTCAGTGTTTGGATGTGACAGCTCGGCCCGATCAATGAGGACATTTTTCAGAATAATCAACTGACTTTTACTCAGAGTTTGCTTATTTTCCTTTTGCATCGCTTCCATCAATTAACAAACTCTCCCACTTTTTAATCATCACTATTTTATGCTAAATAATAGTTACAGTACTAGCATTATAAACTTTGATATGATTCTTAAGTGAAATTTAATGATTGTAATACCATTGACCATGGACACTGTTATCAGACTTTTATTTTTTAGTCTGTTACCTGACAGAAACCTGCAAGAAAACATCTCCACTATGTTCTGAATTGCTCAAAATATCTGCAAAATTTTGATAAAAAATCCCTTGTGTCTTAAAATGAAGAAGGGTCAATTGGTCTAAGGCTTTGTGCCATCAAAATTTACAAGAAACATAATGCTTTAATGTATATTTTTAACAGAAGAGGTGAAAGAGTACTGTCTAAATTTCACAAATAGGCAAGTAATGCATGGAAAGTTGGTCACAGCAACAATGAAATCCTTTATTGCTCATCAGTTCCTTTCAGTATTCAGAATTGCATGGTGTATTTCCTTAATTAAGACACTATGTAGGAGCTACAATTTTACTTGTGGAATAAGTTCCAGATCTGACCATAAATTCTTTATTAAAAGAGTATTAGCTCTTTTATCCCAACCAAGGAGGTTCTGAGTTTTCTGTTTGTGTGCAAGATACCCCAAAAAGCTCTCAATGAAACCCACTGAGACATTTTTGAGTTTCTAGAAGAATTTTTCAGGGGATGTTGGTCATGGCACGAGGAAGACGTGATTCGAATTCAGTAGAGGGACTTGTTTTTTCAATGATTTGTCACATAACATCACAAGACAGATTTCCACACTTTTGCCAACACTTTGTCTTATAAATGTTTAAGATTATATCAAATCAGATACACCAGAGAATAATTCTACATTTAGATTAATATTTCAAATAAAATCATTTTTATTTAATCATATTATTGTTATTTTTTGTACTCATTTTTTTTATTTTCTCTTTACATCAAAAGGAAAATAATATAGAAAGAATGAGTGCAATAAAATAGAACATATTCAACAGTCACAGTACATAACCATTGTTCCTATATCTTATCAAACAAGTTTTAGAGGTCACATCAGGATTTATCTCATTGTCCTAACATTGTTTTTTTGGACAGAAGGGAACATAGACAAAGTGAGGAGCCATATCCCATTGGAGGGAGAAGAGTGAAATTATACCACCGTTTATCTTTTCTCTTTAGACAAAAATGCTCTCCATTTTGATCATCTTGCAACATAAGAATTACTTTTCAACTGCAGCAGAAAGGTCAGTCTTTCTATCTCGTGGATCTCCTCAATAATTCCAAGCCATTCATCCACTGTAGGTCAGTCTGTAGCCATTTGCGAGTTATTGCTTTTTCAGCCACAACAATCAACATTTTTAGAAGGTATTTATCACTATTTATCATCCCTGCTGGAATATCACCCAGATAGAGAACCAAACATGAAAGCGAGATCTGTTGACCAGGTAGTTGTTGTAAGTATGTACAGATATTTTTCCAAAATACATGAATCCTAGGACAACTCCAAAAGATGTGGAAGTGATTTGCATCATCCTCCCTGCAGCCTCTCCAGTGACTTTGTTGTGACTTTGCTACAAAAGGTTTCATTTTAGGAGTGATGAAATATGGCAAAAGATTATTCCTACTGAATTCACAATATTATTATTATTATTGTATTCTGACTATTAGCAATCATTTTACCAAACATAAGGTATCCATGTTTCACAATTCTTTTTTCTCTCTTATCTTGTTCAACTTATCAGTATTTTTCAATGTTTTCCATTAATATGAACCAAAATAATATAATTTTATTGTCTAACCCAGTGTCTAGAGTGGAAATATATTTCTTTATTTTAAAACAATCTCTGTTACCCATCCCTAAGTCTCCTGTCACGCTAACTTTTCCTCTCTTCCTCGTCTCCATGTCCGTCACTTTCCTCACTGGTGTTGACAGATAACACAGACAGACGGATAACATGAAGCCTCAGCACAGACCTGACATGACTGATGTGCAACTCACACACACACACAGACACACACACACACACACACTGAGGAGATAAACCAGAACACATGTCCTCTCAGCTGGGACTCTGAATGTTTCATAAGAACAGGGGAGGCCACGGCTCAGGTTGCAGTTGTGTTGTTGTGCTTGTTGAGTTTGTGTGAGTGTCCACGAACATGAAGTGGTCTTCCCGAGCCAAAGACAGAGATCCTAAATCCTGTTGGCGGCCATCAAGTTTATCACAATAAGATGGTTGAAACCTGAACCTCCATCATATGATGCTTGTAGATAGGTGACATGGAAAAATTAGCATTTTCTTTACAACTTTAGATGACAAAATTTCTAAAGAGATAGCGGTCAGTAATGCCTCTGCAACTGCAGCTAGAAAGCACTCAGGTAGTGCAAACCTCCACTAATTTATAAGCAATGGCTTCATAATAAAGTTACCATCATGATATGATTCATGACCCTGAAAACACACACTTAGCACTCAGAATCATGTTGAAATCCTTATGAGTTAGACTGTTAATGAGCAGAAACTATTCTGCAGTTATCTGGATCACCACCAAAATCTAATCATTTTCAAGTTGGGCCATTACCAACATGTTCTGAAGATTTCAGCAAAATCGGTCCAGTAGTTTTGTGTAATGTTGCTAACAAACAAACAATTGAACGTTGGCAGAAACATGATCTCCTTGGTAGCGGTAATACGATATCAGAGTGCACAGCATTACTTAGACTTGTTTCAAAAAAAATTATATTATTTTTTTACCCATCTTTCTTCTTTTTGAAATATTATTATTAATGTTATTGTTTAAACTAATTTAACGGCGATATTTCCAGATTATTTTTGATGAATGGCTTTGCATTGAGTATTATGTCATAATAGGGGTGGGCGATATGGCAAAAATATCATATCACGATTTTTTAAAAATAAAATCACGATCACGATTTTATCACGATTCCTTTTTACGTTGATTTTTCTAGACTAATTTGCATGTTTGACCATATTTTCCCTATGTAATTTAAGCCAAATAAACTTTCTGAACAGGTTTTAATTTAAATAGTTCAGTTTTTAAAAAAATGTGCAATAAATGTAAACATAAAAGGTAATGAACAACAAAAAAGTGCACTTTTGTTGCATAAAAACTAAACACACCAAATAGCTCATTGAAAAGGGTCGAATATAAATGCAAACTTAAGTAACTGGTTATCTCTTAAAGTGCAACAATTTAGAACAAATGTTATCTAACTGCATTGTCTATAATCTGAGTGAATAATACAGCTGCTTTAGAACAGATTTTTGTTCAGACATCTTCAAGCTTCCATCTCCTTTTCTCTTTCGGCCATGGCTTCACGCTACATAACCAGACAGGAGAGCCGATTTAACGATTTAATATTGTCATATCGCACACCCCTATGTCATAATGACTTGTTTGTGCACCTTGTGTATATAAGTATGGTCTATAATTGTTGTAGCTTGAGTGTAATAAAAGAATGAAATGAACATGTTGATAAGAAGGACCTGAGGAAGATGAAAATATATGAAATTGACAAATTAATGTCATGTGTTTTTAATGTTCAAATTAAAATAAGTTCTATAAAATACCAATATTCCTCTTTAACACATCTGAGGTCATCAAACCGATCAACTGAAAATTCTGCGTAGGTATTAGTTTACAGTTTTATCTCCTGGACCCGCTCACACTCTCTATTATCTGTCATGTATTTATGAAAGTGTTCAAACATTAACACGCTGCTGGACTCCCCTCATGGAGACAGCTGCTCTAACAGGCAGCAGATAGTGATGTGTAGTTTTCCTGGTTTTAATCTCTTTCCTCAGGTCCCTTCACACTCCACATACCTCCAGGCCCCCCCCATCCCCATCCTCTTATCTTCACCGTGAGAGGGTGAGAACACACACTTTAGGACGTGGACACACTCGCACACAGAAACACACACCATGGGGTATTGAACATCTTACCTCAGCAGCTCCACAGGCTGTGTGTTCAGTGTCTCTGAGGGAAATAAGACTATCAGCATGTTAATCCAGACAGGCTAGGGATGCTCTGATCATCTTTTTTAAAGCTTGGATCCAGGAATGGGCAATAAAACAGTTTCTGTGGTGTTCTATAATTAGTGTAACGAAAAAAAACACACATTAGCCAGGTTTACATGGAGCCTAATATTCTGATTAGAATGGGGTTAGGAGTAGGGATGTATATAGTTATGATTTTATCGATACCGATACCGATACCGATACCGATACTCCTTATCGGTATCGATACTTATCGATACTCTTATCGATACTACAACATGTAATTTTGTGTAAAAAATAAAGACTTTACAAGATATTATAAGATTCAGCCTTTTTTATTACCACAAGGTAATAATAAAGCTTCAACGGAATAGAAGTAATGCATTACAAATGCTTCTCAGAGGCAAAAAGAAAGCTAAGGAGATGGCAAAACCCCTTCATGCCGCCCAACATGTACAGACAGACCCAGATATCTTGTGCTGCTAAAACTGATGCTGTAATGATGACTACTAGGGCTCTCACTTTATAATAGATAGTCGTATAACCATATATGTAATCATTTTCAAGTTGGGCCGGATAAATATCCGTAACCGAATAGTAAATAAATATTCAAATGTACAATATTGATTGTAGCAGCACATCAGGGCACCTGGAGCAGTGGACTGTTTCATCCAACAGAGGGTGCTGTGAGCGCAGCTTGACCCTCAGTCACATCCGGTGCTCTCTTAACCTCAGTAAACAAAGAGTTTCCACTCTGAGCGGGCATTAATAGCTCTGATTCATCTGAAAAGAGCTGTGCCGTCGGCTTTTCATCCAAGTTATAGGACCAAGTGCAGCGGCGCTTTGTCAAGAATTTAACCCCGTGTGGCTGTGTTGTTTTTGGCAGGGTTTTTACCGAAGGGGTGGATAATAGAGTCTCTGTCGGTGCTGCAGCCTTTAGTGTTAGCCTGGCTGCTAACTCTACTCGTGTTGCGATAGCAATCAAACAGCCCACACTCCTTTAGCTTTATACTATGCGCGCGCTCCAAGTGTTTGGTGATGTTGTGAGTATTCCCCCCCTTGGACGCAACTTCTCTCTGACAAGGATTGCATCGGGCAGAGTTTTCATTATCTTTGCTAAAGTGAGCCCAAACCTACGAGCGCTTAGCCCTGACCGACATGCTTGAGCCGGACGGCGGTAGTGTCATAACTATGTGGCAGTTGAAGAGACGTTTATGTACCGATAACAGTACCTTTTTTCCAGATTCTTAACGGTGTTCGGGTACTGACCCAATTGTGGACCGGTACATGAAAGTACTGGTCCACGGTATACATCCCTAGTTAGGAGCCTAAATCAAATAAAAATGCTCCATATAAACACCTCAGTCAGAATAAACAGGACAAATCTGAATGGAATTTATTCGGTTGCACAGGGGTAGTAAATTCCTTTTCCCAAACCGATTAAAAGTCAAATCCTGTCATGTAAACGGTGAATCAGAAAGTTGTCAGGCTGGGCTCTGTCTGCACATGCTCAGTCTGGACGTAAACGAGCAGTGACGTTTACTCACTTGGAAACATGACGGCTTCCAAACAGAGCACACAGCACTGGTCTGCGTCGGAGAGTTTGGTTTTAATACAAATTCTCAAAGAACTAAACATTGTTGCACATTTAGACTGTAGGAAAACAAGAAATACAGAACTATTAAAAAAAAAAAAAGGCCCAAATAACACAGCGAAGTTGGGATAGACCAAAACGTGGAAAAAAATAAGGAAATGCTAGAAAAATCTGAAGGCTGGTTACCATAAGGCTAGACAGCACAACCCTCAAATAATTCACTAAAACACCTACTTACCGCCATCTTTGATAAATTATGTGATGTTTAAATTAGTCTGCGTGTTATCACGTGTCTGTAAAACAGCTGTTCTGATTAAATGTTGTGGCACATGTAAACACCAGATCGGAATAGATCACGTCACGTGTAAACAGTTCACCTGAAATCTTCAATCAGAATGATTTTAATCAGAATGAAAAATGTCTGCATGTAAACCTGGCTTATGTAGTGTATGCATATTTAATTTGCCTTGATAGTATGGAGCTAAATCCAACCAAAAGTGTTGATATCTGAAATAAAAATAAGATTGAACATAAGGAACTTAAATTTTGATGTTAGAAATTGAACTAAATTTCTGTGTTAGAGATTTTCAGTTTAAATGTACTTTTAATTCAGCTCTGTGAATTATTTCAATAAAATATTTTATTTTTATTTTCAACTCTAAACTATATTTAAATGATATGTGATGTGATTTTTTTTTTTTTTTTTTTTTTTACAATTAAAGGATTAATATTTTCAGATTAGTCTTATGTTTGTCTTTTTGGTTTCAGATTTTTTTGACTTTCAGATCTTATTTCTTCACTTTCAAATGATGTTGCCGTCAGGAAATAAGTGTAAGCTAAGTGTAAAACAGTGTTAGATATTTTTTTAGCTAAATATTTAATTATAATTATATATTTAATTATTTGAATAAGAGTATTTTAATAAAATACGTATTTTCAGTTTTTATTCTGAAATATACTTTATCATATGATGATTTTTTTCCATTGAAGGATTAATGTATTCAGATTCAAATCTTATCTTTTTGGTGTCAGATTTTTTTTCACCTTCAGATCTTATTTTTGGTGACATTGCCTTTAGGAAAATAATAATAATTATATATAAAAAATATAAAAAAAATCAGGAGCAACCATTCAAATTTCAGTTTAATTTTTTTTTTTTATTTCCAAATTACAACACCTTGGCTTTGTTTTAGCTCCATTTGATGGTGTTTTCGGGACAACTGTATGTCCTGAAAGACATTATAAAAAGTAGGGATGCACAAACAGCTGAAACGGTAGTTATTATGGAGGCAGTGACTTGATTAAATGCTGGCTGAAAGGAAACAAACGTGCACTGCAGTCGTCACACAACTTAGTCCAGTGTGAAATGGCTCTTAAGTTCATCACAAATGTTGATGTGTCGGCCATTTTTAAAGGAGACATATCATGCTTGTTTCTCCTTTTCACTATGCCAGACTAGGATGCCTGTAAAGCATTTCTGCCCTCAGTACAAGTCATTTAGTTCCTTCATTGCCCCACAATAGCGTTCTCAAAATCCTCATTTTAGGCCATTATTAAGCGCTTGTTGAAACGCTTGGTCTCAAGGATGACCTTAAGTTACCTCGCAACGTCACAGCCCTTTGAGCTCTGATTAGTCAGTACTATCGGGGGTAGAGCCAGCCTGTCCTTCTTCTTCTACTGTATTTTCCGGCAGGCTCAAAGCAGCGACCGCGTATTGAGTCCCCCTACAGGCCAGAGCTGGTAATGAGGGACTGTGAGCGAGGGAGCTTTATACCGATGCTGCTGGATGTGTTCCTCGGTGAGGGTTTGGGGCTGACGGACATCACAGAGGAGGAAGTGTTTTATCAGATTACTCCAATAAAGAGAAAGGTACCTCGTGATATCACGACGTTTGAAATCTCGCGGACATCTCGCAATGACCTATTTTCAGAGGCATCAAATCTCATTCGAGGATATCAGAAACAATACAATATCTCATTTTTTGAAAATTAAGGGGGTGTAAGGTCTTGTTTTCAAATTTATTGTATTATATGTAAGTATTAAATCATGCATCAGCATGATATGTCTCCTTTAATGTTCACACCTCACATCTCTGTATCAAGAAACGTGAGAGAGACATTTGGTATGTTACAAAGTCATGCTGCCTCCTGCTGGCCTCCTACTGTTATATTTTAGGTGTTTTTATTGTATCTGTAATCACGGCAGTCTCTCAGCACAAAGCTGTTTCTTGAATGAAGATTAAACACACCTCAGAGTACTGTTTCTGCGTGAACATGGCCCTCACACTGTGACAAACTGAACTTCAATTCTGTTTCAAATCAAACCAGCTGCCCTCCCCCCCTCCAGCTCTGAGCTTCAGTCTGCAGACGTGGATAAGAGGTCCATGAGCTATAATCAGGGGGCTCAGACATTAACTTAACACCTGCACACTCCTGCACAAAGAGACTGTTAAAAAGCTGTTTTCTCAGTTAAGACTGGAACAGCAGACACTTAGTCAGCCGCATTAGGATGCAGAAAACAAAGCTCTAAATTATCTCTGTTAATTGCCAGTAATGGGAGTATTTAGTCCTGAGTAAATGTTTTCATTTTCCATCACACTTTTGCAGAAACAGGTGCCGTATTTGTGCAGATTGAGGCAAAACAATGTTCCTCAGTTCTGTAATTATGAGGAGCAGCTGCTTGTCATTTTGGCATGTTGTAGTGAAAATCATGCTCTGATGTTTCGATAGCTTCGTGTGACTCATGATGTTGAACTGCTGTGATACGAGCTGCTCTGGTGTCACTGAGTCTTTGCTTTGGTTTGTTTTGATCCGGTGTGACGGGATGTGATCTGACACACGTTTGAATGCAACATGACTCACACTGAAGCTGGGCTGGAGGACAAGTTCTTTGAGATGGACTGGTATTTTTTATTTTATTATTTTATTTTTTATTGCAAAAACAAACAATACAGACAGAGACTAAGACATGTAACAAGTCAGGTTACGTTACATAAAAGCAGACTGGTTTTTACAAATAGACAAAATGAGAAACCAAGCAAAACAAAACAAAGAAAAGAAATAAAAACATATAAATAAAAAAATGGAGGGAGTTGTTTTTGTGTATATGATGTGTGTTGCGTGTGTTTGAGTGTGTCTTTTGTTCCTTATCAGAAAAACATTGCTTTGTCAACACTCCCCCCCCCCCCTTAATTATTAGTTTATTTAATGCCACCACCCACACCCGTAGCTCAACAACAGCGCCCCCCAACATAGGACTGTTATTTAAAAAAAAAGAAAATATGATTTAAGATTACATTTTAATGGCTCTAAGATATGTTTCAGACAAGATTCAATCAAGTAAGTTTATTCATCCCATAGAGCAGGGGTCACCAACTTATAGTTTTTGATCTACTGGTGGATCTCTTAAACATTTTGAATAAGGTTAAATTGATTGGTCTTTATCTGACACACTGGTTGAAGTATTTCACTTGCAGCTTTACCAGAGTAAGGTCCAACTGGCTTCTCTTAATCACTTTATTTTTTAGTGTCAGCAACATGCTTAGACGGTTAACATGTGTTTTGTTGCTGACATTCTTCTGGTCTCCCACTCCTGGTGTCATGAGTATTGTCTTATATTTTGCTGCACATGCTGTATATGACTTAACGTTTGACTTTAAATTGACTGATTTTGCATTTTTGTTTCGTTCTTCATCATATGAAACAATGTAATTATGCATTTGAACCTTAACTTTTCCTTTAACATGTGTTTTGTTGCTCAGCGGGATGTGGGATCTTTGGTTGAAAAAGGTTGGTGTTCTCTGCCATAGAGCAATTCAGTTTTATAGTCTCCAAGACCACGCATCCATTTTGTATGGAGCGCAACAAAGAACAGTAAACAGTACATGGTCAGGGATGCTAACAGCACGTTGGCGCCCTCCTGTGGCCCATGTAGTAATGAAGCACACATGGACTTATAAAACAGCCTTTGACAGCCTCAGTAAATGGTCAAGAAAAATAAACATTCCATTAGCACTGACAAACTTAAATAAGAAAAATGTATACGAATGATTTACAAAGATATATTTCACAATAATAAGTATATATTCAGAGAAAGCATAAATGAGTAGGCCACCAACAACAACAACCAACTCCCTAAAAAATGTTGAGAGCCTCAATATATGGCACATGCACAGACATATCCCACTTTGCCACTGGCACTCTGAGGCTTAAATCATTTAGTTTCATCTTTGGTAAAAAGGATGGGACTAGAAAAGTTCTGTACTTCATTTTAGGAAATAACAATTAGTAATAGGAGACCTCAGGGTAGACCAAGAACTGGTGGGAGGGACTGGCTGGCCTGACCTGCTTGACTTACTGCCCCTGTAACTCTGCCCTGGATAAATGGATGGATGGATAATAGATAGCTAAATATGAATTTGCAAAGGGAAAATTTTCACAAACACTGGTGATGCAAAATGTAAACAAGGGTGGGCTTAAAACTGAGCCCTGTGGCACACCAGTTTCTCCTCGCAGTATTCAGTATCATTATATTGATACATTATTACCTCCGCCAAGGAGGTTATGTTTTCGGGAGACTTTGTTTGTCCGTCCGTCTGTCCGTCTGTGAACAAAAAAAATAACTCAAAGAGTAATGGATGTATTTTGATGAAATCTTCAGGAAATGTTCAGCATGGGAAAAGAAAGAACTGATTCGATTTTGGTGTTGATCCAGATCAGCGTCTGGCCACCATGATGAAAAATGAGATTTTTGTGAATAACTACTAAACTAAAATAGATATTATTATGAATCCAGTTGCTAATGGTATGTTTTCATGGTCAAGGAATCTAAATATTTACATGAAATAAAGGTTGGACTAATATTTATGATGAAAATCACAATATGAGTGAGGACTGGGCGCTGGCGGAGGTCTGTGCTCTCCGAGTGCTTTTCTAGTTTTAAATGTATTCTAAGTATAAATGTTATTGAATAACTTGGTTGATAGATATTTTACTGGCATATTTGCCACATTGTTTTGGTGTCTTCATTTTTAGGATAACACTTTATTTGGAGGGGTTTATAGAAGACTAACACTATGCTTTCATAATCATGACATGACACCTGCCATAACATGTATAAGGCTTTATGAAAGTTGTAATTAAGTGTCATTTGGTGAATTATGAAACCTTTTGTTTTATGTTGACATTGTTTGGGAAGGCATTGTCATGACAACTTAACATTAACCAGGGCAAAATAACCTACCAATTTTGTCACAATAACCAACTTAACATTAAAATGTCATAATAGACCTGATCATTATTTTTAATTGCTATGCCATGAGGCAGGAACCAATAATATTTGTTATAATATTATTGGTTCCTGCCAATAATATTTGTTTCTTTTCCTAAAATCACTTTAAGAGGTTAGATGTCATTGTGACCGCCGTTGATCTTTCTTTGCTAAAAAAGTTCTAAAAAATAAATGATGTACCACCATTCAGCTAAAGATCCTGGCCCTGACTGTTTCTTTTTGAATCACGATGGTTGGGTTTCTGACACGTTGTTCTGCCGTGATTCTCTCTGTTTCCTGACTTCTTCTCACTGTTTGGATCACTGATGCTACTTACTTCCCGGCCTTACAAAATCACTTCAAAGTCAAACCAAAACAAGCTCCCAAAATTTGAGCAGCAGGAACACAAAGTCAGTGACACCCCTGTTGTGTAAAATATCCTGAATAAAAAGGAGAAGACTGTTTTGGCTTTTCTTGGTCATTAAAAGGCACCCAGTCTCCGGCTTCATTTCTTTGTTCTTCCTGCTAATTGCCTGACCCGAGCTTTGTGTTTCCTCATGAGTGCCAACCCAGACGAAGCACACAGTCAGCAAATATCCCCCCCCTCTGTTCCAACCGTGCTCCCTAAACCTCAATTATTCACAACTTATGAATAACGCACTTTACCTCAAGCTGGCAACTGGGGGTATTTTTGCGCATGGTGCCTTGAATTAGTCATAACCTCACAATGGCAAAACATACAATTTTCATGCCTCCAGCCTCGTTCCTGTGCGGGAACGAAAGAGCCATAATCAGTACTCCTGCTGTCGATACATGTGGAAAACGTGGAGAGGTAAAGTGTGTGCTTCCGAATCAGAGCAATTTAAGGCTTCCTGCTCTCAGTTTGACTGACCTGCATGTGGAGAACTGTGTTCATGTTTAATTGATCTGAAATCTCTGCAAAGTCAACCTTTCTATCGACTGTATCAGCGTTATTTCTAATGAGCAACACACAGAAAAACAAAACTTTCCACAGCGTCCATCGCCTCCTGTGACCTTCTCGCTAATGTTGATAACCATCACATTGACTGCTGCCGGGCTTTTATTATCATACATTTTAATTAATGCAAAGTTTGACGGTAGACATAAAATCACAGAGATCTTTTATTGAGGAGAAAGTCCAGGGGCTGTTTTAACAATCGATGTGAGAAAACTTTCAAAACGCATCAAACTGAAGTCCAACATTTCCAGAAGAAGACAAACATTGTTAACTCTTCTGTGTTTCTGAGGATGCTTCACAGAATGGTGTTGAATAAATGCACATGCAAACAGGATCCTGCGGACTTGGACAAATGGAGAGATGTCACTGTGATGGAGTGTCGCTCAAGGGAGAGTGTGCTGGGCTCAGGGAAGTCTGCTGGAACCAGCTGAAAGACCGCAGTCCTCTAGAAACCGGTCCCACTTAGACCAAACTAGAGCTGCAGCTATCGAATCTTTTTGTAATAGATTACTCTATCAAATTTTTATCGAGTAATCGGATAACAGTTACATTGCCCTCACTGCTATTTTTATTTTTTTTTTTACATTGAATCACTACACATTATTATTAGTAGTAACACACAAAACAGAAAAGCCAGGTCACTTAAATTAACAACTTATTTTTCTTATTTTGAACATTCTGAGCATAAATGGGATCTCAAAATCAAAATCTATACTTTTATTTTTACTCTGGGCCATATCTTGCTTAAGTATGATTATTTTTTATTTTGTATTCATGCTTGTCTCTTTTTGCTAAATTATTGCCTTTACTACTATACTATGTTGATGATCTTATTTTGCTTACTTTATTTCTAGGACCAAATAATGTCATACTTAGATACTAAGATAATTTAACTAGCTAATGTACATTTCTATAACATATGAAAGCATTCCCTACACCTGCTTCCTCTACTCACTGTCAGTGTTTCCTGTTCTACTCTCTGCAGTCAAATTAAATGTAAAGTTATTGGATGTGAAAAGTATGTGAACAAAATACACATGATTCTGGGCAAGTAGCCTCCGCATTGATGTACGGTCTGAACCAGCCTTTACACGGAGCCATAATCAAAGTAGGTTATTTACGAGCCCATATCTCAGTTATTGATCACATTAGCTGCTTCTGTTGATGGATCATGAGTGTCATCCTGTTGAGTCGCTCTGAGGACGCACAGACCGGATATTTACTGTTGACGTGCTGCAGCAGTGATGACGTGCTATCATGCTAAGCTACGTGCTAAGCTAACTCCATTTGACATCAGACACACTGCACTGTGTTTTCTTTTCGTCCCTTCTTGTAGTGACCACACACTTGGGACACTCTCTGCCGTGTCTTCTGTGGACTCTCCTTTCTTTCCCTCTCTTTTCTCTACCTTCATGATTTTACAAGCCGTGCAGCAGTGGAGGTAGCACGCGCGGTGCGCCACAGAAATGACCATCCGTGTCAAACACCGTGCACTGTATAGTAGTCCAGATATATATATTATATGTTTAATTATATATTGAACGAGGCTTCGAGGCACACAATTTGCCTTGAAGATATTTTGTAATCGAATACTCGCCATTATTCGGGGAATCATTTCAGCTCTAGACCAAACCCACTGGGTTTTAATCAGAGGCCCTGAAAGGGGTCTTGGGGCTGCTGCTCCCCCTACAGTCCTTGCATAGGAAAGATTACACCAGCATCCACGTATAGATTGTTTGGAAGAGTTCTTCACAATAAAATGTTTGATACAAAGAACGGCTCTGACAGATGGTATTGGCTTCATTCCAATCCCTGCAACAGACTCAAGCAGGGTGACAAGTAGTGATAATAATTGCATTATGGCCACCATTCAACCAGGCAGCTCAGTCTAGTTACCTGCACTCTTTTATTCTGAAGCCACACTGTTGTAACATGAGCAGAATGCGTCTTGGCATCATCTTGCTAAAAAAGCAAGGACGTCCCTGAAAAAGACGTCTCCTCAAATGCCTGAATGTTGCTCCAAAACCTGTTTGTACCTTTCAGCATTTATAGACCCTTCACAGATGTGCAGGTTGCCCATGCCATGGGCTGTAACACACCCCCATAAATCACAGATGCTGTCTTCTGACCTTTGCTCTGATAACAGTCTGGATGGTCCTTTTCCTCTTCAGCCTGGAGGACACCAGGTCCATGATGTCCAAAAACATTCTGAAATGTGGACTCAGACCACAGCAGACTTTTCCACTTTGCCTCCGTCCATCTCATGTGAGCTCGGCCCAGAGAAGCCGGCGGTGTTTCTGGGTGTTGTTGATATGTGTCTTTGTCTTTGGATGGTACATTTTGACCTTGACCTTGTAGATGTAGAGATGAACTGTGATAACTGAAGTGTTCCTGAGCCCACGTGCTGATGTCCTTTACAGAATGATGCTGGTTTATAATGCAGTAATGCCTGAGGAATTAAAGGTCACAGGCATTCAGTGTTGTTTTTTGGCATTGCTGCTTATGCGGGGAGATTTCTCTTGATTCTCTGAATCTTTTGATGACATGCTGGACTATAGACAACAAATCCCTAAATTCCTTACAGTTGAATTTTAATAAACCATGTTCTTTAACTGTTGGACTCTTCATATGCAGTTGTTCACAAAGTAGTGAGCCTCACCCCCTCCTGAGCTTTTCAGCTCCTTTTATTCACAATCGTGACCCTCACCTGTGGAATATTCCAGTCATTTTGAGCATTCCTCATCTTTCCCGGTCTTTTGTTGCCCCTGTCCCAGCTTCTTTGGAGAGTGTTGCAAATCCAAAACTAGAAAAGCACTCAGAGAGCGCAGACCTCCGCCAGCGCCATAGTCCACACCCATATTGTGATTTTCACCATAAATATTAGTCCTACCTTTATTTCATGGACATATTTAGATTCCTTGACCATGAAAACATACCATTATTAGCAATTGGATTCATAATGATATCTATTTGAGTTCAGTAGTTATTCATGAAAATCACATTTTTCATCATGGTGGCCAAACGCTGATCTGGATCAACAGCAAAATCGAATTTGTTCTTTCTTTTCCCATGCTGAACATTTCCTGAAAGTTTCATCAAAATCCATCCATAACTTTTTGAGTTATTTTGTTCACAGACAGACGGACAGAGAGATGGACAGAAAGACAGACAAACTCTCAGGAAAACATAACCTCCTTGGCCGAGGTAATGAGAGAGTATTTTCAAGAAAAACAGTAAAGTTTATCAGTTTGAATGCTAAAATATCTTGTTCCTTTATTTTCTTCAACTGAGTTTAGATTTGGATGAATTTAGATGATTTGCAAATCATCATAGTCTGTTACTTTTTGACTGCGTCTCAACTTCACTGAAATTTGGGTTTGCATGTTTTGTGCCACTGAATGTCAAAACTAAAACTAGTTTTTATTCAACACATCAAAGTGGCTGAAAAATCTTGGAGCAATTCCTCATTTGGATGCTGAAGGCAGCTCAGTTGAGAACCTTGCTCTGTAATGATGAGTTTTCAGCACCACGGACAGAGCTGCTGCTGCTGTGCGCTGCTGTTTGCTGTCCATGGTGCTGAAAGAACCTGAAATCAGCACAGAGAAGAGATATGAGCCTGTGAGTGTGATTACACCCCTGAAACTCTGATAATAATGTTCCTCCCTCCTTAATTTCCTCCAGCGTCTCTCCTGTACAGGCACACCGCCGACTCCTCTCCGAATATACAATATGTCCTCCTCCCATGTGCCAAGGTATTAACAACCACCTGCTACGATGACATGACGCTCACTGTCCTTCGTCCACCCCACCCCTCCCTCTGGTCTTTTAATCGAAGCAGATCATGCATGAGGCCTTCACGTTCATGCTGGGATGGTGCGTTCGCTTGTCCGATCTCATGAAGCCACGAAACGCTCAACATGATCACCCACCGCTGCGTGCGTGTCTGGGCTATTTTTGCTCTCGTCTGCCGGAGTATTTATCCTGTGTGTCTCAATCACAATGCTGGTGTGAGCTGGTTATAAGGGTACGGACATGCCTCATCAAATATTTAATCCAACACACATCGTCTTTCCACAGATTGCGGTTTCCTGCACGCCACAAACACTAATACACACAAAGGGACGAGCGGGCACTGTTCCTCTTCCTGTGCTTCCATATTTAGATTTAATTTCAATTCCAGGAGGCATGGGTAGGGCTGAGGGAGATGCCAAGTTATGGAAAAAAAGAGATATTATGATAACAGAGATACTGATTCAGAAATGTCTGCTGTTGTGTAAATACTTGATGAGTACTTCAAAATGTTACAGGGGATTGATTAATTCAGATCATTTTTAGTCATTGTAGACAAAAAAAAAAGAATAAAACCATCCATCCTGTTCCCTAAGTGAATATAGGTTGATGTAGATTTGTAAATCACTGCATTCTGCTTTTATTCACATTTTTCACCATGTCCTGATTCCAGTGGAGTTTGTAAATTACCCCATGTATAACGATTTTCTTCTTTTTCTCTTTTGAAATTATAACCACCACACTACACTCAGCTGGTAACACAAACCCGTGTTTCCTTGACTGTTAACGGGGGAGAGAGCACCACATTGTACCCAGGCTGCACTGATGTAGACATGCACAGCATTGAATTTTAGGATTGCTGTCACTGCAAACCTGTGTGCCTGCTATTTCCATAAGTGCTCCATGGGCAAAAACCTCAGCCAAGGCATTTCCAACACTGTAAACAGTTTTGCATTTTTTTTCAAGGAAACTGAAAAACTTCTCACACTGTTTACAGATATAGTCCTTGATGCACATCTGGAGTCGGATCATCACTTAAATCTGATCACTTCTTTCTATGGTTGACAGTCTTTGAAAATGTATTCAAAATTTTTGCATTAGCTATCGAGTTACCGTGCCCATGAACAAACTAACAAAATAACTAACAAAAACACAACCTCCTTGGTGGAGGTAATAAGGGAATCAATAAGGAATCAGATCGATAAAGCAGAATGGCATTAGTTTAAATTTTAACTTATCAATTCCCATCCCTAATTTTTAAATTCTTATCTGACAGGAGCGTCACTAATGGCCCTTTTCCACTAGCATGTCTTGGCCCTACTCTACTCGGCCCTACTCGATTTGCAGCGTGTTTTCACTCACCCGGTACCTCCTAAAACAAGCTAGTTTCAGTACCTACTCTGCATGATGACCTAGCATGCTAGCGTTAGCTACCGTTAGCTTACCCTCAAATGTCTTTTCTTTGCAGCTCCATTGCTCTCGTCCTCGGCTTCATTCTGTTGTATAGCTTCCAAAACTCTTCTGTGCTTCTCAAGGGGTATTTCTTCTTACCACCTGCAGCCTTCTTCTGCTTTCCTTTTTTACTCGGTTTGTGACAAAAAGCCACAGATTGTTATGTCAAAATGACGTCACCGCAGTGCTGCTCAGCTGTTTACAGTGACACTGCATCCCGTTGGGCAGGCGACTGGGGCTAATGAAAAAGCAGCACAAGGCGAGTAGAGTAGAGCCGGGTAGAGTCAAGAGTAGGGCTAATGGAAAAGGGCCACAAGTGTGGTCTTCTGCTTGCTTCAGTTGAGCATATTGTGATTTCAGGAACCGTCTTTCTGCAGACCTTTTCTGTACTGAGTGTTTACTTGAGTCACTGTTGCCCTTCATTTCCAACCACTCAGCAGGACATTTAGCTGGAAAACTGCAGCTTACTGGATATTTTGTCTTTTTGGACCATTCTATATAGAGACCCCAGAAAATGAGCAGTTTCTGAAATACTTGGTGCAGAAAATATACCATGATCAAAGTCACATAAATCACCTTTAGTCTCCATTCTGATGCTTGGCTTGGACTTCAGCAGGTCCTCTTGACCTTGTCTACATGCTTTGAGTTGCTGCCATGTGATTGATTGGCCAGTGAGTTTACACAGAAAATATTATATTGTGCAGGAAATATTCAGAAAACTCCTGCTGTCTTTATTCCAGGATCCTTTAGTCGCCCATTCCCTCAACTCTCTCTCTCTCTCTCACCCTCGCTCACCCTCCTCTCTCTCTCTCTCTCTCTCTCCTCTCAGAAGTCTTTGCTGAGGATCCATCCACAGGATCAGCTTTGGCGCGCTGTGGATCAGTTAATGCGCGTGGAAATTAATTTCTCAGATTGACTTTGTCTTGCTCGTTTGCTCGTTTGGCGGTGTTCATCTGAGGAGGCTTCTCTGGACCTGTGGGGGATCTGGACTGGAGCGGCTCTCGGATGCTCACTGCTGGGATATTTTGGCTGCCTGGACAGCAGAGGAGCCTCTCCATCGCGTGAGGAGGACTCGGCGCGTGCTGAAGTGAAGCTCTGCAGGCGCTGAACTGTTGCAGTGCTTCAGGAGCAGGATTTTGGATGTAGCTCTGGAGGTTTGAAGTTATCGGGAATCCGGGATGATGTGACATGTTTGAGTTTTTCCAGGATGGAGAGAAGATTGGCTCGTTCTTGAATCATGAAACACCGGAGAAATATTTTCCTCCTGCTTGGTGGGATTTTTGTCAGTGTGCTCAGTCAACGTGACCGCGGCTGAGAAAGTCTTCTCCCAAATTCCTCAGCTCCAAGTGGAACTCCTAACACTGATTCTTTTTGACGTTTTCTGGATCCAAACCTCCCCCTGAATGAACCTGCAGCCTTAAGGATCTTGGCTTTGGTTTTGGAGATGTGAGTCCAGCGGAGCGGAGCAGTGCGCACCACACCGAGTCGCAAAAGGCTGCAGCGCAAAACCCAATTTTTCCTCTTCAGCGGGGGAAGCGAGCACCGCAGCAGCTCCACGAAGCTCTCTGCTGTCCTCACAGAAATGCCTCCGAGTCTCTGCATGGCCGGTGGATAAAGTGATCGTCCATGGTGCTCACGGACCAGGTGTCTGAAAGAAGGAGAAACATCGGCTGTTTCGCGCAGTGAATCCTGGACACACCTTTTTTAATGTCAGTCAAGGTAAGTTCGGCCTGTTTGCACTTTGGGCTCTGCTGTCATGTCTCTGATACACCGAGAAACTCGCTGAACCTGCGGTGGCATGTTTGGAGAGGCGCAGAAAAGCGCTCACACGAGGAGCTGCTGCTTTTCTTTTTTTGTTCTTACCTGTAGCCCCGCGCAAAACATGATGGGTGGTTTCAGCTGTGAGGGAAAATAGGTGTTTGCCTTTGGCGACATGCTCTTAAAGGCTTCATAGTCAGAGGTGTGCATCAAATGAAATATGTCTAAAATTACTTGAAAATATGAAAATGTAAAGATGGCTTCACAGTCTGGATGCAGTAAGACTCATGTTGCATGTATTGTTTTAAATTGGCGAAAAAAAATTTCAAAAAGTAATTTTATTGGTATTTAAATGAATTTGCAGTTGCACAAATAACAGGGCTGCTGCCAGACATTTGAGGCCCCTTGAATAGATTTCACAAAGGGCCTCATCCCAAACCAGCTCTGCACAGTTTTCCAAACCAAATAAAGACATATTTATGATCTATTAAAATATGGAGAAAATAATTGTCCACGTTCTTCTGTTTGAAGACACAAAATGTTGGAGAAAACACTAATTAGCTTTAAATAAGGGATGCAAGATACCACCAGTGTGATATTGGTATAAATTTTGCAGCAATATTTACAGCTGATTTTTTTTGTCTGTACACACTAGGCATAAATGTCCCATAAAGTGACTGTAATATCTTTAGACTGCATACATCTACTATGAAGGTTTACCTTATTATCACTAAATGTCCACTTAATAAGTAAAAAAGAAAAATATTCGAAGAATCAATGTTGTTTTTCCTGCCTCATATTTTTTTCTAACACAGACAGAAAGTCATCATGAAAGGAGCAGGTTAGCTTTTAGTAAAATGGAGGCTTTAAGCTCTTTACCAAAAATATTAGCATCAATGATGAGCTCAAATATCAGAATATCGGAATATTGGCAAAATGTAAAAATTCTGCAAATTACAGAGATGGTAAACGTATCAATGCAGGATAAGTTGCTCTCTGGCATTTGAACCCTTTTAGGCTCTAGTATATCTTTATCATCTGCACTTGAGATCCAATAAGCCTTAAATAAAGTCTGATCTTAAAACCTGTCAAAATATTTATAATTTTTCAGATAATTAATTTGCACTACTCCATAACCTCCTGTTCCCAAGATACAAATATGTCCACATGTGTACATCAAAAAGTATAAATGAAGGGCCTATTTTCTTTTAAATTTGATTTTATGGGAATTATTGATGCAAAACAAGCCTGAATATTAGTTTTGTAAGAAGAAAACTGGAAAGGCTGGGTTTAATTCCCCAGGCCCTGTTTGCAGTGTTCCCTCCCCTGCTTTCACTCCGTTTTTGGAGATCAATCCTCTGTCTCTCCCTCTCAGATAAAGGTGGAAAATGCAGTTAATTGCTTTAAAGGAGTAGTTCAGGTTTTTGAAGTGGGGTTGCTTGAGGCCTATGGTAATTATAACTGCCATAAAGGAACTTGTCAGCTCTGCTCTTGTTGGGAAATGGACAAATATGGACATTAGGCAGTACACAGTAAGTCAGTGGTGTCAGCAAAGCTTCATAATAGCCACACTTTTAGGGTAAAATCACAAAAAAATATGTTGGCTTGACTAGACACTACAGCAAGATTATTTACAGCATTTCACTTTTCCTCCAAAAGCATCTGTGTTTGGAACTATTTTGTGATGCAGCATACGGAATATGTATCCTTCCACCAGCTTCTTTTCATATATTAGCCTTCAATGATAGCATGATAAGGAGAAAACGTGGTTTGATCTCAAAAATTGCTGGAAATAGGATCAAACTGTTGACACTGTGTGGAAAGAAAGTGATAAACTAATGTTTCCCTTAAATGTTGGCAAGTTTGTTTGTGAGTTTGAATTAATGTGAGTCCTATTTGTACAATATTAACAGTGATTTGTCTTTCTGTTAAAATTCTGTTGAATCCAGGTTGCGCAACATAATTCCCACAGTTTCATCAACTTATTTCTTAATGTTGCCAACTTATTTTTGCAGTTTTGTTGTTATAAAACCAATATTACCAATAAGAACTAATTTTCAGAACTTGAGCATCTTAAAATGTCCAGTATTATCCTGAAAGTGTCTAAAAAGCACCGTTAAGCTGGCAATGTTTGGATAAGAGGGTAAAACTGGCAAAGAGCAAGGTTACATTTGTACAGTTTAGTCTGAAATTAATGTAAAAAAATTCAGAAGTATGTCAATAAATGACTAAAATGAACTTTAAAAAATGCAAGAAATATCCTGACTCAGTCTTAATCCCACACATTTGAGCTTGTCCAAACAATATCAACATTTTCTTTTTGCTCTCTCTTTTTGACTGAAAATATCACTGTGGACTGTGTTTCTCAGTTCAAAGTATAATGTTTACAAAATGTTATTGTTATTTTCAATGTTGGTCTTTGCATGAGGCCTCAAAGTTCCCAGTACCACCTTTACATCAAACAGGTGAGACTTATACCTTCTGCAACAAGAACGATCACCATAAGCTACTCTAAATAAAAATAATAATCTTCAGAAATCTCCGGTAGAGTAACATTCTGTGGTGATATTGGACTCTTCTGGGGGAAGTGCCGCAGCTCTGAGCGTTATTTTTAGAACTGAAATGTGTGCAAACACATTTTGGATGTCTGCAGGCTACAGCGTTTGCTGCATGCCTGTATTCCAGGAACAGTCTGCGGTATACCTGTGAGAGTTTCCGATTAAACAGAGTGGATGTAAATGACTCATCTATTAACATATTTTCATTCAATCCCCCTCGGTGAAGTTTGCAAACACTGTAATATGTACAGAGCTCTCCAAGGTGCCGAGCAGTCTGCCGTCATTTGTGCAGCTGCACTTTAAGTTAATCAGGGAATTCTTTTATATGTGGTCGTGGACAAACGAAGAGGGATTAGATGAGCTAAAATGAGCCTCATATAAACTTGCTGCTGTGGATTTTACCCTCCATCCCTCCTGTTTTTGCCGTCATTCCCTGAGCTTCACCCAGAGAAGAGAGTGGTGCAAACATCAGATCAGACAGAGCATGATCTCAGTGGAGTGTCCGCCCCCTCGCTCCGTTCTGCTCCTCTCCTCATCTTCTTGATGATGGGAAATTTTCTGCCGTATAAAACATCTAATGCATCTTGCACCAAATGTACACCCAACAGAGATGCCTCTATTTGCCACTCTCCGATCTGGATGCAGCTCCGGCATTATGTCTAATATTTATCCTTCAGACAGACTGGGTATGAGTGTTGCTCCATTTTTGGGGATTGCTTGCATTTTTCTCTTCATATTTACGCTCTTTTTTCTGCAGTATCTTCTAGAAGAGACAGACGACTGGGGGATATGGACAAAAATCATATCTTGCTGTCTTTTCAAGATGAATTACAATATGTGAAACACTGTATATGATCATTTTTAACTGTAGATACAGTTGTCACAAAACTCGATTTTTAAACTTTGATATTATGTTAGACAAAATCAAGCAACAAGGAGACCTGTTTGATATGAGAATAACCAAACAGGGATGTTATTGAGCGAGCAAAAGCTGCAGCAAATTCCAAAACACATCATTTATGTCACATGGTGTTGTCCATGTTTTTCATACTCTTCTATGCCTCATCTTTAACAGTGATACATTTCTCAAAGATCTTTGGTGCCTTAATTGAACAAATTAGTTAAAATTATGATTTTTTTAGGGATGGATGATATTGGAAGTTTGCCGATATCTGATAAGCCTATATTTTTTGGTTAATTACTGCCGATACCGATACCAGTACCAATATTTCTGGTCAAGAGTACAAGCTCTGTACTTAACAAATTATTCTCCTTCACTGTCTTAATATCAAAGTTAATCAGGCAATGTTTGAATAAGAGGGTGAAACTGGCAAGGAGCAAGGTTACATTTGTATAATTTAAACTCAAATTAATGCAAAATCAGAAATATGTGAATACATTTGACAGATTTCTGTACTCTGTTCTCTCTACTTTGTTAAGCTTGTGTTGTTGCTTGTGTTGTTGACCAGAAATATCGGTACAGGTGTCGGTATTGGCGATAATGAACTGTTAAAGGTTAAGGTTATTGGATACTACTGCTCGGCTCTGTAGTAATGGAACCCACTGACCCCTGACCTCCGCAACACTGAGTCCTTACCCCTCTTTAAAATAAGACTCAAAACCCATCTGCTCCCTCTGATCTCTTACACTGTCTGTTGTATTGTATTGCTTGTTTTTATACCTGTTTTTATGACTGTTTTTACACCTGTTTCAATGCACTTTTTATTTGTACTTTTGCAAGGTGACCTTGAGGTCATGAAAGGCGCTCTTGAATACATTTTTTTATTATTATATTAGCAAAAATTCAATGTGGTTCATCCCTAAATAAATCCTAATATTCAGAATTAATAAAATAATCAAGAGCAAATGCTCTGTTAAAAACAAATGGACATATGTCTCTTAATGCTACAGCATATTTTTGTGAGTTAAAACAAAACAAGACTGCATTTAAAGGTGCAGTGTGTAGAATGTGGCATTTTATACATCCGCCGCATTTCGCCAAACAGAAACGGTGAATATAGAAGATATATGTTTCTATTTGTTTTTAAAGTCCGTCAAAATAGGAGTACAATCAACCCCATAAAACATTTAATTTTTTTTAGTTAGAAAAAATCTTTAAAAAAAAAATTACATTACTGTGGGCCGCTGTTTCGTGTAGGCCGACATATTGATCCGCCGTGTTGTCTACGGGTGGTTTTTAGGAACGAAAAGAACGAAACGCGAATCTGTCCGCCGGTTCTGAAATCTGCCTGGAATGCAGGTGAAGAAGAGGAGAGGATGGCAGTGGATGCATAGAAAGTTGTTACTCTGTCCTAGGGATTCAAACTGTGTGTATAAACACACACACAACATAAATTGTGTGCTGTGTTCAGGATCCTTTTTGGTCTTCATAGGATTCCGTTGCTCAGCGATGTGACGTTTTGGCTACGGTTAGGTTCATTCTAGAATCTAAACGCTAGATGTCGCTAAAATGCCAAGTTCTACACACTGCACCTTTAACTCTTGCAAAAATGAAAACCCTTGGTTTTTAAATTTACCCATGCAGTGATATGGAGGTGCGTCAATTTTGATATATCGGCTGCAAAAAAAAAATGTCTGCAAAAATTTCAGTATCGACTGATATCAGCCGATACCAATGTCTGACCAATGATAACGTGCATCCCTAGATTAGTTAAAGCTTTTGTGCTGCTTTCTAGAGAACAGGACAGTGATCTGACATGCCAGTTGAACTGCCTCACAAATCCATGTGATCTACATCTATCAGGCTTAACATCCAAACCACCTTTATCACCACCTTCCCAGAACCACTGTTGACCTGAACACCCCCCGAGCTGCAGGTTTGAAGATGCTCTGACCCCAGCCGTCATGCTTTGGACCCAGTCAAACTCAAATCCTTACATCATCTATTTTTCCTTTTATGTACATCAACTTTGAGGATGAAATGTTGACTCGCTGCCTGATATATCCCACCACAAACAGGTGCCATGACGAAGAGATGACAATGTTACTCACTGTTTTTCTCCAGTCTGTTTCTGCAACAGTTTGTAGAAAGAATCTGGGGAGGACAGAATCTATTCAAAGGCTCTCTGAGGGTGATTAATGGATCGCTTTATCAGCCACATTGAGAACAAGCTAAGTAGTAGCTAAGTACATAATACAAGGCAGTCACTAAATCAAAGTCTGAACATTTTGTAAAGGGAGCAGAAATATCTGCCCATCAAGAACTGTATTTAGTGTTGTATGATTCATATTGGTCTCTTCAGAAGGTGCTATTGTTGATAGACTGCCAGTTGCTTCTTCCTGTCATCACACTCGTAGCTTCAGCTTCTCTTCAGAAGACACTGATTGGTCAGTCTGAGCTTACAGACCTGTGTCTGTCGCCCTTGTTTTTCCTGCCATCATTGCCCTCAGTGTCAGTGCTCCTCATCGGTGCTTCATTGTAAGGTCGCCACACTGACTTCTGCTTCTCTCTGTCTCTTATACCTGTTTAAAATAGCTCTGCATGCTTAATATTTCCCTTGCTTGGGCGATATCAGCCAGAAAACCTAAAACAAAGTCAATAAATCATGTCTTACAACTTATAGCAGCCAAAGATAAAGACATTAGTCCCTGAAGATTACAAGGCAGCCTATCTCACCTCAGCCATTCTTGTTTACAAAGCGGAACTCAGGTGTCCTGCCCCCTCTAAATTTTGATTACTCAGATGGAGAAGTGACATTAATGAGCGCTGCACTCTTCCAAATGTTAAACTGTTTCAGCTTAGAGTGGGACAACAAAAAAGCAGTTAATGCTAACAGCGTTGTTTCTGCTCAGAGCCTCAGAGCACAGAGAAGCTGGACTCCATCAGTTTTGAATTGAAAATAAGCCCTGCAGGACCTGTGGACACAGGCCACAAGGGCTGCAGCTCACGCTCTGCAGGATGGATCTGCCTGATAACAGACTTGGAGTCTGACAGATTTAGCTACTCTGTAAGGCTAAAAGGCTAAAGGAAAGTGGACAGACTCAGACCATGGAGACAGAGTTGGAAATAACTTTGGAAAAAGCTGTCCTCTCTGCTAGGGCTGCATGGACACAGCCTCCAGATACAAGAAAATCATGAAATGTTCAGTTTGAATGGAGACTTTTCGTTGTCATCGTTATGATAAATTAAGCAGTAAATGTATAGTAGGTGACCAGCAACAAATAGAAGTCTCAGACTCTTAATATTTTGCAAATTATTGCTTGCATGTGGACAAAAATGTACATAAATATCTGAGGAACTACAGCTCTGAAGGCATAGGGGTACATCTAGTACTAGCAAGGTGTGCCTAATAAATGGGGATCTATATCATTATAATTTTATCGGTAGCAATACAGATACTACTCCTTATCGGTATCCATACTTATCAATGCTGTTATCGATACTGCAACATGTAATTTTGTGTAAAAAATAGAGGCTTTACAAGATATTAAAAGATTCAACCTTTTTTTATTACCACAAGGTAATAAAGCTTCAACAGAATAGAAGTAATGCATTAGAAAAGCTTCTCAGAGGCAAAAAGAAAGCTAAGGAGATGGCTAGGCTTTATGCTGCTTACAGGATTAACTTGATATATCAGTGGTGCTAGAATCGATGCTGTAATGATGACTACAAACCAGACAAAAAAAACTTAACGTGACTTGACATAGCAGAAACAACCGGGTGCCGCCGCCATGGTGCTGCAATCTTTAGTGTTAGCCGGGCTGCTAACTTTACTCGTGTTGCTATAGCAATTAAACAGCCCTCACTCCTTTAGTTTTATACTATGCGCGCTCCAATTGTTTGGTGATGTTGCTGTTCCCTTGGACGCAACTTCTCTCTGACAAAGATTGCAATTGGCCGAGTTTTCATTAACTTTGCTAAAGTGAGCCCAAACCTTCGAGCGCTCAGCCCTCACCGACATGCTTGAGCCGGCTGCGTCATCACCTGTCGACGGCAGTAGTGTCATAACTATGTGACAGTTGAAGAGATGTTCAAGTACCGATAACAGCACCGTTTTTCCAGATTTACAGTACAGTATTTTCGGGTGCAGACCCAATTAGGGACTGGTACATTAAAGTACCGGTCCGCGGTATACATCCCTACTAATAAAGTGGCCAGGAAGTTTTCAAATAATGAAAAAACACCTTGCATTCAGCATCTTAGAACGCCTCTGGGGTGGGGGGCACAGTGGTCCAGCAGGTAGAGCTTCACAGCAAGAAGGTTGCTGGTTTGATCCCCATGTCTAATTGGAATTTGCATGTTCTCCCTGTGCATGTGAAGGTGCTCTCCTGGCACTCTGGCTTCCTCCCACTGACCAAAAACATGCTCATTAGATTGACTGGTGATTTGAAATTGCCCTGAGGTAAGAGTGTGAATGGTTGTCTGTCTCTCTATGGGGCACTGTGATTGGCTGGTGACCCCACCTCTCGCCCAATGTTAGTGGGGGTTAAAACTATGACTAACTAGAAAAGTACTCAGAGATGCAGACCTCAGCCAAGCAGCTCAGTTACTGCAGTGGCTTTTGCACAACCCCTGTAAAAGATGCAATTCTGGATCACTACGCGCTCTGATTGGACAGTCAAGTCTCTGCTCATCTCTGTCCATGTGGAGAACTCCTCTGCTGGCATTGCAAGGGAATCTGGGAAATGAAGTCTGGGCTTGAAAAACATTGATGTCAGTTTTCATATCAAAATCAATAATGACGAACGGGGGTGGAACCCTCACAGCAACCGAGTAGACATGAATTTGACTTCCTGTTGTAAAGTCCAGTGTTATTTATGACGTCAGTCTGGGTCGGATCAAGATGAAATTTGCCTTTATGATGTAGTTATATTAAATGTATTGTCCTGTAAATTTTGAAACAAATCCATCAAGTGATGTCAGAGAAATGATTTTTAAAAATACAGCTTAGAGTTAAGGTATGGGATTTTCAGAAAATTTTGGCCATCTTTGACATCCAGACAAATATGCAGATCACTATCATAATATAATGGCTTCAGCCTTGAACTCAATCCAGTAGTTTTTGCTCTTTGCTCTGCTCTTTTATGCTGCCACAGCCAAACGATGTTTCACCATACAAACTCTGTGGAATAGTGACAATAAAGAACTATTCTATTCTATTTTATTCTGTTTTATTCTGTTTTATTCTAGTTTTTTCTTGCTAACAGGCAGACTCTGATGAAAACCTAACCTCCTTGGTGGAGGTATCTTAACTTTTAAAACTATTAATCACCAAAATGATGTAGATGAGTTATTTGAAGAACTCTGTAATTAAGACTAAAGAAAATCTGATGAGCCCAATTGACAGAAATATTGAGAATGTATTAGTGCAGTTGGGAAAGTTGTTCATCCCTCTTTCTCTTTTGGTGTAAATTTGACTGGAGAATATCCTTTGTGCATGCATGAAAACCATTCGAGTTTGTTTTTTAGGGAAAGTGACAGCTCCAGTCAACAGGAACATAAACTATATGTTTTTTCTAAACCCTGGTTCCTTTTGATTTTTCCAGCAGTCTCATCTAATTTTGCTGCAGCATCTTCTGCAAGTGACACGAACAAAACTACCACCTTAAATTCTGCAGTGTGGTATAATTCTCTTGCACAAATAGAAAACCATTCCCCTGTAATTGAGTAGGAAAAGACCTCCGCCCTGCTGTCCCGCTCTGCCCCCTCTCCGAACACCAGAATTACCACTAATGCTGAGGTTGCTCCTCATAAAAAAAACGCCCTGGGGCAGCACACGCTGAGCCAAATGGCAATTGTTTCAAAGGAACTCTGACCCCTCCGAGTGACCCTGTGGACAAAGGCATCAGTGACTCTCGGCTCTCGTATGCACCCCCTCCCCCTGTCCTATTGATGTGGGCTCCTGCAGCCGTGTCGCACCTCAGGCCTCAGAATAAGCAAATGTGTCAGCTTGATTGATGGGAGTAATAATAGCTTTTTTAAGGAGCAGGGTGAAAGTACAATTGTGTCTAAAATTCAAGAGTTGGTGGAGGTATTAAGAGATTAGTTTCTTTTTAATCTGCTGCTGGTAAAAAAATGATCCTGGTGAGAAAATCGATACAAAGCATTGAAACAGTGCTGGAATATTTATGACAGTTATTATAACTATATGTGTGCAAAGCAATGCTATTTTTTGATACATTTTATATAAGATCAATAATTTCATAGGTTTGCTTAGTCAAGTTAAAAAACAGAAATTCTTCAGTTTCTTGCCAACGTGCATCTTAGATGAATGGACTCTTTAGTCGTGCAGAGTTTCCTGTGAAATCAGCAGCATTTGTAGGAAGTCAGTAATATAAGGGTGGAGACACTGTATCTTTATTTCACTTCAATTTAGTAGTAGCTCAATTTAAAGTTCTACTGTTGCCAGAGACAGGAGAAGCCTTGCTCTATACAGCCTGTGGGTTTTTTAAAATACTGATTGTACAACTGTCTGCACAAATTTGCATTCAGATTGAATATAAATTACAATTTAAAGTGATATGCAGGTATTGGCATTTATTCATAGTCAGTTGCTGGATCTCAATCCAATAGAGCACCTTTTTGGATGTGGTTGGCTGCGTGGATGTCCATCTAACAAACCTGCAGCAACTCCATGATGCTGGCCTGTAGGGATGGGGATGAAAACGCAGTTCTAATCCCTAAGAACTCCCTTAAGAAATAAGTATCTTTGTCTTTTTGTGTATAAGTTCCTTCTTCTTTGTCCTGCAGGCTTTGCAAATGTAGGTAGGGTCAAAAGTGTGTCCGCTTTTTCAACAAAAGCAAATCTTATTGCAAATTTTTCAGCGAGTTAGACTCCCCAGCAACTTCCAGAAGCATTTATCTGTGCAACATGGCATCAGATATCAACAGTGTCATGTGTTTGATATTGTTGCCACTGGAAACCCATTTAGGCCAACACACATAAAATCAGCAGGAATTGATTTAAAAAGATTAATAAGCAGAATTGTTTATGGCAATTGTATGAATAAAATTGTTTGAATTCTCATCACTATTACTATGTCAGTATATGGAGCAAATCTTTGAAGGCTGTTTTCAGGACCACCTGTAATTTCTGCAACCAGTACCCCTTTCAGACTGGCCAAAAAACCTGTTTAAACCCGGTAACAATCAACTCACAGGTTTCACAAGCAACACAGGTCTTTATCGGCTTGCCTCCAATCGACTTCAGTGGGAACATCACACCCGAGTCAACACACTAATTTACATCATGATGTCGGCGTAACGTGCCGACAGAATAATATTGCGCCTGTCCCCTTCATCTGTAACTTACGTGACTCTTTGCCATCTCAGCAACAAATTCTATCCACCTTTGTATCATCACCGCTCGAATGTTGTTCTGTCTTTTTGCACATAGAGGGTCAAAAGTACAAAGTACAGAACCAGCTGACCAACATGTCTACAGCTTCCATGCTCTTTGCACTGTGACGACATCAGCTTGATGCACCAGAGGACTAAAATCAGCCACGTACCTTGTCTGCTGCTGATTTGACCCGGGTCTGCTTACAGCGAGGAAGGAGTCACAGAACAACATACTCACCCAGAAGGCTTTCCTGATCCAAACAGTGCTTCGGGAGATATTTAGATCCAAAATTGAGCGGCGGACATCCGTATAATGGTAGCACACAGGCCATGTATAGTGCCGCTCCTAGAACTGCATTAATCGTCCAAAAACTCATTAGTTTCAACAATATTTCATCATGGTCCGCTCACGCTACTCCTCCACGAAGGTCCAGGGTTGCTCCACCCATGTTTTGTGACTATTCTGACCTCTGAACTGACAACTTTCTTTACCGCTGCTGCGCATGCGCAGTACGGCTCATTGTTTCAGGGGCGACCACCGGCTACTCAACAACTTTCTTCTATTTTGTGCAAAATGGACGAATATCTATCGGATGAAGATGTTGTGGAGGAGAACTTTGAATATGATGGGTGTCCTTACAGTTTCGAGCCAGAGTTTACAGATGAGGAGCTCATCGAAAGGAGGACGCGGAGGCAAAGAGAAGAACAGCTGGCCAGAGAGCAGTCTTCAGTTCAGAGGTCAGAACAGTCATGAAAACATGGGTGGAGCGACACAGACTGTCTTGGAGGAGGAGTGTGAGCGGACCATGATGAAATATTGGTGAAACTAATGAGTTTTTGGATGATTAATGCAGTTTTAGGAGCGGCGCTATACATGCCCCATGTGCTACCATCATACAGATGTCCGCAGCTCGATTTTGGATCTAAATATCTCCCGAAGCACTGTTTGGATCAGGAAAGCCTTCTGGGTGAGTATATTGTTCTACTTCATTCTATAAACAATGTGAAAGCAGTAGAAACCGAACTTATCCTTTAAAAACAGTTCTGAAGGCACAGTGGTTCATCCCAGTACTGGCAAGGTGTACCTAATATAGTGGACAGTGTGTGTGAGATGAGGTTTAGGATACAGTTATTGGAGATTCCGTTGATTCAGCTGAAAACCCCTCGTCACTGATGTTTCAGTGATCCTGTGTTTGGATGTTTTATCGTAGCAATGTCGATACAGGGAAGGATCCACGATGCCTGAAGTCGTTCCGTCTGCTTTTGTAGAAGCAGCGATCACAGGAAGGAAGCTAACAAACAAACTGCTGCTGTGAGCACCGCAGGGAGTCGTGAGTAAACCCTGCAGAATAAACATGAGAGGGAGGAGGTCTGCATGAAGCTGGCATGTTTTTATGGAGCAGCTTCATAAATCCTGGGACACCCACATAGAGGGTTTTTACATACAGACATGAGGGCTGGTCTAGAGAGAGATTGAGCTTGGTGGTTCACTGCGGGAGGCAGAGAGGGGGCTTTAATGGCTCTGTTGTAGCCGGAGCTTACAGTGACCTGAAGGTAACGGGGGGGGGGGGGGCGGTGGCACAAATAGAGAGTGTGACAAAATCTTAGAGTGAAAATAGAAGAGAGTCGCCTAAAGCAGGAGGGGACAGACCTAAAATCATATCCAGACACTTAAGTTTCTCAGTATAAGGGATTTTTCATAATTTGAAAACTTGCAAACACACATACTTCCTGGCCTCTTTATTAGGCACACCTTGCTCGTACTGGTTGTACCCCTTTTGCCTTCAGAACTGCCTGTCTCGGTGACATAACTCCAATTGTTACACAGAGAATTTATTCACATCTTTATCCACATTCAAGCAAAAATTGGCAAAATATAAAGTGTTTGGGGCTCCTATTTGTTGCTGAGGAACTTTCTATATTAACTGATTATTTTATTGCTTCATTTATCATAATGAAAACAACATAAGTCTCCATTTAAACTGAACATTTCTTGATTATCTTATAGTTAATTATCATTTTACTTTTAGTTGTTCTTATTAAAAGACATGTATATGAGCTTTAGGCCTGCCTTCTTTTACTTTTAAATCAACATAATTACAATTTAGAATCTAAAAAAAAATAAAATCTTACCCTAGATGTCCTTTAAAACTGTAATGAAGTTCCTCTAAGGAATATATATATATAATCATCATTTATGTTGCCTAAAGCACATTTGCATTAAATAATTTTTGTTGTTCTATCCTTACAATAGTATAATTTTATCAGAAAATACATTATGAACACTGATAAGGACTATCCCAATGATGTACACCATCATGCAGTGTAACTTAAACACATGATTTATTGATTTATTTGATTGAGTTTTATTCCTTCCCTCATTTGTCGATGAATCTTGAAGCTTGATTTACTGACTGTAGCCCTTAATCAGAGTGATATTATGTGAAAGAGGAGAAGAACAAGCAGGAGAAGAGGGACTGAAAGACTAAAGAGGGATCTAGCTGAGAGGAAAGACGAGGATTAGAGGGTACAGGAGGAGTGAAGATCATGGGAAATGTTTGGGGAGGCAGGGAGCAGAGGGAGGAGGGATGGAAGCGATGGAGATGACAGAGGGCTGCAGGGAGCACGGGGGAGATGGACAGCCAGCAGGATGGGAGACGGTCCGCGGTGAACGCTGGTATTATTCAGTTAAGTGAAACGATCGGTTCATTCCTGACAACCATGCGGTGAGGGCAGCCACATACTGCGCCCTGAGAGCCTCCCGTGAAGGCCAGAGTAGCAGAGAGAAAGAGAGACCAATGGAGGGGAAAAGGGAGAGAGGGCTTCGGTTTGTGAGACTGTCGATATTCAGCGAAGGAGAACAAAGAAAGAGGAAGGGAAGGGCAGAGAGAGTGAGGCTTGTCATACACAGGATAGCTTAAATCCAACCAACCACAGATATTAAGACCGCCTCAGGTGGTTTTAACTTCATTACCATCAGGAGCCAGCACCTCTTTTATGTAATCACAAATGTCTACAATTAGACCTATCACGATGATCAATAAATCAATTAACCGCACGATAAATAAAAACACCCTGGGTAAGTTTGCCGGCCTTGATAAGTTGACACGTGCATTAGGGCTGCAACAACTAATTGATTAAATTGATGCAGCGAATCGCGGGTGTGATGGTGAAAGAGCACTTGCTGTTGGAGAAGGACGAAGACTCGCTTCGGTACAAAGATTATTTTTGTTACATTCAGCAGCACCTTATTTTATTGAATACTTTATAGACAAGACTGCTTCTTCTTTGCCTGCTTTGTTTCAAGAAAAAAAAGTAAGTTTGTGAGCATTCATTTTAAAAACATACAAAAAAGTCTATTGTAACATCCGTCAGACATAAAAATAAAGGTGACTCCGGCTTGCGAATATACCTGTTTTTATTTAACGGTCACTGTGGGCCGTGACCACGCCAACTTCAATTTAAGTTCACGAACAAAACAGTGAGTAGTGATCTCTAGACCTCCTGCTAGCGGCTCTGTCCCTCCTCGCTCGAACCCACACGCTATCTCCGAACTCTGACCCGCTCGCCCCGCCTTCCTGGTCCCTTCACTGACTATCAAATTTTCAGGAAACATTAACATCCACATTGAACACATAACAAACAGTAGAACTGCTACAATATTAATGTACTTACCGTTTAGCAGAATGAGTCAAGAATGAAAAAAGCTGTAATAAAAAATGATTACTGAAGGAAAAATGTTTTTAATTGCCTTTATTGTTGTTTAGAAAATACCTAAAACAACTTTGGGTCAAATTATAAAGGAAATTGCAAGATTGTGTCATTATCCAGTTAATCGATTAAAAGTTTAAATGATCGCCCGCTTAATCGATTATGAAAAATAACCATTAGTTGCAGCCCGAACGTGCATGCATATTTGTTTTCCTCCTCTCTTTCTACCAAACAGGCTGAATGAGAAGGTGGGTCACTCTGTGCAACTTTGTCAATACCTGGTTGTGTTGGTTCTATAATCGATTTAGCGGATTTATAGCAGGGTGAGCATTTGTTAGTCATACAATCTATGTGGGGGAGGCGGGGCTGCTCGTGCATACACACACACAGAGCTGAAGTGAGCGTCGTGAGGAGTAATGAGGAAACAAACACTAATATGAATGATGGCACAGAAGCTACGGTTCCTAAGCTGAATGCCACAGCCCTAGTGTGGGAATATTTTGGTTTTAAACAGAATGAACAAGATGTGAGCTCATGAACACAGACAAGCCGATATGTCGAATTTGTTTGAAAGTAGTGGGGACGAAGAAGGGGAGGTGCAGCGGAGCCTTCATCTTGACAATCAGCGCTGACTGAGGCGTTTGGTCTGCAAAGTAAATATAAATAAAGCAGCGCAAAATGGTGCAAGCTCACAGACAGCGTTGTTAGCAACATTGCTAAAGAAATGCAGCCCTTCAATACGGTTGAAAAGCCAGCAATGTTGCGAGCATTTGGCACACAGCACGAATTGACTGAGAGAACGTACATGTCACAAACAATTCAGGAACTGTATAAACTACATTTTATTTATTGTTTTTATTGTTGTGTTTGTTTTCATTGGATTTTTTTCTTTACAGAGACAGGGTCTATTTCTTATTGTTTTTGATTAGTATAATGATTTTTATTTACATGCATTTTTTCCCAAAAGAGAGTCCTTTTAATTTTCATTGGGTTTTTTCTCTTTTTTGTTAAATTTATTATGTTTAATTTATTTTAATAAAAAGCTCTTGACTTCCAATTACAGTTAAATACTCTTAAGAAATTAAAGTTTATTGCTTTTGATATGGTGTACTCACTTTATTATGACATTATAATAACATTAATGAAAAATGATGTTTCAAAACTATATTGACAATAATATCGGTTATCGGCAATAACTTTTTGGACAGTTATCGTCGAGCAAAATGTGTTATCGTGACAGGCCTATCTACAATATTCTACAACACAAAAACAGTTTGGACCTTAAATTAAACAAATCTTGAAAATGAAACATAATTGGGCATAAAAATGAGCCTGTCTTGATTTAGCATTAGCCTGAATAAGACACAAACAGAAGCATAAATAAGAGGATAAACCATCTGAAATAAATAATGTCTGATGAGACCTTAAATCTGCATCTTAACCGTCTGACACCACAGACTTAAATCACTCCAGAGGTTGTTCTAGTAGCTGTTTCACTTCATTGATATTCTCTGAATTTACCTGCACCTGTCGTCGAAAGTAAAGTGATGGTGTTATAAATCGTCGGCCCTGACTTCAGAACCTCTCCCTCTCTGTGGAAATGTGAGTCACAGTGAAATCCAGCAGCAGGAAAGGCTGTTGACTCATGTACTCGCACCCACAGGCTCGGCTTTTGTTACGCGCTGAACGTGATGGTGGCCGAAGGCGTTTGTGAGTATGAATGTGTGCATGAGGGGAGCTTTAAGTCTGTTTATGACGGACTGAATGTAAAGGACAAACACACAGGATCCAGGTGTGCTGAGGTACAGTAGTTCAGACTCTCTGGGAGGCTCTTGAATCATGATTACAGGTGTAGCTGTGCGGGTGACTCATGCTCGGAGTTTAATGGTAAATATACAACTGAGAGGATGTCAGGCTGTTGGTGTCAGAGCTTGAATTGCTGCTACGCTACTGTTAAAGTTATCCTTTTTAAAAATAGTGAGGTGGTTTTCACACCTACACCTCAGTTGACTTTAAAAACTGAACAAACTTTCACGTTTCCTTTGGATTGTTTCATGTTCACATAGCCTTACGTCATTGTTACAGCCATTGTTAGAGTCATGCTTGGCATTATGGGAAGGGAGCTAGCGGGTTAAAGTACCACAGAATGGCAACATAATAACAATAATAGTGGATATCAAATATTCTATGCAAGATTATCCACACAAGCATATGTATGGATATTGGACATGCCTTAAAACAGGGGTGAGCAAGCAGTGGCTCCCCTACTCACATCAGTTAGTTTCAAATATAAAAAAATGCTTTCATAGGTAAAAAAGTGACAAAAGTTTGTCATGGAATTATTATCAAGGAAAATAGAGATTCAGTTGGCTGCACTTGTTTCAGTAAGAAACGACTAAATCCATTCGTTAACTCTACTCTTATGACCGTAAGTATTCTGAATAGCAAAGTTTAATGCCAAAATTCCAACCATTAGGCCTTTAGGATGACTTTAACACGGCCATCTTGGTTGCCTAAGTTGCCCACCCCTACCTTAATCTATAGCTGTTACAAAGAAGATGGGCTTTTATTGCTTGCCAGTGGACCATAGGAGATACCAGACAGCATGGGAACTTCTTACAACATAACACCTGCAGAGGTGTCGGCATTTTGTAGATTTGTTTATTTTGAAAAAAATGGGACAGTACATGTTAATGAACATATAAATGTAAACACATGAGATTATAGCCATGTGGCTAATTTCCATCTCTAGTCCCACACAATAAAAACAAAACGAGACAAAAGAAAACAAAGACAAAGCGAAACAAACAATATGAAACAAAGCAAACATAGTTGATCATCAAAAAACATTTAGGCCAAGGGGCCGGTTAAAGTGCAGAGTGCTAAAGTGTAAAGTGCATCATTATATTGCAAATCACCCAAAAAATATAAAGTGCTATTTTGATTGCTTAATGCTCAATTACATATTACAATAATCAAATACCAGCGATGGTAATTTGTGGTACCGGGAGTTCGTAGGAATATGAAGTGCTAGTTGCATTGCACATTGCTCAGTAAACATTGGAGATGGAGCCCTTGACAAAACAGATCCATAGGACAAATACACAAGTTTAGGCCTGTTTATGGGAGCACTGTTGGTTTTCCAGTAGCCAAGCTTTGAGCTGTTTGGTAAAAGAGGTCAGGGTTGGAAGTTCGTGTATTGTACTTGGAACTGAGTTCCAGGTGTGAGATGCATGGACAAAAAAAGTGGCTTGACTATAGGCACTTTTTCTAAAAGGAACAACACAGTCACCCCTGGAACCAGCTCTAGTTGACCTATTTGAGGTTTTTTTTTTTTTTTCCAATTCTTGTAGCGGAGGTGGTGCTTGGCCATGGGAAATATTGTATATCAAGATAGCATCAGTGTGTTTGATAATACAGTTCGTGAATCTTAGCCAGTTTTTGGTCTTTTTCACACCAGGATAGTTTGGGAGAGTTCTTCTGCGTCAAATGGGCATCTGTGCTCGGCTTGTTTGATCTGAATATGAACACATTAACTGATCCACTGTCACCTGAAAGAGGCTCGTTTTCATTTGCAGTGAGGACACAATCGCCCAAGGACACAAACAGGGTGACCGTTTGTAACATTACAGCTTACAGGTGACCAGGCTGATGATAAATAACTACTTGACAGTGTTGGGCACATTACTTAAAAAAAGTAATTGGTTTTAGTTACTAGTTACTTTCCCAAAAAAGTAAGGGAATTACTAACCGAATTACTCCTTCATAAATGTAATTAGTTACCAGGGAAAGTAATTGGTGCGTTACTTTTTAAAAAAAGCTTTTACTGCTTTAATTGTGTGGCTCCATCACTCTCTCCCTCCTTGTTGTTACATACAGCAGCAGCTCTGACATCATCAGCTTTTAGATTTACTCACAACAGACAAACACTTTGCTTTAGGACATAATGCACACTTCACATGTGTGTTCTTGCCTTTTACTTCTCGTACAGAACTCTCCATTGCTGCAGCTAGCTGCGTTGCCAGATTTTGCGATTGAAATAAGCATTTTTAAAGAGAGAAACCTACATGAAGGGTGTTTTAATTTTTATCCACGTTACATTTCTCTTTCAAATTCATATTTCTCCTTTTTTTTGTCTCTTAATTTACTTTTTAAACATCCTGTTTGTAGGTGGAACATCTTTTCCTTTATACAGAAGTGAACGGAGGGGCTGCTGTTATTTATAACTCTGTTATTGCTTAAAAGTCTGTCTTACCTTGGTTTTTGTAACCAAACAGACATGTCAGTGTTTAATCTAGGTTGCATCTTAATCTTAATGGTTTAAACAGTAGTAGTCACATTAGAAATCAATTTAATTCTAGCTATAAGGATTTATTTTAGTTGAAACATTTTTACAGTAAAATTTGAATTTGTGTTATAGTGGGATAAAACAATTTTAATAACTTCTGAATTGGGTTTGTATTGATGGTAGATCATGCACCAAATTCCTCCTGAGTTTGGGGGCACAACAAGTTCAAATGAGCAACTGCACCATTTGAACAAGCCCAAAAAACTGCAACCCACAACTCCCAATATACACATGCAAGTTAGGAAAATAAGAAGCTGAAAGTCGCTTATAATAAGCGGACCTGGCAACTCTGGCATTGAGTTTTCTTGGCTGTCTGTTCGCGGCACAGCTCCTGTCTGTGTCTGGCTGAATGAGGCAGGTTGGATAACAGCTGCTTGACATCTGTGCGAAGTAACACGCCACAATTCACTGTCGGTAACGGTAACGGAGTTGTAACATTTGAAATAGTAATTAATTAGATTACCCGTTACTAACGCTGTTATTTTTAACACTGTTACTCCCAACACACTACTTGATATCAACGTTTTAATCCCACAGAGTCACTTCAGGGATCATCGCAGGATGCAACAACATGGACTGATACTAAAACTAAAGGTTCCCAGCTTCCCACTTAGGGATAAAAAAGGATAAAGTGTGGATTTCTCGCTTCACATGTATTTCTTACGCATGTTAACCGTAACCAGAGAAAATGAGTCTGAAAGTATTAGCTTCTTGGATATCTGCAAAAATCCAATATCATGCAATATCTCTACTGAGCTTTCTAGCTTTTCAAAAACATTCTTACTGCAAACAAACTGCTCCAGAAGTTGTGAGGAAAAGAACCAAGACCACAGATTTCAGGCGAGGTTAGTCTGTTTGTTTTTGCCTGTAAGGGGTATGGATCACTGTCTTCTGATATATTTAACTGAACCGTCCCGAACATAGAGCAGGTAATCATAGTGGAACATCTCTCTCAAACACTCCAGGCATGAAAACAACCAAAGACGATCTGAAAACAGTTCAGGTGTCTGTTTGAGTCGACCTAACTGGTACAAGAAACTAAACTTCATAACCACTGTCTAAATTATCATTTCAAAGGAGGGTTTGGAAATGAGGTTTCAAAGTGTGGAGGAGAAAGGGAATGCCATCCCCATTTTCAGTGGAATTTAGACCAAAACAACCCCAGAAGGAGCTTCAGTCAGTCCTGTTGACCCAGAAACTTCCAACCTCACACCTGCTCTCCATTTTAATGAAAACCTACAAACTCTCCTGACACAAATATTCCCACTAACCCACTTTGAGTCAGTCTGTTAACTTTCCAGGACAGACTAAATGGCTGAAAACAGCCTGCTGAATGTCAAGGCCATAAACCAGATAAATCCCAAAACAAAGTTAAATGGATCATTTTGTTTGACTTGTGAGTCTTTAGCCTCGATGTCACTGTTTGTAAAGCTGATGTTTCCGATCTCTTAATAACAGAGAGGTCCCCATTTAACAAAAAACACTTGGCCCAGCTTGAAGTTTGTCTTGTTGGAAGTGACCTTGCAATCAATGCTGGGCGATAAAATGTTTGTGACTCAGAATCATGCTAAAATGTACGTTTATTATGACGATAAACTATAGATGTATGTACTCAATGATGCTGCCGGTCAGTGTGTTTCCAAAGACAGTCGCACACACCTTTTCTTCTTCACATGCTCCCTTGACGTGCCTTTTCCACAGCCGTTTTGTCACCTGCCAGGTCTGACACCACTAAGGAAGCGGCCATCTTGGGCCCATCGTAGCGTCACAAAGTCTTTCTGACGGACACCGCTTCCTGTGGTTCGGCTCTCTGCTCGGTGACGTGAACAAACGAGGCTCCTGCCATGAAGAATCGTGACCTTCTTGAGTCAGAGTGGCACTTCCATAGCGTTTTTGTCCAAGGATGTTCTGCCTGGATGATTACATGATTAATGGATCATTTAGTGCTTGTGAGGGACGCACAGAGTAATACAGTGGGATAATTTGGCTTTCAGAGTCTTCTGGGAAATGAGGACAGTTTTGTCATGACAAGACTGAAATGAATCACCAGATTTGATTCATGCTCGATGACTGATGGATGAAATTGTCACTGATTATTGTCATCATTGGAGGGCGGTTAATGATTGGTGTTCTTCGTCAACAAAACAGTGATTCTTCATGTCCTGGATCCTGTCATTTACAAAATACAGAATAGTGCTTATGTACATTTTGTAGAGATTTTAGCAGTGCAACTGAACAGTTTTGAAAAAAAAAATACTGTCTGAAAGTAAGTCCTAATCATTCCCCCAAAATATCAACTCTTTTCTTGGTTATTAGGGTCTGGATTAGGTGTTGGGGGTTTGGGTAAGGAAGGGTTAGGATTAAAGATGCTTTGAAGAGTTTCTAAGTAATTACAAAAAAAGTCTCACTTTTAGATATATGTCTGATTGAAATACACACTTTAAGATGAGTTTTATAGCATCAAAATAGGTTATCTATAAATACTATTCCTTAGCTTCGCGGTCGGGCCGGACAGGGCTGGACTGGCCTGGATACTCAACCTCGGGAACAAGACAATTAAAACTAGAGCAAATTTATATTATTCGGACACGTCTTAGAGCACCGGGCTGTAAGTAGCGATATATATAGCCAGCTACAAAACTACGATACTAAGTTTTCCAAAAATTGCTTGTTGTCACACATCAAAAACTACCGCTATGTAACTAGAAAGAGATACATTACCTTGCTTACTTGCTTTGCATCCTGTAAGTTGTTGAAAAAAGAAGTTGTAAAGCAATGCAGTGTTCTGAGGAAGGTCCGAGCTGCATTCATTAGCTTGGGTCTTTATGACAGTCACCGCGCGTGCTGGGTAACAGAGTCTTTATGTCGCTGGAAATAGATTCTCCTCATAGCACCTTCAAGCTGGAACAATGAATATTTAAACTGTCACACAAAGATAGAGACTGACTGCCATTATAGAGCCCATATTCTGCTTTTTAATGTGTATGCCCCTTGGTGTCTTTAGAATAGAATAGAATAGAAAAGAAAAGAACAGCCTTTATTTTCATTGCATGCTGTACATACAACATTTGCTTGAGCATTGTACCATCAGTGAGAAGAAACATTAAAAAAAAACATTTAGCAGGAATGCATCGGACACTCATGCAACTGCTTAAAATAATAATTATGAATATAAATGAATAATAAATAATGCCTTACTAACAGTACGGATTGCTCATCTATGGCCACTCTTAAGAATTTGAAAGTCTGATGGCCCTGTTGATAGAGTACTTCTATGCACAAGACAGAAAGTCTGTGGCATCAGGACATCCCCCCACTGCTCTTTGTGGCACCAGCATCTTCTTGAAACGGCTTCTTGTCAGCCTCCATGTGACATCATACTGTTATTTCTTCAGCACCATTAGACAATATCCACATGAAGGAAGGTTATTTTGAAACAGAGCTTTTCTGTGACCTTGTGTCTACATGTCAACGGCATTTAGGTCATTGAAATGGTATATTCTGGGGAAATAAGGGGAAGATTTTTAAGTTAATTTTGGATGTCTCTGTGTGGAAAGGGAAGACAGCCTTTTGGGCCCAAAGTGTCACACTCTGTGCTAATTTTTAAGGGTTGATGTCCCTTGAAGCAACAATTTCACTGCTAACATTTTTTATTTGTCTAGCACCTTTGAAAACAGAGGCTTAAAAAGTGCAGACAAATTGGAAAATACAGAAGAAAAGATCAAGAGCTTAAGCACAAAGGGAGCTCACCAACCAAAAGCTCAGATCTAATCAGACCTCATTTGGCCATGTAGAAAGTAGAGACAAGTTTGAAATCTATCCAATCACAGCTACTTTGGTTGTGTGGAAAGGTTGGATGAGTTCAGAGAGTCATCCAATCACAGCTGCCTTAGCTTGGTGGTGGTGGAATAAGTTGTGGAGCGATCCAATCAGAGCTGCTCTCTTTATGAATTGATGTATTCATGTAGAGCAGGTTCACTGTTTGTCGTCAGTTCTGGTATTGTAACTGAGATGCTCTGCCAGGTTGCCAAAGTAAAGGTGATTGTATGTTATACAAAAGTTCAATTTGCTTTTGTTCATTTAGAAATTCAAACTTTACTAGCATTCAATGAAGGGATATTAGATGTTTCTCCATTTGTGTAAAACATGACTTCAGAAATTCAAGGAAACATAAAAAAGCCTCACACTTAATGCTTCACATTTTAGTTGACTAAATTAAGTGTAGATTTTATCGACTAAAATATAAAATTTCCTCAGCTAAAATTAGACTTAAATTAGAAGTATTTAGATAACTACATTATGACTAAACCTAGGGCTGGGCAGAAGATTTAAAAATTTAAAATCACGATTTTTTCATTCACTTACTGTAATGTAAGTAGTTGCAAAGTCTGAAAAAATATAAATATTGAAACTACAGTTTTCATGATGGTGGCCCTGTCAGGTTTTGCACATGCACTTTTATAGACTTGTATTTATTTATTTTTTTAAATTAGATTAAATATTGATCAGAGAGAAACATGTTAACAAGCTGTGAAAAACCGTCAGCTTTCAGTGTTTATGTAGGCAAACCTGCCTGCGTTAGAACTACATAATCAACATTTTATGACACACACTTTGATTTTAGGAGGGAAATTCTGATTGGTTTAGGAATATATTTTGACAAAATAAAGGTAGAACTTGATTCACGTCATTTTTGTGTCACTTGGATTTAATTTGCTTTGAGAGGGAAAAATATGATTAAAATTGTAAATTGAGTTTTGTGGAAAAGAAATAGAGGATTTTATTCTTAGGCCATATCGTCTAGCCCTAACTAAAACTAAAATATATTTTAAGCAGCAGACTGTAGGTAAAACTAAATTAAATTGCTTTCAGAATTAACACTGGTGATTGCCTGTGTTGCAACCAACAAGAGTACTCGCAACGCTCTAGGGATGGGACGATACACTTAAACTCACGATACGCTGCACCTTGATATGCCTGGGTCACGATACGATATCAAAAAAGTATAAAAAAAACTATATGACTGTGTAATTACAACTTATTTATTTTTGTTTGAGTTGCACACAGGAAAACACAAGGCCTAACAGGCCAAACACAAACAATAACACTCTCTCCAGCTCTAGAGAGGTTAGGCTAGAGAGGTATGCTAACGAGTGGTAGGCTCGTTTTCGCCGGGGTCGTCTTCACATTATTATGGTGATACTGAAGCTGGTGGTTCATGTTTGTTGTGTTGGAGGTGGTGTACGGAATGACAGCATAGCCAAGTTTACACACAGCCTTAGTCTTGTCAGTTACTCTATTGTCATCTTCGTCTTTTTTTAATGAGAAAGCCAAAATACTGCCAGACAGATGACTTGTATCCAGGCGGAGTGTTCTCAATTTCAATCTCATTCGACTCCGTTGTTCGGCTTTTTGGAGGCAAGGTAGTTGGTGCTAATGTTTGTTGTCGTCACTTCTGGTCACTAGCGCAGTTACCGGATGCAACGTCTTTATTTCGCACTCCATTTTTTTCAAACTCGATGCATTTCATCACGTATTGTATCATGTATACAATCATGTATCATGTATGTATTGCCAAACAATATTTCATCCCATCCCTTAAGAGTCATCCCCCAACACTCATTTTAAAATTCAAAAAATAAACATTTACTAAATACTAGGGATGGGTACTGAATTCAGTACTTTAAGAGGTACCGACCGAATTCTGTAGGTACTACCGAGACCGATTCACGTAAAATCAAACGGTGCCATGTTTAGGTACCTAAACGCGTCCTTGTGACTGTGAGGGAGTGGAAGAAGCAGGCATATTATTGGGTAGAGTAGGTGAATTTCCATACCGGACTTGAACGCAGCACAGCAATAGTGTAATGACGTCAGCAGTTGCGGGGTCAGTCAACAAAGCAAGCATGGCTGAGAGAAAGTGCTCGAAAGTATGGCTCTACTTCATTAAATATTTGTGACGCCAAGTGTAAGGCCAGTGGCGGAAATACTTCAAATCTGAGGAAGCACCTGGTGACGCACCAAATTTTCCTTAAAGCTGAAGAGTGCACAATTTTTGATAGCCTCAGATCTACGACCACAAAGGATTCATTCAGCACTGTTAGCACGCCTGAGTCCAATGGAGACTAGTTGTCTGCAGCCAGAAACACAGGAAAAGAAATGGCTTTAACATTTGGTGATGGCAGCATATGTGACAAGGAGGATACCTGGTCCAGGTAAATAAGCCTCGTGTTTAAGATGGTATTAGCTTGGCATTTTAATGTGCGTCAGTTATCATTATCAGGTCGGTTCCTCGTACTTTGTAACGTTAATGTAAATGCTTTTTTTATTTACAGCTCTATCGGACCCATTGTTAAACTGCCCTAAAGTTAAAGTGAGGGCTGCAGTTAATTTATTAAGTTGTGGTTCATTTTAGTTACTGGTTTTGATGTTGAAGAAATTTTTGGAACAACTACAATGTTACAATACAAACAGTTGAATGTTGTTTTGATATATATCTGTCAAATTTTATATATTGAGAAATAAATTTACATTGATAAAAATTGATATCTTAATATTAAACAAATTAATATTTATTACCACATAAACACACGCAAAAGTACCGAAAATTGGTACCGTTGGCCACCGATACCGATTCCCAGGTACCAGGCATCGGTATAGTATAGGTTCAAATGTGAAAGGTACCCATCCCTACTAAATACAACTGTTTAAACCAGTTAATGTAGCTACAAGATGACCAATAACACGAGTCGGACTTGTGGTTAGAATAAATCTGAAGTATTTCCTCTGTACTTGACTTGACATCATTGTAAATAAGGATGTCCCTCTATGATCTCTCGAGTATAAATTAAGGTTGATTGATTGATTGATTGAAGTTAGACATACTTTTGTAAAGAAGTTAGAGAATAGCATAAAAGTATATATCTGCCCATTTTCCAAAGACTTTCTCTGGGTTTTTTCCAGATGTACAGGTGAGTCAGGTTAGAGTTGGTAGAATGAATACTGAATCTATGACAACGTGGAAATGAGGCACACTGAACTGACCAATCACCACGGAGTAGACGGGTCAACCAAACCCCTTTTAGGATTCGTTTAATTGCAGCTCTGACTGAAGGACACATCTAAGAGAAGTGATGCTAATATTTGACGGATGATTCTGGCTATCTCTGACTAACAGCCCCCCCCCTCATCTCCTACTCTCATCTCCACACGGGCTAAAAACATGGATCCAGATCTGAGAGGCAGAAACCTGAAGCCGCAGTATTAAAAGTATTAAAGGCTGTCATAACATCTTGTCAGCAGTACTGCGGCTTTGTAGAAGTTATTTCCTGAAAAAAGAAATAGTTCTGCGAGCACCAGGAGAGAAACCCATACAGCTGTCAATCATCAGACTGGAGATGTTTTCTCAGAAACTTTTTGATCCCAGCTCCAAGAAATTTGCAATTCTTATTTTTCCTTTCCTCAGAAATGGTTCAAACGAATCGAAAATAAGTCGAGGCATGTTGTGATGATTTCATGTGAGGGATGTTTTTGATTTTTGGTAAATCTCACAGTAGAACGAACTTCAGGAAACAATCAGACTGAGCAGGTGATCAGTTCTGCTGTTAATATGCAAAGAATAAGACACTGGGAAGTTTAGTTTTCCTTCACATACCAAACTTCTGTGTTAATTCAGTGATAATGAAAATGTGTTTGATGGGCCAAGGCGATGTAGTTAGCTTCACCATGGTGGTTTGCTTTCACCTGCATCTGTTTGTTTTCCTGCCCGTCCATCTTTGAGCTAGATAACTCAAAAGTTCACCACAGATTTTTCAGAAATTTTCAGGAAATTATGGTCATGGTATAAGGAAGAAGGGATTCAATTTTGGTGGTGATTCAAACCTGGGATTTATTTTAAAAGATTCCCTTACAGTGGAAGATAGAAGGACCCTTGATAAAGGGTTTGTGCTCTCAAAGCACCTCCAGTTAAGATGGTGAGACAGGGCTGTTTTAGATATTTGCATGAATAAATCAGCTATTAATGTAATGCCATGTTTATGCTAATAACTCAAAAGTTCACAAAAACATCTGGATCTCTGGAGAAGGGAGAAGATTTTGATGGTGATGGTATAAGTTTTTTTTAATGATTTGTAACAATTCCATTACAGGGCAATTTCCTACATTTTTTGCTTGTAACAAAGAAAGTTCTCAGGATATTTTCATGAAAATGTGAAGTTGTGTTTGTAAAGAAGTGTTTAGATTTTGATAGGGATCTAAATCCAAATGTGGATCCAGGATTTTTTTTAAAGGAGTCGTTGACTAGGGGTGAAACGAAATTTCATGCCACGAAATTTCGCGAAATAAAAAAATGACGAAATAAAATTCAAAGATGCACGAAATAAAAGCACAAAATAAACTAGAAAAGCACTCGGAGAGCGCAGACCTCCACCAAGCAGCACATTTCCAGACGGTCCTTTTCCCATGCTGAACATTTCCTGAAAATTTAATCAAAATCCATCCATAAGTTTTTGAGTTATTTTGTTCACAGACAGACAAACAAACTCTCCCGAAAACATAACCTCCTAGGCGGAGGTAAAAATGCGAAGGGGCGTGCGCACGACTAGTGATGTTTACCCTCCTCGCCTACCGTAGCAAAACACTCGCTTCAAAATGGAGGAAGACAAGGTTGAGGAATTAGCTGACACTCCTTCGTCAAATAAATGGGTTGTGTGGGCCTATTTTGCCTTTCCATGTAAAAGACGAGAGAACGGTGAGAAGACAGCGGACAAAACAACAACCGTGTGCAAAATATGCCGCGACAGTTCGCTGTATACTGCGGCGAGTAAAACTACCAACTACTTTGAACTGGAGACAGGCAGCAACTGTATGTTTGTGTAAGTCTGCATAAAAAAAACAATATTTGATTTTTGCATCTACTGTTGAGTTGACAGAATTTGATCATACTTGAAGATCAGAAGTATATGCACTGTTATAGGCTAAATATTATAGTTCACAGTTCAGACATTTATAGGTCTAAACTGCAGCTCTGAGGACTGCTGTTTGTTTTCCTTTTCATTCAAGAATGTACTTATCCTGATTGTTACAACAACAAAGCACTTTTTATTGAGATTTTATGTTTGTATTTGCACTGTAGTCTAAATAAGGGAAAAAACTACAATTTTGTTTTTTTTTCAAAGAGCATTTATTTTGTACTGATGCAGCAATATTTTTTGTATGTCTGCATTAGGAAGAAAATAAAGAAAATGAGATTTTTGCACAACTTCCTACTGTTGGGGATTTTCTATAATCTTTATTTTGTATCATGAGTATTTCGTATCGTTTTCGTGAGTTGACCATTTCATTACACCCCATATCGTTGACACTGCAAGATAAGAAAATTTTAATTTTTGCTGATTATCAACCCTTTCACGCATGGTGTCCGCTACAGTAGACAAATATTTGGAAAAAAAATATACCTTTTAGGTTGCAGTACCATGTCCAACAACCAGCCTTAAGTTTCATAAAAATATTGTCTTTTCACATTTTTACCATATCGAGATATTCCATCATAAATCCAAAAAAGCCAGCGAAGGACAATTATACCGACATTTTGCCTGTATTCAGATTTCACAAAATTTGGTGGGATTCAAAAAAGAATAATTGGATAAATCAGCAATAATGCATATTCTTCAGATTTATCCTTTTTAAAATTGACTCTTAATTAATGTCTGTTAAAGACAGTTGTGGATCTTTATTAAGTTAACTTTTTTTAAACGTTGATGGTATCCGCTGTGGTAGGCAGATACATAACTCCCCCAAAATATAACATTGAAAAAAAAAAAGAATTTTAACTTATTTGAAAGTTAAAACAAATATTTTAAAAAGTGATTTAATAAACCATGCATGAAAGGGTTAAGAAAGGAGTGTACTCAGCAAAATTTTAATGAAATTTCAGGGAATGTTGGCCATGGTATAAAGAAGATGTGATTCAGTTTTGGTGGTATACTGGATGCAGGATCCCTTTTTTAAAACATTTGTCAACATGCATGGTAAAGTGGTTTTCTACATTTTTGCTAATTATTAAAAATAGCAAGAACTTTTCAGGAGTTGTTGGTTGTGGTAAAAGGAAGAAGGTATTTTTGAGGTGATCTGAATCTGGATTGGGGATACAGAAATTTTTAAAGATCTGTTAACATTGCGAGATAGAGCACTTCACCACATTTGGCTAGTAACTCAAAGTTCTCAAGAAGTCTGATATGTTTTTGTTGTGTTTTTTTGCTGTGGTTCTCTGGAGATTTGAATAGTTGATCTGAATCCAGATGTGGATCCTGAACTCTTAAAAAAAATAACATTTCAAGACCTGGGAGTTTTCTGTGTTTTTGCCAGTAATACAAAAGTTTTCAGCGTATGATCAGATTGTGATTGTGATCTAATTTTCTTTGATACAGAATTTTTAAGAAGGATTTGCCGACAGTGCATGTTAGGGCAGTTTTTCCACATTATTGCTAATTTCTCAGAAAGTTACAACAGTTTTTAAATCATTTTCAGAGAATGCTGGTCGTGGCATAAGGAAGAAGTAGTTTGATTTTGGTGCTGATCTGAATGCTGATGATGATCCAGGATTTGGTTTTAAATGGATTTGCCAACATTGAACAACAGGGCACTTTTCCACTGTTTGGATGATACCAACAGTGTCAGAAATGCCTTGGCAGAGCTTTGTGCACTCTGTAGTTGATACTTGAACACTCCCCACCTCTATTCCCTGTCTCTTTTTGTCAGATTTTCTGATTCAGAGGGATCTCTGTGTGCTCGAGTGTGTGCAGGGATGAGAGGGACATCTGAGAGGAGTACGGTACAAAGCAAACTTGCTTTTGGCTGGAGGCCTGATGTTCTTTTTCATTCCTCACCCCTCGTTCACACTCTCATTCTAACTTTTAGCCCTCAGCGGCCTTTCGTCTCCATGTTTTCTCATCTTACATGTTCGGCCATCACATTACTCAATACTGAAACACCCTGGAGGCTCACAATGCTCTCTGTCTTTACATAATCACTTGTATTATCGTCAAGGTCACCTCTCTGCATAGTCATCATTCATCAGCATCAGCTCTACCATCAGCACAGATATGTGAGTCATCATCATCGTCATCTGTCTCTGCTGTCGTCCATACACCCGCAGCACTAATGCCATAAATCCTTTCCTTTTTATGATCATTTTCGTCATCGATGCTGTGTTATTTTTGGTGTATGCCTCAGTACCTTTTGGAAGTAATTTAATATTCAGAAATCTTTAGCAATATTCCTGATTTTCATGTTTATTTGTGTTGAAATTAAACCACCCTGAAGGGCTTTAATGAGGGGTGCACATGGATGATTATGTGTAGTCGATTTATGACCAGTACAGTGTAATTGAATTATCATATTATAGTGCTATTTCCTGATACAATTCTGCAGTCTGTTAATTGTACACTCACTGGCCACTTCATTAGGAACACCTTAATGCTAAGGACCCCTTTTTGCTTCCCCATTCCTCATAGCAGAGATTTAGGCCCCATCCACACGAAGCCAAACTGAGGTCTAAACGCATACGTTTTTCTGCGTATCATCCATACGAAGACGGCGTTTTGGGGGTCTGTAAATGATCATTTTTGAAACCAGGTTCCAGAATGGAAAGATTTTGAAATGCCGTATACGCAGCTCCGTGATTACTGGCTCTAATAGTTTCATATCTTCATTGACACGCATGCACCACACGCGGCAACGACAATGACGGCGTACATGAAGCATATGTGCTGATGAAGCTAGTGACCCTACTATCCCTGTTGCAGCAAAATCTTCTTCTAAATCACCACTAGGTTGAACAAACAATTATCAAGGACACATTACAGCACTTTATGATCACTTTATCACAATCTCTGTTTGCCGCAACTTTTGCCGCAAGTGCGCATGCCAACTGTTTTTTCGTCTGTTTCTGTTTGTTTCCGTCATATCGTTACAGCGCCCCTAGAGGTCTGGCATGTGTTTTACAGCATTTAGATGCATATCGAGTGCATTCATATAGATGCAGACATTTTCTGAGACGCCTTCGTCTTTATGACGATCATTTTGGAAACTGTTAAGCGTTTTGTCTTTGTGTGGATGGGGCCTAAGTAAGGTGCTGGAGACATTACTCAGAGATGTTGGTCCATATCTCCATGATAGCATCACACAACTGCTGCAAATTTGTTGACTGCACATCCGTGATGAGAATCTCCCATTCTACCACATCCATATATGGCTCTATTGGATTGAGATTTGGTCACTGTGGAGGCCATAGGAGAAGGGTGAAGTCTTGTCCTGCTCAGGAAATAAGATAAGATAAGATTAACCTTTATTAGTCCCACAGGGGGAAAATTTCAGATTTACAGCAGCAGCAGGATACAAGAGAAACATCAGAAAAAGATTTACAAATGAAACGATAAGTAATTAGAATAAAATGGAAAATAGCATAAATACAACTAGGTATACACTGTATACACGGTGGAGGTATACACGGTATTTACTCTTAACAATATTTAACAATATAAAAAAAATCTGTATATATACAGTATTATAGTTACCAATATTTGCACTAAAAATGTCAGAGAGGACATGCAGAGGATTGAAAACTAGAACAAGAAAGGCTGAATTTGGTGCATTTCAAGTAGAAAGATACAGATTATTGCACACTGGAGAGGTTTTTGTTGCAGAGTCTAACAGCTGCGGGAAGGAAGGACCTGCTATATCCCTCTGTCATGATGATTTGAGCTTTGTGACATGGAGCGTTATCCTGCTTGAAGTGTGGTCATACAGGGATGAACATGGTCAGGACTAATACTCAGAGGTTTAAATGGTGCTCAGGCATTACTCAGAGACCTAAAGTGTGCCTAGGAATTAGCCCACACACCATCAAACCACCACCAACAGCCTGAACTGCTGATGCAAGGCAGGATGGGTCTATGCTTTCACGATGTTCCCACCAATGTCAGACTCTACTGTCTGAATGTGGCAGCAGAAATGAGACTTGCAGAATAAACTGGATGTTTATTGCCATTTGCAGAGGAACAGTACAGTACTGGTACATTTAAATTGCTTTGTGTTTTGTTTCTTTAAGCAATACATGTAAATCAAAATTGTTTCCCCTCATTCATCCTTATTCTCTTATTTAGAGCATTTTTTGTGAACTCCAGAGATGCTTGTGTGTGAAAATAACACGGATTAGCATTTCTGTCAAATCAATCCTACATTCAAAGTCACTTAAATTGCCTTCTTCTCCATTCTGATGCTATTTTTTTTAACCTCATCAGGTCGTCTCGCCCATATCTACATAGGGAAGGGAATTGATCATTATCGGCTACAATAAAGTATTGATATTATTTTTTTTTTCTAATCAATTCTCCTATCAATTCCTTTCACTGACAGGGTTCGGAAGCATCAGAATTGTGGCTTAATTTTTACAAAAGGTGCCTACTGCACAACCTTAAGTGAGTGGAAACACCAGCAACTTGCAGAAGCAGTTATCTATGCTGTGACGTGTGTTTGACATTGTTGACACAAAATCTACAGACCACCATTTGCCCACATGGAAAATCTGTAAGAATCAATAAGGGAATAGGTAAAGAATTCGATTAATTGGCAGGATTGTTAATATCATTATTATCAATAAAATCTTTTCAATTCCCATCCCTTTATCTAAATGCTTAAATTCAGTTAATTACTTCATGTGATTGGTTGATTAGCTATATGAGTTAAAGGTGCTATGAGGAGAATCTGTTTCCAGCAACTTAAAGACTCTGCTACCCATGAGCACGCGCGGCAACTGTCGTAATGCTGCGTTACAGTAACCTCGGAACTGGGAGTGACATCATCTCCAACTTATCTGTGTTCCAGTTGAAGTCGGAAAAAAACATGCCAATGCAGGCTATTGTTAGCTGTTGTTAGCACGCCCTGCATTGTTGTATGAAGAATGTGATTATCACTATGGCAGCATTTTTGTGAATATAAGTCTAACAATACTATGTATACAGCTGATCTAGAGCGACACACCCCAGTCAGAAGTGCAAATAAATGGATTATTACAGGAGCTAAATAACTGTTCACACTGGGGGCATCCATCTTCCATTGTCAACTCGGGGGTGTTGAAAATCGAAGAAGTTGCAGTTTCCTACTCGGAACTTGGAAATTCCTACTTTTGACTACAACTAGAACGCACCACAAGCCAAAGCGTGTGTTTGTTGTGATGCTAATGAATGCAGCTCGGACCTTCCTCAGAACTCTGCATTGCTTTACAACTTCTTTTTTCAACAACTTACAGGATGCAAAGCGACGAGGTAATGTATCTCTTTCTAGTTACGTAGCGGTAGTTTTTGATGTGTGACAACAAGCAATTTTTGGAAAACTTAGTATCGTAGTTTTGTAGCCGGCTATATATCGCTACTTACAGCCCGGTGCTCTAAGACGTGTCCGAATAATTTGCTCTAGTTTTAATTGTCTTGTTCCTGAAGTTGAGCATCCAGCCCTCTCCAATCCGACCGGAAGGTTAAGGAATAGCATTTATAGATAACCTATTTTGATGCTATAAAACTCATCTTTAAGTGTGTATTTCGATCAGGCATAAATCTAAAAGTGACACTTTTTTGTAATTACTTAGGAACTCCTCACAGTCCCTTCAAGAATCAGCTGAACTGGTGTATGCATTTACATCTTATCTGTTATTACTCCCCAGTGTGCCAGGTTCTGCTCTCTCAACAGTTCCCAATTTTATTTAAAGTTCTTCCAAAGTGAAGACATAAAAGCCCCCCTCAAAAATAAGTTGAATAATAAAATGATATAATTAATTATCTTTGTATGTCCCTCTACCTTCTTTATGTCCCTGTTTGGTTTGTTGCTTTTCTTAGAATGGTTTATGAAGTACCAGCCCTGCATACAACATTTATATTCTGGCACATTCTTCACTCACATGCTTTTTTTGTCAGGAATAACCTGCCAACTTTCAGAATGACCAATCGTTTGGATTTTTCCTTTTCTTTTCCAGTTGAACTTGTATGTGAGACTTTATCTGCAGCACACCCACAAATCTGAACCCAGAGTCTCCCAAACTAAGAGCTTCTGTCTCGTAAACGTCAGCTCCCACTCCGTCTATTTGTTGATACGTTTGATTGATTTTTGAGTTACTGCTGCCACAAATCCTCAAAGACGCTCCAGCTGCTCAGCGGGAGTGACTGATTTTTATTGTTTTAGAGACCTGCCTCTCAATCCAATCAGTCTCAGAATCAGCTCCAGCACTGGTTTTGTACTTTTTCTTTCTCATCTTCGTGCTCAAACATGGACTAAGAAGCCCCCTCTGGCCACCAATCACAGCATATTAGTGAAAATGATGACCAACATCTTATTAAATCACACGTTGGGGGACTTTGTCGGGAAACATTGATGTCTCTTTCTTGACATTTTAGTCCTGCACCGTCTCCCCGAGTGTCACGGGCACGCTGCGTTCCATTAGCGGGGGATCGTAATGATGTGAAGGAGCTGAAGACGAGGAGGTGACGTGAGGTAGAGGTCAGACTTTACGACAGATTACATCAGCTGGAGGAGACAGTGATGGAGTTTGGACGTCCGAGCATACGTACTGTGGGTCGTGTGGATGTGACATTTTGAGGCCGTAGAAAAAAAATGATGCGTTTTGGCAGCCGATAAGTGACAGTACACACCCAGTAAGGCCCACTGAATCATGGGAAAAGTGCAGTGATTAAATGTCCTCAGAAGGGTCCTCTCTTGGATTGGTGATTTGGAGCACTTCAGGAATTGAATCCTCACTGGAAGTAAAATATTTCTGTTAATGCCAGAAATACCCAAAGCATTTTGAGTTGACTTGAATAAATTTAATAAAATGAGACACAGCCTCTGGCTAAAGCAGAACAGACTGAGCAGATCGACGTGTGTGGATAAGAGGTGAAAGGAATGAGAAGAAATTCACTAAATTGACTTTACTGGCCATTTTATTTCCAGTTAGATTTTCTTTTTCAACTTTTTTTGTGTTGGATTTTCTATTAAAAAAAACTTCTCTTTGTTTCTTTCTTAAGCTTTATGGCAGAATACATTCTGTGGGATAACTTTTTAGATCCTGAATGTGTATAGTAGAAATTTATAACATTTCCTGTCACCAAAACTTACCGAAACTGTGTTTAAAATAATATTTTAGACCAATATTATGTTTTTTTCGAATATCATGTATTCATCAGTCTGTTCTACATGTCTCTTATTTGTGAAAGCTCCTCTATGAACAAAACAAGGGTGTTATTTTGGACTCTTCAATTACCTTATGATCATGTTTTTGTCTGAGGGAGGAAGCCGGGGTCTTGAAAAAACTGATGCATCCTTCTCCATCCTTCTTACTGTGAGGCATGTGCACCACCTGCCATGACACTGTGCTGCCCACCAATTTTATTTTTTTCCTTTTTGAAGGCAAAAACCTTTGAGTGACACAAAAATTATAAAAGCAAGTTTTTAGAATTAAATGCTTCGTTTAAAAAAAAATCAAAAATGTGTGGTCACCATTAGAAAATACATTTATAGACAAAAAAAAACCCTGAAAAAAACAAAACAGGTGAACTGTTGAAGCTATCTTACATAAGTTTATCTGCTTGAAAAGGAGAATGAAGAAGTATAAACTTTTTTAATTCTCCCCCTTTTTCTACCTTGTTCCAAATGTAAAGTTTTTTTTTTTTTTTAATATTTACAATTTTCAACATCTATTCAGGGTCCAATGGCCTTTATAATATATGACAAAATCTATTTGAAACTTATTTTACACAAATGCACACATATTATTTAATATATTCATATATAAAACACTTAATGTTTATACATATAATTCATCCATATGTTACCCTATGTTATAAAAAAAAAAATCCAAAATTATGCTTCATATCTTTCTGAAACAGTTAAAAATCAAGAGTTAAGGTGCATGTTGCTCCTGTCATTAATGTTCATTAAGTATTTTTATAAAGGTGGGCTGGTCTACATGAACTCTGGGAGCTGCACTATTTTCCCAGCATCTTTACATTGAACTCATTTATCAGTATTTAATTTAATATTGAAAAAAATGAAAGCCTAAAAATGTGCTTCTGCAAAACCTGACAGAGCAGGCAATTATGAAAACAGCATAAAACTTTAACTGTTTGTATTTATTACCATTTTCACTACTTACAAGTTGAATAAGTGGAAGTCAAGGAAAAAAACAACAACTCAATTTTAAGTATTGAATCTTCAAGTTGAGAAAATTAGACTTTCAAAAAGGACAACGATGTATACCCAAATCTCTTTTTTATTTTATAATCTTATTTTTTATTTATTTATTTATGTTGTGATAGTAATTTTTTATTTTTGAACCAGTTTAATTATTTTTATACCAGGTTTTATTTTTTATATTGATTACTTGGTCTTTAAAAAATGCATATCTAAATCTTGTGGTGTGTAGGAACATGTTTAGCGCTGCCCTGGTATATGTAAGTGCCTTTGTTCGTGCACTATAGTTAAAAAATTACCCAGAATTTTTAAGTCTTATGCAAAATATCTGAATCAATAATTGCAATCGGTAAATTGTCGAGCCTTAGTCATGTTGTTTTTGGCCTCTTTTTGTAAAAGAAAGTCTAAACGGTTGGCAATAAAGATCCTATAGTCCATAGTGCTCCATCTGTGCAGTAAAGTCTCTGATGTCTCTCGATTGTGAAGCTTTGTTTAGGCTTCTCTCTCTCTCTATCTCGCTTGTCCCGTCTGATCTGTAATGCTGGCCGTGTTTTTCAAAGGACTGGAGCAGAGGCTGACAGACATATGGAGCAATTGTTTTTGTTGATGGTGATGACGCCGAGACTCCTTTGAGCACCTCGCCGACATCCTGAGTCATCACCCTCGGTCACTCATAAAGCTCCAGCCTGCACACACACACACACACACTGGCACACGAATGATTCACAAACACACACATATACGAGCAAGTGCATATTTAAAAGCACATTAAGACAGGCAGAGAGAAGCACGCCCACAAAAATAAATTAGTGTCCCTCAAAGAGAAAAAGCTGCGGACACAACAAGCAGCCCGTTGATGCAGTGATGTTTTAATGAATTCATTAACGCTCACACCTGCAGGAATACGCTAACATACATCATCTCCACACACACTCGGAGTAAGATGTGCTGACACATTGAAGGCACTCTGTCCTCTTCCCCCAAGGATTCTTGTAATTAGATTCCTGCAGGCCAAGTCTCTCAATTTCACTGCATTTAATTGGAAACACTCTCTCACACACACTCCCTCACGCACACTCACACACACCCCGGCACACACAGAGACAGCTCCACAGGTCCACGCTTGTTGATCACAAGCCGGCGCTGTGCCGCTCTAATAATTAATTTCTACGCTGGCCCCCCTCACACGCCTCATTTACCAATCAATCCCTCCTTTGTTTTATGAAATCTATTAAGTCTGTTCTGCCGGGACGCGGCCAGGCGAGCCCGGAGTGTCGCTGAGATGTGCAGTTGTTGCCCGTCAAAGTTAAGAGGCTGACCAAGTGTTAATGGATGGGTGGGTAATGGGCAGTGTGCCGAGTTATTGGGTTTATCCATACTGTACAGGTTGGCCATCACCAAATGGCAGACTCCAGTCCAAGGGGGAATTCCAATTCTACCCCTAAGCCCTTCCCCTTCGTCGTACCTCTTTGTCTTACCAATTCCCCTTTGCCCCCTGTTTTGAGGGCCAAGGAAGGGGGAAAACACACACACTGCTGAGAAACGAGACGCCACTCGATTGCCGATTTCCAATTTCCTCACCCAGAGCCGCTCACTTGCTGTGACGTAAGCAGATGCGACAATAACCGTAGCCATGGCTGTGAAAGCTAGCATGTACAACAAGAAATTTTAAAATGCAGCCAACACCAAAAATGGATTAATATTTACTTGATGATTAAATAATTACTTATAATTAAGCGCTTCCTTCAGTCTCTGCTCTGCTTCGTGTTGGCGCGGTGTATTAAGGAAAATTCTCTTACCCCTTTGTTTCAAGTGGGGTCCCGGTCTTTGTTTTGGGGGCTGTGTAGCCCTCGGTCTTAGCCCTTCCTCTTAGCCCTACAGAGTATTGGGACACCACTTTACTAGGTGTGAACGTGCAAAACTAAGTTGTAAGGGGTAAGACAAGGGCTGAGGGATAAAATTGGGATGAACCCTAAGTCTGGACCACATTGCCTTCCAATCTGAATTCGGGCTGATTTTAGTATTTATTTTTAACATGATGGCTGCTTGTGGTTCACTGTTCTGCAGGGTAACCAAACATTTGTTTGAATTTGTCCAAAAACATCACACATGACACTCCTTGGTCAATTGATAAGTCGAGTTACCATAATTTCTCAATTTTAACTTTTTCGCTTTTAAAAAGCCTGGAAGAGCTCTGAGGTCGTCCAACCAAGGTAAAAGTACAGACACTGGGGTGACCAAGCCTTTTCCATAGCTGCTCCCAGGCTGTAGAACCAGCTCCTCGCTGAAATGCTTCTTATTTCTGACTTGGGCCTTTTCAAATCTAGACTGAAACCTTTTTTTTTAATCTAGGAAGGCTCTCAATACCCAGTGGCATGGTGACAGTTTAACTTTATTTTACCATATTGTACTTTGGTCTATTGTAATGCTTTATTGTTTTTATTGCTTTTATATTTTTTATATATTCCTTTTTAATTACTATCCGTTGTAAAGCACTTGGTTAAACAAAAACGTTGTTGTAAAGGGCTGTATAAATAAAGAACATTTACTTTTTTGAAATATTTTTGGGACTTTTTGTGCTGTTAATGATAGGAGAGAATGACAGTGGATAGGCTTGCAAAAGGCGGCGAAAGCGAGCAGGGAAAGACACTGCAAACTGGCCACAGGCTGGATTCAAACCAGGGCCAGCAGAAGTATGTATATGGGATGTACCTGGTTGCTAATCACTCAAACCAGTACCCCTAATGCTAATATTTTACAGTTTTCTGCAACCAAGCTGAAAAATATTTAGATCTAACTTTTGGTCCATATTTCCCGGCCTTAGTGGAGCTTCACTTGAAGCATCATCGGGTGGTCTACAGGAAGGTGAGCGTGTGGATAAGTCTTCATGTGGGTGCACACCCTGAGGTACGAATGCATACACGTACAGGGGAGAGAGAGAGAAGACCATCAAAATCCAGAAGCTCAGATTGACACTGACATCCAGCCCTGAGCTTTCCTCAGGGTTAAAAGCTCTGCTGCACCTGAATCAAGAGAAGCAGTTTGGTGAAATTACAGCAGGTGGTCATCCGTATGTGTTCGATTTGTGGGGTGTGAGTTGATCATGTTAGCAATCATTGTAGCAGAATAGGGGTTAAATCATGAAGAGACAGCGAGCTTCACTGCAACGTTAAAATTCAGCTTTATCCTTTAAGCTTCAGTCGTCTTCAGCTGCTGTCACTCAAAGCTGAGGAGTTCCCACCAGCACAATTAAAGGAATGGTTCAAAATTGCAGGTTTAAGAGGATGTTTTCTTTCAGAGAATTTTAAATAAGACAATTGACACTAATGTCATGTCTGTGCTTAATATATCAAACAGTTGGACAGCTTGGCTTTTGTTGATTCATTGTATTGGATGCTGCCACACTGTACCTGCCATCTCAACCAAACTTCAGCTCAGCTCACAGACAAAGAAGCCATGGATATAAGACTGTCTGAACAGTGGCAAAAAAGTATTGAACCAGGCTGTTAAGATGCAGGAAGTTCTCGTGCCCCACAGCAAGAAGGTTGCTGGTTCAAACCCTATATCATTTGGAGCTTCTCTGTTCTCCCTGTGCATGTGTAGGTTCTCTCCAGGCACTCCGACTTCCTCCCGCAGATCAAAAATACTCATCAGGTGGATTGGTGACTCCAAATTGCCCTTATAAGCCTAAACGGTTGTCTGTCTCTCTATTGACCCTTTTCCATTAGCCCTACTCTACTCTACTCTACTCGCCTTGTGCTGTTTTTCCATTAGCCCCAGTCACCTACCCAACAGGGTGCAGTGTCGCTGTAAACAGCTGAGCGGCACTGCGGTGACATCATTTTGAGCGCGACACAACAATCTGTGGCTTTTTGTCACAAACTGAGTAAAAAAGGAAAGAAGAAGAAGGCTGCAGGTGGTAAGAAGAAATACCCCTTGAGAAGCACAGGAGAGTTTTGGAAGCTATACAACAGAATGAAGCCGAGGACGGGAGCAATCAAACTGCAAAGAAAAGACGTATGAGGGTAAGCTAATGGTAGCTACCACTAGCATTCTAGGTTGTCACGCTCATGACTCATCGATGACGACATTGTCTGACCAATCAGTAGCCGGCAGTCGGTGACGTCATCTTTTAGTATCAACTCAGCTCGCTTGGAACCAGAGCGGAGTAGGTAAACTAGCTTGTTTTAGGAGGTACCAGGCTAGTGGAAACACGCTGCAAATCAAGTAGGGCTGAGTAGAGTAGGGCCAAGGTGTGCTAGGGGAAAAGGGTCAAATGCTGCCCTGCAAATGGCTGGTGACTGGTTTGGGGTGTACCCCGCCCCCTGCCTGATACCAGATGGGTTAGTTTCACCTTACCAAAATCACACAATCACTCGAATTCATAGTTGACCACATCCCAGTTTGAAGGTCTGACCTCAGGATGACACCAGACTTGCACTTTTCAACCTCTGGGACAAAACAGAGCTCCATAAGTAAGACTGTTTGTCTTTTCAGTTGCCGTACAATCACTTTTTTTTTGACAAACTCTGCACACTTCAGCTGTACTTTGTAAATTGGGTAGTGTGACCTTTCCAAAACAAAGACCAGAACAACACTTTTGTCATTATTGGAAATATCAAAGAGAAAGAGATACTGGGCTCAAATAAACTGTTGATGACTGTTTGCTTGGCAACAACATCTGTATTCAAAAAACAGATATGCTGATGCATTTCTTTTTATTAACAGGTTAAATTGACTGGAAAATATCAGACTTCAGTAAACCAGTTTGAGACACGAGTATCAGAAGCCTCTGCAGTGCCCCAATAATGGAGACACGTCATTCAATTTTTCTGGATTATTATTATTTTTAAAACTGGAACAACCAATTAGGAGAGACGGGCTAATCTGTTGTGGATGCAGACACCAGCGGTGAAGTAGACCATGAAAGCTTGCTATTTTTGACAACGTGTCATCTCTGGAGAGGCATCTATCTTCCTGGGGCACTTTTGCACACTGACACACAAAACAAAAACACAACCATAGACACACATAAAAGTACATTTTGTCCATATAGAGCTGGGAGAGTACATTTTGTTAGAGGAAATACCAATACTTAAGGGAAATGGGTCTAGTGTGTGATGGTGCTCCATAAGAGGGGTTGTCGGATTTTAAACTTTTACATATATTTTGGTTAAAATTCAAAGTATGACCCTGTTGGATATCGCAGGGACAAGATGGAAGATGACAGATCTATAGCTCCTGATTATTAAACCATTGACAGTGTGCAGGAGTCAGTCAGCAGTGATGCAGCAGCAGAGCAAGAATATCCCTGGTTTGACTCTCCGGTCAGTTGGGCCCTTTCTGTGTGATGTTTTCCATGTTCTCCCTGTGCATAAAAGGGTTTTCTCAAGGTCCTTTGGTTTCTTCCCATATGAAAAACTTGCAAATTGTCCTTTTATATGAGTGAGTGGTGGGCCTGTGCTCAAAATATTGATACGGCAAAATATCGTATCGCACTCTTTTGGGATACGTGTATCGATACGGATTCTACAGAATCGATACGGCCTAAATATTTTGACAGTTGTTGTAAATACACTTTGGGTAATGTTAACAGTTCAGGGTAGAAGACGAGCTACATAATGAAGCATATGTTCTAAATTTGAACTTAGGTCTACCATCTCTGATTATCTGAATTTATGTCTCTCAAGTTGTAGAACCACTTAAAACTCATCCTTGGTCTTTTTCTTCTCATAAGAAAAAACTAAACTTGTCAAGAATTTTGCTTAAAGCATAGTCAATGTTCACAATTTATGTGTATCTGGATTCATATTGTATCGTGACCTTAGTATCGGGATATGTATCGTATCGTGAAGTTGCTGGAAATACCCAGCCCTAGTGAGTGGGCGGATGGCTGTTTTACACCTACAAGTGTTTTTCAAAAACAGGCCTGTTTGCAAAAAAAAAACATATGGGAGAAATTTTTAATATCAGCCCAAACAAAAATGTATAACTACACTGTTAAACGCTGTTTATTACCATGTCAAGATGTCTGTGATATGCACTTTCTCGCTATATCTCTTCTTTTGCTATTTCTATGCAAAAGCTGTTTCAGTTTTGTATCTGTTAAAACCCCAAGTCTGACTGGTGTTACAGTTTAACTTGCCGCTATGTTAAGTGGTGGCAGCAGAAAAATTGACTGAATGTTTCTTGGTTTATGCTTTAATTCAAGACATGTCTGATGACCTTGATCATATTATGTTGCTTAAATAACATTCATGAGTACTCTTGCTGGTCCAGACATCTGTCGGCATTCACAGACACAGGCAGCCATGTCACCAGTCAACACGGTCACCTAAAGGACCGTAACACGGGGTCTCATCCTGGGGCTTGTGTTGTTGCAGTTTTTTAAAGCAGGGTCATGGTGAGGGAGCAACAGAAAGTTTTTGTTAGGATGTGAATAGACTAGTCTTCCATCTATCCCACCTACTCCCTTTGGTGTCTTGGGCGTCTGGACCCTGTCCCACCCTGGGTTGCCAGACAATCACAGGGCCACACAGAGAGATTAACCATCTACCCTTACACTGACACCTTAAGGACAATTTGGAGTCACTGGTTGATCTAACACGCATGTTTTTGGTGTGTGGGAGGAAACTGGAGTGCCCTGAGAAAACCCATGCAGGCAGTGGAAGAACATATAAAATCCACTTAGAAAGACCCTGGTCAACACGGTTTGAACCTACAACCTTCTCGCCGTAAGATATCCTTGTCTGTAGCACGAGTTAAAACAGCAACAGTTCAGTGATAGTACACCTTCACTACAGGGATGGTGTCACATGACCCTGAACTGAGCTTTAACAAATCCTCACCCAGAAAAAAGTTTCAAAAAATGTATTTTAGTATCATGATTGTGTGCGGATAAAAGAACAGAACACGTAGGAAAAACTGCATCTACGTGTGGTGATCCAGGGTGAACCCTCTTCTTTCCCAGTGTCACTGGAATAGGCTCCAACTGCCTGTGACCCTGACTGGGTGGAGCAAAAGGATGGACATTCATCCTTCCATCTTCTTCTGCTTACCCATGGTCAGGTTGTGGGGGCAGCAGCCTCATCAGAGAAACCTCTCTCTGGCCACTTTTGGCCCTTTTCCATTAGCCCTACTCTACCCTGCTCTGCTCTACTCACCTTGTGCTACTTTTCCATTAGCCCCAGTCGCCTGCCCAACGGGCTGCAGTGTCGCTGTAAACAGCTGAGCGGCACTGCGGTGACATCATTTTGAGCGCGACACAACAATCTGTGGCTTTTTGTCACAAACTGAGTAAAAAAGAAAGCAGAAGAAGGCTGCAGGTGGCAAAAAGAAATACCCCTTGAGAAGCACAGGAGAGTTTTGGAAGCTATACAACAGAATGAAGCCGAGGACGAGAGCAATCGAGCTGCAAAGAAAAGACGTATGAGGGTAAGCTAATGGTAGCTACCACTAGCATTCTAGGTCGTCGCGCTCATGACTCATCGATGACGACATTGTCTGACCAATCAGTAGCCGGCAGTCGGTTACGTCATCTTTTACTATTGACTCAGCTCGCTTGGAACCAGAGCGGAGTAAGTACTAAAACTAGCTTGTTTGAGGAGGTACCAGGCTAGTGGAAACATGCTGCAAATGGAGTAGGGCCGAGTAGAGTAGGGCCAAGGCGTGCTAGTGGAAAAGGGCCATTAGCTAGCTGATCCTGGGGGGATCACGAGGCATTCGCAGGCCAGCTGAGACATAGTCCCTGCATCGCGTCCCGGGTCTTTTCTGAGGTCTTCCCCCGGTGGGACAAGCCCTGAACACCTCACCGCGGAGGCATCAGGGGGGCGTCCTGTTTAGATGCTGTAGCCACCTCATCTGGCTCCCCTGAGAGGCAGCAGCCTTACCCCAAACCCCTTTTGAGCTTCTCACCCTGTCTCTGAGGGAGAGCTGCTTGTACCTGCCTTCTTGTTCTTTCGGTCACTACCACAGCTTGAGACCAAAGGTGAGGGCAGGAACAGAGATGAAAGACTGACTTTTAAATTACAATATTCAGTTACATAAATAACACATTTTTGCTTTTAAGAGATCACTTTGTGACCATCCTGCCCCTCGCTTTTCATTTTCTACCCTTTATCTGTGGTCTTTTTTATGTTTCTGAATGAGAGTCCAGATCTTTGAAGATTTTATGTGATAAAAGCAAAAACTTCCTTTTTCTCTTTCAATTAAAATTCAAGTCAGGGCACTGGAGGAGGGCGGCAGACTAACAGATTAAGAGGAAATCAGGATGATTTTTAGCACTGATTAATTTCAAGTTATTAAAGAAAATGACTCCATCTCTCAGAAACTATAAAAAGGACTGATCCGAAAAAGAAATGCAGGGTTTAATGCTCAAACACACACATATGCAGATACACACAGACACACACTTCCTTACATTAGTCACTGAGCCCTACAGGCGTGCTTCCATACCAGCCAATGCTGGCTGACAGTCATCAGATGTCTCCTAACGACCCTGCGTTTCTAAACCGTTTGAGGCCAAAATATCCAGATTCACCCTCACACACAAACATAAACAAACACAAGTGCTTTAATCTGACGTGACTCATTTAGCGGGTCAGGAAACATGAGTAATGTCACGTTATGCTGTGTGGTCCTGCGCTCTCACACAATGAGGCTCAACTCCTCTGACATGCAGAGACAAGTGTGTGTCTGTGTATGTTTGACGGTGCAGATGATGATGAGGAGGGTTTTATGTGTTTGGACGCAGGCAGTACTTTTAAAAGTAAAGGTCATTCTCTGCTGCAGTGAGACGTCACTTTTAACTTTAATCTTTGTAAAACCTGATATTCTGCTGAAAGCCAATAGTACATCCCTTTAAAGGTCATGTGTTTGACCACTTTGCATCAAGTTTACTCTGTACTTAGGTCCTTAAAGTTGTTGAAATGTTAAATAAAATGTTGAACTCTGATTCTAATGTGAAGAAGTTATGACATTTTGCTTAAATGACAAGCTAAACCGATGGATACACTCAGCTGAAAGTCGCAAGTTAGGATGGTCACAGCTGAAATTGCTGCACTATTTAGTTTTTTTTGGGTAAGCCAGTGATTCCCAAACTTTTCACAGCCTGTACCCCTTCAGACACTTGACCTCCAGCCATATACCCCCTACTCTAAAGGTGCTTACACATTGGATGCTACTTGTACTACGTCAGCGAGCACTCTCCATTAAAAGTCAATGTACAGCTGCAATGGTGTGGGGCCAACCCTCCCGCGATGTGACAGCTGCTTTTCACACAACCACAAAGCTTGTCACGTGATGTGAAAGTAAAAAGAAGTTGATCAATCAGCAGTGTGTGCATGTGTGACGGTACCCTAGACAGACTGTTATTCATCTGGACTACAGAGTAACAATCCATGTCCGTGTGGGAAACATTAGTCAGTGAGGACATTAGTTCCACCTAGACGGACTGCAGAGAACTCACAGATAATGCTGCTGCAGGGCATCAGCTGCAGTGTTTTGTGGTTGATAAGTGAATGAAAAGGATACAGCTGGAATAATGTCCGCTTATACATCCTATTATATGATATATGATATGATCGCGGTGAAACTCAAGCGGACGTGACGTCACCGTGCGACGGCCGATGGCAACGGTGCCCAAAATGAGATATTTATGGACGCGTGACGCTACGTCAGTGGGCGACACGATTTTGGTAGCTGGGTCACTTGTGGTGTGAACGCAGCATAACACACTTATAGAAGCTAGAAAAGAAATGTGTTTGTGAGCCTGCCACCACCCCCTCCTCCAAAAATTAACATGCATAACATACAAATAAAACCTCAAAAAGTGAATTATTTCTCACTAAATAGATTTATTTACCAGCAATTTCAGTGGCAACACTAGTTCACTTTTGAAAATAGAAATTCCCATTTCTGGAACATATTCAGTCATGAACTTGAAACTGTAAAATACAAACTCAACACAGCTTTATTGAGAAGGATGTCTGAACTTATGAGAACTTACAAGAATCATAGACAATTTGGGACTGATTTTGTTCTCCAAGATGCCTCACAAATCCAGCCTCCAGCCGCTCTGCCAACACTTCAGACCTTTATCAGATATCACAATGCAAATATTTGCCAGTTTGAACTTTTGCTGCTAAAATAATGTATTGAAACCTGAAAGATATTCGAGTACCACCTACATCACTTTGCTTATCCCTTGAGGTATGAGTACCCCAGTTTGGGAATCACTAGAGTAAGCCAATAAGTCCGGCTGATTCTGTTTTTTGTTGAGGTTTATTTATTCACATTATGTCTGTTTATTTGCAAACCTTGTCAATTGAGTTTTTGCCTCAACAGAAGTAGTTTATGTATCCCAGGATTTTGTTCACAAGCATCTGCACCTTAATCATTCTGATTTTACTGAATCCCATGTGTGTCCTTAATGCCCACAATTAGGACAGCATGATGTAGCATGACGTTTTTGCTTCTGCTTCTGTGTTGTCCTCTCCGCCGCATCAGTTTCTTGGTTTTCCCTGGCTTTTCTCACTCAGCAGAGTTTGTTGATCTGTTTAGTGTTGTCAATCTGTTCTGTGAAAGAGGAAAATAGAGTTTGCACCCATCTTCCTCATAGTAGATTTGTTTGCCAAGATGCGCTTGTAATTGAAGATAGATTTACCATGAGTAACGTGTGTCAAATAATGGTTTATACTCCTGTAGAGGACAAAAACCTGTGTTATTGACCTTGGTTTAAGGAAACGTGGTGTGATTACCATCCTAGAAGAAGGGTTACCCACAATCCATTTTCACAGTGCTGTCTCTGATTATTGAAACCACTCGCCACAGGCCTTTGCAAACTTTGGCTTTCACCACTGTAGTAACTGGTCATTTTTCTCTTCAGAGAGTTTAAATGGGGAGATTTATGTTGTCAAATGGTGAGCAGTCACTGTTTGGCTCCATCATGATGGGAGCTGCTGCCACATATGTAACCTGCCAAGAGGAAATTCAGTTCTAGTGGCAAAGATATAACTTGTGGAGGGCAGATGCTCTGAACTGCTGCAATGAATCATTTAAAATCCTAATACTTACTGCTTAAATGTTAGGATTTTTACCTAAATTGATTAAACAAAAAGCGGTGTGGGGGTTAAGTAACTGCATGAAAACAAAAAGTAAGTCCTCCTCCTCATTCTGTCAGCATCATCCTCAGCCTGGAGCTTCAGAGTGTGTGTTTCTGTGTGTGTGGCTTCATCTGAAATCCTCCTGCGTAATGAGACGCAGCAGAGAAGCATTAGTATTTTTAGCCCCTCTAGCTTCAGAGAAAACAGAATGTTTTGTGAATGGTAAGTTCTCTCTGCTTTGCTTTTTAGTCGGCGACGCTTGTTAGGAAGAGCTGCAGTGATGGAGGTGGGGGGTGCAGGAAGAGGGAAGAGAAGGAATACTTCAGAGGAAAAGTGGAAGAAGATAAGAGCTGAGGAAGAGGCTGCAGATACTGAAACAAACACAAATGAGTCACACCAAACTGTTGCTGTGAATCACTGCTGCAGGGAGGGAGTTTGGATCTCTGTTCAGGATTTACCTGGTGATTTCAGCCATGCTGCAAAACCAGATAGAGACGATGTGCATTCAGATCCATTTATACACATCTGCTTCTTACAATCTGTTACTTCAATATTCTCTAACCCCATGCTCAGGCTGCTTTTTGGTTGTTTGCTATACTAATGACTTCATGAACAAACATACAACTTTTTGAAAAATAATAATCCATGCTTGACAGGAGACCACAAAGAAGATGAATCTAAAAAAATCCAGTGATTGGACTTTTTTTAATCCCTAGAAGCACATCATAATTTAAGATCCAGCTATTTAGACGCTTACCAATTAACATGCAAGTAAAACAGTCATGTAAATGAAAGCAGAGGCATTTATTTATGGAGAGATTAAAGTTCATCATCCATCATCTGTACCTCTTGTCCCTTTTGGGAACACAAGGTGGGATGTGGGGTACAAGGGCTGTCATCTTGTACAGATACTCAAACATCCCTTCAAGCATGGGGATAAAATTTGTTTGGGCATGCTTGATGAGAGTGTTTCCAGGAAGCTTTTGGGAACATTGCTCCAAGTGGTGAAGATGGCTTTACGAAGGGCATCAACTGTCTGGAACTGATGGCCATTTTTATAAACTTCCCTTGCCATCCATCCCCAAATGTTCTCTATGGGATTTAAATCAGGGGAACATGCGGGATGGTCCAAAAGAGTGATGTTATTCTCCCTGAAGAAGTCCTTGGTCAAGCGAGCATTGTGAACTGCAGCGTTGTCCTGTTGAAAAACCCAGCTGTTACCACACAGACGAGGGCCCTCAGTCATGAGGGATGCCCGCTGCAACATCTGCACATAACCAGCCGCCGTTTGACGACCCTGCACCACCTGAAGCTCCAGTGTTCACTGAATGAAAAAGCACCCAGATCATGATGGACCCCCCTCCACTGTGCCGGGTAGAAAACGTCTCAGGTGGGATCTCCTTGTCATGCCAGTAACGTTGAAGCCATCTGGACCATCAAGGTTACATTTTTTCTCATCAGAGAATAAAACTTTTTTCCACCTTTCAATATCCCATGTTTGACGCTCCCTGGCAAAGTCTAAATGGGCAGTTTTACGGTGTTGAAGGAAACAAGGTCTTTGAATTTGTTTTTTGTTTTTGAAACCCTTTTCCCGCAGATGCTGTCTGATGGTTATTGTGCTGCAGTCGGCACCAGTAAGGGCCTTAATTTTGGTCGAGGACTGCCCTGTGTCTTGACAGACAGCCAATCGAATCCTCCGGCTCAGCGCAAGTGTAACTTTTTTGGGTCAACCACTTGACTTTTTTGTTCCATAATGCTCAGGATCTTTCAAAAAATGTAGAATGACTGTCTTACTGCGTCCAACCTCAGCAGCAATGGCACGCTGCAAGAGGCCGTGCTTACGCAGGTTGACGATTCGACCACGTTCAAGAAGAGAAAGCTTCTTAGCTTTAGACATCAGGAGGGCATGAACGTGTGAATGCCTGACAGAAAATGAACATTTTGAGCAGATTTTGACTTTAATAGCCTGTGGTCTTAAACTTTTGATCAGGTGATAACCTATTTCAGTTTTGTTTTGTTTTTTTAATAACAAGTTCTAAATGTTTTTTGTCGCACTCCCCCTTCTTGCTTTTGCATATTGTAGCTCTATTTAAAACCTCATTAAGGTCCAAGTGTGCAAAATGCATATTCTAGCAATTTTTCAACTGGTCTTAAGATTTTGATCAGGTCTGTACACCAGGGAGGGTCGGGATGTACCCTGCCTTCAGCCAAATGTCAGCTTGAAAGGTACGCTGGCCCACTGTGACTCCGGCAGGGATAAGTGGTATAGATAATGGATGGAGGATGAAAACATCACACCAAATCACTGTTGGTTCATCTCTGAAGTAACCTTACTTCACATCATTCATACATCTTTTGGGGTTACAAAGGCCAAATAAAGAGTCTGAAAAATATCTGCTTCAATTAAAAGTTTGAACTTTGATGAGAACGACAACGCAGATGTAACAGAGAAGAGAAAATAATGATCAGGTAAAAAGGAGACAAGAGGAAGACGTAAGTGATGTATGCAGGAAGGTGTTCAAACTTTAACAACAAGACAGTGAGACGGGGAGAAAAGGAAAGACACATGCATCATTACAGCAGCCGCTCCCCCGAATAAGACGTCTCCGTTAGCATTATCAATGTCATCAGTCTTTGCTCTTAGACAGGACGTCTCTCCAAGGTAAGACAAGCTTTCAGATTCAGAGTGGCAACAGAAAGACAAAAGAGAATACAAAGATGGTGAGACGGGGAGGTTACATTAATGACGGATGAGGTTGGAGGTATGGAGGAGTGGTGGGGAGAGCAGGTGAGACAGGTTTTAAAATGAGGAACAGCTTTGAAGATCAGCAGGTGGATCAAACCGTACGTCGTTTTTTAGTTTGTTTTGAGTTTGTGTTTGTACGTTATGTGACTTTAAAGCACGTGGTAAAGGCTGAGCTTCTCATATTAAATTATATAAATAGAAACGCTCTTACAGAAACAGGTGATTAACATTCAACAGTGTTTATGTAACATGACATTCAAGCACACGTCAGATTTAACACAGTTTGTCATGAAACCCACAAGGGGCACATGTTCACAGTGTTGTGCTCATACATTCATGGTATAATATATCAGCGTATGTCAGGCTTTCTTTGCATGATTTCCTGTCATCGTGATGTTTCATATGTCAGGGAGCAGCGTGACATATAGGTGCCCGAACGTGCATGCGCCTTTCGGAAACTTCAAAGGGTAATTCAGAGCCGCTGTTTGTGGGTGATTAGATTCAGTCACAGTGGATTATGAGTGAGCATTGTGCTGTTGGAGAGTTCATCTGACATGTATGTGCACCCTGTCCTGTGTGTGATTGTGCTCATGTATGGCTGAGTGTTCGGTCTGATCTGCTGTGAAGTGAAGGCTCTGCGAACGCTCTTACACCTTCAGGAATCGATTAGTGGAGCAGACGAGGCGGCCATCACAGGTAAAGGCCTGAAGCTGACCGTGACAGCTGCCGATAGTTTATTTCAGCATATTGACACGCTAACATACACTGAAACCTCTGCCTGAGGAATGTGTTGAAACCATCTAGTCATTCAGTAAAACCATCAGATGGATAGAGATGATTCAGAAGTGAAAAAAACAGCATAAAAGTTACTAATCAGGATTATAACTGAGAAGGTTACAAGGAATCCTTCGTGGAGTCTTGGTGTGAAAAACAACAGAATTAGAATCAAAACAGTGAAAAAGAAAGCAGCAGCACTCCCACTGTCGAGAACTATAAAAATATGAAATTAGACTCATGAAATATGTATAAAATATTCTTTTTAAGTGAAGTGAAAGGCCAAGTACAGTTTGTACAAGATTGTGTAAGAAGTTAAATGAGCAGAAGATGGCAGAGAAAGAATGCAGACTTTGTTTCTCAAAAACAGATGATAAACCAGATCACATGCTCCAATAGATTGCATATGGTTGTCAGGTAAAAACAAGTAAACCTCTAGGGCTTTGTAATATTATAGATTTAATTTCAGTATTGTCAGGTGACTGCTTTTAATCTAATTTTTTTCATGAGCAGGTAAAAAAATATATGCTGATATTTACAGCCTCTATTTTAGCTATGCACATTAGCCTAAAGTTTAAATAGCTATGGCATCTTAATCCTAATTTAAAAGATGAAGAACCAACAAATGCCCATAATTTCTGTCAGTAGGTTGATGATCACAGTTTGTAGGGTAAATGAAACTTCATTGTACTACTTAAGCTGCCTAAACTCCAAACGCGACTTCGCAACCTGGGTGACCACTCTCCATGTAAAGTCAATGTACAGCCGCGATGGAGCAGGGCTAACCCAAAGCGATGGCCACAAGCAAGGTGATCACGTTGCTTGTCGCTCCGTCGGCAAAGTGATAAGAAAAAAATGCAGACTTCTCAAAATAAGACAATAAACAGATCTTTTCAGGCGATGTCATGTATGGCTGTGTGGCAACAGCCAATCAGCATTGTATGGGTGTGTCCACAAGGTTTAGGAGTGTTTATAGGAATTTTTGACCATTCTTCCAAAAGTGCATTGGTGAAGTCGCACACTGATGTTGGTCGAGAAGGCCTGGCTCTCAGTCTTCGCTCTAATTCATCCCAAAGGTGTTCTATCGGGTTCAGGTCAGGACTCTGTGCAGGCCAGTCAAGTTGATCCACACCAGACTCTGTCTTCCATGTCTTTACGGACCTGCTTTGTGCACTGGTGCACAGTCATGTTGGAAGAGGAAGGGGCCAGCTCCAAACTGTTCCCACAAAGTTGGAGCATGGAATTGTCCAAAATGTCTTGGTGTGCTGAAGCATTCAGAGTCCTTCTGACTGGAACTAAGGGGCAAAGCCCAGCTCCTGAAAACACCCCCACACCATAATTCCTCCTCCACCAAACTTTACACTTGGCACAATGCAGTCCGAAATGTACCGTTCTCCTGGCAACCTCCAAACCCAGACTGGTCCATCAGATTTCCAGATGGAGAAGCGTGATTGGTCACTCCAGAGAACGCGTCTCCACTGCTCAATAGTCCAGTGGCGGCGTGCTTTACACCACCTCATCCGGCGCTTTGCATTGCACTTGGTGATGTGAGGCTTGGATGCAGCTGCTTGGCCATGGAAACCCATCCATGAAGCTCTCTGCACTGTTCTTAAGCTAATCTGAGGGCACATGAAGTTTGGAGCTCTGTAGCAATTGACTCTGCAGGAAGTCGGCGACCTCTTCGCACTATGTGCCTCAGCATCCGCTGACCCCTCTCCCAAACTCTTCCATTTTCTTATATTAAAGCTGACAGTTGACTGTGGAATATTTAGGAGCAAGGAAATTTCTCGACTGGATTTGTTGCTCATGTGGCATCCTATGACAGTTCCACGCTGGAATTCACTGAGCTCCTGAGAGCGACCCATTCTTTCACAAATGTTTGTAGAAACAGTCTGCCTGTCTAGGTGCTTGATTTTATACACCTGTGGCCAGGCCAAGTAATTAGGACACCTGATTCTGATCATTTGGATGGGTGAGCAAATACTTTTGGTAATATAGTGTATAAGGCTCCCTGCCTCACACTGGCCAAGTCCACTCTGATTGGTTTACCTCTAGCTCTGTGCTAATTAGTCAATTCAGCACTTCCACAACTCTATTTTACCAGCCATGCTCTGCAGTGGGCAGCTCTGCATGAGCTAATATGTTTAAACTGATGATGAATCAATGGTATGACATCACAGAGCGAAGTCTTAAGGCCACAGACTGTTTTTGTTCACAGAAGTACTCTTATCAGGCAGAGGAGACATGCTAAACACTTTATAGGAAAGATAGGCCTAAAGAAAGCATGAAAAAAACCATTTGAGGTGTTAACACTGTGAGACAGAGCACATTTTAGACAATAACTGAGCTAACAATGACAGCAATGCCTTGATGGGAGGGATTGCTGATTTGATGGAGTGGTAAGCAACCAGGCACAACCCATATACTACATGCTTCTGCCAGACCAGGTTCAAATCCAGCCTGTGACCCATTTGCAATGTGTCCTCTCCGACTCTCTTGACCCCTTTCACAAGCCTATCACTGTCTCTCTCTCCAGTCATCAGAGGCTTAAAATAACCCCAAAAATAAAAGAAAGAAAGAAAGAAAGAAAAGAAAAGTCTCTGAAGAAATTTGTGGGATCTTCTTGTTGCTGCTATATTTGACCTTTCTTCCTGTCCAGGTTGTTGTTTATAGCCTGGGCTCCCATATGCTCCTTCCAGTGATGTCTTCTAGCTAAAAGTATCCTGTAGATGTTTGAATGCTCATGATGCCCCAAAAGATTTCCATGTTCGTTGCAGAACTGTATTTATTATTATTATAGTTTTATGAAACCACCATTTTTTGACACCCGTATTATGCAAAGATTCAGATGATTTTTGTTTTTATTTCCTTTAATAACTGTCCATGATGTAGTTATAAATACAAATACAGGGGGACCTCACTAACCTGGTGCACCTCTTCCTCCTAATAAGCGCGATCACTGACAGGCACCCGACACGCAGCCCGCTCTCTTTGCTCCTCTCTCTAACAAACCACCTCTGTGATGATTTTGGTCTTGCGGGAGATTTCAATAATATGTAAAATGAAGCTGAATACATTTGCTCTGACATTTATCTAAGGTCATTTTTCAGCTGTTTTCTCAGCCAAGTCTGGGCTAATTGAATTTCGGATGCTGCTTTGCCCACAGCCATGCATGGATTACTTACAGGGCATGCAGAGCGCACGCCCACGTGCCCGAGGCCGACACGGATCCGAGTGCTCTGAGAGACAATGTGCTGATGATTAATAATGAATGACATGTTTATGCAGCGACGTGAGCTCTGAATATGTTTACTACTGTTTATTTTTCCCTTTCAAGCAACTTCATGCAGATATTGACTTTTACTTTAACTTTCTTTGTGCCAGACATAAAATCTGTATTTGTGCCGACTTCAGCTTGAGTTTATCTGACTTGATTTAATTTTGGCTTTTGATGGGGCTGACACGGAGATGAAGTGTGCATGAAATGGCTGTTTCATTCTGGATCATTTTGGTTGTGTGATGCTGTAGCATCTGCCAATTTTCAATTTGCAGAGTATGTCACCAATTTATACATTTCAGACAGCTGGAGTGGAAGCCACACCTCATGCAGCGAGAAGCCAGACAGGAAGTGGTTTGCCCTTTTTATCCAGGAGTCAGGAGCATTTTTTGTCAAAAATAGATTGAAAAATTAATTACAGAGGGCTTTATTGTTGTTTATGGGTTTCATGCCCTGGTTTGAATAAAGTTTTGGGTGTCTGTCAAGCCAGGATTTGATTTAAGTTGAATAAAAATGAAAAATTTAGTCTCTGTAGAAGCTCGAATGCAGCTCCTCTACTTCCTTTCTGGAAATGCTCAGCTTTGTGGGTGGGAAGGGTGCAGAAGGCTATGATAATGAGCTCTGCACTGATTGACTGCCCTTACAGTATCTGATGGGAGGGGGTGAAGAGGGAATGTAGAGGGGACTACCAAAACAATCATAGCTTCTGCCTGTGATGAGCAGAAACCACTCATGTAGGCGGAGGCTGTATAACTATGATGTCATTAACCCCAGGAAGTAAAAAACAGAGTTTTAAGGGTGTGAGCATGTCTCTGTGAACAGAGTTGAGTTTAAGGTTTCATGTTTCAACACTCTTGATTTTGTAGAGCATGTGGAAAATAATTTCCTTTCACAGAGTTAGGAAAACTTTTCCATCCAGGGCCTTTCTATGTTGAGTCTGCATGTTCTCCCCATGCATGCAAGGGTTGTCTCCAGGCACTCTGGCTTCTTCCCACAGACCAAAAACATGCTCATTAGGTCAATTGGTGACTCTAAATTTCTTAGGGTATGAGTGTGAGCCTGAATGGTTATCTGTCTCTTTATGTGGCCCTGTGATCTGCTGGTGATTGGTTCAGAGTATACCCCACCTATGGCCAGTGTTAACAAGGATAAAGCCCAGCCCGCTGGGTTTGCTGACTCGGAAAGGACAAGCTGTGTAAGTGATGAATGGGTGGACATTTACTTCTTCACTATAAATCAACATTTCTGTACGAAGTGCAAATGTGACCTCCAGACTTTTGCTAACGGCCTCTAGTGGACACTGTAGGAACTGCAGCTTTTTGTGCTTTTGCATTGACCTTGTATTTCAACATAATAGTCACGTTGCATGTCTTGGGATGTCAATCATAACCTGCAAACACAAAAAGCTGTGCAATATTTTGTTTATTGGGAACCAAGAGATGCAAGTTTTCCTCTTAACTCTGCCTATTTAGCCTCATTAGATAACTTCCCAGTCTGCTTGCAAAGTCTTTGTGCCTCTCCCACAATACGATACGTATCCTGACACCGAGGCCACGAAAAGATATGTATCCCGATACTAGGGCTGCCGATATTACCTAATCTCAATATCATGATTAACTGAAGTTCTTACCTGGATAACGATTAATGAACAATTAATTTGTACTATGCTGGAACAAATTCATGCTAATAATGACGGTCGTTGACATGGTCTTCCTGCGGTATGTACACTTGACTTCTTTCTGCTCAATATCATCCGCACCGAATCCAAAATGTGCCCAAACAATGGCATTTTCTTGGCTACAAGGTCCTCTGATAGATTGGCGCTTGTCTCCTCCATGTTGGTGGTGCGTCCTTCGTTTTTGGCAAAAGCGAATGCAGAGTGCATGGAGATGGCTCGGTCATGTGACTTACACAGGGAAAATAATCAAAATAATCAACATGAGTAAAATTACTTCAATTAGATGTCAACAAAATGTTGATTTAGATTATGTTTTGATTAATTGCCCAAACCTACCCCAATACACATACATTGTGAACATTTACTACCCTTTTAAGAGAATCTCTGACAAGTTTTACTCTTTTATTACAAGAAGAAAAAGAACAAGGATGAGTTTTTAAGGATTCTAATGCTACGGCCACACCGGACACGAATTGGTGTATTAAACGCGCGTAGTGCTGGATGCTGGACCATTTTGACCAGTTGAGAGAAGACGCACGTCACTGCGCAGGCGGAGTAGAGAGCCGGAGCCAGTCGGACTCAGTGATGACCCGTGCAGGCAAATCCAGCTGGAAACGAATATTTACAGAACTTACCTTCAAAACCTGTCTCCTTAGCGACTTTCACCCAATCCTGCTCCTTTTTGTTCCGGTCTCTGAAGAGTACACACGTCGAATCGTATAGCTCCGGATGATGGCAAACAGCGCAGATCAACCTCTCCTCCATCTTTCAGAGGGGTTTGAGTTTGAGCAGGAGCCGGTGGCAGGAGCATCACACGTCATCAAATCAAAGACATCGGGGGGGAATGTCATCGCTGATTGGCTGCCGCGGCACAGCCTCATGCGAATTTGCGTTGAAAGTTCAATAATTTCAACTCGAGCGTAGAGGCGTTTGATGCCCCAAACGCGCCGGACGCTCCATACGCGCCACACCAAACCAACCAACGCGCCGCCTGGGGCAAATCTACGTCCAAACGCGTCTTGAATTGACTTTGTATGTAATCTCAATGCGCGTCTTTGCAAATTCGCGTCCGGTGTGGCCGTAGCATTAAACTTAAAAAACTTCAATTCAGGTCCTCAAAGTTCATTGACCTAAATTCAAATTTAGAACATCTGCTTTATCGTGTAGCTTTGCTTCTACTTTGAACTGTGCCATTATTGACATTAGCCAAAGTGTACTGACAACAACCATCAAAAAATTAAGGCTGTACTGATTCTGTAGAGTCTGTATCGATACACATATCCTCAAGGAGTGTGTGATGATATTTTGCCATATTGATATTTTGAGCACAGACCTAATAGAGAACCTCATGTTTTCTCTGATCAGAACTTCCAGGCACTAAGTTAGACAGTGTGTAGGAGGAAAACCAAATATCAGGTCCTTCAAGCTTAAAATTATGTATCAAAAAGTGATTGATGTTATTTAATTTCACTACTATCACACTAAAGTTCAAACTTCTGGTATCCCGACAGCCTTACTGCTGATTTTCCTGTACATTAATTACCTGTCCTAAATGTCTGCCACTGTCATCAGTTAATGAACCAATCAGATGTAATCAGCTCTTGCCTCTAAGAAAGTGTTTATGTGTGTTTATCAGAAGGTGTGTTTGTGAGTGTGCTGTGAATGTTGACTAGTCTCCTGAAGTCTTGAAGCCGACGTCCAGCTAATCACTGGACTGCTCCCTGTTGGACAGGCCTTATGTGTTTAAACACTCCTGAGGGAGCTGAAGCCTGACCGTGCAGAACGGCCTCTCTGCCCGGCTGTCACACTCCCTCTGCCTCTCTCTCTTTATTACACACTCTTTAACTTTTCTGCTGTCTGACGGCGGCTTTACTTCTATAAACTCTCCTCTGTTCTCTCTTATTCCTCTTTTGTATTCCTGTCACTCGCTCTGCCTCACTCTCTCCTGCTTCCTTTGGCTTTTGAAAATTTGAATCTAAATCATCCTGAATTGAAAATATGATAATTTAAGCATAAACAAACCCAAGAAAGTTGAAGACATTAGAATAACCGGGAAAACACGTTACGTCGAAATAAGGCAAATAAACAGATATTCTGAATTCATGAACATGAGTGATGACAGCCTGCATTATTAAGACGTGCAAAGCTTGAAAGCTCAAACAAGTTCAGCATGTTCATTATTAATCTCTGCAGAGACTGTTGACTGATTGATTTCTGTCTCTGCCTCTGGCACACAACACTGATTTTTGGTGTTATGATCTGGTTTAACTTTATCAACCAGAATATATAAACTCAACAGCTTGTTTCTAGATTAGACTGCAAGTGATCTTGTCCTGAAGTGATGGGCTACAGGATTTGAACACTCAATTTGGCAAACGTAATTATTAAAAAGTAAATCAAAAGTAAATTACAGATGTTTACCCTTAGTTTCTGGTTTCCTGCCCCTTTGAGGCTTCTTTCCTTATGTGTGCCCAGTACACATCGGTTGACAGGTCAACTCTGTAGTATTGGTCAATTCAGTGCTTCTCGGCGCTGTTTTCAACACCTCTGCATCCATTCCTACCATCTTTGTTCTAAACAAGGCTTGTTATGCCCACTACAGAGGGCTTAAAAGGGTGACGAAATACTCGCAAGATCTCTCAGGGTGGATGAAGCCGCAGCAGTGCAAGAGAAGAGAATCTGAAACTAAAGTATTGATCTAATAATGCTGATATAATCAAATGTTGGTGTTGATATTATGGAGAATTTGATCAATCCACCCACCACTATAAATTGTCATAATTGTGATAATCATAGTTCCTGGGGGCCACCAAATAACATGGTCACCCCTTCCACCATAACATCTACTAATGTTATCAAACACAGTAAAATGGTAATTTTAATAGGACACGGTAATGATTACCGTGGGAAATTTTATCGCGGTTTACCATTTTACCGGTAACCGATACATCCCTAATGTATTTACATGTATAAGTGCAGTTATTGGACAAACACAGCTGTCCATTGTACTGCATGTATTATGTTGCCATGGCTAACTTGCTTGATCTTTTTTTTTCCTTTTTTAAATTTTGAAATAATTAATTAAAAAGGTGCTCACACCTCAGCAACATTTTTACCATCTTTCATCATTCATTTTTGGTGAGCCACGGCAACATGAAGCCTCATTCTTCAGTTAGTAGCTGACAGAAATGGCACCTTGTGTGGTCCTCAAACACTTTTGCTCCTCTGCTTTCAGGCTCAACTTGTTGGGTATTCCAAGCTGCTGTAATTACCTTAGTTGTGCTGTAGCAGCACAAGAACAACAGAGGAAATCTTTGCATGAGTATAAGACATATCAAGCTTTTCTCACATAAAAGCTATGATTAATGTGACACTTTAAGACATAAAACACAAAAATAAACCTGTTTTGCTTGTAATCAAACATATCTGCCATCAGGAAAAACAAATTTGACTGAGCAAATAGTGCACTAAAATGAGACAATTAAACCAGCAATTTGTAGTCTTTGATTCAGCAACTATATGGGACATCTGAACCATTATTATCTTGTTCTTAACTTTATATAGTTTTACTTTGTGTTACATAAGAAGACTCGGTCAATTATACCATAATTTACGTCAAAGATGATTAAATGGTGTTTTTGATGGACTTAATCAGAGTTTAAAGACAACAGAAGGATTGAAATTATTCCCTGACATCATATAGAGTTCATTTAGATTGCGGAAACTTCCCTTTGAACATTCAGCGAGAGCGTCTGTTCATATATGAAGTCAGTGACCAAGGCTTTGTAGAAAGACCTCTCTCATGAAGACTTTCTGAAGCCTCAAACATTCCTGCAGTCCTTCAAACATTGCGCCATCCGTCCTTCTTTGAGCTTTCACAATCCCCCGTCTCTTGCATCTGGAGTATTTTTCACTCGATGATGTGGCTCGCTGCCTTTGATCGCTCTCTCTCATGAGACCGGGGGATCCTTCATCTCCATCTCTGCTCGGCTCCTCTTTGTTTCTGCCTCCTTCTCTCCTCCACCTCTGTTTGACCTTCAGTGTCTTCCTGGAGGGCTCCAGCTTCCTCTTACCTTGCTCTGCGTGAGGCTGGAAGAGAGAACAACACTGTGGATTTAGTAGGATTAGCATTTTAGCTGATTTATCTGCTTTGACTAATTAGAGTGGTGATCAGAGTTTGGTCTGCAGGAGGAGGTGGAGATGTTTTGTTCTGAGCTTTCAAAGCTGCGTGAGGAGACTGAGTGGAGGCAAACAAACAGGAGGGTGAAAACATTTATCTTTGGACTGATTATTCTGGTTAGTATCAGGCTAAAAACATGAGAGGTGCTACCTTTTCTCTATAAAGAAGGCTTTATTCATGTAGGTGGGTTTGATCTATTCAACCCTCTCTGCTATATTCAGAGTGTATGTGAAACATGGACAAATGCTCATGTCTGTACTGTGTCCCCAAAATCAGAAACACATGATATCCCAGACTTTAGACCAGTTTTTAGGAGCTTTACACCACAGTTCACATCGACCTATTCATACCCATTGCCCACACATTTACTCACTGATGATTGGTGCCTCAGATGTAGCTGGTTCACTTTTCCCCTCCCAGCCAAATGCCAGCTGAGTTCCAGCAACTGGGAGTCTGAACGAGGACATTTTGAGTTTTTATTCTCAATTTCTGTACGTAGTGGCACCACCCCCAGGAGGAAGGTGGTGTAAGGATTAAATATTTTTCATGTGATTGCAGGGTATCTCATAACGACCATTAGGGTGGGTAGGTCGAGCACTTTCTCGTCACAGACCACTTCAAAGAGTGGCTGTGCCCACTTTGGACTGTGCCCAAAAAGCTAAATACATTAATGAATGTAGCTTTTTGAATATCTGAACACTTCATTCAATATTTGTTCAGACATCACCTTTAAACATTGCAACAGGAGAAAAAAATATTGCAATACCATTTCATTTCATGTCGGCTTTAGTTCACAGCTTACAGAAGGTGACTGCATCAGGTGGAAATTCTGAAAGACACCTGCACTGCAAGCAAGCTGTCCATCAAGTGCACAGTCGCATGTTTGTGCTGCTCTCCTGCATTGTTAAGAGCTGCGTGATTGTGGACAGAGCTGATAATGATTACTGCATCAGTAATGCTGCGTTCACACCGCAAGCGACCCACTTACCAAAATCACGTCGCTCACTGACGTATTGTCGCGTGTCCATAAATACCTCATTTTGGTCACAGTTGCCGTCGGCCGTCGCTCGGTGACATCACGTCCGCCCGAGTTTCACCGCGATCATATCATATATCATAATAGGATGTATAAGCGGACATTATTTCAACTGAATTCTTTTCATTCACTTATCAACCACAAAACACTGCAGTTGATGCCCTGCAGCAGCATCATCTGGGAGTTTCAGGCGGTCCGTCTAGGCAGAACTAATGCCCTCACAGACTAATGTTTCCCACACTGGCATAAATTGTTCCTCTGTAGTCTGGATGAAAAACTGTCTGTCACGGGCACCGTCACACATGCACACAACGCTGATTGGCTGTTGATGCACAGCGTTGGTGGCGCAGTCGGATAGTGTGCTTGGTCAGTGATCGGGAGGTTGCAGGTTCAAGCCCAGCTCCGGGCGACACATGGCGTTGTGTCCTTGGGCAAGACACTTAACCCCAAGTTGCTCCCACTGCTGCTTCAGTGGCGTGTAAATGAGCATGAAAGGGCGTGAATGTGTTAGAGATACTGATGGATAACTAACATAGGTACTCAGAACCATCAGTGAGTGAATGTGAGTGCGAATGGGTGTGAATGGGTAGGTGAGACCTGCGGTGTAAAGCAGCTTTGAGTAGTCAAAAGACTAGAAAAGCGCTATATAAGCTCAAGTCCATTTACCATTCACAACCACACACGACAACATCTGAATAATCAACTTTTTTTACTTTGACATTGCACGACAAGCTATGTGGTAGTGTGACAAGCAGCTTTCGCGTCGTGGCAGGGTTAGCCTGCCATCGCGGCTGTATATTGACTTTGCATTGAGAGAGATCGCCGAGGTAGTACAAGTAGCGTGTGGTGTGAACGCAGCATAAGACTTTACCAAGTCTTTTGTTCTTCTGACTTTCTCATTAACTTTCATGTATAGGAACGGAATATCACTTTGGTACGACTTAAATCTGTGACTCATTAATTGCAGACATTTGTAAAACTGCTTCTCTGAGAAAATATAAAGATTTTAACTTTATCAATCAGTACAGGAAGTAATTGTGATTAACTGAGCAAAACTGCAGCGATAACGGAGGCTGGAACTGCAGTGAACTCCTGCTGGGATCTGATTCAGGAAACAGTGTAATGTGTTTTTAGATTCTTGGTTTAAAAAAGTACAAACAAAATGTAAATGAGAGGATGATAGAGAGGGGAAAGTGAAATCAGGCGTATCACGGGTTCTCCTCAGAGCTGATGGAGAAATCACACATGCTGTGTGAAGCAGGTGAATGATTTAGTGCATGTAAATAAGAGGCTTAATGCTGGACCGCTGGTCTGAAGTTGGTTTGCTGCTCACTCACTCATAAACACACTGTCCTCCGTCCCACCTGCGTGTCACATTAACACCATCCTGACCTCACACATCGGCCACATCATGTCAGCTCAGATTAAAAACTGCTCGAGCAATTCCACAATCATTTTCCCAGAGGCACTCGGAGCATCTCGTATGGAAGATGGATTTTAACATTTTATCAGATGGTTTGGATTTTTGGAGCTTCAGCCCTCACGAGTAATCAGTCTGGGCTAATTAATGTCCTTCAGAAGCCCACTACTGATTGTTGAGGATTTCTGGCTTAATGAGCCGAGACTCTGCATCTAAACAAAAAACTCAGACATGGTTGCTTCCTTTTTAATTTTCCTCATTCTGTGTGAGCTTCTGTTAGATTGTAGTAGGATTATGAGGAAAACTGTTGTTAAGCATCCGCAAGGATAACAATTTTTTCCTCTCTGTCACTCTAAAACCCAAAGGTTGAGTTAGGGAAGCCTTTAAATATTTAACAATTACATAAAAAGTTGGCTTAAGTACTGTACTGGCGCTGTAACTCCCTGAGCAGCACTCTGCACTCAGACTTTAAACCATGAATAGTCTACTTACCCACAAGCTAACCAGACACATAAATTCATGTTCCTCATCTCCCTTCTCAATCTTCTCTGCTGGTATGTAGTCATTTGCATTTCTGCACACATCCAAACAAACAGGGTAGATTCGTTTGTATTTCTTCAGCCTATCTGCTCTCCATAAATCAAGAGGGAGCATTCCTACAACTGAAAGAGAAGACGTGCTAAATGGAGCTTAGCGTGTTAGCTGTAACATCATTCTGTCTACTTCTGGAGGTTAAGGGCAAAAGGCCTCATTAAAATATTCTGCTTAGAGCCCCACTTTGGCCAGAACAGCCCCACGCAGAATGGTTTCTTTAACTCCGTTCGTCATTGGTTAAGGCTGAGGTAACAACCAGCTCTTCAAGATTCAAGATTCGAAGCGTCCGTTGTTATTTGCACATTGAGAAACATGTTTCCCTGCAAAATGAAATTCCTACTCTGCAGTCCACAATGAATGCAAGGTAAGAGGTATAAAAATAATAATAGATTTAAATAGTAGCACAAAAAGATACTAAATAATAATAAATAATAGTAGCAAATATACAAAAAGAAATTAAAGGTGCTATGAGGAGAATCTATTACTGGTGACATAAAGACTCTGCTACCCATGAGCATGCGCGGCGACTGTCGTAATGCTGCGTTCCAGTAACCTCCGAACTGGGAGTGACATCATCTCCGACTTATCGGCATTCCAGTTGAAGTCGGAAAAAAACATGCCGATCTACCAGGCTATTGTTAGCTGTTGTTAGCATGCCCTGCATTGTTGTTCACAAATATCACATGAAGAATGTGATTATCACTATGGCAGCATTTTTGTAAATATAAGTCTAACAATACTATGTATACAGCTGATCTAGAGCGACACACCCCAGTCAGATGTGCAAATAAATTGATTATTACAGGAGCTGAATAACTGTTCACACTGGGGGCATCCATCTTCCATTGTCAACTCGGGGGTGGCGAGGTTTCACCGAGTTCCCAGTAGGAAATTCCGACTTAGGGGACGTTCCAGTTGCAGTTTCCTACTCGGTACTCGGAAATTCCTACTCTGACTACAACTGGAACGCACCAAAAGATGTGACCCAAACTAAAGCGTGTGTCTGTTGTGATGCTAGTGAATGTAGCTCGGACCTTCCTCAGAACTCTGCATTGCTTTACAACTTCTTTTTTCAACAACTTACAGGATGCTAAGCCACGAGGTAATGTATCTCTTTCTAGTTACGTAGCGGTAGTTTTTGATGTGTGACTACAAGCAAATTTTGGAAAACTTAGTATCGTAGTTTTGTAGCCGGCTATATATCGCTACTTACAGCCCGGTGCTCTAAGACGTGTCTGAATAATATAAATTTGCTCTAGTTTTGTCTTGTTCCCAAAGTTGAGTATCCAGGAACCTACAATGTAAATAGTGATGAAAATAAAGAAAATACATTGAATGAGAAGGTGTGTCCAAACCTTTGGCCTGTACTGATATTTCCATCATCAGTGCTCTTCTACATGTGTTTGTCACCCACTCCGCTTGGCCATGGAGGTTATGTTTTTGCTGGCATTTGTCCGTTTGACTTTTGGAAAGATAACTCAAAAGCCATGAACCAATTTCAATGACATTTTCAGGAAACATGGGTAAAAACACAATGAAGGAGTGATTTGATTTTTGGTGGCGATCCCAATCTGGATACAGGTCCACATTTTTTTTTTAAATTATCTTGGAGAAGTTGTCCCGAATTTTCTCCCGTACTTGATAAGTTCTGAATGGATTTTGATGACATATTCAGAGAATGTTGGCCATGACACAAGGGAGAAGTGATTAGATTTTGATGGTGATCTGAATCCAGATGTGGATCAAGGACATTTTTTAAAATATTTGCTCCCACTGAGTGAAAGAGAAGTTTCCCAAATTTCACCAAAAAGTTTTTAACTGATTTTGATAACAAATTCAGAAAATGTTGGCCATGGCACAAGGGGGAATGATCAGATCTTGGTAGTGATCCAGATTTGGGTGAATTTCTTCCAAATTTTCTTCATTTCTACGCTTTTTATATCAGTTCATTCTATAAAGTCTCTAATGATATTCTGTTTATTTGAAGAGACCTATTTTTCACAGTGTTTTGATTAATACATTTAGAGATGTAGCTCTGTTATCATCTTGTTCCTCGGTCTAAGTTCTTCTTGAACTCTTTTCCCCTCTGAGCTTAATTTGTCAGCGTACATCTCTCATCCTTCCTCGGTGTAAGAGGCAGATGAAGTGGCTTCTTTTTAGCTGAGGGCTGATGTGAACAGAGCTGTGAGGCCTTCATACTTCTCACAGGAGAACCACAGCCTGTCGACAAAATAATGCAGGGCTGTAACTAAAGAGAGAGATAAAACAGTTATTGCTGAGTTATTGTACTGTTAGATTAATTTAAAGTATTTTAAAGTGGAAAGGAAGCTTATTGTTGCTTAGCTTCCTGTGATGGAACTCGGTGATCAACAACAGCATCACTGAAAGAAGACAGCAGCTTTAAGAGGCTGGTTTTTGTTTTTAATGTGTACGAACACAGACGTGGGCCGATTTCGAATTCGCCTACTACATACTGAGTATGATAGTAGTATGTAGTAGGCACTGCATACTGCCTACTACACTGGAATGTAGCATGTAGTATGACTGTTCTGTTAGGTTTATTTTGTAGTATGCTACGCTGGTTTCCAGTTTTAAGCAAAGCGGAAGTAGGCTACAGCTTATTTATTTCCCAAACTTAATTTTGATAGTACAAAACAAACAAACCAGACAACAAAGTACATGTTGACATTTCAGTTATTAATCTGCAAAGATATTGCCACAAGCAGCATTTTATATTAAACAGTCAATGGTGGAGAATACGTATTATTTCGGAGAGGAATTATTTTATATATTTTTATGTGATGGCGTATGGCAGCGTATTAGGGCCACTTAAAAGAAAAAAACAGTTCAAGAATAAACATCACACGCACAATACAGTATTAAGAATGAGGAGAAGTAGGAACATTTAGGGTGGTGGAAATACAGAGGAAAAATACAGAACATAACGGTAAAATGTTAGACTTGTCATTACACTAATGCTGCAGGTATAGGACGGATGTAACACCACCGTCCGGTCGTTATGAACCGTAAACGGAAAGCAACAACAGACCTTTTTACAACTAATTACACACTATTACGTGTTGAAAAGGTAAAGATAACAAATAGTGGCTCATATAATTATTTTCGTGTGCTGCTTCGCTTCAGCTGCTTTGCATTGTGGGTAACAGTAGGCGAAGCAGACTGGTCTGATGCATACTGTGAATTTTTTCCAGGATCAGTACGTCATCTGGGTATTTTTTGCATACTGCAACTTCTCTTTTGTCCGCATACTGTATACTGCATACTACATTTTGGTCGAATCAGTACGCACTGCTTGTATAGTAGGCGAATTAGAAAACGGCCATGTTCTGTGCATTTGTAACATACATTCAAAACACTAATGTGAGACCATCTTTAATGTCTGAAATGAAATTGGATCCTTTGTGTGTCTCACAAATTTAGGATTTTATAATTACAAGGTGGGTGGAGAGCAATTATGAGAAATTAGACACTCAGAATGAGACATGTCATTTGGCAAACCATCACAGCAGCTCACATTTAGCTTTAAATTAGCTTAAGGCATTATCTTCTTTTTTTGTCAAGTAAAATATACCATAAAATGATCTTGAATTGAATTCACACACACAAAAGAAGCCACACACAGACGCACACATGGACCCTCTTATCTCCTTTGTTTCCCTCTGGAGAGGAGGCCAGCACTTGACACTTCATGGCCATTTTCTGCAGCTCAGTTTGGCTCGCTGCTCCATCCAGCCTGCTCTCTTTCCTGTTCAGTGAAGGGCCTCCTCTGAAAATGCAAAGAAACGGGTGAGCGAGGAGGTTAGGGTGTTTTAATGAAATCCCCCCCCCTCCTGTTCAGTCCCTTCTTTCTCCTCTTCAGCCCTGATTTGTCCTCCTTTTTCATCATTTCCCAGGTTTTTCCCTCTTCCTGAGCCCTTTTTTAATTATATTCATGCTTCTAAAGCGGACCATTCTGCTTTTCCTCTGCTCTTCATCTTCTTTCCTCTCCCCTCTGCTCCCTCACCATCCTCCTCCGTCTCCCTTAGCTTCCTCTCCACATCCATCCTCCTCTCCTCCTTTCCTCTTTCCTTCCTGTGACATGTGAGTATGCACTCAAGTAGCGTCACAATCCTTTATCTTTACGAGTGGCCTCTTCTTTATGTGTGTGTACAGGAGGTGGGGTGGGGGTGCAGGCGAGCCACAAACGCTCCAAGAGCCATATTCAAATCTCATTTCACACTGCTGAGGGTGAAAAGACCTGACACAGCACTCTGCAAGGAAAAGGAGGAAGGCAGGGACGAGAGGAGCGGCGAAGGGAAGGAGAGTGAGGGAGACGATGGAGGAGAGAGAGGGACACACCGTGGGAGCGGATGAGGGTAATGGCTGTTGGCATAAAGCTACCTACAGTATGGCAAAAGGAGCAACAGAGAAAGACAGAGGGGGAGGAAGGAAGTCGGGAAGGAAAAGCTCAGAGCCAAGTCTGAAAGGAGGAAAAGAGGAGGAGGAGTGTTGGAAAATAAACATAGAATAACCAGTTATTTTAGGATCTTTGTGGTTAGGGTTGTACCAATACCAGAATTTGAATGTTGGAGAGATACAGTGGTCCCATCTCGACTGCGACTCAATTCCAGACTCACCTGGGATAAGTAAAAATCTGCAATATATAAGTACCCTATTTAAATATACCCTATAACTTTGATGGTACTTGAAAAGAATTTAAAGGTGTTTAAACACACTTTTAAAACAACAGAAATACATTTAAATACACCGATCACTGCAGAGAGAGATGAGGAACTGAGATGGAACAAAGCAGGCATCTCTTCTTCCTGCAAGATGTGAACATCAAGATTCACAACAGCCAATCAGCTTCCAATAAAAAAATTCAGACACTGAATGGTTGAATCTAGAATCGTTCCGATTCTGATACTGCCGATAAAGCTGGAATCGGATCTGGAGTCCAGGCACCATCCGATACCACACAATTTATTAAAGATGCTTTGAGGAGTTTCTAAGTAATTACAAAAAAGTCTCACTTTTAGATATATAAACACACACACCAAGATGAGTTTTATAGCATCAAAATAGGTTATCTATAAATGCTATCCCTTAGCTTCTTGGTCAGGTCGGACAGCCGGCTACAAAACTACGATACTGTTTTCCAAAAATTACTTGTTGTCACACATCAAAAACTAGCCCTACGTAACTAGAAAGAGATACATTACCTCGTCGCTTTGCATCCTGTAAGTTGCTGTAAAAAGAAGTTGTAAAGCAATGCAGAGTTCTGAGGAAGGTCCAAGCTGCATTTATTAGCATCACAACAAACGCACACTTTGGCTTGGGTCACGTCTTTTGTTGCGTTCCAGTTGTAGTCAGAAGTAGGAATTTCCGAGTTCAGAGTAGGAAACTGCAACTGGAACGTTCCCCTAAGTCGGAATTTCCTACTGGGAACTCGGTGAAACCTCGCCACCCCCGAGTTGACAGACGAAAATGGATGCCCCCAGTGTGAACAGTTATTTAGCACCTGTAATAATCCATTTATTTGCACATCTGACTGGGGTGTGTCGCTCTAGATCAGCTGTATACATAGTATTGTTAGACTTATATTTACAAAAATGCTGCCATCGTGATAATCACATTCTACAACAACACAGGGCGTGCTAACAACAGCTAACAATAGCCTGGTAGATCGGCATGTTTTTCTCTGACTTCAACTGGAATGCCGATAAGTCGGAGATAATGTCACTCCCATTTCCGAGGTTACTGGAACGCAGCATTACGACAGTCACAGCGCGTGCTCATGGGTAGCAGAGTCTTTATGTCACAGAGAATAGATTCTCCTCATAGCACCTTTAAATTAGTAATCTATTAACTGTTTATCACTGTTACAATCTGGCACGGTTCTTCTTTGCCGCTCTTTAAACAGTAGCGCTGTGCTGCAACCTGCAGCGACCTGGAGGAATTGATCACGTGACACAGACACAACAGACACAGGTGTGTCAGAGCGAAGCTTGGAGCTAAGCTAACTAGCACGATCATGCTGCATCACTGCTGTATTTCGTCATATTTTACAAAGGGTTTAACCTGAGCCAGGCCTTCCCACAGTGACAATAATATCACAGTCATGCAGGCATAGTTTGATGTTTTTTATAATATACCTGTGTCAGATTGGTACTCGGTATCAGCCAATACCCACAGCACAAGTATCGGTATCGAGAGGGAAGAAATGGTATCAGAACATCTCTTGCTGAATTGTACATACGGGCATTATATTGTGATGTGTGAGATTTAAATTCATAAAGAATGCTGCAGAATGCTGTGAAGTGACGAAAAAGTGCGCAATATCAAAATAAACAGGTCCTACAAATGCTAAATACCAGGACCGGGAATCTGAAACATGATATCACAGGGGTTTGCTGTAATAGAAAAAATCAAGCAATATTCATACATGTTGTTTGCTGCTGTACCAGATGAACCAAATGAACAAACACGACACCCAGTAGATCAAGCAAGTTTATTTAGGCTTCTCATCTTTTCTTCAGCTCCCTTTGTTTTTTTAAAGATCATATTTGGGGCATTTTGTGCCTTTATTGATAGGAGAGAGACTTGTGAAAGTTTAAAACAAAAGGTCCTTATAGATAAAACCTACATGAATGGGAGTATCTTAGCCAAGGTTGAATAAAATACCTGCTGGGGACTCAAAGTGCAACCAAAACTTGTGCCTCTATCAAATCTGAGAATCCTGGAGGTTGGAACTGCACCAAAGCCTCACTTCTACTATATCTACCTCCACCTTCAATCATAATATCATCAAATGTTGTAAATGAGGGAAAGTTTAGATGTAGTTGAGCTATTTTGTCATGTTGCCATACTGAGCCTCCCCTGGCTGGATGAAGCTTTGGTGAAATATTTCTTTTTGCTTGGTCATCAGTCGTCTAGCTTACTAAATTTTTCAAGTAGCTTGCCAAACACTGAGGTAGAGAGACCAGAAAAAAGAGGTTACAAACAGCAGCAGGACGAGCTGTGACAGTTTCCTCTGCAGAGACATAAAATCCTCCCTCTGTCTGTTCCTCTCTCTTCCACGAGCCTCCTACCTTCCTCCAGGTGAGCCTCTGTCCCTCTCTGCTCCTTCGTTTCCTCTCCTCCTTCATAGACGGCGTGTTTATGTAAATGAGGTAATTAGGAAGCTGCTCTGCTTCCTCTGAGCTCCGAGGTTTGAGAGGTGTGGAGAGAGGGAAGTGAGGAAGTGGACGATGAGGATCGGGGCTTTGGTGTTTGTTTGAGGGAGTGATGGCGAGAGCGTGTGCACGTCCAGCCCATATTATCTCATATTCCCTTTAAAGAAGTGTATGCATCTCTGAGTGAGGTTTAATATTCTTCTGTCTGTTTCTGCAGAGCCACAGCTGCTCTTAAACACCTCGACCCTCTTTATTACCTCCTCTCTTTTCTTCTAGCCTCCTGTGCTCTCGTCTCCTTTGCTTACAGCCTTTCCTCTTACTGTGTTGTCTTTTTCAGTTTCTCTCTCTTCTGTCTGGCTCCCCTCTTTCTGCTAAGCCATGAAACTTATTTCCCTTTCTTTATGCACATTTTCTTTGCTGTGCATTTCCCTCGCAGCTTAGCCTCTCTGCCCCTCACAATCCTCTGTTATTCGTCTTTATATTTTTCACATTCTGGGCTTTTCCGGATGAAATGTTTCTGTTTTTCCTCATTTGACTTAGACAAACTTCAAACAGCTCACTGTTGTCCTTCATCGTCAACATGACTGTGTTTTCATGACTGTTTCCTCATGAAAAATGGATCAAAGTTGTCCAACAGGTCATTTTTCTGCTCTTTGAAAAGAATCTTGTTTGAGGTTGTTTTCACCCCTAGAATATTCGTGTGAGCGGCCTGTACTTGGTGGAGTTTGAAGCGGTCCCTGTTTTGGCATTAACAACTTGGCGTTGACAGCATGGTTGACTTTGTTTGGAGACATGTTTGTGTTAGCTTGTTTTCTGTATTCAATCACATCTAAACTAATGATCTTGATACACAGATTAATACAAGTGAAGCTTGAAGGGTTCACCCTCTGCTTTTGCTGGTGCTTTGACTACGACGCACAGCTGGCAGCAAGTCATCAGTCAACACGGTAGCTCATTACACGTATACACCAAGGCAGCTCCAACTGTGAACGGAAGAACATGTCATAGAAACTGAGTTCAGATGATTTTGGTGGAGAGGTTTGACCTCCTGTCATCAGCTGTCAACAAATATTTGATGAAGATATTGATTATTGGTAGTGTTGTGTTACTCAAGATCGGTCTTGGTCTCGGACTGACCGGACTCGGGATTTTCCATCAAGACTGATCAAGACCAGCACTGATCTGCTGTTCTTCAACTTCATTAATGTTAACAAGGAGGAACACTTGGTAAAACAACAAAAAGCACCAATGCATGTGTTATTTCCCCTGTGATGACTGCGACTTTTCCGGTGTTGTGACTGAGGGACAGCCCCCTTAAAGGAAAAGTTCGGTTTCTACAGCTTTCACATTGTTTATAGACTGAAGTAGAACAATATACTCACCCAGAAAGGCTTTCCTGATCCAAACAGTGCTTTGGGAGATATTTAAAATCCAAAATTGACATCCGTATAATGGTAGCACACAGGGCATGTAAAGCGCCGCTCCTAAAACTGCATTAACTGTCCAAAAACTCATTTGTTTCACCAATATTTCATCATGGTCCGCTGGCGCTGCACCTCCATTACAGTCCGGGGTCGCTCCACCCATGTTTTTGCGACTGTGCTGACTTCTGAACTGGAAACTTTCTTCACGGCTGTCGCACTTGCGCAGTAAGCACATGGTCTTGGACTTCCATTCCTGATCCTACAAGTCATCTCTCATTTCCTCGATTTACATCCAGAGGCTCCACATCAGGGCTTGTCCCCTCCACGCTCTCATTGTCCTCTGCTCTTTTTCTCTCTCTTGCCAGAGGCACAAAGTTCTCACGACTGCACATGCCACCACTCTGAGTTTTCAAACTTGGATGGCAGCGTCCTGTCAGCGCATGAGAGCAATGAGGAAAGATTTCCAAAAGGAGAGGAAGAGACATAGAGGAGTTAAGGAGTGCTGACAGATGTTCAACTCCACACTGCTTTTTTCTGCCTGCAGAGGAGAAAAAGAGGAAAGGATGTGTTGTTACTTCACCCCTCCATCACTTCCCCTTCCATGCGCTCCCTGTTCCTCTCCTCCCTCTCTTGTGTTCGCTCGTAAAGCCCACGATAAACAGCATTGACTTAATTCCTTTGATCACAAGGCAGAAATGCTTTTAGCCAGATTTAAATAAAGCGGAACAGAAGAGGAGCGAGTGGATTTGCAGCCCCGCACAGACGGAGATGCTGCAGAATCCAGCTGCATGCTTGACAAGGAAGTTGAGCTGAAATTGAGGCTGAAGGCTCTGCACTTGGACTAAATCACACTCAAACACACTCACACTGCCTCTCAGTGTTTTAAATTAGGAGGATAATAGTGCTTCCAGCCAATTAAGGAGCACCTGAGACAATGATAGCACCCACTGTCCTCATTACTGTTACTTACTGCACTTTTAGTGTGTGTGAGAGTGTGTGTGTGTGTATGTGGATGTGTGTGTTTGTGTCTGTTCCCGGGGAAGAGAGGACACTGGAGAGGAGGCACAAAATTTAATGGCAGGCAGAATCTCTGGTGCACATGATCACCAGATAGATACCACAGAGGCTGCAGAAATTAACAGCACTGGAACACCTGAGAACATGTGCTTTAAATAATAGGATATTCTTCTCAGAAATAAAAGAATTACAAATGCTGTCATAACTTTAACCCAAAAATACTGCAAGCAGAGGAGAAAATATTAAACAGAGCTTTGCAATGAGCATTTAAAGGTGTAGTGTGCAGAAGTTTTCACCACGCCCACCCCTGATGTAAGCCCGTAGCCCCGGCGTAAGTGATTCTTTCTGCTGGCCCAGCAAAGAGTTGGTGCTTGCTAAGCACCGGTTTTGAGAGCCAGCAATCGGTGCTTGGTCTGTGGAAAACCAAAGAACTGGTGCTAAGCTGGCTCTAGCTCCGAACCAGCCCTGGAACCAGCTTGGTGGAAAAGGGGTAATAATGATCCACCATGTTGTCTACTGGTGAGTTTTGGAGACAGTTCTGCCTGATATTGTTTGCTTGTGTTACTAAAAGTTTACAAAACCTACAATCATCATTTTTTAATCTATGAAAATAATAGTTACAGATATGAATGAAAAATCCTCACCTCATAACTGTGGTAAATGATGCCCTATGCTCGATCCTTTTTAGTCTTCACCGGCTCCAGTCATTTACTGATGTGATGCTGGTGTCAAAAACAAGATCATTTCCTCTCATGCTGTCAAAATAAAAGCATTTGAAAGCTACTTTTATGGGTATATTTGGATTGGTGTTATGGCATCAAACCAAGAGGTCAGTTAATAAAAGCAAACTCAAGACCTACCTTTTTAATCTGACTTTTAGCTGATTGAATTTATTATTATTTTACGTTATATTTTAACTTATTTTAACCCTTTTATTCTGTTTTATTTCTACATTTCAGGTCAGATTTTTTATTTGAATTTTTATTCTTTGTTAAATGCTTTTCCTCTTATTATCCTATTTTAGCTTATTTTAGATGTACCTGATGTTACACTTTCTCATTTTACCATATTATTCATCTAACTTTTATATTAGCGTTATATTATTTTATTTATGTATTTACACATTTACTTTTCTTATCCTCTTGTATTTTTCGAGTATTTTTAGCTATTATTTTATTTTTAGCCCCTATGTTTCCTCATTTTTAATTCAAGATAGCGTTTCCTCAGTCCTCTAATTACCTTCGCCAAGGAGGTTATGTTTTCGGGAGAGTTTGTTTGTTTGTCTATCTGTCTGTCCGTCCATCTGTGAACAAAATAACTCAAAAAGTAATGGATGGATTTTAATGAAATTTTCAGGAAATGTTCAGCATGGGAAAAGGAAGAACTGATTTGATTTTGGTGTTGATCCAGATCAGTATCTGGCCGGCATGGCGAAAAATGTGATTTCTGTGAATAACTACTGAACTAAAATAGATATCATTATGAATCCAGTTGCTAATGATACGTTTTCATGGTCAAGGAATCTAAATATTTAGATGAAATAAAGGTAGGACTAATATTTATGGTGAAAATCACAATATGGGTGAGGACTGTGGTGCTGGTGGAGGTCTGCGCTCTCCGAGTGATTTTCTAGGTTTGTTATCCATCAGATTTTCTTTTTATGTCTTTGTGTGTTTGAGTAACTGAGTGTATATATTGAATGTGGTTTGGAGGTATTGCGGGGGTCTCAAGTTTTCATTTTATGCAATTATGCAATTTTCTGCTTTTTATTTCACTTATTGTTACCTCCGCCAAGGAGGTTATGTTTTCGGGAGAGCTTGTTTGTCCGTCCGTCTTTGAACAAAATAACTCAAAAAGTAATGGATGGATTTTGATGAAATTTTCAGGAAATGTTCAGCATGGGAAAAGGAAAACCTGATTCGATTTTGGTGTTGATCTGGATCAGCGTCTGGCTGCCATGACGAAAAATGTGATTTTTGTGAATAACTACTGAACTAAAATAGATATTATGAATCCAGTTGCTAATGGTATGTTTTCATGGTCAAGGAATCTAAATATTTACATGAAATAAAGGTAGGACTAATATTTATGGTGAAAATCACAATATGGGTGAGGACTGTGGCGCTGGCGGAGGTCTGCGCTCTCCGAGTGATTTTCTAGTTATTTCATTTGATCTTTTATTTCACTGTGTATTACAAAGTCCTTTTTGAAAAGTGCTATACAAATAAAGTTTGATTAATTGATTAATACTCAAATCTAAATGACTGACACAGTGGCTACAGCAGAAATGGAACTGCTGCACCCTGGATCAGGCTGATCAGCGTCCATGTATCCAGCACCGAGCACAATAGAGATCGGAGCTTGGCAAGATGATCCTGTCCAATTACAGACACTCAATCAGGCAGATCCAGCTGCACTGAAAGGTTCATTTGGCTCTGTGAGCAGTGGTGACCCTGACAGCGTCCACGTGTTTCTGTCCTGCTCTCTCACTCAGACTGCAGGCATGTTTAAGGTCCACCTGCAGCCGTGCAGCAGAATGTCTCTAATGTGAATTGATCGTCCCCTTCAGTCTCTCTGCCGCTGTCAGTGAAGTCAGCAAAGAGCACACAACTGCATCATCTGGTCTGAGGCTGAGACACACAAACATGAGCGCACACTCTGACTCTGTGCCGTTGACGCTCCCTCGCGTCAGCCTTTAAGAGCTTTCTGTTTTTTTTGGCACGGTCACAAGTATGAGCCCTCTCCACGGCCCGAGGAGAGTGTGTCATTTATCAGAGTGAAGGAATGACAGCCGAGGCTCTGATAGTAAATCATTGGAGGCATTATTGCCCCCCCCACACACACTCCACAGCCCAGTATGGATCTGTGTGGAGAAGCCAGGGGAGCCTGTTATAAATCAGTCAATAACACATGACAGAGGTGTGCGCATGTAAACGTCCATAAAGCGTGGAGGAACAAAGTCCCTCCCCATCACTCACAGGTGAGCACACGAGGATCATGCTTATGAATGTGCTGGCGGCCCGTTTGTGACAGCAGTTCAGTTTTTCTGCTGTGGATCAGCAGCAGAGTCGGCCCTGCCCTCTGTCCTCCACAGTCCTCCTCACTCGTCATGGCTCAGATTAATCACAGTAAACTGACAGAGGAGAGATTCTGAGAAAGTGAGTCCTTGAAACCGCAGAGCAAAAAAATGAAGACCTTGAGTGTTGAGAAGATTTTTCTTTTGACTCAGAGGTACCAGGAAAAAAAATGAAAAATGAAAAATCAACAGCAAATGCCTAAAATATAGAAAAATGTAATTACTCTGATTAGATTTTATGATAACTTAGGGACCATTGTGTCAGCAATGGAAACAAAAGTAATGATACACAAACAGCCATTTTTTCTCACTTTCAGATTAAGACAGGTCGTTCGGCCTGTCACGATGATCAATGCATCAATTAACCACACGATAAATAAAAACGTCCTCGGTAAGTTTGCAGGCCTTGATAAGTTGGCAGATGCATGCATGTTTGTTTCTTCCTCTCTCTCCACCAAACAGGCTGAATGAGAAGATGGGTCACTCTGTGCAACTTTCTCAACACCTGGGTGCGTTGCTTCTATAGCGGATTTATAGCAGAGTGAGCATTTGTCATTCATTCAATCTTTGTGGGGGAGGTGGGGCTGCCTGTGCTTACACACACAGAGAGCTGAAGTGAGCCTCCCGAGGAGTAACGATGAAACAAACACTAATATGAATGATGGCACGAAAGCGATGGTACCTAAGCTGAATGGGTGTGGTCCAGTGTGGGAATATTTTGGTTTTAAACAGAATGAAGAAGGTGTGAGCTCATGAACACTGGCGAGGTGCAGCAGAGCCTTCGTCCTGACAGTCTGAGGCGTTTGGTCAGCAAAGGAAATATAAATAAAAGCGCAAAATGGTGCATGCTCACAGACAGTGTTGTTTGCTACATTGCAAAAGAAATGCAGCCCTTCAATTCGATTGAAAGGTCAGCATTCGGAAAATGTTACGAAAGTTTGACAGACAGTAGGAATTGACTGGGCAAACATACATGTCACAAACAATTCAGGAACTGTATAAACTCCCTTTCATTTGTAGTTTTTTATTGTTGTGTGTGTTTTTATTGGAGTTTTTTCCATTTCACTTTTATTGGTTTTTCCTTCTTTTATTTGGTAAAGTTTATTATATTGTTTGTTTAATTTATCTTGATATAAAGCTCTTGACCTTCCAATTACAGTTAAATACTCTTAAGAAATTAAAGTTTATTGCTTTTGATACAGTGTACTCACTTTATCGTGACATATATTATAATTAATGAAAAAATGATGTTTCAAAACAACATTGACAACAATATTGTTTATCAGCATAATGTTTTGGACAACTATAGTCCAGCAAAATTTGTTATCGTGACTGGGCTACAGGTAGTCGATCTTTTTTTAGTGTTTGTTGCCGAAAACTGAAATTTTCTAAAAGATTTCAGAAACTGGCTCACATTTTGTATTCAGAATCATAATTGTATGTATTGCAGAGTGGGTATGCATATTAAATGGATTTGACTTTATAAATAGGCGCAAAAACAATCAAAATATAATTAGAAGAAGAACAAAAATAAGGGTCAGGAGGAATAAAAGTATGAAAATAGGTACAAAATGGTGAAAAAGTGACCAGAGTTTGTATCAAAACTATACAAATATACAAACAAAACAGGACAAAAACACAACCCAACGACAAATACAAAGACTGCTGTGGAGGAGCTGAATAACCTGCTATATTTATCATCTGATTGGTCTGTAAGGATTGTGACTGACAGAAGAATCATCCAGTCAAATGCAGGATTTGCTTTTGAAAGATTCCGCCCATTTTCAAACACTTTCTAAGGCCAAAGTGAACCAGCAAATAATGCTAAAATGTTCACCTGGTGGATGAGGTTAATGACATTGTTCATATTGTGACATTGTCATTGATTGTGATTATTTAATTAAAGATAATTTGCGGTAATTTGTTCTAACTAAGGTCACTACCACAAAGGAGCGATTGAAAGCATCCTGACTGGACACATCACAGACTGGTTTGAGATGTGCAGAAAGACTCTGACACAAGTGATTAAAAAACTGGCCAGAACATCATTGGTATCCATCTAATGACTGAGGATGGGATGGGGCCCCAACACCCACCCCACGGCCTGTTCACCCAGACCTTGGAACAGCTTCTCTTCTCAGGCTCTGACATTACTGGATGCACCATCTGCACTCTTCCATGTCTGAAGAGGGGTTCACACATGGGATTTTCTAAATCTGAAGAGATGTTTTATCTGTTAGAGACCTCACACATGAAGATAAACTATCAGGCAGTTGATCGTCCTGTGTGTGATTTGCCCCGATAATCTCAACACAGCACACCACATACATAATCCTTCTTTCCCACCACTGATGTAGAATCTGATCCTCCAAGACAGAAATCTGATCAAACAGCATCCGGCAAACCATTAACAATGCTTATAACAACACCTGAAAAACACAACATGTAACATGGAAGAGGACATACCAGAAGAAGGAATGATGGTAGTTTTTGGAGTGTTTTGACGGAAATATCCTGAGAAAAAAAAACAGAAAAGACTGAGAAAATCCTGGGGACTGTATGAACACATGATCTGGTTCTAAGATTCTGAGGTCCACCAAAGTGTCTGTTTCAGGTCGACCATGGCTGTTTTTGATTACATCTGCTTCCTTGTTCCTCAGTCAGCTCGCTTCTTGATTAGCTACAGTCTATTCCATATCACAATTCACAGAGTCATGACTCAGGAGTCGTTGGCTTTTAGGGTGTAAATATTGAGCAAGTTTAATATTTACGATTGTCGGCCCCAACCCATTTCCGAGCCAATTATCAGTTTCACTCTGAACACACCTCAGACCACAGGATAATTTTATAAGACATAAGATAACCTGGAGTTTGCCATCCTTGCTTATGAAAGGGGCCCTATTATCTTTGTGTGTACCCTGCTTAATGGTTTTGTTTTTGTTTTTTCTGTGGCCAGTTGACTGGTCTGGAGGAAGTCACAATTTAATTTCATTGTGCAACTTGTTGTATAATGCCATAAACTTTTATCCTTGTAATTCCCATGAAAAGTTTCCAGTTTGAAATATGTCTAAAGTTTCCTTGCTTAACCTTCCATGGAAAGTTTCTGGACTTCACTAGGAATTTCCTGCCCCTTTTTAATCCTGGATATTGCTCAAATAACTGCCCATGTTAACTTTTAAGAAGACTGGAGGCATGTAGTGCTGACAAATGGCTAGTTTTGGAAACCACTGGTCCATGATGCTAAACCATTCCTGTTTGGTTTGCACTGCTTCTATATGGTAAATGTGTCACTTTCATTCACAACACAGCAAATGAAACTGATTCCCTTTTGCTTGTAGTGCTCAAATAGACTCATTAAAAGCTCTAATGTAAGTGACTCAGTGTTCCACGTTGACAGTGAAGTGTTCGGATATATTCTGTGAGCTGTGCATAATTTAACAGAAGTCATTTCAGTGGGTTACAGTGTGTACCCTGACCCATAAAGTCCACTCTTTAATGGATCTCTGTTTTTGGTCTTTAGTCAGCGTCTAGTCTCTCTCCGTGCAGCGAGCTGTGACCCAGTTTGTGCGTCCTCGCCTCCACTCGCTCCTCTGCAGCTCATTTCCCAGCCTGTCTGTCCTCCTGCCACCCAGTAAACTGATGTCATTATTACACCCTATAACTTTAGCTGCGCACCCGAACTCACTCCACAGGCCGGCTAAAGCTAATCACTCAGACCCTCGCCGCAGCGCAGTCACGTATTAGCATCAGTGATAGCATGTCAGAGCGCTGATAAAGATTTAGACAACAGAGCCGTCACTCTGACAAACTGTACATGCTGCTGGGAGTAAAGCTAATGCTGTTAGAACAGATTAGGCTGATGGGGCCACCGGCAGCCACTCTCCGAAGATGGTGTCTGACACCCGGCTCAGTATCGTCTTCATCGCGGACGGAAAAGAGACACAAAGACTGAGAGTTTAAGAGGCAGAGGTGCAGAGGCGAAGGGAAAGCAAATGAGAGCGAAGGGAAGAGGGAATCAGAGGGGATCAGAGGACGAGATGGAGGGAGGAAATCAAGACAGATTAAGAAACTGAAATAGAAACTGGAAATTTAAAATTCCAAAAGGAGAGATATGAGATTAAAGAAGAATCAGAGCTGATCTTTCATCCTCTCCTCACATCATAAAGTTTGTGGTGTGAAGACGGCACACACAGCTCTGGAGGAGCCGTCATCTCCGATCAGGATTTCAAAGAAAAGTCAACCTGGTTTTTGACGGAGGGGATGTTTGTGGGATGTTGACACAGACGGGATGAAGGCACAGTGGAGAGAGGGGAATGGAAACACTATCCTGAAATCCATCCTCCTTTTCTCTGTAGATTTTGTTTTTATAATAATATGTAGTCATTGGATTTATTTGATGGTGTTTGTAACAGCCTCATTGTGATGGAGCAGCTGCATTATTCACTTAAATAGCACCACAGCGTGTCCCTGTTACATACGTGACAATGTCATTGTCGTGTCTTTCTGCAGACCATATGGCCACATGAGCTAAATCTGCCCACTCGGCTGGTCTATGATCCAGAACAAATGTCTGGGCCAATCTGCCTTTTCTGCCGAGTCAGGAGAACTCTGCAGGGAGCAGGAGATGGTCTGACACCCATATGTCACCGAGCAGCTAAAATACCTTCAAGTGTCTGCCTGTGGCTGCAGAACAGCGCTCATCATGAGGCAGGTGTGGACATTTGTGCACATTTGACTGCATTTGGAGGTGACGTTGACATTTCTTTATGAGATATATTTCAGAGTTTTTGGTCAGTGCTGTTTTTGCTTGTTTTTCCACTTTATTAGGTACAGCTTTTTAAATTTTATCTGATACAAATAGACTAGGGGTCTGCAACTTCACTACCAGCAAAATATATTCTGGGCAGAGCTCACCCACCGCTGATTAGCTTAGCTCAAACACTGGGAGTCAGTAGGTAGCATTACCCTGCTTCTGCCTACAGTCATCAGATAAGCTCTTCAGCAACTCTAAACAGCTCTGTGTGCTTGTTGTGACTCGTTTTTTTTACCCCTTTATGTCACTTTTTCTTCAACTGTCTTCTAATCTTCTTCTACAGAGGCTTTGTTATGTTGTCCTACTTTTGCTGTGGTTTCGCTAGTGATGTGACATTAGTGAACAAATAGATCTTTTGAACAGCTCTTTTAAGTGAATGATAAAAACTGATTCACAGTTCTTATCATTCACCTTTTTAGTCAAGCTTTTGCCTGAATTACCTTTTAGTGTTTTTATTTATTCTACTTACAGCCCACTCTTTTATTATTTTATCTTATTTTATTTTTTATCTTTTTATCTTTCCTTATTTTGATTGCCAGTTTTTCTCTTATTTTTTATTTTTTAACTTCATTTCAATTTATTATTTGTTCTTATTTTTTTTAAAAAATATTTAATTTAATTTTATTTTATGATATATTTAATTTTACACTTTTAACCTAACCTCCAGTGTTTTCTCATTTTTAAACTTTTAAGATAGCGTTTCCTCAGTACGTACTGGGTACATCAGTGTGCTTTATTATTGTCTTTTATTTATGATGCTTTTCATCAACACTGTTTATGGATTGCGGTGTGGGTGGGTTCAAGGGCAGGGTGGAGTGGGTTTGGGTCATATATCCTTTATTTTAATTTATCTGTCTGTTTGTAAAGCACTTTGTGCTACATTTTTGTATGAAAAGTGCTATATAAATAAAGTTTGATTGACTGATTGATTGAGGAGTGAGACGTTTGTTTGTGAGCCATCCTCACTTTTGCAGACAATTTGCATTTAAAAGTTGCTTGCAAACAAACGTCTGAAACTGTAGATCGATTCTCATCGTTCACTTTAAAGTAGCTGCTCAAAAGACTTGGCTTGATCTTGAATGCCTCATCTCTAGCATAAACCACCGCAGAAGATTAAAGTAACACCGTAGCTTAAGAGTTTATCTTATGACTGTAGGCAGAGGCGGGCTAACTCTACCCGTTGACTCCCAGTGTTTTAGCTAAAGCTATCTAGTGGTGAGTGAGCCTTGACTGTCTCTTCCTTGTTACTACACACACAGTCAAACGAATTGAGTCTCTCTGCTTGTCATGAACTCTGGAGTGAAGCAAGACAGGAAAACAACAAAAATGTTGGAGTGTTCCTTTAAATGAAGGTAGTAGCATCTATCTAGTCTACATCTGTAACATGACAACAGATCTATGAGCCTATTAATTGTCAGAAGGCTTAAGTGCGAGCAAGTTCTTGTAGCAAAAGTAAGACTGTAGTAAAACAAAAGTAAGCGAAATACTTCTAACCAGGACTAGGGGGGGGCTCATATTTTGGCAGGGTTAAAGCTGCATCATCTTGCATCTCCTCAAAGCAGCTGAAGGAAATCAGACACAATTTAACACTCTAGATAGGATTCATGTTTCAGTTGACAAGCTTTTATAAGCAGTAAACATTGTCATTTAAGGCAAAGAAAGCACAGTTTGCAGTTATGATGCAAAAGCATGGGGAAATAATATAAAACTAGAAAAGCACTGGGAGAGCACAGATCTCCACCAGCGCCACAGTCCTCTCCCATATTGTGATTTTTACCATAAATATTAGTCCTACCTTTATTTCATGTAAATATTTAGATTCCTTGACCATGAAAACATACCATTAGCAATTGGTTTCATATTGATATCTATTTTAGTTCAGTAGTTATTCACGAAAATCGCATTTTTCGTCACGGCGGATCCAGACTAACCTTGCATAGCAGATGGGCCTGCCTGATTCAGTTCCTGAAATCATATTTCTGTGGCAGATATATGGAGCTGTCCATCTGGCTTGTCAGGTTAGATCCAGACGGTGATCCGGATCAACACCAAAATTGAATCAGTTCTTCCTTTTCCCATTCTGAACATTTCCTGAACATTTCACCAAAATCCATCCATAACTTTTTGAGTTATTTTGTTCACAGACAGACAGACAGATAGACTCTACCGAAAACATAACCACCTTTGAGGAGGTAAAAATCAAAATCAAACTATTTTTTTTTACAAGTTTAGAGAGCCACTAGAGAATAATCTCTCCTGAAACAGTTATTTAGCCAATCACATGGCAGCAATTCAATCCCTTATAAAGTTGTTAAATCATAATAGTTTGGTGATTTCTTTTATAATCGTCGATAAGATACCTATTAAGCCACAGTAAATCCTCCCTTTCACATTTTCTGGACTTGATAATATTCCAGGGAGTGAATGAGAAGCTGTGGGGGGCCTGATGTGGCCCCCTGGCAGCCGGTTGATGATCACTGCCATAGAGAGTGATTGGGGAGGACAAAGCCTTTCAGGAGTGCTGTTCTGTCTGTTGCAGTCATTACAGTCCAATCAGGGACTTGGAGTCTAGAACAAACCCACATCATCAGTGACCACTGCTGAAGGATCTGCTCATTTTCTGGATGATAGTGGTTTCTGCTTCAAGCTTAATGATGAATCATGGAATCTGGTAAATCCAGCCACTTTAAGGTTACCTACATATATCGCAGCCTGTTATTCCTCTAGTTTTAGATCCAAGGACTTTACACCCTGAGTCAAGATATTAGTCTGAATCTGATGTTTTGAAAGCAGATATAAGATCATGTGTTCACCATGTTTTTGCATCGACTACTCGGACTTCTTCTTGGAACCTTTACAACTATTTTTTTTGCATTTTTGCATCCATCCACAGTCATTTAGTGCAGAGGCTCACAAATGTTTTCACCTGTGGCCCCAAAAATAGTTTACACCTATTTGCCCATGCTGTCATGTGAAAACTTACATTTAAGGATCTTTTTGACTTATTACCCTTAATATAGCACAGCTCTAATGACAGTGGTTTCATCCATCAGACTGCTCAGTAATACAAATTCCTGTAAGTTAATCACATGGCAGCATGTTGCCTGGCATGTTGACATGATCAAGAAGACCCACTAAAGTTCTTATCCAGCATTAGGACTTGGGAGGAAAAGTAATTCTCAACTGGTCTGGCTTTGGGACCCGTTATCACACATTAATGTCGAGCTGCAACCCAAATCACAGGACATTTTCAACTTCTCAATCTTACTAAATAAAAAGATGCCGTGCACTTGAAATCTGAGATAGACAGAATATCACAGTAACACAAAACAGTAGAAAAGACCTGAATGTTGTGATGCCAGACAGAGAAACTTTCTCTTACACACTCAATAGCTGCATTTTAATTGAAACCAAAAAGTGCATCTTAGGACACAAGGCTTCAAGACTACAAATCTGACTGTAGTTGTGATAACCCTGCATCAGCGGATACACAATAAACAGCCCTGTGTTAATAATATTCATTAAGTATCACTAAATAAGCTGAAGCTGCCACAAAACAATCCACTTCACTCTTCTTTAACAAACTCAACTGCGTCCATAGAAATGGTTTTCTTTCTTTTTGCTCAGACATGTAGATTTTTCACATACCTTGACATGCGTAAGCTTCTGCCTTCCTCAGAAGTGTCACCAGATGATAAGTGTGACGCGTTAAATCAGCTTCTGAGGAAGATGGAAGTTTCCTGCTGAAACATGTCAAGGTACGTGAAAAATCTACATGTCTGAAATAAAAGAAAGAAAACCATTTCTATGTAATTTGAAGACATAATGAACACAGTTCAACTATTTAGCTATATCCATGCTCAACAATGTAATAATAAAAATTCCACTACTCAAGAAGTTGTTCAAAAAAAACCTTTAAACATGTAGATTTAAGAGAGTACCTGGTTATTTAACAAAGATACGTACTGCATTGGTAGTCCAATGCAAAATAAAAGCCCAAGATTTTTTTCCAGTTTATTGGGACTTTAATGCACAAAAGGCTCTTAGATTTACAGAGAATGGTCTGAAAAAGAGAAATGATGCAGTTCTCCAAACAATAATGACTTAATCATGCCAGAGTTCAGAAGGAGAAAAACCAGAGTGGATGGAGATCACAGAAAAGTGACAGCAGTACACTAATAGATGTTTACAAGACTAAGGTGTTGGTCATAAAAGGAGAAAATATTCAGTGAGCTACACTCTCTATATACTGTATAGATTAAAATGCCCTTTGACAAGTTTAAAGCTTGTGGGCCTCATGATCATCCCTTGCCTTTAAACTTCATATCTCGATGCTCTTTGAGGGTCTTATGTCAAACTTTGTTAAGGATGCTATGAGGAGTTTCTAAGTAATAACAAAAATGCCTGATCCAAATACACACTTTAAGATGAGTTTTATAGCATCAAAATAGGTTATCTATAAATGCTATTCCTTAGCTTCGCGGTCGGGTCGGACAGGGCTGGACTGGCCTGGTCTTGATACTCAACTTCGGGAATAAGACAATTAAAACTAGAGCAAATTTGTATTATTCAGACACGTCTTAGAGCACCGGGCTGTAAGTAGCGATATATAGCCGGCTACAAAACTACGATACTAAGCTTTCCAAAAACTGCTTGTTGTCACACATCAAAAACTACTGCTACGTAACTAGAAAGAGATACATTACCTTGTGGCTTTGCATCCTGTAAGTTGTTGAAAAAAGAAGTTGTAAAGCAGTGCAGAGTTCTGAGGAAGGTTCGAGCTGCATGTATTAACATCACAACAAACACACACTTTGGCTTGGGTCACGTCTTTACGACAGTCGCCACGCGTGCTCATGGGTAGCAGAGTCTTTATGTCGCCGGAAATAGATTCTCCTCATAGCACCTTTAAGTTTTCTCTCTGATGAGATGATCATTTTGGAGGGACGAAGGCGAAGGTCATCAGGACTCATTTTCATCCCTCTCCTAACAGTTCTATGAGTAACACTTGAACAAAAACCACACCAGCCCCTTCTCTTGATCCACACTGTACTGTTCCTGTGTTGCAGTTGTTTGCCTCACAGATGCAGAACACTGGATTCATGCTTATGCAGATCTTCCATCAGCTGTGTCTTCTTGAAAAGATCATTCTAATCTTAAATCCGGTCCAGATCTTTCAGGCAGAAATTGGTGTGAGAAATAAGCAGCTGAAATCAACTCTGGGTTTTATTTGATATCTGATGCATGCATACTTGAGTCTTCTTGCTCTATGAAGCACAGAAACCATCAGAATATTCAGTTCAGAGAAACCAACCCTGGAAGAATCCCTCATCCTTATTCCCATGAAGAACAGCGTGGTTAATAAGGGGATTTATGAGGGCTCAGCTTCGCTCTTTTAAGTCTTATTGTAGTCTTTAGTACAGTGTAGTGTTAAATACGGTGGATTTTAGAAGGAAACATCGGCATTACCGTACACTTCCCGTCCAGTTCAGGTGTTTGCGTGGAAACCATCAGCACTGGAGCTGCTGCTGCGGCTCACAGGTGCAGGCTGATGTGTGTCGCTGCCTGTCACAGATCTTTAGAGTGAGTGAAGCCCGTGCATGCTGCCCTCTGACAGCCTGTCACTGATAGAGTTGATGCAGTTTATTCTCCGCCGTGTTTACTTTCTCAAAGGAGATTTCCCAGGTGCCCCTGCTCATGAGGCGATGATTCAGCCAGACACTTTCTCTGATTTAGTTTAACATATTATTGTTCCTCCTCTTTAGATCAGGGCAGGATTTCTTTAAAGTGCCACAGGTTTGATTTAGGTTTAATCGGTTTAGGGATGGGGCTCAAGTATTGAGAGCTGGTTTCAACTAGTTTTAAGATTCAATATTCTTTATCTGCACTCTTATCTTAATCAGGGCCTCCTCTTAGTCCTGTGTGCCTTGCAAAACTTAAGGCCCTGTTTAGACGACTATGTTGTCACCAGAAACTGAATGTTTTTTTCTTTGTTTTTATCAAAAGCGCTCTGCATTCACACAGAGATGATGTGAAGTGATGCACAGTCACACTTACCCGCCTGAGAACTCAGTAGTGTGCATGCCAGGCCAGTAGCTGGCGATGTAGTTACCTCTGCCAAGGAGGTTATGTTTTCAGGAGAGTTTGCTTGTCCGTCCATCCATCCGTCTGTCTGTCTGTGAACAAAATAACTCAAAAAGTTGTGGATGGATTTTGATGAAATTTTCAGGAAATGTTCAGCATGGGAAGAGGCGATTCGATTTTGGTGTTGATCCGGATCACCGTCTGGATCTGCTATGATGAAAAATGAGATTTTCGTGAATAACTACTGAACTAAAATAGATATCATGATGAAATCAATTGCTAATGGTATGTTACCATGGTCAAGGAATCTAAATATTGACATGAAATAAAGGTAGGACTAATATTTATGGTGAAAATCACAATATGTGGTGCTGGCAGAGGTCTGTGCTCTCCGAGTGCTTTTCTAGTTTTGTAGTGAAACAGCGGTGTAATGACACGGATTCGCTTTTCGGTGAAACCAAACATTTTACAAACAGCAATGGTGAGTGGAACCTAAAGATGCAGGAGTTTCTTGTCTGGACAGCAAATCTGTCTGGATATTAATGTCTGAACAATAAACTGAGCACAGAAAGCAGTGCGCATATTGCTCACTAGACGACCAAAGCTGTTGTTGTTCATAGGTGAGCATGCAACCTTCATCTGAAAGAGTACTGCGCATGTACGGCATGTCATTGTTTCCCTGAAAAAACTGATTCCTGTTTACACAGATACGAAAACATTTTCAAAACTTTTCACACTGGACCAGGGGTTCAAAATTTGCAGTGTCAGGCACTCCAGGCACCTTTCTCGAGTAAACAGAAGGCACAAATGCAACGGTAACTACATTTTCTGCCATTTTTATTGAGTGTTTACACTTGTGAGAGGCAGTCAGCATGAATGACAATGAAAGAGCAGGAAAAATCATTGCCAAGAGGGGACACAAGTGGTCTAAAACATGACCAAGATCTTAGCAAATTTCTACAGTGAGATGAGTTGAAGTTTGCAGCAGCAGAGCCATTTGACTCAAGCTGATAAAGCCGAGGAGAAGTTCCACCCCTTCTTGATTTTAATTGGTCAATGATGAAGTAACAGGTGCAGCACTATCCCAACTAGTTGAAATGTTTTCAACTCAGCTCTGGGAACTCGGAGACAGAAAACAGACAGCACTGAAAGCTCCTAACTTGATCGGTTGCAGCACAAAAAGACACAAGGCCTTAAACTTTTCTAGCACAGGAACTGCACACCTTGGGATCACTATGGCTGGATTTCACCGCAGTTTGGTGTAAACTTTGAATCTCCCTTTTAAATCTTCTATCAGCACTGATATGGTGTGGGTTAAATTTCTTTCTTTGCCATCTGGCAGGGAACAAAACAAACGTGTGACATAACATACATAAGGTCTTTCCTTTAGCCCTCTTGTGTTGCACACTTGGCTGTTGCAAATATTTATCTAGCATGCCAATTCAACCTTCTCTTCAGACTACGATGCTCTGATTGGCTGTTTAGATTTGCTTTACAGTCATAAACCAGCTTTCAGTGACTTGACAAAAAACTTGCAGGCAGAACTCCAACCTGAGCGTCTTTCTCATGGCTGCAACTATTGAAAAAAAGAATTAAAGAAAGAAAGAAAGACATCATTTTGTTGTCCCTCATTGGGATACAAACATACATTGCTATGCTCTAGAACAGCCTTGCTGTGTCGCTAATATTTGCTCTGAGCTGGGTTCAAGGAGGTCATTTTATTATTCTTTTGATTTTAAATGGCCTTAAATATGTTTTAATCCTCTCCTTTATGCAGTAAAGTCATTGTGTGCCCCTTTTATATCCATTATGGCATCCCTGCTACTGTGTTGTCAGTGGTTGAAGCACTTAGCCTCATTGTGGTCAACCCAGAGCAGAGCATAGACTGTAGACTGCCTTGAAAGTGGCTCTGTAGTGATCTGGACTGAGCACTAACCACGGGGGGAAGAGGGGGGCCTTTGAGTGACAGGAGCTTAGCAGGGTGTCTAAGACAGAGTGAGAATAGAGGTGGATCAGGGGTACTCTGTTACGACTAATGCCATCTTGGAAGGAACCTTGCATGTTCATGAACATCATTATATAGTAAAAATGTAATGCAATGTATGCCAGAGTTAGCATAGCTGCTAAATTGCATCCTTATTCCATTGTTAGGTTACAAACAATACATCAACGTATTAACCATAAGAGAATCTAAGATGATAAAAGTGCTGCAAAGCATCAATTAATATTGTTTAAAGAACAACATACTCGAACAGTCATCAAAATTGATCATATGAGCCTGAGATAGAACAACAATATGACCATTGTAAGACAGTGTTATTTTAGTTGTCATGTTTTGTAAGTTAAAGTCTGTTTAATTTGTAATAAAAGTGTTTCATTACCCTTTAAAGGTGAAAAATGCAGACAAATTTGAAAATAACATTGGCACAAAGCAGAAGTATTAAGGTTAACTTGGCACAGTAAAGTCTGTGAGCGGGAATTCTGATGGTCTCTGTTGTGTAACAGTCTCGTTCATCACATTACAGAGAGTTATTTAAGAGAGCTGTCAGGGATCCAGCCCTCCTCCCTCGGCTTTATAAATACATTAGAGCCTCTTTTTTATATATTGATGGTCTCAGTAACAAACTAATGTGTTGTTTTGATCACTCAGCGATCGCTGTCACTATCAGTTTGTCTCAGGTCAGTGGATGAAGCATTACGGCACGTCGCTGCAGAGACAGGAGTGTGTGAGTGTGTGTTTGGCCTCGGCCCTGTTTTGATGTTTTACCTGCTCTGATGTGCTGCTAACAGAATTTTCCACCAGCTGGGTCTGAATGAACTGATGGTGCAGTGTGTTTCATACACACAGTAGGAGAAATTTGACCATACGCTCACCGGCCAATGCAGCAGGTACACCCTCTCAAGTGCTAGTCAATGTTGAATCAGCCAATCACATAGCATCAATGATGTGCTTATAGGTATGTGGTCATGATCAAGACAATAGTTCAAAGTAGGGATGGGACCGATCCGATCCAGTATCGGTGTCGGCGTCCGATCCAGGCATAATTCACAGATCAGAATTCTCTGATCTGTGTGCCAAGGGGCGCCCGATCCTACACACGAGACATGTGACGCCGCCCCTCCTATCAAGAAATCCATTCCACAGCTTGCAGCCAGCCAGTGTGTGCGTAGCATAGTGCCTCCTGTGAGTGCGTCGCCATCTATTAGCCACCTGAGCTAACAGACAAGCGCTAACAACAACATATCTGCTGTGTGAAGTAAGGCTGTCAGTTCTCCTCAAAATCAGGCCAAAGGGTTTTCGGAAATGCCCCCCGGAATAAGATACAGAGACTCAATTATCCGCCCTTTCGGTAAACACCCTGGCGAAAGAACTCAGTCACAGGGTTAAACTCTTGACGAAGCGCCGCTGCACTCGGTCGTATAGCTTGGATGTAAAGCCGTCGGCTGAGCCCGCACATAAGTGGAGGACGAGTGACTAAACTGCGTTTCACATAACACACAGCCTGGTCTTTGAGTTTAAGTTTGCCATCAATGGTGTAGAACCAAAACTACCCCCACACAGCTCTCCTCAGATGATTCGGAGCTGTTAAAGTCCGCTTGGAGTGGAAACTCTTTGTTTACTGAGACCAAGAGAGCAGCAGATGTGACTGAGGGTCAAGCTGCGCTCACAGCGCCCTCTGTTGGACAGTCAACTGCTCCAGGCGCCCTGACATGCCGCTACACTCAATATTTTACATTAGAAAAAGCCGTCGGCTGAGCCCGCACATAAGTGGAGGACGAGTGACTAAACTGCGTTTCACATAACACACAGCCTGGTCTTTGAGTTTAAGTTTGCCATCAATGGTGTAGAACCAAAACTACCCCCACACAGCTCTCCTCAGATGATTCGGAGCTGTTAAAGTCCGCTTGGAGTGGAAACTCTTTGTTTACTGAGACCAAGAGAGCAGCAGATGTGACTGAGGGTCAAGCTGCGCTCACAGCGCCCTCTGTTGGACAGTCCACTGCTCCAGGCGCCCTGACATGCCGCTACACTCAATATTTTACATTAGAATATTTATTTACTTTTCAGTTACGGATATTTATCCTCATATTTGATCGGTTATTCGAATATCACAGTTAACAATTAATCAAACATCTGAAAAGGCACCACATGAACGAACACTGGGAACATTTTTAATTTATTATATTTTATTTGGGGGGGGGTAGAGATAGTGTGTTATTATTTTTTTGGTAGTGTACATAGTTTAGAACAACAGACACTGTGTTCTTGTTACACATTTTATTTCAAAAGTGAGATAATTGAAAGAAGACCTACTACGAGAGCCATACTCTGCTGTTCTTATCAAGCAGCCCTCGTCTCTATGGAGATCGACTGTATCCTTACAGTGTTCTGCACTTCATTCAATAAATGTTGATATTCAATTAAAGGCCTTACAGTTGTATGTTTTTTTGTTTATCTTCTATGTAAATAACTGTTCTGTGGTTAATTACAGCCTCATAATCAAATTTTGCACATAATTTCAACAATAATGATAATAATATTCAAGCCATAATATGGTATATATATATATATATATATATATATATATATATATATATATGAAAAAAACCTGGATTGGTGCATCCCTAGTTCAAAGTGAGCATCAGAACGGAGAAGAAAGATGGTTTAAGGGACTTTGAATGTGGATGTTAGTGCTGGATTAGTTGGTCTGTCAGAAACAGCTGATCTACTGGATCTACAGAGAATGGTCCCAATAAGAGAGCATGTCTGCTTGCAAGCAGTCTCTAGTGATAGACAGGCAACAGTTACTCCAATATATATATATATGAAATGCACATTTTTATTTACTAAGGTATGCAGAAGTCCATTTTAAAAGCCAGATTTTCCAGTATTGAAGCAGATGGGCCACTGCTACAGAGAATCTCACCACACCACCAATCTACACCTGTCAGTGAAGAACCAGAAACTTAGCTCACATTTTTCAGAAGCTGACCATATTAAGACTAGGGCTGAACAATTTGAGAGAATAATCTTGCAAATTTTTCCCCAATATTGCGATTTACTCTGCAATTGTTTTAATGTTCCCCATGTTATGTATTCTTAAACAAACATAAGCAGTAGATCTTTTTATAGTAAAACCAATATGACATTAAATTAATCTAAGGATAAAAGATTTGAGAAAAAGTGGAGAAGTGAAGAACAGAAGCAAAATAGGAATGAAATTGTAAAAACTGGGTAAAAATGGTATGAAAGCGGAAAAGGTTAATAAATAGTTGCAAAATAGGTATGAAATTGCAAAAAAAAAAAAAGGGAAAAATTGGCCAAAAATCCAAAAGTGGCTTAGAAAAAATTGATTATGGCAGCAAAATTGGGAATTAAATTTGTTATTACATTTCAGAAACTATGTAAAAATTCCAAAAATGGCTCTGACAGTGGCCAAAAAAAGATGAATGGGGGCAAAATAGGCATGAAGTTGTAAAAAAGGGGTTAAGAAAAGGTAAAAATGGTCCAAAAGTGGGAAAAAAGTGTATGAATAGACGTAAAAAAAAAAAAAAATAGGCATGAAGTTGCAAAAAACTACATCACAATGCCAAAATGTTCATCACATTTTGGGCTAAAAATATTGAACCTTCTGCGATTTCAAAATTGCATCAAGCCATATTGAGATTTATCTAATTTGCAATTAATTGTTCAGCCCCACTTAAGACCATAGATGATTGAAAATGTGTTACCTGTTCTGATGGGTCTTCTTTTCAGCTGCCACTTTCAGATAGTAGAGTTAGAATTGGTGTAAACATCACAAAAACATGGATCTATCCTACCGTGTGTTGCCAAATAGAGTTGGTACCTCTTAAGCAACAAAAAGTCACCCTGGACATCATTGTACCTCATTATTCAGCCCAGTCACATCAACACTGTGTGCACTTTTCTGTCAGTGTTGTCTTTCCTACACTTTCACACAGAGAGAGAAAACTTAGAGAAATGTTTTTACCACAGAGTTTTTGGTGTAAAGGTGGTGTGACAGACAGTTCCCCGGCTGTCTGTGAGCTCTGTGCTGGGCTCAGCAATGTCCCGACTCAACTGACACGCAGACGCATTTACACACAAACTGGAGTCATAGTTCCTGCACCGGGCAGCTCAACATGATGTTTTAGTGTCTCTAATAGCATTTTCCTCCAGAGGGGTGGGGGGAGCTTTGAGCTGCAGTGTGTCTAAAAGGGTAACAGTTCTTTCCCATATTTCTCTACAAATATTAAAGGTTAGATTGAAGGCTGCGCTGCATGAAAAGCTGTTTGGGCATAAAATTGATATTGGTGATATCAACTGTAGTTCAGCTCTACTAGTTCTCAAATTTTGAGTACATGTACACAAATTTGGTCAAATAGTGCATGAGTAGACTTCAACACTGAAGCAAAATGTGTCACTGCTACTGCTAGTGGATTAAAACATGTTCACTAGTACTAATAGTAGACTGTTTTAGGCTTACTACTCAAACTAGTTAGGGCTGGGTATTGTTAAGAACCTCACAATAGAATTGAATTTTGATTCTTTAGGTTGCGATTTGATTTCAGTGTTGATTTAAAAGCCTGAATGTTGATTCAGCAGAAAGTAGAAATACACATATAATTTGAATACCTGTTTGTCTTTTTAAATATTTAATTTCATGCCCATATGAACATATCTGGTATGTCACATCACATAATTGAGCATTTCAACATCTTAATTTTATTTTTTTATTTGTGCATATCAAGTGTGAAGGAGGTGAATTGATTCAGAGGAGTTGCTGAATAGACATTGAATATGGAGAGGAAATATTACGATGCACTGATCAATTTGATATTTTTACCCACCCTTATTACCTCCATCAGGAGCTTATGTTATTGCTGGCGTCTGTTTGTATTTTTGTTAGTTAGTTAGTTTGTTTGTTTCTCTGTTAGCAACATAACTCAAAAGGTAATGGATGGATTTTGATCAAATTTTCAGGAAATGTGTGGATTGGGGCAAGGAACGAAAGATTTGATTTTGGGAGTGATCTGGATCACAGCCTGGATCCACCATAATGAAAAATGCGATTTTTGTGAATAACTACTGAACCAAAATAGATATCATTGTGAATCAAATTGCTAATGGTATGTTTTCATGGTCAAGGAATCTAAATATTTAGAGATAGATAGATAGATAGATAGATAGATAGATAGATAGATAGATAGATAGATAGATAGATAGATAGATAGATAGATAGATAGATAGATAGATAGATAGATAGATAGATAGATAGGTTCCCTCAAGAAATTCGGATTCCAACAGAAAAACATGCAGATAAAATAGAAATAAAAAAGATAAAAACACAGGTTATATACAGCAAATACAAATTTAAATGAACACTCTAGCAACAGCGGGAATTTCCAGCATACATATTGATTTTCAAAAATATTAACACCAATCAAGTTGCTATATTTGGTTATAACCCCTCCAACTTCCTTTGCATTAAGTCTACTCATACTAATAGCAAATCTTTTGGCTTTACTTGTACTACAAGTAGACTAAAGACAGTCTGTTAGTAGACCAAAGATGGTCTACTAGAAGTTCTACTGAGATACTTAAGTTCACTAGTGTAACTAGTAAACAAAACTTTGCTTTATTAGTAGAGGTTTTTGATGCTCAAGTGCACATGTAGACCTTATAAGAAAATCAAATTTGCCTAAAAGACAAGTTTGTGTTTCCATAGTGCTGTGGTGCAGTGGGAGGACAGCGGATACCTGGTCTGAATCCCCCATTTGAGAGGAATCTTTTTTGGAGAAGAGAGATTCTACATTAACATGTGTGTTTTTTTTCTCGTTTTACTCTACCCCCCTTTAAGAAACCAAGGACCAGAGACAAAAACTGGAATCTTTACCACTTATCCCTTTGGAGGTTTGGGGTGCTGGAGCCTGTCCTCGAGGCAGGATGCGCCTGAAGTGTCGGTGGCACAGTGGGATAGTGCGCTTGTTCAGTGATCGGGAGGTTGCAGGCTCAAGCCCAGCTGTGGGCGACACATGGCAATGTGTCCTTGGGCAAGACACTTAACCCCAAGTTGCTCCCACTGCTGTGTCAGTGGCGTGTAAATGGGCATGAAAGGGTGTGAAAGTGTTAGAGATACTGATGGATAACTAACATAGAAACTCAAAAACCATCAGTGAGTCAAAAACTAGAAAAGTGCAATATAAGCTCAAGTCCATTTACATTTACGGCCTGGACTGTTAGAGAGAGAAACAGCCATTCACACACACATTTGACCTAAGGGCAATTATCAGCCCCCAGTTATGGTCTGTGTGAGGAACCCACATATGCACCAACGCAGGGTTCAAACCAGCAACCATCTTCTGAGGGGCATTTACACTACCCGCTGCGCCACAGTGCAGCCAGAGACAAACATGCTAACATTAGTCTTTTTCTCTCATTGGAGACCTTTATGTTTGTAATTCCTGCTTTTGTTTTATTAATTTAAACATTTAATGATACACTCCATGTGCAGTTTTGTATCCAAAATGTCACAGCTTCTCTCTTTTATATCAGAATTTTGTAACTTTTTTAAAATTTCTGTATGTGGTTTAGAGGACAGTCAATCACGTTAGGTTTTATATCTGAATTTGACAAATAGTGACAGTGATATTGTCATGAAACTCCGTAGATCTGTGATGTTTTGCTCCATATTCCTTGTGTAAAAGAAGTTTATTTTAGCGTAAAGAAACCACGCACAGAAAACTCTTCTCTGAAGCATAATTTAAACTGCTGTTTGTAATTAAAAAATGAATATTTCATGGATTGGAGAATACTGTTAACACATTTTTTCTCTCTCCCAGCCTTGTATCCTCATCAAAAGATTCCACTTTTGAACTCTCTCTATGACTCACTGCATTTTAGTCATTATTATCCCGTGGGTGATACACGCACATCCTATTTTAATCCCAGTCAAACATCCATCTCCATCAGTTTTTTCTTCTTAAACTGTCAAACTGAAATAACCAAAAGAAGGAAAGCATCCTCGTCTCCATCATGGATCCTCAGTATGTTTCCTCGCTGTTGTTTTCCATTCAGCCTCTTCTCATGTGTGTGAGACTGTCGCAGTGAGTGTGTGTGGGAGGGGGAAACAACTTTCTCAGTCTTCAGCTCGTGGCGCAGCTGAATGGCTGACTGTATATCCGCTCCCCCAATTAAGGGTGTTAATGTGTGAGTGTGTGTGCTGAGGGAGCCAGAGCTTGTTTGCGTGTCGGCGCTAACGCAGCGCTGAGGGCCTGTGTGTGTTTCTCCCTCTGTGTTTCTGTGTCACAATCGTCATCGTCACTGAACACAAAAACACGGAGAAGAAGATTCAGTGAAGAGGAACACAGTGGAAAGAGGATCAGAATAACAGGGACGGTAAAATAAGGATGGAGGCTTAAATGAAAGACACAATACAGTATGAGGAGTTTATAACAAGTGGGAAAACATGATGGAATATTGACATTAATGATATTTAAATAAAAATGTTAAAGGGACTGTGAGGAGTTTCTAAGTAACAACAAAAAAGTCTCACTTTTAGATATATGCCTGATGGAAATGCACACTTTAAGATGGGTTTTATAGCATCAATATAGGTTATCTATAAATGCTATTCCTTAGCCTTCAGTCGGGTCGGACAGGGCTGGACTGGCCTGGATACTCAACTTCGGGAACAAGACAATTAAAACTAGACCAAATTTATATTATTCAGACACGTCTTAGAGCACCGGGCTGTAAGTAGCCATATATAGCCGACTACAAAACTACGATACTAAGTTTTCCAAAAATTGCTTGTCACACATCAAAAACTACCGCTACGTAACTAGAAAGAGATACATTACCTCATTGCTTTGCATCCTGTAAGTTGTTGAAAAAGAAGTTGTAAAGCAATGCAGAGTTCAGAGTAAGGTCCGAGCTGCATGCTTTATTAGCATCACAACAAAGGCACGCTTTGACTTGGGACTTTTGGTGCGTTCCAGTTGTAGTCAGAAGTAGGAATTTCCGAGTAAGAAACTACAACTGGAACGTCCCCCGAAGTCGGAATTTCTTACTGGGAACTCGGTGAAACCTCGCCACCCTCAAGCTAGCAACAGCTAACACTAGCCTGGTAGATCGGCATGTTTTTTTCCGACTTCAACTGGAATGCCGATAAGTCGGAGATGATGTCACTCCCAGTTCCGAGGTTACTGGAACACAGCAGTCGCCGCACGTACTCATGGGTAGCAGAGTCCTAATGTTGCCGGTAATAGATTCTCCTCATAGCACCTTTAAGCAAGGTTACTCAGCAAGGTGCCAATGAGCACCTGGGGAGCAGGTAGCCAATGAGGTGCTCTTAAGAACATGTATTCTTTTGCAGGAGTCAGTCGCTGAAAACGCTTGCTGAAATGAAAACAGGCTGCGCTTCTGCTGCTAACTAAGTAAACTGCATCCAGTAAGAAACAAGCCTTACTTTGAGTGCACTATTGAGGCTTTTGTCGGTAGACACTCATATTCCATGGAGAATCAATGCAGAGCAGTGTTTTCAGTGCTCAGTGTCCACAGTGGAGAAACTGTTGATTGAAGTTCAACTCTTGGAGTAGTGCCGCACTCTTCAAAGTCACATCTCCCTTTATAACCAGGATGTGCTGTTATCTCCTGAATCCAAAGTAGTCTTCTGTTCTTTTTGGCCACAAAGACAACTGTCTTGTCTCATCCAATATCTTGCCTAACTTGTCACCTGTCAGACGTCCCCTGTGGAGAATAGTAAGCACATTTTTGTTGTGTGGTTAAAATGAAAATGTGGTTCATTGTTTGGCCCTAGTGTACAGATACTGCAGAGTCAAAGTCTTCACTGAATCAAGTACAGTAACTCTCCCCTTCCAATGTTTTCTGCAAAGCTGTCTCCTGCTTAATTGTAGTCGCTGGTAATAGCTGCGGGGTGTCTCTAAGAAGCTTTGTCATGGGAAATAAAACACATCAGAGCAAGAATAAACTTCCTGCCTCCACAGGAAGCAGCTGTTGCCATGGTAAAGCTAATTTAAAAGGCCATTTTGTAAAGGAAAAAACAGTATCCTGTTTTCAAAGACAGTATATGATTATACATGCTGGCATAATTAAAAGATCTGCAGATACGTTAATGAGATATAATCTAGGAACAAAGATTTAATGTATGCATGCTTGGCTGAGGCTGGTGTGTGACTTCCACCTTTCTAATGTTTTTGATCCCTGCGCTGGTTTGAACATCTCATCAGGATTAGCTCTGCTGCTGTTAGAGATGCTGCCCTATTTTCTTAGCTTGTAATGAATAGCCTTTAATATCATTATCCTATAAAAACAAAGTCTGCTCTCCCACCGGCTCTTAATCCTGCTGTAGGATTTAGTGCAAGGAAAAAATCACAAAGCAGACCACACCAACGCATGCATGCCACCAATATGTTTAGGTTTGAATCAGAAACAAACATGCAAACACCCCATCAGTGTTAATGATAGATATCAGTATCCACTCTCGGCCATGCAGCTTGAAGCGTTTGTCTGTGTGTGATTTGCATATGTCGACCCGTGCACACGTCCAGTCCTCTTCTCCTGGCTCTTTGCCGCTTACTGGCTGCCGTCTTTGGCTGCCAGCTGAACACAAGAAGTCCAATATGTTTTTATGCATTCAGTTCCGGCTGCCAACGGCTGACTTGTTCTCTGGCTCACAGGTTTGATGCATGTGAAGGCTGCCTTAGCCAAGAACAGCAAAGTCTCCGTCACTCTTTCTCTCCTTGCCCTTTATGCTTCTTTTGAGATACCTCTGCTGCTTCTGGACTCCTTAAAGCTACATGTGGAGTGCCAGAAGAGGACTGCAGTATGGGCTGAAAAACTGCATCCCAGTGTTTTGACTGTTTTGTAAATTGGACTGACTGCACCGACCAGAGGATGGCTGTATATGTTAGAATCCTCTAAAAGCAGAGGCTAAATCATTTGGCCGGACTACAAGAGGGTGAGTTCGTTTAACAGTTACCATGACATGATTGGCTTCAGTGGGTTAAGGGTGCCTGGAGGTCTTTTCCAGAACTTTCCTAGACCCTGCTTTTCCGTTGGTCATTTCAGTCACCAGATATCCATGTTATTTTATGTGCCATCACTGGACTTAGTCAAACTGTGTCAGATGGTGAGAATGGCTAAATAAGGTCATTTAAATAAGATGGAGGGTGGCACAGCGGTGCAGCAGGTGGTGTATGTGCCTCACAGCAAGAAGGTTGCAGGTTTGATTCCCAGGTCAGGCAGAGCCTTGCTATGTGGAGTTTGCATTTTCTTCCCCTGCAAGCATGGGCACTCCTGCTTCCCCCCACAGACCAAAACATGCTCATTAGGTTAATTATTAGCTGGGTTTCCATTACATTTTTTCACAAAATAAAAGGGATATTCCTAAAATTTCGACAAAGTATATTTCCGCTTTGAACATGTTTCCATTAAAGGTTGTTCTAGGCAGGAGCGTTGTAACTCTCGTGAAATATAACCCCTCAAGATTTCACAGCAGGAAGATGGATGCCAAGGCTTGTCGAACCCTTTCTCCCTCATTTCTGTTTCTATCTCCTTATAACCCTCTGCATTCCTCTGTTGTTTGCTGTCTAGTATGGCAGTTGTGTTTTTCTTGATAATAATGGCAAGAAAAGTCTCCATCTCCTCCTCTGTCCAAACGTACCACGCCATGTTTACTCAGAGAGAAGTAATCATGTGAACAGTTTCGTCACGTCCTGTGACGTATAATCATGGAAAAAGTGTTTCCATTGTGCTGTTATGATATATTTGAATATCCAAACATCTGTAAAACCACCTCATTAAAGCGTAAAAACATTTTAGCGATATTTTAGTGCTTTTTCGAAATTCAGGTGTTTCTATAACCAGTTTTTTTATTGCACTATTTACATTTTGCACATATCTAAGGATAATGGAAACGCACTTATTGTCTCCAAATTGAGTATGAGTGTGAGCATGAAAGGTTGTCTTTCTCTCCATATAGCCTGCGATTGCTGGCGACCGGTTCAGAGTGTACCCTACCTCTCACCTAATGTCAGCTGGGATAGACTGCAGCCCCCTGTTACCCCAAAATGGATAAGCAGTGTAGATAAAGAATGAATGGAAGTAGAAGTGGACCAATCACCCCTCTGTTTGCCAATTTTGATTGAGATTTTTCTCCTGGCTTGACCTGGCAATACTGATTTTGACCAATACAGATTTTTCTCTCCAAAAGAGTAATTAATTAAACTTTAATTACATTGTCAGCATCTTCAGATCACCTCACATTAAGACTTTTATCTTATCCATTTGATTTGACAAGTATTAAGTCTTTATCGGAAGAGAATGATGCCCAGGGGGGCTGTATTTCTCCTCTTTCTTGACAACAAATATCCAAAATACTGACATCTTAACTTGAGTCTGTGTGAGGGTGTAGTGTTAGCATGTGTGGCTGTATGTTGGAGGTGGAGGCAAGCTGTGTCTTCAGTAGGTAGCAGTGTTCAGCAGCTTTTTCGGCAGTTATTTTGCTCCCCATATGGCATGAAAAGGCGTATGTGTGTGTGTGTGTGTGTGTGTCTTTGATTGTTCAGATAACCTACAATGTGTGAGGAAAGGCTGATCATTGGTCACAAAGGTGCAGCTTTAAATAATCAGAAAGGGGCCCAGACCACCTCTTCCAGGTGATCTAGGGTTGGCTTTTTGTGCCAAAACGGTCTTCATATACATGCAAACAAACCATAATGACCACAGAACACCCACCTGGAGAATTTGGAAAGTTAACTGCTGAGTGTAGTTTGGCTTCTTCTGCCGTCTTTTGAACTGAACTACTGGAAGTATTGTCCTGTTTGTATTGTACAACTGCTGTCAGAGCATTTGGGGCTGCATGTTTGCTGTCAGTTCTGTATTATGTAAGCATTGAATCAATATGTTTAGCCCAGTCTCCCCCACCCCGCCTCCCACACAATCAGCCTAGTATGGTGTTTCTTAAATTGTAGTTAGTACCATTCTTTTGAGATTATTCTATCATTCAACACCATTTGGAAATTCACAGGACATCAGTCAGTTAGCTGTCTTATGAGGCAAGCATGTGGTTACATTAGGATGCATTCAAGTTCTGCTCAAAAAGAAAGTTAGGAGGTTAAGAAAACATATGACATGCATACATTTTGTATGAAGCTCATATATATGTTTATAACTGTGGGCAGCACAGTGGGGCAGTGGGTAGTGCACATGTCTCGCAGAAAGAAGGTCCCTGGTCTGATCTCCGGGTTGGACAGGGCATTTCTGTGTGGGATTTGCATATTCTTCCTGTGCGTGCGTGGGTTCTCTCCAGGCACTCCAGCCTCCTCCCACCGACCAAACACATGCTCATTAGGCTAATTGGTTACTCTAAATTGTCCTTAGGTATAAGTATGAGTGTAAATGGTTAAAAAAAGGCATAAGAGGTATAGAAAATAAATGAATGAGTGTTTATAATTGCTATTATTATTTGACAGGATTTCTGTTATATTTTGCTGTTTAGACACACACATATGCACTTTTTTGAAGACTCAAAGATCCATATCATTAAACATGTAAACAAGACTAACTTTTTGCATTGGTTGCAATGGTGCACCTAAAATATGTTTTAAGGTGCACCCAAATTTTTCAGTGTCACCTTGTACGCCATAAGGTCACCATTTTCTTTGTTCTCCATAACTATTATATAATGTAAATTGTTTAAACAAGAATAAGATGTAAGGAAGTACTTGTCTTCATTCAAAGCTAAATTATATATTAAAAGTAAAACAGAGCCTTTAAAGTGCCTCATTGAATAAAATGTAAAAATTCAAACTAAAACATTGAGCGTATGAAACATATCCCATAAAGTGTTTAACTGAACGGAAATTTAACTTTTTGAACTAAAACATCTCAAGTTAAATAAAATATCTCAAAATAAAAAGAGCTAATGTTTGAGGTGCTATACTGAACTGAAAAATAAAATAAATATCTTGATTCTAACAACCAACAACGTAACATTTAACTTACCATTACCATAACATTTCATTAAATTTGAATCTAGAATAAGACTTCAAACACTGTAGTCAGTATTTTCAAAGCTGAAACTAAGGTAAATAATAAAAAAACAATTCCAAAGCTAATTTATAAAAAAGCGTAAGAGTGCGGCTAACATTTTTTCTTGGTGCACCAGTGTGCTCAAGAAAAAATGTTAGGTGCACTCTCATAAATTTTGGGTACATGTGCACCCAAATGGTTGCACTCTGGAGCCCTGAATAAATATTAAAATAAAACATAAAGACACATTTATTCCAATGCTTCCAGTAACAAGGTAATATCTAGCATCCCCTAATGACAGTTGAGTACGGCACATCAAAGTTTCATTTTCTGAAGCAGTTAATCAGGACATGAAACAGTTTGTTACATTTTGAAGCACAGCATGAAAAGTGGGGACATTAGAAGTGACAAACAACTCACTTGCACATGACCGTCTTGGCAATTTTAAAAAATATTCTGAGGGCATCATTTTATGCCACCTGCAAACTTTTTCATTCTAGCTTTACCGTTGTTAGTCCACAGGTGAGCAGTAGACGGGGGAGTACAATGAGCTCTAAAGAGCAGCAGAAAATGGTTTATTCTGTTTGGCTACACGTACTAGTGTAAAAAAAACAAATGATCAAACACTGTGACTGAGTTTGCATTTATATATTAGCAGGCAAAGTGACACCATTCATTAGTTAAGTGGTAGGGGAGGCAGAGCCATTTCCTCTAGCACAACAGTGTGATGGGGCTAAATGAATCGTCAATGAATGTGCAATGAGTGTTGACATTGATTCAGTCGGGGCTGGCGTTCCCCTCTGTGTGGGTTTGGCTGTCAGAGGTGACTGTTATCAGTAAGCAGTGCGTTCCGTTATGCAGACGAGTGAGTTTACGATAAGAGCTTTTGCTTTCAGTGGACCAGGAGGCAGACGCAGACTAATGGGCCTTCGGGAGCTGAAAACAACAGCAGTGAATGTGTGTGTGAGCGCTGAGGATGGGTTGTGACTCTGAGAGTGTGTGACCCATCAGACATTCATTAGGTAAACACACACATTTATATTTAGAGGCTGCGGCAGAATCACTGCATGCTTATCAAGTGTAGGACTCGGACATAATAACCTACCCTTTGCCGAGCCCCACCCTCAACAGGAAGTGACCTTGAACTAAGCCCCGCCCTCCTTGGTTGCTGGTCTGAGGTTAAAAGAGAGGCTGTGTCTGAAATGGCATACTAACGTACTACTCATACTAAGTGTGATGTCAAAATGAGTATGTGGTGCTTTCACATTAGATAGTATGAAAAGACTGAAGCCCAAATTCCATTGCATGCGTATCCGGTCCATCTCCGCTCCGCTGCGGCAGCGGAGCCGATCCGTTTCCATTATAAGCAATGCTTGTACTTCCACCAGCTGCGGCACGGTTCCGGCACGGCTGCGTATCTGCTCCACCGGCCTCCGGCAGACGGAGCAGATACGCAGAGCTTCTATTTTTGCCGGATGCCGGACCACGGCGCAGCAATTTAGCACACAGAATATCGTGCGGGACAGGAAGTTGAGCACAAACACAAAATAAAATATCCGTAGATGTTTCAGAATAAAATAAACCGTGTCAACAACGGAAAAGTATTGTACCTGGAAAAACGTCATTTAGGGCGGAGACAGACCTGGTGTCAAAAGTTAAGTCTCACCCCACTTCACCATGGATGAGGAGCTTTTGATTTTGGAGGTGCAAAACCACAAAATACTTTGTGAGCTCGTTGACCTGCTTAAAGGCGGAGCTGTAATGCTTCCGCAGACGGATCCAGTGGGAGTTGACGCGCGTCAGATGACGGAGCGAAGCGGAGAAGGACCGGATACGCATCCAGTGGAATCCCTGCTTAAGTGTGCGAGAAATACCCGGATGTATACTATATCAGAAAAAAAATAAGAATGCATTATGGGGCATACTAGTCACACTCAAACGCCCCATAATGCATTGCGATATGTAGGTATGTATTAAGTCCTGGAGGCAACAGACGGATCGTCTTCGGAGTCTGCGGGCAGTCAACATTTTATTGTATTTGGGAAGTTACTGATTATAATATTATTAATATCATAAATGTTAAATCGTCTTGAGGCCGGCATTCAGCTAAAAATCAGCCACTAGCAAACTTACCGTTTTCAAAATGAAAGCATCTTTTATTATCTCCAATTAGTTCTTTAAAGCTTTTGTGAATTGGGCTCTTGTTTCGGAGACGACTGGAAGTTTCTTCGTTAGCATAATGGCGCACATAATGGAATGTCTGAAATATCAAAATGAAATTTGTATCCGTGTGGGGTTTTTTTTTGGCTCAATTGACCACATTTTGGTATTCTACATGGTGACTTTCTCGCCTGAAATGTTCTCTGAACTTTCAAATGTGGCGGATCAACGGAGATTTGATAGCCTGGTGTGCTTCCGATTTTTGTTGTCGGAGGTTTTGAAATGCATCATGGGAAACAGTAGTATACTACAGTTGGCATTCTAATCATACTTATAGTATGTAGTATACAGTATACAGTATATACCCATAATTATGTAGTATGTAGTACATTAGTATGCCATTTCGGACACAGACAGAGTCTCTGGTTGCTGGGCTGCCTATCTGAAGCGAATAAAAAGACACAATGAATTGACCAACGTTTATTTTCATTTGATTGTTTTGATTCTTTGATAACCTCAGCCCTTAATGAAAACTAGCAATAAAGACTCAAAAGATGTCTTAGGATGATTTGAATTCTATAAAAACTTGATAAAATTATTTGAAATTTGAAGGGATAAGTACCAAGACCTGGTGTTGATGCTTTGCCTTTGTGAACATATGTAATGTATTGGTTAAAGGCAACAAGCAATGTTAGTGTTACATAATACTAACATTACTAGTGGTCTCACATAAGGGACTTTGCTGGCCATGCTGCGAGACAAATGATTTCCTCCTTCCAGACAAAGTCAGTAAAAGCAAGGATTTTCTCATGGTGTGGGGTATGTTGAGAGTGATTTGTGATTGGCTGAGAAGAGTATTATGGCCACCTTAATCTATCATCACAAATGATATATAAAGTATGTGCAGATGCATCGGTTTAACATCATAATCTACTCTTTTCATAAGGAGTTATTGGTGAATGAAGATGTTTATCTGTGGTATGAAATCATTTTTATAGTGATCTGCAGCACACCTTCTGTTTGTTACCTCCAAGGAGCTTATGTTTTCCCAGAGTGTGATCCAGGATCTTTTTTTAAAGGTTTGCTAACATTACCCAAAAGTGCAGTTTTTCACATTTTTGTCAATAACACATGCTTACACTGTCGAAGATGCCTTGGCAAAGTTTGACCTTTAAGAGCACTTCCAGATAGTATGAAATATTTCATTACATTGTAGCATGTTGGGTATTCTTTGTGACTGTTGATGTGTTGAATTTTCAGTTTTCTGCCTGCTGAATCAAATCCAAAGAACAATTTCCATAGTTAATATTTAATTTATAGACTGGTTTAAAAACCAAACCCTGGATTAGTATGTGGATATATTTAGCTGCTTCTGCAAACAGCTCAAGCACAGGCTAAAACAATGAATGAATAACAAAACTGAGCTCTAAATAGACTGTAGTACTACAGGGCCATACGAAAGAGCCTTAGCTTGTGTAAAAGTTAGCCCAGGTGTGGCCATTGTTGCTTGGAAATGTGGATTTTTGATTGGTTGGTCAATCAACCAACCATAGAGCCATGGAGTTAATTCACCTCCTCTAATGCTCCTACTGTCTCATGTTTTCTTCCAGACTTCAGCTGGGTCGCCATGACGAGCGAGGAGTGTCCTGTGCCGCTGGGGAGCATCTCCTCGGCCGGGCCAGGGCAGAGCGAGGAGTACTGCTCGACGCACGCCGACGACATCATAGAGGAAGTGGGACCTGGTGATGATGTCAGCATCGGCAGCGACCTCAGCACGCTCGTGGTGCCCTTCCCTGAGCTGGCACCTGTGGTCTTCTTCTGCCTCAAACAGACCACCTGTCCTCGCAACTGGTGCATCCGGATGGTCTCCAGCCCATATCCTTTTGATCAGTGCTGGATCTGACCTCAGAGATAACCTTCCTCATGTCACATCAACCTTCTCTGACCCTCATTTTTCACCTGTCTGCCTATCATCTCCATGTGCGGGCGTAACGATGACGTCTGACTAAGATTTCATCTGCTTGAAAGATCAGCCTTTTTGACCCCTCTCTCATGTTCCTTCCTCTTTAATATCTCACTTCATCTCCAACATTTTACAAATATGAACAAATTTCTTTCTACTTCCTTCCATCCCTGTTTTTTCTCTTTTCTAAAGTGTTAATTTTGTTGACTAATTCTTTTCGTCAGTTTTCATTAATAACCTTTTTTCGTCTGACGAAAACTAGACAGTAACAAACAAAAACAATAGCACATGGACAAAAACTCAAACTAATAAACTGATATTTTCATCACCATATAAAACTAGACGAAAATGTCTGACAGACTTAATCCAATCAGACCTAATTTGTTCGTGTAGAAAGTAGAGACAAGTTAGGAATCTATCCAATCACAGCTACTTTGGTTGTGTGGAAAGGTCGGATGAGTTCAGAGGGACATCCAATCACAGCTGCCTTAGCTTGGTGGTGGTGGGATAAGCTGTGGAGCGATCCAATCAGAGCTGCTCTCTTTATGAATTGATATATTCATGTAGAGCAGGTTCACTGTTTATTGTCAGTTCTGGTATTGTAACTGAGATGCTCTGCCAGGTTGCCTAAATATAGGTGACTGCATTTCACACAAAAGGAAAACTTGTTTCTGTTCATTTAGACATTCAGACTTTAAGAACATTCAATAAAGGGTTAAAAGATGTTTAATTTATCCATACGTTAAACATGACTTCAGAAATCTGAAGTTTCTATGAGGAGTTTTTAAGTAATTACCAAAAAGTCTCACTTTTAGATATATGCCTGATCAAAATACACACTTAAAGATGAGTTTTATATCAAAATAGGTTATCTATAAATGCTTCTCCTTAGCTTGGCGGTCGGGTCAGACAGGGCTGGACTGGCCTGGATACTGAACTTCAGGAACAAGACAATTAAAACTAGAGCAAATTAATATTATTCAGACACATCTTAGAGCACCGGGCTGTAAGTAGCCATATATAGCCGGCTACAAAACTAGGATACTAAGTTTCCAAAAATTGCTTGTTGTCACACATCAAAAACTACCGCTACGTAACTAGAAAGAGATACATTACCCCGGCGCTTTACATCCTGTAAGTTGTTGAAAAAAGAAGTTGTAAAGCAAAGCAGAGTTCTGAGGAAGGTCCGAGCTGCATGTATTAGCATCACAACAAACGCACGCTTTGGCTTGGGTCACTTCTTTACGACAGTCACCGTGCATGCTCATGGGTCGCAGAGTCTTTATGTTGGCGGAAATAGATTCTCCTCATAGCATCTTTAAGGAGAGATAAAAAATGCCTTAAACTTTACACTTCATATTTTGTCGACTAAATTGACAGTATATAATTGACTTAAACTAGACTAAATTTAAAACAGTCTAAAATGGCTAAATCCTGAAAAAAACTGAAAGATGTTTTAGGCAAAAGACTTAAAGTTAAACAAAATTAAAAGGGCTATCAGAATTAACACTGCTTCTCTTTTTTTTTCCATCTCATCCATCAGCCTGTTTTTCTGCCTCTAACTTTTTTATCATCCATCTTAACACCAACAGCCCTCTTCTCAATTTTAAAATTTGGATTTGCCGACAGAGCAGCAGGAGATCAAAAAGTCTTCTCAAAGTAAGTTTGCTTTACATCTCCATACAGCGACCACTGCAGTAATCAGTCTGCTCTGGAAACAATACAACTGTATGTGTGTGTGTTTCTGGATGTGTGTGTGGTTTAAGTTTTTTGCCAAAGACTCAGCAGTGTTCAGTCTGCTGACTGCACTGATGGCGGCGTTGGGACTGAGGATCATCCTTCCACATTAGGGACACACAGGACCACACTGCGCTGCCTGCCGCACTGCTGCAATAACGTGTGTGAGGGCGTGTGTGTGTGTACACCAGTGCAATATGGGATTGGTCTTAGTGACGCCCAGCAGTGCAGAGCTGTGAGGATTATGGGAAGGCGTCTCTGTCTGGTGGTTGGTTTAAAAGGACTCTTGCAGATGTTGGTATGCTGCAGCTTCCTGTCTTTGCATCAAGTGAAATGATGGAAAACTTTGGAATTTACCAGAAGTGTTAAAATGACCATGAATAATCTATCAGTCGTACAATAATTACAGCCTTGGGACACTTTGGTGTTTATCAGCTGTCTCTGCCTGTTAGTGATGCTCTGCATGCCTCCAGGAAAAAGGACCTTCTACTTCTTTCAGGTGTGACTTTCAGGGTTTATTCTAATGTATTCTTGGATTTCACTAGACCAAGAACATATTATCACATCAATCATTTCATCACTACAAATTCCCACATCTAGCAGTTCATGTATGCAGTACAAATGCACATATTTTGCCTTAAATCAGATTCACATACTCATATTGTGGACTGACACAGTTTGTCAACAATCACTAATGTTAAAAAATGTAGTTTTCATAAACAGACATCTCCTGATTGTGCTGTATTCTCTCTGTTTGAGTGCAGACAGCTTTTATTATTATTATTATTATTATTCATTGTTGCCTTTTTTCGCTCTAAAGCATTTTTGCCTGTGAGTCAGTGTGCAGGGTAGAAATGCACTAAAGTTCAGCCAAGATACTGCCCTACTGCTCTGTTGGAGCTCCCTTCCCCACATGGGCAAAGTTTGCTCTGATTTGGTTACAGGTCAACTCTGTGGTTATTAGTCAGTTCTGCCTTGCTCTATGCCATGTTGTCAATAGCTCTGCATTCATTCCAACATCTATGTTCTGCAATAGGCTTGATTACCTGAAAATAATGATAACTTATGTAGAATTTCTATAAGGGGGCTGAGTTGGATGGAAAAGCAAGGCAAGTTTATTTGTAGAGCGCGATTTGTACACAAGGTAATTCAAAGTCCTTTACAGAATAAGAAAAATCCTAAGATAAGATCCTTTTAGTCATAGGCAGAGTTAAATAGAGCTGTTCTGAACCTAGATTTGAACATCATCAGAGTAGAGGCCTGTGTCACATCTTCAGGAAGACTTTTCCAGATTATAGCCGCATAAAACTGAACCCTGACTCCCCATGTATAGTCCTGACTCTGGGCACCAGCAGGAGGCCAGTCCCTGAGGTCCTCAGATCCAAGATGGTTCATATGGCACTAACATGTCAGAGATGTACTTTGGTGCAAAGTAGGAAAAGACAAAATAAAAGGTGGATTTCAGGACGAAGGTTGTGTAAAATCTGAATAGATTTGTAGATTTGTTTATTTTTAAAAGATGGGACAATACATGTTAATGGACTTATAAATGTAAACATTTGAGATTATAGCTATGTGGCTAATTTCCATCTCTAGTCCCACTGGCAGGTTGGTGTTGTACAAAACATTTATACACAATAAACAAACATAGTTGATCATCAAAAAAACCCCAAAAACATTTAAGCCAAGGGGCTGGTTAAATTGCAAAGTGCTAAAGTGTAAAGTGCATTATTGTATTGCAAATTGGCCAAAAATAATGAAGTGCTATTTTGATTGCCTAATGCATCTATTGCATTGCATAGAACCACTTTGTTTTGTTTACCTCCTTACAAGCACACCCACTGTGGTTTTGTTTAGTTTCATATTTATTTCTTTTGGAAAGTACATAAAATGCTAATCTAAGTCTACAAATAGATAGCGTAAAACCATGGGGGAAAAAAAGTGACTACAAGCACACAGGACTATTAAGAGTTGCTGAAGAGTTTATCTGATGACTGTAGGCAGAGCCAGGCTAACACTACCCATTGTCTCCCAGTGTTTGAGCTAAGCTAATTAGCGATGGGTGAGCTCTGCCTGTTTCTTCCTTGTTACTGCATGCACAGTCAAAAGCATGGCGTCTATCTTCTTGTCATGGACTTGGGAGTTAGACAAGACACAAAAAGAAAACAGAAGAGTGGGTGTATCCCTTTAAGTGTTCAGAGGTACTTTGTAACCAAAATATGTCAGATTGGGATGATGGTCCAGAACTGATAAACATCGAGGTAGGCCATAGTCCTATATTTTTGAACTAATAAATAAAAGAGAAATGTGATGAGGAGTCCTGAGGAGGAGACGGGTGTCTGCAGTCAGACAGACAAAGCGGACAGTCAGACTCTCTGTTTGCCTTTCAGACTGAATCTTTGATGTTTGGAGGAAAAGAGGTTTCTGAAGGATTTTCCACTGCTTGCTAATGGTTGAGCTCTGCTGCTCTCACTTGGCCCGTCGCCACAGGGTATACATACGCACACACACACTACACACACACTCTCCAAATCTTATTTCACATCGCCTGAGCTTCTCCTGCAGCTCATTGGTTGGTGGACACCTGAGGAGACTGTAAGCATGTTAAAGAGAGAGTGTGAGAACAATCTAAGGAGAGCTGCGGAGGGGGGTGAGATTAACTTTGTGTTTGATGGTTGGAGGGAGCGTTTTCTTATTGCGCTGTCGTTAAAGTGATTTCTCTCTTAAACATTACAGCTGGAGCCTCCTGAACCCACTGTAACAACAGAAATCCACAAAAACAGCTCTGCCGTGAGGTGTTACTTCTGCTCACTGCTGCTCTGTGAGCGACTTTTTTATTTTATCTGCCATTTTCACAGTAAAACTGCCTCTTCTTGCAGGCTTTATTGAATTTTACTCAAACCTCCACTTTTAAAGGACTCTTCTAAGATTTATGCCTAAAGAATTGACTCATCTACTGTCTTTTTACGTTTCATTTAAAGAATTTTCCTAATTCTCACTAGGGCTGTGCATCTTTACATGTCTCACCAATCCATTAAATCATGATGATTAAATTAATATTTCAATTTGGTTACATTGGGATGCATCACAGTGGGTCTCTTCTTCCTGTGGTTGGTTTTTCATTCACGTTCAAATCATGATGCCTCAATTAAAAGACTTACACATCCTGTATACCCTCCACTGCTTCGCTGTTTGCTCTTTTTTTGATAAAATGCATTATGTTACCAGTAAGGGATGCAATGATGTTGTGAGCTTTAGTGTTAGGTTTTTACTTTTGTGGTGGCTGGCGATCATGATGCAAAAGGCAATTTTCCACTGTGTTTTAAACCAATGGACAATGAAGTCTTCTATTCTATTCTATTCTATTCTAATCTATTCTATTCTATTCTATGATTCCCAATGAAATATTGAAAAAAAATTATAGTTCAACATCAAGTGAACTGGTAAGCTGCAGTGTTTTTGGTTTTGCAGACACTCTTCTATTCATTGTTGCCCTTTTCTCGGCATTTGCTCTTCTGAATTTGTGCCTGTGAGTCAGCACACAGGGAGGAGTAAACTTTTGCTACTTGTAGAGATGCACTAAAGTTCAGCGAAGATACTGCACTACTGCTTTGCTTTGAGAGGACAGGCAGCAATGTGCAACCACACACAATCTGAGGGACCCTCGATCCTCTTATTGGGGATGTGAGTGGGGGTGAAGATCATCCAACATTTGCAGGACCTGAAATTGATCATGTTTGAGAACATCAATGCTGCTATGGAGCCTCCAGGGCAGTGTTCATTTTGATAGCACTTTTTAATTTAGTTTTAGGTTTAGTCTTTTGCCTAAAGCACAGGTGTCAAAATGATTCAGTGAAAGAGGACATATCATGCTTGTTTCTCCTTTTCACTATGCCAGACTAGGATGCCTGTAAAGCATTTCTGCCCTCAGTACAAGTCATTTAGTTCCTTCATTGCCCCACAATAGCGTTCTCAAAATCCTCATTTTAGGCCATTATGAAGCGCTTGTTGAAACGCTTGGTCTCAAGGATGACCTAAAGTTACCTCGCAACGTCACAGCCCTTTGTGCTCTGATTGGTCAGTTCTATGGGGGGTAGAGCCAGCTTGTCCTTCTTCTTCTACTGTATTTTCCGGCAGGCTCAAAGCAGCGACTGCGTATTGAGTCCCCCTACAGGCCAGAGCTGGTAATGAGGGAGTGTGAGCGAGGGAGCTTTATACCCCTGCTGCTGGATGTGTTCCTCAGTGAGGGTTTGGGGCTGACGGACATCACAGAGGAGGAAGTGTTTTATCAGATTACTCCAATAAAAAGAAAGGTACCTCGTGTCGTCATGACGTTTGAAATCTCGGACATCTCGCAATGACGTATTTTCAGAGGCATCAAATCTTGTTCTAGGATATCAGAAAAAAATACAATATCTCATTTTTTGAAAATTAAGGGGGTTTAAGGTCTTGTTTTCAAATTTATTGTATTATATGTAAGTATTAAATCATGCATCAGCATGATATGTCTCCTTTAAGCCCAACTGTGGCTGCAGGTTTTCATTCCAATCAAACAAGACCACAACTGATCCAACAAATCAACCATGTAAAGACAATCCAGTTCATTGAATAATTTGCGTCTGGTGTGTTCTTGCTTGGTTGGAATGAAAACCTGCAGCCACAGTGGCCCTTTACTGGATCAGTTTGACACCCCTGGCCTAAACCATCTTTTCCTTTTAGTCATAAGTAAGTCATCCAGCTTGTTTTTTATTTTAGTCTAGTTTTAGTTGATGAAATCACACAACAAATCTGCTGAAAATTTTGTCGATAAAAAAATAAAGTCTAAGGGTCAGGCATGTTTCGTGTCTCCTTGAATTTCTGAAGTCATGTTTTACACTTGGATAAAATGAAACATCTAATAACCCTTTATTGGATGCTAGTAAAGTCTGAATGTCTAAATGAACAGAAACAAATGTTCCTTTTGTGTGAAATGCAGTCACCTTTATTTAGGCTACCTGGCAGAGCATCTCAGTTACAATACCAGAACTGACAACAAACAATGAACCTGCTCTACATGAATATATCAATTCATAAAGAGAGCAGCTCTGATTGGATCGCTCCACAACTTATCCCACCACCACCAAGCTAAGGCAGCTGTGATTGGATATATTCCTAACTTGTCTCTACTTTCTACACGACCAAATTAGGTCTGATTGGATTAAGTCTGTGTCAAACATTTAGTCTCGGTTTAATTTGTTGTTGTCACTTACAGTTCATTTTAATTTCAGCTTTTGTCCATGTGCACTAGTTTTAGTCAAGTTTTTGTGATGGGACAAAAAGGTTGTTGACAAAAAGTATGACAAAAATAATTAGTGGACAAAAAATTAACACTGCTCCAGGGTGCTGTAACAGAGCCTCATTTTATTAAAATGCTTCAGCACAAAAATCAGGTTTTGTTGTGGGCACATAAACCGTAAACACATCGGTATAGTGCATCAAATTCAGCATTAGATGTCAATCCTTTCCTTCTTGTAACCTACTGATCTCTGTAGAAGGAATAATCACCTCCATTGACTCCGAACGGCTGTGAAAAGCCACCAAGATTTATTTAAAAGACTATTAGTGAAAAATGTCCATTTTAAGATCTTGAGATGTTGGCTGCATGGATGTGCAGCCAACTATTTTGTAATGCTGTCATATCAGTTTGGACCAAAATCTCCATAAAACCATAAAAGCTAAATTTGTCACCAGGAATTTCTGGATTAATATTCTGATTGTTATAAGAATTGGCTCCACTGTAGAGTTCTTGGACAGGATCTTCAGTTTGAGAGCTGTAAAATTTTACAGTGTTTTATTTTAGGATTGAGATGCATCTCATTTTGCTCTTGCAACGTGAGGACAGTATAGAAACTCTCTTAATGACTCTCTCACTGGAAGCTGGGTTGGACAATCTTCAGGTACCCAGGTACCCTGACTTTACCAGCTTGCTACTAGATTGCTTTTACCTTGGATGGGATGTAGCCCCGATCTTTTCACATCTGAGGTCCAAGTAATTGGGGTGCACCATCATTCGTGTAGCCTTACCTAGTCACTACTCATTTGTCTTTCATCATCGGGGATCTCATTACAGCCACAACTTCGGGCAGGTCCTAGCAGGTACCAGTCATGGTCCAGTCAAGGCACAAGTTAAAATTAGATTGGCTTCATCTGTACTCGAGCCTGAGCCTGTCTTCTCATTGGTTAGTAAATGTGTTTGATGGTTGAAGCAAAGGCTTTATTTTCATAGATAAAATGTTTTTTCTTTCTTACATCAGCAAGCGGATAATAAAACACCACTCGATGACTGTACCCAGAGCTGTTCCTTCTGCCGTCTTTGTCTGTGTGTGTTTGCAGGCACTGCTGAAATGTGAGTGCCTGTGTGTGTGTTTGTGTGTTTGTGTGGGATGGCATTATCTTCTGCGGCTTTGTGCCTGCACTCTTGTAGGAATAGGAAGATGTTTGTGTGTGGGACTTTGGTTGGAGCAGGAGTTTTTCAGTCTGATGTTTGGTGCACTGCAACAAGCATTTGTACCCGATTCAGTGAGCGTATCGATCGAGCTGAAGCAGACAGAATACTGTATTTATAAATATTGTACTGACCACACATGAGCACGGAGCAGAAGAAAGACCCTGAGATCAAAAATACAGCATCAGACGGGATGGTGGGTAGACATGATGAGGCTCATTTTAGCGTCATCATCAGCGTCCTCATTGTGATGGTGCGAGGTGTCTGTTTTTGTGCAGGGGTAATAGCTGGTTGTTTCATCGTCTCCCACCGATCAATACTTCAGTGCAGCACACAGAAGCTGTAGAGGCCTTCAGTGACACACACACACACACACGAACACACTCTCGCACACTGATGCTCTCCCACGCTCGCCTGCAGCAGAGCACCTGGAGCACCTCTCCATGCTGCACCCCACACACTTCTTCTCCCCGTCCCTATTGTTCCTGCTCTTCACTCTCACGGATCAACCCTTCTCCTTCTCCGTAATTGTTCTGGTGCAGCTTTTATTAACGTATTTTTAATATTTGACTTCATGATCGTCCTGGAACGACGTTGTAGACTGAATCAGTTTCCTCTTTGTTAATTCATCCGTATCACTTCTCTCCCGTCCTTTTAAATTTTGCTCCATTGTTAAACTGTACTGACCCCTCTTCTCATTTTCTGTAATATTCTGAAATCTCATTTTTAACAAATTCTTGCACTTCTTCTCTTGCCTCCAGTTAAAAGGCAAAATCTTATTCCACCACCTGTGATCCCCAAACCTAAAGCAGGTTTGTACAAACAACATTCGTATGAAGTTGGGACATGATGTAAACATAAATAAAACAGAAAACAATGATTTCTCAACCTTTTCCAACCTTTATTGAATATAATCCACTTCTAATGCACTAAAAAACAAGATATTTAATGTTCAAACTGATAACCCTGTAATCTTCTTTGCAGATATTTACTCATTTTGAATTGGAACAAGGGAGTGTTTATCACATCACATCACCTTTCCTTTTAACAACTCTTATTCTTGCTTGATGGACGACATCAGTCACTCAACAGTCGTGTTTTGCACTTCATAATGTGCCACACACTGTCAGTATGAGACAGGTGTGGACTGCGGGTCAGTGTGTGGTTAGTCTTGTACCTGCACTCTTTTCCTCTGAAGCCTTGCTTTTGAAACACAAGCAGAAAGTGTCTTGGCATTTCTCACTGAAATAAGCAGGGATGTCCATTAAAAGAACGTTGCTTGTACGGCAGCATGTTCCTCCTGAACCTGTATGTGCCTTCCAGCATTAATGGAGCCTTCACCGATGTGCAGGTTACCCATGCCATGGGCACTAACTGAACTCTTCTAATCTAACTACTGTTTAGCACCCTAGCTTGCTGTGTTGTCAAAAGTCAAGGTTGTGGAGTTTTGCTACTCATTTTCTGCTCGTGAATATCTCAAGGAAGCTTTTAGGGATTTCTGTCGAATTCTTCATGTTTGTCCTCTCGCACTGGGAGATGATTTGATACATTTGGTGGTCATAAGTAAAAATCTTTTCAGACTTCGCTCCTGAACATCAAATCTCTAAATGCTTCTTGGGGTTTTCTTTTTTATTATTATTTTGCACAAACTTCTTTTTTATCTCAAGGACAAAATGATTTTTGGGAAATAGTCAAATATCTAAAGGCAACAGGATCCTGCCTTGCCTTCAATTGTGACATGTTAAAGGATAAGTTTGGTTTCTACAGCTTTCACATTGTTTATAGAATGAAGTAGAACAATATACTCACCCAGAAGGCTTTCCTGATCCAAACGGTGCTTCGGGAGATATTTAGATCCAAAATCGAGCGGCGGACATCCGTATAATGGTAACACATAGGGAATGTATAGCACTGCTCCTAAAACTGCATTAATCATCCAAAAACTCATTAGTTTCACCAATATTTCATCATGGTCTGCTCGGGCTACTCTCCCATAACAGTCTGTGTCGCTCCAGACATGTCTTTGTGACTGTGCTGACCTCTGAACTGAACAAGAAGAATGTTTGCCTCTACGCATGCACAGTACGGCTCATTATTTCAGGGGAAGACCGCCGGCTACACAACAACTTTCTTCTTCCAGTTTTGTGCAAAATGGACGAATATCTATCGGATGAAGATGTTGTGGAGGAGAACTTTGAATATGATGGGTGTCCTTACAGTTTCGAGCCAGAGTTTACAGATGAGGAGCTCATCTAAAGGAGGACGCGGAGGCAGAGAGAAGAACAGCTCTCCAGAGTGTACTGCGCATGCGTGGAGGCAAACATTCTTCTTCTTCAGTTCAGAGGTCAGCACAGCCACAAAGACATGTCTGGAGCGACACAGACTGTAATGGAGGAGCAGCGTGAGCAGACCATGATGAAATATTGGTGAAACTAATGAGTTTTTGGATGATTAATGCAGTTTTAGGAGCAGTGCTATACATGCCCTATGTGCTAACATGTTTGGATCAGGAAAGTCTTCTGGGTGAGTATATTGTTCTACTTCATTCTATAAACAATGTGAAAGCTGTAGAAACCAAACTTATCCTTTAAATGTATTCTTTGGGCATTTTTGTGCCTTTATTGATAGGAGAGAGACAGTGGATAGGCCCGGGAAAGGGGGTGGGAGAGTAGGGGAAGACATCCCGCAAGCTGGACAAAGGCAGGACCCGAACCCAGACCAGCAGAAGCAAGCCCATGGGGTGCCTGGTTGCTAACCACTCCGCCAAACCAGCAACCCTTAAATGTGACATGTGGATTATTCTTCAAATTTTTTCAAGCCTAGAACAAATGTCTTTTCTTTTTTTTTTTTTAATGTATTTTTGGGGCATTTTGTGCCTTTATTGATAGGAGAGAGACAGTGGATAGGCTTGTGAAAGGGGGATGAGAGAGTAGGGGAAGACACTCTGCAAACTGGTCACAGGCGGGATTCGAACCTAGACCGGCAGAAGCAAGTACATGGGGTGCCTGGTTGCTAACCACTCCGCCAAACCAGCACCCCACAAATGTCTTTTCTGATTTGATGATGAACTGATTAAATTGGGTAGTGTGAGGTCAGAGGAGAAGTAGCCCACAACTTTCTCTCTCTTGAAATATAGACCTGAAGGAAACATGAATCTGCCCTGAGGAAGCTCTAGATGATGATCAAGAACAAACCAAGAGCCAAGGTTGGGTGTTATGACTTATTCTTCATGTTATCAAACACTTGGATGATGAATTGCAGCTCTTCTTTAAAATTCCACTGTATGGACTTTACAATCACAAATAATTCCATTAGAAGTCCATAATAGGAAGCTGCATGATGACAGTGAGTCTCATTTTAACATGTCTTTTCATGGTTCTGTCGTTGCTGGGACTGAAATATTCTACAAAGGACCTCACATCAGATACTGAGCAGGTTCATCTCTCTTAAATGAGCAGATGAGTGTGTGAGCTGTCTGTCTGAGAGCGAGCAGCATGAGTAACTGTTGACAGGTCGGCTTTCACTGAATGCAGATAATTACACTATCAGAGGTGTAATGGGAGTGCGAGTGACCTGACATGTTCTCGTCCTGTTCTCCAGAATAAAGAGCTCATGGGAGACATTCTTCACTACCGAGGAAGAAAGACACAGAGGGGTGGCAGTCACGTGCAACACAAATAGTTGGTTTTAATCTTATTTTATTCACTTGAGAGGGTAAATCTAACATTCTACACATATTTTACTTGTTATATTTCCTGTACTTAAAATTACAACACTGAGATTTGTCTTTATGGGAACTTTGAGAGAAGTTCAGTTCAGAGCACAAGTTTGAGAAATGCTGTGAAGTAAGAACTCAGCCACAAACAGAATCTTTAATAGAAAGTTTAAGTCACAGTGAATGAGCAAACAAAAAGATAAATGCAGATAAAAAGATAACCTCCCCAACAAAGGTAAAAATGTAGGGTTATTTTGTTTCACCATTCATTATGTAGAATTTTTGCCAGCCTTTGTCTGTCTGTCTTTCTCAGTGCCTGGTAACTTAAAAAAGTTCTTAATGGATTTTGTTAAAATTTTAGTAGGTATCTCATCACAGCCTAAGGTGCCGTACCATACTGTCCTCTCCCGCTTACCCGTGGTCGGGTCGTGGGGGCAGCAGCTTAAAGGAATACTACACCCAAACAACGATTTGGCCTCATTTTCTACTCACCCTCATGCTGAACAACACTGTGGAGTAGTTTTGGAACATCTAGGATGCAGCCGGAGATCTGTGGGGATCCTCGCTGTCCACTGATATTGATATCATGACTTCGGACAGAGCCCGAACAAACAGTGTCCTTAAAAGTCCACAAAAAGTCGGCAATATTCCTCCATACTGCTCGTGCGCTGTAATCCAAGTGTCCTCAGCGGGTAACGTCCACCATTTACTCGAAACGACATCATTTAGCACATGTTTATAGCCTAAACAGTACTACTTCACATTTCAATGATACACTTACGGGTGCCTACGGGAGCCGCGGCTGACCAAACCAAAGGAACGCGCTCTCTGCAATAACTAGGAGCGTAGAACAAGAAACAAGAACATAAGAAATCCTACATTCTGCTGACCCCTTTTGTGTCTGTCCACAGCTCCGTCGCTCACAGCAGAATGTGGGATTTTTTGTTCTACGCTGCCTACGCGGTAGGGGCTGCCTACCGGTGGGACGTGCCCGGAACACCTCACCAGGGAGGCGTCCAGGTGGCATCCTGACCAGATGCCCGAGCCACCTCATCTGGCTCCTCTCAATGCGAAGGAGCAGCGGCTCTACCCTGAGCCCCTCCCGGATGACCGAACTTCTTACCCTATCTCTTAGGGAGAGCCCGGCCACCCTGCAAAGGAAACTCATTTCGGCCGCTTGTACTCGCGATCTTGTTTGTTTGGTCACGACCCACAGCTTGTGCCCGTATATGAGGATAGGGGTGAAGAATGACCGGTAAATTGTAAACCTTTTTACCATGACGGACTGGTATTGTGCCCGCATTACTGCCGATGCCGCACCAATCCACCTGTCAATCTCCCGATCCATCCTTCCTCCACTCATGAACAAGATCCCGAGGCACTTGAACTCCTCCACTTGGGGTAGGATCTCGTCCCCGACCCGGAGAGGGCACTCCACCTTCTCCCGGGAGAGGACCATGGACTCGGATTTGGAGGTTCTGTTGTTCATCCCAGCCCAAGGTGGTGCTAATCAAATGTGGATCAAGGATATTATTTTGAAACATTTGTGAAAGCCTCTGGGAAATTACTTGTATTTTTAATTTTTTTATAGAATATCATTACCGAGTGTGTCATGAAGCATCCTCAAACATTTGAGAGAGACAAAGCTTCTCTAAGAATCAGAAAGTCTTTTGTAAAACAGTTTATTTTACAGTTAAGATGATTCCTCAGGACTGTGTGGGCGTAGTTTCTAGTATTTCAACAGGAAGTAAAGTAGTTTTGTTGCCTTTTAGTGGGCTGGACTTGTTTATTTATATTATTATTCACATGATAAATGATTATCTAAGCACATCAACTCTAAATCCATTTTTTGAGCTTCCCCAAAATGTACTGCTCAGATTTAAGAAAACCTGCAAAGATCAGTTCTGAGACTAAAGATAGTTAAATAGGATAGATGATATTTTTGGAGCAGTATCAGTACTGGCAAATGTTTTTCTACAAAGCTGATGATCGGTATTGACAGAAGTGAAAACTTCTGTTGATATTTACAACTGATATTTTGGCCATTCCAGTTGGCCGTAAAAATCCCTTACATGAGCTGCAATATTGACAAAATGTGCAATGCAACATGATTGTTCACCTCATCATCACACAGTGTCCACTTTTGTGAATCTGAAGTTTCATTCATTAAAAAATAAATTGTTTTTCTTGTTTCATATCTTTTTCTACAACAAAATGGACTGTTACAATGGAAGATACAGGTCAATTTTAGTTACGTAGAGACTTAATGCTCTCAACACAAAATATCAGCATCAATATTGGTGTCTGCAATAATGAGTTTAGAAATAACAGCATATTGGATATCAGCAAAAATCAAGTACTGTGCATCACTAATGTGTATATGATCATGAATATAACGATAAAGTTTTTGTTGAATTGTATTCCAGGAGCTTTAACATTATGCAATTGGCTAGTTTTACCTCATTTTTAATAATAGCTCAGTTAATGTTTGTACTCTCCAATATGTGCTGGTTTTTGCAACTTCAAATAAGATTTTACTTTGAAGGAGAAAATAAGGAAGTTCCGACTGTTTGAATAATAGTTGGAGAGAAAGGGGAGCTGAAGGGGGTAAAATGATTTGTTTGCAGATTATTTATAACTTTTAGTTTTTTTAACTTAAAAAAGGAGTAAGTGTCCACACTCCACATAACATGGGAGTAACAGGCTTGTGAGTACTTGCTGCATGTTTGTAAACCAGCATCAGAGACTCTTCAAACTGCAGGTGTTGCTCTGATCACATGTTGAGTAAATACTGCAGCTTTGATTTGTGGAGAGAGGCATCTAGCAGAGTTATGTAGATAATCGTTATATATTAAAGACACTCTGCTTTATCCCTTTCTGCATGCCATGATAGCAGAACTGTGTTCCTTCCTGACTTCCTGGAGACAGAGGTCAATATTCAATATGTGTGTGATAATCTTGCATCAATAAAATAACTTAATCTTGGGCAGAGACCTTTGTCATTGACTTTAGTTATGGTATTTCTTTACCCAGACAACAGGCATGTCTTGCATCACCATTGGTTAAAAAGATATGGAGGTATAATTTTTGGTCGGTATCACCCAGCTCTACTTTACGTCTGAGAACTGTTTGTATTTCAGAGAGGAAATGTGCTGGGGTGAGATTCTGCGATGTCTGGACCGAGAGCGTCGGCTGATTAATGACTCTGGGCGACGTCCTTTGTCTTCCTCGTCCAAACATCGTTCCAGTTGCAACCAATTACTCGCCTTCATTTTTATTCACTGAAATTTGTATTGTCCTGCCTCTCTCGTAAGCTCCCCTCCTCTCATCACTCCTTCGCCTCCTTCCTTTTCCTCCTTTTTGTCTGGATTTCCTCTCTCCCCTCGCATCATCTCGCCCTCTCCACTTCTGCTCTGATTGGCTCCTGCAGAGTGACCGGCCTCTGTGGCCCATGATCCTCTCCGGCTCTGACAGCTTGTTATCTCCATGGTGACTGATGGCTGAGGCGTTGCCGAGGCTCTCTTCTAACTACTGCTGAGGATGGAGCTCACACCTGGGACACATCGCCGCCTCTCGCTCACCTTTCCTGTTCCTTCTCCTTGCTGATTTCCTCTTGACTTTAATGTCCTTCGGTTTTCTTTGGTAGAAGTTGGAGAAGTTGCTCCTGGGCTCCGCTGTAGATTTATGTCTTTACTTCTGCAGCTCTTCCTGTGAGGTGTGCACTGTGATGGGTTTTGTGTTTGGATGTTGAATGGTTGTTCCACGTGTTTTGACAGATGTTCCATTAGAGAACATCAAACGTCTTTAAATCTCTGCAACACCGCGTCGTTCTTTCATGCTCTGCTTGTTCCCTTGTCTGTTTTCTGTCATTTCCTCCTTTTTTCTGCCTCTCCCCTCCCTCAATCACGACCCTTCTCTCCTGGAGATGTTGTCTTAAATTTGCATTCCTGCTCAAAAATGTGTGCTCCACTTATTTTAATGAGGCTGTGCTTCCTGTTTGAACTGTTGTCCTCTTACCCCGGGGAGAAGCTGCTTTTTAAAGAGGTGCAAACATTAATGAGACAAAGGACACATGAAATTATTAGAATACTAATGCTCATGCTTCCACACTAATCCCTCTGCTGATGTTAAAGCTAAGGCGGGGAATATGGACTTAAAATCACTGCTTGATTTTTTTCAGCGAGATTTCTATGCACATTATATCTCTATGTGAAACTGTCTATAGATGAATATCAGATGGTTGTCACAATACCAGAACTAGAAAAGGTCCCAAAGAGCGCAGACCTCCACCAAGATATAACGTGGATCACCACATCTGATATGAGGGCCATATATCTGCTAATGTCTGTCCATGTGGAGCAGTCCTCCATTGGCAATGCAAGAGAAGCTGGGTATTTAGTGAAAAAGGCTTGAAATATGTTGATATTAGTTTACAAATAAAGTACAACTCCTATAAGGTTGTAAGGGGGTGGAACCCTCACAGCAGCCGAGGAGGAATTATTGGCATTTGCCATTATAAACTTCATTGTTTTTTTTGTGATGTCAGTCTGTATTGGATCCCGATGAAATTTAATTTGACGATAGAGGTGTATTATATATATTATCGTGTACATTTTGGGGTGAATCCATCAAGTGATGTCACAGATATGGTTTTCCAAATACAGCCCAGTGTTTACTTATGGGATTTTTGGAAAATGTTGGGAATTTTGTATCCAGATAAAAATGCAGATCACCACCAAAGTGTAACGGCTTCTTCCTTGGACCAAACCACACCTTTGGTAAAATTTCTATCTAAATCCATCCAGTAGCTTTTGCATAGGCTTGCTAACAGACAAACACACAAACAGACCCTGGCGACAACACCACCTCCTTGGCAGAGGTAATCATACACTTTGATTTGAAGGGTGCACAGTAAAGAAGTAGATTTACTTGAGTGCTGACCGTAAATACATTTTTTGAGTACCTAACTTTACCTAAGTATTTTTTTAACTCTTTTACAGCAAAGACCAGGACTCTCTATACTCTCACTTTTGCAGTGGAGATGAGTACCATGTCCACCACTGATAGCGATGCTTGGCAACAAAATAAGGCTCCTAGAAACTCAGTATTGGATTTTTTTTCTGTATAAATAATCAAAAAACGCCGACAGACCCCACGACTGTTTCCCACTGGATGCATTGTGGCTGCAGTGTGCATTGATTTTCATTTTACAGAGCATTTTTAAGCTAAAGCTTCCGGACTTTAATATATTCTTAATAATTAAAGAGCTCAAAGATGATAACAGCCTATATCACAGCTTTTCTTTTAATAGCTCTACAATAAACAGTCTGGGGTGGCCTTTATGACTACCCCTGGATTTGCCCCTATAAATGAGAAAGAGGCTGATGGCCTACCTTCACTGTCTAACCTCTTCATTCAGCAGTAGATCAAATCTTACATTTTAGTGTCCAGCAACTTTATTTTTTTCTGTGGCAATTCAAAGGTGCTATGAGGAGAATCTAGTTCTGGCGACATTAAGACTCTGCTACCCATGAGCACGCGTGGAACTCGGAAATTCCTACTTCTGACTACAACTGGAACGCACCATAAGACCCAAGCTAAAGCGTGTTTGTTGTGATGCTAATAAAGTATGCAGCTCGGACCTTCCTCAGAACTCTGCATTGCTTTACAACTTCTTTTTTCAACAACTTACAGGATGCAAAGCGACAAGGTAATGTATCTCTTTCTAGTTACATAGCGGTAGTTTTTGATGTGTGACAAGAAGCAATTTTTGGAAAACTTAGTATTGTAGTTTTGTAGCCGGCTATATATCTCTACTTACAGCCCGGTGCTCCAAGACGTGTCTGAATAATATAAATTTGCTCTAGTTTTAATCGTCTTGTTCCTGAAGTTGAGTATCCAGGCCAGGCCAGCCCTGTCCGACCCGACCGCCAAGCTAAGGAATAGCATTTATAGATAACCTATTTTGATGCTTTAAAACTCATCTTAAAGTGTGTATTTCGATCAGGTATATATCTGAAACTGAGACTTTTTTTGTAATTACTTAGAAACTCCTCACAGTCCCTTTTAAGTGGACCCTGAAATACAGTTGGACCACTTCCATACTTTCTTAGTTTTGTACATTCCAGTGTGAGCCAGTTTTCAATACAACTTCAGTCTGTGCACATCGGGGATCGTTCAGTGTTCAGAGCTCCCAGTGCTCTCATTGGATGACTCTGACCTCCATGACCCAATGGTAGGAGACAGGACAGAAATCAAACCTAGTAGGCATTCTGTCCTGGAGTCAACTCCAGACTTATATTTTGTTGACACAAAATGACTTTTGGGTCTGATGGGGCCCCAAACTCTGTGATTGATGATAACTATGCTTGAATCATGTGGCCTGGCTTCAGTGTAGAGCTTTGAAATGCTTGCACATCTAAGTAATATTTCCCTATTTGAAACTTTTTGAATCTTTCATCTTTTTGCTGTAAGCATATCACAATCTTTGGCTGTCACTTCAAATGATATTTAATGAGCTTCAGTCCTGCCAGTTTATTTATTTGTTCTTTTTTAATCAGTTAATTTAACACCACACTCAGATGTAAGACAGTGTAAGACAAAATGTTTAATGCTCCTACAAAAGGAGTTGTCTCCTTCCTTTTCTCTGTTGATTACAAACAGTACATCTTAAAGTCTTTGTTAACTGTCTTGATCAACACAGCTCACTCCTATGAACTTCCCTCCTGTTTCACTTCTTCCCTCCTAACACTCACAGATAAAAAGAGAAACTGGAGGAGGTTTTTTTATTACTCTCTCCTCTCATTTTGTTTATTTCCTTTTACTGTAAAGGACACCAGAATTCCACACATTAGATACACTAATTTATCCTCCCTTTGAAAATCTTTCAGGATCAGATATGAGCATCCAAAGTGAATTTCTCCTAACAAACCTCCCTCAGAAGATGTTTTGCATTTCTAATGTGGTGTCACGTTAGTTTACCACACAGCCTGCTTCAGTTCTGCCTCCCTGTGCGTTTGTGAAGTCCTACGAGCCTCTGCAGCTCAGCTAAGGGCCCATCATGGGAGTAGTAAACTGAAAAATCCCTCTCTCTGGAGCTGTAAGCATGTTCAGGCTGCAACGATGACCTGATAGATCTTCCATAATTAGAACTGCCAAAATGATTTCGATATGTCCTACAACCAGGGCTGCATCAGTACAGTGCGAACAGCTCTGATGCCCTCATGCTTCTTTGGGATTGACTTTAAGGTCCCAGACTTGGCAAACTCAGTTTGATTCTGAAGTGGAGTCAAAACATTGTCAAATTCTTCTCTTGGTTTGGTTTTCTTTCATGCTGTACTTTTCCAGGCAGAACAAAGCCTGTCAAATGCTGCGTAATCGAGCCACCACCTACTAGTTTGGGCTGTAGCTGTGGTTCTTGCTCCTGCCATCCGCCCCTATGTTGCACTTTTCACCCAGAAATAAATAGCCAACAGCGAGCAATGACATCATTTAGATTGGAGAAGCTAGGCAGTATTTTGAGTGATGAAGAAAAGCTGCATGTCCACTGTGTCAGGTGTAGGGATGGGATTTGAAAATCGTTATCAGTTCCTTCAACTTTGTTCTGCATGCTTTGCAAAGCGAAAAATCAGATTTGCATCAGAGGCAGTCAGCAGAAATAACAACAATGAACTCTAAAATCCTGGCAGGCTGGGGGTAGAAATCATGGCTACTGAGAAAAGGGTCCTTACAAAACTTTAAGTCAGCAGTAACTACAGCAACTTGCAAACGTTTATCTATGCAGCTTGTCATTGAATATCAGAAGTGTCATGTGTTTGACATTGTTACCTCTGAAAGCCTGTTTGGGATCACTGGTCTGGTGGCACTTTGGTACTTTTGATCAGAGAGATGTGTAACCATATTCTGCACAGAGGCTGGTGGTGCTAGCAACGTTTGCCACATTCTGTAAAAGCTACTTTAGCTTTATTTATGTTGTGGTAATCAGACAAATTCAAACAGAATCCACCACCTTTTGGCTCACTTACCTCAGTGGTTCCCAAACTTTTTGCAGCCTGTACCCCTTCAGACTCTTGACCTTCAGCCATGTACCCCCCACTCTCATGCACTATAGCAGCTAGAAAAACAAATGTGTCTGTAAGCCTGCCACCACCCCCGCATCCCACATTTAACATGCATAACATACAAATAAAACCTCTTAAAATGAATTATTTCTGACTCACTAGATTTACCAGTAATGTCAGTGGGCAACATCGGTTCACTTTTGAAAAAGAAATGCACATTTCTGGAACACATTCATTTATGAACTTGAAGCTGTTACAAACTCACAGTTTGAATGAGAAGGGTGTCTGACTGAACTTACAGTATGTTACTATAAGAATCTTAGATAATTCAGGACAGATTTCCCTCTCCAAGATGCCTCACCAATCCTCCAGCCTCTCTGCCAACACTTCAGGCCTTTATCACATCTCAAAATGCAAACAGATGTCAGTTTGAACTTGAACTACTGAAACAGCTGTTTGAAACCTGACAGGTACTCGCGTACCCCCCACATCACTTTGCGTTATTTAGACCCTCTAATCAAAGTAATTTTACTCATGTCAGTTATTTGAGTAATGTCCCTGTGAGAGTCACATGACCACGCCCCTTCCATAAAATCTTCGTTCACTTTCACCGAGAGCGATGGACGTGCCACCAACATGGAGAAGACAATTTATCAGAGAACCTTGGAGTGGAGGAAACTACAGTCTCCGTTGTTTGGGTACATTTTGGATTCTGTGCAGAGGACACTGAGCAGAAAGAAGTCATGTGTGAATACTGCAGGAAGACAGTGTTGACGGCCATTGGTATCACCACTAATTTGTTCCAGCATCACATAAAGTAATCGTTCATTAATTGTAATCAAGGTAAGAGCTTTAATTAATTGTGATTTTGAGATTAGGTAAAATCATAGAGCCCTAGGGGGTACCCGTACCCCAGTTTGGGAATCACTGACTTACCTTGTTCTGGTCAGATGACTGTTACACCTGAAGCTAACTGAATTCTAATTTGAGCTGAGATCTACATTTTCAGGTGGACTAGAGGTAGCTTCTCCAGCCAGCACCACAGTTTGTGTGAGCTTTCACACCTCCTCAAATCTAGCAAGTTGTCCCAAAAATGTGAGTGAGAATCACTTTGGTCTGTGTGAAAGGAACCTAAGTGAATAGTACCAAAATGTGTTGTGCTTTGGTTCAGTAGGTCTTTGATGTGTTGGCATTATTACATCATCGGTACCAGATTTTGATTTTCCTGGTACTAGGAAGCGGTCTATTTTTCCCTGTACCAGACTGGACCCCTGATGCCTTCAGAGCCACCTTATTTCCACACGGCATAGATCATCCTCACAAGTATACCATACAGGTGCTCAAACTGCAAAGCATGTGAATGAATTTCAGTCATTTAAAAATATGGTTGCATACATATGACTCACATTTTGGATTTTGGAGTCATTCATTCAGCCCCACCACCCAATACAAACCCACCAATTTTCCTGCTGCTTGCATTGTTATAAATCAGGTTCATCACTTGTGTTTGAGTTTACAGCCTCTGTTTATCCTTGTGCGTCAGTTCATGCATACAAACATGCTTAATATGAGTTTGCGCGGCTGCTTTTAGATCGTGGATTATGCCGACGCTGTTGTAGTGTTGCAGCTATAATTGGGTTATGGGTTAGTTCAATGTCATATTGAGAAGTCTGGCTGACATTATCCACCTACACCATCAGCACTGCTACACGCCACTCTCCATACTGCAGCACAGAATACAGCAGTGCATATTTGGCTGAGCTCAGTCGCAGCGGGGCAGATTGATTTTGGAGGAAACACAGATAAATGTCAGTGGTGCTCAAACAGAAACACACACACTGATATACGCTTGTGTGGAAATATAAACATGTTTTTGTTCTCTCTGCCTGTTTTCCTCCCATCATCCCTTTCTGTGAGCCTTATTTTTGAACTTATAAAAGAATCATGTCTTCCTCCTTATGTCAGGTCAATTTTCATGTATTGCCTCCACAAACTGGGACTCTGGAGAGAATTTAATAAGTCATTTAATGGCTCCATCACCACTAACTGCAGGGTACATTTTATCCAAGTGAGTGCTTTGTAGTTTGCTTTTTCTCATCTATTATCCACAAAGAGCTATATAAATTGTATGAGTCACTCGGCGCTGCAGCCGCTCTGTTCTCCGCTTCCAACCTTCAAATAAACTCTCCTGAACACGTCGGAAACTTTAAAATTCTCTGCTCTCTTTGGAGAAAGAGCAGACCTACGCGATTCATGGAAACCGATTAGAATAGCAATAAGACTGGCAGGTGATAATGACCAACATCATATCTTTTTGTGTCAGACACAGAGCCTGACTTGGACCATGCTGAGATGAAACACCCTGATTGGTTTAAATTGAACCACGTTACTTACTTGCAGGTAGGGGTTTAAAATTATTACATACTAATGCAGAGTCATAAAAAATAGGTTAAGCTTCATCAGGAGTTTTTCAAAGAAGAAGAAACAACTTTTATATCTGAATTTCACAAAGTATATAGTGACTTAAGTTCCAATTTGTAACTAAACTTTGCATGTTTGACCTATTACTATTTGTTCATTTTGTTTGTGCATAGATTAGAAAGATGTATCATCAGCTAATTTGTTGTCTTTGTGGGCCGTCATAACTTTAGCGAGCTGCAGTGTTAAAGTCAGAAACAACTGTTTCAGTCTTGCGAACTTGTTTTTTTCCAAATTCATCCAGCAAAATTAACTTCACAAACAATGTTTGTTCCTTTTGTTTCAGTCCAGACAAACTGTCTCTCCTGCACACATCACATCCTGCTGACATGAGCTCTGTGAAAACTACTCAGGCTACAGCAGAAACCAGATCACACCTGATTTTCAGACCCCCATGCAGTGATGCCACGGTTCCCTTTAAAGCTGCAGTATGTAGAAAGCCAGAATACGGTTGATTTTTGAGTCTCATCTGAGTTAGGTTTTGTTTGTCTTAGCCCTGAGCCCTTCCTACCAGAGACCGAGTCTCTACTGAGCCGCTGCTGAAATTCACTGGTCCACTTAGCACAATGTTGAGTAATGTTCGAGTCACAGGTAAGAAAGGTTGGCTTTAGGTTGGTTACAATTAGCTGTGGTTAGCAGAGGACTAAATCAGCTAGACACAGACTTCAAATAGCTTCAACCATGCTCTTTACTAATGGTTAGCAGACAGCTAAACTGTTAGCAACATTCAACTTAGCTGTCTTAGCCATTTTTCATCTGCTTTCATGAAGTCTCACTACTCAACACAACTATCACCACAACACAACAAATGTTACAAGGCTATTCATTTAGCATCTTAGCTGTTGAAAAGAAGAGTGGCCAGCTCCGAATCCAACTTCAGACCAAGGCTATCCCACAGTTCTCTCCTTTTCTAGAATGCTCTGCCGATATTAACTTGACTTTTGCTCCTGTTATGGTCAGACTCTCTTTCATATTCTTTCTTTTCTAATTCTGTCCTCCTTTTTTGGGTTGCTTAGCCGTGTAAGCAGTTGTAGCCAATGCTGGAATAGTGATTTTACCTGGTGCACTGTCTGCCATTGTTGCTTGCTCTCTCCTTCTGCCGGCAGTTGAACAACCAATAGGAACGCAGTGGTCTGAGCTGACCTTTGATTGGTTGATGCACATCGCCCTGATCCTGATTTTTTAGAGGCTGAAACACCAGACCACTTGACGTACATTATGCTTGGAGGATGTTATGAAATTTTTACCCAATCTTACTAAAACAATGCTGCAGCTTTAAGTCTTCAGCACACCATGGTGCTCACTGTCATATCTAACCGTACAAAGCTCACAGCAGTTGATTCAGGGTCGCTTGACCTGCATGAATAATGAATAACCAAAAAAGAAGTTTGCTCAATGTGAGCATTTAGCCTAAAAAATCTGAAGTTTAATTCACAGAACACTCAAAATTTCAGAGGAGGTCTCTGTAATCCCTCCACCTCAAACAGGACCTCTTCTCCTCCTCTGATAAGAAAACTGAGTATTGAGGTTGGAGACTGTAAGAACAAACTCTGCTGAATAAAAACTTTAAATTTCATTAACAACCTGAACCCTCTGTTTAGTAAAGCAGCATTTTTAGGTAAATGGGTCCTCTAATTGCAGTGTATAAATTAGTGACAGGTCGCTGCGTAACCCAGCCTGAATCAGAGTTAAACTCTGGCTATAAAATATCTAAGAAGCACTCTCATTTTTTTTAAATTCTCCATTCATTCAGAACAGAATGTCCTTGGATCAGAAACTCCTGAACAAAAGCTACAAAGCTACTATGATTTAAGTGTGAATATGAGTTCTTTGGTTTTAACCAGAGGCTGCTTTAATGACAAAGACAGATAAGCAAAGCAATAATTATTCTACTCCAGATATTCATGTCCTCTTACTCCAGGAAGCTAAAAAGCCAGCAGACAGAATATCTAATAAATCAAAAGTGACAGTGAACAGTCTGTCCTCACTTTGTAGAATATATTTTCTCTTTACAGAAGACAGTCTGCTACTGTGTGTGCCCGCAGCCAATGCTGTGAGAATAATGAAATTCAAACTCCAGTTACATGCTTAAACAGCTGCCCAACGAGGGCAAGCTGCACTTTTACATTTATTTAAATGACAACAAGGTTATGCTTGAGTGAAGTGGTTTTAAGTGGAATTATTAATGAGAAGTTACAGAATTTACATTACAATTTGATTCATATTTAAATGAAATAATAATTAAATGTTACTGTAAATCTTATTAAACATCTGTTTAAAGCTAGGGTCTACGATCTGGAAACCAGTTTGGCTGTTGAGACAGATTTGAAAAACGCAGCCTGCCCCCCCTTCACTCACCCCTCCCCTCCGTGTTCCAAGATCCCGCCCCCCAGCTCGTGTCGCCTTCTAACAACACGCCCCCTCTGATAGAGCAAGAAGCTGGCCGGCAGAAAATATCAGCAGCAACAACAACTGAAAAAACAACTCAGAATGCCAGATTTCTCAGAGCTGAAAGTAACAAACACGACAGTCATCCCCCTTGTAACACACAGCGGTAGCCATTTCAATTGGACCGGCGGCAAAGCGGGTCTGGTGTCACCAGAGCAGAGAGCAGAGCCGATTGTGGGCGAGGATTTACCTTTCTCGGCGTGTCTTCACCAGCTCAGTTTACAATGCTAAAGATGCGTGGCTAACTTATGCTAAAATCTATTGACAGAGCCTACCCGCTCCGACCAACAACATTCAGTCATTAATCAGTACAGGCACAGACTAACCAGAGTTATTCAGCAGACATCTCCCACTGTAGTAAACAAAGCTATTACCTGTTTAAACAGAAATTCGACCTTTCAGTCCCAAATCATTCTGCAGCTTTTGTTGTATGATTCTCCAATGTTGAGTCTCCGTTGGGACCTGTATTGCTCATATTTCTTCCTTACTTCAGCCTTTACCTCAAAACTTTTACGTTTCCTTCCCTTCGATGTGGAGAGTAACAGAAATGGCCTCCCGGTTTCGGTGCTGGTCTTCTCCATCTCCATGAGGCTTCAGTAGCTGTGCAGCTAGCTGCTCACCGGTATATGAGGGAGGTAGTGGGGAGGAGGCGGGACCATGAGCAGGACGGTGCGAAGCAGGGGAGACAGGGGATTGGATGGACTCACGGACCAATCCAAACCGCGGGGAACGGCGGTTCGGATTGGTCAACTATTATGCTGCTTTGCAGCTGATATACTGAATGGATTTTTTTCATTCTTTTTGGTCTTTATATTGCGTAGATCGGACCATAGGACCATAACTGCCTTATAAACAGTGTTATTAAGATGTACCAAGCTTCCAAATCAATGACCATAGCTTTAAGTTTTAAATATGGATTGTCCAAATTGCTTCAACAAGAGTGTGTTACATTACATTGAGTGCAGTTCATTTTAATTGTTTTTTTTTGTGTCACCAAGGTTGCTTTCACACAAAAAGTGCAGTAGATTTGTCTCATCAAGAAGCAAAGTTTGCAGTTTTGGTCATTTTGTGTGGTTAGCTTTGACTTGAATTGAACTGAATGCTTTATTTTGAGCATGTAAAACAATAATCATGGGTGGTCACCATATACCAAAGCAACAACACAAAGAAGGTAAACTGCTTACAACATCTTGCGTGTGCAGCAAGTTGACTTGCTTGTAAAGGAGAGGGAAGAAGTATTTGATCCTACCTCTTTTATTACCTCTTTTATTATCTTGCACTTTGCCAAGTGGACAAATGCCTGTAAAGTGTGTTCATAGCTGGAGAGAGAAATTGCTTTTTATTTTATTCACACCAATGCCATTATCGTTTCTGCATTTTGATCCAGTTCTTTAATGATTTCTTTTCAGTCCCTGTGAATAGTCTGTGCTGGCAAAAGTTGCCCTCAACAGGCCTCCAGCGGCAACAATGTCAAACACATGTCACTCCTGAATTTCAGTGTCATGCTGCAAAGCTAAATGCCTCTTCAAGTTGGTGCTTCTTCCCACTTATTATTTTGCAGGCAGCATCTTTTTTTTTTAAAAATTAAGCCGCAATTTCAAACAGCTTCCATGTCCAGGCCGCCATGTTTACATATTTGCCTTCCATGTTGTCATTTCTGCTGACTGCCTCCATTGACAGCCTGATGTTCTTGATTTATAAGGCATGCAGAGTAAAGTGGAGGGAATTGAAGTTGGATTTTTTTTTAGCAAATTGCCCAATGGCTGATAAAGATTCCTTGATGGAGTTATTAATTTTCAAATTGATTGTTTTTTGTTCTTAACCCTATCTGTAGCAAAAGGAAAACACTGAAGTGCCAAAAACTGCAGTTCCTTGAGTGACCACTTGAGGCTGGCTGCTTTTTTTTTTTTAACAGTAAAAATAACCATCTTCACAGCCTGGTCCAATAATTGGCATCAGTCCAAATATTATGTATCTAAACTTATTAGAGAGTGGGTTTTTTTTTTCTTTTTAATGTCACGCCTTTTCTTAAAGGTGCTATAAGGAGAATGTATTTCCGGCGACATAAAGAATCTGCTACCCATGAGCACACGCGGTGACTGTCGTATGCTGCGTTCCAGTAACCTCGGAACTGGGAGTGACATCATCTCAACTTATCGGCTTTCCAGTTGAAGTTGGAAAAAACATGACAATCTACCAGGCTACTGTTAGCTGTTGTTAGCACGCCCTGCGTTGTTGTTCACAAATATCACATGAAGAATGTGATTATCACTATGGCAGCATTTTTGTAAATATAAATCCAACAATACTATGTATACAGCTGATCTAGAGCGACACACCCCAGTCAGAAGTGCAAATAAATTGATTATTACAGGAGCTAAATAACTGTTCACACTGGGGACATCCATCTTCGATTGTCAAGTCGGGGGTGGCGAGGTTTCACCGAGTTCCCAGTAGGAAATTCCGACTTCGGGGACGTTCCAGTTGCAGTTTCCTACTCGGAACTCGGAAATTCCTACTTCTGACTACAACTGGAACGCACCAAAAGACGTGACCCAAGCCAAAGCGTGTGTTTGTTGTGATGCTAATTAAAATGCAGCTCGGACCTTCCTCAGAACTCTGCATTGCTTTACAACTTCTTTTTTCAACAACTTACAGGATGCAAAGTGACGAGGTAATGTATCTCTTTGTAGTTACGTAGCGGTAGTTTTTGGTGTGTGACAACAAGCAATTTTTGGAAAACCTATTATCGTAGTTTTGTAGCCGGCTATATATCGCTACTTACAGCCCGGTGCTCTAAGACGTGTCTGAATAATATAAGTTTGCTCTAGTTTTAATTGTCTTGTTCTTGTCTTGCTAAGGAATAGCATTTATAGATAACCTATTTTGATGCTATAAAACTCATCTTAAAGTGTGTATTTCGATCAGGCATATATCTAAAAGTGAGACTTTTTTGTAATTACTTAGAAACTCCTCACAGTCCCTTTAACTTTGTAAGGATTTCTGGTTTGTTACTGACTTGGTGACAAGACCATATGCTGCTTTTGGTCAGGTGGCCTTCATCTCCTGCCTCCATTCTACTCATCTGTCTGTTAGTAGTTTCATCTGAGATTGCATTTACAGTTGGCTTTAGAAACCTTCTCCAGCCTCCTTTGACTATCAAGTGGCCGACGTCACATGGTTTCATCCAATCCTGTCACCTGTCAAAGTCGAGGACACTGTTTTGTTTTCCCTCATTCAGCTCTCTCTCTCTCTTTCTCCCTTTTCCGCCATGGCAGAGTTCAATTTAAAATCTTCAATAACGTATTCTTCTTCTGCTACTTTAAAATGCCGATCACAGCCACACAAGGTGGACTGCTACCCTTGATGCAGATGTTAGACTAGCTGGAATTATAACTGAAGGATAAAAAATACCTTTCTCTACATTTCTAGTTTCGATGAGACCTGAATAGCAAAAACTAAATTCATGTGCTTTTAAAACTTTCAAGGATCAGCAGGGAGCCTAAAGTAAACACATCCCAGCATATTGGCTGTTAATCTAACTTTTAGCTACACAAAGGTGAGGTCTTTTTGGTAGAAACTCTAGATAATCATTATTTACTTAATTATTCCACTTATAGGGAAGGTTCAGCCTGAGAGAAAAAAAAGGGGATGAGCAATCCCAAAAAGTGATATTCACATTTCATGAATCCCAACATGGGAGCAGGTGATGTTCCTTCTTAAAGTGCACCACCAGCTGCAGCCTAACTCCAGAATAATCAACTGAACACTTTTTTATGCATCGTGCAGAGCCTCCAGGTTTCACAGGAAGCGTCAGGCTAGCATGACTCACGAGTGGATCTTAATGAATATTCTACATTTTCATTGATCATCAGTATGTTTGAGCGGGAACCGTTTGCCCACTGGCCGAGCCGTCTTTGAGGTCTCCCCTTCTGTAATGATTACTTATGAGCACATTAGCAGACCAAGAGGACTCATTAGAATATCAAGGACGGCAGCGGATCACATGCCCTTTTGGAGCCTTTGAGCCGGGAACTGTCTTTGTGCCGCTCCTATATGCAGCTCGGGCGTCATGTTACCAATTCATAGGTCACAATTATTCTGAGCACAGATAAGAAACACTCAAACGGGTGAATCTACAAACCAAGTGGTCTAATCTGAGAGTTATAATGAGTTTTAAAATATATAGTTATATTAACATATGAAGTAAAACAGTGTTGCTAGGATAAAAATGCTTTGTTCTGTTAAATATGTTTTCATTAACATGATCTGACCATTAAATTCTCTGTTTCAAGTGGGAAGACTAATTCTGATGCATTTATTTCCCACAAAATAGGCTAATCTTAACTCATCATGAGAAATTATCTGTCAATAATTATGTAATCAGAACTTAAGACAGTGTGTCTGTCTTTGTCTCCAACATTTAGACATTATGAATCAATCTACCAGTTAAGCAAATTTTATTTTTATGTTGTCAGTTCATAACAAATGTTATCTCAAGGCATTTTACATAGAGCCAACTGAAGCCATACTCTTCTTTGTACAGATACACATAAATGCATATATAAAAGTACATTATAATATGCTTGCATTTACACAATACAATCCAGGCAGAGACGAAGGTACTTAAAACAAGATTTTATGATGGAAACAAACCCAGATCATGATTCTGCATGTATCTGCTGAATATTGACCCAATCAATTAATCTTTATCTGTAAAGCACCATATTTGTTGAATGTAAAATTATTAAAGGCAAGCCCCTGAGATGTAGGGATGGGTACCTTTCACATTTGAACAGATACCATACCGATGCCCGGTACCTGGGAATCAGTATCGATGCTCGACGGTACCAATTTTCTGTACTTTTGCGTGTTTGTGGGGTAATAAATATTAATTTGTTTAATATTAAGATCTCAAATTTTTTCAATGTTCATTTATTTCTCAATATATACAATTTGACAAATATATATCAAAACAACATTCAACTGTTTGTATTGTAACATTGTAGTTGTTCCAAAAAATTCTTCAACATGAAAACCAGAAACTAAAATGAACCACAACTTAATAAATTAACTGCAGCCCTCACTTTAACTTTAGGGCAGTTTAACAATGGGTCCGACAGAGCTGTAAATAAAAAAAGCATTTACATAAACATTACAAAGTACGAGGAACCGACGTGATAATGATAACTGATGCACATTAAAATGCCAAGCTAATACCATCTCAAATACGAGGCTTATTTACCTGACCAGGTATCCTCCTTGTTGCATTTGCTGCCATCACCAAATGTTAAAGCCATTTCTTTTCCTGTGTTTCTGGCTGCAGACGACTAGTCTCCATTGGACACAGGCGTGCTAACAGTGCTGAAGGAATCCTTTGTGGTTGTAGATCTGAGGCTATCAAAAATTGTGCACTCTTCAGCTTTAAGGAAAAATTTGTGCATCGCCAGGTGCTTCCTCAGGTTTGAAGTATATCCGCCGCTGGCCTTACGCTTGGCATCACAAATATTGCATAGTAATCTCCTTCACATTTAATAAAGTGGAGCCATACTTTAGAGCAATTTCTCTCAGCCATGCTTGCTTTGTTGACTGAGCCCGCGGCTGCTGACGTCATTACACTATTGCTGTGCTGCATTCAAGTCCGGAATGGAAATTTACCTACTCCACCCAATCGTATGCCTGCTTCTTCCACTCCCTCACAGTCACAAGGATGCGTTTAGGTACCTAAACATGGCACCGTTTGATTTTACATGAATCGGTACTCGGTATTACCTACAGAATTCGGTTGGTACCTCTTAAAGTACCGAATTCGGTACCCATCCCTACTAAGATGTAGTATCTCATTTTTAAGATGTACATCATGTCTATGGTTGTAAAGACAGTTACTATGTATGTATGGATGTATAATCAATTACTGTATCATTATTATTGACCTTTATTTAACCAGGAAAAAAAGTGAGAAAATCTCTTTTTCAAGAGTGTCCTGGCCAAGAGAGCAGCACTTTCAACAGTTTTACTCAAACACATGCATTCATCAAACACATAAAACAAGACTTCAACACATTAAGAAAGAAAAATCACAAATTTGGACAGCTAATTCCACTAAAAATTGCCCATGTATGAACGATAAAGTGCATCACTTAAAACATCTTTAGTCAGATGTGTATGCCTCTAACTCGCTCAACATCGTCTTTTTAAAGTGTCCAGTGAAACCAGACCTTAAAAGGTGCTATGAGGAGAATCTATTTCCGGCGACATAAAAACTCTGCTACCCATGAGCACGCGGGGTGACTGTCGTAAAGACGTGACCCAAGCCAAAGCGTGTGTTTGTTGTGATGCTAATGCTCGGACCTTCCTCAGAACTCTGCGTTGCTTTACAATTTCTTTTTTCAACAACTTACAGGATGCAAAGCGACGAGGTAATGTATCTCTTTCTAGTTACGTAGCGGTAGTTTTTGATGTGTGACAACAAGCAATTTTTGGAAAACTTAGTATCGTAGTTTTGTAGCCGGCTATATATCTCTACTTACAGCCCAGTGCTCTAAGACGTGTCTGAATAATATAAATTTGCTCTAGTTTTAATTGTCTTGTTCCTGAAGTTGAGTATCCAGGCCAGTCCAGCCCTGTACGACCGGACCGCGAAGCTAAGGAATAGCATTTATAGATAACCTATTTTGATGCAATAAAACTCATCTTAAAGTGTGTATTTCAATCAGGCATATATCTAAAAGTGAGACTTTTTTGTAATTACTTAGAAACTCCTCAGTATCTTTAAGTTTCAGGTCTTTTTGTAGTTCATTTCCAAGTGGAGCTGCAAACCTGAACACCTTTTTTAACAGCTTAGTTCTTACTTTTGTAACAGACAATATGAAAAGATCATGGGACTGAGGATTATATGATCCTGTGCTCTTCTGAGTGATATAAGTCAGAATTTCAGATGGGAGCAGACTTAGAAAACATTCATTCAAAAACAACCATGGATAGAGAGACCAATCTAATATTTAAATTAACATTTTTAATGAATATAATCTGGAGAGGAATGATGTTGATTGAGCATAAAAAAACAACACACAGGTTTAAGAACTTTCATTTTAGTTCATGTGATATTAAGCATGTTTTTAAGAAGTTTTAAAGTGTATAATTCTTGTAGTTTGAAAATCATAGAAACATATTTCATGATATGTGTCTGGTATTGCTCTTCTGCTCTGACTTTGGGTCACTTCCCCTCCGGAGCTCCAGCCTGTGATGGACATCCACCGCATCAGTGCACAAAAACCCAGCATGCATTTTGCATAAAGTAGAGCCTGGTCCACGGCGGATGAATGACATACAACGGAGACCACAATGATCCTGATGTAAGACAGCCTGTGGAGGGTTCTTATTTCCTCTGAAGGAGAGGGAGAGAGAGAGGGGCTGATGGTGGAGCTCAGACTCACCTGCAGGAGATCAAAGTGAGGTTCAAGGGGCCGACAGATGGAGGAATTTCATTTCTTCAAGGCGCTCTAATATTTGAATGAGGAATAATTTGAAGGCTGCGTAATACTCAGAGAAAGGCCTCAGATGAGTTTGAGAGTAGAAGGGGGTTTTACTTTCTTAGAGCTGCAGTGTCACTCTAATATGACATGATAAAGGAGCTCATTTGGGATTCTTCTGGCTTTTTAATGTCTGCTTTCAAGTTGTTGTTTTTTTGTCTATTTGATCCGTCATTGAGTGTTTTACACATGCTTAAATATCTCAGGTTTGATTGGGTGTTTTAAAAGGCAAATGGACTCGAGCTTGAAGAGCTCTTTCCTAGTCATCACACTGTCACACCCGCCTTTTCACACCATTTGTCACTCTGATGATTGAGGCTGCTGTTGAGAGTGACAATCAGAATTGACTAATCACATGTCTGACATGTGGGCCAGCTGCAGCTGGAGACACTGTGGCTCTCAATCCAGTCACAGCTTTATTTGTCCATCATTTACACACCAGTAATGAGCTTCTGCAGAAAGTGTATCAAAAGAGCTACAGTGATCTGATCCACTGGTTCACTGACCTGTAAAACCTGCAGAATGAAGGAGCATTTTACAGGAACAAGGGGAGTTTCTCCACAGAGGTAAGAAGCTGAACCTCAACCCTGAACGACACAGACAGGGACAGTAATTGCACAGTTTCTGTCTTTTCTGTCACATTTTCTTTCACTGTGGACAGACATATCAGCTGGTTTCAGGTGTATATGGTGCTCTATTTTTCATTTCCCTGTATGTCTTGGCTGGGAAATCCATGTGGCTCACAGAAAACAAAGGCGAGCCTTCCGTTCTAAGATTTTTAGGTGTGAGAGATTGCCGGCTCACACCAGTTGTCTGAAAGCTCTGACATGATACCAAGAAATAAGAGCACACATGCACCACTTTTGTCATGCAGACAAAATGCATCCAGTGTGAAATTGCCCTTAGGCTTTTAAAGATAATTGCAAGCTAATGACGAGCAATATGGTGTCTTCTCACAGGACACATCCACACATTAGCCCAGGTGCAGGAAATGGACACCACATTGCTACAGATCCACTGCAGCTGACTGCTTAAATGCTGCAGCTTGTTTTGTAGAAACATCTGTCAACTGGAGCTGCTAGCAGGACTAAGAAGTCCCTCTTACTCACGTGGTCCAGGGACACAGGTGCCGTCAAATGTGGTGCACATCAAGCATGTGGCACAGACGGCATACAGAGCTTTGGTGAGACATCTAAGGGCGTTTTCACATTAGGCCCACTTGTTTCGAACCGTACTGCGGCGCGGTTTGCCCCCCTCCCCCGTTGGCTTGCACTCACACTTGCAACATCGAACCATGCCTGAGCCCACTTGCATATTTACTCAGTTTGAAACAGCAGGGGGCGACATGCACATAACTGGTTACCAAACCTGCTACGGAGGAGAATGAAGAAGAGGCTACCATGGTAACCATTTCCTACACCAAACAACCAATGTTTACGTTTTGCTCTCTTCTACATTTTCCTTCAAATGTGTTTTTTTATCGTGTTTGAGACGGCATCAGCGACCTTCTGGACCCTTGTAAATTATCATAATCCTCAACCAGGATAAACAAATCAACAAATCGAGTAAGCAAAAGATTCAACCGCAGGATTAACAGGAAGTAATGCATCAAAAGTAGATCGTTCGGACCACTTTGTTTCACACCAGTGAAACCGCACCAAATGTAGGGAGATGGAGCGGATCGAGACCACCCCTTCATGGAGGTCTCCATGAAGGACTCTCTGTAAACACATATTTTAACATTTGAATGATATCTTTAATAATCCAGACCATTGTACACGTTTGGTACTTTGTACCCATTTGGTCCCACTGGTTTTGGTTTCACATTGCAATTTTTCAAGTGGACTAACATTTTTTTTCAAGACCTACATCATATCATCATCACCTTCATAGGTTACGTGTCTCCATGCTTTACATTAATTGTTGTGTGAGCAGAAGGATGTCTACGGTGGCCCTGAAGTGCAAATCACAACAGCAAAGAACTAAACACATTGGCAAATAACATAACACAACAGCAAATTAAAAAAACACATTGGCAAATAACATTACACATTGGCAAATAACACAACACACTGGCAAATAACTAAACACATTGGCAAATTAACTAAACACAACAGCAAATTAACTAAACACATTGGCAAATTTACTTAACACAACAGCAAATTAACTAAACACATTGGCAAATTAACTAAACACATTGGCAAATTAACTTAACACAACAGCAAATTAACTAAACACATTGGCAAATTAACTTAACACAACAGCAAATTAACTTAACACAACAGCAAATTAACTAAACACATTGGCAAATTAACTAAACACATTGGCAAATTAACTAAACACAACAGCAAATTAACTAAACACATTGGCAAATTAAGTAAACACAACAGCAAATTAACTAAACACATTGGCAAATTAACTAAACACAACAGCAAATTAACTAAACACATTGGCAAATTAACTAAACACATTGGCAAATTAACTAAACACAACAGCAAATTAACTTAACACAACAGCAAATTAACTAAACACATTGGCAAATTAACTAAACACATTGGCAAATTAACTAAACACAACAGCAAATTAACTAAACACAACAGCAAATTAACTTAACACAACAGCAAATTAACTAAACACAACAGCAAATTAACTAAACACATTGGCAAAAAAACTAAACACATTGGCAAATTAACTAAACACAACGGCAAATTAACTTAACACAACAGCAAATTAACTTAACACAACAGCAAATTAACTTAAAACACAACAGCAAATTAACTAAACACAACAACAAAATTAACTTAACACCTTGGCGAAGTTGTTGTTCATTTAGTGTGGTTTTTAAATATGAGCGTTACTGGTCATAGACATAGAAATAATAATAAATAATCTTTCTTATGTCTATGTCTTGGATGTATTAGAACCATGTTCTATGTTCGTAGACATCATAGACATTATATACGTAGACGCCTCATACGGCCTCGAGCGTATTCCAGCGTCGCCGCCATATTGGAGGGGTCTCTTCACTCCGGTCTAGCACCAGAAACGAGTGGAGCGAACGCATTTATGCTCGTATTCTGTGCAGCATAAAGTGACAGTAAACGGCACAATATTGAGAGCAGATGAGTTTTTTTAGTTTTATTCCAACACAGCTGGGTAAAAACATATTTAAAGTTTAATACGCATGTCAACATAGTTTATATAAGATGTCTGGTTTGCACTGAATATTCTCACAGCACACAAAAACAAAATATGAAAATAGTAATAATAATAATAATGATAATATTACTGTTGTTGTTACTACTATTACCATTACTATATTATCATTATTTCTCATTCATCAAGCTTACTCATTTATTTTCTTATTCCCTTGTTGAAGTATTGTAATTATCATTATTTCATCATCTACATACTTTTCACTTTTCTCCTTTCCGTAGATCTATTCTTCATTCCTTCACATAATTATTTCCATATTTTACTATATTTTATCTATTGCCCCTTTACAGCTTCTCTCCATACAACTATAGCAAACCAATGACAACCCCTCCCTGTCCCTACCATCATATCACCTGCCACTAATGATGTTGTTGTTCCTCCTCTGCTTGTTTATACTCCACCCAATGTTTATTTTTATTACTCTTATATACTTTTTTCTATTTATTTACTATGATATATTTATATAGAACCTTTACCATTACTATCATTATACTTATTATTATTGTTTTTATTATCGTTATTGTTATTATATAACAAAATGTGTGAAGTTGGCATTGTGAATAACTTAAAACTAAAAAAGTATATGAGTTATAAAAATAAACATTTTATAACATGTTTAGTTTTATTACTCTTATATACTATATTTTCTATACTCTAAAATATAGTAAAATATGGAAATAATTATGTAAAGGAATGAAGAACAGATCTACGGAAAGGAGAAAAGTGAAAAGTATGTAGATGATGAAATGATGATAATAATTACAATACTATAAGAAGGGGATCAAGAAAATAAATGAGTAAACTTGATGAATGAGAAATAATGATAATATAGTAATGGTAATAGTAGTAACAACAACAGTAATATTATCATTATTATTATTATTATTATTTTCATATTTTTGTGTGCTGTGAGAATATTCAGTGCAAACCAGACATCTTATATAAACTATGTTGACATGCGTATTAAACTTTAAATATGTTTTTACTCAGCTGTGTTGGAATAAAACTAAAAAAACTCATCTGCTCTCAATATTGTGCCGTTTACTGTCACTTCTTCTGCATACAAAAACTATAGTAAACCAATGACAACCCCTCCCTGTCCCTTACCATCACTTATCACCTGCCACTAATGATGTTGTTGTTCTCCCTCTGCTCCCGGATACCCACCAATGTTTATTTTTTAGTCTATGATGTCTACAAACATAGAGCATGGTTCTAATACATCCAAGACATAGACATAAGAAAGATTATTTATTATTATGTCTATGTCTATGACCAGTAATGCTCATATTTAAAAAAACACACTAAATGAACAACAACTTCCTGGTATATGAGTTATAAAAATAAACATTTTATAACATCATTTAGTTTTTATTACTCTTATATACTATATTTTTCTATACTCAAAATATAGTAAAATATAGAGGTATTTGCCGTTGTGTTTAGTTAATTTGCCAATGTGTTTAGTTTTTTTGCCAATGTGTTTAGTTAATTTGCTGTTGTGTTAAGTTAATTTGCTGTTGTGTTTAGTTAATTTGCTGTTGTGTTTAGTTAATTTGCTGTTGTGTTTAGTTAATTTGCTGTTGTGTTAAGTTAATTTGCTGTTGTGTTTAGTTAATTTGCCAATGTGTTTAGTTAATTTGCTGTTGTGTTTAGTTAATTTGCCAATGTTTTTAGTTTTTTTGCCAATGTGTTTAGTTAATTTGCTGTTGTGTTTAGTTAATTTGCTGTTGTGTTTAGTTAATTTGCCAATGTGTTTTTTTAATTTGCTGTTGTGTTTAGTTTTTTTGCCAATGTGTTTTGTTAATTTGCCAATGTGTTTAGTTCTTTGCTGTTGTGATTTGCACTTCAGGGCCACCGTAGATGTCTGACATCATCATGTTGGAAATGAGCATGTGGGTTTGTCTGTTTTTACAGATGAGATGAATGAGAGGATTCACACTGTAATAATATCTTAGTTGCTTTGTTGAAACTACCAGCTGCAACAACTATAGCAGAAATACAGCAGAGTAATCTGATCCTGCAGTTTGAGCTTTCTTATCATGTGGAAACTTTATCATCACCCACAGCAAAGGAGGAGAAAGCTGCATGCAGTCCTGCACCCATGGTGACGCTGTGTCTGAAGAAATAAAATTGCAAAAGAGCGTATCCCCTCTCTGTCATCCTCTCTGAAAACAACCATAAGGTTGGCATGAATGAGTCTTTTGGAGTTGGCCTTTAATGGAGTCATCAGACCAAATTTCAGTCCAACATTTGGTCTCCTCTTCTCCCCACATTCTTCTGTGAATCATATTGTTTTGGAGAAAATAGCATGTGGTAGCATTCTGTCATTGAAGGTCTGGACCTTACAAAATATTGCTTTTATACTAGGTTCAAATTGAACCATGGTACAGTTGAGTCTGAACCAAGACTACCTCTTAAGGTCTGCCCAAAGTTGGGCTCTTTCGTCCATTAACCGTTTTAGTCTGGATCAAGCTGAAGTCCAGACAAGCATTGTTGGTGTAAAGCACCTTCAAACCAAAGTAAGTCGATCCAATTTACATCCATCAGAGGCCTTGAACTGTAAAAATTTGACTGTATTTGAGATTTACAGATTTGCACAGCCACTGTAGCCCCTCTCTTGATGGTTTGTATGAACCTTTTGCAAACTTTTACAAAGAAAGTCTCTTCTTACATTTCACCAAAGTTGAAGTCAGTCAGTTGAAAACCTTAGAGTAAAATAGTTCAAATAGAACCTCATGAAATGTACTGTGCATTAACAACAAATAACACAAGCACCTGCTAGCATAAATAGAAACTACTACACTAGTTTTATTATTGATATGGGATTGGAATAACCAAGTTTAGCAGCGTGCATAGAAGACATACCACAAAGTGTAAAAACAGGATAAGGCACACAACCAGGGTACAATAGTCCATGTAAACACCCATCAGCAGTTTGCAGATTTGACAAGAGGCTCTGCAATATTCATTTTGTTTACGCCTTCTGCATATTTCTACCACTTCATATATTCGCTGACTCGACTCAAAATAAGAGGATGGAGCCGCATGATGCAAATGTGGACAAATTTAATGCAAACACACGTGACACCGGGGCATATAAAATAAGTACGAGATGAGCTGGGAAATATAAAAGAAAGTGGAAAAAAGACGGGGCGGGGAAGATGGAGCCGCTGGATGAGACGGAGTAATTATTGCACGGATACACGGGGAGGGGCACAGTGTTACTGAGAGGCACAAAAGCATGAGTGAAGGACAAGCTCGAAACTTCTCTCTGAAAGATGGATAAAAGGGACAGAGGGAAGACAGAGACGGATGATAGCCCTTAGAGAGAGAAGGAGGGAATAGAAGTGAGAGATTGCTAGTTAGCACTTTTGTGAAAAGGCAGAAGGCGACGTATGCAGGAGGGAGAGAGGAGCGGAGATAGTTAGCACAGTGGCAGAGTGAACTTTTGCCCAGTGCCTGTCATTGAGGAGGACAGGAGTGTGTGCTCGTGTTTGTGTGTGTGGTCATGTGTGCCTTCTCTTGACAGTGAGGAGGAACATGAAGTCTGTAATTGCTCCGGTGACTGCAACTTCAGACCTCTTCCAGTGTGAGCAGAAGAGCGACAGAGAGTGGGAGGGAGGGCAGAGGAACACAGCCGTCAGGACAAAAAAAGACTAAAGGTCTGGGAAACAGAGGAGAGCAGCTAAATGAAGTTATACAAAGAGCTGCTGGCATGAACAACACACACAACACCTCAGTAAAGGGTGAGAGGGAGAAAATATCTATACTTAGATCCTATGTGCCGCTATGATACCTAAAAGAACTCAAAAACTGCTTTGAATTTGGATGGAGACACTTTTTTAAGGTATTTCTCCAGATTAGTTTTTATGCAGCTAAAATGTGTAATAATAAAGGATGTCATGGTAAATGTTTGAGTCTTATACTGCGTTCACACCGAACGTGACTCTGCGATCAAAATCACATTGCCCAACCAAGTGCTGTTGCTTGTCTATAAATACCTAATGTTGGTCACTGTTGGCCAGTGCTGTGGCTTGGTGACGTCACATCCGCTCAAGTTTCACCCCTATCATATCATGTATCACATAATAGGATGTATAAGCAGATTTTATTCCAACTGTATCCTTTTCGCTCACCTATCAACCACAAAACACTGCAGCTGATGCCCTGCAGCAGCACCCTCTGTCAGAGGGTCCTTTTCCTGTGCTGAACATTTCCTGAAAATTTCACCCAAATCCAGCCTTTACTTTTTGAGTTATTTTGTTCACGGACGGACAGACAGACGTACAAACTCTCCCGAAAACATAACGTCCTTGGCGGAGCTAACAATAATGGGCGAATAATCAACATTCATTGCTGAATTAAATCAAAAGCCTGAAGTAAAGCAACAAACACTTTTCGATCCGATCCACCATTTTGCCGTTGTGTTGTTTTCATCTGCCTGATTAGCACAGAATAACGCCATGTCACTTTCATTTCACTTAAACTGGTATGAATGTTGGCTGGTCTTCTAAAAAAGCACGCAGGTTCTGAGAGTCCAGAACAGAACCGGTTCCAGAACTAGACCTGTTCCAGTGTGAAAGCCCTCTGATTGGGCCGTGCCACTTTGGGGTGCTCACAGTCATTGAAGATTGGAGCTTGGCAAGATGAATCTGCCTGATAACGGTCATTTAATCAAACAGGTCCAGATCCTGCACAAGGTTAGAAATCCTAAAACAGTAAAGAGGGCACATCAATCCAGCCCCTAATCACCCAAGAAGAGAAACACAGAGGCCCCCAACCCAAAAACCACACCAACACACATCATCCCACATCCCCCCAGGACACAACAACACACCAAGAGGGAGTAATGATGCACAATCTCCAGTAACTCCACACCCACAAATAGCATTCACATGACAAGGAGATGCAGTGTGCTTCTCATGTTGGGGGAAAAGTGACCTTTCAGTCCAGAGTTCATGCAAAAGAAACTCACAGACTATTGTCCCATCTCATCATTAGGTAAGATAGATTGTAAGAATCTGAAAATACTACGAAAATCGTATAAAACGTGCCCAAACTCCTAAAAAACTAGAACTGTACGGTGATTTAAACATATTTACTGATGTAAAATGATGAGAAAAAGAGCTTTTTGGAGCCCTTCATTGAAAAAAGGCATTTTTTTCATCACATTTTTCACCTTTTTCTTTTAATGACATTTAAAATAAAGAACTAACTAGTTGAACAGATATTAAAAGACCTTAATTTGTTATATGTATCAGGATTTTTTGTTTGACGGTCACTAAATTAATTTTTTTGTTCAAAAATCTTTTTTTTTTCCAATTTAAATGCTTAATTTTGGTCTTTGTTAATAGCCACTTTTTAAATGCAATCCAGCCTTTGAAGGGAGGGTATTAAGAGCTGGTTAAAATATATTGCTGAATAAATCCTAAAAACTGACTCACATGTGATGTGTATTTTCTATTGGCATCATCATTGTTCATCTTTTTACTGGTGTAAAAAAAGCTAACTAAAGTTTGCGAGAATCAGTAATATCATAGAATCGAAATTTAAATCGAATCGGCACCTAAAAAATTGTACAAAATCGAATCAGGAGAAAAGCGTATCGTCAGCCCTAATTTGTACTGTAAAAAGGAATTCATCCAGCAAACCGTTCTTTAAAAATAAAGTGCTAAACAGTTTTAAATTCATGTCACTGACAAATGTGAAAAATAAGGGACTGAACCTACAATTAATTGTGTTTAAAATCTCTGAAACTTTATACTCAACTGATCGTCTGCATTGAAATGAAGGAGATGCATGTATCATAGTTTCTCAGGTGGATGGGTTTCCTTTTAAGTGAATTTCGATCACGGGGAAGTCCCGCTTCACGCTCAGCTGATTCAGTGATTTATCTGCACACCTTGACCTGGAGGAACGAGGATATATCCATAATGTACACTCCAACATTGACCTCCGCCATTCTCTGACTCCTGTCCACTGACCCTTACTCCCTCGCGGGCGGATTCTCGTATTGCTCTGTCAGCTCTGGACCGAGGGTGAGACGAGGGGAAGGAGAGCCAACAAGGAGAGCGGAGGTTTATACTGTGGGAGTATCAAAAAGAAAAAAAAAGCACGAAGAAGGAGAGAGAGAGGTGAAAAGAGAGACAAGGGGCCACCAGGGACCTGCTGCAATGGCCCCGCTTTGTCACTGTCTTAGCAAACACACACAAACACACAAACACACTCTCATATATACACATAATCCCAGCTGTCAGATATATGTTACACGTATATGGATCACACTCAGACTAAATCCTTCGCTGGTGTTTTTCCACTGATGTTCTCTGAGTGTGTGGGCGGCAGCTGTCAAAGAGGATGCTAAAACCCTTCCTCTGGCCAATGATAAAAGCTCAGCCCTGGTGTGTGTGTGTGTGTGTGTGTGTGTGTGTGTGTGTGTGAGAGAGAGAGAGAGACCACCCAGATGTTTGGACATTAGTTGACTGCTGCTATCTTCAGCTCAAATGAGCCCCGAGGCTTAGGTCATTAAAAAGCAGCTTTAAACTCACCAACACACAGACTGTCTGGAAGTTGCTGAGTTTGTCGGTTTCTTTAAAAACTCTGCCGTGCCTTTGAATCCTTACCGAGTCGCCGACATAATGCAACAAGCTAATGTCAGCTCAGAAAGGACGTACTGTTTGATGGAAAGGAGGGATGAAGGGTATTGGTGAGACAGAGGGAGTGAAATGCAGTATAAAGGAAGGATGTTGGAGGTAACTGGTGCCTCAAGGAGCAAAAACTGTCATGTGAAGCAGTTGTTGGATGAGACAAAGCTTGTCAAGTGGAGTTCATGTGGTTAACCAGCTGGGGATTGTGTTCCTGTCTTTATTTCAGAGACTTCCTCTGTGAGGGCAAATCTTCAGGGACCCTGCAGGAGATTTGGTAAATCCCAACACATGTTTTATTCTCTTGGTTGAAGGAAAGTCTCCTCATCCTGTGATTCTGTGTGTGTGGGAGCAGGCACCCAAGATGCCAAGGGGGTTAGAAATAAGGGGACGGCAAGACTTAAGCTGTTTTTCCATCAAGCAGTCCACTTCAGCTGGGCTGGGTTTAGTAGGCAATTACAGCTGTTTGTACTGTCAGACAGAGGGAAAGTTATCCAAATTACTGATCTGTACAGTCCAACTTTTGGCAGGGTTCTGAAGAGGTACTGAGTCGCCCCCACAGGGTGCAGCTACAGTTCTGACAGTGCATTGCTTGGTTGCAAGACTCTTCACTTACCATGCAAAAGCAGCTTAATAAAAAGAACAACACACCTTGCCATGTTTAAAGGGATTAGGCCTGTGCTCAAAATATCGACATGGCAAAATTTTGCCCTGTACTATTTGGGGATATGTGTATCAATACAAGCCTACAGAATCAACATGGCCTCAGTGTTTTGACAGTTGTTTGTCAGTACCTTTTGGGTATTGTTAACAATGACACAGTTCAAGTGGAAGCCAAGCTACATGATGAAGCACTTGTTCCAAATTTGAACTTAGGTCTATCATCTTTGAGGACCTGAATTTAAGTTTCTTAAGTTGTAGAATCATTTAAAACTCATCTTTGTTCTCGTACTTCTTGCAGTTAAAAAAGCAAAACTTGTCGTGAAGTTTGTTCAAAGCGGAGTCAGTCTTCACAAATTATGTGTATCGTAGGGGTGAAATGAAATTTCGTGCCACGAAATTTCGTGGAATAAAAAAATGACGAAATAAAATTCAAAGACGCACGAAATAAAAATCTCGAAGGGGCACTTGCACGACTGGAGATGCTTACCCTCCTCGCCTACCGTAGCAAAACACTTGCTTCAATGTGGAGGAAGACATAGTGGAGGAATTAGCTGACGCTCCTTCGTCAAAAAAATCGGTTGTGTGGACCTATTTTGGCCTCTTATGTAAAAGACGAGAGAACGGTGAGAAGATTGTGGACAAAACAACAACCGTGTGCAAAATATGCCGCTACAGTTCGCCGTATACTGCGGCGAGTACAACTACCAACTACTTTGAACTGGAGACAGGCAGCAACTGTATGTTTGTGTAAGTCTGCAAAAAAAACAATATTTGATTTTTGCATCTACTGTTGAGTTGACAGAATTTGATGCACTGTTATAGGCTAAATATTATAGTTCACAGTTCAGACATTTATAGGTCTAAACTGCAGCTCTGAGGACTGCTACTTGTTTTACTTTTCATTCAAGAATGTACTTATCCTGATTGTTACAACAACAAAGCACTTTTTATTGAGATTTTATGTTTGTATTTGTACTGTAGTCTAAATAAGGGGAAAAAACTACAATTTTGTTTTTTTTTTCCAAAGAGCATTTATTTTGTACTGATGCAGCAATATTTTTTGTATGTCTGTATTAGGAAGAAAATAAAGAAAATGACACTTTTACACAACTTCATACTGTTGGGGGTTTTCTATAATCTTTGTTTCGTATCGTGAGCCCTGTTTTGTATTTTGGATCGTTTCGTGAGTTGACCATTTTGTTACACCCCTAGTACATCGGGATACATGTCATATCAGATACAAATCGTATCGTGAGGTTGCTGGATGTACCCAGGCCTTCTGTGGACATGACTGAGCAACAGTGCAGAGGGTTGTACAGAGCTGGAGTAACTCTCATCTTCCACCTCAGATAAGGACCTACAGCTTCAAATCATACCAAACTTAATGTAGCTTTAGAATGTTGCTTTGTCAGCACCAACACAACACCTTCACACTATTAGATGAAATCAGCAGTTTAATGAGTTTGATTCTAGTAAAATATCCACATCTGGACTTGACAATCAGAGCTTGTGTCTATTGATGACATTTTTTGAGCTGCAGGGCTCATACCCAATTTAGAATGAAGGAAGTTCAGTGAGTATATCCCTGTGCCTTGACTGCTAAATGTTCCTCGGAGGAAGCGTTTTTGTCACTTTGCTGTAATTTTCTCCAAAAGGAAGATGCAATTAGTCAAAATTAGATTCCTTAAGAGGGAGATCCATCCTGTGAGATGAGGGAAGAAGTCAGACAACCATCTGGAGGGAGCTGAAATTGAGCTGCTGCTCTTTTGCATCATCAGGAGCCAGTTTAGTTTGTTCCAGAATCTAATAAAGATATCTCCTGGTCAGCTCTCTTTGGCCATTCACGCCTTTTCAGATAAGACTTAATTGCAGACCCAAAACTCACAGAGAGGATTCTAGGGCTGCAGTCGAATAGTCACCTCCTAAGCCCTTTCCTATCTACTTTTCCTTAACCCTGATGGAAAACGTCATGAGGTTAAGGAAAGGAGAATGGAGACTTCAGAAGGACATAGAAAAGGAAAACTGCCGTGCAGAGAGAATCTGACTACACTTTCACTACGCTACGTCATCATGTGACCGCAGAGGTTCTGCTGCATTGAAACTACAATTTTCCGATGGTGGACTACAAAAGACGCATCATAGAAGTGCTCATGTATCATGACAATGTTGTTCCTTTCAGACAACATTGAACATAATAACCTGGTAAACATTACATCTGCATAACTAATGTTGAAGTGAGGATTTAAATGAATCTGTCTAGTCATTATCAACATGAACACCAATCAGTGCATGAAAATAAAATGAATGAATGAAAGAAAGGCAGAAACTGTTAAACCCACAATCTAATGGTGTACATGTTGTTAATATTGAACCATGTTTAAAACATAATCAACATCAAATGTCTCCTATCCTGCTCTCTTCAAAGAATCAGACTACTTGAAAGTTAAGGCAGGTTTTGGTAAACTTTAGACAGGATCGAACAGCAGTGGTAACTCACATGGTCTGTGTGATTTTTTATTATTCGGTTGAATTTGGAAGCAGTTGGAATACGCGTTGTATATAAAAGCTGTTGCCGCAGAGAATTGTAGGGCAGAATATTCTCAACTTCTTTTGTAAAGAATGGTCCGGTGTATCCTAGGCTAAAGGAGATAATAAAGGAAGCATTGAGCCACCTTTCCTAAGCATTTAAACTATTCGAACAGCTCTAATCAAGAACTACTTCTGGTTCATTTCACTCCGTTAGAAACCTTCCTAAGCAAAAGGACTATTCGACCGCAGCCTATGTCTCTTCTAATGTGGAAGTGCATAGGAGCCTAACTAAAGCAGTTCGAAGACATGCCTTGATAAGAAAGTTTGAGTTGACCTGCAAAGTCTACTGACTGTAAGGTAGAAGAAAATGGATGAACTAGTGTGAGAAACTTGGCTGTTGGGAACTTATGATTTAAGTTTTTGAAATAATGTTTTATAAGCTCAAGAGCCACTGCAAAAATGAAGACACTTTTTGCTTTTTTACATGTTCTAACACCAGTTTGGACCAACTTGACCACACCACAATGGTCCACCATAAAGGTCCTTGTCACACCTGAAATTTGGTCATTTGGCATGGTTTGGAAGTGAAGTTGATTCATTGCTTTATACTTCATTTGGTTTGGTTTTTCTTTCACGTATTATTTCTTCAGGAAGACCATAGCTTGTCTGAGCTTCATTCTTTGTGACTGCTGGTACACTGTTACACTTTGATTGAAGGAGCTTGGTAGTATTCGTGGCTATGAAATATAGATAAAGCTGCTTTTAGGCTGAGTCGGGGGGCACTGGCATATTGACTGGAGCTTTGGGAAACTATATTTTGCACAGACTTGCAAATGTTAACCTGTAAATAGGACCAGAGCCTGGCAATACTGCCAATGCTAATGCCAATCACACTCTACTGCAACTCCTCACAACTTTTGATTCGCTTGCCTTGTTTGGTCCTTATTTGGATTGGATGGATTTTATTGTTATCCACTTAAAGACAAACTGAGACCCCCTTGTATTCAGGCAGACAAGAATTTAGTTCTGTGTGAGCTTGCACAACTCTCCAAATCAGACGAACTCGCCAAAACAACAAACTGGACTTCATTGAGGCCCTATCCATACGAAGACATAACGCTTAACAGTTTCCAAAACAATCGTCATAAAGACGAAGGTGTCTCAGAAAATGTGTGCGTCTACATGAATGCACTCGATACGCATGAAGACACTGTAAAACACATGCCAGACCTCTAGGGCCGCTGTAACGATATGACGGAAACAAGCGGAAACAGACGAAAAAACAGTGGGCTTGCGCACTTGCGTTAAAAGTTGTAAACAGAGATTGTGATAAAGTGATCATAAAGTGCTGTAATGTGTCCTTGATAATTGTTTGTTCAACTCGGTTGCGATTGAGAAGAAGGAGATTTAGCTGCAACAGAGCTGAATCTGTTGCAGATATGAAAGAGAGAAGATATGAAACTATGACGTAAGCGTATCTGAAAACTTGCGGAGAGCCAGTAATCACGGAGCTGCGTATACGGCATTTCAAAATCTTTCCACTCGGGAACCTGGTTTCAAAAATGATCGTTTACAGACCCCCAAAACGCCGTCTTCGTATGGATGATACGCAGATTAGGCAAAAAACGTATGCGTTTAGACCTCGGTTTGGCTTTGTGTGGATGGGGCCCTAGTCCTGACCATGAGTGTTTTGTGTGAAAGCAGGCTAAAGCTTTGCATCAAGGTGTGAAGTCCTATCTTAACTTAGAATGTAAATGGATCTGGATATAGAAAATAAGTAACTGCAAGCTTATTTTTCTGGACAGCAAAGTGAACAGCTGATATAGTTTTTGAAATATGATGGTTTTGTTGACTGGCAGAATGCACTGAAGCATGACAACATAATGAATGCTGCCACTCAGCACCTTCTTTTCTCACTATATCTGCCATATGAGGGCAGCCTGTCAATGAAACATGACCTCTTATCTGACCCTTTAGTTTGTCTACAATAACTCATAGTTTGGTTCAGTAGGCCGACCCCTGCCCCGACACTTCCTGGACAAAGTGGCTGACATGTTACCTCTTGTTATTGCCAACCACTGTACTAAAGACCACTGATAACCTCAATTATAGCTGCTATTAGGGTGAATTGTGTGCCGTTAAAAGAGTGTTAATTTGTTCTCCACATGCCAGTTCTTACATCACTCCTCGATTAGATCTTTGGCAAACTCTCACACGCTTTCTTTGTCCTTCAACTCAGACCACATGTATAATGATCCAAAGCTTCAGCCGCAGAAATCCAACGGTTTATCAGAACTCACCAAACATCCCGCTGTCTTCAAGTAACAACCACTGTGTGATTTCTCCCACAAATGAGACTTGACAGCACAATTCTGTACAATTTAGTCTCTTGGCAGTAGAGAGAGAGACTAAGGGAGAGAGAGAGCGTGAAAGACAGGGCGAGAGTGTGTCCTCTTGGCCCATCCTTTTGGCCATTTTCCCAGTCAGACGAGTGTGAGAGGAGTTCAGCGGGAGCCAGGGCCCTCAGAGAGCCGGCTGCTGTTTAAATGATGTTATCACAATACATCGGATTCCACTCCATCTGTTTTACACACTATCTCCACGCTCGCTCTTCATCCTCCTTCATTATCATTTACTCTTTCTGTGTCATAATTAACACTGAACTGGCAGACAAACGAAAGGGGTCATGTGACCACGCGTGTGCAGGACTATGAGCGATACAGACCTTCCCGACAAGCACTCTTGCATGCAAACCCACCTCTCAGTCTTACCTAACGGCCCTCGAGCTATGACCACACATCATTTGGTGCTTCAATGAGTTATTGATCAGAACATGCCTTCAGTTCTAAAGGACATTATGCTGTTCTGAGGTGTGAACTTGAGTGATTTCATGGGTTCGACTTAAGTGATTCTGGAGTTTTTGTGCATTTGTGGTCTCTCTTCTTATTGCCTGCACCATCTGTCCACCCCTCCGGCAATCTGTCCATTGATCTGTCCATTTGTCTGTCCATCTGTTCATCTGTGGGTTGACTTATAAGTCAGGCCATTTGTCTATTAATTTGTCCTGCTGTTAATCCATCTATCAATCATTTATAGTCGAACCATCTTTCCATTTATTCGTCTGTCCATCAATCCATGGCCCATTGGTCCATCTTATCGTCTGTCCATCTGTTTGTGCATCCATCTGTCTGTCCCACCATCTGTGCATCTCTCCGTCTGTTTGTCCACAATTCACTCAGTTACTGCATCCATTTATCCATCTACTTAATTTTCCATTGATCTTAAATTCAGTCTGCTATCCCTCCATTTTGTTATCCAACCATCTATTCATCTGTTCATCCATCCATTAATCCATCTGCCCATTGGTTCATCCTACCATCTGTCCTTGCATCTATCTGTCTTTCCCAACAAACCCTCCTATCCATCTGTTTGTCGATCTGTTCTTCCAGAAGTTCCATGTATCCATCCGTTAAATTTTCATTCATCCATCCATGCATCCAACCTTTGATCCAATCATCCATCTGCCCAATTGTCCAACCTTTCATCTGTCCATGTATCTATCAGTCTTTCTCATCATTCACCCATGTAGCCATCTGATTGTCCGTCTGTCCCTCCACTCTTCAGTCAGCTAGTGCATCCACTTATCAGTCTATCCTGCTTTCCATTGATCTTTTAGTTCCTACTGCTGTCCATCCATCCTTTTGTCTATCCATGGATTCAACCTTCTGTCCAATCATTCAATCTGTCCATCCTCCGTCTGTTGATAGTCCATCCATCTGTCTATTTCACCTGCTGTCCATCCATCCTTTTGTCCATAAATCCACCTGCCCTTTGGTTCAGCCTTATATCTGTCTCTTTATCTATGCAAATGTCTGTCTATTCATTCATCCTGCTGCCCATCTCTCTGTCCAACCATCCATCCTTCTGCTGATCCATCCTATCCACAGTCCAACTGTCTGTACATCCCACAATCTGCCATCTGTCCATCTATTTTTCCACTAATATTAGTTATTGCATTTATACAACAATGCAATTTACCATATATCCATTAATTCCTGTGGCTGTTCATGCATCCAACCTTCTGTCTAGTCATACACCTGTCCATCCATCCCTCTGCCAGTTGGTTCATCCAGCCATCTGTTCACTTGCTCATCTGTTGGTAAATTTATAAATCTATCAATCTGTATATTTATTCAACCTGCTGTTCATCCATCCATCCATCCATGCATCTGCCCATTTGTTCATCCTACAACCTGTCCATCTGTTCATGCAATGATCCATCTGTCCCATCATCCACTCCTTTTTTCATCGGCACCTCTCATTGTTATGGATTTTCAAGTATAATATGGTCAAATATGCAGCAGTAGAGGTTGTAAAGCATGCAGAGCTTAACATAAATAATCATAAAGACCAACTTTAAACACAGGAAGACAAAAACACATTTGGAATTTGACTGATGCAAATACTTTGTGGACTTTTATACTGTGGCAGGTTGTGATGTGGTGGTATATTTTGTATGGTAACCTCATGCTGTATACATTATCCATGGCTGTAGGCTATTCTGAACAAACTCCATTGCAGAATACTGTGTTCGGTTTAATATTATGGAGAAAGTCTTGAAATGTGTGCGCTCTGATTGATGGCTCTTCTTTCTTTATGTGCTGCAGGTGTAAGACACAGGCACACATTTACATGATAGACAGTGTGTAGTATGTATTAAACATACAGACATTTAAAATACTAGGATCTGGACTTCTTATCATAGGAATAGTTAAGGGAGGGAGACAGTGCCTCTGGGCCGAGTTCAGCCAGTACCACACATGAAGAAGTGACTTGATAAATTCAGATAAATTCAGATTTTTCACCCAAAGTCTGTGTTTTTGTATTTTTAACCTTTATTTTGACAACTAACAAACAGGCATTTTTCCCAGCATTAATGAGCACTCTTGTTTCTGGATTATCTCCAAAATGCGACTTTAATTCACACAATAAGACGTGGAACATTTCCCAACCATCACAGCCCCTCCAAAAGGTCAAGAGAATCTGAATCGCAGTGAGGATTTGAAATGCTTGTCTCTGTAGCTGTTTGTTATGCAAATTGAGAAAACAGGAGGAGCAGAGTTATGTGATCTTGCAGCATATTGAGTTAATATTCTTCCTAAAATCACAGTCACTGGGCAGATTGTATTAAAAAACTGGCTTCAGTCCAATCACATTGTGAGCCAGATGACCTCCAAAAGTGGAGGAGCTGTCCTGATAGCGTTCTGATTAATTGTAATGCATGTTGTTTGCATTAATGTTTTTCATTGATATACTTTGCCTCACAAAATCTATAAATTTAGATGCTGAAGGCTCATAAATGAGGTCATTGAATCAATTGCCTTTTTGTTGCTCATACAGGACTAACAAAATATCTTGAAATGCCAAAATAAAACAACAATAATGCCTAAACTCTGGACAAAGACGTCATTGGACAGGTTTATGTCTTTGGTAGGACGTCAATTAGAGGACAGAGTAACTCCTGAAGTCCAAATGTGCTGATATCACTTCCCCTCTCTGATTAATACTTTCCCATCTTTCTCTCTTCATCACTTTCCAACCTTCATCCTCTCTCTCTTCCTGTCTTCCTCGCTGTCTTTGAGTTAAAGTCACCTCAGTGAGTCAAAGTCAAGCAGATGAAAGGTGGCGTGGGAAAAACAGACAAAGTGAGTGTCAGCGAGAAAGACATCACTCACGGCGCTGCTGACAGGTTAAGATTAGGGGTAATACTGATGTTAACGGGTGTAATTGCTGCTGATGTCAGTCCTAACGTAAGTGAGAAAATGAAGGCTTCACTAATGATGTTTGAAACTTGAAGGAAGTTTAGATCGAATTAAAAATACCCTAAAATAATCAAATGAAAAGGTTGTATGCCTTATCATGACAAATAGCTGTCACACAATTGGAGTGGTGGTCTTAAACGAAGGCGTGGGTGTTTTTTTTTCTTCTTGGTACTATAATTAGAGAAATTTGTCTGCTTTTAATGGTGTAGTTTCATGTTTTTTTGGAGGGTTTATATTATTGGTGACTTAAACTTTGTATCAAGGAAATCTAAGTGGTTCACCCGAGAGTCAGAGCATATTTGTCCAACATTTATTACATGGATCAGGTAATTTACATGTCTGCTACCTTCCTTGGATGTGGTATCTGTTTCTCAGGCACAATCACAGGTTATCGATGCAAGCTTACATACTGCCGAGGCATCATTTGTCTTCACTTTGCTGTGCTCTGTTTTCTCTGGTTGAACAGACATGCCTAGATGTCAGGATTTTTCCCCTTACAGTCCTAAGATTACTCAGAAACCAGTTCGTACCACACCTGACATAATTCAGAATAAAAATGACGAGAAAGCAGCTGGATGCAATCAAGGCAAATTTACTTGTACAAGGAGTTGCAACATACAGAGTTGAACAGTCTGAGAGTTGAACTGAAGCTAATACAATGTCTTCTCTCTTTTATAAGAATGATAAGAACATGTGTGTATGTGACATGTGGGGTGGAGTGACCTCTGCACAGGCTCCTCTTCGTCTCAGGTTGAAGATGCCCCCAGCACGGTCATGGTGTTCGATAAGAAGGAGCCTGCACGAGGCCATGTAGTGTGTGTGTGTTTTTGTCAGAAGAATGCAAAGCTAAACAGTGATTATTAAACATGATTACAAAGTGATTACAAAGAGATATTCAAATACAAGGACAATTAAACAAGATTAGGACAGGGTTATAAAGAGACATTCAAATATATGAAAAGATTATATACAATATGTACAAAGGTAAATTGGTTTTTCATACTAGATATGTTCCTTTGACTCAAGCAGGGTCCACACATAATGATTTTCTAAATCTGAAGAGATTTTTTATCTGTTAGAGACCCCACACAGGAAGATCAAAAATCCGGCATTGAACAGTTTTGATCGTACTGTGTGTGGTGAGCTCCAATAATCTCAACACAGCACTACAAACACACAACAATTCTGTCCACCACTGATCAGGAATCTAGTCCTCCAAGACAGAAATCTGATCACATGTGATCTAACAAATACAAAGAAGAAGAAACTAAGAAACAACTATAAACATTGTCTATGGCAACACCTGGAAAACCCAACAGGCAAAATGGGAGAAGACATACAAGAAGAGGGAATGATGATGGTCTTTGGACTATTTTGAAGGAAAAATCCAGAACTAAAAAAGAAAAGATCTTGGAGACTAAGTGAACACGTAAACCAAACTTTTTGTTTATGTTTCAGGTCAGTAGTGCTTGTTTTTTATGTATGCCTGCTTCCTTGTTCCTGAGTCAGTTCACTTCTTGATTGGCTGCATTCACGTCACATTTCATGGGGTCATGACTCGGAAGTTGTCGGCTTTCCCCGTCCACGTTAAGATTTTTGGGTGGAAACATTGAACAGGTTTAATATTTATGATTGTGGGCCTGACCGTTACAAATTCACTCCTAACACACCTCAGACCACAGGATGATCTTATAGGATAATCTTATAAAACATAAGATAATCATGAGTTTGCCATCTTTGGTTGGGAGGGAGGGAAGTCTTCCTGACTGACACCTGCTTATGAGGTTCAACAAGGCAAACATATTGAGAGTAGTTGCAGACATTCAAACTGTATTTGATCATCAAATATACAGAGAATCGTCTGATCTTCTTCCCTCCTGCATGTGCTCGTGTGAGCATGTGTGAACAGGTGTGTGATTTTGCCTTTGAGACCGTAAGTATCTGGTACATCCTCCATCGTGTTTGACTGTGTACTGTGTGTGCGTTTTGCTCTGCCGTACCTAAACTCTCTCAGTCCTGCAGAGCTGTGATCCCACAGGGTGCAGTCGCTGCCACTGTGTGTTAATATCAGTGAACCAGTTGAGCTGTGATGACTGACCTTGGTCGCGCTTTAGTTAACCTGATGCTGCCTGTATTGTACTACTGTCTCTGTTTTTGTGGTTAGTTTTTCAGGAACTTAATTTTTTTTTTGAGTACTCCTGCAGCAACCACTGACATGTTAATGACAGTAAAAACTCTTCACTCTGTCCAGGGGTTCTGGATGTTTTTGGATATTTTGTAGATTTTGTTTGATCAGCACCTGCTACTGAGCTGCCAATCTAACAGGACCTGGAATAAAATAGAATTTGTAAATGCAAGGACACACATAGCGTGTCCTTCTACTGTGCCCTCACAGACTCTGACATCCCCTCGGGGGAGGATTTAGCCTTCACACCACCAGAGAGGGATCAAACCGCATGAGAGGAAAGGAAAATGAGAAGATATACAAAGAGAGTGAAATTGCTGCCATTAAGACAAATGGGATGATGACAGAACGCTCTTTTGAGCATTCATCTTCAATTAGGAGTCACAGGGCTGTCACTTTCAAGGGGATCTATGCGATGCTGCTATATTTTTGAAGTACAAATACGAGTTGAAGAGGCATCCTGTGATACAATTGAAACAGCTGGAAAGGGGGGCACATTCATGCACGGATTTCTGTCACATTGTAGAGTTCATCCATTTAATTTAGGCAGTCTCAGAGCAGAAAAGTTTATAATGATGAAGTGGAAACATAAATTCATAATCTAGACCAGTTACACTGATTTTAATGTCAGTTCAGCTAGATGCTGCTACATTAATCAGCATCATTCCTCTCTCAAAAATATTGATCATGTGTATTAATTTTTATATTTGGTTGATCTCTCTCTATTCATGGTTGTATTGATTATGCATCCATATTAAGTATCTTAACAACCACATAGACATGAGGACCCTCTTGAAAATAAGATGCCACATATCAAGAGGCATACATTGAATACATTTGCATTCAACAAATATGGTGCTATACAGATATAGACTGATCGACTGAGTCTAAATTCAGCAGAGGCAAATGTGATTATGACAGATTTATGATCTGTCTGATGCATGGGTTTGTCGCTATTATAAATTCTAATTTTTAGTCCCTTTCTCTCTTCTTGAATGGATACAATTCTGGATATATGTTTGAGTATTCACAGATATATTTATTATACGTATTTGTGTCTATAAAATCAACAGTTTGTCTTCAGCCTGCTCAGTTGTAAAGTACCCTGAGATAACACCTGTTATAAGCTGGTTCTGTGCAAAAAAATGTGATTAATTGATTTATATCAGCAGAATAACTGTGACAGAATTCTTACTTTGGCATTTATTTATGTGAAACTTGAATGAATTTTACTGCTTAAACTTTTGGAAGGAGAAATGTTTTGGACTTTTCTCTTTCTATGCATCATAAATTGGCAGCTCGTCAGGGGTGTCTCTGCACAGACAGACTCTTGTTCCGGTAAATCCCGAACAGCTCTGAGCGAGCCTTTGAGGTTTACCGGCCTTGCACAAGGGCACCTTTATGGCTCTGCCTTCGTAGGATCTTGCACCCACCTTTATTACATCAGGCTCCACACCTGCAGCAAGGACTCTCCCCCGAGACTCTGATGTAAAGTCGGCTGTACTGCAATTTCCTGCTTGCATGATGTTTGTTAGGTAAACCCATTGGCGACCGCCCTGTCCGTCTTTTTTCATCGTTTTGTTTTTGAAAGCTCTCTGGCACTGAGATTTGGCAGCCCTGCTCACATCCTGCCCTTCAACAGTGAGCTGATTACGAGGCCCATTAAAATGAGGAAATGGCAGTTTGACTTTTACAGTGATGATAACGCAAAAGAGAATCAGGGTCAATGCAGTGCTGAGGCTCGGAAGTGTAACAAATGGTAGTTTGGAGAGTTGGGAGAGTTGCCAGTGTCATTGTGAAGCTACATAAATGAATAATGCAAACAGTTGGGCTTGTTTGACTGATTAAAGATCTCCATCACTGGATGGTTGGTGTGAAACTGTGCGGGGCATATATGAAAACAGATACAAGTGGAAATTTGTGGTGGATGCTTTTTGTCTTAGTTAAAGAGACTGTGAGGAGTTTCTAAGTAATTACAAAAAAGTCTCACTTTTAGATATATGCCTGATCGAAATACACACTTTAAGATGAGTTTATAGCATCACAATAGGTTATCTATAAATGCTATTCCTTAGCCTTCTGGTCGGGTTGGACAGAACTGGACTCGCCTGGATACTCAACTTCGGGAACAAAACAATTAAAACTAGATCAAATTTATATTATTTTATTATTTATATTACACTTCTTAGAGCACCGGGCTGTAAGTAGCGATATATAGCCGGCTACAACTACTATAATAAGTTTTCCAAAAATTGCTTGTTGTCACACATCAAAAACTACCGCTACGTAACTAGAAAGAGATACATTACCTCATCGCTTTGCATCCTGTAAGTTGTTGAAAAAAGAAGTTGTAAAGCAATGCAGAGTTCTGAGGAAGGTCCGAGCTGCATTTATCACAACAATCACAAATTTGGCTTCATTCACGTCTTTGGTGTGTTCAAGTTGTAGTCTGAAGTAGGAATTTCTCGGTTCAGAGGAAACTGCAACTGGAACGTTCCCTGAAGTCTGAATTTCCTACTGGGAACTCGCCACCCCCGAGTTGACAATCGAAGATGGATGCCCCCAGTGTGAACAGTTATTTAGCTCCTGTAATAATCAATTTGTTAGCACGCCCTGCGTTATTGTATGAAGAATGTGATAATCACTATGGCAGCATTTTTGTAAATATAAGTCTAACAATACTATGTATACAGTTGATCTAGAGCGACACACCCCAGTCAGAAGTGCTAACAATAGCCTGGTAGATCGGCATGTTTTTTTCTGACTTCAACTGGAACGCCGATAAGTGGGAGATGTTGTCACTCCCATTTCCGAGGTTACTGGAACGCAGCATTACGACAGTCGCCACGCGTGCTCATGAGTAGCAGAGTCTTTACTTTGCCGGTAATGGATTCTCCTCATCGCACCTTTAAATAAATGGAGTTTGTTTAACAATGGTATGTGGGTTGTGCAACATTTGCGCCTACCTCAAAGTGGGCAGCAATTTTTCTGAAGCTCGGTAAAGATGTCTAAGTGGTTGACAAAGGATGTGGATCCTGTTTGGGGATAGCGAGAACTGGGTGAGTCAGAAGGAGCCTGGAAGTTGATGCCATGAACTAAAGGAACTGAGAGCTTGTTTCAAGGTAGCTTCATAAGTGTCTTTAGCAGAAATAGCCCCCCTCCAAGGCTGTCATTTTACACCATATCTGAAGATTTGAACATAAAAACGCCAGATTTAAACCACTGGAATTCATCGGAATTAAAACTAAACAATACAGCAGCACACCAGGGCACCTGCATCAGTGAACCATTTGATCCAGCTGAGGGCACTCTAAGAATAACTTGACTATCCATGCTCCAATGTTGCTCTCTTGAAAGGCAGTAAAGCCACTTGGAGCAGACAAGAGTCACTGAAACATCTTAAGAGTGTTATGTGGAAGAATTTTGTGTTCCTGGTTGAGTTTTGATTGTCTGCAAAGAAGCTGGCTTACACTTCAGCGATGGCAGATAGGTGGACTTTCCTGTTGGCTTTTCACTCAAGTGAGGCAGCGGAGGAGGTGTGCATGCTCAAGTGCTCAACCCCCTCATGGAGGTTGGATAAAGTCCATGACCAGGTACCTCTGTGTCCTCGGAACAGCTTTTCTTGTGAGCAGATAATATTGTAGATAGGAAGGGATCAGCACTTCATCCTGATCAAAGTGGCAGACCTGTGTCTCTGGCAAGTTAAAATGAGTCTGTCATTTGTTATTTTGTTGATGATTTGGCAGAATTTTCAATCGAGTTCAATCTTCCCCTGAGATTTTTTGTTTGTTTGTTTTTTTTACCATTTTGTGTGCAGCAGGACAACAGTTTCATTCAAATTCAAAGAAGACTGCAACTTCTGTGGTTCTCAACTACTGTTGACAAAATGGAAAAATGATCTACTGGAAATGCTCCCTGCAGAATCCAGACCAGGCAACGGTTTTTCTGATCTTCTATCATTCAGTTTTGGTGAACACGTGTTACGGCTGTGGCTGTATTTGGTTTTGGTTTTGTGCTTGTATTTTCTGTATGAGTGAGTGCTCTGATCTTCGTTTTTCGTCCTGTTTGTTTATGAGAGAGTGTGTGCAGATAATGGTGCTGCGTGATTGGCTAATAAGGTTGGGGGGGCTGGCGTCGAGGACGTGGCACTAATTGGCCGGAGGGTGACGGGCAGACCATCTGACAGCAGCACACCACTCTGTTTCTTCCCTGCCTCCAACCGTAGTTTGCTTTGAGAAGTTCCTGTGTTAGTGGATGTATGTTCTTTGTTTAGCTGGTGAACCTTAGTTTATTTTTCCTTAGTGAATTGTGTTTTTTTTTGGGGGGGAGTAGTTTTATTTTTTGAGAGCTTATTGCCTCCTTTTGTTTGAAACCCAGTTTTCTGTTCAAGCTTGTTGAAAGTGAGCTGTTTATTTATTTATTTATTTTTTGTAAGTAAACCCTGTTATAAACCTTTTAAAGATCTCATTTTCATTTGGGGACTGGGAAAAACTGTATTATTTTAAAAACCTTATTGTATGCACTTTCCCCCTTGGCTGGTGCATAACAATATGTGAATCAAAGCTTCAGTTTCCCGTCTTTAGCTGACATACAGTATGTAACCTCCCGTGTAGCCCTGCTGCTTCATGGTTGGACGCATTAAGCATTCAGAAATAGTCTTCTCCGGGTTGAAACAAAGAGTTCTTGTTGCCTTTCTAATATCAAACCACTCTGGACATCCTTCTCTAACCTTTGGTCATTAGCAGAGCATTTCTGTCCAGAGCTTACCCAATCATTGGATATTCCCTCTTTATAGGTCTTACTCATAGACCTGTCAGACTATATTCTGTGAAAATCCCAGAAGATCAGCAGCTTCTGAGACACTCTGATCATGCCAGGATCAAAAATTTGAACCATTTTCTCCATTCTGATGCTGATTCCATGTGTTGTTTTGCTGTCTTGTGACTGGCTGCTTACCTGTATGTGTTGGTGAACAAATAAAGTGGGTTGTGAGTGCAGTGCAGAGGATGTTTTCTCATAACAGAAGCAGATCTGTGCTTCATTCTGGTCCAGGTTTTGTTTTATCTTCATGCACTGATGTTTTTATGCCTTTGCAGGGAAAGTCCTCGCGTTTGTTTTTGAGAGATATTGAAGAACTGATCTGAACTTTCTCAGAAAGTCTGTTTTTGGCGAGGTCATGCTAGCAGCCTCATGTTGAGACTACAGCTTGGCTCATCTTCTGCTTCATCGGCCTCCTTGGTGTCCTGTCTGACCTAACGGAGCGTGAGGAGGCAGAGGAACAGAGGGGATACGGGGACAAGTAACCAGGTTTCTGTGGCTGCTGTGTTCATTGGCCGTGCATGAGGAGAAATGTGAGGAACACCTTAAATAAAATGATGCTTCTGGAGACAGATCTGTATTTTAATCACTGTTTTCCATGCACTTTGTAGAGAAGTTTAATCGAGGGATTCATGTGCAGCCCTGAGTTTGAGCTCGCCTGTGTGCCTGTGTGTCAGGTGGTAATTAATAAAGACAGGAACATTAGCTCTCCTGCTGCGCTGACATGCCTACAAGAGACTTGCCAGCAGTCCAAACACACGCTCTTACTTTCTTTCAGACACACTCTCTGCAGACAAAGACAAACTCATTCAACCCAAACACACCAGGCTTCAAACTCATCAGCCGTAAACTTTGAATGCTCTTAATTCAAAAGTCCTAATTTGAACAAAGCTTCACCTGAAGGTAGTGATACAGGAGAAGACGCTGCCATGCATTATTGAGTCCCTTCTTAGTTCATTTCAGTCTCGGAGCACATGTGGATTAATATTGTAGTAGCCTGATAAGGGCAGAAATTGAAGGACTGCGGTGGAGACGGAGGGAGAACGGGCTGACTCAGAACCTTGCTCGCTGTCTGAGTCCTTCAAAAATAGTTTTAGACAAAGACAGCTCGCAGACAAATAAAGAAAAGACACGGCAGAATAACTCGGTGGAAACCTGCAGGGTTCAACACACCCAGAGAACCCACTGCTCGACCTGCAGGGTTTGTTTTCTGCTGCATGGCTGCAAGAGAAGAAATCCAAATTTTCTGAGCAGTCTAAGACAGAAAGGGAGATAAAAATCTGGGAGGTGAGATGAAAGATTGAACATGTTTGTTCAAAACTGTAAAAGATCTTGTCTTGTAGCTTCTTTTCACCTTGAACTCCATAAATAAGGCAGACAAGGTGGCCTAATATGTGGCAATATATATCTCAAGCTTCTGTGCCAACTATTTCGACACAGACCCAGAGCTGGTCTCTGTCTCTGTTGCTAACGGCTGGGTTAGTGCTGTGTGCCGCATGCAGCACCTCGTCAAAAATCCTGTAACATCCCCTTAACATAAAGGACGTGCTTTTAAGCTTTTCTGGCTGGTTGAGCCCCAATCAACTCCTGTTTGGAGTTTGCATGTTCTTCCTGTGCATGTGTGGATTCTCTCTGGGCACTCCAGCTTCCTCCCACAGACCAAACACCATTTGGTTAATGGCTTGTCTCTTGGATTTTGTAATAACCAAGCAGTCAGGGCAAATATAGTTTAGGGTGGCCCGAAAGGAACCCTCGAGTGGCCCGAAATCAACGTGATTGGGACTTTGGTCCGGTTAGAAAAACAGAAAAACTTTTACAAACACTGACTAGGTCTTATAAAAATTCGAACATTATTACAGACATTGAATGCAACACCTTCTGAAAGGCTGCTGTTAAGCAAGTTACTTTTAAATGTGACCAAAAGGTGGTATTTTTAATCTGCACTTTTTATGTTCATGCACACGTTAATATGTACATGTATTTACCTGTTAAGACATGTTGAAGTTATCTGTTTGAAGTGTAAAATTTAAAGAAACAGTATTTCAGCAGAAGTTTAGTTTAAGTGCTGCTCTTTATTGAGTTTATGCCATTTTGGATATGGCAATAAATAAATAAACATCAAGTGTGTTTGTTATCTGTTTGTGTTTCTTTTAAGTGGTTAACTTTGCTCACTGTCTGCCAAAAAATGTCCGGCCCAGCTCATGTCCAAAGTCTAAAAATCTGGCCCGACTGAATTTGTAATTGAATAGTCCTGGTTTATGGCATAGTGACCTATTGTTAGACGGGCACAGTGTGACAGACCACACCTTGATCATGGGAAAGTCTTTGTGGTGAAATTACTTGTGCTGGTAATTTGTCTAAATATTTTATTAATGGTTTCCAATGTGTATAAAACCTATCAGACAAGCCCCTGAGAGAAAACTTTTTTTTTTTTTTGAATTTTAAAAGACCTAGCTGATCAATAGTAGCAGTAAAAATGAGGTTTGGACATTCTTATTATTTCCAAGGTTAAATCACTTCATTTAATGACCCTAAAAGATGAGACATTCAGTCAAAATGTGCAAAGCACAAGCACTGCTTTGACCTTCAGTGTGTGCATTAGTGTTTTTAGCCTGTAATTGCACATATTTTCTTGACATTTCTCCTCCTGTGATGTATGGTTTTTATCTCTCATCGATAAGGAGCAAGGAGAGGGAGCGAAAAGGAGGATGGGACGCGAGGAGAGAGACAAGGTCATAAACAAGGGATGTGAGAGGGATTTTTTTTTTTTAATTTTCCTCCTCTGAAGTCGGCTGTGATTCAGTTTTTATGATCATTTAAAATTTGGGGAATAGTTCATGGAGCCTTGAATAACTTAAAATAATAAAAAACAAATAAAAGATTCAACTTTAAAATTTAAGATTGGAGACAAAAGCGGAAATTCAAGTCTAATTAGAGAAAGAGCAGAACCCTGCAGCTCTCATCAGGGCCTGAAATAAACATGCTCGTGTTTCACTAATGCACGACGGGGACGATGGCTGCTGTGGAGCTTCAGTCCACACACATCCCACACAGACGGCCTTCAGTCTGTCAGTCATGTCGCCGCTCGGTCTCTCTGCTTCCTTTTAGCGACTTTGGGGAGGTTGAAGTGAATACTTTGGAGTTTTGGGGCCGTTAAAGAGAGTGTTTTTGGAGAGCAAGGAGCTGAGCGGGAGCTGTCACAGCAGCTCGACGGAGTCTGGGGTAAAATTCAGGACACAGCAGCACTTCCATCCTTCGACATCGGCTAGGAATCACAAAAAAGCATTTGTGAGACACCGTAACTGTCATATTACTATCCTTAGACTCTGTGACAGGGTGTTTGAACGGTTTTCACTGAGGGCCACATACAGAATAGGCTCGGTTGGATACTCCTCATCTTTTGAGTCTCCATGTCAGTCAAATGTAGGCTCGATATCAGAAGTAAGTGACAGAAAGAACGAGGCCTAACCTGGCAAACTAGATTGACCGATTAATATATTTCACTTGTTCATCTGGGGAAGAGGTCATGGAGAGTCAGAAGAATATCATGCAGGTGATTAAATGATTAAATTGTCAATTACATTCATCACAGGCCAATCAGAAAATGTAGGTAGGCGCATTTGTAAAACAAAATGTTGGCAAAATACGTATGAACTGTAACCAGAACAAGGAAACAAGGAAACAAATGCATCACAAATCTTCCACCTTTTTTTAAAGAACAAAAAACAAATTGGCAAAAAATAAATAAAAATAAGTAGTTAAAAGGGATGAAATGTTCAGTACTCAAACCAGACTTTAGGTTATGAAAATGATCAAATGAAATGTGAATATTTGGTTTAACAAAAAAAACAACGAGGATTTAAGAAAATAAACAAATAAATGAAACAAATAGGAGAAAATGAGAATCAGTAAAAGAAATGGCAGTAAAGGAAATGAAAATTTGGGGATGGTGTTGGTAGAGAGTTCAAATGGTTCATAAAAGAATCCATTTTCTATAGAATTTAATTAACAAGGCTGTTACAGTTAAGTAGGGGTGGATGATACTGGGAATTTTGGCATCGATCTGATACCAAGTAAAAACAGGACTAGTATCGCCGATATCGATACTTTTTACATGAAATGTAATGATCATTGGATAATTTTGTAATTTTGCCTTGAGTTGGTTGATTATGATTATGGTAAAACACAGCACAAAGATTTTAGGCAATAAAAATTAATGAACCACACAATAAAACAAAATTTAAATTTTTTTTGTATAAAAGTAATAAATTATTCCACGTTTAAGAAAAAAAATCAGAAGTGCAAAATAGCAAAAAAAGCAGCAATGTAAAATGTAAATATAACAAAGTCAACATCACAACAAAAAATACCTTCCACTGCACAAATAAAGTGTAAACTACAGTAAACCTTAAACTTTGGCTTTCTGCTCACAAAGCCCTCTCTTGGGTTGCCCTTTTTGCTCTGTTTCCATATTGACAACAGATTTATAGGTTTTTGTTCAGGAACAGTAACATGTTGACATAGAGGGAGAGAGGTGCGCCATTTAGAAGCAGTGGTCAAAGTGGAGGAAAGTAAAGTAAAGACAACATAAGAGAAACTGCAGTATCGATCTCATCACGCTAGTATTGATCCGATACCAATACTCAGCTTGGTATTGATGCTATCGATATTAGATCGATACGCCCACCCCTACAGTTAAGCTCAGCCTTTCTAGTTTAAAGATGGACATTACATCTTTTAGACACAAAGATAAAAAGGGGGCTTAGAAGTTTTCAAAGAAGTAAAATGTGATGTCTAGCCAGAACGGTAGGAAATCTTATATTTCCAATTTTAAAGAGGTAAATTTGGATTGTTTAAAATGAACCCCCAATATATCAGTGAAGGGGTCCATCCTCAGCTTGACTAAAGAATAAGAAATTGTGTTTTTTGAATTATTTTAAAGGTGAATTGTTCCTTTAAATCTAAAACCAGATTATACTAGTTAATGTAACCATGACAACGAAGTAGTCACCGGATTAAAGAGTGCTATTTATAGTTTTAAAAGCACACAGCTTAAATTGTACAATCCTTTGGCAACATATATGAAAAGTAGAAATGGGGGCGACACAGTGGTGCAGCACATTTATGCTGATGCCTCACAGCAAGAAAGTTGTCAGTTTGACTCTGCGATATAAGACATAACCTTTCTGTTTGGAGTTTAAATGTTCTTCCTGTGTATGTTTGGGTTCCAGTCCAGGGTGTACCCCACCTCTTGACCAATGTGGGCTGACTTATGGCCCTTTTAAATTAGCCCTACTCGACTCTACCCGGCTCTACTCTACTGTACTCACTTTGTGCTGCTTTTCCATTAGCCCCAGTCGCCTGCCCAACGGGGTGCAGTGTTGCTGTAAACAGCTGGGCGGCACTGCGGTGATGTTATTTTGAGAAGGAAAGCAGAAGAAGGCTGCAGGTGGCAAGAAGAAATACCCCTTGAGAAGCACAGGAGAGTTTTGGAAGCTATACAACAGAATGAAGCCGAGGACGAGAGCAATCGAGCTGCAAAGAAAAGACGTATGAGGGTAAGCTAATTGTAGCTACTGCTAGCATGCTAGGTCATCGTGCTCATGACTCATCGATGATGACATTGTCTGACCAATCAGTAGCCGGCAATCGGTGACGTCATCTTTCAGTATCGACTCAACTCGCTTGGAACCAGAGTACAGAGTACAGTACTAAAACTAGCTTGTTTTAGGAGGTACCAGGCTAGTGGAAACACGCTGCTAATTGAGAAGGGCCAAGGCGTGCTAGTGGAAAAGGGCCAATAGGTTCAACAACTCCGTAAACTCTGACATTGGATAACCCTCAAACCCGCTTACACATATAATCATATCGATCAGGTGTGAATCTTACCTCTAAAAAGTAAGATTGTCTTCTTCGTGACTCACAGGAAAGACTCCACAGTTGTTTTTTGATAGATTTTTCTTTGGTTTTGAGCGAAAGACCACCAGCATCACAGTCTCTGACCAGCCTCTAAAATTACCTCTGTAGGGAAAAATATTAGGGCCATGTAAGATGGAGAAAATAATTTTGGGGAAGTCGACATTAAAGTAGAAATTTTGGGACTGAAGTGTCCTGAAAAAAGTTGAAATTTTGACAAAGAAGTTGAAAAGTTGAGAAAAAAGCAAAAGTTTTGAGAATAAGGTCAAAATACATTGTATGGCAAGTTTTTCTTGACATTTCGACTTTATCATGAAATTGTTATTTAACCTTATTCTCGTCATTACAACTCATTTCCACTTTAATGGTGACTTCCCCAAAATTATTTTCTCCATCTAACATGGCCCTAATCCTCTTCCATACCTTTAAACTTTGGCAGTTTGGGACGATAATTTCATGATGACATTTAATTAACTGAATTATTTCCAGACTTTTACAAGGACAGGAGCAGGTTTTTTCAAAGCGTTGTCAGACATGTTGACATCATAAAAAAAACAGTTGTGCAGTTTGACCACAAGCCTCCACATGTCCCATGCTGCTGCTTCAAACTGATCCCAGGCTGCTCCGATGTGACAATGACGGTTAAGTGGATAAAATGACAAAGACCTGAACAAGCCCTCAGTTTAGGTGGAATTCCCCTTTAATCGCTGCCCCTGCCACAGCCTGTTTCTCTCTCTGTCAGAGCGCTCAGTCATTTCTCTCTCTGTTTGTAACTGGGGATCATGTCGGCCCATTAGACCTCTGCTGAAAAATGGATGAGGGGAGGAGAGCGATGAGGCTTCAGCAGATCCTCTCCATCCCCGTCTCTTCAGTCTGATCTGCTCTCCTCAGCCAGCAACGACAGTTCAGACACACAGATGTGTACGACTCAGGATATGACCTGAAATTTAAAAAATGTATACATATGCCATACTCCAATCCATTATGTTGTTAATTTGACAGTGAGCTGATAGCATGTCTGGTTATTTTTAAACATTATTAGATGTTTAAGGAGCCATATAAAGAGCTGCAGAGATGTTATTAGTCCTTTATGGGGTTATTAGTTTCTGTTTTCTCACTCTGGTGAGCTCAGTTTATCTACAGGCTTTCACTAAATGATCAGAGACGTGTAAATTAATCACAGCCTTTCAAAGTGAGGCCACACATTATGAGACCATATGGACAGATTTCTGCTTCATTAGGGACTCTGTCTTTGGGTCCCATCGAGCTTTGGAGCCTCAGACTTTCAAGATAATCATTGAACCTAATTTTATAATGGAGGCTCTGGTCCTCTTTAGATCATGAATTAGAGATAATAGGCACTATTTCCTTTAAGCCAATATTACCCTGACATCTTTCTGTCCAAAAATGTTGAAATTACAACCTAAATTCCAATGAAGTTGGGACATTGTGTGAAAAAGAAGTAACATGACATAAGTGATTTACAAATCCTGTTCAACCTATTTTAAAGGTGCAGTGTGTAGAATTTGGTATTTTAGCGACATCTAGCATTCAGATTCTAGAATGAGCCTAAAACGTCACGTCGCTGAGTAACGGAATCCTGTGAAGACCAAAAAGGATCCTGAACACATCACACAATTTATGTTGTGTGTGTGTTCATACACACAGTTTGAATCCCTAGGACAGAGAAACAACTTTCTATGCATCCACTGCTGTCCTCTCCTCTTCTTCACCTGCGTTCCAGGTAGATTTAATTTTTTAATAAAGAATTTTCTAACTAAATAAAAATAAAACAAACGTTTTATGGGGATGATTGTACTCCTATTTTGACAGACTTTACATACAAATAGAAACATATATCTCCTGTATTCACCATTTCTGTTTGGCGAAATGCGGTGGATGTATAAAATGCCACATTCTACACACTGCACCTTTAAATTAAATACACTACAATTACAAGATATTTAATGTTCAAACTGATTAACTTTATTGTTTTCTCCAAATATTCCCTTATTTTGAATTTGATGCCTTCAAATCTGATGCAAGAAGTCAAAATATTCCTTTTCTCTGCGAAAACACATGCACAAACAGGGCGCTGTCATCTTGTGAGCAGAATAGCTGTGCTGTGATTGGTCGACGACATCAGCATGGTGAATGCTGCTTTCTTACTGAGCATGCTCAAGTAGAAATTGAGTAAATGCTCATGCAATTTCATCTATTAAACTTTGAATAAAGATAATTTTTAGTTATCTGAGAGAGTAAGGTTTGAACATAATATGAGTACCAAGTTTTTCCAGTCAAAAATTGTGAAAATATAGGGTGTGTGTTATAATTGAATGCATGCTATAATCAAAAAATTTCGATGATCAAGTGCTGGATGGATAGATTGCAAAGCAAAGCACCACATTTGAAGAGGCAGGTTGTTTTTGAAGTATAAAGAACTACAGAAACTTGATTATCAGTTCTTATTGAGCTGTATGGAAAAGTGCAGTGTATAAAAAGTGTATAATACTTTTTACATTAAAGAAAATGTGGGAAAGGGAGGTAAATTTAAACTTATCAGAGGAAGCATGGGGAGAAATTTGGCGCTTCCGGTGGTCCTCAACCAGTTCATTGAACTGGAGAGAACACTGCTGGAAACATGCTATTTTAAGACTCCACTCCAGGAAAAATATAAAAACACCAATGTATGTGCTGGAGACGATGTGGCTCAAGGGAGGCAAACCACTTTCATGTATTCTGGGAATATTCTAAGCTAACATTATACTGGATGGAGATACATAAAACATTGAATAATGGGTTAAAAACCCATCTACCTCTGAACTTTGACACTAATGATTCGAGGGAAAGATGTAAATTAGTACAGGCTCTTCTTGCAGCCAGTAAAAAATCAATCACAAGAAAGTGGTTGATCACCTCCCACATTGAAGGAGTGGTTTGAAATAATTTTTGAGATATACAAAATGGAAAATTGACTTACTACCTGAGAATTCAAAAAGTTAAAGGATAAGTTTGGTTTCTACTGCTTTCACATTGTTTATAGAATGAAGTAGAACAATATACTCACCCAGAAGGCTTTCCTGATCCAAACAGTGCTTCAGGAGATATTTAGATCCAAAATTGAGCTGTGGACATCCGTATAATGGTAGCACACGGAGCATGTATAGCGCCGCTCCTAAAACTGCATTAATCATCGAAAAACTCATTAGTTTCACCAATATTCCATCATGGTCCGCTCTGGCTACTCCTCCACGACAGTCTGTGTCACTCCAGACATGTTTTTGTGACTGTGCTGACCTCTGAACTGAAGAGGAAGAGCGTTTGCCTCCGCGCATGTGCTGTACGGCTCATTGTTTCAGGGGAAGACTGCCGGCTACACAACGACTTTCTTCTTCCAGTTTTGTGCAAAATGGACGAATATCTATCAGATGAAGATGTTGTGGAGGAGAACTTTGAACATGATGGGTGTCCTTACAGTTTCGAGCCAGAGTTTACAGATTCGGAGCTCATCGAAAGAAGGACGCAGAGGCAAAGAGAAGAACAGCTTGCAGGGAGCAGTTTCAGTCCAGAGGTCAGCACAGCCACAAAAACATCTCTGGAGTGACACAGACTGTCGTGGAGGAGTAGCCCGAGCGGAAACCAATGAGTTTTTCGACGATTAATGCAATTTTAGGAGCGGTGCTATACATGCTCCGTGTGCTACCATTATACGGATGTCCACCGCTGGATTTTGGATCTAAATATCTCCTGAAGCACTGTTTGGATCAGGAAAGCCTTCTGGGTGAGTATATTGTTCTACTTCATTCTATAAACAATGTGAAAGCTGCATTAAATTTGTTCCCCTGACACAAAATGAATGTAGTAATTATAGCTAACCTTATTATAATTTTTTTTTCTTCCTGTTAGTTTACTGTGTAAGCCGCCTTGGTTCATGAGTTTTCGTAGGTTTATTCATATTAAAACAAAAAGAAGGGAAAAGAGGAGGACTGATGTTCTAAAATAATGTTGAATAATATTGAAAATGTTGTGTATATACACACATATATGTTTGTATGCATCATTTTTCTGATAAAAAGAAAATTAAAACAAATCAAAAAGGAAGACGTGGATAAACAGCTGCTGGGAGGTTGACTTCTGGTTTGGATGCTTGCTTGTCATAACAGCGCCTGAATGGTCCCTGCAGATGTCAGCAGTGTAGTCCTGTCAGTCTTTTCTACTCGCTCCTGTCTCCTGTTTTCAACCCTCTGACCCTGTGTCGAATTCAAACTAACTCTCTGTGAGCACCCTGAATGCAGCACAATCCAGCGAGCCAACAAACTGCCTCATCCTTATCTATTCCCTCCTCTACTCTGGGCTTTGTGTTTTTCCCCTATGCACGCCTCTCTCAGAATCCTTCCTCGCTTCTCTTACAAACGTCTCTTTCACCCCTCGCCGGCCTCTATGCTCTCAGTTTATATTGGTCTGTCTCCCCCTCACACTCGGAGTATTGGCTTATATTTCCCATGGTGTCTGCAGTACATTCAGCTGCAGGAGCGGCAGCAGTGTGCTGGAGCAAGGCACCTGCTGTGCCGTGCTGATATGAGGAGAAGGACAGATACACGCTCTGAGCTTTCTAAAGAGAGAAGGTGGAGACTGTAATAATCCTGTAAAAGCAGAGGCACAAACTTCTGCAGAATCACAATGTCTTCACGTATTCACAGGCCAAAAGTGTGCAGAAAAACACACATAATTATTGACTCATGCATTTTCTGTTGTCTCGGTGTCTGGAGGCAACCCGTCTGCTCCCGTTGCCGTGGTTACGGGCCATAGGCTTGTCTTGGAGAGGTGCTCCAGGTCTCATACTGTTCAGCTGCAACGTATGTCTCTGTCTAAGTGTGTTCATGTATGTTTGTGGTATGTTCACGTGTGTGCGAGCGTTCCTGAGGAGCAGAGCACATTATGAAGCAATTTTGCTGGTGTTAAACGGATCATGAGGGCAATTATCACTCTCAGATTGCAGCCTCTTGTATTCTGTAATGAGTCCACCCCCTGTTGTTGCCATTTTTGAATGACTTTTTCTGGTATAGACCCTTGAGACCAGGGGTTGATTTAGGTTGCACAGAGGGCCACATCTTTATCAGAGGGTCAATAGACAAAAAACAAAAAGAAAAATGAAGAAACCAATTTCAGCACCTTGGTCAGGGCCTGTCTACATGGAGTCTGACCTATTTAGGGATGGGTACCTTTCACATTTGAACCGATACCATACTGATGCCCGGTACCTGAGAATCGGTATTGGTACTCAACGGTACCAATTTTCGGTACTTTTGCGTGTGTTTATGGGGTAATAAATATTAATTTGTTTAATATTTAAATCTCACATTTTTTTCAATGTTAATTTATTTCTCAATATATAAAATTTGACAGATATATATCAGAACAACATTCAACTGTTTGTATTGTAACATTGTAGTAGTTCCAAAAAATTCTTCAACATGAAAACCAGAAACTAAAATGAACCACAACTTAATAAATTACCTGCAGCCCTCACTTTAACTTTAGGGCAGTTTAACAATGGGTCAGACAGAGCTGTAAATAAAAAAAGCATTTACATTAACGTTACAAAGTACAAGGAACCGACCTGATAATGATAACTGATGCACATTAAAATGCCAAGCTAATACCATCTTAAACACGAGGCTTATTTACCTGGACCAGGTATCCTCCTTGTCCCATTTGCTGCCATCACCAAATGTTAAAGCCATTTCTTTTCCTGTGTTTCTGGCTGCAGACAACTAGTCTCCATTGGACACAGGCGTGCTAACAGTGCTGAATGAATCCTTTGTGGTCGTAGATCTGACGCTATCAAAAATTGTGCACTCTTCAGCTGTAAGGGAAATTTTGTGCGTCACCAGGTGCTTCCTCAGATTTGAAGTATTTCCACCGCTGGCCTTACACTTGGCATCACAAATATTGCAGCGAGCATAATCTCCATCACATTTAATAAAGTAGAGCCATACTTTAGAGCAATTTCTCTCAGCCATGCTTGCTTTGTTGACTGAGCCCGCGGCTGCTGACGTCATTATGCTATTGCTGTGCTGCGTTCAAGTCCGGTATGGAAATTCACCTACTCTACCCAATAGTATGCCTGCTTCTTCCACTCCCTCACAGTCACAAGGATGTGTTTAGGTACCTAAACATGGCACTGTTTGATTTTACGTGAATCGGTACTCGGTAGTACCTACAGAATTCGGTACCCATCCCTAGACCTATTCTCCCCTTTCTTGCTTGGGTTTCCTCTGTGTAATCTGGTTTAGTCCCACAGATGAAAAATTAATTTGTGACTAAATTGTAAGTGTGTTTGTGATGGTTGCCTGTCTATGTACACAGCATAATTTGCATAAACAGTTCAACACTATCACAGTTAATATTAACACTTCTGAAGTGGGTCCACTCCACAGAGTGCTGTTTCACTCATTTTGTGGAGTTGGTACTTTAACTCTCATGAAGTGTAATTGATGATCCTTTTTGGATGTAAAGATTAAAACGATGTAACACTTAGCCGTGTGATTTTTGGTCAACACCTCCATGAAGTATTAGGAATGCACACTCTCAGAGTATCTTTATTAACTAATTAATTGCTAACTCCATATTAACACTGCAAACTAGCAGTTCTGAGAGATTTTGACTGCAATGTTTTACATAAACACGACAGATTTCTCTATGGTAAGGATATTTTGACTTCACTTGTGCTTTGATGAGAGTTTGCTTAATGATGTAGCTCCCATTCAGTAGCGCCCACCTTCATTATCTTATTGGCCCATAATAATTGTAATTGAGGCAACGATCATCCAACCAAATGCTGGATATGCTTCTGAGAGGTTCTACCCTCCCCAAACACCTTCTATTGGCTCTTTCTCAGGTTGACTACTGAAATATATTGAATGGTCCGTCTGATGTGTCAGGTTAGCAGGACAGTGCCTGGTGTTTTGTTTTTTTTTAACTTTACCTTCATTATCAATCCATGAAGAGCATCTGATCCTGCATTTCAGTCATTACATGCTTTGACTCAGTGCTGCATTCACTCTTACATGTTTTCTCTCAAAGAGGTACCTATTCTCCATGTTCTTGTGTGGTTCTCTTGAAGCTGTGAAACAGTTAGAAATGATCCTTTTCTGCCGACTGCACTGATGTCAGTGCACTTTACTTCATTGCAAACTGAACCACATGATGCAGTAAAGCTGCCTCCCAATAACCTGATATGTTTTAATGGTGTTACTCTGTTGGACATTTGTGAGCTAGTTCTGTCCACTGAATATCTTAAACTTTCAAAGAGGCTGTTCATGCTTAAGGATGGTGCAAACTTTGAAATAAAACATTTACGGTCCTGCACAAAAAAATGCAAGAACACAAATCCACAATTTTATATTTAATGGGAAACATGTTATAGAGGTTTAAAGAAGTCTCTGGCGTCATAAAGAAGATCCTAAAACTTTGAAACAGGCAGAGCAGCCCTTACAGAACATATGGTGCACTTTGCTGGAGGATTTTAAAACGCTTTCCTTGTTGTTTACTGTACTCTGCTGAGTTTTTCTCCTTCAGATGCAGAGTTTTTTGGCCCGCTGATGTGCAGAGGGAGAGCTCATGGAGAACATTATGAACTCTGCGGTTTAGCCGTCTGTCGTCTCTGAAGGTTAACTTTGGTGTTTCGACAGCTGTTTGCAGAGATAAGGAGGGCTATGCAAATTTAAGTTTGGACCACCAGTTCCTGTATCTTAGTGAAAAATGAGAGCTTGAACTTAATAAAAAGTGAAATCCTGCTTTGAAAGACAAGGATCTGGGGTAGGAAACACTGAGTCAGAAAATGAAGCATAGAGCTTCAGTGTGGGGGATAGAGAGGACTTCAAACCCAATAGATAGATGTTTATCGGCAGAAGAGAGGGCCAGACATAAAACACATTTACACCTCAACTATTGACAGTGCAGTAATCTCAGAGTCTAAAGAATGAGACCAGAAATTGCAGCTTTGAAAGCTGAATTTTGAGGCTGGTGATTGAACATCCAGGACCTCATCAGCCCCATTTTATAGTGAACAAAATTACAGCACAATGAAACAGGTCACAGCCTGTAACTTGATTTATGCTGAAATAGGGTAACACATGTGACATTTATCTCAGCTTATCAATGTGCTGAGCTTACACTCTGCATTGTTTACCTCTGTTGAGCATTTCTATCTGACAAATACAGCTTGCTGTGCAGTTTCTATTTTAGCTGACTGTCTAAGAGGGGTTTCTCCTGGAATATAAGCGCTAATTAAGACCTTAAAGTGTCCATGCTCACCGTAATTGGCTTGTTTGTAAGGCTTTTTTTCCAATTCTGTGGCAAAAATCATGTCAAGCTGCACTCACATTAATAAATAGTACCAGCTCTTGATGATGCTGCTAAAATGACTCCATGCTTAGTATCAACAAATATCGTTGAGTGTCATCTCACTTCCAAATTTATAATTGTTTAAGCCGCTTTATTGATGCAGAAGAATTATTAAAACCACAAAACATAAAAACAACAACATACGAAGACTCACACTTATGCTGCATTTCCTACAAACAATTTAGGCACCCGAATAACTGATCCATGTTGTCCAGCTTTTTTGGCACCCTTCTGTTTGGGTGCAAAACTGCTGCAGCCTGTTAATTTGTTGCAGGTATCAAATGATCCACGGATCAGCCTACGTGACTTTTCTACATCTCCAGCTTTTAAAAATATTCACACAGATCACTGCTGCATGGGGCTCTTTGGAGGTGCACAGTTATCACATTGGTGAAGAGTAGCGGAGGGAGTTGAGTGTAGGTGGCCCTCAAATCAATCTTGAATCTAACTTAGCTTTGCAATCACCCAAGACCCTTTGGCATCCTCCCTGTAGGGGCAGGGAGTCCAGGTTAGGAGCCTACAGTTTAAACCAAATTCTGACCAAACCATCTTAATGCCTAGGCAGAAATCTGGACTCATCTGACCAGGAAATATTTCTCCAATATTCTCTTTTCCAATTTTGTTGAGCTTGTGTGAATTGATCCCTCAGTTTCCTGTCTTTGCTGACTGCACCTGGTGTGGTCTTCTTCTACTGTAACTAGCCTTTAAGTTTGACATGTTGTCTTCAACAAGGCATTGCCCCATTATCACTGGATATTCTCTCTTTTCTGGACCATTCTCTGGAAACCCTGGAGATGATTAGCAGTTGGTGAAAAACTCAGACCAGCCAGTCTTGCACCATGAACCATTCCACACTCAAAGTCACTTAAATCTCCTTTCTTCTCTGTTCTGACGCTGTGTTTGAACTTGAGCAGGTTGTCTTGAGCATGACTATGTGTCTTGATGCATCGAGTTGCTGCCATGTGGTTGGTGGATTAACATTTTGCATAACAAGCAGTTGAACTAGCATGCCTGGTGACTGGTTATTGTATGTGCAAACATTTTTGGAAACATAATTTTGGTTATTCTTAGTTATTCTTAATTCTTCCCTCGGTAAAACCAATTGGTGTTATGTCTCAAATGTTGGAAAGCCTGATTAGTCACCATGACAACAAGGGTGATGACGACCCTAGAAGAAAGCCTAAGGTTCCTCAGTGAAGCAAACGTAAGGAACTGGTATACTTGGGGTGTTAGTCTCACAGAATTTGGTCCCAAGTTTGGAAATGGTACCAGGATCACTAGATTCTTTTGCGGGGCATTTATGCTCATTTTTGAGAGGAGCTCCCCTTACGTTTCATAAGTCCAAGTTGTAACTCATTGTAAAAGTGATCAGGCTTTCCTTTCACCCTGTCATGCATAGTGTCAACTGCAGTGGACAGATAGTTAAATACATTTTATACCATTTAGACTGTGGCACCATGTCACAACCAGGTGGTGAACACAAAAAACATTGTCTCAGGTTTTGTAGAAATATGATCTTTGCCTCTTTCTGTCATTTTGTGATATTGCATCAAACATCCAACTAGGGGTGTGCGATATGGCAAAAATACCATATCACGATTTTTTAAAAATAAAATCACGATCTCTATGTTCTCACAATTTTATCATGAGTGTTTTTTACGTTGATTTTTCCTGACTAATTTGCATGTTTGACCATTTTTCCCTATGTTTAACATATAAAACATGTAAAACTCTAAAAGAAAAAAAAGACAATTTAAACCAAAGAAACTTTCTGAACAGATTTTAATTTAAATAGTGCAGTTTTTATAAAAATGTGCAATAAATGTAAACATAAAAGGTAATGAACAACAATAAAGTGCACTTTTGTAACATAAAAACTAAACACACCAAATAGCTTATTGAAAAGGGTCAAATATAAATGCAAACTTAAGTAACTGGTTATCTCTTAAAGTGCAACAATTTAGAACAAATGTTATCTAACTGCCATGTCTATAATCTGAGTGAATAATACAGCTGCTTTAGAACAGATTTTTGTTCGGACATCTTCAAGCTGTTATCTGCTTTTCTCTTTCCGCCATGGCTTCACGCTACGCAAACAGGAGATCCCACCATGCACCGCCGAATATGCTACAATTAGCTAGTCGGGTGCCCGTCAAAGTCTCTGTGCCCACACAGGCGATCTGACGATCTTTCTGCTTTATGAGATCATCCCCACATTATAATCCTTAATGATTTAATATCGTCATATCGCACACCCCTACATCCAACTATCCAATGATGAGGGACTTGCACCACACACTTCAGGAATACTGTAATTTCTCATTTATGACACACATTTTTTGCTCAAAATAAGGTCTAATTTCCGAGTTCGTATATACACAAGCACAAGCAAAACACTTCAGATATTTCATCTCCAAACATAGAGATTACAACACATCTGATACAAAAAGCTGAAATATTTTCTCTCTCTGCAAAACATTACTGCCAAACTTGTGCAATTTTCACTAGACTGACTATTAAACTGTTCTAATCCAATATTTTGGGTCTTAATTAGTTTGCCTTTGTGTAACAATTGCAATTCTTAAGTGTTATGGTACCACTCACGTGCACAACAACACACGACGCTGCCATCTTGTGAGTAAGGGAACCCGATAGCTGCGCCTGATTGGTTTAAGACATCGGCATGTTGATATCTGCTCTCTGATTAGTCTACGACTGAGCATGCTCGGCCAGAAATGGAGTAACTGTGCATAGCAAAAGGTGTTTTCAAATCGGGTTGACAGAGAAAATACTGTATGGCATGTGTTGTGAAAGTACTGAAATTTTGATGATTGAAACTTTGAAATAAAGGGAATTTTTCAGTTGTCTCAGAGAGTAGGTTTTGGGAAAAATGTGGGTGTGCATATATTTGAATAAAGGAAAAAAGACATTAAAAAATGGGGTGCGTGTTATAAATGATACCTCTTGGATTTGAAAAATTATGGTAAGCGTTAAATCCTTTTTTCAAAGACTCAATCAGATAGAAATAATATACTCTAATTCAATACGATATTAGAAACACTTTCATGCAGATTTTAAAACTATTTTTCTTGTTTATTTCCATCTGTGACCAAGAATTAATCTGTCCACACCAGATGACAGTATTCAGTAAAAATTACATTTTGTGCGTTGTGCCTGTATTCAGATTTGACCTAATTTTTTATTTTTATTTAAAATTTGTTGAAAATAACATATTAACCGTCTAATTAAAGGCGCTATGAAGAGGATTTGTTACAGGCAACATTAAGACTCTGCTACCCATGAGCATTCGCGGTGACTGTCGTAATGCTGCGCTCCAGTAACCTCGGAAATGGGAGTGACGTCATCTCCGACTTATCGGTATTCCAGTAAAGTTGGAAAAAAACATGCCGATCTACCAGGCTATTGTTAGCTGTTGTTAGCACGCCCTGCGTTGTTGTTCACAAATATCACATGAAGAATGTGATTATCACTATGGCAGCATTTTTGTAAATATAAGTCTAACTATACTATGTATACAGCTGATCTAGAGCGACACACCCCAGTCAGAAGTGCAAATAAATAGATTATTACAGGAGCTAAATAACTGTTCACACTGGGGGCATCCATCTTCAATTGTCGACTTGGGGGTGGCGAGGTTTCACCAAGTTCCCAGTAGGAAATTCAGACTTCAGGGGACGTTCCAGTTGCAGTTTCCTACTCGGAACTCGGACATTCCTACTTCTGACTACAACTGTAATGTACCAAAAGACGTGACTCAAACTAAAGAGTGTGTTTGTTGTGATAAATGAAGTTCGGACCTTCCTCAGAACTGCATTGCTTTACAACTACTTTTTTCAACAACTTAGGTAATGTATCTCTTTCTAGTTATGTAGTGGAAGTTTTTGATGTGTGACAACAAGCAATTTTTGGAAAACTTATTATTGTAGTTTTGTAGCTGGCTATATATCGCTACTTACAACCCGGTGCTCTAAGATGTGTCCGAATAATATAAATTTGCTCTAGTTTTAATTGTCTTGTTCCAGAAGTTGAGTATCCAGGCCAGTCCAGCCCTGTCTGACCCAACCGGAAGACTACGGAATAGCATTTATAGTTAAAAACTATTTTGATGCTATAAAACTCATCTTAAAGTGTGTATTTCGATCAGGCATAAATCTAAAAGTGAGACTTTTTTGTAATTACTTAGAAACTCCTCACAGTCCCTTTAAACATCAATATTAATAAACCAGATTTTGCATTTTTTGTTATTTACTCTTATTAAATGTTTGCAACAAATATGTGTTTGTGGATCAATATTAAGTTCCACTGAATTATATTTATTTCCATTCATGCTGATTCACTGTAGTGGACAGAAGCTTAGCTCCCACACGATGTGACAAATTGGAAAGAAAAAAACCTGACCATTGTTTTTAACTTGTTTAAAAGTAAACCAAATATTTTGAAACTGTTGCTTTGTGATTTAAAAATTCATGCATTTAAATGTTAAGGACACATGACAGGAGGTGTTATCAAAGTGGAGAAATCATCACTGAAATTATGTTTCCAAACTTTTTTGAGGAGTGTAGATAAGAGGGATGTGAGCAGACTGAAGGATCCTGCTCCTCTTCCTCTTCACTTTAGTTGTAACAACGAGGAGAGAGAAACGCGGCGATGCGACAGAAGCAAACAGTGTCCAAACAAAACAACAGCAGTCTGATACTGAAGACGACGGGCAGACACGTTTAGCATCAGCCTGAACACAGTTTGACCCCCACATCACTCAGCCGCACTGACAGATCAGACCCCCCCACCGTGTGTCACAAACTGAAGCCGATAAGATCTGATGGTCCTGATGGCGGCGAATCTGCGAACGCGACCAACATGACGGGACAGAGGTTGTCACAAAAATGATGCTGGAGGTGGATCAGAGCGAGTCTGTTTATGAGCAGAGTTTGCTTTACTCAGAATCCTGTTCCTAAGAGTTTACAGGGACTAATGTGTGTGTGTGTGACCTATCATGTCTCATTGTCGTTGGGAGAAGAGACGAGCACAGGCTTCAGTGCCACAGTGAGAAGCAGAATGTCATTTTGATTCACTCCGAATGAGACTGATCCTGAGGGTTTTTCACAGGAACACACACACAAAGGAGAGGGGGGGGCTCTGTCGAAAAGCCGCGGTGTAAATCAGAGAGATCTCATTCAGACATGAGTCATCCTGTTCTTAACAAGCACGCACACACACACCGATCTGCAGCTGTTGATTTGTTACATCCATTTATCAGAGTCATTCCCACATTTTCCATGGCTTATATAATTGCACACAAACACACACTTTAGCTTTTGTTTTTTACAGCCAAGAGAATAATCATGCAGAAAGAGAATTTGGATTTTAAACTGTTTACGTAAACGAGAAACCAAATTATCCTCAAGTGCAACCCTATAAGGGTCCTTCAGTTGGCCAAACCAAACTGGTGGACGACTTGGTTTTACGGTGAAGTTGTGTAATTTTTCATTTGGTTTGGTTTCATTTCACACTGCCCTTCGACAGGTGGACCAAAGCCTAATGATTGGAAATATGGCCTCCCACCACCAGGTGGGGCTGTAGCTGAAGTCTTTGTTCCTGCAGCCTGGCTAACAATGGCGGCTCATGCAGAAGTGCCAAAACCTGCAGTACCATGAGTGTCCACTTGAGGCTGGCTGCAGAAACTTGACACCTTAGTCAATCAGCACATACATGAGTTCTCTGTTGTCACACCTCTTTGGCTGTTATTGAATATTTATAGAATACTTGTTTTGAAAACTGCATTTCCATGGTTAGCATGCCTTGAGTCTCATCTGAACATGGACTCTGTATATTTTACTTTTTAGTTTTATTTGTCAGGGACCATGTACAGAAAAAAAACAAAAACATTAACACATCAGAGTAGAGATGCTCTGCACCAGATTGTAAATTCAATTATAATGCAAAGACGCATATTTAAAACAGAACAATACACCCACACTCAAAGGCATGGAAATATAATTATTAGAATTTATGATCAAGTACTGTGAGTAGGTTGAGCCAAAGTTTGGTTGAGATGACAGTGGACACCCCATGGCTTTCCATCAATTCTTTAAAAGTCCATGGCTACATTCAGCTCAACGAAGTTTTGAAGCATTGTGTTCAAGAATATGTCAGTAAAGTTGCATTTAGGATGCCTAAAATTGTACTTGAATACTGACTGCTGCTTTGTGTAACCATATACTACACAGATTTGAAGCCATTAACCTGTTATGAGGTCCAGGGGCTGGCAGGTTCTAGAATTGCTAATGTTAGCTGCTCTCTGCTTGATATCATCAGCGAATGCCAGGTTATCTTTCTTACTATTGTGACATTTGGCCAAATTTAAGCCACATTTCACCGCTTTTTGGATCACTTGCTTCTTTGGTCTTTGCTTGGCTCTGATGACTTTCACAGCCACCACAAACCAAACTTTGGTTCTGCTGCATTTCTACCAAATGGTCCGGTTCAGGGTGGCTAGATTTACAGTAACAGGTGTTTTCAGGAGGAGAAATGATAAGAAAGGTACCCTGATCAACTAGTGCCATCCATCAGCATACCAAACTGACCTGACAGGCTGGAGCTTAAATTGCTGCTGGGTGTTGATTGCACCCATAGGAGAACAGTTAAGCAGTTGGCGGCTTTATGACTGGTACCAATCACAGGTTTTTGTTCAGTTGTACATTTGAGGCACTATTTGATTGCTCTGTGGCTCATTTTTACATAAAATACAAATTACAAGACATAACTGTACCTGTTACAGCAGTGTATTGAACTGGTGGTCTCAGGTTGTTCTTCTTATGCTACGGCCACACGAATTGGCGTATTTAAACGCGCGTAGTGCCTGTGACGCTCCATGCGTAACACCCAAGGCAGGACGCTGGACCATTTTGACAACCTGAGGAGCGACACGCGTCACTGCGCAGGCGGAGTAGAGAGCCGGAGCCAGTCGGACTCAGTGATGACCCGCGCAGGCAAATCCAGCTGGAAACGAATATTTACAGAACTTTACTTCAAAACCTGTCTCCTCAGCGACTTTCACGCAAGCCTGCTCCATTTTGTTCCGGTCTCTGTAGGGTTCACACGTCGAATTGTATAGCTCCGGAGGATGGCAAACAGCGCAGATCAACCTCTCCTCCATCTTTCAGCGGGGTTTGAGCAGGAGCAGGTGGCCAGAGCGTCACATGTCATCAAATCAATGACGTCGGGGGGGAATGTCATTGCTGATTGGCTGCCGCAGCACAGCGTCACGCGAATTTGCGTCGAAAGTTGAATATATTCAACTCGAGCGTAAAAGCATTTGACGCCCCAAACGCGCTGGACGCTCCATACGCGCGCTTGACACCCCAAACGCGCCGCCCGAGGCAAATCTGCGTCTAAACGCATCTTTGCATTGACTTTGTATGTAATCTCAACGCGCGTCTTTGCAAATTCGTGTGCGGTGTGGCCATAGCATTAAAGGTACAGGGCTGCAGTTCCTTTAAAGTTCTGGTTGTCACCTCTGTGGAGGAACTCTTCTTCTCTTCTCAGGCTGGTTATATGATGCATTAGGACACTTGAAACAAGATCTATTAGGATTCCTCCTGTACCTTCAGCTCACTATTGGGATGAAATATATGGAGAAATGGAGCTGTGACAGCATGGAGATGCAGCCACAATGTAGCACACAAGCCTAGACTTCAATGCTATAGCGTTGGAAGAACTAAGGCATGAGAGTCAGCTACGTGCATCCAGAGGCTGACGGCCATTGTGGGACCCATAAAACCCACAAAGCCACTGATGTGTTACCATAATAACGTGCTTTATTTTAAGCATATATTTGCCTTTATGATATCCTGTGGACGTGCACTTTCCCTGTGTTAACCCATAAAATCTCAGGTTGTTAAGCAAGAAGACATAAATACTTTATCCTACTGTGAAACCCTCATGAGGCTGTCAGCCAGCAGGAAGTGGATAACTAAGCTGCAGTTTCAAAGGTTAAATGTTCAATACCTTATGGTCACTCTGAGGCAGGTAAAATGTTTATGTGCTGCACCTTCCAGGCGGGGAACACTGAGTTTTGACTGGGACGAAATAAATAAGAAATGCACTCAGGTAATAAATTGGTTTTAAGCATGCACCAGCGCCCCCCATTTTCACATTTGATGATTTGAATAATTTGTTTTTTTTTCCGAAGTTGTTTTCCTACCACAGGTGTGGAAAATGGAGCTGAAATGTGGCTCCTTAGCTCTGCCTCTTTATTCTCACCTCAGTGACTCGCAAATGCAGACAGACAAACAATACAGAGCGGAAACACTCAAATATTTCATCAAAAAGAAGGACGGAGAGCTTGATAAAAGAAGAGAGCTCCTAATAGGGAAAAGAAGGATGAAAGAGGAGGGCAAAGTGTGACGAAATGTGTGTTGACGCAGAGGGACAGGCGTAGAAATAGGTAGAGACATGAGGAAGAAGAAGAAGAGGGAAAAGAGGAGAGGAGGGTAAAGACGGGGAGGAGGACCTGACTGCATCCTGAGGAGATTAGAGAAGGAGAAGGAGGGATGATGGAGGGAGGAACACGAGCCGGACCTCCTCAGTACGATGCTGATGTCCTCTGCGTGGATGCTCTAATGTTTTAAGGGTAAATAGCCCACAAGTAATAGCTTTAAGAGAACAATCAAATTAAACGCTAACGCTTGATAACAGCTCTCCACCTCCCCTCCCCCACTCCTCTAAGGCCTGTGGTGTCAGACTCGGTTAACGCCGTCCCAACACGATTAGGCGGTGACAGGACCAGCCATCAGCCAGCGCTCTGGAATCAGCTGCGTTTGAGTGAGCCGCCTGCTGCTTCATTTCCCCGAGGAGGGAGAGGGCTGAGGTCGCCATGACAGAGACGCTGAACTCCGAGCAGCGCTGAGTCACTTCACATGTCAGGAAGGATGATGCAGGGACGGCTGAAGGGCCAGGCGACAGAGAACAAAAATCATGTGTCTCTGTTTTTTAGCTGAATGATCATACATGACAAACATCTCAGAGCATGGCTCCTGTTGATCCTTAAAGAGACAAACAAGACTTCAGTTGGATTTTAAAAGTTTGAGATCATAACATGTCTAAATGTTTATAATCATGAGGATTCATTTGAGACACCATATAGCATGAATATTGAAGGATTTAATTAAGGATGGCCAAATTGTGTCTGTACCTCGGAAGAATGCATTGCAACATGAAAATAGGCAGCACTTCTCTTCTAATTTTGAATTACTGGTAAATGTTTTGACATTTAGAAGAATCTTGTAGATATGAGTGGTTGTATTGGTTTATATGAAGGATCAAAAATACCCTAAATGTCAATCATACATTATTTTATACAAAATAGAGGGCAGGACCCTAAACTGTTGAGATAAATTGGCAATAATTGAATATTTGAGTGAAGCGATCATGGAGCAGGGTAACCCTTATAGATAATCTGTTTAAAATGTTCAGCTTAAATGAAACTCCTATAATTTTTAACAGTCATGTGAACTTTTTATCAGTTATAAACAAAAAGTAATAATCTCAGACACTTCAAATTGTAATTTTAGAAGAACAGAATAAACCTTAATTTGACCCAGGCAGGGAAATTTGCAGTGTTACAGACTCAAAGAGGGACGGAAATGATCAATAAAAAAATCACTAAGTAAAAAAGCAGTATTTGCATTATTATAAGTATAAAGCAGGGGTGTCCAAGCTATGGCTCGGGGGCCAAATGTGGCCCAGGGTCCATTTTGAATTGGTTTCCAAAACAATTGAATGATTGAACATTTACATCATAGCAGCAAATACTGTTAATCATTCACATATTTTGCTGTATTTGCTTTATCACTAGGTCCTATTTGCAAAGTACTGTAAAATACCCAATAAACACTGAGTTCCAATTAATCCCTGGTTTCCAAATAAACGCAGAGTGTAGCAGTACATTTTGACAAATAGACGCCCCTTCCAAATTAACACTGGTTGTAATTTATTTGGCGCAGCCTACAAGCTATGGTCAAAGTTGCAGAACACACATGTGAACGCTGAGCTCACAGCTGGCAGCTCAGGCTTGAAAAGAAACATTATCAGACTGAACCTCAACAGTCTGCATGGTTTATTTGTCTCTCTGGACGTCCTGTCAGCTCGCTTTTCCTCCCTCTGTTTGTCAACAAATGCACGTTGGTGTACAGCGCTCTGTTTCACGACAGTGCAGTTACACTCAACAACCACAGAGGGCACCAGAGAAAAAGCCGGAATCTTAGACACTAGGGCTTCATAAATCCAAGGAAGAAGACATTGCTGCTGCTGCTGCAGGTTATTTGCCCTTTATGTAAGGAGGCTGGACACGTCAGTTAGAGGTATATTGCTGCTTATCTTCATGGCCCTGGTGTGGCAACAACACAGCAGTAAGACCCTAACTTAACTACTTACTACTGGTAAGATAGTTCCTTACCAGTAGTAAGAGCGTTTAGAGAGAGCTGAGTTGAAAGAAGAAGACAAGAGTAGAACTACAGTACTGTAATCTTGCTGTAAGGGTGATATTCATACTGGTGTAAATTAATTTGATTACATTTACCATATTTTTTCGTTTTTTGCTAAGCAAGATTTTTGTGGGAAAGGAATTAAACGCCTGTTCCAAATAGTCCCCCGGTCCCAAATAAATGCCTGGTCTGCTCAGTGATTGAAACAAATAAACGCCCCGGCTATTATTTGGTATTTTACGGTATGTTGCAATATTGACCTTCAAGCACCAATAAGCCCCCCCTCATTTTGGCACATTCTTGCAGTTTACTCTTGTTTTATTTCTGACTGTGAAATCAAGCCATCAGTGTCTCCCATTTCTCAAAATGGCACCCTCGCCTTGTTCCTCCCAGAGCCCCTTGACAAGTGGCAACCCATCCCTAAACCCTAAAACATGAACTTAAATACACTTAAAGTGAGGTGTGGCGGGTGGCCTGGTCTAATATGTTTTTTTTTTCTTTACAAGACCCTCACTGGAAAAAGCTTGGACACCCATGGTTGAAAGACTAGAAATATCAAAACTAAAAAATACAATACAAGACCTATTGACAATTCAAAATGTAATTACACATGAGAATATTGCACATTCTTGGGAGAATTTCAAAGTTTATGGTGAGTAAGTGTGTAATCTTGAAATTGTTCAGTACATTTTTCCATAATTTTTGGTCAATAAAACTAAAAAAGCACCCAATTGGAGTTTTAGTGTGTCCTGTACACTGGATTCTGCCACTGTCCAAAAACCTTCTTGTTATCTTGATTGGTCATTGGTGACCATACGTGGATGTTTGTTTCCTTATGTGCTCTGTAATTGGCTGGTAGTCAGTTCAGGGTGATCCTCGCTGTCACCTACAGGCTCCAGCTGTTCTTCAGGCCTGATCCACCTGATGTGACATTGTCTTTATTTATTTCCATACCTACAAACAGGTTTTGATGTTTTTTCTCACTGTTCTTCAGCTTTAGTCGATACTTTCTCTGGGTTTTTGGGGGTTTTTGGGGTGAAGAGTCTGAGCATGTGAGATTTCTTCTCTTTCATGTAATGATGGCGTCTCAAGGAGGCTTTGTGTCTTTGGAGCTTCTCCGCTCTGCTCGTATTCTAAGCTGCGAGCTCTGCAGAGATCCGTGAGAGTTGAAAACAGACGCTGAGCACCAGCATCCTTTGTCCTCTCCTTCCTGTCTCATGTTTGTTTATAGCTTAGTCCCAAACAAGTCCTCATCCATGCTTTTTGTGTCTGTTTGTTTATTCCACTCCTTCCCTCAGACCGTCTTTCTCCTCTCTTCTCTGCCAGCTCACTCCGTGCCTCTGTTCTTGGCTTTCGCTTTGCTAGCACAAAAACCTCGGGGCAGGTTCTTTAGACGAGCTATGGGAGCATTATACACACCGACACACACATTCATACACGCACACGCCTGATTGATTTTTCATTGCCTGTCGAGGTATTATGTGTCCCAAAGTGTTTGTATTTGTTTTTGCAGCGAGGGCAAAATTGGCCATCGTTTGCTCTGTCACACGTGGGAGCGAGTGAAAATGAGAGAAGGGAGGAGAAAGGGGTGAAACATGGGGTGACACAGGGGGAGTTGATGCTGGGTGCATTATTTCAGAAAGGCAAAGGAAGAGTGCTGTGACCTGAAGAGGCCAGGAATCTTATTTTAAAGGTTAGGACTGCACTTTTTGTTTTGCTTTGAAGTAAAGGTTTGTGGTGTCTTTTACCACAAGGTAATCTTTTTGATACTCCTTAATGGAGGGTTTGAATCTTCTGATTCATTTTAGAACATACAAACGAACATGTAATCAATGTTTTCTGCTTATCTTTGCTCAGTGGAGCACACTTTCCTTGTCTTCCTTAATCTAAAATCCATTTTCTCTGCTGTTGATATCCATCAATCTATCTGTCTATCTATCTATTGGCCCTTTTCCACTAGCACGCCTTGGCCCTACTCTACTTGGCCCTACTCGATTTGCAGCGTGTTTCCACTAGCCTGGTACCTCCTAAAACAAGCTAGTTTTAGTACCTACTCCGCTCTGGTTCCAAGCGAGCCTAGTCGATACTAAAAGATGACATCACCGGCTGCCGGCTACTGATTGGTCAGACAATGTCGTCATCGATGAGTCATGAGCGCGATGACCTAGCATGCTAGCTGGAGCTACCATTAGCTTATCCTCATACGTCTTTTCTTTGCAGCTTCGATTGCTCTCGTCCTCGGCTTCATTCTGTTGTATAGCTTCCAAAACTCTCCTGTGCTTCTCAAGGGGTATTTCTTCTTGTCACCTGCAGCCTTCTTCTGCTTTCCTTTTTTACTCAGTTTGTGACAAAAAGCCACAGATTGTTGTGTCGCGCTCAAAATGATGTCACCGCAGTGCCGCTCAGCTGTTTACAGCGACACTGCACCACGTTGGGCAGGCGACTGGGGCTAATAGAAAAGCAGCACAAGGCGAGTAGAGTAGAGCCAGACTAATGGAAAAGGGCCATATCTGTCCCTCTATCTATCTATCTATCTATCTATCTATCTATCTATCTATCTATCTATCTATCTATCTATCTATCTATCTATCTATCTATCTATCTATCTATCTATCTATCTATCTATCTATCTATCTATCTATCTATCTATCTATCTATCTATCTATCTATCTATCTATCTACTTTACCCATAACTCAGTGCTTCCAATACCCATAATGCATCAAAAGTAGATCGGTTCAGACCACTTTGTTTCACACCAGTGAAACTGCACCAATGGGATCGAGACCACCCCTTCATGGAGGTCTTGGACCGGCTGATTTGGTTCGCACCAAAGTGCGGTGGTTGCATTCACATTGATACTAACGTACCAAACCCTGGGCCAAAACTTCTTTGGTGCACACTAAATATGGTTGGTGTGAAAATACCCTAAGTCGGCAGTTAGTTAATGTTCTGAATGAACAATGCTTGGTTTGGTAGAGCTAACTTACTAAAGCACTGCCACCAGTTACAGCAGCTGGTAATGAGCTGAAGGACGGTTCAGGAGACCTCTGGAGGTTCAAGGCATAGGATTTGCATTCATGTGTCCTGAAGTGCTGACTCAGCACGTGCTCCCATACCCGATCTGACCTGTGAGTATTTGAGGTGAAAGCAAAAGTAAAACACTTTGCTCTGACTCATATTCCTTCGTACACTTTGTTCTGCTAAAATGTCTCTGTTTCCAAGTGTTACCCCCTGAGAGGAACACTAAAGAGAGGGCAGAGACTGTGGTACAAATTAATGAGAGTATGCTGTGTGGGAGTGTGTGTGTGCTTGAATAAGGGGTAAAAGAGTCACGAAGATTTATAAACCTCACAATCCCCGTATGAAGACAAATGTGAATATTCAGTGGGTGTATTTCATGTGAAGGTTTCTCAAACATGTCTCCAAAGGAGTGAGCATTAAAGCTGGGGTTGGCGATTTTGGAAAACTAGCATGAATTTGAAAGTAGCATCTCCTCAGGGATCCGCCTGCTGTAGATAGCGGATATTTTTCGCTGTGTTTTAAGAACACATTATGAGTTGATTACCATCAGGTTATAAAGATCATTTTAACCAGTATTACAAAAAGTGTGTCTAAATCAGATCGCCAACCCCAGCTTTAAGTCTTTTTCTACTCATTTGTCATCACACATTCAGTGAAATTAAAAATGAAGCCCATCCCTGAGCTCGCGGGTTCACCAAGAGGTTATCAGCTGGAAGACGATGGAACAGTCATTGGGTACGTCTCCCTCCAGGGTTTTGTATCAGGAGCACAATGTGGACCGATGTTGGATTACTCCTTTGAGTGTGAAATATCAAACCGATCTGCACACATTGATGCACTCCACTTGTTTTTTTAATGGAGCTTTTAAAACAGCGAAGTGTCAGGAGCAAACTTTCATAAAGCGGCAGACAGGAGCGCTGTCAGAGTAAAAGACATTACCAAACACACCGTAGGCCCTCCTTCATTTTTCATGCATCTGTCATAACTGAGGCAGCCCTCCGTACAGAAATAGACAGTCACATTAGTGTCTCTCCGCTGTGCCTGCTTCACGCCACACACAGACCCACTTCCCTTAAATCACTCCACCACAGAGCATAAGTTTGTGAGAGCAAAGTTCATTGAACAAAAGACTTGAAGCTCATTGTGAGGCTACAGAGAGCAGAGGAGAAATTAAGACTTAAGAGGATAGAGTATAAAACAAGAAGAGCATAAGCTGTCGGCTTAAGATATGAAAATGTGAAAAGCTGTAAAAGACTTTAAACTGCTTGGTGGTGATTATAACTCTCTAACACTCACGCTGAGGACATATTTGGGGGATGTATTTTGAATTTAGGTGAATTTTAGCTTTCTTATAAGACCATTTTGGTGAACCATCTGTCTAATAGTCTCTCAGGATGTGCCAATTCAGCTACTTCATGATACAAAAAAACTAAAAAATCTGACAAAGTGTACCTAATAAAATGGCATGTGAGTGTAATTAGGTGAATTATACCTTTTTGTGACACATTTTAGTGTGCTTCCCTTTTCTTTGTTGCATTTTTTTTGTGAAAATTAGCCTTTCTCACAAGGTTGTTTTTAAAATGTAGTTTCTGAATTTCTACTATTACAGTTCTGAAATACTTAAAGGGATATGCCTCTATCCTGAGTCACCAACAAGCAGAGAGGGTCCTGTCTTTCAACTGTGTGTGCAGTAAAAAGGAAGAGACAAGAAGAGCTTCCCCTTCTAATTAGCTTAGCTCAAACACTGGCAGTCAATGGGTAGCATTAGCCTGTCTCTGCTTACAGTCATCAGATGGGCTCTTCAGCAGTTGTATTGTTGCCTGATATTAGCACTTAAAATAAGTTTTGAAACAAAGTAAGTAGCTAAAGAAACTAAAACAGGTGTGTTTGTTTTGTTCTACTTATAAGCACATTTACGGCATTTTTTACATGCGCCATGCAGTTAAGTTTTGGAAGTATTTTGTTTAAGAATGACCTAAAGTGCTAATCTGGGACTAAAATTTAATAATGTAACATTATTCATTAAAAAAAAAATAGTCGCAAAAAGGCAAGGCAAGTTTATTTGTAGAGCACAATTCATACACAAGGCGATTCAAAGTGCTTTACAGAACAAGAAAAATGCATTAAAATCACAGTACAACATAGAATCAACATTAATCATTATAAAATAAATTTAAAGAGAAGAGTGCAGATAAGATCCTTTCAGTCATATGTACAGTTAAACAGAGCTGTTTTAAGCCTAGATTTGAACATTGTCAGAGTAGAGGCCTGTCTCACATCTTCAGAAAGACTGTTCCAGATTTTAGCTGCATAAAACTGAAACCCTGATTCTCCATGTTTAGTCCCGACTCTAGGCACCATCAGAAGGCCGGACCCTGAGGTCCTCAGAGTCCGAGATGGTTCATATGGCACTAACATGTCAGAGATGTACTTTGGTGCTAGGCCATGGAGAGACTTGTACACAAGCAGAGCTGCTTTAAAGTCTATTCTCTGAGCCACAAGAAGCCAGTGTAGGGACCTGAGCACAGGACTAATGTGTTCGTACTTCCTGGTTCTGGTCAGGACCCGAGCAGCAGCGTTCTGGATGTACTGCAGCTGTCTTATGGCTCGTTTGGAGAGGCCGGTGAGCAGGCCATTACAGTAATCTAACCTACTAGAGACAAATGCATGGATAAGTATCTCTAGGTCAGGTTTAGACACTATACCTCTGATTTTGGCAATGTTTTTAGATGGTAAAAAGCTGCTGATGTTATTGATTTTATATAACTGCCAAAGTTCAAGTCTGAGTCCATTTTTACCCCGAGATTTCTAACCTGATTTGTAGGTTTTAGAGAGAGAGACTGGAGGTGACTGCAGTCTGGAGACTGGAGGCCCAGCACACTGGACTGTTAGTGTTGCTGAAGAGTTTGTCTGATGACTGTAGGCAGAGGCAGGCTAACGCTACCCATCGACTACCAGTGTTTGAGCTAAGCTAATTAGCTGTGGGTGAGCTCTGCCTGTCTCTTCCTTGTTACTGGATGCACAGTCAAAGAGTGGTGTCTATCTGCTTGTCATGGACTCGGATTGAGGTTAGACATAAAAGGTTGGACATTTTATTTTCTAGTTTTCTTTGAACTTAATTTAAATGTTTTATTTATTTTATTCTTATTTTTTAAATTATTTTTCTTATTTTATTTTATGATGTATTTAATTTTACACTTTAACCTAACCTCCAATGTGTTCTCATTTTTAAACCTCTAAGATGGCGTTTCCTCAGTATGTACTGGGAACAGCTGTGTGCTCTTTTATTTATGATGCTTTTTATCAACACTGTTTATGGATTGTGGTCAAGGGCTGGGTGGAGTGGGTTTGGGTCATAAATCGTTCATTTAATTCATCTGTCTGTTTGTAAACTGCTATATAAATAAAGTTTGATTGATTGATTGACTAAACAAAAAAAATTGTGCATCTTCTTAATCCATATTACACTTTGATGCCCAGAATGTAAATCCCACCATAATCCAAAACAGATAGAAAAGGCAATATGTAGAGAAAGAAGACTGTAGAAATATTTGAGGTAATCTAAAACTTATAAGAAATATTACATAGGATCAGTTGTTTCAGTCAATTTAGATTTGTTGATTCAAAAATCAGTATTTCATCTTTGTGGAGGCCTTTGCAGTCTGAATTCTGCTCTCCAGAACATGATGCATATCCCTGTAGTATTGTGCTGTTTGACTTTGTAAGATAAGCTGAGAGAATAAAGATACACGGTGAGTGAAGGTGCAACAAGCAGCCAGGCTGTAAATCACACTCATACACCCTGAAACAAAAGTAAGATATTCTTTTCCGTTGGCATAAAGAGTCCTGAAATTGATCATGACACCTTTAAAAAATGAGCCCACACTGCAGTTATTCACCTCTTTAAGCAGACATCACAGCGACCGGCTGTATATTTACTCCATCGTATCTGATTTATGACTCATGCCGTCATGCAGCAGAAACCGTTTTGGCTGCAGGAAGAAAAAAAAAATGGTCTCATCTTTATTTTCATTGATGAATGGCTCGCTGGCAGCGCTGCAGCTGCGTGACCTCTCACCTCACATGATGTGCTGCTTACTAGCTGTGAATGAGTCACTTATGCAAATCCTCAAATGTGTTGCATCGGTTTGTCTGTGTCTACCTGTGCAGACTCTGATGAATGAGGAAAAGGTGCCGAGATAAATATTTGTGATGTGGTTCATTTATGAGGAAGGACGACAGAGTGTTATTTTTCTTTGGGAGGAGACTGATGTGAACGAGCGTATTTAATGTGGAAAAGAAGATTTAATTCATTATAAAGGAGTCAGGAGTATTTTTACAACACTGTTTAACCCTGGCGGCATGGTGGCACAGTGGGTGGCACTCATGTACCACAGTCAGAAGGTTGCTGGTTGAATCCCCCAGTCAGTCAAAGCCTTTCTGTGTGCTCTGGCTTCCTCCCACAGACCATAAACATGCTTTTTAGGTTAGCTGGTGACTCCAAATTGCCTTTAGTGTGAGCATGAATGGTTCTGTCTCTCTATGTGGCCCAGTGATTGGCTGCTGACTGGTTCAAGATGTAACCCACTCTTGTCAAGTGTTACCTGAGTCCCAGAATGTGATAAGTGGTATAGGTGATGGATGAATGATGTAAATGTAGCGTGACCATGCTTCCTGATTTAAGGGGCTGTTCTGTTTTAAAGCCCCACATCCTGACAAATACCTGATCTTTAACGGCACCCTTGACACGTTTGACCACAATTTTGCGCCATGCTTATAAAGACAAACAGACTCATGTGGCTCTGCATTAAGACTGTCACAGCTTTAGATTTTCACCTTAAGATTATCACGTGCAGATACTATCACGAGAAAGATATATATGTCGATAACTAGAAAAAAAGGTAATCCTATGAGTCCATTTACCAAAACGTATTTGTTGTTCTTTCTTTTGGGAAATACTCATTTAAGTTGCATAGAGGGGTGTACTTGATGCTAATGAAGCCAACTAGAAAAGCACTCCAAGAGAGCAGACCTCCACCAGGCAGCTCAGTTACAGCAGTGGGTTTCCCGCTCTGATTTGACAGCCGAGTTTCTGTTTGTCTGTCCATGTGGAGAATCCTGCGACCCATTTACATCAAAACTCCAAGAAGGGAGTGTGAATGACGTGCTCTCCGAGTTATCAGCAGTCCAGTTACAAAGTCAGAAAAACATTCAGATCTACCGGTCTATTGTTAGCCGTTGTTTAGCAGAAGTCCTCCGCTGGTATTGCAAGGGAAGCTGGGAAATGTAGTGACATAAGCGTGAAAAATGTTGACTCCAGTTTGCACATAAACTACAATCAAAATGTTGTAAATGAACGGGATTTGCCATTATAAACTTCAAAGCACCAAAATGTCCTGACTTCTTCTTTGGACCAAAGCACACGTCTAGTAAAATGTCCATGTAAATCCATCCAGTAGTTTTTGTGTAATCTTGCTACCAGACAAAGAAACAGACGAACAAACAGACAGACAGACCTTGGTGAAAACATAACCTCCTTGGCAGAGGTAATAATGAGTACAAAGTTATTGTTGGGGCCAAATGCTTATTTAGTTGGGGAGTAATCTGACCACTATATGGGAATAGCAGGTCACAAGAGGTCATTTTTGAGGTCATCAGAGTAAAAGGTAATCAGGAAGTTAGTGTCATAAGTGGTGGGAACAATCGTTTTTTACTTAAGTTTAAGCCAGTAGTCTTTGATTCTTTTTTTCAATGAAAGTGTTGTTTTAATTTTCTATCAGTTACTTTGAATAAACAGGAATACCACCCACAAATTGAGTTTTTGTTCATGTTTTGTTGATTTGGATGCATGTAAAGCCCTCCTGCAGCTTTGAAGAAAGTCACTAAAGTAATTATAGAAAGAAAGATATGACCTACAGTACTCACCTTATTTACCTCCTGCTGCAAAGGAAGTTATGTTTTTGTCAACAGATGTATGCATTTATGTTTGTTTGTTAGCAAAATTACACAAAATTGCTAGACTGATTATGCTGAAATTCTCAGGAGATATTGGTAATGACCCAACTTCAAAATTATTACATTTTGGTGGTGTTTTGCTTAATATCTGTCTAACTAGTAATGATATCTACATGATTCTGAGTGCTAGGTGTTGGTTTCCAGAGTGATGAATCATATCATGAAGATAACTTTATCATGGAACTATTGGCTATAGATTTAATAGCTTGTGTGACCTACCTTGGGGAATTCTTGCTCTCCGAGTGCTTTCTTCAGTTTATTTTTCTCATTATTTCAATTATTTTTCCTTAATTTGTGCTTTGATTGTCTTTGAAATAACATGTCTGAAACATATTGAATAATTTTGAAAATATAAACTGCATAGGATTGTTCTGTTACATCCATTCAGCACCATTTAAACATCCATCATTTTCCATCCAGTGTCCCCCCCTTTCATTGTAACACGTAACCCTCGTCTGTTACTGTTTTTATATTATGTATAATATTTATGAATTTCTCCTCCTCTGTAATGCTCCTTAACTCCAGTCCTCTTCATACGTGGTTCGAGAGGATCAGCATCATGGTGATCCTTCTCAACTGTGTGACTCTGGGCATGTACCAACCCTGTGAGAACATCGACTGCACCTCAGACCGCTGCCAGATACTGCAGGTAAGATGTGTGTGTGTGTACACAACATGTGTGTTAAAACAACAAATCAACAAACTGATGAAGAGACTGAAGAAAACAATCAATTATTCGACCCCATCCCGGCGCTCTTCCTGTCACTTCTCCTGGAGCTGTGATGCTCCACTGTCTCCCTCCTGAAGGCTCTCCGGACGGGGAATTGGGACTGAGTGTGTTTAATGTAGTTTTTGCGGAGCCGCATCTGATTATGTCACTTTCTGATGAGGATACAGTCATTGGGGTGGGGTGTGTGGTTTGTGTTCGGGGTTGTCCTCAGATGCTCCTGCAGACACGCACTCCTTAAATTTACCTCTGGTTCAATTTGCTGCTTAAATCTTGGAGTGTTTGACTGAAGCTGAGTTAAGATGTGAGCCCACTGAGAGCTCATCTATCATCATCTGACAGACGACTTGTCTCTTGGGATGGATGCCAATTTCTCAGTAAATCCTGTGAAATGAAGGATTTGTACCAGCAGGAAGAAATGACTTCCCTCCACATCAACACTGCAGTATAAACACCATTTTTCTTGATAAATAGCAAAGTTTTCTTGATCAGCTCCAAAGTGATTCATGTTATACCTGTCCAAACGTTGAAACGTGCTATAATGCTTCAGATACTATTCAATTGTTGTCCATTGTTTACATCTGGGAAGTAGAGCATTATGGCCGTTGCTACAGTATCAACAGAAGCTTTTGCTGCTGAAAGTTCGGGCAACCTGCACCACAGTTTAGAAAAGGGTGGGCAACCCATGGTCAGGGGACCAGTCGCAGTCCCCCCTTTTTAAACACATTTTTAAATATTACATTGCCATTATGTTTTCTTGTCTGATGTAGCACTATAAATACCATGTACACAGGTAGAATGCATATTTCTGTCATCTAAACCTGACTTTAAGTGATTTGTACTCGAAATTAGTGGATTAAATTTGGATTCTGTTACGGCTTTATAAAGCAACAAAAAGGTTAACTTGGTCATTAAGTGTATCAAGTAGACTTAAAACCATCAGTTACTAAGATTTCATAACTGCTACCTTTTGATTTTGAAGGAAAAAATGTTCATTCTTAGTGGGATCACTTGATAAAGTGAAGATTAAACAATTTTTTTAAGCATTCACTACTTTAAAAAGTATGATTGACTGGCTTGAATCCCAAGTTTAGCTCATTAAATTTGACTTTCTGTTTGTTTTTGAGCTTGAAAATATAAATATTAATAGCAACAATAGCTAGGTGTGTTTGTTTTTGTTGAATTACAAGTTTTTCTTTCTTTTATTTGAAATAGTGTAGCCCTCTGAAACTGAAAAAAAAACATTAATTTGGCCTTCTTGGAGACCATTATTGCCTATCCTTGGTACCTAATTCATGGGCCTGTAATGATGAAAGAATTATGAAGAAAAAGTTAAACCAAATTATAAATTTGGTGCTGACTACTGAGGTATTAAACTTTAAGCACTTTATCCAGCTAATGCACAACCTTCATGCATAATATTCTGGGGTAGTGCCTCCTTATCTACAGAGTCTTGGTTCAACAAAAATATAATCAATACAGCAGCTTCATTTTGGATTACTGCCTCTCCAAGGTCTCATAAAAGAAGTGAACTTTCTTCTAATTTTCTTGCAAGTCATATGAAATTAGTTTGCTGAAATAACTCAGAGATGCAGATTTTTTTAAAGTGATCAAGCTTAGTCAAGTCTGTCATTTAAAAGAGCTGAGAAAACAATTTTTTAAGTGGTCTTAGAATGACTGATTGATGTTTTCTGAGACATTTCAGACAATTTCTTAATTGCCAACTGGCCTGTGAGGCACAGCATCAAGTTGATTTGTGCCTCAAGTTAGATTTTTACAGAAATGATCAGAGGTTAAACTTTAATAGGACAAAGTTTTTTTTCATTTTCTCAGAGGGTCAGTAAAGAATGAATGCACTTTATGGTTAAATGTTTTTTGGTAAATGTTGCATCACTTGTTAAAGGTGTGGTCAGCGATGTGGGAGAAAACGAGTGGAGAGGTTGTTTATAAATGAATTTAGACCCGCCTCTCCCTTCATACCTCACCCCTGGCTCCACCCCTAAAAGCTGATGGACGTGCATCGTCATAGAAATGGCCGTAGAAACTGCGTAGCTGACCAACGTAGCTAAGGTAACCCCGACTCGTCAGACAACTGGACTGCCATTATCGATAACATCACAACAACAGAACATTCTGGCGGATTAGACAATAAGATGAATGCAGCTGTTACTGTTATGTGAAGCACCACAAAGCTAATGTTGCTTACCTATCCAGCAGACAGACAGCGACATCCGTGTCCGTTTTCAGGTCTTTCAATTGGCGGAGTTCCCTCCACCAATGTTGACCCAGGTCTTTGCTCTTTCATGGTCATAGTCCTTCTTTTTTACTTTCTGCTCCTCTGAACTTTTTCTTTTGGGCTGTTTTTCAGCCATTGCTACTGCACCTATTGTATCTCTCTCTTAAGCTAACTGCGCACGCTACACAACCTACTACTCCCCCTCCCCCCTCTGTCTGACCTCTACATGAGTATGATCGCCCCTGGATGTGGGGGGTGTACCCTGTTTTGGTAACTTGGCCTGAGCCACAGTATTTACCTGCTGAAATTCAGAGCCGAGGCTGTGTATTGAAACCTGACTTTTTTTTCAACATGCTGTCAGTGGTGACATCTTGTGGATGGAGAGAAGAAATACAGTGATTTTGACAAATAGTGCATTAGATTAGAAGATTAGAAGATCGCTGACTACACCTTTAACTCTTTTAACCTATAAATGATCATTAAATCAGCTCATAATCAAAGTGACCTGTGAATGATTCAACATTTATCTATTGCTCATTTTGACCCATTTGTTAGCCATGTTGACAGAGAGAAAAGGCCACAGGTTTACTTTTGTTCTGTCAGTCTTAGCTTCTCTCCTTTGGTACAAATTACTGGATAAGACACATTTGTTTGCCAGAGTGCTAATCTTGCTCTTTTGTTTCTGTTAGTTAATCCATGTCGGGCTGATGAGTTGTGTTTCGACATTAATCTGCCAGCTGGCTGAGGCCTGAACATCTACCTCTGGGATTGTAATCGCTTTTCATGGGAGTACATTTGGCAGACTCAATTTCAGGTGTGACAAGGGCGACCCCATTCTGCCACATGAGCTTTTTGTTCCTAATTTTTGTTCTCCGTTGACATTGAAATTCTCCTTGCGTAACCTGCATTGTTTATCCCATGTTTAGTCGCTGCGTTGACTGATTGAACGCTCATATCTTTGTTTCTTGCAGCACAGTAGGATGGATTATGACACCAGATAAACTCCCCAAGGCCAAATTATAATAGGTTCATTATCTTGTTCAGTATTATCACAAAATGTTACAGCAGAATCCAGAAGCTGTCAGACGCTTCTTCCTGCTTCCCCTCCCGTCTTATGGCTCTTCTGCCATCTTTGCTCCTCCCTTTGTTCCCATTACCCCATCCCACTCACTGCCCCCCTTCTTTCTTCCACCCACCATTTCTCTAACAAGCATATCGTCTCCCCAGGTAGCATGAGGGGTCCTGTTCTGGAGGTTGCTAATGGTAACAGGAGGGATTTTGCTGACGCAGCGTAGATTGTTAGAGCAGCCCTTGGAAGTGTCTTCTGTGAGATGCTGAACCCCCAACTCACTTCCTGGAAGAAAAGAGACAATCCAGCAGCTCCAAACAATGTGAACACCACAAGAGCAGCTTGTATGAAGCTCTAGAAGGACTTAATCTGAGACAAAGGCCTCAGACTTTACTTTCAGATGGAGGGAAAAGGTGACTTGGGGACAATCAGGTTCAGCTTGGTTTCAGGCTTAAATAAAATTATACTCAGAGGAACAGTTGCCAGATGCCTTTTTGCCTCCCTGAGTTAGATATGTTACCCACTTATTTTAAAAAGTAAACACTTTCTTTTTGGTTTGTCTCTCTTAGTACTTAAAGTTCAGTGAGGCAAAGTGAACTTATCGTGTGGGGCTTCATAGGCAGGGGACAGAATCTGTCGGGAACACTGCAGCAATAAGGTGTGCAATAGTTTGAGCTTTTTAAAGTGGGGATTGCTTGAGGCCCAGGGCAGTAGTGAGTATGATAGCCAATAAAACAAATGTCCAGCTCTGCTTCTGAGGGAGATAGCCAGGTAAAGACACAAGGCAATGCTAGCAGTGCAAGAAGCTACAGAAATTCTCATAATTACCCCTCCTTTAGGTTAAAACTACACAAAAAATGATCTAGACTAGACGCCAGTAAAAACCTAACAGAATTTCTGTTTTGTCAGCAAAACCCCTCATCAGCTATTTAGGTCAGGGTTTGTCAGTGATCATGAAAGCACAAATTGACATAAATCCTGAATATTAAGAAGACAGGATGCTCCTGAAGTTAGCCCATATATCGAATTATGCCAAAGTACTACTTTTGGTTCCATGATGTGGGCCTTTGCCAGCTTTGTATTGACCCTCTGTATTGACAGAACATCAGTTGCTTAACCCTCAAGGACCAGAAAGTCCTAAAAGTATTGTTACTAGGTCCAACTTATGACAGAATTGGGCCTCGGGGTTCGTAGGCATGCATCTACACTACCAGGTACTTTGTGATCTGTTGCTCCTCCTATTTATTTAACTGGGACAGTGCACATTAATGAACAACTATGCAGAATGCAATACATGTAAATAAGCCGGATTATAGCAACAATGCTAATTTACATCCACAGTTCCTAGGCAGGTAACACAAAAACATGACACCAAAGACACCACACACACAAAAGTAGGACAATAGGGTTGCTGGTTTGGTGGAGTGGTTAGCAACCAGGCACCCCATGTACTTGCTTCTGCCGGTCCAGTATCTTCCCCTACTCTCTCACCCCCTTTCAAAAGCCTATCCACTGTCTCTCTCCTATCAATAAAGGCACGAAATGCCCAAAAGGTACATTAAAAAAGCAGAACAATAGATTACAACAAGAGCACAACACAAGGCAGTACATTTCCAAAAACTTAAAAGTCAGTGGTTACAGGAATGGTTTGTCTTTAGCTACTGCTTTACGTACATTTGGAAAGTTTATAAAGTGGGGCACTCCCTTATGGAGTGGCCTTAATGGAGAAAACATTTTTTCCAAAGGTTTTTTTTTTCTGTGTGGTATCCCACAGTTCCCTCTGGAAGAGGCACTAATTTTAAGATAGTCAAACATGGGAGGTGGGGCAAGTCTATGCAATGCCTTATACACCTAACGAACAAATTTTAAATTGGTGAAGTTCTCAAGTTTCTTTTTTAAAATGTTACAAACGTGAAATGACATTGCTTTTCTGTCAAGGACCAACCCAAAAGTCCACCTAGCACCTTGTCTTTGGCAATCCGGTCAAAATCACTCCTTTTCAAATGCAGCAAAAAAAATTACTGTAGTGTCCAGCCAAGCCAGCAGGAAAGTTTTAAGACTTTCTGTGGCACCATGTGCTGGTAATGTACCATGTACTGGGAATGGTAAACTTCTACTCTTTAAACCTTTTCACCTAAGCTGTCAAATGATCAATACTGAGGGTAGTGTTCTCTTTAGAATGACAGCTTCATACCTTCTCATTATTCTACTGAAATGAGATGGGAGGAAGTTTTGAAGGCAGAAATGCTCATTACAGAGTCAGACTGACCACCAATCAGAACCTTTAAAATCTCAAGCCAAATATCACAACCTACAGTCTTGTGGGAAACAATAATTTAAACTAACTGAATAGAACATAAAAAAGCAATCAGAACAAGTAAAATATTCATGATACTTTTGATGCTATAAGACATTTATTTAGATTAAGGAGTTTATAGTCTCTCAACTGAGGATAAATTCTGATGTAACGTCCTGCATCAAAGTGTTTGTACAGTTAACCAACACAGATTAAAGTTGCTAATCTGCCTTAAATGAATATTTAAAGGACAGGAATCATCACAGAATCAGCGCCTGTTTAATGAAGCTAGAAATGTTTAGAAACACAAACCCTCCGTGGAATGACTCTGCCGGGTATTTCTTCCTCTCCTGTTTGTCAGTGAGAGTGAAATGAACATTTGTCCTCGTGTTACCTCTGGATTCACACCCTGATTACCCTCGTTACTCTCATCCCACAAACCTCACATACATTATTTTCTCCTAAATGGTCTATTAGGATCATGATGACCTACTTATCCTGCCAAATAAGCAGCAAAATGACAGCATATGAAGTAGCTCCCACCGCAGCTCCTATTTCAAACCATGAAAGGGGCCCATCGCGCGACAGCCTGAACCTCTTTACAAATCACGCTGACGATAAAACATGATAGGCTGACTGAAGAGGAAGCCAGCGGTAGTGACAAATAGCTGTGATGAATTCATTCTCCTTTCACTCAGAGCCGAGCGCGACAGGCTTCGGAGTGGTGCAGCCAACGTTGGATTACATGTGAAGCGTGCAGGCTGCATTATTTATCAAAACATCATTTAAACAGCATGCTCGTCTCATCTTTCTCATTGTAGGTTGCCAGCTCCGTCTGTATGCTCGCTGTGAGTGTGTGAGTAATGCCAGGATGAAACACATGTCACCTTCATATGCATCACAGGGCTCTTTCATACCTGTATGACGACATGCAATAAACACATCAACAAACACAGGAAGAATGAGCATGAAAAATTAAATTCTGCCTTCTTAAAAGCATCTTTACAACATCTTTTAGTCATGAGCAAGCACAAATGTCACGCTGCTTGAGCTAAATATGATAAAGCAAATCCAGTGTTACTATGGAAACAGCAAGACTCAGCCCCTGCTAGCTAACAGCAGCATGTCAGCCATAGCGAGCGTGAGCCCCAGGGACAAAGCCCATGCAAAATGTAAAAGAGGCTGCTAACTTTGGATACAAATGACTGAGATCAGATTGTACTCATCACTGTTTGGTTTTTCAAGTTTTGTCATCACAAAAGCATCGTCATTGGATGAATAAGCCGGTTAAATCTGTTCGAGTGCCAACGGCTGACAGATGAAACAGGAAACACACTACAAAACAATCAGCCTGATTTTTGGTCCAGATCCCTCCCTGAAGGATCCCAAAGATTTTTGAAGAGAGGCTGTGTGTGGTACATGGTATTAGCCACAGTGAGAGATCAGCTCTGGATCTGTGCAGAAATAATCAGCATGGAAGCTAAGGCTGTACATGACTCAGCATGATTTTGAAGAGGTTGTTGTTTGACCAAGCCACATTACAACATGAATGTTATGTTCAAAACATTCAAAAACAACTTTCTTTTTTAGTATCATCCCACTTAAAGTGATTTTTCACTTTTATGGTATCAGCTAGACTCCAGTATTCCCACCTGTTTTGTTTTTCTGTTTTGAGCCCATTCCACTGTTTTCTTGTTAACTCTATCAAGGCTCCAAGCAAGCTGAGCTAAACTACACGTGACAAGCCGACCTGTGAATAGTCAGAATATCGAGTTAAAGGTATTGACACAAAAATAAAACACCTTCCATGTGTTCTCGGATGCTGTATGACTTCCCAAACTCTCCTCTGCTTAATCAGCATATTGCTTCAACGCTTGCAACCATCTTTGAACAAAATTAATCTCATTACTGATTTGTTTCCTCCTTTGTTTTTGGACGGATGCCTCTGTAGTTTCACAAAGCTATGCTGTGATAGTCCTGCCTTCCTTAAACAGGTCCTTACAAAGTCTCTACTGTAATGTAAAACTTAGCAGGAAGCATCCAAACCAATGGGATATGACTTTTTTTTTTTTACTCTCTCTTTGTCAGGTATGACAAACTACATTCCCCTGCTCCTGCCAGGCATAAATCCACAAAATTCCACTTGCTGTTGGCTGTGTTGAATTTGCTCTACAATCGCAAACAGAAATCTGCAAGTTTAAATCAATTCAGGTTTTGAAGAAATTACTTTTTCGGTTGAAGCATGCTCCTCCTGGTTGTGTGGATGTAGGATTTATCTGTTTCCTTTAGGCTTATTGAATTTATGTCTGTACTCTGCAGTTCTGCCTCAAACCTGAAAGACGGGTGCATCAACAGCTGTTTATCAGCAAAGAGCAACATTCAATCAAAAAGTATTGTAATTTCTATTTTTCAGCAATTTAATGGCCCTTTTATTCACAGTGAAGAGCTGCAAAATTAAATTAAGTTTATGATACAGAATGCTGCCTCGACTTCACTGCCATAGATTAGCTTTGCCTATCTCAAACATGCTTGAGTTTATTTTGCTCTGAGTCTCTTAACAGCTCGAGCTGCGTCTTTATCAGGGGATGTTTGAAGATGAGTGTAAATGGGTCAGCTCTCTGCATTTCAGTTCAAAGTCTTTATTTTACAGTTGGTCAGCAAAGCAGCATTTTATTTAATTTATTCATAACTTTGACAAGAACGGGTACAACAAGACGACAGCCCTTTTAAAATAGTGTAGGGGGGTGTGCTTTTGGTGATGCTCTGAAATCCAAATTATGTTTGATATGTTGTGAATGCGCAGACTTTGAATATTTGAATTTCAATCCTTGGAAAATTGAAGCTGTTGTAGGAATATTTAACAAGGCGTCAAACAGTCACACCGCCTGCAGGAGAACACTGGGAGAGTTTCCAGCTCCCGAACACACAATCAGGGTTTAAGGAGTGATGTGATCAAGAAGATGTTAGCAGGACAAAGACAGAGCTATGAGCTCATTGCTCTCTTATCATCTCACTCTGCCTCTTCTTTGTTGTTTTCTCTGATGTTGGACCTGATCCCCCTCACTTCTCTCCTCATATGACCTCAACACTCCCTATTAACTTAAGTGAATGCAGCATGCGTTATTGCACATTAGGCTCCATATGCTCTGTTTGATACCATATTATGATAAACAAATGCTCTCAGCTGCAGCTGTTAAGGATGGGAGGGAAACAGAGTCCCATCACAGTGTTTCTTCTGTCTCAATATGTTTTTGAAGGAGTTATCTTTCAAACTAGCACAATTTTAAGGTTCTTTTACTGGTTTATAAATGTCTTAACGGCCTCGGGCCTTCTTATTTGTCTGATCTGTTTTTACCGTAACAGCCCTCGCGGACCCTGAAGTCCTCTGGCACTGGTCTTTTAACCATACCAAAAGTTAGACCTAAGTAATATTTATTATTGTTTTAGTATGATGGCTTTTAGCTCCAGTGTTCCCTCATGGGGGCTCTCCACACGGGGAGCTGCTCCTGGTCCACTTCTGGGGCCGCTGCCGGGGGACAGCTTCACCTGCAAGGCCGTAGGTCACTGCACTGTGGTGTGGGCCCTCGTGTCTGTGCGGGGCGGGGAAGTCCCTGGCTGCGCTCCTTGTGGGCCAGGAGCCCTCCTCAGTGTTGATGGCCCCCAAAGGTAGCTTATTCCTTACCTCAGTCCTCGGTGCTAAGCCATGTCTCTCTTTCTCTCTTCTCTTTACAGCTAGCATGAATGTGTGTGGGAGCAGGTGTCCAGAAATTTTTCAAGGCTTTGTTAAAGGGATACGCCATCATTTCTCCCGATTCCAATGATAATCATCAGTCTTTCGACTGTAGCAAGAGCAAGATGGGCAGAGCCCTCTGCTGATTAACTTGGCTCAAACACTGGGAGTCAATGGGTAGTGTTAGCCTGCCTCTGCCCACACCCATGTAGTTTCTCGGTGCGTTGATGTGTAGATGCAGATGATGAAGAAGCTTCGCTGACACAGACTTGTCTGCATATAAAAGACATTTATTACAAAACCAAACAAGTGTATAATCAGGCAGTCCGGACAGCCTGACAGGTTCAAGTCCAATTGAAAAAACCTCCTGAGCATTTTCAGAGGACATGTATTTATACCAGACTCCTTGTTTGAACCATACAAAGCCATGCATGTAGAGTGGACTCTCATTGGACCAGAACATCTTAGATGAATGACCAGTGACCAACAGGGCAAACCCATGATAGCCTGCAGTGAGGGTCCTTTAACCTTTGACCCAGGGTGTATCACCTTACGTATCAGTCTTAAGTACTCAGCTATTTACCTAACCCCAGGGGTTAGCATCCTTGGCATGCATCCAGCCATTTGTATAGAGGCCAAATTCAGTCTACTCATGAGCTCATCCCCAAGGCCACCTATTTTATCATCTAAAACATTCACATTAGATACTTCACCCATCAAGTTAACTCTTCAGCAACTCTAAACAGTCCTTTGTGCTTGTTGTGGCTCATTTGTTTTGCACCATTATGATAGGTGATCTATTTAGACAAAGATAAGAACTTTGTTATTTTCAAAAGAAATATGTACAGAACTAAACTGCAGGGCTAATGCACAAACCACGGCAGAAGTACTTGTAAAGCAACAAAATTTAAGAAAACAAAAGTTGGCGTACCACTTTAACAGTCTGAGATAGGCCAGTTTTGTATGTGCAGTTTCGTAGTCAACAAGATCGATCTATCTATCTATCTATCTATCTATCTATCTATCTGTCTGTCTGTCTGTCTGTCTGTCTGTCTGTCTGCCTGCCTGCCTGCCTGCCTGCCTGCCTGCCTGCCTGCCTGCCTGCCTGTCTGTCTGTCTGTCTGTCTCTCTGTCTATCCGTCTGTCTGTCTGTCTATAAACCACATAAGTTTTAGACAGAGAGCACAGAGTTCTGATGGGCTGAATAAATAACTTGTTCATCAGATGCTGTATACCACACCTGGACTTGCCTCGAGACACATCAGTGTGCCCCCCCTACCACCACCACCACCAGCACCACACACACACACCATTTGAGAGCCACAGGCCTAATATGTATAAAGAGCAAACTGTTGGCATATGAGAGTGGGATCAGGCAGGATCCTATTCTTCTTTATGAGACCCTTTTGGAAAGCAAATAAAAAATCTCATAGGTGTTAAATATCACGTATTATCAGAGTGCTTTGAGGTGATTTGAAGGGCTGCAGAAGACAAACATAAGCAAAGAGGTGAGTCTGCCATTCAGTGTGAAAGTTGCCCATTAAGAGGGCATTAAATGTCCTTCTGAAATCACGGCAATGAGAATTTAAAGTTTGTTTGAGGTGTTTTGTTTTGGAGCCACAGATCACTGGAGGTTTGAGAGCAGGGGGCCATTTTGTTCCATCATTATTTGTTTTAGTGTGTCTCTTCACAACACAACAGCTCGTCCCTGAGATTTGTTGTTACCTACTTAGAGTGTGCAATAAAAAACAGAACATTTGTCCTCACCGGAGATGACAAGTACTCTTCACTCACTCGGAAAATTAAAAAGAAGAATAAATAAAAGGAAGCTCTGAGAACAGATTGAGCCTCCTAATTGTATTGAACTCACCATCTGAAGGAGATTTCTGGCTGGTGTTTAAAGAAAAATCCATCATATGCTTCTTTTTCTCACTCTTCTCCATCTTCATCTGCGTCTCTTCCCACAGGCCTTCGATGCATTCATCTACATCTTCTTTGCGTTGGAGATGGTGGTGAAGATGGTGGCTCTGGGGATCTTTGGGAGCCGTTGTTACCTGGGAGACACCTGGAACAGGCTGGACTTCTTCATCGTCATGGCTGGGTAAGTGAATCATATATTCACCTTTGATGCTGGGTTTGATTTTGTTATTTTAAGAAAAATAGGGGGATGATGTAACAAACAGCATCATCCTTCAGTACTTGGATTTTCAGTTTCTTTTCCCATAGAGCACAATGACAGGTGGAGTAATTGTCTGTTTTAACTGAGGACTTGTTGGCTTTGGCACTTACCTCCCTGCTCAGATTGTCTCTATAAACAGTCTCAAGTGTTTCCTGCAGGTCTGTTTATTCCTGAGGTTTCTGAGCCCTTTATTAAATTTAGAAAGAAGATTAATAAAGCTGTCAAGTGCTGTCAGGAGCAGCGTGATTTCCTGTCACTCCAGACGCCTTTGTGTTTTCTCTGCTCGACTTTATGACGATCCGCTGATGTGGGACGAGAGGTCAACGAAGCTGTCCTCTGAATAAATCACCTGTTAGTCGGTGTGACAGCATGTTTTTCACACTTGGTTGTTTGTTATACACTCGTGTGAAAATTCACAGAGCAGCAGGAGCTTCATTTGTGAACATAAAAACCTTTTTTAAACATTGTCTCCATGTCCACTGGTGTACTTTTCAGAATAGTTGATACATTTTGGATTATGGGTTTTAAAGTACGACAATATCGAAAGGACAAATCAATCAATCAATCTTTATTTGTATAGCGCCAGTGCATAACAAGTGTTATCTCAAGACACTTTACAATAGAGCATAAAGCTCTTCATTTTATGGATACACATATATGCATAGATACATATATACATGTAAAAATACACATACACATGTATATACAAATATATACAGCCAACACCCAACATGAATCCATATAGCCAGTCATGAATCGCTCCATCATGGCTCAAGAAAAACCTTCTGTTAAGCAGCAGGAAATCTTGAATGTGGATCCCAGTCTCATGATGAACAGCAAATCCACACGATGCTGTGTTGGGTGTGTGGGCGAAGGAAGGGAGGTAAAAGGAGACAAGTGGACTAAAGTAAGAACTAAAGTTAGTGACAGATCCATGAACCATAGACCTGTCATCTGATTTATTAGAGGTTAGCCTCTTGAGATGCTGCATCTCGTTTTCAGGAGGGTCCTCATGTCTGAATGGCTGTGGTGATCATTTTATAAAAGTATAACCGATTATATTCTTGATGAAAAAAATAATTTATGGTAGTGATGAACTCATGGATGCCCAGACCACAAGTGCATCCCAACCATATTTGTCTCTGTTAAGTATAAATGTATTAAAGACCTCCTGGGTGTCCAGACCACAAGTGCATCCCAACCATATTTGTCTCCGTTAAGTATAAATATATTAAAGGCCTCTTGAGATGTGACATCCCATTTTCAGAGGGACCTCATGTTTATGTGGTGATAAGAATAGTTACTATAGATGTATCGATCATGGATAGGGAGATTATGCTACTATCTACATTAACAGCTATAGTGATAATGGGAAATGAATGTAGCTAATGAAATGGCCAACTATGTGTCATGTCTGTAATTGTAGTTATTGAGGCTTCGTGACTCCACAGCAGCAGGCAGTCTCCGCCAAGGATCCCAGGCCAGCTGCAAGACAAGAGCCAGGGACGAGTACAGGAGCAAACAAAAGGGGCAAAGGCAGATGTGGAGAGAGAGTGTGAGAGAGAGAGATAGAGCCCAGTGTGCCAGATCCATCCCCAGCAGTCTAGGCCTATTGCATCTTAGCTATGAGTCTAATTTATGGACTATAAACTGGTCCCTAAGCTGGTCCCCTATCAAAGATGAATGTTTTAAGTCTAACCTTAAAGGTAGAGAGGTAGTCTGCCTCCCGAACTGTGGTCGGTAAATGGTTCCAGAGACAAGGAGTCTGATACCTGAATTTTCTGATACCATTTTCAAGAGGGACCCCATGACTGTGGTGCTAAATGTAGATACTATGGATGTATCAACCATGGATAGGGGGATTATGCTAATATCTACATTAAGAGCTATAATGATAATGGGAAGTGAAAGTTCCTAATGAAATGGCCAAATATGTGTCATGTTTATAGTTGTAGGTTTGAGGCTTTGTGACTCCACAGCAGCACGAAGTCTCCACCAAGGATCCCAGGCCACCTACAAGACAAGAGCACAAGACAAATAGGATCATGACTGAGAATCAAAAACACTTTATTGATCTCAAGGTGGTTTGGAGAGAACGGTTTGAGATTGAAGCCTTCAGGCAACAGTTTTCTTGCTCTCTGCCAGGAGAACTTTAAGCCTGATTTTATGCTGAGGTCTGAGTTTCCCTGGAGTAAAGATGAAAACATGTCATTGCCAGAGTCCTCTCACATTTATTCTCACCTGTTCATTGCTCAATACTGTAATCCAGGGAGCAGATGGCACAATCATTGCTGTTGTGTTTTGGAGTTGCACGTGTGTTTTTTTTTTGTTTTTTTTTTAATGTATTTTTTGGGCATTTTGTGCCTTTATTGATAGCAGAGAGACAGTGGATAGGCAGACTCAGATTTAAGTATAGAAGGTTATTGAGACTGGAACACCTGCCCATGCTTGAAACATATTGATGCAAACATTCATGCACGTGTCATGGAAGACACCTAAGAGGTGCTCTTAGGATGTGAGCAGTCGGGTTTATTGTGCAGCCATTCTTAAAGCAGTGTAGCAGCTTTTCTCAAGCGACCAGGCCGGCTTTCACATGTAGTCTAGTCGGGGCTCCAGCCTGGTTATCTGTCATCACATTGATACTACTATCAATCTAATACGAGGGGAGAAGAGGACAAGATTGCTGCCTGCTTTTGATGCCACAGCACCAAAAATAAGTCTTAGCAAACCAAAATGAAATCAGTGCTCCTTTTCAGATATTAAATCCTGTAGAAAAAAAACTGTGTGCTGTCTAAGGCCACATTCACAAAACAAAAAACCACATAAAGCTGGTAAAGTTTGTTAGATGGATCCACCTGATTACAGACAGTCAACCAGGTGGATCCATCAGCACTGCAAGGTAAGATCTTGAGTTTTGCATTAAATCTTCACTGTAGGGTCTGCAGTAGGTCTGAGTAGACCTGAACCACTCTGTAAAAAAAAAAAGTAAAAAAAAACGGTAATTTTCCGGCAGCTGGGGTGCCAAAAAAATACCGTGAAATAACAGAAAACTGCTTTCTCATAAAAATACAGTTTCTTTCCATAGTTAAAATACAGTTTGTAGTTGTAATTTTAACAAGATTCTGCCTTAATTTAAGGTTCTTTAACGTTTAATTACAAACATTTTACATTAAAAAACAATAATATTACCGATAAAGATAGTAAGTTGACATTGTAATATGCAGAATTATGCTTAAAATTACAGGAATGTGCTGCTAATGGTTGGTTTTAATGACATTATTTTTTTAATTTATTTTCTGGGCACTTTGTGCCTTTATTGATTGGAGAGAGACAGTGGATAGGCTTGTGAAAAGGGGTGAGAGAGTACGGGAAGACACTCTGCAAACTGGTCACAGGCGGGATTCGAACCAGGACCAGCAGAAGCAAGTCCATGGGGTGCCTGGTTGCTAACCACTTCGCCAAACCAGCACCTCTTGATGACATTATTCTATAGAGAAAGGTTTTTTTAGAGTTGTAAAGTTGAATTTTATAGTTTATTTCCTTAAATAACAGAAAAATATTAGTGAAATTACGATATTTTTACCATTAATTTCTATGTAATTTTAAATGATTTTTCCCTTTTTTAGAGTTGTAAAGTTGAATTATACAGTTTATTCCCTTACATAACAGAAAAATATTTGTAAAATTACTATACACTTGTTAACGTATTTTAACAATAAATATTCGTATTTCTAATGGGGTTTCTTTGTAGAGAACATAAATATTGTGTTTTTTTACAGTTACAGTAATGTCCTGTTATATTACAGTTGACATGTAAAATCACAGTTTATTTTTGTGAATTAATTATCATTTTGAAAATACAGAAAAAAACTGTAAAATAAACAGTAAAATACTGTTATATTAATATTTTTTTACGGTGCAGGACAGGAGACATACTGATACAGAAGATGCTACCTTTATACTTTTGTAGTCAAAACAGGAAAGGTGTTTTCCAGCATTTTAACAATTAATTAATTTGACACATCACATGCATTTAGGTTTTGCCTTTATCATTTTAAATGTAACACTGAGGGGGGGACCAGGCCCAGTTGGGAAGCAATAACAGCTTCCCTATGAAACCAATATAATTTGCATTTTGCTTGACAATTCCCTTACTGACTCTGTTTACTTTGCTTTACATCCCTTGTGAATGATGAAAGTCAGGCTGTCATTAGAGGCAGTCGGCATGAATGACAACAGATAAGTCAAAGATGTAATCATGGCAGACAGAAAGCCCAAATGGTCAAGGTTATGGCTTGATTTAAAATCTTAAAAAAAAAAACAACAACAACAATTACTGCATGTTAACCCTTTCATGCATGAATTAATAAATCACAAAACAAATACTTTTTTAAAATTTATTTTTAACTTTCAAACAAGTTAAAAACATGTTTTTCCTAATATATTATTAAATTAGAGGGTATATATAATAAAACCTGTCTGATTATTTGAGAATAGAAGGATTTAACAGTTGTGGTGCAATTTGCCCTTCGTCTGCCATGTTGGATTTGTGATGCAATGTCTTGATTTGACAAAAAATATGCAATGATAATATTTTTCTGGAACTTGAGACAAGGGTTTGGGAGTCAACCACGTGGTAGTTGGACATGGTACTGCAACCTAAGTGGTATAAAATATATTCCAAATATCTGTCTACTGTTGTGGTCACCATGCATGAAAGGGTTAAATGTATTGGAACACCAGCAACTTCCAAAAGAAATTCATTGATGTATAAAATATTTGATTTATCATGTGTTTGAAATTGGTGCCACTGCAAAAAAAAAAGTATATTGTCCAACTTTTGTTCAGAAGTGGGAATCAATAATACAAACAATAAAATATTATCAATTTCCATCCCTAATTAAAACATAATTCACTGTAAAAGTAATAATAATAATATGTTTTATTTTTTAAGTACCTTTCAAGGCACCCAAGGACGCTGTACAGATTAAAACAAGAAAAATACCAGAGAGCAGCGGCATAGTGATGATGTAATGCCTATGTTTGTCTTGTACTAAAATCGTGCCGAACACTCTTACTTTGTCAGCATGGCACAGCACAGCTGCCAGACAAAACCATGACCACAAAGATTAAGCTTACACAAAGTGACAGAAAGTTGAAGACGTGGGAGATAAAGAAGTTTGTTTGTTGTTTGTTGTGTCTGACTTTGCGAGACAGAGCTGTATGGAAAAAAAGGAGACTATTCTAGTGGACCAAAAAAAGTGTCGAGCAGCAGGAGGTGGAGGCACATTTATCTTCATTTGAGCTGAATCAGTTTTCCTCCCCGGTGGAGGCTCGTAGTTTCGCTGTGTCTAAAAGTGTTTGTTTGCTGCCCAGATTTAAGCACACACACAGATAACACTCTGTCAGTTAATGCCTTTTGAGTTTGTTTAATCTGCGTGCCGCGCGTGTCTCTGTTTGTATATGCCTTTATGTGAAAGCCTCTGCCGCCGTTTTCCTCTTGGCAGCTTCCATTAGATTAGCGTGGAGGCTAATTGCGGAGGGCAGTGCCAAACTCGCCGGGCCAAATCGCAGCCGACAGTCTGCTATGAGCTCCATGTCTGTTACCCACGGGCATCACCTTGCTGCCTTACCCTTAACCCCCCCCCTTCTTTCTTTCTTTTTCTCACGCTTGGATGAACATCTTCCCTTGTCACCCCCGTCAGACCGCGTACAGAGCCGGATTTCACACATACGAGCTCTGAAGGGGGTTCCTTATGTTTTTTGACTCCATAACTCCATCACACACAAATGTCTCCCTGAGCCAGCTTTAGTTCAAACTGTATTTTTTATTTGAGCTTAATCCACTGCAGTCAGACTTACTTTTTCAGCCAATCTGGCGTTAGCTGTAGCAACAGAGATGTGACACCTCAGCATGGAGCCTGACTCTTTTACAGAAGTATTAACGTCTGTATCTTTAGACTAAGCCCATGAAGGGTTAAAACACTGTTTCAGGTCAAAGAAATTCTAAAATACTTTTTACATCCAACTGGAGTCCAAAGTCCTGTAGACAATCTGACATTTTATTCCAGATGGGTGTGCCAACACAACACCTGATAACGTTTGGGGACATTCCTTCGTCATTTCATCTCGAGGAAGTTGCAGCAAATCCACGAGGTTGAGAAATTCATGTCAGTTCACCTTGTGTAGCCTAACACAACATGTGTTCCCAATACATATAAAGTAGGGCAGGGCAATATATTCAAATCGATTACTTTGAGTTATTTCTGCAGGAGATTAAAAAATTAAAACAAAGCACGGTTGTTTTCTTGGTTTATTCCAATTGTAACTTGTTGTATTGATTGACAATATAAATACTAAAAATGTCCAGTTTTCATGATAGTAGGCCCTGTCAGGTTTTATATTAGCACTTTTATAGGCTTATATTTGTTTTTATAAATGATATATAATATTGATCAGAGTTTGAAATGTTAATATACTGTAAAATAGTTTAGCCTTCAGTGTTTATGTAGGCAAACCTGCCCATGTTTGAAATACATAATCAACATTTTATGGCACACACTTTAACTTAGATATGGAAATTCTGTTTGGTTTGGGAACACATTTTGACAACATAACGGTAAAGGATGATTTATGTTATTTTGTGTCACTTGGATTTTTTTTTTTGTTTGTTTTGAAAGAAAGAGAGAAAAATTGTTGTGGAAAAAAATTTGGATTTTATTTTTAGGCCCTATTTTCCTGCCCTAATTTTAAGGCAGCACTCCTATCTCCTACTGAGTCCGAATACCCATCTTCTTCCTTTCCTTTTTTGTGAGAGAGAGTGGAAAAAATCAATTAAAACTATTGATCAAGTGTTGTGGAAAAACATCAAGGATTTTATTTTTGGGCCATATCAACCAGCCCTAATTCAAAGGAAGCACTCCTGTTTCCCACTGAGTCCACATACCCATTTAGGGTGAAGATGAAGCATCACAGAACGTAAATATTGTGGTTTGAAAACAGCAAATGGATTGGGCTACCATGCTGGATACCTCCGCCTTGACCAGTCAGTGGTCAACAGTACCTTTGAGCTACATTACAGTCTTGGCCAAACCTTGCCACAGGTGAGACCAAAAAAATATGCCTGGCACTTGGTACAGTCTTTGCTGGAAAACCAAAATAACCAAGTACAATTGAGTCAATTCAAGTTGAGCAGGTACCACCAAGTGAAACAGCCCCATGGTATGTAAATGGACTTTCTAGTCTTTCTGATTACTTAAAGCAGCTTTACACCACACGCCACATCTACCCATTCACCCTCACATTAACCCACTGATGGTTTGAGTGCCTGTAAGTTATCCAAGAGTATTGGCTGACACATTCATACTTATTTATATGCCAGTGACTCAGCAAAGGGAGATTAAGGCTGCGTTTACATGGACACTCCTGACTTAAAGACGCAAAGATTTGTCCTTTGCATTTTAGAATTCTTCTGCGTTCAGATGTCAACGCTTGAGACGAGTGAATCCACTGTAGTGTTCATGCTGGTTCAGTAGATGGCGGTGTAGATCTGCAGAGAGGCAGCGCTGCTACAATACACGAACGAAGAAGAAAAACTTTTCGCAAACAACAATGGCGAACAGATGCGCAGAGACGCAGGAGTTTATTTTCTGGACAACAAATCAGTTCGGACAACAAATCTGTCTGGATAGTTTTGTCTGGATTACAAACCGAGCACAGGAAGAGGCTCACACGTTACTCAGCAGACGGCCGAAGCTGTTGTTGTTCCTGGTATGTGCGCGCAGCCTTCATGTGAAAGAGTACTGCGCATGCGGTGACGTCAGCGTTTCACCCTGAAACGCTCTGATACGGGTTTACACGGAGCTGCATGAAGAGCATATTCAAAACTTTACACTCTGGAGCCCGTTTTCGGAAGTTTCCATTTTCAGACGAAACGCAACACATTTTCATATCAACGCAATTCCAAAACGCAACGAAAACTTATTGGATTTGACTGTTTTCTGTGCCGTGTAAACACAGCCTAAGAGTCCAACCCAGTTCTACCCCTTAGCTCTTGGTTTTGCATGTTCACATCTAGTGAAGGGGTGTCCCAATTCTCTGTAGGGCTAAGGGGAAGGGCTAAGACAAAGGGCTACATGGACCTTGAAACGAAGACACCCTAAGTCTTGACATCTCTCCATCTGACAGCAGGAGCAGGTCATGAATCATCAACCTTTCAGCTGTTGTTGGAACATACAACCAGAGTAAGGCAACAATGCTCTGACTGGCTAAGCATTCAACAGATGCAGAGCCCCACCCCCTCATGGTTGAGTTCTGTTGTTTACAGCTTGTACACCTGTGAACCATTTTACTCTATAAGAGACAAAAACTTGTCCTATTTACACCTTTCAAGGAAAATTCTTTGATGTATGTCGAAGAATTTAAAAATTTCAGCTGCTGCATTGTTTGTAAGTTTTCCTGATAGCTCTGTCAGAAGTTTTGTGATGAAGTTGTTTGCTGATTGCATTTCGTGTTCTCGTCCTGTTCTATGTAATTAATCAGTGAAAAATGAGACAGAGCTGCAGCTGTACTTCCTGTTTTTCTTCAGATGTCCTGACAGCTAAGAAAGTTTTTGAGTGATCTGTTAATGATTGAGTTGTTATTATGTAAATTATGCAGAAATACTCAAACCTTGATGTTCCCTCTAATGAAGACAGAAGAAGTCACAACAGCTTGTTCACGTTTCGATGACAGCTTCAGTCGTTCTCCTCGTCTCTCATGTTAAAAGTGTCTCTGAACTCTTGCATGAGGTCTACCGTGGTCTTCCCCTCCTGCTTTAAACTTCATACTGATATAAACATGCACGCACATTCACACACACACTAGTCAACATTAAAGCTTGGATTAGATGAAGGCGTTGACAGTTAAAAAAAAAAGGAATGTGAAAAATAGAGAACAATCATAAAAAGGACGCTTCCGGCAGCCCGCTAATTACCCTCCCAAACACAGCGGCCTGATTGATGTGCACACATCTATAGAGCCTACATATGAGCACACACACCACACACACTTACTGTACAAAGACACACACTTCTAAAGACACTCATGCAGGCACATCTGTGATCTCCTGTTCTCCATTTCGCTTCATTTGATGCTCCTGCCGTCCTCCACTGCAGATGGATTAATGACAGAACAATACATGTGGCTTTTTACACAATATGATAAGGTGCTTTGGATATTTAGAGTATATTATGATTTTTTTTTTGTCTGGATGTTTGCGTTATACTCCTCTGCCATTTTTGTAGTTCTTTTTAGCATTTTTGAAGTAACCATTCTTTGAAAGGTCCCGTGTACTACAAAGTCAAATTTTTTTTCTTTTAAGATTGTTTGAAGAAACTTGAAGAGCAGAACATTATGCCTTTGCCTCAACAGAGTTCACAGAGAAATGATCTATCCCCTTTTAAAGAAAATGCCCTTAAAATGCTTCCTGGGTTTTATGATGTCATAGCTGTACAGCCTCCACCGACATGTGTGTTCTTTGCTCATCACAGGCAGATGCCATGACTGTTTTGAAAGTCCACTCCCCATCTTGTAACCTCTCCTCCCCACTTCCAAAGGCATTGTTTGGGCAGTTAATCACTGTACAGCTTGTCCAATCCGATCAGTGTGTTTCCAAATGGGAGAAAAAAAGAGCTACATCTGATCCTCTACAGAGTTAATTTTTTTTAAGTTTTCATTCAACTTAAATCAAATTAGTTCCTTAATAGCCGCTCAAGACATGATGTGAACCATCCAAAACACCAAGAAATGGTTTAAAAACACAATAACGTTTTGTATTTCAAAATCAGATGCTTCTCGTACTACAAAATGACATTTTTATACCTCATATGCATGTGTTGATCTCAGACTGTTTTTCAGGTATTAATCAGAAAGCTATTATAAAGTGTCTTAGACCATTGGAAGTGGATGTGGTAAACTGCTAAATCGCTTCCTTATTTTAGGACTCATTCCTGCACCAGTTTACTCTCCTGAAATCAAGCAACTTATTTGATCTGTTAGGTACGCCATTTGTGTTAAAGCAGCAGTGCATACAAACTATGAAATTGAAGACAAAAGGAAACAGAAAGTGGCTGCTTTAAAACAGTTTAGGATTAAAACAGTAAGAATGAGTCACATAGATGGCCATAATTTGGTAAAATATCAGGATTTATTGCCATGTCACAAAGCTCAGATCATCTTGTCTTGAACATGACAATAAGTTCACTGTGTCTCCAGTGGCCTCCACAGTCACCAGATCTTTATCCAATAGGGCACCTTTGATGAGATGGAACAGGAGATTCTCATCATGGATGTGGAGCCAAAAGATCTGCAGAACTGTGACGCCATCATGTCAGTATGGACCAAAATCACGAGGCCCCGTTTACATAGGTAAAAAAAAATCCTATTTACAATCAGATTGAAAGGTCAATCAGATTAGAAATGTCTCATGTAAACACCGTAGCCAATCGGATTCACCCAGATCTGATTGTATTTCGGATCGGATTGTAAGAGGTAGTCTACGCCGATTGATAATCTACGCCATGCTTCATGTAAACGGCTGAGTGGAGCAGATTGAGTTGATAGGGAGGATGTTAATGTTTTGTTTGGAAACCCCAACAAAACATGAAGTGGATCCATCTTTCTAGAGGTAAACAGGAAGCAGGAAGTGCACCTCTTCTTCTCTTACACATTTGCAGGTAGTGGCAGAGTGACCTCCTGTGCATGTCAAAAAAACCAACACAATTGGATTCAGCTGGGGCCATGCAAACGCGGATTGAACGTGGATCACTTTACTCAAAGTTCATTGATACAGATCGAATCAGATTCACTTAATCCGATCGATTTCAATCATATTGAGGAAAACTACCCATGTGAACGGGTCCACTGAGGGATGTTTCCAAAAGCTTGTTGAACTGAAGAAATAAGGCAAAGTGTACCTTATAAAGTAGCCAGTGAGTAAATGTGAGTGCTGATAGTTGCAGAATTGATTATGTTGCACCCTAGAGTGTTTTTTATTTTTTATGTAAGTTAGTGTTGCGCTGATAGACATGAAAGCTTAGTGAATTTGTTTTCTGTTAAAATGTTCTTAGAAACTGTTGAGGAACAAGCTTCCTCTGAAGAACAGTTGGTGTGTCTGAGGCCCGGTGTTTGTGCCTGCTGCCTCACAGAGAGGAGTAACAGTATTGTTTTCATTGTTCCACAAGTCCCTCTGTGACATTTTGTCCTTCTGTTCCGTCTCTGTGCAGCCATGAAATCATTAGAGATAGATACCACACATACTGTTGTGTTTGAGGGGGACTGTAATAACACCACTACTCCCAGTAGGAAAAGCCTCCACAACGACTCTCGTGCTCCTCTCTACACTGTGACATTTCCATCAGGCTGCTGTGTGGCATTTCTGTAATTTCAACTACACCGGTTACAGAAAATTGGAAAGCTGCGACACGCCACTAGCTCCTGTGAAGATCTTTGGAGTGTGATGCTCACGGGATTCACTGAGTAAGAGCAGAGCAGTTATATTGTTCAGAGTCTGTGAATCCAAACCTGTTTCATATAGGGGCTCGTATCAGCTCATAACTCTCACAGGTATCTGCCATGAGTATGATCTTTTTTGTAGATCATCAAAAAGAAAGAAATAGTTATCAGAAAACTTTTCTCCTTGTCAGCAAGACCTGTCTAAAACTGCCTCAAAGTTCCACATCGACATGCTCCCTAATAGATTTTGTTTGTATCATGTCTATAGGTTCCTTCTTTTGTCTAAAGGTGTTGCTTTAACAGGCATAAGACAAAACAAAACAGTAGCATGAAACTGGGCATAATACAGTGTGTATAAATTGTCTTTTTGCAGTGGAGTTTGTTTGGTTAACTTCAGCATAGACTAAAGCAGTGAAGTTAGATCACCATGCCGTTGTCCGCCATGTTTTTTTTTACTGAGAAGCCTGGTACAAAAAGATTCTTAAAATCTTATCTGATGTCTCACCAACAACCTCCTCTACAGCTTTTAGTCCCTCATGGCCAAACTCATCTTTATTGTAAAGAAACATAGTGGACAATGTGTAGAGAAAGAGAAGCTAAATGCAGCTAGCAGTGAGCTTTCCATGACATACTTGGCATTTGCAGGAGCCAAAGTTTATTTTAGTTAGAGATAAACGGAAGCAATAGGTGGGGATAGGGGTCACAAGAGGTCATTACTCAGGCTATATGATCAGCTGTTTGTAGGGTTAAAAGGGATCAAACACACAAACAAACAAACAGTGTTTACTCCAAAGCCCCAGTCACACATTCCTGTTTCTCATGGCGATTGTGCACGATTGTCATAATCCTGATAAAACGAACGGTAAGGCGAACGGTATTAGCATGGCATGTAAGGAGCTCAATCGGGCTGATCATGGCTCAATCCTGAAAGCTTGGGGTGCTGGTTTGGCGTAGTGGTTAGCACCCCATGTACTTGCTTCTGCCGGTCCAGGTTCGAATCCTGCCTGTGACCAGTTTGCAGAGTGTCTTCCCCTACTTTCTCACCCCCTTTCACAAGCCTATCCACTGTCTCTCTCCTATCAATGAAGGCACAAAATGCCCAAAAATATACATTAAAAAAAAAAAAAAAAAAAATCCTGAAAGCTTTCTGAGGACGACTGACAAGGATGTGTCCGTTTGTGCCCCAACTGTGTCCCGTTCAAGACGGCACAAGCAACAGTGCTCAGTCGGGCTTACGTGCTGCGAACTGAGCTCGAGCGGGGCTGACGTCGTGTCAGTGGGATGAGAATTCATCCTCGTCATATTGTTGTATTAACCTAACTGGAGTGGGATGAACGCCCCGGAAGTGCTGTAGAAGCGCTACTGACGGTGTATTTACGGGGTGTCCAGGGGTGAGACAGTCATTTCACCCCATATCATAGCGATCACACCAGCCTCGTCAGTCGTGTACAGTCGTGCACAGTCGTGCACAATCGCCATGAGAAACGGGAATGTGTGACTTAGGCATAACAGGGGTCAGTATCTTTTATTACTTCTGCCAGGAGGTTATGTTATTGTCAGCATCTTTTTTTTTGTTTGTTTGTTTGTCAATTAGTTAGTTAGTTTCTGTGCTTGTTCTTTAGTTTGTTTTTCTGCTAGCAACATAACTCAAAAAGTTATGGACAGATTACGATGAAATTTTCAGATTGGGACAAAGAACAAATGATTAGATTTTGGGAGTGATCTGAATCACCGTCTGGATCCACCATAATGAAAACTGCGATTTTTGTGAATAACTACTGAACTAAAATAGATATCATGTTGAATCCAATTGCTAATGGTATGTTTTCATGGTCAAGGAATCTAAATATTTAGATGAAATAAACATAGGACTAATATCTGTGGTCAAAATTCCAATATGGGAGACGACTGTGGCGCTGGCAGAGATCTGCGCTCTCTGAGTGCTTTTCTAGTTTTCTATGACATTAGTAAGCTAGATAATAACAGCAGCATTTGTAATTTTCTCCTCTCCTTATCAGTCTGTTATATGTACAGTTTAGTCTGAATATATGCTCCAGTTTTGCCACAGTTCAACAATCTGGTCCTCCATTTGTGATGTCTCCTTAATTATTTGCCTTTACTCTCATTGCCATGGCTATATTTATGTCCTTTAGTAGCCAGCTTGCTCCCTTATTGGCTTTGTTGTGGTCCATTTGACAAAAACTTGAGATGTGCTTGGCTGTCCTTGGTGCACTCCATACACATTAGGATCCATGATCATAGATATTGAATGCATTTCATATTTATGAATTCAAGTTAAGGCATCACAATCCCCTTCTGAGGCAATAAAATGTCTCATAGCATCCCTCACACCACAAGATAATCAGGTTAGATCATCTTTAAGTTCAACAGATAATCAGGCTTTTGCTGACTTTGTTTCTTCCTGTTTTTTTAATCAATGGTAATACATAGAACAATGCCACAGCCATTGGCCACAAACCCGAGAAGGTAATTCTCAGACAAATGATGTATGCAATTTTCTTTCTTTTGCTGGTCTTGATTTCTGATTCTGTGGATGCAGGAGTAGCTGTTAGATTTAATTTTTTGAAGAGGCACTTAAAAGTTGTTGCTGGGGGTACCAAACTAATTTAGATCTGGCTCTACTTATGACCAATAATGTTGAATGTTGGGTTGAACTAGAGTAAGTTTATAAGATTGTTGTCAACAGGGCGACTGGATCAGATTGGCTTTCAGTAACCAAAAAGCTTATGTCATTCAGACGTTGGCAATATTTTCTTTTTCCTTAAAAATAGTATCCATTCACAGTAAATGCTCCCACTTTTCACCGTGTTTTTGTTGGAATGTGGTGAAATGTTTCAAAAGCGTGCTCCAGATTACTGAATTGACTCCCTCTGAGTACAGATGAGTGTTCTGCATATCACGTGTCCCAAACCTCGGGGGGTTCAACCCCACATGCCTCCCCAAATTGATGCCTGTTTTTAGATTTTCCTCTCGCACAAGAGAGCATCATTTATAAAGTGACTGCCTGGCAGCTGTACGTCAGTCCTTGTAACAAAAATTAATCCCACTTCAGTGTGAGCTGGGCTGCTGGTGACTGCACAGAGAGAGCTTCTCTGTGGGATTAATAAAGTACGACGTTATTGTAAATGACACGCTTCATCAGGCTTTTTATGGGAGACACGGCGAGCTCGTCTTGTTTTGTTGGAGCTGGTGTATGTGCTGTGGGTGTGATGAGCCTGTGCTGGTTGGTATAGTTCTGTCACAACACTGCTGTAGCTGCAAGCACATCCAATCCACATGTTTTACTGCTTCCGCACAATATTCACCATTTTACTACTCATATACGAGTGCAGCAGTAATTTCTCTCCAATTTAAGTCACATGTAATAAAACCTTATGTAATCTGTCTGCATTGGTGATAACAGCCTTGTAATTCAAGTGCAGTGTGACTGAATCTACACCATTGCTTTCACACATGGCAGGCTGTGACCATCCTCCTGTGAAAGTGCTCGGGGTTTGGGGGCACAAACAACTTCAGCACGCTGTGGAAATGACTTGCTAACAGATGCCAAGCTCTGACTGAGCCACAACATCCTGCAGGCAGCACTTAGAATAGAATGAATCCCTCTTTTCTTCCTCACCTCCCTTTCATGTTATTCTCCCCTTTTGATGCTTTGTCACTTTATCCCCCTGCCAATCTCTCTGGAGTCTGTTGCAAAGCTCGTTGCATCACATTTCCCGTACAGTTCGGGCTCCAACGACTCTAGAGGAGCCAGATGAGTGAAAGTGGATCAAAGGGTGACCATGGATTTTCAGCTGGGTAGGGGAATATGAACCAAACATCATGTATCTGTATTTTCAGCTGAACTTCAATATTTAATATACTTTGATGTGTCTTCTGTGAGGAATATTTAGACCTGTTTGATACCATGAGAAGCAAATGAAGACCTTAACACAAAACATTGGGCAGTATTTCATTCTTTCTGCATTATTCCATTTTGTATGCTGGATGAGGGTTTTGATTGGCCCTGGATTATTTGGTTTCAGTTTTTGCTGAAGCACACTTGGCAGTGAAATGATCTTGGGCAATTCAGAGAGGTTGCATTGTTAAATTTGCACAAACATGGTAGCAACCAGAGCTAAACAGTCTAGTTCTCTAGACAAAATTTTAGTATTTAACCGTTGTTATGCAGCCAAAATGAAAAATACAGTGACAAAAACTGACTACCTTGAGTAACTAATAAGCAAACTTTGGAAACTCCCTCATAAAAACATGACTAGCAAGCAAAGGATTGCAAGGAATCAAAGGTTCCATATGTATTCCCTTCTCCAAAAGTTTACAGTAATTCCCCCAGTATCGTTTTCAATAACTGCCAATTTGCAATCACTAATATTCATATTAGTAAGGCCCCTCTCCCTACTTGAGCCCTGTCTGCTCTGATTGGTCTTCTGGTCTGCTCTTTGGTAACTGGTCAGTTCAGTGTCGTGTTTTCAAGAACTCTGCATTCTGTCTACAGTCTTTGTGTTGCACTGGGCTTGCTACCATGGGCCAATGAGCTTTAACCTGACAAGCCAGATGGACAGCTCCATATATCTGCCACAGAAATATTTCACTAGTCCATCTGGGTAGGAGCCCTTTAAATGCGTTTTCAGGGGCAGAACGTTAAAAAACAACAACACAAGCTTGTGATTGGACAATCGTTTGGCTCGTCACATTCATCACAGACCAATCTACATCAAGCAGGGTTGCCTCCTATGTAGCATACATCGCGGCTAATGTAGTGGCTGATTGCTAACAACAGTTAAAAACACTTCATGGACGTTAGCCATAGCATCTAACTTAGCCGCTAACAGCTAACAACAGTTAATGACCGTTAAATTGTTCATTTAACACTTATATGTGACATGAACCTCGTCAAAGACAATCCCTACAAGTAAACTTCTGAGGGGGGCAGATTTTGCCAAGTTTATCTGAGTAGCCATGAGGACAATAGGCTAATCGGCATGTCCGTTCTCAACTTCCGGTCGTCACGTCCGCATTCTGCACCTCCCGCCTCTCTTCCCTGATTGGGCCGTTAGGAAATTCAGCCGAGTGAATTCGTTGGACAACGGAGGCTGGCAAGACGGACCTGCAGGATTTCAGAATCAGGCAGGTCTGTCTGCTTTGCAAGGCTAAATGGGCTTAACCTGCTGGGGAAACAGTGGCATGACATCCCAATGGTAGATCTATTTAGAGGCTAGGAGTGTAAACACTGTGCTAGGGAGAATTCCTGTTGTCCTAGACTAGCAAACAAATCCTACCACACAGATGAAAAACATACCAATGGGCATCAAAACTAGAAGATGCATGATATGGTACAGTGGTAACAACATTAATAACAACACTCAAAGTCTGTATCACTTCTTGCTGGCTAATTTGGTAGTTCAGCAGGCAGTTAAATACTTGAAAAGAACTCTCAAGTTCAGTGGTTGCCAAGCTTTCTTTGTACCACAGCCCAATTTTATGGAATACAATAGAGATGTGACCTTCACTGTGGAGCAAGGGCGTTGGGGTACAACATGCACACATTGGTATTATGGCTGGTAAAAATCATGGCTTGAAACAGCAGCATGAATGGGCAAAAAAAAAAGCAATGCCAGAAGTTTGACTCATCCCACACCACCCTGTCCTCATAATCAATTGCTTGTACAAGCAAATGGTCCCCTACCTTTTGTGCCACAGCCTAGTTTTATGTAATACAATTTAGTTGTTGACCAGCCATCGTAGTGAAGTGGTGAGGACGAATGGGACAACCAATCAAGCAAAGTTTGCATATTTTAACTTGCATAACTCGAGGTCAGAAGGAGCCATACACTTCATTCTAAATCCCAATAGAGGTATATTTATGAGAGCTCAGTCTGTTCTTATCAGCTGCTTAACAATGACATTTAGGAACGCATTTGGCCAAACATAAGTAGCTGCACTGGTAAAATTGCTACATCTTCTAAACATAGAGGAACATTCTGTAAAACAGTGTGGAGAGAGGGTTTAACTGATGTTTGTTTCCTCTGTTTTTCTCCAGGATGGTGGAGTACTCATTGGACCTGCAGAACATCAACTTATCAGCCATCAGGACAGTTCGAGTCCTGCGGCCCCTTAAAGCCATCAACAGAGTGCCAAGTGAGAACATTTTCAGAAAACATACGACTTTCTTTCTCCTGTCTCTGTGTAGTATTTTCTGTCTCTTCAGTCTATGGACTCAAATGCACCACAGCCCTGTCTGTATGTGTGCCTGCATGCCACATATCCCCCCGAGAGGATCGTTAAACATTCATCTTCTGCTTAATCACACAGCCCACTCAGGCCCTGAGTCACAGCTTTATCAGATTTTCAAACCATCCATTAATGCTGCTTCGATGATCTGTCCGTGACCATAACCTTGTTCTTTTCATCAGAAACTCACATCTTGGCCAACTTTTATAATTTCTATTGATTTCTTTGTCCTGCTGCTCTAACAGGAGCCTCTTAATCATTCCAAGCACCAATTAGCTCCCTCGAGCTCGGCTCAGGCTGGTGTCATCACTTTGTTTTAGCACTTTAGCAGTTAGCCGAAGCATTAGCACCCAATGCTAATCGAGGGTAATGAAGTTTCAGAATCCAACAGAATTCTGTCTTTGGTTCACGAGAAGCCATTCATGCGTCAAAGCTTAAGTCTGTTGAGGGACATAAACAGAAAAGTGGGCCTCTCTCGTTATGGCCCAGAATCCAAACTCCCTGCAGAGAATCCTGGCGAATCAAAGCGCACTAACTTCCCTTCAATATCTTAAAGTCACTAAAAGAGACTTCAAGATACTCCACATCCTCTTTTAAAAAATCATGAAATGGGTCTGCAGCAGTTGGAGCAAATTGCATGAAAGCCCTGATGCCTAATTCAGTCCGAACCTCAGGGACAAATGATGTAGGAAAAGGAAAGCACTGTAAGCAGGAAGGAGAGGGATGGAAACGCTCTGTAAGAGAGACGAGACACTGCGGTGGTAGTATTTTGGAATCTTCCTGGTTTAACAGATGCAGAGAGCTGAACTTGGGATCATACTTGCTGTTAATGCTGATGTACAGTAGATATACTGTATATGTTTAGCCATTGTCTTCTGATGGCCTTTGCATGAATTTAGCATAAACCTCATCATGTGCAAGTTCACAGACCCTCTCAGTCCAGGGCTTATTTTTCCAAATTAAAAAAACTGAAATAATGGGATCATAGATGTGAACGTCTAACAGTCTAACATTTAAGGTATGAAAATTAATAAAGTGCAAGTATGAGAAAGAGAAAACATTAACCAAACACTTCTGCAGGAACACCTGTTTAACTGTTTGCTATTTAAAAAAAGTTCATCAGTCAATGACATGGCAGTAACCCAATGTATTCAGGTATGTAGACATGGTTAAGATGACCTGCAGAAGTTCAAACAGAGCATCAGAATGAAGATGAAATATGATTTAAAGGTGTAGTCAGCGATCTTCTAATCTTCTAATCTAATGCAGTATTCGTCAAAATCACCATATCTCTCCTCTCCATCCACTGACAGAATGCTGAAAAAAAAAGCCGGTTTCAATACACAGCCTTGGCTCTGAATTTCAGCAGGGAAATACTGTGGCTCAGGCCGAGAAACATCCTCACGGATATGGGATTTAATAACGAGTTCCTGACTGGATGAATCTGAAGACACTGTTCAAGCATTTCTGTGTGAACAAACGGTATCGATAGCTTCAGAAGTTGAGCCATAGCTCCATGTCAACCTTAAACCACATGCACAAACACTGACAACAACAGAAGCAATGTCGGGATACCGGTTAACACAGAATGGTTAAAAATGAGAAAATACCCAGTGGGCAGCGGTTATGGCTCAAGAAAGAGAAAGGCTATACTCCAATAATGCTTCCAGACAGTTAATTCCAATTCTGAAATAATAATTGTAAGGAAGACATGACAGAATATGCTGGGAAAACATTTAGCATGGCAATATTCCCAAAAGAAAAGGGCTGTAATATGCTGTGATTGTTTCTGTTAAACTTCCATATCCATTACAAATTCTATTTAAAGGGACATTTCACTTAAAAAACATTGAACATTCTGTCAGCTGCATTTCAAAAGTGGCTGAAGCCATCCTGGATTCTTTTTGTTTTCATTGTAGTGAAAATTTTGTATATAAACATGGAGTGGCACAGCAAGAAGGTTGCCAGTTCAATCTCTTTGACAAGTTCTCCCTGTGCATACAAGGTTTCCATCCGGGAACTCTGGCTTCCTCCCACAGACCAAAAACATCCTCATGGACAATTGGTGGCTCCAAATTGCCCTTGAGGTGTGAGTATGAGTGGTTGTTCATCTCTCTATGGCTACGTTCACACTGCAGCCCTTATTGCTCAAATCGGATTTTTTTGTTTGGCTGTTCAGATTACACCTGTAAATGTGGCCTGACTGCAGACTGTGATGTGAACAGCTCAGGCTTCAGAAGTGACACGCATGTTGATCATTAATGACATCACGCACAGCACGGTGTGATGAGGGGCAGCAAACACAGACCAAAACTGTGCTTCACAATGTTGGAGAAGTTTGTTCCCATAATGCAGAACCTGTTGTTACTGCAGCTCATCTTGAGTGAGCTCTTATTAAAGTAATGATGACTATATTTTATTTCGTATGCACCAAAGTGCGCTGAACAGGTGAACAAAGATGTGAAAACTTAGTTTTGTCATCTGTTCTGATGTTTATTAGTTTGTCTGAGAGCAGATCAGACAAGAGCAGACTGCTCACTGACTGAAGCTGTCTTGTAGAAACATACAGTCGTATGCAAATGTGCATGAATGAGATGGACATCAGTGGATCATCAGTGTCTCTGCGTCCTGTAAACTGTTATTTTAGCCTGATTAATCCATTCAAAAAGTCAGTGCAGTGTTAATAAACTAAGTTTATCAGATATCATAATACAAACATATGATTCATTCACATTTATCGTTTTTTGTACCTGTAATGAAAACGCCGGTCAATCGCCCCAGCTTTCTCCCACTTTCTCTCATCGCTCCTTCCTTTAGGCATCGTTTAATCAAGCTTGTAGATGGAGAATCAGCTAAAACTCTTTATTTTAGGGGACAAAAACCGGCTTAAACTTTTAAATAATTGTGTCTGTCTAATAGCCTCATATTTTGTCCTGCGAAGTGACTTTGAAAACATTTGTCCCGAGGTAACTGCTGCTCTGGAATGATGTCAAAGATGCATTAAATGCGACCTGGCTGTTCAGACCACGGTCGCATTCAAGAAAATCGGATATGTATCTGATTTGGTGCCACATTTGGAAGTTGGCTTGAATCTGATTTGAAAATGTCAGATTCAAAGCGGCTTCTGCTGTTCACACTATTAGAAACAAAGCAGAAACAGGTCACATTTGAGCCAAAAAAATCGGATTCAGGTTACTTTTGACTGCATTGTGAACCCTGCAATTGGCTGGTAACCACTTCAGGGTGGGGGGGCTCTGTGGGACTTTTTAACTTTCTGTCGGAGCCAATGACTACAGTGAGCTACATACATGTTTAAAGACATTCAGAGGCAGACAGACTGAATTTCAGCATTCAAAACCTCCACATGATGAGTGAAAAAGGCTTGATTTGTTGGCTGTGATTTGTTTAATTTGTTTTTGTTTGTGACACCTTCAGACCTCTTCATAGTGAGGACTATGAAAGATCATATTTAATTTTTTTTCTGTCTTGCGGACACAATTTTTACATCTTTTGAATAAACATGGGGTCTCTCCTATGATTACATGGAGCTTAATTGCAGACATACAAACATGCTCTAACATAAAACTGCAGTGACCTCGTCCTCTGTTGGTGTGTCCCATGCTGTGATGACCCACTGAGACATAAACAGCAGAAAACAGAGAAAACTGATTGGATGAGATTCAGGAGAGAGGTATGACATGCTGAATAGATGACACATTCCCGCGCTGATACCTGAGGATGAGAGTGTGCGTAGGTGTTACTACGAGTCTGATTAGACGCTCGTGTGTCTGATGTGTTTGTGTTTTTCAGCGACACACTGCGACTCGCGAATAACAACTCAACAGTAGGTTAATGTGTCATCAACACAACAGAGCAGCTAAACTGCCAACAGACTGAGTGACAGGAGAGAAGCTGTGAGGAAACAGAGGAGAGAAGGCTGATTAGTTTGCACTCATGAACACAATGATTACAAGAATGAAAATACCTGCAGTCCATACATAAGCAACAAACATTAGACTGTGAAGCAGTTGAAAATGAGCAGGGAAGATGCAAAATTCACTGATTGGTTATGAGGATAGTCATTCCTTCAGTAACTTTACAACTCCTAAACAAGTCATTTTGTGCACAAACAAATGTTTGAGAGTTTCTTGTGTAGCATCAGCTGTTCTGTAGTTGTTTTTCTATTTAAGCTGCACAAAGCAGTTTATTTGTATTTGTATAGTACTAACTGTATGTGACACAAATCTTTGGACTTCAGAGTAGCTCTCCTTTTTATCCAGTGGCTGAAAAGCTCTGTTGCTCATTTTTGAAACTCTACACATGCTTCGATTTTTGTGGAAACCAGCAGACGGTTACAGTTTAAAAAGCTCCGGAAATTAGTCACCTTTCAGTTTACAACAAAGCAGCATAAAAAGGTTTTACCTACTTGTTGAGCAGATGCAGCTCTGTGAGATCTACATAAAAAACTAGAGGGACCATGTCTCCAACTCCTTCAAGAAAGCTGCACATTTGAATAGGGCCGGGTTAAAAAAATCAATATAATAGATTTTAATTGATTTCCCTTTAAATGGTTCGTAGTCAATCCATAAAATCCAAAGATCGATCTTTTAACATGGGTAGTTTTTCTTCATTAGACGTGCAGAGAAGCAGCCTGTGGCATTACCCCATGAGATGTTTCTGCAAGCAGTCAAACAAACATGACAGAAGTAAGTAGCACTACATGGGCACAACCGAGTAATAGCTAATGTTTGGATTTATTTCAGATTTAACAAACATGAAGAAAAAGACGAGTGGGACAAAAAATGAGTAATATGCAGAATATGCATTAATGTGTGTCTTTAAAATGTGATTAATGTAACAGCTTTTGGTTCAGTTCTTAATATAAACAGTTTTAATAATGTACTAGGTCAAAAATTCATTTACAGCATTATTTTTACTGATATATCCCAGACTGAACAAATATCGAATCAAATTGTGAATCAAATCGATTTGAGACCTCTTGATATCGAATCGAATCGATCCAGAAAATCTAAATCGATACCCAGCCCTACATTTGAATAAGTCAACCAAGAATAGGCTGATTTTGGCTGTTTTCAGGCCTTCATCCTGATGACCTCACACATGTTTACTGCCAAAGGAGGAGAGCCTGATGATTGGAATATCTTGAGGGACCTTACACCAGATCAGGTTCCTTGTAAAGACCTGAGTTGGTCTCATTGCATTGATTTCCTTTTAACAGTCATTTCATGCAAACCTTAAAACTGTTTTTCACAGTTCTGTTAGCATTTTTGACTGTTTGGATGTATCCCCAATCCACCTCTGAACCAGATATTCAGCCATCACATAAGCCTTCAAGAGCACCTGTATGAGGACCCTGCAGCGCTCCCTCGTCCTCACTTTCTTACTTTTACATTATTTTACAAATTTCATGCATGGCCTTATCAACCGTCTCTCTCCTCTGACTGATTTCTCTTGGTGACTGGCATTAAACGGGGAGCGGCGGAGCTGCTGCTGGTGTGTGTCTCTGGTGGGGGCTGGAGGCTCCACTAAATGTGTTTGTTCCCCAGGGTCCCTGTCATTAGGCCACTGTCCCATTAGGCCTAATTGGGTGAAGAGAGAGAGAGAGATGAATGGAGGGGAAGAACAAGAATGAGACACGCCTGAGGTGGTGCTGATAAAATAAAAGAGGGAGAGACTGAATAAGCAGCAGAAAAGAAAAAAGGAGGAAACAAATTGAAAACAATAAGTGATCAGGCAGCTCAGACTTCCTCACAGGCATTTCTGACATTGTTAACAGAGTTATTAGTAAAGTGGAAACGTACACGAATGTAAAGTGTTAGCAAATTCATCCTGAATCTGAATTTGGATCACCACCAAAATCAAACTGCTCCTTCCCTGTACTTTGCTCAACACCCCTGAAAATGTATCCAAAAGCTTTTTGAGCTTATTGAGCAAATTTTGTAAGTTCTATCTTGCAATAATAACAGATCCTTTAAAAAAACCTGGATCTGTGAAAACTTTGAATCACCACAAAAACAACCCTGAAAATGTCAAAATGTTTTGTGTCAGTACCCAAAATGTGGAAAATTGCCCTTTCTAGTTAGGTGAACAATTTTAAAAAAATATGCTTGGCTCTGCAGCTGAATTCGGATCAACACCTACGTCTATTTAATCCTTCCTCCTGCCATGACCAGCATTCCCTGATACATGGACATCCTTTAGAAAGTTTTTGATTAATAAACAAAAAATTAATGCATCTTTAAAAAGCTTGGATCTGCTGTTAAATTTACAGCAGATCCCCACTAATATTCTCTGTGCCAAAATTGCCTAAACATGCCGATAAAATTGATTTTGAAATCTGAGTTGCCAACAAAATATGAAAACCCACCCTATCCCGCAAAGTTGACAAAAAACATGTCTGGGTCCACAACAATATTTGGACCAATACCAAATTCCACCATCACCTCTTCTTTGTGCCTTGACTGACATTTCCTAAAATTTTGGTTAAAGGGACTGTGAGGAGTTTCTAAGTAATTACAAAAAAGTCTCACTTTTAGATATATGCCTGATCAAAATACACACTTTAAGATGAGTTTTATAGCATCAAAATAGGTTATCTATAAATGCTATTCCTTAGCCTCGGGTCGGACAGGGCTGGACTGGCCTGGATACTCAACTTTGGGAACAAGACAATTAAAACTAGAGCAAATTTATATTATTCAGACACGTCTTAGAGCACCGGGCTGTAAGTGGCGATATATAGCCGGCTACAAAACTACAATAATAAGTCTTCCAAAAATTGCTTGTTGTCACACATCAAAAACTACCGCTACATAACTAGAAAGAGATACATTACATCGTCACTGTACCGCTGTAAGTTGTTGAAAAAAGAAGTTGTAAAGCAATGCAGAGTTTTGAGGAAGGCCCGAGCGTCATTCATTAGCATAACAACAAGCACATGCTTTTGCTCGGGTCACGTCTTTTGGTGCGTTTCAGTTGTTGTCAGAAGTAGGAATTTCCAAGTTCGAGTAGGAAACTGAAACTGGAATGTCCCCCGAAGTCGGAATTTCCTACGGGGAACTCGGTGAAACCTCGCCACCCCCGAGTTGACAATCAAAGATGGATGCCCCCAGTGAGAACAGTTATTTAGCTCCTGTAATAATCAATTTATTTGCACTTCTGACGGGGGTGTGTCGCTCTAGATCAGCTGTTTACATAGTATTGTTAGACTTATATTTACAAAAATGCTGCCATAGTGATAATCACATTCTTCATACAACAAAGCAGGGCGTGCTAACTAACTAACTAACAGCTAACAATAGCCTGGTAGATCGGCATGTTTTTTTTTCGACTTCAACTGGTATGCCGATAAGTCGAAGAAGATGTCACTCGCAGCTCCGAGGTTACTGGAACGTAACCTCACAGTCCCTTTAATATCTAGTGAAAATTGTTTGATTATAAGTGATGTTTTGGAAAACTGCCTGATTTCACAATGTTACCTAATAATTTAAAACATTCCTAGAACTCCATTCAGATTTAGATCACCACTAAAAACTTATCAAATCTTTGGAAAACTGCCCTATCTTACAACGCTAACAAATCTTTAAAAAACAGATCAGCATTTCAGTTCCAATCACCACCAAAATTTAACCACTTATCCTTCATGCCATGTCAAACATACCATGTAGATTTAGCCAGAATTCAATTAGAAGTGTTTGAGTTATCTTGCTCTTGGTGGAGGTAACAAGACAACAATATTAGAAAGAAAGATAAAATAAAGTAAAATAAGGAAACCAACAGCACGAAATCTCAAAAATAAGGTTTTTTCTTCTCCTTTTCTGCTTCCCTTCCTCTCCTACCTCATTTTCTCTTTGTGTACCTGCCTCCATCTATCTCTCTCTGCGACTGTACCATCGTGCCAGCTCCTGCTGTTTCCAGATAAAGATGGATGTGCTCCCTGCGCCACAAAAGAAACATTCTCAACTCTCCGTCTGTGCCATTCGCCAAAGACCACACCAGTTCTCCTCCCTCTCCTCTCCTTTATCTTAGACTACTTTCTATTGTCTATATCAACCTCTCATCTCCCCGTCCCATCTAGCGCTCCCTCTGTTTCGCACCAATTTCCTCCAAAAAGAAGCCTCACAGCTCTGCACATGCAGCAGGACTATTATCTGCTGTTTTGGTGGAAGGTTACAAATTGGGGTGTGTGTGAGGGGTCAGGGTGTGCTCGTGCTCCCCGTGTTTCTGTGGGCGCAGCAGCGGTCCGACAAAACGAGGAACAAATAGCTTTATCCCCGTGTTTCCTCACCTCTAATGGGGTCACAGAGAAGATGAAATGAGGCGAACGCAGTCATGCAGCCGTGACAGAGACAATGACAGTATGCACAAACACACACAGGTGGGTGAATAAACTCACTCCACACTGGAGCAATAAACATACTCATAAACTTTGTTAGCTGCTACTGTACCATATCTGATCCAATTAAACATCTCTGACATGGACTGAACTTTACCAGGCTTGTATCCTTCCCTTTATGATGACTTTGATGGAGATGTGATCATCGCACTTCTTTATGAACACTCGTAAAATCTGATGCACCACAATTAAAGTATGAAGCTCACGATGTGGAGGTACATCTGCTGGGAGCATCCAGCAGAGGTTTTGGTCCATATTGACATAAAATCATCACACAGATGCTGCAGGTTTGTCAACTGCACATCCATGATGAGACCCTTCTGTTACACAACATCACAGATGGGCTTAACTGGATTGAGATCTGGTGACTGTGGAGGCCACTGGATTACAGTAAACTCATCATTATGCCCAAGAAATCAGTTTTAGATGATTTAAGCTTTGAGACATGGAGTGTTATTAGGCTGGAAGTAGGCCTGTCGCCATGATCAATAAATCAAATAACCGAACGATAAATAAAAAAGTCCTCGGTAAGTTTGCCGGCCTCGATAAATTGACCTGCATACGTGTTTGTTTTCCTCCTCTCTTTCTACCAAGCAGGCTGGATGAGAAGATGGCTCACTACCTTCATCTCTCTCAATGCCTGGGGGCGTTGGTTCTATAGCGGAATGAGCGGGGTTAGGGTTTGTGATGCATCTGTCATTCATTCAATCTTTGAGGGGGAGGTGGGGCCGCTCGCGTACACACACACACAGAGCTGAAGTGAGCGTCGTGAGGAGTAACAAGGAAACAAACACTAATATGAATGATGGCATGAAAGCGACGGTTCCTAAGTGAAATGCCACAGCCCAAGTGTGGGAATATTCTGGTTTTATACAAAATAAACAAGGTTTGAGCCCGTGAACCGACGAGCTGATATGTTGAATTTGTTTGAAAGTAGTGACAATGAAGAAGGGAAGGTGCAGCGGAGCTTTTGTTCTTGACAGTCAACTCTTACTGAGGCATTTGGTCAGCAAAGCAAATACAAATAAAGCAGCTCAAAATGGTTTGCGCTTACGGACAGTATTGTTCGCTACATTGCCAAAGAAATGCAACCGTTCAATACGATTGAACAATCAGCAGTTCAGGAAATGTTATAAACGTAAGTATGAACTGACTGGGAGAACTTACATGTCACAAACAATTCCTGAACTGTATAAACTACATTTTATTTATTGTTTTCATTGTTGTGTGTTTTTATAGGAGTTTGTTTTTTTTCTTTACAGAGACAGGGTCAATTTTTGTTGTTGTTTTTGATTATTATAATGATTTTTTTTACTTTGCAGTTTTTCCCAAAAAGACAGTCCATTTCATTTTCATTGTTTTTTTTGCTTCTTTTTTGTTTAATTTATTATACTGTTTAATTTATTTTATTAAAAATCTCTAAACCTTCCAATTACAGTTAAATACTCTTAAGAAATTAAAGTTCTTTGCTTTTGACATGGTGTACTCACTTTATTACGACATATAATTACATTAATGAAAAAATGATGTTTTGAAATAACAATGACAATAATATAGTTTATCGTCAATAATTTTTGGGATAATTATTGTCCAGCAAAATTTGTTATCGTGACAGGCCTGGCTGGAAGTCTCCATCATGGTTGACTGTGGTGGACATGGTCAGCAGTAATCAGGGGTGCTACCAGACATTATGGGCCCCATGCCAGGATGTCATTGTGGGCCCCCATCGAAACAGTTCAAACTAATCCTGCATAGTTTTCTAACAAAGAAATGAGTCTAAAAAGTATGCTTAGCGCTAAAATGCCACTCTATTTGGGCACCAATAGCCCAGCAGTTGTATCCGCGTGGCTCTTTAATCAGGGAATGGGGCCATAGGTCAATTTAGATAATGGATCGATTTTTTTTTCAGAAGTACAGAGGTGGTCTGATTTTTATTTTTCACAAAAAACAAAAGACGAAACAAAAGAAGAGCTTTGCTTTTGGGTTCTTAATTTGTGGAAAAAAACAACTTTGAATATTTTTTGGGCCCTGTAATTCATGCGCACACATTATTTTCCTAACTCTGAGCATGACTGAATAAAGAATTATTCAAATACATAGTTTTATCAAAAGACCAGGACTAAGTCTAAATAGTTGCCAGTAACAACATTGCTACAAGGCACACCAAAGTACACAAAAAACTGGACTGCTCTAAAGAACAATAAAGTAAAACTAATTACAAAAAATACTCTTAAAAAAGTATGGAAAATAACTCATCATAGCGGTAGTGTTGGTCTACTCCAGGATGTGGTTAAATTTACTAACTAGCTTAAATGATTTACAAAAGAGCAACTTTCAGTACGATAGCGTTCAACATTGCAAAGAAACTACTCTAAAAGAGCGGTCTGGATGTAACTCTCAAAGTCTTCCTCAAACAGCTAAGTCTGAGACCTTCTGACACCCACAGGCATGCGCATCCTGGTGAACCTGCTGCTGGACACCCTCCCCATGCTGGGCAACGTGCTGCTGCTCTGCTTCTTCGTCTTCTTCATCTTCGGCATCATCGGTGTGCAGCTGTGGGCGGGGCTATTGAGAAACCGCTGCTACCTGGAGAAGAACTTCACCCTGTGAGTCAAGCACCACACGACACCCTCACTGCATGTGGGTCAATCGCAAAACAGTTACATCTCCTTCTCTCAAAAGCTGCCATTTCCATGTTAGTGCAGATTTACAAGCAGTTCATGCTTGTTTACTGCTTGTTTATCTCTGTTATCATAGCAGCTTGTTACTTTTTTAAGTATGCCTTGCCAACAGTTGGTTTCTCATTCTTGACTTGGTACTGCTAATTTAAGTGTTGTTTTATTCCTTATATTGGCTTTACTATCGTCAAAATACACAAATTTTCCGCTTCACCTTATAGTCACTGCATTGGAATAAGTTTAATTTTTTCAAGAGTTAAATGTTGTTCTTCTTGTTTTTCATCTGCTCCTCATGCAAATATTCATCAGATTGAAATAATAAGTCAGTTTTGTAAAGAAAAGACTAGGTGCTCTTGACGAAAATGTCGAGACACTGATGATGAGTTCTCAAAAACTGGCACATCAGATATCGGCAAAAATCCAATATCATGCTTCCCTAGTTTTACCAGCTTGTTTCTTTTCCTGGTAAAAAAAAAGCATCACTTATACCCCAGGTTTAATCAGCAGTTACTAAATTCTATATGTTGTTACTCTGTGGTTACTCATTTTTCACCTCAAGGCATAAGTTATGCTTTAGAGGAGTTTTATGACCTTTTATTGAACTGCTTTTCCTCCAGTTAAAAAGCAGTAAGTTGTTCTAACTGGTTAACAGCAGCTGATTGTTACCCTTGTGCTTTTACAGTTTCATTGCATTTTTATATACATTTTTGTTCACCTCATGGCATAGTTATGCCCCTGCCCTGAGGATAGATATTTGTTGAAATTGTCTGTAAATAATATCATCATAATCCAAGATAGATAAGACTATGGCTTTCACAATTCTTTTACAACATGATATTGAAAAACAAAATTTATTTCCAACTCTCTGTTGCAACTGGGTGACAAGAGTGTTAATATGATGTTTAAATGTAAATTCTTTCTCAGTTTCTCTTTAAACCTTAAGTGACCCTTCAAAAAAGTTACACGCATGACCCTTCAAGTGGACATTTTTGTCCATTTCTGGAAAGTGTCCAGTAAAAGGTTACAGGTGCATGATTTTTGGCAAGCAGAGGTAATTTGGGGTTAAATTTGAGGATGCCAAGTTTCAGTGTGAAAATCCATTATTTGACGGTGTAATGCACTTTTCTCCCGTCCATGACCCTTCAGGTGGACAAAAATGTCCATTTTGTAGATAGCGTTTAAAAATAGTGTCCACGAAGGGTCATGGATGGGAGAAAAGTGCATCACACAGTCAAATAATAGATTTTCACACTGAAACTTGGCATCCTCAAATTTAACCCCAAATTACCCCCGCTTGCCAAAAATTATGCCCCTGTGACCTTTCTTTTAACCACTTTCTAGAATAGGACATTTTTGTCCACGAAGGGTCATGGATAGGTTAAAAATGCATTACGTAGTCAAATAATGGATTTTCACACTGAAAGTTGGGCTTTGGAAATTTTAACCACAATGACACGCCTTCACCAAAAATCAACTCTGGTGAGGAGGGGGATTGTCTGTGAGGGGGTTTTGGATTTTGGAAATAGACAAAAATGTCCAAGGGTCATACGAGGGTTAAACAAAAATGAAATATGTCACATTAGAAACAGATATAACTGGAGGTTGCTTGTTTTGGGCTTGTTTTTATCGACCTGGATGCTTATTTCAGAAGAAAAATCTGGAAACACTGGACAGGAGCTGTCATTCCACAAGGTGTTTTACATGATTTTGTATAAAAATCACATTTATAAACAGAAATGGGGTTCTGCCCAAAGTAGAGCAACATAAAAGTAATGTAATGTTGATGAGTAACAGTACTCTTGAAAATAACTTCCCCAACACCGTTAAAAAGTAACTCTGCCATTTTTCCTGCACCTAACTCCTCTCGTCACCGAATGTCTCATATTTTTCTCTTCCACATACACCAGCATCACTCAATCTTCAAACCTCTCGTTTTTCCCTCTCCATCTCCCTCTCAAGCTTCAAAGCAGCAGCCACAGAGCAGCTTTCCCCGGTTTGCAACAGAGAGCGTGATTAGAATCCAGCTGCATGCCTCCATATTCATGACGCGACACGACAGCATCACCCACCGTGTCTGTGCGAGCGTGCGTGCGTGAGTGACACTCGCTGGTGTTCAGTAGTGTTTTATTTCATCCTTTTCTCTCAGCTGCCTCTTTAATGTTCCCATCATCCGGCTGGAGAGACGTCCTCCCCTCTGTATATTAATCCATATCCTCAGATTGTGCTCCAGCCGCTGGTTTTTGCTGACACTGCGTATACTAATGTCAGGTCTAATAGCCGGATGGAAGGCGACACGTGTCACCTTAAAGATGAGAGGCGGCATTAACCGCGACAACCTTTGCAATAATCGCCTCATAAAGTTACTTGAACTCCTGTTTCCTGCCATTATCTCTGCGGCCGAGGGGCGGTTGTTTTTGTAAATGATCATTAAATATTTGTGTGTATTTGGAAGCATTGTGCCAACATATTATGCAGGTTTGGGGTGCTTGTGTGCTTAATTAGGGAGGCCTTTTTGAGTTAGCGCTGGAGGACTATTATGCTAAGTAAAGGGCTAACATTAGCTCTCTGGGAGGTTATAATAGAGTGGGCTAAGTGTCACAGTCAAGTGCAATATTCACTTTGGCATTTCAAGCCCCTGTCCTCTGATCTCTGCTTCCTCATGCTTCATTCTGCCGCCGTCTCGCCTTCCTGCCTTTTTCTTCTCAGTCTTACCGACTCCCCTAATAGCCTGCCTATTTTACTCCTGATTTATTTCTCCAATTTGAAAAAAAATACATTCACAGTGCAGGCGATTTGTTGTACAGACACATCCATCCTCCAAGCAGGCTCATTACAAAACATATTTTTCTGTAATGGCCGCGCAGAGCAGGTCAGCAGCTCTTAGGAAGACATTTTTACCGTGAAGTTTGTTCGATTAACTTCCCCGGCAGGATTAACAAGTGGCTCTGTCTTCTTCCTCATTAGTCTCCCAGACTTTTTCTATACCCTGTGTCCTTTTCTAACATTTCTCTCCCTCTCAAACGTCCCAGCTTTCAAACTTTCTCTTACTTTCTGCTGCTCCGGAGCCTCGATCTTTACCTCGCTCTCCGTCGGCAGGTGTGCTCTCAGTGTGATGCCAGGTTTTTTTGTGGTGCCGTGCTGTGCTGTGCCGGGTCACAGGCGGGGGGGGAACACGATTCATTCATGCTCCACTAGTCTGACAGCCCTCTTTCTCTGTTTCTGACCATCATTCGTTGCTACTTTAGCAACAATAAATTAACAATTTCAAGATCACAGACAAGGTTACTCTTAACTTTTCCCTTTTCTTCATGGAAAAAGTTTTTGTTTAGAATTTTTGTATTTGAACTTTTTTAACTAGAATATTCACTGATTTACAAATGTCAGATTAGACTATTAGACTATAGATTAGACTATATTCAGGATCTGGGCTGACTGTGACATCACAATTCACCATTGTAATACCCATAATGCCTCTCACCTGGTTTCTCCATCCACAGTTTGCAAAGTTTTTATTTCAGTCAAGTCGTGGATCAGAGATCAGCAAGTTTTAATGAATCAGTTGCCCTCTTTGAGCCCTGGACCATATCAAGTCTCAAGTCTTTGAATCCAAACCCAAGTCCCAAGTGTCTGAGTCAAGTCAAGTCTCACGTCTTTGAGTCGGAGTCAAAGTCAAGTCCCAAGTACATAAGTTTGAAAGGAATTCAAGTCTCAAGTTTTTTAATCCAAGTTCAGTTCAAGTCTCAAGTTCTGGAGTCTAAGTTTAATTCAAGTCTCAGCTCTTTGAGTCATAGTTTAGTCTTCAGTCTTTAAGTCTCAGGACAATTCAAGTCTCAAGTCTTTAAGTCTCAGTCCATTTTAAGTCTTAAGACATTTAAATTTTAGTCCAAATCAAGCTTTTTCAGTCTAAGTTCAAGTCAATCAATCAGCCGATCAATCTTTGTTTGTATAGCACCAATTCATAAAAAGTGTTATCTCAAGACACTTTACAAAAGAGTATAAATCTTTTCTTTTTATGGATGCACATATATGCATAGATATATATATATACATATATAAAATACACACCCAACACCCAACTTGAATCCATACAGCCAATCAGGAATGCCTTGTCATGGTGAAAAACCTTCTGTTAAGCAGCAGGAAATCTTGAATGTGGGTCCCAGTCTCATGATGAACAGCAAATCCACACAATGCTGTGTTGGGTGTGTGGGCGAAGGAGGGCGAAGAAGTAAGAACTAAAGTTAGGGACAGATCCATGGACCCATTATAAACCTGTTGTCGTCAAATTTGTTTCTGCTAAAAACAAATTTATTAGCGGTTGGTCTCTTGAGATGCAAGAACTTGTTTTCAGGAAGATCCTCATGTCTATATGATTAATCATTTTATAGGAGTTTAATCAATGATATTCTTACTGAAAACAAGAATTTATGATAGTGATGAACTCATGGGTGCCCAGACCTTAAATACGTCCCCACCATATTTGTCTCTGTTAAGTATAAATGTATTACAGGTAGACCTCTTGAGATGTGACATCCTATTTTCAAGAGGGACCTCATGCTATAGATGTATCAACCATGGATAGAGAGATCATGGTAATGTCTACATTACGATTTAGATTATTAACTGGAATGGGGCTAAAGAAATGGCCAAATATGTGTTATGGAGTCCAAGTCAAGTCTCAAGTTTCTGTATCTTCACTTTTGAGCATGTGCAGACTAAGTGTCGACACTAGCTTCTTATCGGAGTAATTTAAAGCTCAAGTTTAAAGTTTAAAGTTATTCCCTGATCTCCCCTTTTGCTACAAGCTGGATGCCAACCCAGTACACAGTTTGTAGAGCTCATAAAGAGCAGGACTGCAGTTTTCTACAAGTCCTTGTCAGTACTTCATCTTTGTCTCTCCATCATTACAGCCATCTGTCTGTCTGTACATCCGTCCGTCTGTATTTTAGACTCAGATGTATTGGTTTGACAGGAATGTCTATGAAGATTTATGTGCCTCCTGTCTTAAATCAGCCTTTGTTCAAAAGTGAATTCATGGGTCTTCTGCTCATTTAGAGGACCTTGGTTCTCTGATAGACTTTTATTTCCACTGATGTGAGCTCGGGCATATCAAGCGTGCAGGAGAGTTAGGAGAGCGGAGAGTGACTCACAATGTCTGTAACTCTGTATTAGTGCCAACTTTCAAACATTTGGGGTTGTAGGCAGCTCTCCTCCTGGACGTGGCACCTCAGTCAGTGCCCAGATTAAGTGAAATGTCTTTATCCTGAGCCCTCTGCAGGCGTTTGCTCATCTGTGCTGAGGTTGGCTGCTCCCGCACCAGATCTGAGTCTTAAACCTCGAGCCAGAGCCTAAAGTCTTTAAGTGGCGAGTCCAGCAGTGATCCTTTGGACAGCACTTTTACTTTAGTTTAAGTTATAGTATTTTGCCCAAAATATCTTTTAGTCTTAGTCATTATTTAGTCATTTAAATAGTTTTAACTTTAGTCTAGTTTTAGTTCAAGAAATTTCACAACATTTTAGTCGATTAAATCTACTGTACATTTAGTCGACTTAAATATGAAGAGTAAAGTGAAAGGCATTTTTTAAAATTTCCTTGACTTTCTGAACTCATGTTTTACACTTGGATTAAATGAAACATCTAATAACCCTTTACTGAATGCTAGTGAAGTTTGAATGTCTAAATCAGGGGTGGGCAAGTGGCGGCCTGGGGGCCAAGTGCAGCCCTCCACATCACTAAATGTGGCCCACCATTCATTCCCAACCAGCAGCTGTAAATTTGAAGAAAACTCAGATATCCAATAGAAATAATTCTACAAAATCTAGACTGATATTTTTATTGGCTTATGTAAGTTGTTTATGACCTTACTTTGCGATAAAAGTGTCTCTAAATCTGTTTTATGAAGTCCTTGAACATTACATCAAGTATTACTCAATACTATATTTAAAAAATGGCTGCAGCAAAATATTTGAGCTTTAAAAATTTGAAAAAAACATCATTTTACTGATTTGAAAAAATCTTCATTGGCTTTAATTCCATGTATGTTAGCTACATTTGCTTGCAATTTATGTCAAGTTAATTTCATTATGCATAATAACTTGTATTTATGTTGTAATATATGAATATTTGTATTCTAATTTTGTGACAAATTTATTTTCTCATATGTTTATCCAACATTCTTTTTCCTCACCGAGAGTTTCTGAAAATTTGTAACAGTGTGGCCCTCAGGCTGGGAAAAATGGTTTTATGTGGCCCTCTTGGTAATTAAAGTTGCCCACCCCTGGTCGAAATGAACAGAAACAATTTGAACTTTTGTGTGAAATGCAGTCACCTTTATTTAGGCTACCTGGCAGAGCATCTCAGTTACAATACCAGAACTGACAACAAACAGTGAACCTGCTCTACATGAATATATCAATTCATAAAGAGAGCAGCTCTGATTGGATCGCTCCACAACTTATCCCACCACCACCAAGCTAAGGCAGCTGTGATTGGATATATTCCTAACTTGTCTCTACTTTCTACATGACCAAATTAGGTCTGATTGGATTAAAGGATAAGTTTGGTTTCTGCAGCTTCCACATTGTTTATAGAATGAAGTAGAACAATATACTCACCCAGAAGGCTTTCCTGATCCAAACAGTACTTCAGGAGATATTTAGATCCAAAATCGAGCGGCGGACATCCGTATAATGGTAGCACACGGGGCATGTATAGCGCCGCTCCTAAAACTGCATTAATCGTCCAAAAACTCATTAGTTTCTCCAATATTTCATTATAGTCCGCTCGGGCTACTCCTCCATTACAGTCTGTGTCGCTCCAGACATGTCTTAATGACTGTGCTGACCTCTGAACTGAAGAAGAAGAATGTTTGCCTCCATGCATGCGCAGTACGGCTGATTATTTCAGGGAAGACCGCCAGCTACACGACTTTCTTCTTCCAGTTTTGTGCAAAATGGACGAATATCTATCGGATGAAGATGTTGTGGAGGAGAACTTTGAATATGATGGGTGTCCTTACAGCTTCAAGTCAGAGTTTACAGATGAGGAGCTCATCGAAAGGAAGATGTGGAGGCAAAGAGAAGAACAGCTCTCCAGAGAGTACTGCGCATGCGCGGAGGCAAACACTCTTCTTCTTCAGTTCAGAGGTCAGCACAGTCATTACGACATGTCTGGAGCGACACAGACTGCAATGGAGGAGTAGCCCGAACAGACCATGATGAAATATTGGTGAAACTAATGAGTTTTTGGACGATTAATGCAGTTTTAGGAGCAGCGCTATACATGCCCTATGTGCTACCATTATACGGATGTCTGCCGCTCGATTTTGGATCTAAATATCTCCCGAAGCACTGTTTGGATCAGGAAAGCCTTCTGGGTGAGTATATTGTTCTACTTCATTCTATAAACAATGTGAAAGCTGTAGAAACCAAACTTATCCTTTAAGTCTGTCAGACATTTTAGTCTCGTTTTTGTTTGCTGATGAAAACGACAGTTAATTTGATTAAAATTTTGTTCATGTGCTCTTGTATTTATTAGTTTTTGTCTGGTTTTCATCAGGGGAAAAAGGTTGTTGACAAAAACTATGACAAAAATAATTAGTCTACAAAATTAACACTGGAGTCCAAGTCAAATCTTTGGGTGTGACTTCCGTGTAGCTTGAGTCTCTAATTGAAGTCCCCATCTCCGATTGATATATATTAAACTTTTAATCAGAATGAAAACATTCGGCATGCACAGAGATGGACATCCCTAAGGTCTAAATTCAGATACAACAGGAAAAGCAGCTGCTCCTGCCTATTGGTAAGAGGGTCTACTTCAAATCCCCTCTGGCCCACACCTTAGTGAACATCACATCTTCTCTTCATCTGTTTATTGGTTTTAGGTGAAAGAACATGTTTATAGACCTATAATAGTCTCATCAGCACAAAATTGCACAGATGTCGTCCAACTTTGACTTGAAATGAATTCCTAAAGAGTAAATAAGCCCGAGTACGTGGGGTGAAAGACTCTGTGGCGTGCCTGCATCAAATCTTAAAGGTAAGACAGACGTGAGGAGGACTGATGATCTGCTTCGGAGTGCAGCAATCACTACGATTCAGAATCTGAGTTGATGTCATCAAGTTTGGCAGGAACGAGCCGAAGACCGAACATGCTCAGTCATTTATGAGGGGCACTTATGAGTGTTGAATGAGTTCATTTACAGCCTGTTTGTGTGTGTGTGTGTGTGTGTGTGTGTGTGTGTTTATGTGTGAAATAGGTGTCAGTGCAGCAGACTATAATCTGTTTTTCTGCTGATTTCACGCTCCTGCACACACAATCTCACACACACTTTCCACATGACTTACTTTACATGATTAAACAATCTGTTGTCTGGTGCTAAACACAATCCAAACAAACATACCGGCCCGCATTTTTTATACCACACATCCTACAGCTGCTAAATTTGAGGAAATACTGCCAAAATTCAGGGGACGTGCTCACGAACATTCAGCAAATCCTCTCTCAACTTTACTTTATGAACTGTATCATCATTTTAGGCAGATTCAGGACATTTTAGAGCAAGTTTGGGACAAAGGGAACATAGATTATCTCTGAATGGCAGACCAAAAAAGACAGAAAATGCATATAAATTGTCCTTAAGTTACAATAAACTGTGAGACAAGTTAAATGTATTGTTTTTATTATTGAATCCAATTTGTGAACACTTCTTCATCTATCAAATCACAGTTGAATAAATGTCCAGTCACACTTAAAATGTCTTAATCAGTCACAATTTTGTTAGACAAGAAGCTTTATTCATTCAAATATTCCTGCACAAATCCACATTTTGGTTTAATTTCTGCCCATTTTGATGACTGCAGGGCTCAGTTTACAATCACTGATGATCACAAGGTCTCAGCTTTCATATACTCAGCACCCCTGATCCACGTCTGTTCTCATTTTGCATGAGATGCAGTTCCTGTCACATTGTTTGTGTGAGTTATTAATGTGAAATAATCAGGAGGTATGCAATTATTTGTGTTTTGTTTCCATTGCCAGCTTGATTGCTTGATTGTGATGGGGTTTTTTTTTCCAAAAAGCTGTTAAGTTTATATCTTAGCAAGCAAATCAAAAAATGGATGCAGTTTTCTGTGAGGATGCAGATGAGGAATCATACCCTCCTTTAAAAGTAGCAACAAGTAAAATAAATATAAATAAAACACATAACAAAAATTAATAAATACCTTGGTGTCACTTTAACCAAACAAATAACTCATTTATACAAAACCAAATTATGACCAGATTTATGTCCAGGTTAGCAGAAACATAAACAGATGGTCGGCCTTGCCATTAGTTTTTAGATCAAGAATTGAAGTCACAAAAATTGACATTTTACCAAGTCTCATATATTTCTTTCAATCTCTCTCTGTCAAAATTCCACAAGAAAAAATCAAAATTTGGAATAAAATGATCTTCTGATTAATTTAGAATGGAAAAAGACCACAAATGATTTACAGCACATTACAACTACCAAAAGACAAAGATGGTTTGGCACACATAGCACCACAATTCAGACCAGTAATCAAATGGTGTGACAAAGAATATAGCACAAAGTAGAAAGATATTGAGATCACTGTGACTCATATCCCAACCTGATCCCTGATTGGTAATGCTAAACCAATTAACTCGCTGCAAGGATGCATCATGAATCTTCAATAAAAACTAAAGTAAGGAAAAAAAACAGAAAAATTCAAAGGTAAGTGATGCAAAAGAGTCAATTTTGATGTAAAAATGTGCATTTCAAGACCCTTTAACTCATCTTTTTGCAAGTTTTGGTGAGAGGCTACTATAATTTTACTTTGGAAGAAAAGCCTCCAGGTTATAATTTTCAGGTTTGAACACGGATTGCAACAGATTAAAAGTTTGTATATATAAAAGGTTTAAAAAGAGCTGTTTAAGGATGCTGTTGTTAATGAATTGGTTTAATTTAGCTAATTTGCTGAATTGGTTAAAGTAATATTGTTAACAATTTCATAATAAAAACGTTGAAACTTCTCTATTACTTTTGCAAAAGAAAAATAAACATACTCCTTAAGATGAGTTATGCTGGTAAATGAATGTTATTGAGCATTTATATTAAATCTATGGGCAGTCTGTCCATTCATACCTACATTCTATAAAACTGCTTTTCCCTTCTGCGGTTCTAGTCGCCTGTCCCAGCTGTCACTGGGGGAGAGGCTCGGTACACCCTTGACGGGTTGCAAGCCAATCACAGGGCCGACTTGTGGAGAAATACACACTTAAGGGCATCTTAAAGTCACCAGTTAACCTAACTAACATGTTTTTGGCTTTTGGGATGAAACCAGAGTATGACAGGTCCTGACTGATTGGGGGAGTCAAACCCTCTCGCTGTAAAGCTTGAGCACTTCTCTGTCATGTGGGAAAATATTTATTTTACACGGAATAAGTGGTTTAAAGGACATATCACTCATAATTTTTGTAAGAGCTGCTTCAGGCCCTAAAATTGCTGCTGGGCTCTGATGACGATGGTTTCTCAGTGCCGTCAGTGAAGGGGTTATCTCACAGGTTATCAGGATGATGATACCTGGACCTCTCTGCTTATAATCTTCAATTAGGAATGAAACAAAAAAAAGGACAGGTGCTACATAAAACAGAATAAACTTGAGTTTAGATGTAACAGCCAACTTCCACACCCAATGCAGAATGAATCCTCGCCTTTTATCGCCATCTAAGGCCCATCCACACGAAGACAAAACTTAACAGTTTACAAAACGACTGTCATAAAGACGAAGGCGTCTCAGAAAATATGTGCATCTATATGAATGCACTCCATACGCATCAAAATGCTGTAAAACACATGCCAGACCTCTAGGGCCGCTGTAACGATATGACGGAAACAAGTGGAAAGAGACGGAAAAAACAGTGGGCAAGTTGTAAACAGAGATTGTGATAAAGTGATCATAAAGTGCCGTGATGTGTCCTCGATAATTGTTTGTTCGACTCAGTGGTGATTGAGAAGAAGGAGATTTAGCTGCAGCAGGTATAGTAGGGTCACTCGCTTCATCAGCACATATGCTTCACGTACGCCGCCATTGTCGTTGCCGCGTGTGGCGCATGCTTGTCAATGAAGATATGAAACTATGATGTAAGCGTATCTGAAAAGTTGCGGAGAGCCAGTAATCACGGAGCTGCATATACGGCATTTCAAAATCTTTCCACTCTGGAACCTGGTTTCAAAAATGCCCAAAACGCTGTCTTCGTATGGATGATACGCAGACGTATGCGTTTAGACCTCGGTTTGGCTTCGTGTGGATGGGGCCTAAGAGGTTTAATAAAGTTTCCGAATCTGCTCTGCTCTCAGAGAGTACCTTCTTTGAGCCCGACACAGAGGAGTAAAGCAACGCGTCTGATTGAATGAGACGTCTGCATCAGCGCTGGTGTTAGACTTCTCCTCAGGCCACTCATTTTGTCATGTCCTGACCAAAGCATGACCCCGCCCTGTTTACCGCTGCTGTCAGCACGCCTTTGGTCCGCTGCACTAGCTTAGGGCGCCGCTCACTAGTTCACTGCTGGGTCAGATTATTCTCTCACGCTCACATATTGAATCTCTCACAGCTCCATTCTCATCCAGATAATAGGCCGGTAAAGCATCTGCATCAGGGCTTTTTCCTGTCTGGTATTTGAGATTGAATTTCTTTTCATTCAAGGTATTGAAAAGTCATTGTTGCTCAGATTTATAAGAGTAGAAAGAGATTTTTTTTATCTGTATTTGCATTTGTATTTGCACACACTGAGACAGGACATACTACACATGTATTTGTTAATAACAGACTGAATACAGAGGAGTGTGAGAGCAACATAATCACTCTAATTTGCATTTCTTAATGCACCGCTTGCATTCATTAATAAACTTATCTCACCGGCTTGTACTTCCAGGGATTTACTTTACTGACTGTGCAACCAATGTCCCTCATTACTCACTCCAAGTTTTTATCCCTCTGCTTTGTGCTGCTGTCCCAGAAATTCTCATAAAACTCAATTTGTTCTTTGCAAAACTAAAATAAATATAGATATGCATCTGAAGCCAAATTGCTTTGGAATTTACAGACAAACTAATCATTTTTACATTTAAGGATTCAGTGAATGTAACACAAAATAAGTAGAAGTGTCTGGATTTTTTATATCTCCACAACATAAAACAGCCAGAAGGGTTTAAATACAAATGAGGACTAGGATGGGGTTTGTGAATGTGGAGACACGGTGACTTTGGACTTCAAGGTTTCATCTTTTAGCCTTCAAGTTCAGACAAAGGTTTTCACCAAATATGGCAAAAAATCTTCAATGCATCCTTTCAAGTTGAAGTTTGAGTGGTTTTGATTATAAACCGCTAAATGGTCATTTTCTTTGAGCCAGTGTGTGTTTGTCCAAGTATCCTTAAACATTGTAGTAACAGGCTAGTAGGAATGAACAGGACACTTAATGACTTTGACATATTAATCTCTAAAAGTTCAACAGGATATTCTTGAGTAAGACTAACCTTCAAAAGCAGCTGGGTTTTGAAGATTTGTTTTACATCTGGCAGATTTTTCCTGCATCGCTTCACACTGAAATGACTGTTGCCTGTCAAAAAACAGGTCAAAGTAGATCAAGAAGGTGCTAGCTACAAGTGTGGGTAAGCTATCTTAAAGGCAGTATGTGACCATAACCCTCCAAATGACCTGTGATGACTTTAATAGAGAGAAAATTTGCTCAGTTAACTTCCATTTGTTCTTCCCTCTTTACCCACAGTCTGGTACATTGCCCAGCTGGGTTCAAAATATATTCCACGGCAGGGCTCGACAGTGCGATCATTTTGGTCACACATGCACCCAAAATTTGTAAGAGTACACCTAACATTTTTTGTTGGTCGCTCCAGTGCACCTGGCGCTCCCCAGGTGAAAACACTGACTTCTGTCCCAAGCCCATCATCTCTCTCTCTCTCTCTCAGATCAAAAGTTTAGAAGTTCAGAAAGCATATTTCAATATACCTACGAACGTAATATAGCCTATTAAAGTTGACAAAAGTAATTGCAGTAGCGGAAAATCCACCAAAAACAGACAAAACACAGCGCCTGCTTCCTCTGTCCCTCTGTTTTACAGCAGGGCCAGCACACACAGCCCTCAGTCATCGTCCAATAAGCTGTTAGTATGCAAATGAACCCAGACTGTGGTGTCAGGTTTCAGCACAGAGCCGTAACTCTGAAGAAACAGCGAAGCTCTGCCAAATTCGTCTTAGTGACTGTCAGAAAATTAATAATTAACAACAATGGCAATTAAAACAAAGTAACATTAACTATAACATCTATACTTGTTCATGTCGGTTTTTTTTTTATAAATTTGTTTAAGAATTGTTTTTTCATCATTTACCTTAGTTTCAGTTTTGTAAATATTGACTATAGTGTGTGTCAAGTCTTATTGTAGGTTCAAATTCATTGGAGAATAAGACCATCCAGTTAAATGTTTTGTTGTTGGTTGTTCAAATCTGGAAAAGTCTTTCTTAACATTTTATTCCTGTTTAAAAAGCATTAACATTATATAAAGGTTATGGAGAGTGATAAAATTGTGACCTAATGGCATTCAATTTGGCGCTGAAAAATTTGGTTCACCTAATTTTTGTGCTGGTGCACAGTAAAAAAATTTTTAGGTGCACTGTTGCAGCCAATGCAAAAAAGTTAGTCTGGAGCCCTGCATGGATATATTGATACTGATTCAGCAGGAAGGCTGCTGAATTGACTCAATCTAACAACCGCAGCCTCTCTGTGTGGAGCTTGTATGCTCTCCCAGTGCCTGCGTGAATGGGTTTTTCAGTTTCCTACCACAGATCAAGAATAAACTCATCAAGTTAATTGGTTGCTCTAATGGTGCTTTCACACCAAACAAGTGCTTGTTTACTTTTTTGGGGGGGGAAGTTTGGTTCATAAGGCTGCTGTGAAAGCTTTCTCAAACTCCAGAGTTTGGTTCACGGTGAGTTTTAAAGCCGTCTGAACCAAATAGGGACCAAATAAAGCAAGCAAATCAAAAGAGAGTGAATTTGTTGCTTGGATTTAACCCAATATGACAACAGAAAAGCTACTGTAGCATTCAATGACAATATATTTACTTCTTTTCCTTCGTAAGGAAGTTAATATTGCTGAGAGGCTCATGCGCTTTTCATTTATTTGCATCTTAGTTGTATTTATACTATATTTTTATTTTATTGTAATTATCGTTTCATTTGTAAATCTCTTTCTGATATTTCTCTTGTATCCTGCTGCTTCTGTAAATCTGGAATTTCCCCATGTGGGACTAATAAAGGTTTATATTAACTTGTCTTATCTTATAAAGCAGAGTGTGGCTTATGTTAGCATCGCTAGCAAGACCAGCCTCCGGTTCTCTTTAAAGGTAAACATCTACAAATTGGTGCAGAATATGTTTATACAGCACTAAAGTCAATATGAAAGTGCCACCGAGTGCATCTTAAATGCAGCTTTGTCTGTATTTTATGGCATGAGTTAGCATTTGTTTGCAAAGTTTTGTAAGAACTCCTCAAAACGCTCTCTGGCTAGCATATAACACTCCAACCCAGACTTGATTCTTCTGCAGTTTGAACCATAAAAAAGATAAAACGCACAAAAAAAACAATATTATGTTTCCATATTCAATTCAACCTAACTTTCCTCCTCCCTTGGTCCCCTCCAGCTCTTCAGGTCTGACCCTTCCTGCCCCGTACTACCAGCCCGAGGAGGACGACGAGCGCCCCTTCATCTGCTCCCTGCCCTCCGACAACGGCATCATGTCGTGTTCTGACGTGCCGGCGAGGCGAGAAGGAGGACGCACATGCTGCCTGGACAAAGAGGACGCTCTGCACAGACAGGCTCTGGGCCTCAGTCCTGAACCCATGGCTAACGGCAGCGGTGCTGGTGAAGCGCTGGGTCTGTGCATCAACTGGAACCAGTATTACACCCGGTGCCACACGGGAAACACCAACCCCCACAAAGGTGCCATCAACTTTGACAACATCGTGTATGCCTGGATTGTGATTTTTCAGGTACGTGTAGCAGTGTGAGGGCTTTTGACATGATGGAGAGGAAGTGCTGTGGCCTGCTTTTCTTTTGATTTTAGTGGGATACACACATGAAGGTTTTCAGGCTGTTTTTGTCCAGACTTTCTGTCTTTGTGACCTAGGACAGCAAACGGCAGATTATTTTATGTCTAATTAGATTATCCTATAAGATTATCCTGTGGTCTGAGGTGTGCTAAGAGTGAATTTATCCTGATAATCGACTCCGAAACAGGTCAGGCCAACAATCGTAATGTTAAACTTCAATATTAACAACCAAAAATCTTTGTGTGTGTGTGTGGGGAAAGCTGATGACTCTTTGGTCACGACTCTGAATTGTGATATAAAACAAAATGTAGCCAATCAAGAAGTAAGCTGACTAAGAAACAAGGAAACAGACGTAAATAAAACAAACATGGCCGACCTGGAACATAAAGTTTGGTGGACCTCAGAAATGAAGGACCAGCTCATGTGTTCATGCTGTCTCCAGGATTTTTTTCACAGTCTTTTCTTTTTTCAGTTCTTGGTTTTTCAAATATAGTCCCAAGACCACCATCATTCCTTCTGGTCGTATGTCGTGTTGTGTTTTCCAATTGTTGCTGTATTTCTAGACTGTAGATCAATGGTGGGACAGAACCATTGTGCGTGTGTTGAGATCATAAGAGCTCACAATACAGTATGATCAACTGTTTAATGCCTGATGTTTTGTTTTCATGTGTCTGGTCTCTAAGAGATAAAACTTCTCTTCGGATCCAGAAAATCCTTATGTGTGTACCCCGCTTTAGTCTGAGGTCTTTTTACAAACCATGGAGTATTAACTGATTATAATTTCTCACCTTTTCCTCAAGGCTAAATCCTTTGAGAAATCAAGCTTTACAAAAATAACTTGCTAAAAAACCCTGGCATGCCATTTGAAAGTGTTTATCTGAGCACTCAGCAGAATCTTCTGTTCCAGGTGATCACTCTGGAGGGCTGGGTGGAGATCATGTATTACGTCATGGATGCCCACTCCTTCTACAACTTCATCTACTTCATTCTACTCATCATTGTAAGTCTGATTTTTCTCTTTATTTACCCTCTTTGAGATGTTTTATGAATTACAATAGAATGTAAAAACTGAAGCATCTAAGTATTTAGACTCTTTGTTTTAAGATCTACTATTGAATTCCCATTTTATGTCAACAACAGCGGTTCTTGATCCATCACTCTATTGAAAGGGGATATTTCCTGAGGGCTCGGTTGAAGTAACAAAGTTGTGTTAATGAATTGAAGCAAAGAGGACCTTCTACAGTCAATTTCCGGGGAAGTGAGAGAGAAGGTGGCTGTTATTAAAATATATTCTGAAATTAGACATGAACAAGGAGAAAGAAAATGACAAATGAAAGAAAAAGACTATCTAAAGGATTTGAGCCTTGCCCTATCAAGTGGCCAGTGCAAAGTTTACAGTGGAGCACAGGTGGTTTCTCTAGTTTCGACCTGACATGTGTCATTTATATACTATTTTGATCACACTATTAAAATACCAAATGATCCTGCGCTCCAATTTGCATCTGAAAATGTGTTCACACAAATGAGAGCTAACTTTACAGAGAAGCACAACTTCATTTGACATGTCCGATCCTGAATGTTATTAGCATGTTTTATGATTTAGACTCTGAAAAGAAGCTAATCTTGCAAGATTTCTGGAATATTGTTTGCCTCCAGTTTTGCTTAGTTTTACCCTCAGCTATTAAAGTAATTGTACCTGTGACATGGGCTGTACAGAGGTGAATCACTTCCTGTAACTCAGACAGACACGTAAGAGTAGATGAATAAATTGATGCTAAACAGGAAGACACTCAAACTCTAAGCAGGATAAGAGGTTTCAGTAATTGATGGATAAATAAGGAGATGAAACATTGTGTTGAGGTACATCTTCACTATAATGAAAAACAGTAATCAGAGAGGAAGACCTGCCTGTCCTCTTCCTCTCAGCCCTGCTCTCATCATATGCTGGGATGATTGTTGCATCGTGACTGCTGCTGTAAATTTCATCTGACCCGAGGTTTGCTTTGCCAGAGTGAGCAATCTTATTGCAGCCAAAGATAGCAGACAGGGTGTCACAGTGTAATCATTTTTTCCTATTTTTTTGCTGCTATGCTGATCACAGCGTCGTACGGTCGGTGGTATAGCTTCATACGACATCAGGACTACTATTCAGGATAGGAGGCAACATCTGATACAACCTCTGATTAAAAAAGTCATATTTCATGTATCAGCAGGACTTCCTGAAAGATATATCTTAGCAAATGCACTCCCGTCATAAATGAGTACTTAACGTAGGTTTTGTTTGCATAGTGTTAAATCACAATGTTTTTTTGTAAGACATTTTGCTATTCAATTTAGAAATATTTTATTGATTAAACTTGGAAATATTTGTAATTTATTTTTTACTCTTATGTTTTATAACAAACCTTCTGTGAATCCACCATGAGTATAACTCTTTACCCTTCAATTTAGAAATAGTTTGCTGACTATTCTTGTAAATATTATTCATTTTTTAAAATTTATTTTACAACACTTTAATTATTACACTATGAGTACATCACTTTACCTTTCAATTTAGAGATATTTAAATGACTATTTTGTATATATTGTTCCTTGTTATTATAAGGAGACAATTAAAACTAGAGCAAATTTATATTATTTGGACACGTCTTAGAGCACCAGACTGTAAGTAGCGATATATAGCCGGCTACAAAACTACGATACTAAGTTTTCCAAAGATTGCTTGTTGTCACACATCAAAAACTACCGCTACGTAACTAGAAAGAGATACATAATCTCGTTGCTTTGCATCCTGTAAGTTGTTGAAAAAGAATTGTAAAGCAATGCAGAGTTCTGAGGAAGGTCGGAGCTGCATTCATTAGCATCACAACAAACACACGTTTTGGCTTGGGTCACGTCTTTACGTCTTTACGTCTTTACGCCGCGCGTGCTCATGGGTAGCAGAGTATTTATGTTGCTGGAAATAGATTTTCCTCATAGCACCTTTAACTTTAATGGTCTAGGTGTAGTTGTCTGTTTTTCATCAGCCCTGTGATTGGCTGGCAACCAGTCTGGGGTGTAACCAGCCTCTTGTCCAATGACAGCCAGGATATGCCTCAGCCTCCAATGACCCTGAAGGGACAAGTGGTGCAGTATGGATAATGGATGTACAGATGGAGCCACCCATTTCCCCAGTTTCCTTTTCAGAGTCTTGACTGGTCTATGACAGGAAAGTGCTTGGACCTGCCCTCCCTAATGGTCTTTAATAGATCCCATACAATTATGTGATGAACATGTAACCCCTACATTTGTATTTTATAGGATATATAAATTTGAATTTTCATCAGCATAGAAAATGCCATCATATACAGGAATTTAGAACAAAAACAAACATTCAAAATAATCCTTGTTTAGACTCCCAGTGGCTGGTAACTGGATGGAACTTAGCTGGTATTTGGCTGGGAGGGGAAAACTGAAATGGCTGCATCTGTATACCTAAGACCTCTTTAAACTTTTAACTTCGGCTCAACTGTTTGGAAGAGGTCTTTAAATTCAGGAATATTTAATGTGTTAAATTAACGTAAAACATCATTGTTGCTGTCAATGTTTTATGATACAGAAAAAACTTCATATGAACCAAAAGAGCAGATATTTTGTTTGTGGGATTAAAAGGTTTAAAAAGCTGAAAGCTACTATTATTATTCCAATCATTATTAAATTCAATACTTAACCATTTACCATTTATATGATGATATATGTGTACACATCATACATATTCATGTTATTCCTCAAAAAATATGTTTGTCAAACTCATTATCATCTATTTTTATTTATTTTTGCATTTTTACAGACATTTTTGCCTTTTCTAATTGATTTTGTCCCAGATATTTGTGCAATTTTATGTTATCAAACAACCATCTGTTGGCTTTCAAAACCTTTCAATCCCACACCGAGAAAATATCTGTTTTTTGGTTTGTTTGTGGTTTTCTCCATTCCCTGAAGTGTTACTGGAACCAAACAATGATTTGATTTGTTCTGTTTTTTAAAACACTAAACTTCCCTGAATTTACTGATGACCTATGCAAAACAGTTGAGCTGGTAGTTAAAGGGTTGAATACCTTTACTCAAGCACATTTCAATATTGTCTGATAGAAAAAATTATCAACAGAGATGTTGCATTAATCAAAATGAAGCTTAAAGAGTTAACATGATCCTCGGTCTGAGTTGCCCAGACTGCATCCAACATACAGAGGTAAAATCCAGACAGCAAAAACTTAATGACCTTCCACTTAGAGCAGACTTTCATCTGGCCTGATCAAAGATGAAGGAAAGGTGAACGGGAGAGCAAAAAACTGGAGACACCAGTGAAGTTCATAGAGAGAAAACATTAAAAAGGTGTGTGGGTGTGAGTGTGAGCTTAGAGGGAGGAGAGATGCCCATCTGTGGCCCGTGGGTCAAAGCGGTCCTGCAGGTGTGTGAGGCTTTGATTTCCCTCCAGGTTTGCATCTGTGTGTGTGCGTCAGTGTGTGTTCTGGTGTGTGCGTCCTCTCGGTGGTTCTGATCAGTGGACAGCTCTGTGCATAATCAGCGCGGACAGTCCGACATCATACATTGAGATGATCGCTGCATTATGCATGAACACCCTCGTGTTCACACTGGGACTGGAGCATGAACACACACTGAAGCACACACACAGACAGCAGGTTTAGCTGATGACTGATGGAGTCTGTGTGGTCACATGCAGCAGCTGTCACGTATGTTTATGTGCAGACATCCCACTCTCACTCAGACAAGCCTCATCATGATCACTGTCGCTGCTGCACTCCGCCCTCGCTCACTCACTCTGAAACGTGACACCAAAATAGACCTAAAAATGCACATTCAACAATATTTTGTGTGAAAAAGAATGAGATTGTTCGATGTTAGAGAGTTCAGATGTCTCATATCTTCAGGTTTAATATCAGAAAAAGGCTCAAAACAAACTTTAAACAGGGGTTCTTCACTTGTGGTCTAAGGATGGAGCAGCAGTAAGATAAAGAGCTAGCAGATTAAATTAAAGGTGTAGTCAGCGATGTGGGAGAAAACGAGTGGAGAGGTTGTTGATAAGCGTATTTAGACCCGCCTCTCCCTTCATACCGCACCCCTGGCTCCATTCCTGAAAGCTGATGGACATGCATCGTCATGGGAACAGCCGTAGAAACTGCGTAGCTGACCAACATAGCTAAGGTAACCCTGACTCGTCAGACAACTCAACTGACAATATTGATAACATCACAACAACAGTACATTTTGGCAGATTAGACAATAAGATGAATGTCCGACGGCTGTTACTGTTATGTGATGCACCACAAAGCTAATGTAGCTTACCTATCCAGCAGAAAGACAGCAACGTCCGCGTTTGTTTCCAGGTCTTTCAATTCGCGAAGTCCCCTCCACTGTCAGAAAGCAACACCAATGTTGACCCAGGTCTTCGCTCTTTCATGGTCTTAGCCCTTCTTTTTGACTTTTCACTCCTCTGACCTTTTTCTTTTGGGCTGTTTTTCAGCCATTGCTACTGCACCTATTGTATCTCTCTCTTACGCTAACTGCGCACGCTCCGCAACCTCAGTATTTACCCGCTGAAATTCAGAGCCAAGGCTGTGTATTGAAGCCAGACTTTTTTTTCAACGTGGTGACATCTTGTGGATGGAGAGGAGAAATACGTTGATTTTGACAAATAGTGCATTAGATTAGAAGATTAGAAGATCGCTGACTACATCTTTGAGGTCACTTTCATACAAATTTCAGGTGATGAAACTGCAGTTTTTTGTATTGCATTTGGTTTTGCAGCCCACCAAATTTCTTAAACTAGTCACTCAACATGGGCATGGACTCTGTGACCTCTCCTCCTGCCAGCCAATCTATTGTTGCTCCTTGACCTGTTGTAGTTTTGCTTGAAGTAGTTAGCCAGTAACATGAGAAGTGACATAAAGCAAAACTACAAAGCACCCAAAGAGTGCAAAACTCTGCGAAGGTAACTCATATTGCAGTAACGTCTATAAGCAATAGTTACATGAAGTTTGAGCCTTTATATTTGCATTGCACATGTCACAAGCACAGAGCAACAAAAGTTCTTTTATAGTACAACCCGTCCATGAACATACAAAGACAGTCTCATGCATGTGGGGACAGGACTGGGAAGACCGTCGGGTTGCCAGCAGCAGCGCCCCGTTTTCTTAGATAGGAAAAGGGAGACAGAGGGAAGAGAAGAGGAGAGGAGAAAAAGGCCGGTCTCACTCTATGCCCAGTGTGAGATCAGCAAAAAACAGCTCTGCATTTGAGCAACATGATAAGTGCATATGATGGGAGTAGGTTTGTGGAAAGGGGTGAGACTGGGGAGGCAGAGGGGGAGTGGCAGCCATCATGGGCGCATCTCGCCGGCCATCAGAACTTTGCAGCTTTGATAAAGTTGCCATTATAATGTGATTCCTTGACCCTGAAAGCCTACACCTAGCACTCAGAATCATGTTGATATAATTATCAATAAGCCAGTTATTAATCAAAAACGATTGGTCACTACTGGTTGTTATCTGGATCACCACCGAAATCCAATAATTTTTAAGTTGGGCCATTACCAACATCTTCTGACAATTTCAGCAAAATCCATCCTGCAGTTTTTGTATAATCTTGCTCATAAACACATGCCGGCTTAAACTTAAGCCCCCCTTGGCTGAGGTAATGAGATGACACCATTGCAACATCTGCAACGTTAAACCCACTTTGTTTGTAGGTGTTTACATTCTGTGAAGTTTACGGATGCAGGGGTGCAAACCCTATGCCTAAAGCTCCAAAGGCAAGGGACACCAACCCTGTCAACTGCATGAATGACTGCTGAGATTGGTGGTGTTAGAAATGTGTTAAGCACTCTCTGCTTGATATTGCTAATGTTTGCTATGTTAGCTTGTTTTCTGTTGTAATCTTTGCCAATTTTAGTTAAATTTGTAACCTAGAGAGAGAAAACACAGAACAGCAAAAATATGTAAGCAGCATGCCATAAGGTAGGGTAAGTGGTGGGGATTTAGGATTTACTGTCTATTTCTGTGCACTTTTCCAACATATTTTGTGGATTAAGACAGTTTATTGGAGTTTTTCCTGCAATCTGTACAGTTGAAATCAATAAATAAAGAAATGATGTTTAGGAATTCTACTTTTTGCTGATGTACTACACAGGTATCTACATTGGTTCTTTTATAAGAATAAAAAAACATGAACAATAATGCATATTACTGTTAGTGGATCTTACTGTAAATACTCTTATTACTTAGCATTAGTCTAAGCAACTTTTAAACCAATATCAACACAAAAAGCTGACTTTCTTGACATCTCATGAACAAGTAGATCATAATATCTCAAGACTTCAGCTCATTTTTCAGCCCTGGAGTCCACCTGCTGTAAATATATTGACCGTGTAGTGGATGTGAGTTGCCATAGGCATGTTTTCTGAGCAGGAACATGTTGGGATTTGTAATGAACCAAAGAGAAACTCTGCTTCGAGCTGCTCCCCCAATCCATCAGTCAGGTGTTAGAGTTGTTCAGCATCAGCTCATATTGATCTAATCACTGTTCTGTAACCAGCTTGGAGTAGTCCAATGAAGCCATTTCACGCTCCTAAAGTGATTCCAATTACTGCCGCTAAAAGGCTCAACACATCCCATCATCCTCTGTGATTCTCTTTACCCTCAGGTTGACTCATGATGTGGATATGAAATTCCTTTGGTGGTAGGAGTAAGATACATAAAAACAGAAAGGCAGAGTAATATTTCAGAGATGAGAGGGACATGAGAGAAGTTCAGATATTGAGTAGAAGGAGGAGCAGGAGGGGACGTGAAGTCAAAACAGAGCCAGAATAAAAAATACCAGATAAAGAGAAAACTAGCCAGACGCCGAACTCTGCTTTGGGCATGTGTTAGCTCCGTCTGTCTGCTCCAATCAGCCAGGGTTTGGTGGGAAGCCAGCCCTCTGAGACCTTTAGCATGTGTGTGAACATTTCTACAGGGGATTTGGCACACATAGGAGGAATAACAAAGTGTGTGAGCGCAATGCAGAATAAGGACTGAGTCACTGTTGGAGGATCAAGTGCTTTAACCCATTCATGCCCATTTTTTTTCTGAGTTGTAAGGCATATGATTTTATCAGTTGAGTCCCTCTGAATCATGTTATGTATTTCTTATTTCCATTTTGTACGTTGTTTTAAAGAAAATAGCATTTTCATGACTGGTAACAATTGTTGCCAGTAGTCACACAGCTTTTCTCCAGGTCTCAGTTTCAGAGTCCTGCAGCATGGCCGGGACCTCTGTTACAGAGAACTGAAGGGAAGGACTACATACATGATTAATTTGTATTTTGGCCTGTTATTTTATGAAAATTGTTTGTGTGTGTGTGTGAGTGAGTGGGGGGGGGCTTTAAAAAAAGGGATTTAGGGAACTTATAAAATAAAAAAGAAACACTAAGTCATTATAATGAGATAAAGTCATAATTATGAGAAAAAGAGTTGTATGTATGTGATTAAGTCATTATTATGAGATAAAATGTCAATTATGGGATTAAAAGTCATAGTTATGAGAAAAAAGTCAAAATTGTGAGATTAAAAGACATTATTATGAGATAAAAAGTCATAATTAATGAGAAAAAATCAAAATTTTGAGATAGTCATAATTATTAAATAAAAAGTCAAAATTATGAGATAAAAAGTCATATTTATGAGATACCGTACCGTCGTACCGTCTTCTTCCGCTTATCCGTGGTCGGGTCGCGGGGGCAGCAGCCTAAGCAGGGAAGCCCAGACTTCCCTCTCCCTGGCCACCTCGTCCAGCTCTTCCCGGGGGATCCTGAGGCTTTCCCAGGCCAGCTGAGAGACATAGTCTCTCCAGCGTGTCCTGGGTCTACCACGGGGCCGCCTTCCGGTGGGACGTGCCCGGAACACCTCACCAGGGAGGCGTCCAGGAGGCATCCTGACCAGATGCCCGAGCCACCCCATCTGGCTCCTCTCAATGTGTAGGAGCAGCGGCTCTACTCCGAGCTCCTCCCGAATGACTGAACTTCTCACCCTATCTCTAAGGGAGAGCCCAGCCACCCTGCGAAGGAAGCCCATTTCCGCCGCTTGTACTCGCGATCTCGTTTTCTCGGTCACGACCCAAAGCTCATGACTGTATATGAGGATAGGGGTGAAGATCGACCGGTAAATCGAGACCGGTAAAAGTGGTACACTTTTTCTTATGAGATAAGAAAGTCATTATTATGAGAAAGGTTTGTTGCTATAGTATTGTCCATGGACGTGGGGCATATGCACAAATGGTATCTCATAATGTCGACTTTTTATCTCATTATTATGACTTAGTGTTTATTAATTTATTTTTAGTTCCCTGATTTCCTTTTTTTAAGTTGCGGAAATGGGTTTCCAAACTGATGTTAGTTAACAGAGAAAGATTGCTTAGCAAATAGCAAGAAAATTTATGGTAACGTATCAAAATCCTACAGACACAGGTCTGAAATACCTGTGAATTTATTTAGTTTGGAAGAGTATTCTAAGAGAACCTAAATGCACCAGTGTTCCTCATTCTACAATTTGAAAAAAATTAAATTATGAGAAATCCTGCAGACAGTCTTTTCCTTTAATTAGAGACAAGCTATGTGCCCACTGGCAACTTTTGTTGCCACTCACAGAAATAAGCCCATGATAACATAAATATTTATCCCAGGTAAAAAATTTTGGTGAAGGGTAACTCTAGAGACTTGAATGATTAAATAATCATAAATATGTTTTTGGGGAAAGCATTAGAAATTTATGAAAATGACCTTTTTCCAGGACAGTTTGCATCCTCCATGTCTTCCACCGGAAGGAGCAGGAAGCAGATGATGTCATGTGACAGGAACTACTTGAAAACTATATTTTATAAACCAAAATCTTTATCCAAGCTGTCTACTAACACATAAGTGCAAAAAGTTGCAATACTACCACGGACATTTTTTGTTGTAAGTAGAAAATAAAAGTGGTACACTTCGGCAACAATTGTTGCCGGTGGGGCAGAATGGGTTAAATTTAACATGCCTCTCAAATCAGTGACTACTACACCAACCACAAGCAGATTATCAAAATAAAACACCAAATTATTAATTAAAGCAATTATATGTGTAAGCCGTCTTGATCTTTGTCGGCTTGAAACCTTAGAAACCGAAAGCATGTTGAAGTGCAGTTGCTCTCAAAGTCCCTCAGTTTGGCTTGAGGTGCAACAGTGGGACCTTCCATATGTTGCTGTTGAAGGAAGACGTGTTTATTGGTCAAGTTTGTTAAACTTAGATCACCTCCAGCCTCATTGTCCTTCTCTAAAACTGTTCTTTACTCTAGTTTGTTTTTGGCTTCCCTGGAGTATTTTCTTCCACTGTCCCTTTGTCTTATTCCTTCCTCGATTTTAGATCTAACCTTCCGTTCCTTGTTCCACATTTCCTCAGATTGGTTCATTCTTCATGATCAACCTGTGCCTGGTCGTCATCGCCACCCAGTTCTCAGAGACCAAGCAGCGGGAGCACCAGCTGATGCAGGAGCAGAGGGCGCAGTGCCTGTCCTCCTCCACCCTGGCCAGCATGGCGGAGCCTGGAGATTGCTATGAGGAGATCTTCCAGCTGGTCTGCCACGTCCTCAGAAAGGCCAAGAGGAGATCAGCGGCTTTCTACTACACGCTGAGGGGCAAGCCTCCTCCAGCCGGTGGTGGAAGGGGGAACAGGCGTGGAGGAGGGCATGTGAACGGAGATCACCATCACTCCAGGCATCCAAGATGTGAGTATAGGCCTCAGCGAAGGACGTCTTAACTGTGCGTACCATACAGGCTGTGCTGATACTTTAGAGAGACTTTCAGAGGACTATAAGCTGACACCTTCCCACATCTAAAGACGACCTGTCAGCAACTCTCAGAGTTTTAGTCTCAGACTGAGATGTTGCAGAGAGTAAAGCTGGAGACACTCTACACAACTTTCACAGTCTTTACAGATTTTGAAAGGAGTAGGAGTTCACTCTAACAGACTGAACTCAGCAGATTTCTCTATGACGGCTGAAAGACGGGATCACACTGTTGTTGAAAATTTCTTGGTCTGCCTATAGAGAGTCAACAAACAAGACTGGAAAGGTTGCAATGCACCAAGTATTTATTCTCATGAGAAGGGAATGATACAGAGCTACGCAGCAGTAAGCAGTTCAGAGTTTTGCTCCCTGAACAAATGTTACACTACCTTCTTACACCATCTAAACATGCCCCTGGCCCTCAAAAAACTACACAGGGCTTCCTTACCAAATGTGTACATCAATTGGGGTACTATAAAACTGATGGAGACTAAACTCAGGGATTTACAACCAGGTATAATCTCCTGTGGTGATCAAGATCTCTTTCTGACCTTCCTCTGTGACAAGTGATTTTACAGTGAGGAAAGAACAGAAGGGTTCACCAGGTCAAAATACAAGGCATGCAAAAATTCCATCATAACACTCTTAACAACTGTGCCTGATGAGGATCACAGACTGCATGATTGATCAAAACAAGTAGAATCAACTGATGCATCAAACCCTAACACATTTTCGTCTGCACCTACATTGTGGAACAAGCTGCCCCCAGAAATCTGCACCACGACTGACTTTGGTCTTTTTAAATCTAAACTAAAAACTCACTTTTTTAGAATGGCTTTTAACCCTGACTAAGGCTTCTTGGTCTTATGCTCATGTTAGTTAGTTTTATTTTGTTTTATCTACTCCGAATGGCTTTTAAGCACATTGCTGCTGTGTTACACCTCCTGTTGCATTTTTATGTATCTTTTTCTTTTGTGTATTGTTCTTATGGTATTGTTTTATGTTGCTTGTATCCATAGTGGTCTTATTTATTTTCCGACACTGCTGTAAAGCACTTTGGGGACCTTTTAGTTTACTGTAAAGGGCTTTGGAAATAAACATTGATTGACTGATTGATTGATTTGAATTTGAAATACTCAGACTATATTTTGCACAGATTGAAATGGATCATATTGCATTAAGGCTAATTTTTACTCTATAGACCCGGAAGAGACAAGAGAGGGAGCAGGCCTGTCTCCTGGCCATAACAGTGTTTGTTTCAGCCTTCTGGATCCATGATCAACCATGGGGGATGTTTGCACAACCTGTGTCTTCTTCCTTTTCTCAAAACCAGAAAAGTCAAGGTGCTGGTTAGGCGGAGTCTTTAGCAACCGTGCACGTCCCATACTTCTGCCGGCCCAGGTTCAAATCCAGCCTGTGGCCAGTTGTAGAGTGTCTTCCCTTACTCTCTCGCCCCCTTTCACAAGCCTATCCACTGTCTCTCTCCTATCAAAAAAGGCACAAAATTCCCAAAAAAGACATTAAAAAAAACAGAAAGGTCTGAAATAGAAACACTGATAATCCGGAACAGAGTGTTTCACCAAAATGTCCTGAGAAACACACCAGTTGCAACCTCGCTGTTGTGCTGGCAGACTTTATTCACAAAACAAGCAGTAAAACTGTTAATTAAATATGACCTAAGCCAACCAGATCCTCAAAATATCCAGAGATTTTCCTCTTGTTTTTCCTCGCTCTGGTTTGGTCTTGAATGGTAAAATAACCATGGCACTCCGATACCAACGTTCGTCAATGTTTACTTTCTCCTCTGTCGGTGATGTCATCTTTGTTACCGTTCTCTTTCGATGCTGGTTGGCTGTCACGCCACAGCCTCAGGCAAATCTGTCACAAAATCTTGATGTTTTCTACTTTGGCGAAAGGGGAAATTCACATTGTCACATATCTGTCCCGACTGAGAAAGTGTGTGCTGTTTGAAAGGAAACCTGAGATACCTATAAGTATAAACAGTCATGACAAATAGAGAAATTCACACCACCAAACCAAACATTATGATCACCTGCCACCCTGGCTGGTCTGCAGCTTTACAGCCTTATTTGTACCTAATAGGGATGTAACAGTTACCGGTAAAATGGTAAACCGCAGTAAAAATTCCTACGGTAATCATTACTGCTACCGAGTTTGATCACCACACTGTGTCAATAACGCACGGTGATGCTGCTCTTTGACCTGAAAAGCCGGAACTATGTGTGCCTGCTCCTTGATGAAGCAGCCGTGTCTCATAAACGGAAGGGCAAAAGGGCAGTTTGCATTGTTTAGTCTCTGACAGTTTAGCAGTTGGAGCCTTGCTTAGACTCAACAGGTTTTCCCACTTGAAATGGCTAAAGTCTGGTCGAAGTTTGGATACTGCAAGGATGTTGAGGGGAGACTGATTAACGACAGTCACCCTGTCTAAAACACCAAGCTGCGGCGAAAGACTAAAACTGAAGATTAAACTGCTGTAACTCCTCGAGTAAACAAGCAGATTGAGAGAGAGAGAGGCTTCAGTGAGCCATACCTGAGTGAATTATTGGCGGTTTATCAATATTTTCTGTGTAAATAATGTATAAAGGTTGTAAATAACAGCATTAGTATCATTCTGGAGTGTGTTTTTACCGTTCTTTCACTGTTTATTCACCGTTTTCATCGTAATAGATTGTCTTTTTCCATCATAGTTTGTGTTTTATGGATTAAATCAATCGTATTTGGAAGCATTAAAGAAGGTCATGTCGAGGAGATCTGCCATGGAAGGGGAGACCAGAGGAGAGTCATGAAGGGGGCTAACTGCTTTAGGGACTATCGTCAGTAAAACAAAAAATAAATATATTAAAAGGCCTGGACATGGTCTAATATAACGAGCTGTAACATGAACACTAATGCTGCAGGCAAACAAACATGTGTGAGTGTTTGTATGATAGGTTAAATTTATTTTTGGCTGTCCAAAAACTTTAAACATGTTTGTTAACAATTGTTCATGAAGAGAAACCTGTTGAAAGTACAAATCCGTTTTTTCTTTTCTTGTAATTACACACAGTTTAAGCATTTATAACATAATATTGACAAATACTTGTCTGAATTGTTTACTTTTATTTCTCATGAAAACGATTTAAAAATTATTCCTAAAGGACATTTCCTGACACAGTCATTGTCAAAAAGACAAAAAACTGTTAAAATTATAATATTAAAATGGTTCAATGATTTCAAGACTGTGTTAAAGTACATTTTGAGCACAATGCAACACAGCAATAATGATTATAACCATGATGATTTTGGTCACAATAACCGTGATATGAAATTTTCATACTGTGACATCCCTAGTTCCTAAAGCCCCAGTCTCACACTCCCGTTTCTCATGGCGATTGTGCACAATTGTCATAATCCTGATAAAGCGTGCTTTGGACGTGGTGCATGCGCTACTTGGTCTGGATCAGCGTTGTATAGTCGTGGATGAACGGTGGGGAACGTGGAAGGGTCCCGACAGTTTTGAACTGTTCAAAACTGTCGTGGAGAATCGCCGCTCTCAGTACAGCGGGATGGAAGCCCAATGCAGACCTAAAGAGAACGGTATTAGCGTGGCATGTACGGAGCTCAGTTGGGTTGAACGTGGCCCAATCGTGGCTCAATCCTGAAAGCTTTATGAGGAATACTGACAAGGATGTATTCGCTTGAGCCCCGACTGTGTCTCGTTCAAGACGGCGCAAGCGACGGGGCTCAGTCGGGGCTTACGTGACGCGAACTGAGCTCGAGCAGGGCTGACGTCGTGTCAGCGGGATGGAATCCTCCTCATAGCGCTGTATTAACCTAACTGGAGTGGGATGAACGCCCCCTGAAGCGCTGTAGCAGCGCCACTGACGGTGTATTTACGGGTGTCCAGGGGTGAGACAGTCATTTCATCCCGTATCATAGCGATCACACCAGCCTCCTCAATCGTACAGTGTATTTTGACACCTTTCTATCAGAACCATCTTCAGTAGTTTGAGCAACAACAGCAAGTATTTTGGTTTAGGTGAAGACCTCTTTTGCCACGTGCATCAGTGAGCCTTGGTTGCCCATGACCTGTTGCCGGTTCACCAGTGTTTCTCCCTTCCTTTCTCCTAACAAGACCCTCCACACACCCCAAAAGGCGGCATCTTTAGAGATGCTCTGGCCCAGTCATCAAGCCATGGCCCTGATCAAACTCAAATTCTCCCGCTTGCACATTTTTCCTGTTTCTAACATCACCTCTGAGGACAAAATGTTCACCTACTACCTGATCTACCCCACACACTAACAGGTGCCACAATGAAGAGGTGGTCACTGTTTTTCACTTCGCCTGTCGAGGTCAGAGTGTTACACCTGATCTGCGGTCATGACAAAACTGAATAAATGTAGCCTCTATCACTGTAAAATGGAGTTATAAAGAAAATGGAGTGTATTTCTGCTGTAGAGACTCTAATCTTTAAGGACTTAATGCCACATTTTGTTCACTGACACATGACTGTGACTTACTGACAAAGCTCGGTGATCCTGTTCAGGGTCCGCCTCGCCAATTTGAGACCATCAAATTGTCATACTGGTTTGTTTTCAGGGTTCATGAACTGCCTACTCTTGCAGAGATGAAACTCATTCTTCTCTCTCTCTCTCTCTCTCTCTGCCCTCATCCAGTGACCCACTGTCCACACCAAAGCAAGCCAGACCACAGCTCCCAGCCTCTGGCCAACTCCATCAGCCTGTCCGTCCCTCAGAGCCCCGAGGACTGCCCCATATGTTCGTTATCTCTGAAAGAGGGGGCGAGGGCTGGAGGGGACTCCGTCAACGGAGAGGAGGGCGAGGAGGATGTGGTGAAGGAGAGCGACAAGGAGAACCATCTGGAAGAGAGAGGAGATGGAGAGAAGAAGAAGAAGAAGAGGACATGCTTTGGACACTGTAGGGATATGTGGAATGATATAAGGAGGAAGCTTTGGGGGATTGTGGAGAGCAAATACTTCAGCAGAGGGATTATGATCGCCATTCTCATCAACACCATCAGCATGGGCATCGAGCATCACAACCAGGTAAAGCCCAAATTCCACTGCATGCGTATCCGATCCGTCTCCGCTCCGCCGCGGCAGCGGAGCCGATCCGTTTCCATTATAAGCAATGCGTGTACTTCCACCAGCTCCGTCACAGCTCCGGCACGGCTGCGTATCTGCTCCGCCGGCCTCCGGCATACGGAGCAGATACGCAGAGCTTCTATTTTTGCCGGATGCCGGACCACGGCGCAGCAATTTAGCACACAAAATATCGTGCGGGGCAGGAAGTTGAGCACAAACACAAAATAAAATATCCGTAGATGTTTCAAAATAAAATAAACCGTGTCAACAACGGGAAAGTATTGTACCTGGAAAAACGTCATTTAGGGCGGAGACAGACCTGGTGTCAACAGTTCAGTCTCACCCCACTTCACCATGGATGAGGAGCTTTTGATTTTGGAGGTGCAAAACCACAAAATACTTTGTGAGCTCGTTGACCCGCTGCAAGGCGGAGCCGCAATGCTTCCGCAGACGGATCCAGTGGGAGTTGACGCACGTCAGATGACGGAGCCGAGCGGAGCGGAGCGGAGAAGGATCGGATACGCATCCAGTGGAATCCCCCAGTAAGAGATGAAGTCAGAGCTTCTATGTTTGTGTTGGGTTATTTTGACAAACACATCCAAGCAGGAGCCTTTGTGGTAAAGGTTTGTGCCAAATATATTGCATTTTTCTGCATACAGTAGTACTGTTGCCTCACAGCAAGAAGGTCGCTGGTTTAAATCCCAATCTGTGTGTGAAGTTTGCATGTTCTGCTTGTGCAGGTTTTCTTATTGGGTTCTCCTACTTTATCCTGCAGACCTAAAAACATGCTTGCTGGCTTGTTGTTGACTCCCGTGAATTTGAGCATGCCTGGTTGTCTCAAAATATCAGCGCTGTGATTGGCATTTGCAATTGTATTGTTATTTTTGAAAGTTTTCAAATCCGGAAATATCCTTAATTTTCATTTGGTCAGGAATACTTTGTCAAGAATAGACACACCAGAACAAAAGTTATATTAAGCTTTATTTGCATTACTTATCTATAGATTATTTTGTCGTATATATCAGCTTTATTGCAGATATTTGAATTTGGCAATGTGGCTCTGATGGGGGCTCTCCCTGTTGGTTGATAGTGGAAGCCGTTAGCAGGAACAGCACGCATTCCTGCTTCCTTTCACCCACAAGTAAAGCAAGAGGCAGGGATAGAAGCAGCAACCCCACCAGAGTGTGCATTCGTGTCAGCATGACATTCATTAAGTCAAATGAAGGGACTAGGGTTGAGGAGGGTAGCTAAGCGGCTTGCAGCAGGAGCAGCAAAGAGTAGGCAGGCTTGAGCAGCTTGAATAAGGTGGTATGAGAGTATTCAGCCAGTGGCAGCTTAGAGGGAAAGCATTGGCTGTCAGTATGGTGGGCTAGCTTTGGATGCTACACTTTCACTGATTGTTATGCAACAGCTGGGGTTTGTTAAATTTATATTCATCAAACTTTAATTGATTTTAAAAAATAACTTATAATCAAGGACTTTAAGTTTAGAGAAATGATCATGATTAATGCAGTTCTTTTTAACCTAGGGCTAGTTCAAAAAACTTAAAGTCACTTAAGGAAATGTACAGAAAATTATTTTGAGCCCAAATAACTCATAAATTAAATTAAGAGTACTTCTTTTTTGAGTAAAACTTACTTTAAATATCAAGGTGAAATGATGAAATGAGGTGTAAGGGGAAAATCATTCAATTAAAAAACATTCCAAGAAGCTCAAAAAGTCTATGGGTGAAATTAAGAGAGACAAAATATGCCAGAAATATTTTCACTCAGGTTTTTCTGACAGTGCTGATCCAATACACTTCAAACTGTATACAAGAGGATTCGAGGATCTGAGGGTGTTTGTGGAGTGCAACCAGTAAGTTGTAACCTGACAAGCCAGATGGACAGCTCCATACATCTGCCACAGAAATATTTCACTAGTCCATCTGGGTAGGAGCCCTTTGAATTTGTTTCCAGGGGCAGAACATAAAAAAAACCCCACAAACTTGTGATTGGACAATTCTTTGGCTCATCACATTCATCACAGATCAATCCACATCAAGCACGGTTGCCTCCTATAACGTAGCATACATAGCAGCTAATGTAGCAGCTAATGGCTAGCAACAGCTAACAACAGTTCATGGATGTTAGCCATAGCAGCTAACTTAGCTACTAGCAGCTAATAACAGTTAATGACCGTTAGCCGCTAACTTAGCTTCTAACAGCTAACGGCCTTTTACTATCGGCTTACACTAAATTGTACCACACAGATGATTCATTTAACACTTATATGTGACATGAACCTCGTCAAAGACAATCCCTACAAGTAAACTTCTGAGGAGGGCAGATTTCGCCAAGTTTCACTAGTTAGCCATGAGGACAATAGGCTAATCGGTATGTCAGTTCTCAACTTCCGGTTGTCGTCATGTCCGCATTCTGCTGCTCCCGCCTCTCTTCCCTGATTGGGCCGTTAAGAATTCAGCCGAGTGAATTTGTTGGACAACGGAGGCTGGCAAGACGGACCTGCAGGATTTCAGAATCAGGCAGGTCTGTCTGCTCTGCAAGGCTAGAGAAAAGCTGTTAAAAGTTGATGAGCTCAAGCTGACAGTGCTGTTGTTCTCAGAGGCCTTTGCTGGTTGCTGCTGTAAGTTTGTAGTGATATTTTATGGAGCAGTGGGGAGAGTGGGAAACTTTCTTGACTCCCATGCTTGTCAGATGATGTCGGGGTGAGTTAGAGGAGTCAAAGGGCTTTTGAGTTTACTGCCTTGATTAGTCCCAACATGGCAGGAGCAGACGGAAACCAGAGAGAGACATTTAATAAACAGCTAAGAAGACAGAGAAAGAAAAATCAGCATCCAGAAGCTTTAAGTCTTAGAAGTAAATGTTTAGTAGGCTTTTTAAATGCAGCAGTATTTCCTTTTAAATAACTCACCCTGTGAAATCTGAACAAAGTCGTCTGGTTCAATAATGTCACGCTTTCTTGCTCCCACCAGTCGCCCCAGCCTCAGCAGATTAGGCTCCATCTCTGCTGATGAAGCGTCGCAGCTACAAATATGCAGCAGATGACATTCAGAGGGATGTGTGTGGGCGTGGAGCATCAGTGTCACTCAGTTTCCAGACAGAGGTGTAAACATTTAGGCTCTCTGCAGACAAAACCAAGCTGACGGTGAACAGGCACGGCTCCTCTGAGGAGCAGGCAGGTGTCTGAGGAGGAGGGAGACGTCTGTCAGAGGTGCACATGTAAATATGCAAACACCAGAACATGCTGCACACATGTTCATTTGTGTCCCATGTGCATCAAATTTGAGGTTTCAAGACTGATCAGTATACTTTTTAACAAGGTGTGGGGCTAAACCTGTATATTTAATTCAATAAAAGTCATCTAAATTATTAATTAAAAACAGATTATATTTTTAATGCTTACTGTCAATTGGACATATTTTAATGAATAACTTTTATTTATAGAGCATTGGCAAGTTAAAATAAATTCTATGAAAACCTGCTGCTATACCAGAGCTATGATAACAGACATTAGAAGAATCCAATAAAGGATTCTTTTGTTGTTTGTAAATGATAAAAAGAAAACAAAAAAACTTCAGATATACTCTTGTTAAGTGTCTAGATTGTATGAAATGTTGGCATATTTGGATCACTGATTGTAAATGTTAAGTGTTGAATGTATTCCAGCTCTTTGAAGCATACCAAAGATGTTATTTTAATTTACTCTGGGTCTCTGCTTATTATGGTTGATGAATTTTTGTGTTGTGTTCTTTATGTGTGGTGTTTGTCTGTCTGAAAGCAGTACAGCTTAGAAAATTTGCAATGGCCTAAGGCCAAAAAGGGGGAAAAAAAGAAAAGAAAAGAAAATTTGCAATGGCCTTTTATAAAAATTTCTGAGTGGTGTTCTCAATGTAGCTGCAGATCCAGGATTTGTTTTAAAAGTTTTAATAGCTTAGAAAGATGGAAGTTTTCACACATTTTGGTGATAACTCTCTTCTCACCAGATTTTGAAGAGATTTTCAGGGACTGTCAAAGGTCCTTGAGGAAGAAATTTCATGTTGAAGGTGATCTGGATCCAGATCTAGATCCAGAATTTGTTTTAATAAATTAGTTTCAAAGGTTTTAGTAACATTCTGCAATAGGTCAGTTTCCCACATTTTTGTTAATTACTAAAAAGCTTTCAATTGACTTTATTTATTTATAGCACAACAGAGAAGTGATCAGGTTTTGGTGCTGATCCAAAGGCGGATACAAATCCAGGATTTTTTATTTTTAAATTTGTTAACATTGCAAGATTTAGCAGTTTTCCACATTTTCAATAATAACTCAAAAAGTTCTGCACAGATTTGGAGGACGTTTTTCCAGGACTATTCATCCTGGCACAAGAAAGTGGTGATACAATTTTGTTGGTAATATAGTAGGGATGGGATGAAATATCATTTGGCAATATATCGTGATACAGTACGTGACGAAATGCATCGACTTTGAAAAAAATGGATCGCCAAATAAAGACGCCACTTCCGGTAATAGCGCATGTGACCAGAAGTGATGACAACAAACATTAGCACCAACTACCTTGCCTCCAAAAAGCCGAATGATGGAGTCGAATGAGGTCGAAATTGAGGATGCTCCACTTGGATACAAGTCATCTGTCTGGCAGTATTTTGGCTTTCTCATTAAAAAAGAGGAAGACGGCAAAAAACGAGCCTACCGCTCATTAGCATACACTCTCTCTAACCTCTCTAGGGTTAGAGAGAGTGTTATTGTTTGTGTTTGGCCTGTTAAGGTGCGTTCACACCGCAAGTGACCCAGCTACCACTGATGTAGCGTCGTGCGTCCATAATGTAACCGCTGCCGTCGGCCGTCGCTCGGTGGCGTCACGTCTGCTCGAGTTTCACTGCGATCATATCATATCACATGATAGGATGTATAAACGGACATTATTCCAGCTGTATCCTTTTCACTCACTTATCAAACACTAAACACAGCAGCTGATGATGCAGCAGCATTATCTGGGAGTTTACCGCGGTCCGTCTAGGCGGAACTAATGTCCTCACTGAGATTAGTTCCGCCTAGACGGAACTCATTCGCCCTGTAGTCCGGATGAATAACTGCACCGTCACACGTACACACCGCTGATTGGCTGTTGTCGCTCAGCCACACACGACATCGCCTGAATAGATCAACTTTTTTTTAACTTTGACATCGCGCGACGAGTGAAGTGGTCGTCTTGTAGGCGTCTGTCGCATCGCGGGACGGTTAGCCCCGCCCCATTGCGGCTGTACATTGCGATTGTGATCGCCGAGGTAGTACAAGTAGCGTCTGGTGTGAATGCACCTTTAGGCCTTGTGTTTTCCTGTGTGCAACTCAAACAAAAACAAATCGAGGTACAGCATATCGTGAGTTTAAGTGTATCGTCCCATCCCTATAATATAGAGTCCCATGCTGATCAATCAATCTTTTAAAAGGCTTTGTTAAGATTGCAAGGAAGCTTTTCAAGATCTCAGTGGATTTCATGACATCCTTGGGGAATGTTAGGGATGGCACAAGTAATAAGTGATTAGACTTTGGCAGTGGTTTAGAGAGATTTATATAAAGGACTTGATAGCAATGTAAGACATGACAGTTTTCTGAATTCTTACAAATAACTCAAAAAGTTGATGATGGATTTTAAAAGATGTTTTTAGAGAATGTCGGTCATGGCACAAGGGACAGACAATTACTTTTTGTTGGTGATTAGAATCCAGCCCCAAGGCAGATTCAGGAATTTTCACAAAGATTCATGTTGCGTGGTAGGACAGTTTTCCACATTTTTGCGAATAATTTGATCAACAGTGTCAAAACAGCCTTGAAAGAGGTTTATGCTATCTGAGCACCTCGAGCTGTCGAAAAAAGTTGACTATGGTGGATATGAAAACTTTTTTGATTTGATATTTTTATTGCTTTATTTATCTGTTTTATTTATGGTATTTAGTATATATTGTATATTATATTTTGTTTTGTTTCTCAGTCTCTTTTTAGTGTCTATCTATCTATCTATCTATCTATCTATCTATCTATCTATCTATCTATCTATCTATCTATCTATCTATCTATCTATCTATCCATCTATCTATCCATCTATCTATCCATCTATCCATCTATCCATCTATCTATCTATCTATCTATCTCTAGCTCGGTACCTCCTAAAACAAGCTAGTTTTAGTACCTACTCCGCTCTGGTTCCAAGTGAGCTGAGTCAATACTAAAAGATGACGTCACTGACTGCCGGCTACTGATTGGTCAGACAATGTCGTCATCGATGAGTCATGAGTCATCTATCTATCTATCTATCTATCTATCTATCTATCTATCTATCTATCTATCTATCTATCTATCTATCTATCTATCTATCTATCTATCTATCTATCTATCTATCCATCTATCCATCTATCTATCCATCCATCCATCCATCCATCCATCCATGAAAGTTTTTAATGTTGTTTTCTTACTTAACATCTGTTTTTAACAGTAACAGTCTGTCACCATGATAAAATCAATATAAATCGACAAGAAACTTTGTACTGTTGTTGAAAACATATGTTTTAAATATAAATGCAATAATGAATTTGGAAGCATCCTCATATTGGATAATAGCAGAAAATCCAGTTTAATGCATCCGTAGGCCCTCTATTTTTTAAAATCGAAGAAAAATAGTGTGTCTCATCATTCTCCTAAAATGTGAAGATAATTTTTGGTCCATGCTCCACAGTCCTGAGTATCTTCTGTAATATGTTTGTGAATCTGCAGCAGCTGAGACACATGCAGAGACATCCTCTGACAAGCTGTTACATAAAGCAGTTCCCCTCTCTCTTTAATTTCTCCCTCACTCCTCCTTGCCTCCCTGTTTCCTCACCCACTTCCTCCCGAGTTAATTTGACTTCCACCTCCTCTCTCCACACCTTCTCCTCAAACTCCTCTACGCGTCTTGTTTTTGCACATCTCGCTCCCTGTTTGCTCTTTTGTTCCCCGCCGTCTTCCTTCCTCCCGTCCTTCCCGTCTTACCCCGAGTGTCTCATCTGCTCCGACTCCTTTTTACCTCCCTCAGTCTCACCCTCCGTCTGCCTGCTCCCCTCTCTCTCTCTCTTTCATTCCTCCAACCACCCACTCAGTCTTTGACAGCGTACAGAGTAGTTGCTTTCTCTCATCTCTGAAGACTCTAAAAATAAACGAGGGGGAAGGAGGAGAGACGAGTGTGAGGGGAAGAGCGAGGCAGACGACGGTTACACAGCAGTTTTCAGCCCAGTCCCCCCGTGTGATCCTGTGTTTGGATCTGCTTGTTATGGTCTTCTGTGTCATTGTGGGCATGTATGCAGAGATTCTTGTCCGTAGGCGCATCAGTCTCTCGAGTCTCTCCCTCTGTACGCTCACACTGAAAAACGATTCAAGATTATTTTTCCTCCGCAGTAGAAAAAGTCAAACCTCATGCAAGTTTGTTGCGAAAGAGGAACTCTCAAACTGATGTGCTTCTCCTTGAAAAACCCCAACCACAAGACTGCCTGACTTTCCCCTCACTTTGTCTCGGGGAAGCGTTCAACTCAAGTTTGATTTCTACTGAAATATGCATATTACTCTGTCTACTGTTTTTTTTTCATGTTTATTAGGTATGTAGTCAAGACTTTCCAAATTTTTGCCTGCAACTGCTGGCATAACCTTCCAGTGACTCTAGACTGACTGTTCGTCCCTTAAAAGCAGCAAACCCTTTATTATTGGGGATTTAATAGTGTTGGACAATTAAACTGAAAGCCTTGGGGATTTCTCAATTTGTTCCTAAATCTTTGCTAATAATATGGAATGTGGAGAACTAAACTTCATGAACTTAACTGTCTTGCAGTTCACAGCTGCCATCCTCTGTGGTGCCTTAGCTGATGCAGCCTTTGGCGAATGGGTCAGTTTGAGGTGATCCTGTTCCTGACCTCGATACTGACCTCGATTTGCTGTTCTTCTTGAATTTTTGTCAAGCCTTGAGTGAATGGTGTGCTGCACACCAAGTGCTTTTAAACCACAAGGGTGCCTGGCAAGACATGGGTACTGAAGTTCCTGTTTTTTGATGACGTGTCCCAGGAATCCCCCCAGTCTGAGCTCTATGGTTTAAGCAGAAGGTGATCTTGTCCCGACATTGGAAACATTTATAGAGTGTAATGCTACGACCACACCGGACACAAATTCGCAAAGACACGGGTGGAGATTACATACAAAGTCAATGCAAAGACGCGTTTGGATGGCGCGTTGGGCGCGTTTGGCACGGCGCGTATGGAGCGTCAAATGCCTCTATGCTCAAGTTGAAAATATTGAACTTTCGACGCAAATTTGCGTGACGCTGTGCCATGGCAGCCAATCAGCGATGACATTCCCCCCCCGATGTCATTGATTAGATGACGTGTGACGCTTCGGTCACCTGCTCCGGCTCAAACCCCGCCGAAAATGGAGGAGTAGTTGATCTGCGCTGTTTGCCATCATCTGGAGCTATACGATTTGGCATGTGTACTCTACTGAGACTGGAACAAAAAGGAGCAGGCTTGGGTGAAAGTCACTGAGGAGACAGGTTTTGAAGGTAAGTTCTGTAAATATCTGTTTCCAGCTGGATTTGCCTGCACGGGTCATCACTGAGTCCGACTGGCTCCGGCTCTCTACTCCACCTGTGCAGTGACGCGCGTCGCCCCTCCACTTGTCAAAATGGTCCAGCGTCCAGCCTCGGGCGTTACTCGCAGCACGTCACAGGCACTACGCACGTTTAAATTCGCCAATTTGCGTCGGGTGTGGCCGAAGCATTAGATAACATGAAGGTTAGCATTATACTGGTTCCCTCTACTAAAAAGATTAAGGGATTTCTCAATTTGTTCCTGGAGCATTACTGATAATAGGGTCTGGAAAGGACAAAACTTCTTGAACTTAATCATCTTGCTGTTCACATCTGTCGTCATCTGGGATGCCTTAGTTGATTCAGCCGTTGGCGAATGGGTCAATTTGAGGCTATCCTGCTCTTGACCTCACTAAATCCCCTGTCCTTCTGGGGTTTTCAGGCAGTGTTTGAATGATGTGCTGCACACCAAGTGCTTTTTAACTACAGAAGCACCCGGCACAACAGAGGTCCTGAAGTACCTGTTTTCAGATGTTGTGTCCTCAGTCTGAGCTCTACGCTTTTAAGCAGAAGAAGATCTTGTCCCAACATTTGTGAGACAGACTCATTTGTCTCATGAGCAGCAGTCCAGGGGATTTCAGCAGGTGGAGACGACACTTTTGATGGATTATGGACACTACCTGCTGCACCAGCATCCCACCCCATAATAACTCATGGTTCCAATCCACAAGGCACACCTAGACTTGCCCATAGACAACATCTGAGGGCTCTGTAATCCAGTTTTTTAATAGAATTTGATTGGGCATAATAACATATAAATAAAAGTAATCATGGTTGTTTAATGTTATACATGTTTAAGGGGTAAATTTGCAGGAAGGTGAATTTAGTGTTCCTTGAAAATGAAGCTTGACTTTAGGCAAGTTTGAAAATCACTCTTCTGTGGCATGTTCATGGTTCCCCAGAAAAGGGGCCAGAGGAAGAAGCAGCTGCTGGTTAAGAAATAATTTACAAGACAGCAAAGGAACAGATCAACCTGTTTTCCATCTTAGACTGAAGGACGAGTCCTTTTGAATAAGATTACAAAGAGTAAGATGTGGATATTGACCACAGCATACCATGACAGTAACTTTGTTCTGTCTCATGTGCAGATCTGTCTTCATTTAGGGTGGTCTTGGTTCAAATCTGACCTGATGCCCCTTTCTCACACATCACTCCTACTCTGTATCTCCTCTTACAGGTTTATTTTCTCTTCTGTCATTATAATTTAAGGCGTAAAAAGACCCTAAAAAGCTGAAGCTCATTGAATCCTCCACCCTCTTCAATGCTGCAGGAAGCTGAAAATCAGTCTTTCATATTCAAGCAGCATCCAGACTCCGAGGGCACGTTTCAGGGGTGAGAGAGAGAGGAGATATTTGTGAAAGAGGTTAAATTACGAGATTAAATTCAGGAGACGATAAAATCCGGGACAGAAGTGGAGGGCAGAGGTGCAGGGATGTGATTATTAGGGTCTTCAGTTGACAGGTCAGGAGAAAAAGAAGCAGAAAGTAAGGAGGGGAGGTGATGGGGATATTTGTGTGTGTTAAACTGTGGTGTCAAGAGTGCTGATGTTTCTGTCAATAGAAATAAATCTCCTGTGTTTGGATGGCTGGACGTAGGTCAAGGTTGGAGAAACTGCTGATGGTAAAGCGTGCTCAGTTCAATGAATATTTGGACAAAATATCCACTTTTTACTCTGTTACTGAACTCACTTTTGCAGCAACTATTGTTATTTGTTTCATGACTTTCTATTTTTAAAAGTGGTGAGTAAGGTCTAGCTGGGGAACCAGACGGATCTGCCAGCTCATGTTTTATTTGCTCTGGCAGATGTGTCTGGTGGACCTCGTGTTTAGAGAGACTTCTATCCGACCTGATTTAAGTTGCACCAATCAACAACAGTGTATACGATCTGCTGCTGATTCAAACATGGCAGACCAAATGTTGCTGATGTGGATGTTTCTGGGTCTCTATTTCTTTAATGTTCAATTAATTCAACAGTAGAAGACCACTCGGACAGGTGGACATATTCATCTGACTCTCTAGCTGAAGAAACACCCAGCTATGGGGGTGTCCCACATTTCAAGGATGTTGCTTATCCCGTTATGACATCATTAGGGGATTTCCCCCTGTACACTGTTTAAACACACACTTTCCTAAAAGTGAAAAGGGATTTTTTTTTTTACCATGTTAGGGTGCTGGTAGATGGGTCATAGAGACATATTTTTGTCTACAAATGTGTAATAGTGCATCTTACATTGTGAGGACCTCATACCTTTGTTGTTAGCTTCCTCCGTGTTTTACATATTTGACCTCCCTCCTGTACATGCCTGCTGTAAACAGAATACAGAACTGAGCTGTATAGATTGACCTCAGAGGGTATAGTCCATTCTCAGCACTTTATGGCATATTTTTTATTTTTTGGCGGGGATCAGACGGATATAAGATACTGGAATTGAACTGGCACATCCCTCAGCCTAACACTGCACTAAAAGTTTAGGTGTCCTGCTGTTATATAGCATCCAAAGACACTTTTGGCATCACCCACTAACTTTAAATCTTGAAAATAGCTTGTTACTGTAAAGATAACGCCACAGACCTCACTGCAGTCTGCTGAAAGGTCCAGAATCAGCTACAGTGCAGAAATAAAGCCTGAGGTGTTTTCCCACAGGACAGCACTGTGGTCAAAATGGAGCACATGAGACCCAGACCAGTGTTGTGGTCTTACTACCTTTACTTTAAATCCAGTTTTCCCTCTAACGGAGTATTTTCCTCTCTTCTCCTCGTCTCTGTCATGTCATCGTCTGCACCTAAACAATCTCTCTCCGTCAGCCGTCTCCTATTTCTACTGTTCGCCCTCCTCTGATCGACAGGCGGATATTGATCGGGAAAAGATGGCTGTGCCTGATAATGAGGCTCCGAGAGAGAAAGAAAAAGGACGGAGGAGTGCGAGGATGGAGATAGATTGGGAGAAAGGAGGATTATGGGAAGGGGGGGCATTGTGAATGTGTTTTTTTCCAGACATGGTTAGCTAACTTTGGTTTGGGTGTAGCTGAATTTTCTGTGCCAGCTTTGAAGCTGAAATTCACAGGGGGAAAACATCTGATCCATATCGTGGAGATTCAAGCACAAGCACACAAAGGAAACTTGCAAAAAGGAGCTCTGATTCTGCACAAACTCATATAAAAAATGAAATAAACACAGGATTGACTGACTGATGTCTTGAATGTGGTCTATTGCTAGTGAATAAGCCCCTTTTTGCTGCTTGCTTGACATGATTGTTATACAAAAACATGACGCAACCTACATTCAGTCCTCTGATTCAATTTAAAGAGCTGTGCTAAATAACATATCATTTGTTTCCTGCTGTAACAAACGTGTTTTGTCCTCTCCTAGATGTCTCCTCCAGAGGTGTTATTGTTGTTTTTATTTACCAGGTGAGAGAGGGATCTGTTTTCAGGTCTCTGACAGTTTGATTGACAGCCTTTTCAAAACAGGCAGGGACATTTGATGTCTACATGGGTAGTGTCTTTGCAGTAGCTGAGGCCTCTGGTTTCTGCAGAAGCATTTGCAATGCAGCGATTTAATATCTGTGAGTTTATCTCCCTCTCTGTACCTTCTCCTCTGCATCACTGCTTTGTTTGAACTTGAAATACCTCGGGGCATAGATGGACAACTCTGGTTACCAAAAGGGCCATGTTAATTTTGTCCTTTGTGCCTGTGGGCCAAATGGCTGCAGTTTGTAAGATATGCTCAAGTTAACAGTGACAGTTTCTTTAATGTAGCAGAAGGAACAAATGAAGAGCCTGTGTAAGAAGTTATTTTATTCTATTTAAATAAGTTCCAAAAGTAATGCATAATACATGGAGCAAAATCATAATTAAAACCAATTTAGCTACTTTTATTCAGAATACAGAGCTCTTTATTATTATTATTTCTGAATATATTTTATAGCATGTTTATGTTGAACAAAGGGGTTGTGGTTTTGCCAGTTTATCTGTTTGTTCACTTTACTTTGAGTAAAAAAAAAGTCCTCAAAAAGTTCTCAGTGGAGTTTGATGACATTTTCTGGGGAATGTTGATCATTGCACAGAGGAAAAGTGAGTACATTTTTCATATAAATGAGTTTTACAGGAACAATTACAGCCAGGTAAAGCCCTTTTTTTAATTATTGCAGTTATTTATGTTAAAGTGACCCACTTTGTTTGCCTCATGCATTTTTTATTTACATTTTTTAAATTATTGGAAATGACACATTTATGATGCGTGATACTACATTTTCACAAGAGCTATTTTTTTCTTTTGATAGAAATCTCTTGAAAAAAAGTCCAGTTGGCGACACCACAATATGTTTCCTTCTAGATGCTTTGATGTTCTTTATTTATTCCCACTGGTGAATACTAAGCTTGCATCTACTTTTCCTTAGTACTGTTCATTCAAAAACTTAAAATCCAAATTATTTCATAAGCAACCCCAGACATAATCCACAAAAGTATTACATCAGTGATTTTAGCAAAGACAATAACTCAATGAAAGTTAAAATAGCAACAGAAAAGACCACCATATTAAAACATGTCCAATAAAACTGCCTATATTTTGGGGTTTTACACCAGTACACTCCTACTTCTTGTTGAATACCAGCTGATGAATTATAGCAAGTTTGTTTATGTCCGTGGATCAAAGAGGAAGTTCCTTTGCCAAAACTGCTTCAATCTAAATTGTTTTAGCTGTACAGATTTAACAACTTAAAGATGCCTTCTCAGTGAATATGGTTGGAAGTGGGGATTTGAGCTGAAACTCAGGCCGATTATCTTGTAGTGTTTACCCCTGGGTAATACAAGCAAAGTTGAGGCTATGTTTTGATCTTGCTCTTCCTCATCCCAGAAATGCATCCTCAAAATGTCAGTAGCAGACCGCACCACAGACTGCAGATTTAGACCAAGACCGCTCCTCATTTTCAGAAAAACACACACTTGGTGCACATGAGAGCATTTTCTTGTTGCTATTCAAGCATTGTGAGTGCACAGGAAAAAAATGACATCTGTATCATGTGGAAAATTGGCAAGACACCTGCACTGTACACCAAAACCTCTTAGCATCATCCACATGATAGGTCCCTCAAACTTACATGTGTTGTTTCTGTTTCTCCCCTTCCAGCCTGAAGAGCTGACCAATGTCCTGGAGATCTGCAACATAGTCTTCACCAGCATGTTCACCCTGGAGATGATCCTCAAGCTGACTGCCTTTGGCTTCTTCGAGTACCTGAGGAACCCCTACAACATCTTTGATGGGATCATCGTCATCATCAGGTCTGGGATTCTGATCCATATTCTGGTCATCAGGACTGGATGTGTATGGGCTCTTTTTGTGGGTGATCAAGTCTCAGTCTTGGAAATGTGTTTGACAAACATCTCTGAAAGAAGATGGCTGATTATGTAAGGAAAGGAAAACAAAATATTAAAAATATAATCAAAAATTCAGCCAGTGGGGTCATTGATTCAGAAGGAGTCCAGTGACCTTGTCCTAGCTCAGACCTTACTAAGTCTCTATCGTCCGATAAGATGACTGTACGGCCTTGAAAGAGAGAGTTTCTGTTCCAGAGCAAAGTTCACAGGATAGGAATTGGAGGGGGGGGCCGAGCCTCTGTTTGCAAAACATTCCAGGAGATAGTAGATGTGTCTGCTCAAGGACAGATGGGAAGCCATAACAAAAAGAGATGAGGAGTAGTTTGGGTCAGACCGACTGTAATTTTCCATCAGCCTTTCTAGTCTTTTGGTCTCTCTCGATGATGTTCCGAATCTGTGGGCCCATTCAGCTGAGCCGAGCTGTCAAAGCTTCTCAAAGGTGTTGTCCTGCTTGCGAATGAGTTCGAGGATCAAGCCGCTTGAGTCTGAGTGTTGACAGCCCTTCACATTCCTTCAGTCATGACGGGCAGCTTCTCAAGAGCCAGAAGTGCTGCCATCATCTTTTTAACTGCATGATCGATCAGGAAACTGCTAACTCCAAACAGCAAGAAACCTGTTATCATTACTCCAATTATGTAGGCATCTTCGACGTCCTTGATGGACAGAATCGACAGGCACACAATCCTCCACTTCTCCCAGGAGTCCATTGTGTAACCAGCTGGGAAAGTACCATCGGGACAGGCGGGTTCTCCTTTACCCGCTCTTCTCGTTGAGAAAATTTGGTTGATGGCGTCGAGAGACCAGCTGATTAATTCCATGATTTTAGATTTCGGAAAGAAATACAGAGAGAGGCTGTAATAGACACAGACAGCACAGCAGGGCAGATAAGGGCAGGGAGCAAAAAGAAAAGCGCCCGCCCCCATTGAGAAGCAGAAGAGAAAGAGACATAATAGGGAATACTGTCCTAATATTCCTGAATTGACCTTCATGACATTTATAGGGTGTGCTGCAGATCCATATAATTTCATTGAGTATCTTTTTATATGAGATAGATGTTTTCTTAAAATTGATAGTGATACAAGAAAGAAATAAGAAAGAGGAAAGTAAAATAGAAGAGTAATTGGTAGTTACAGACAGACCAAATATAGACATATGCAAACAAACAACTATAATTTGTTGTTGATTTGAGGGACAACTGGGGAGGTAGACTTTCTTTTCAGATATCAAGGGAGGGACAGAAAAAAAGGAGTGGTAGGAAAAAACAGCAACAACCAATATTGTATGTATGCCTTACTATATATAGCTCTGTGTACACATGCAGTTTAGACCTATTCAAAGCTACACAACACACACAAACATATCCATGCCTCCTTATTTACTTTCTCCTTTGTTGTATTTTATGTAGTGGAGTGTAGGTTTTATTTAAAAGCCTGGATAAGAATGTTAACTACATTTTTTTTACTTAGTACTGTGAAGAGAGATATTGGATTGTCCTTTTTTTAATGATGTTTTTTGCCCCTTTGTTATATGTAACACCAAAGACAGATGTTTGACACTGGAGCAATGCTGCGTCACTGGCATTAATAAGTAAAATGCACCAGTGTAGTTAATCACACTCGAATGGATGAATGATGGTCCTGAACTCAGAGAATTTTTCACTTTAAAACTGTGCAGCAGTGATTCATTATTTCATAAAAAGGCTGTCTAATCCTCTAATCTGATCTTTTCTTATCTGCTGTTTGCCTGATTTCTATTGATTAAGATTTATTTTTGAATCTTCTCCCCACTCTCGACATCACTTTAACTTTTTTCTCCATCAGTACTTCTTTAAATCTCCCTTTTCCTCTTTTCTCTCTCTGATGAACGATCACCCTTCATGGTGCCAAACCACAGTGTGTGTGAGATCATCGGGCAGGCGGACGGCGGTCTGTCGGTGCTGCGGACCTTCAGACTGCTGAGGGTCATCAAACTGGTGAGGTTCATGCCGGCGCTGAGGCGACAGCTGGTGGTGCTCATGAAGACGATGGACAACGTGGCCACTTTCTGCATGCTGCTCATGCTCTTCATCTTCATCTTCAGGTAACAGAGAACATGACAAAGGGAGTGTTAATAATGGCCCTTTTCCATTAGCCCTACTCTACTCTGCTCAACTCTACCCGGCTCTACTCTACTCGCCTTGTGCTGCTTTTCCATTAGCCCCAGTCGCGTGCCCAACGGGGTGCAGTGTCGCCGAGCAGCTCTTCGGTGACGTCATTTTGAGCGCGACACAACAATCTGTGGCTTTTTGTCACAAACCGAGTAAAAAAAGGAAAGCAGAAGAAGGCTGCAGGTGGTAAGAAGAAATACCCCTTGAGAAGCACAGGAGAGTTTTGGAAGCTATACAACAGAATGAAGCCGAGGACGAGAGCAATCGAGCTGCAAAGAAAAGACGTATGAGGGTAAGCTAACAGTAGCTACCGCTAGCATGCTAGGTCGTCGCGCTCATGACTCCTCGATGACAACATTGTCTGACCAATCAGTGGCCAGCAGTTGGTCTGTTGGTCTCATCTTTAGTGTCAACTCAGCTCGCTTGGAACCAGAGTGGAGTAGGTACTGAAACTAGCTTGTTTTAGGAGGTACCAGGCTAGTAGAGTAGTAGTAGAGTAGGGCCAAGGCGTGCTGGTGGAAAAGGGCCATAAGAGAGTGTGAAGTGGGAGGACAGAGATTGTTTTTTCTCACTGCAGCCAAATACCAAAACTTTCCCTAATAATTAAGAGCCTCAGACAGGATGCTGTGTTGTGGCAACAATATTGAATGTGCATCAGCAGATTATGGAGGAAATAGATTGGTAGGTGTAGGCAGACGTAGCCTGCGGCCTGAACACAGTTTGTGCAAAATAACAGGATTAACTTTCAATTATTGGAGTTCATTCCTGCTCAAACCGTGTCTGAGCGGTGCAGCTTTTTCTCTTTGACCTGTGACTCATGCTGCACGATAACAACTGCCATGAAAGTTATAAAAGTCTTCATTTGTTTTCCTGTCAGAAAGTGAATATTTGACCACATTATTGCATTTTTTTTGACTAATTAGACTGCCAAATTTCAGACAGAAAATTAATTGCCAAAATTATATATTCAAAATTTGGAAAAATATGTTGATTTATTTCACCAAAATGTCTTAATTGACAAAGTAGCACCTGCAATAAATGGATCACCCTGTTCAGGTTGAGGCTGAGCCCACTGCAGAGATTTTCTAATTAGGCAAAAAGATGTTTCACAGCTTCAAAGTCATCAAATGCCATTTTATTTTATTGGACAAATCTAAACACCATTTTGCCCACAGCTTTTTAACTTTTTGGAGTCATATTGAGTAGGTCATCTGTGACTTGAAGGCATTTTTATTGACAAAAGAGTGATCTTCCAAACACACTTATCCCCATAGAGATTCATGATATGGTTTTAGAGATATAAGTGTAAGAGATACAATTGGGCATGCCTGTGATTCCATGAAGGTAACTGACAGCAATATGTGCTTCTGTTCTAATGTTAACTGCTCCACCTATGCTGTCATTTAATTTAATTTAAAACATCTCGTCTGGACCAATGCGCATGCTGAGTGACATCTTCAGCATCTGATTTCTGAGATATACTGTACATGTAATGTTGAGAAAAAAAGGGACTTTTGTGCTGTCTTAATGCCTTGGCTCCTTTTTAAAACTCTTAGCCCATGAACCCATTCAACAACTCGTAAAACAACTAACTAATCAGCTAATTAACTGTCTTTGTAAAAAGAGCTTTCAGAGCATCATTTTTCTGGACTTTCGGAATCATTTAATATAGGGTGTCATTTCTGTCTAGTAGATTTACAAAAATTATTGAGGATGTGGAAGGGATATTTGTATCTCACTGGGATCCTCCCTGGTAAAATGGAAATCAATTAAAATTGAGTTATGTTGTGATTGATCCCTGCTGATCATGTGATCAGGTCGAACATGAATAACCATTCAAACAAGTCAACTGAACAGATTTAAGAAAGGATCGATTTCATTTTTAAAGTCGTACTAAAGGATAAGTTTGGTTTCTACAGCTTTCACATTGTTTATAGAATGAAGTAGAACAATATACTCACCCAGAAGGCTTTCCTGATCCAAACAGTGCTTCAGGAGATATTTAGATCCAAAATCGAGCGGCGGACATCTGTATAATGGTAGCACACGGGGCATGTATAGCGCCGCTCCTAAAACTGCATTAATCATCCAAAAACTCATTAGTTTCACCAATATTTCATCATGGTCCGTTCACGCTACTCCTCCAAGACAGTCCAGGGTCGCTCCACCCATGTTTTTGTGAATGCTGACCTCTGAACTGAAGACTGCTCTCTGGCTGTTCTTCTCTTTGCCTCCGCGTCCTCCTTTCGATGAGCTCCTCATCTGTAAACTCTGGCTCAAAACTGAAAGGACACCCATCATATTCAAAGTTCTCGTCCACAACATCTTCATCCGATAGATATTCGTCCATTTTGCACAAAAATGGAAGAAGAAAGTTGTTGAGTAGCCGCTGGTCGCCGCTGAAACAATGAGCCATACTGCGCATGCACGCAGCACCCGGAAACAAACTTTTCAGTTCAGAGGTCAGCACAATCACGAAGACATGGGTGGAGCGACACTGGACTGTCGTGGAGGTGTAGCCCGAGCGGACCATGATGAAATATTGGTGAAACTAATGAGTTTTTGGAGGATTAATGCAGTTTTAGGAGTGGCGCTATACATGCCCCGTGTGCTACCATTATACGGATGTCCGCCGCTTGATTTTGGATCTAAATATCTCCCGAAGCACTGTTTGGATCAGGAAAGCCTTCTGGGTGAGTATATTGTTCTGCTTCATTCTATAAACAATGTGAAAGCTGTAGAAACCGAACTTATCCTTTAATGTTATCATCAATTTCTGTGATATCTCTGTTTCCTGTTCAACAGCCAATCAGTGATCAGCCGATTGATTTCATAGTTTTTATGAGAAAAGAAGAAAAAATACAGATTGATTTTTCTTTATTAGTTTTGCTTTCCCCTATCTGGGTAGTGAGGGCTGGAGCCTATCCCAGCTGACACCGGCCAAGAGGCAGAGTACACCCTAACCCGCTGCGAGACAATCGTTGGGCCACATAGAAAGACACACAACCATTCATGCTTACTCTTACATCTAAGGACAATTTTGGAGTCACCAGTCAACCTAATGAGCATGTTTTTGGTCAGTGGGAGAAGCTGGAGTGCCTTTAGAGAACCTACACGTGCATGAGAAGAACATGCACAGAAAAGCCCTGACAGACACAGGTTTGAACTGGCAGCCTTCTTGCTGTGAGGCACTTGCACTACCTGCTGTGACACCGTGTAGCCCTGACAGTTATGACTTACTCGTTACTTAGTGTTTAAAGTCAGGCTTATTGATGGTGTATTACTTACTTATAACCATGCATGAATTTTTGCTTTTGTCAAAATGCAGTCATGTTGAAAATTCATCAGAATTTGCATAAACTGTACCAAGTAGAATCTCAGTGATGGATATGAGTCGTCTGAAAATGGCTTTTCTTTAAATTACATTTCCATAAATTCTGTTATATATGCAGCACAGCACTGACATCAGGGCTTAAATGAATATTGTGATGCATAAGCTGAAAACTGTAATTTACTGTAAATCACCCTTTAGCCTTATCTCTGCCCTCGTTACCACTCAGTGTGCAGACGCTCTCACAGTCTGCATGAAGGTGATAATGAAAATATGATTCATATTAACAGAATAATTGTTATTTGAATGATTCATCTCCATTGTTGTTAATGTAATAGATTTGACGTGATGGGAATAAGTTCCTCGGAGGTGTGATGATTTCCCCACAGTCTTGCTCGTACCTTAATAAACGGATGTGTGATGCAACTTCTTGAGTGTGTGTTTTCATACCTGCCTGCCAGCGTATAAATCCTTGCAGCACAGCAGCTCTGTGTCGTCGTGCCAGCACAGATGGCAGCAGAGCTTTAGGACAGCTCCAGCCAGCCAGATAGACCTGCATTTTCTGTACTTGCAGATACATTAACTGATACTTTGGATCTGATGCTTAGACTGAAAGTTGACAAAACCTCATCATGCAAAAACATGTTAACAGAATCTTTATAATTGTGCTGCGTCCTTTTGTGATGTCACTAATTTGATGAGGCAGGTTTACAAATACATCCGTCTGAACTCAGGCATTTGTATGTCCTTTGTCTTGGGTCAAAAGTGAAGTACCTAATGGACAAAAAGGTGGTTGGATTTAAACAAAGCAGGATGAATGTCAGTCATCCTTGTGGACAGCGGTCTATATGAAGTTCTGATGAGGGCCTTAATGACATGACATAGCATGTTGGCATTATTTTAAGTCTGTAGCCCTGATGAAATGAAAATATTGTAGTGTCTCAAATTCATTCCATCAAGATACTGTATGAGCTGATAGAAGAAATAATCCCTTAAAAAGTAAGCAAAAAACCAAACCCTAAGGATGTCCAAAATGTGAATCCCAATTTGTTGGCTTTTTCCAAAAAACGGAAAAAAGGTATATTCCACTTTATATTCCAAAAAAGGAAAAAAAAAAAAAAAATCAAAATAATGATCTTCATCCCCAAAGTAGGGAAAAAGTTATATTCCAATTTTAAGTTCCCTTCATCCAGCATTCATTGTAGAATTACAAGTAAGAATAGGTAACTGTAAACTTGAAGATTTATTAAAAATAGGCAAATGACCATATATATAAATATGAATCATTCAAAAGAGAGTCAACGATTACAACATTGATCATAAAGTCAAATATATAAGTTATTATTGGATGTAGCATTGTTTATAACAGGAAAAGCACTGACCAGACCAACTGATTTAACCAAACCACTCGTGTAAGACCATCAGTCTTCATTATTATGATACCACACTGTTTATCTTTATGAGTGCCCCAGAAATTTCTATACACTTGCCCGAATAAAGTATTTTGGAGGCTGAACCTTTTATAAACATACCTAGAAGGCAACTAATCAATCACTCTGTCAACTACGGTCACTATGGGCCAATCAGATGATGTAGTAGCAGGGTGCTTCTGCCATATGGAAAAGTTAATAATTATAGCATAAATAATTAATTTCAACAGCAGTCTCCTCCCAAAGCATGTCAGGAAATTATTGGTGTGAGATTTTTTTTTTTTTCAGGAAGAAAAGAGGACAAGTGCCAAGCAGGAGGTTGAACAGTGAGTTTATCTCCGGTAGAACATTTTTGTCATTATAGCGGCAAATGAGAGTTGCACAGTGGTGCAGCAGATAGTTCTCGTGCCTCACAGCAAGAAAGCTGCCAGATCGATCTCCGTGTCCATCAGGGCATTTCTGGGGAGTTAGCATGTTCTTTTGTATATGTGTGGGTTCACTTTGGGCACTCCATCTGTCTCCCAAAGACAAAAAATATGATCATTAGAGAAATTGCTGACTCCAGAATGTCCTTTAGTTATGAGTGTTAGCATGAATGGTTCTCTGTCTCTGTATGTTGCCCTGTAGTTGTCTGGCAGCTTGTTCAGGGTGTACCCTGTCTCATGCCCAGTGTCAGCTTGGTAAGGGTCCAGCCCTCTGGGATCCTAAAAGGGATAAGAGGTATAGATAATGGATGGATGGATGCACAGCAGCGACTGAGGCAGAGAGAGTGAGTATAAAGTTTGCACAATCACGATACACAGGCAGAAAGGCAAGGAGCTGGTCATCACTTCACAATTAAACACCCTTTGGTTTTTGTTATTCAAAAAAGGGAAATTAAGGGGTGCTGGTTTGGCGGAGTGGTTAGCAACCAGGCACCCCATGTACTTGCTTCTGCCGGTCCAGGTTCGAATTCCGCCTACGACCAGTTTGCAGAGTGTCTTCCCCTACTCTCTCATCTCCTTTCACAAGCCTATCCACTGTCTCTCCTATCAATAAAGGCACAAAATGCCCCAAAAAAATACATTAAAAAAAGGGAAATTAAATTAATTATTTTTCTCCACAGCCCAACTATCCTATCTAAATGATCCATGGACCATTACCAGTTTTTGCCCTGTGCTTGGGGACATTTGGATTAAGGTGTAAATTAAGTCCTGTTTCTTTAGATGGTTTGAAACAGAGTTTTTAAAATGAGAATCTTTTAACAGATTTATCCAGTAGATCAATATTGAACACAGTCCATATTGAGAATATGCTTTGACAGCTTATTTTTGAAATCCCCTCTTGTGTTTCAGCATTCTGGGGATGCACATCTTTGGCTGTAAGTTCAGTCTGAAGACAGAGGCTGGAGACACAGTGCCTGACAGGAAGAACTTCGACTCCCTGCTTTGGGCCATCGTCACCGTCTTTCAGGTACAAAACAAACCTCCAAACACTTTAATGCTACAACCTCAATCAATCAATCAATCTTTATTTGTATAGCGCCAATTCATAACAAATGTTAAATCAAGACACTTTACAATAGAGCATAAAGCTCTTCATTTTATAGACACACATATGTGCATAGATACATATATACATAAAAAGATACACATATACATATATATACATCCAACATGAATCCATAAAGCCAGTCATGAATCCCTCCATCATGGCTCAAGAAAAAAACTTCTGTTAAGCAGCAGGAAATCTTGAATGTGGATCCCAGTCTCATGATGAATAGTAAATCCACACAATGCTGTGTTGGGTGTGTGGGTGAAGGAAGGGAGGTAAGAGGAGACAAGTGGACTAAAGTAAGAACTAAAGTTAGCGACAGATCCATGAACCATAGACCTGTCGTCTGATTTATTAGAGGTTAGCCTCTTGAGATGCTACATCTGGTTTTCAGGTGGGTACTCATGTCTGAATGGTTGTGCTGGTCATTTAATAGAGTATAATTAATGATATTCTTACTGAAAATAAGAATTTATGGTAGTGATGAACTAATGAGTGCCGAGACCACAAGTGCATCCCAACCATATTTGTCTCTGTTAAGTATAAATGTATTAAAGGCCTCTTGAGATGTGACATCCCATTTTCAGAGGGACCTCATGTTTATATGGTGATAAGAATAGACACTATAGATGTATCACCATGGATATGGAGATCATGCTAATATCTACATTAACAGCTATAATGATAATGGGAATTGAATGTAGCTAATGAAATGGCCAAATATGTGTCATGTCTGTAATTGTAGTAATTAAGGATTTGTGACTCCACAGCAGCATGGTAAATGGTAAATGGACTTGAGCTTATATAGCGCTTTTCTGGTCGTTGACTACTCAAAGCTGCTTTACACCGCAGGTCACACCTACCCATTCATACCCATTCACACCCATTTGCTCTCACATTCACCCACTGATGGTTTAGAGTATCTATGTTAGTTATCCATCAGTATCTCTAACACATTCACGCCCTTTCATGTCCATTTACACACCACTGATGCAGCAGGTTAAGTGTCTTGCCCAAGGACACATCGCCATGTGTCGCCCGGAGCTGGGCTTGAACCTGCAACCTCCCGATCACTGACCAAGCGCACTATCCAACTGCGCCACCGACGCCCCAAGCAGTCTACACCAAGGATCCCAAGCCACCTACAACCTGAAGTGTGCTGTTTAACATCTTCTTTGTTTGTGTCTACTCTTTCATGTTTTCTGTAGATTTTGACTCAGGAGGACTGGAACATGGTGCTCTACAACGGCATGGCGTCCACCTCTCCATTTGCAGCTCTCTACTTCGTTGCTCTTATGACTTTTGGGAACTATGTGCTCTTCAACTTACTGGTGGCCATCTTGGTCGAGGGTTTCCAGGCTGAGGTAAGACAAAGGGGATTGTGCACAAAAGGACAGATTAAGTTCCTGAAATTTATTGGATTGTTTTTGCCCAAAAGATTTCATCAGACATTTGTATATGAAGGAATGTTAAGAGATTTTTGAAGAGTCAGCCTCATATGCTCTTTAATTATTGAAATAAATCCATACATTTTTATGAGCTATCAGATACCTTTGTCTGCTCTACGATTCTCTTTGAACTGTTTCTGCAAGACTCTTGTAATGAGGATGATTTATGCATTAAAAATGGCTTCATATTGAACTTCAGTGATGCTGAGCTATGACCTGCACTGGGGCTACAACTGAACTTCAGTTATCAGTGTTTTAAAGTAAAGAGTAAAAAAATAACACGATGAGAATTAATATAGTCCATAAATGTTTGACATTTTTATTCTTCTTCTTCCTTTATCTTCTCTGTTTCCTTTCTCTTCTTCTCTTTTCACTCATTTATTCCCTCCTCCCTCCCTCTGTTCTTGTGCAGGGTGATGCAAATCGCTCGTACTCTGACGACGACAGGTCTTCCTGTAATTTTGAGGAGAATGATAAGCCTAAAGACCCTTTGAATCTCTCAGGTATTTAACGCTTCAAGGGCTTTACAGCATATTATGTTAATTACAGATTGATTTTCTGTTCCGCTCTAGACTCAAATGATAATTTTACTTGTAAATGTACTGTAGGCTTTTGCTTGAGGACTCCATCTTTATTTACTATTTACAGTATGGCATCTTCATTTTTCTTTTCTGGTCACATTGTGTGTAGGCAAACAGGGAAACCCAGGTGTCCCTTTTCCCTTGCGAGGTTTTTAGCTTCTCTTTGGGGATTTGGGGGTAGGGGATTTCAAATCACTTAGCAGTCTTGTATTACATTACAGAAAACTCTTAGGCAACATGAAAGTCAGAATATGTTTAATCTGTTTCATACATAGTTCAAGCATCAGCAAGTCAAGAGTGGATTTTTTTCTGAATATTCCAAAAGTTATGGACAGATTTTGGTGTAATATATTTAGGTTAAAGTTGGTCATGGCTCCAGAAAGAAGTGATTCGATTTAGTGGTGATCCAAATCCAGATATGGATCCAGTATTATATTAAAGGTGCTATGAGGAGAATCTATTTGCGGCGACATAAAGACTCTCTACCCATGAGCACACGCAGCGACTGTTGTAATGCTGCGTTCCAGTAACCTCGGAACTAGGAGTGACATCATCTCCGACTTATCGGCGTTCCAGTTGAAGTCGGAAAAAAGCATACCGATCTACCAGGCTATTGTTAGCTGTTGTTAGCACGCCCTGCGATGCTGTTCACAAATATAACATGAAGAATGTGATTATCACTATGGCAGCATCTTTGTAAATATAAGTCTAACAATACTATGTACACAGCTGATCTAGAGCGACACACCCCAGTCAGAAGTGCAAATAAATTAATTATTACAGGAGCTAAATAACTGCTAAATAACTTCCATTGTCAACTCGGGGGTGGCGAGGTTTCACCGAGTTCTCAGTAGGAAATTCCGACTTCGGGGAACGTTCCAGTTGTAGTTTCCTACTCGGAACCCAGAAACTCCTACTTCTGACTACAACTGGAACGCACCAAAAGACCCAAGCCAAAGCGTGTGTTTGTTGTGATACTAATAAATGCAGCTCGGACCTTCCTCAGAACTCTGCATTGCTTTACAACTTCTTTTTTTAACAACTTACAGGATGCAAAGTGACGAGGTAATGTATCTCTTTCTAGTTACGTAGCGGTAGTTTTTGATGTGTGACAACAAGCAATTTTTGGAAAACTTAGTATCGTAGTTTTGTAGCCGGCTATATATGGCTACTTACAGCCCGGTGCATGTGTCTGATTAATATAAATTTGCACTAGGTTTAATTGTCTTGTTCCCCGAAGTTGAGTATCCAGGCCAGTCCAGCTCTGTCCAACCCGACCAGAAGGCTAAGGAATAGCATTTATAGATAACCTATTTAGATGCTATAAAACTCATCTTAAAGTGTGTATTTCCATCAGGCATATATCTAAAAGTGAGACTTTTCTGTAATTACTTAGAAACTCCTCACAGTCCCTTTAAAGGATTTGTTTACAGTGCAGGATTAGATAGTGTCAAAAATACTGTACCTTAGTAGTTGTGCTCTTGGAGAACTTTTAGTTTTAACTGTACTTGTATCCTGACACATCCAACTCACTGTATCACTTTCTATATTAAAATACTGCAAGGCAAGGCAGGCTTAAAAGAGAAGAGTGCAGATAAGATCCTTTCAGTCATATGCACAGTTAAATAAAGCTGTTTTGAGCCTACACTTAAACATTGTCAGAGTAAAGGCCCGTTAGAGCTCACTGTGCCTACGTGAGGCCAGTGCAGCTATCTGTTCAATGTCCTTTGTTTACATCTCTGTTGTAGAGCATCATGTTACAAAGACAGTTGTCATTTAGAGTTAAACCACTAGTGGGAATTAGATTCTTTACAATTAAGATCAGGGTTCCCACTCATCCTGGAAAAGCTGGAAAAGCTGGAGAATGATCGAACAATTTTCCAGTCATGGAAAACATATGGAAAATGAGGAAAAAAGTAAAATGTCCTGAAAAAGCTTGAATTGTCTTGGATATTTATTTAGCTTCCTTCCTCCTTGTTAGTGAAGAAAAGTCAAACATAGGAAATGAAGTAAAAGTGTAGAACAAAATGTAAAAGCTCAAAACAATGTTGACAAAAGATATTTTAAAAATCGCAAATAAAAATTTAAGTTACTCAAACAGTAAATCAACAAAATATGCTCATAAAAAAGCAGAGTAAATAAAGATAAAACAATAAGTATAAACTATACAGTTAAAAAAGTAATACGCTACATAAAAGCCAGACTTTAAAGATAGCCAGCAGACATAAATGAATTTAATTTTAAGTTCATTATGATTCTGTCAAGCTACCTAGAGATATTGGACATAAACCTTATATCTTGTTTTTTCAAAGTCTAGATTAACCTGATGATTGCCCACACCACACCAATATTGTAACGGGGGGGAAATGTCCTGGAAACATCCTGGAAAAGTCCTGGAAAATTATTTCTAGAAAAGAGTGGGAACCCTGAAGATAGAGCATTAAAATAAACTTTAAGACTTGTAATGACAGAGAAAAAATACTCAAACTGGTTCACATATCTCTCCTTAACCATGTAGCTGGAAGAAGAACATGAGGCCCTCTCTCTTTTTTTGCCTAAGAGCAAATATATAAATAGAGAGAGACGAAAAATGAGGAGATGTAAAACTCTTTGAGGCATCTCTATTCAATTTGTGGCCTCACATTTGAGTCAAAGTCTCCTCAACTCGCCCAACACCTTGGTTCCTAGTTAAGGGTCTGTGTCCTGAGGCTTGCCAGAGATCTCAGGAGGAGGGAAAGGCTCTTTAGGATCGTTAAAATCAGGATTATGTTCATCAACTTAAATAACAATAACACATGACATTCTTTCTACAACGTGCTTTGCTAATAGTAAGTGTGAAGACCAGTTCTTTTTAAATTTAATGCAATTAAATCAATTAAAATCAATGTCAGTTTTGGACAGCAGTATATCTCAGCTTTTTATATATAGACCCTGGAGGGGTCTCAGCTCCTCTCACGTGGATCTTAGTCGTTTCACAACCATTGATGTAAGGTCATGAGACAAGCAGATCTTGTAATAAGGTGTAATATCAGGTCTTCTGTCACAAATCATGGATTGAATACTAATTTGATTCCATTTTACAACACAGCAAACTGATATGTTATTGATTTGAAATTCACATATATGTTGCCCTGGCTGCCTTGTTAAAATCTGCTTGATATGAAACATACTGTGGCTTTTAATGGCGTTGAACCTTAGTTCAGGGGGTCAGGGGTCCTTTCAAGGGCTTTTTTTTTGGCCATCGAACCCCATTTTGATGCTTTTGTTTTCATTCTGCACACATAAGTACTCCATTTTTTAACTTTCTTATGCATACCTCATTTTTAAAGCAACAATATATATATTTTTTACCTGAAGTCACAGTCAAATAGTAGAGAAACCGTTATAGGAGGGACAGTGCTCAGGTCAGCAAGCTTTTCATTTGGCAGTGGTCCCTGTTTCTTTTGCAAGAGGGGACAGCTTGTGGCATTAGTTCACACACCAGTAAACAAACCATGTCGCCTGTCTTGAATAAATTGGAGAATAAAATGCCAAAATTGGCAGACACAAATGGGCAATGACCGAGCAAGAGGCCAGACAAAAAATGGATTGATGTCATTCTCCTCAATTGAATGTGCTTGGTGCAGTCACCTGCCATGGCTTTATGGTAAAGCCTCCTGTGATCAGAGCTGCATCTACTGTCTTTTTCTACACCCTCTGAATCTGCTAGGCTGAATCTGGCCTCAAGGGACAGTCTTTATAGTCACTTAAATCCACTATCTTATTCTCTGGGTCACATCCTAAAGCTCATGACCATGGGTGAGAGTTGGCTTAAGGATCTACCGATAAATCTAAAGCTTTACCTTTTGGAGCGGCTCCCGCTTCACAACAATGATCCTGCACAATGTCCCGAAACTGCTGACACTACAGTGACCCGTCTATCTATCTCTCGCTTCAATTTACCCTCTGCGGTGAACTTGAAGAGTTCATTCAATAAAAATTCCTTTATACTGTCCAATCAAAAGTCCTTTTTCCCCTAACAGATAAGTGTAAGCACTATTGCCATTCATTCTGATTGGACAAAAGAAGAAAATAAATCTATCTGTAGGTCACAGCGTTCTCCAGCAATACAGGACTCCAGAAAAATACCTCCTGATGTGTTCTGCCTCAAGCCTCAGAAAATGTTGCCTCACTTCCACAACAAACCTTGCTGAGCATCTTAATTCAGAATGTAAGCAGCTCAAACTTCAATAATGCATGCCTCATGCCTCCTCTCCTCCCTCTCTAACCCCTCCTCTCCCTGCAGGAAACTAAAGTGAACTCAAACGCCAAGCAGCCCCAAGCATCATGCAGCACAGAGTAGCATTTAGCAGCACTTTATGCAGACCTTTTTGTGATGTCTGATCACAACTCTCCCGAGCCCAAATGTGCCTCTTAAATGGCGGCTTACCTGAAAGGAAGCTCACATTAAGAATCTTAATGGCACCTTGAGACAGATTCAGCTAAAAGATGTGAGAGAGTGGAGAAAGCAGGTGCAGACACCCCTTTATTTTACCACTATGAGCTCCTGTCTGGATCCCGTAGAGTGATTTTACATGAATCTTATCAGGGGCTGTGTTATAATTGTGGTTAAGAAGAGGTTTTTTGGGGTGCTTAACCTTTAGTTTATGAAAGTAGGTAATGAAAGAGTCCTTGATTATAATGAGAATAGCTGTAGTCTCTCTTGCAGACACCCTGAATCCTCTTTTTAACCACACTGTAATTACAAAACTTGAGTTGTAATTGTCTGTGCTCTCCATGGGATGTTCTGAAACAACCTGGCCTGGGCAAAAGTTTGTCAGCTTGGGAGCAGACAATCAAGGTGGCAATGATTGATAGATTGATGGATTTTTCAAGAGTCCACAAAGGGTTAATTTTGTCCTTGATTGATTCTCTGCTCATCCGTCCTGCTTCAGCTTGCCTTTATCATTTACATGTTCCCTCTCTTTAACACAGACCCAAAGATCTGTACTCTAACCCCAAATGGCCACCTGGACTTGCCCGCTCTGCCAGCGAGTCTGTTCCAGGGAGAGAGGTTAACTTACCCTCTGGGCTCCAGGAAGAACAGCGTTATTTCTCTTGGAAGGGCCAATCTGGAGCAGCGGGCTTTGGTAAGCAGGGAGAATGTGTTCAATTAAACGGCTCATTAAATACAACAGAAGTCGGGAGATGTTTTTATAAACTATATGTAAGGAGCAGCATATTATGGTGCTGTACTCATCATTTGTAGAGGCTGTTATAAGAGCTGTGTTCACTGAATCAGCTCTTTGTATTGCAGGTTATTCAGTATCTGTGTCTCAGAATGTTAATAATTGTTATTATATTAACACCTTAATTAAGTGCTTTCAAATGTAAAGAGTTTGATTAAAAACATCATTAAGTAAAAAACTAACAATGAGGTAAAGAATCATAAAAATGTCTATAAATGTGAGTATTAAAATGGAAAGACAACTGTGCTCCATGCAAAAATGCTGTGTCATTCAGTAGGGGCCCCTAATCTTAAAAAATCTATTCCAAGGAAGTTTAAACGTGTAATCACACCGAATGCGGCTTTGGCAACCTCTGCGACCACTTTCCATGCAGAGTCATTGTACAGCCATGACAAAGTGCAGCCAGATCTAATGTGATGGCCGACGCATTCTGGGCGACTTAGTCATGTCTTTGGAGATGTGGAGGTGGCACCCTGTGGCTGCAGATGTGATCTCTGGGGTTGCCTTGGACGCGGTGCAGGTCCGACAATGTGGAGCCTTGAGAGCCAATCAGCTCTGTGTTGGTGCATGATGACACCTGTAACAGACTGTTTTTATTCCTGTTCACAGGGTGACAATCCATGTTTGTGCGGGAAACATTAGTTAGTGAAGACATTAGTTCCGCCTAGACGAACCACAGAAAACTCAAAGAAGATGCTGCTGCAGTGTTTTGTAGTTGGTAGGTGGGTGAAAAGGATATCATTGGAGTAATGTCAGCTAATACATCCTATTTTATAATACCATATGACTGCGGGTTGAAAACCAAGCGGGCGTGATGGCACTGAGCAACAGCAAAAAAATGTGCTAAGGACAGGCACCAGGACTTGGGTTTCCGACACAATCTTGGTCCCAAAGTCGCATTCGGTGTGAACTCACCGTAAGAGATCTAACAGTAGATCATCAGCTACAGATTCTTGACCCCTGCTGTGATTTAAGAACAATCTGCTCCGAGTAAATCTTACTCCATTTATGGATTTGCTGTTTTCACTTACAGTAGGAGCAGTTTATAGGAGTAGTATATATAAGCAGTCACCAGCCAGTAGCCATATATTTTATATTAATTTTCATTTATTTATTATTATTATTATTTTTATTATGATTATTATTATTAGTAGTAGTAGTAGTATATAATACTATTTTTTTTTAATTCTTGGTATCTTTTGTACTTTTTTACCAGTGTACTACTGTGCCTGGAAATCCTGATTTCCCTGCAGGAGTCTTCCTGAGGGTTAAAAAAGTTCTATCTAATCTTATTTAATCTAATCTAGTGTTTCTGAGGTATGAATAAAACACCTGAAGCACCTGCATGTCTTTTGAAGAATACTCAGTGATATTGGACACCTCTTCTCTCTTTTTCAGTATCCAGGCCGAGCTTATCACAACTGGGGCCGCCCGCTGCCTCCCCAGCCTCAGGCTCTGTGGGCCCGTCGATCCAGCTGGAACAGCCTCGGGGGCTGCCGGCCCTGCTCCTCCTCCTCTCCCACAGCTAGTCCCATCTTCACCCCGTCCTCTTCCAGGCCCTTTTATGGCTACGGCCTGGGGGCCCTCGGCGGGGTGGTTGGAGGAAGCCTGCGTATCCGCGGTCCCCGTGCCTCTTCCTCCCCTCACCGCCACCACCGACACGATGACCCCGACGAGGAGGAGTCCCTGCTGTCCCCTCCTGCTGTGGCTCCTCGCACCCTTCACCTTCCTCATCCTGTGCTTCCAGGACCTTTTGTGCCCAGGAGGGACCGCAGAGCTTTATCCTTAGAGCTGCCGCACATGCTGCAGGTCCCACCCCCACCGCACCACCCGCCGCCCCCCATGGCGCTCCATGCTCCCCACAGGAAGAAGAGCTTCTCTGGAGGGGTGGTGATCAGCGGAGGTGGTGGGCTGGACAGTCTGGGGGTCTATCAGGACTGTAACGGGAAGACTCCTCTGTCTTCACTGCTCCAGCCTCCGAACAGAAACCCAACAGAGCAGACTGGAGGCTCGAACCCCCAAAGCCAGCTCATCACTGACGTCTTCCCCCAAGTGAACACCCGCAGCAAGAACCAGGAGGACCTGGATGATGACATTGACTATGTGAGTTACTGTGCGTGGGAGGGGGGGAATTAAACTGTAATAGCATTAGGAAAGCCTGGTGAGTAAGAGCAGCCAGCTCATGCTATCAGAGCACTTTTCACTTATACAGTCTAATTCAACAGCAGCAGATAAGCATCCATTAGGCTCCATGTGAAGAGAACAAAGAATCAGAGTGTAGCCTTCTGATTCTTTTTAACTAAACCATTGGCTTTTGTATAAAAGTACAAGCTTTTACTCAGGCAGTGATAATAATCCACTCTCCTGTGTGGGATTTTCAAATATGATCTGGAAGCCGCACTCGCGATCACCTGGGCCTCATGGGAGCTCCATTGTTTTCTCTGTAAACAAGTCTGTGTACCAGAGAAACAAGGTTAATTAGAAAGGACTATTTAGACTGGGAGGGAGGGAGAGAGCCGTGCAGATGGTAATGTTGGAAGATGCTCCGAGCTGTTGCTGTAGAGGTAAATAATTCATATAGGGGATATAAACATGCGCTCTCTGTTTGAAATTCTGCACCTCTTTCTGTTTTGACTGCATGATTGAAATGTGGATGAGCTTTTTATGTGTGTGAGGATGGTTATGTGTGTGGATACTTTTATTTGATTCATTTTTCTTGATCAAATTCTTTATTTAGAAGGTAATTTGGAATATTTTGTTTATGAATTATTAGGCCTGTCAAAATAATCAATAAATCAATTAACCGCACGATAAATAAAAACGTCCTCGGTAAGTTTGCCGTCCTCGATAAATTGACATGCATGCGTGTTTGTTTTCCTCCTCTCTTTCTACCAAAGAGGCTAAATGAGAAGATGGCTCACTCCGTCCATCTTTCTCAACGCCTGGGCGCATTGGTTCGATAGCGGAATGAGTGGGGTTAGGGTTAGTGATCCGTCTGTTATTAATTCAATCTTTGAGGGGGAGGCGGGGTCGCCCGTGCATGCTCACAGACAGTGTTGTTCGCTTCATTGCAAAAGGAATGCAACCCTTCAGTTGAACAATCAGCAGTTCAGGAAACGTTACAAGCGTTTCACAGACAGTATGGATTGGCAGGGAGAAAGTACATGTCACACACATGTGTGAGTTTTTTTTTCTTTACAGAGACAGGGTCTATTTTTTGTTGTTTTTGATTATTATTATGATTTTTTTACATGCAGTTTTTTTCCCAAGATAGAGTCCATTTCATTTTCATTGTTTTTTTTCCTTTTTTTGTTTGTTTAATTTATTATATTGCTAATTCATTGCTGTTCATTGCTTTTGATATGAAATATCACTTTATTATGACATATAATTACATTAATGAAAAAATGATGTTTCAAAATAACATTGAAAATAATATCATATATCGGCAATAATTTTTGGGACAATTATCATTCATTCATTCGTTTTATATAACCGGCTATCCCTTTCCGTTCGGGTTGCGGGGGGCTGGAGCCTATCCCAACTATCATCGGTCGAGAGGCGGGGTTCACCCTGAACCGGTCGCCAGTTGATCGCAGGGCCACATAGAGAGACAGACAACCATTCACGCTCACACTCATACCTAAGGGCAATTTAGAGTCATCAATTAACCTAATGAGCATGTTTTTGGTCTGTGGGAGGAAGCCGGACTGCCCGGAGAGTACCCACGCATGCACGGGAAGAACATGCAAACTTCACACAGAAAGATTCCCAACCCGGGAATAGAACCGGGAACCTTCTTGCTGTGAGGCAGGTGCTCTACCAGCTGCGCTACTGTGCCATCATCCAGCAAAATTTGTTATCATGACAGGCCTATGAAGTATGGAAGAGAACCATAGTAAGTGTTCTTTTCTTCACAGGCAGTAGTCATTCCCAAATTAACAGTTTTTCCCTTTTAAAAACTATTCTGCACCTTTTTCTCATAAACATTATATTTTATACATGGTTAAAAGTGTTTCTCTCAGCAAGCAGAGAGATGATCAAGTATGATTCTGAGCTGCTGACTCTTTGTCTTGTGCATAGAAGTACTCATCACAGGTAGGAGACATGTAAGGGGCTGATCAGAGACGTATCACTCAAGGCGTAGACGCACCAAAAAATACTCTCAGGAGGAAAAAAATCCATGGAGGATCAGTGTCTACATGTATGAATGATGGAAAATGGACTTGGACAAAGAAAATGCTTGAACACACACTTTGCTTTGAGTATATTGTCACTTTGTGGTTTGAGTGAAGGACTCTTTCTTTCCCCCAGCATTCTCAGTCAGAACTATTCATAATGATGCCACAAAAACCTACACCTGGCTCACTGAGGGCATTGGTAACCACCAGCACCTGTGTTTTCACCTGTCTGCTTTGTCTGAAAGTGCCATTAACGCGTCGTGACTCTGCGTTTCTGCTTTAAATTTGAAATCTTTCCAACTTTTGTGCACACTGACAGAAATGCTGGAACACAGTCAAGTCAAAGAAGCCTGGTAAAGCATGCTGTTACAGAGGAAAACAACTGTTTTCATATCAAAACGTCTTCGTGATTGGCTCTTAGACCATACAAAAAGGCAAACAAACTCAAAACCCTGTAATATGAGCTGCATCGTGGACACGGAGGGTGAATCCCAATTGTACCCCTTAGCACTTGTCTTACCCCTTAGTTTTGCACAATCACGTCCAGTAAAGTGATGTCCCAGTGCTCCGTGGGCTAAGGGGAGGAGCTAAGACCAAGGGCTACACAACCCTTTCAAACAAAGACAGGCCAGCACCTCACTTGATACCAAGGGGTTAGAGAATTTCCCATAATACACCATGCCGAAGTAAGCGCTAAACTCCAAGTAATTATTTAATCATCAAGCAAATATTAATCATGTTTTTAGTTGTTGCATTTCAAAGTTTCTTGTTAAAAGAAGCTGAGTTTCACAGGCGTGGCTACGGTTATTGAAGCATCTGCTTACGTCACAGCCAGCAAGCGGCTCTGGGTGATGACGTAGCGGAAATCGAGTAGCATCTCATTTCTCAGCAGCGTGTTTTCACCCCTCAAAAAAGAGGGCTAAGGGCAAGGGGTAAGACGAAGGGGTAAGATGAAGGGGACGGGCTAAGGGGTAGAATTGAGATTCACCCATAGACAGTTGAGATTTAAAAATCTCTCAAGTGTTTGCAAGGTTTTACCTTACTGCTAATAGCCTTAACAGTTCATGACTTATTCGCTGTGATTCAAACATTTAGAAGGATTTAAAAACACACAGTAATTAATGCTACTTGATTATCTTTATGGAATACTCTGCTGGGATCACAAATTAAGCCAAACAGTTGAATAACTTGAGTCACATAAAGAAAAATAGGAAGATGTGTTTTTTTTCTAAATCACTTTCAACCTGTAGTTATTTTAATGCAGCCCAAAGACATTATGCATGATGCTTGAACTGGCAAGATTTATTTATTGTAATCTATTTAATTAACCAATTAATTCTTGCGACCATGTATTTAAAAAAAGTGGGACAAGGTTAAGAAAAGACTGAAAAAGTGGAGGACTGCTCAGAAAACATCTGGTTATCAGTTATGGTGGACAATACCAGACCTTCAAGGAACTTCATACCCATATTTGGCTGTGCTCAGTTCATAATAATAATGTTTCACACTTCTTCCCTTTTAATAGACTGTTTGCACAGTGTAAGAGTCAGTGAATGGCAAAAGTCTGTCTATGGTTCTCTTACCAGCTGATTTTAGGGTGTTCATTAATCAAGCTTTAAATTGCCCCGTGTTCTTATCTAATGATATTTGTGTGTTTGTTGCAGAGCTTGTGCTTCCGTGTCCAGAAGATGTTAGAGGCCTACAGACCGGACTGGTGCGAGACCAGAGAGGACTGGTCTGTGTTCCTCTTTTCACCAGAGAACAAGTAAGCTACCTTTTTACCACTGCTGGTTCAAAACCTCGTCATCATCTTCTTTTTTTCAATAAGACAGTGCTCTAGGTCACCTTCCTTCTTCGTGAGTGGGTATTGTAAATTAACTGACCAATTTAAAGTTCAGAAAAGTCATATGTGATCAGATTAATACAATATTTATGAAATCAGTAAGGGAGCTTTTTTGTCATTTCCTGAAATGTAGCACTTTTCTTGATAAGAGGTTCAACAGCTTTTTCCCTCTTTTGTGAGTGTTTCATTCAGAACATTCAGTAAAGGAGGAACTGTCCTTTCCCAACAGTGTCAAAACATTCTGAGACTCTGCTAACAGTATGAAGAAATGGTCACAAGAGGTGGGAACAGGTAGATGTCTTTTTAATTTACGGACATCTGGACAAGACAGAGATCCATACCTTACCGAAGACACAGCAGTAAAGAGCAGAGCATGAAGACACACAAAAGCCAAATTAAATCATTAATAGATGTAAAATCTAAACACTATCAAAGCTTTGGGTTACAACCAAATTTTCATTTCTTCATGATCCAGCTGCTTCTTTTAGATATCCAATAAAATATATCTCTGTTTTTGTGAAATTAGTTTGCATGGATTTAGGTAATTTTTAAATCTAGATCTCAACCCTCACTGCCCCGTTGTTTTTGCAACAATAACACCGAGAACAACTTTAAAACTTCAATATCAATTAAAATCAGTCTGCTTATTGTACACATTTGCTTTTAGAAAAATAAATGAGAACATATACAGTAAATGATCAACTGAAGTTAATTGACTGGTGTTATTTAATTAATGTTAGATGTCTATGATCTGAAAAAAGATAATTTGCTTTAAAACATCCACTTTATTCTGACTCTGTGAGGTATATCCAAGAAAACAAATAAATAAATTAACATCTTGTTGTTATTGGATTACTTTTAATTTGAGATAATTTCTTTTACTTTGTTCGAAGTTCGCTAAAAGTAAAGTCTTAATTAAAGAAATGGCATTACACAAGGGAAAAGTGATTAGACACTGGTGGTGACCCGGATCTGGCGAATAACTCAACATTTGAAATTAAATTTTGAGGAAATTTTCAGAGATTGTGCTCATGGTACAAGATAAAAGGGACTATAATATGGTGGTGGTATCTGGATAAGGATCCTGGATTTTGTATAAGAATTTGTGTTTTTGCAGGATAGGAAGTTTTCCACAATCTCAAGGATAACTTTGCTAACCATTTCAGAAATGTTTGGTGTAGATTTTTGCTCAGGGATCACCCCTAGTTTAGTTGATTTTTGTCTTGGGACTGGTGTAAGGGGAAGGATTCTCCAAAATTTTGCCATACAAAATCACCTAAAGTGGTGTTTAGGCAAAGATGGTGCTGCTTTTGATGCCATTAACAGTATTCCAATTGGTTCAAGAGTCTCAGAACTTGTTTCACATTCATGCCACAGTTTCCTCGTTTTTTTTTTGATATTTCACATGTGCAGGATAGGGCAGTTTACCACATTTTAAGGATAACTTTGCTAACAATTTCAGAAATGTTTAGATTTTTGCTCAGGGATCACCCCTAGTTTAGTTGATTTTGGTCCTGGGAGTGGTGTAAGGGGAAGGATTTTCCAAAATTATGCCTTACAAAAACACCTGAAGTGGTGTTCTGGCAAAGATGGTGCTGCTTTTGGTGCCATAAATAGTATTCCAGTTGGTTCAAGAGTCTGAGAACTCATTTCACATTCATGCCTCAGTTTCTTCTTGGTTTTTATGGTATTTTATGTGCAGGATAGGGCAGTTTTCCACATTCTTGAGGATAACTTTACTAACGATTTAAGAAATGTTTTGTGTAGATTTTTGCTCAGGGATCACCCCTACTTTTGTTGATTTTTGTCCTGGGAGTGGTGTAAGGGGAAGGATTCTCCAAAATTTTCAAGAGTCTGAGAACTGGTTTTACTTTCATGCCTCAATTTCTTCTTGGTCCTCATGGTATTTCACATGTGCTGCTTTGTTATGCTGCGTTCACACCGCAAGCAACCCAGCTACCAAAATGGCGTCGCCCACTGATGTAGCGTCGCACGTCCATAAATACCTCATTTTGGTCAACGATGCCATTGGCTGTCGCTCGGTGACGTCACATCCGCTCGAGTTTCACCGCGATCATATCATATGTCACATAATAGGATGTATAAGCGGACATTATTCCAGCTGTATCCTTTTCATTCACTTGTCAACCACAAAGCACTGCTGCTGATGCCCTGCAGCATCATCATCTGTCAGTTTACCGCGGTCTGTCTAGACAGAACTCATCCGCCCTGTAGTCCGGATGAATAACTGTCTGTCTAGGGTACCGTCACATGTACACACACTGCTGATTGGCTGATGCTGCACAGCCACACATGACATCGCCTGAATAGATCAACATTTTTTTTAACTTTGACATCGCGCGACGAGTGAAGTGACCGTTTTGTACGTGGCTGTCGCATCGCGGGAGGGTTAGCCCCGTCCCATCGCGGCTGTACATTGACTTTGAATGGAGAGTGATCGCCCAGGTAGTACAAGTAGCGTTCGGTGTGAACGCACCTTTAGAGTTATAAATTAAATAGCTTACAATGACACCTGAAAGCTCTATATACAACGTCAGTGCTGCCCCATCAACTGAGAATAATATTTGACCCTCCAGCCCTGAATGTGATGTCACAGGATGAATGTTTGAATATTGTGTGTTTATGAAACTCATAATTTATTTGTTCAAGCTTTTCATTGTAATTGTTGAGAGGAAGTAAAAGAATATATCCTTTTTTTCAATAAGAGGCAATAAACTGTCCCTACGTCTGCTCTAAATAAACACAACAACAACCACCCCCTCCCAACCACTCTCACTTCAGCCTGTTTCTTTTCATCTGTTCCAATAAACACTGCAGCAAAGATATTTAATTGCTTTTTGGCAGAACACTGTGTCACAAGTTTTGAAATGCATGCTCAGTGTTTATACGTCCCATCTCCTTCGGTCTCACTTCATCCTCTCTGTGTCCAACACTCTGTGAAGCTGTGTGCACAGGAGTGTTGTGCTTCAGGGAGTGTGTCGGTGTAATTTGTGTTGAATCAGTAGTGTTGTAAACAGGGTGACTGAGGACATTGACTCACTACGATGTGAGGGAGCTCTGTGAGAATGCGTGGCTGACAGAGTGAATGGTGGGGGAAGGGGCGGGTAAAATAAGTGTTTGGTCTTACTCAGCCACTCAAACTCTTTTGTTGCTTGATAAAGCTAGACACATACAGTTCAGTCCTGATGATGGATATGGGTCCAGGTTTGACGTTAACAGCCTGTTTGCAGTCTTCTTTGGTCCATTATTGAAAAATCCAATGAGTAGCAAAAAGGCCAGTAAATAGGGATGGAAATCAAAAATCAATCCCAGTCGAGAATTGTTAACAGCTCCATCAAAAGGAATCGATACCATGAGTCTTTTTGCCAATCAATTCCCTTATCAACAGGGTTTAGAAACGTCAGAATTGTGGCTTAAGTTTTTACAAAAGGCTCCTACTGCACAACCTTAAGTGAGTAGAAACACCAACTACTTGCAGAAGCAGTTATCTATGCTGTGATATGTGTTTGATATTGTTACCACTGAAAATCTACAGGCCGACATTTGCCCACTCAAAAAATCTGCAGGAATCAAAAGGGAACTGTAAAAGAATTTTATAGATTAGCAGGATTGTTAATAGCATTGTAATCAATACAATCTTATCAATTTCCATCACTAATAGCAGATCAGTGCAGTCAGGTGCTCCACTGTGTTTGTGGTGTGATGAAAAATGTTGGCGTCTCTCTTAGCATTTTTGTTTTCCCACCTTGGCTTACTCCCTGACCCCCAGCATGAAACCAGGTCCTTTTCATAACCTTGCCCCCACCCTATATCCAGGCAGACTTCTTTAACTTTAAAGTCCTTTTGTCTCCTAAATTGTGGCGTTTGTGTATCCAATCTGTTGCATCCCTTTGTCTCCTAAGGTACTTAAACCCTGACCTGTCTTGAGTCAGGGTCCCTCTTCATTCGAACCACTTGTGTGTTGACTGACCTTTTCTTTGCAAAGAAAATAAAACCATGTTGGCCGGCAAGAAGTCTCTATTTCATTCTTCACCAGAAACAGGGAAAAACTTTCACAACAGTAGTTAACCGATTTCTTATTATTTTGCCATATATTGTGTCAAAAGCTCTTAAAGGGTATGTTGACAATAACTAAATGTTCAAGAAAGCATCTAGTTTCATGGAAAACTCCTGATGGTGCTGTTTTCTCACTCTATCTGAGATGCTCTATTAGAGCTCCTGCCACCTAGACACCCAGTCTGCTCTGATTAGTTTACAAGTCAGCTCTGTCATTTCTAGTGCAAAGGGCTTGCTACTGTAAGTGCTAATAGGCTAATATTGACTGCAAAACAATGTTATGACATCACACTGGTTGGTCTATTTGGGTGGCAGGGAAACAAGGCATATAAAGCTTTTAAAGCATGATTTAACCTTTTAGGGAGACGCCACATTCACATTGTATGCCAACAGCAGCAAAACATGGACATTGTCACCATATTGGAAGGGTCAAAACTTCCCCGTCAGCCAGGGACAAGGGAACCGTCGAGTTTCTGAATGAAAAGCAAGAATCTTAGCATGAAACTGATTTTGATGAAATGGTTTATAATGCAACTTTTTAAACTCAAATCAAAGACAACTGCGAAGACAAATACAAAAAGAAAATAAATTGATCTGGGATTAAAATTGAAAAACTGAAAGTCGGGGCATGCAGGTTTGATATCTTTGCCTTTGTACACTGGTAGATATCGAGTAATAATTTCATGAAACAGTAACTGTATATGTAAATATGTATGTATGTACACTATTTACATGAAGTTATGGAGGTGCTCTCTCGTGCATAGGAGACACTAAAGACCATATAGACGGGGTGCTGGTTTGGCGGAGTGGTTAGCAACCATGCACGTCCCATGTACATATGTCTGGGTTCGATTCCAGCCTGTGAACAGCTTGCAGAATGTCTCACCTACTCTCTTGCCCCCTTTCACAAGCTTATCCACTTCTCTCTCCTATCAATAAATGACCCCCCCCCCCCCCAAAACAAACAAACAAACAAAAAAAAAACACATTAGTCTGCCGGAAATTTCTTGGACCCACTAATGATGTATCCCAGGAACTTGTATGATTGAAATGTCACCTACTGGCCTCATGGATGAAATTCAACTTGGTTGCTAAAAGTTGCATGTTGGGCAATTTGCATAATTAGCGTACTTAGCTAATTAGCTAATTATCAGGTAAACAAAGGAAGAAAATCATGAGTTGACACAGAGTTCCTAGAGTAAGTTTATTTTTTGTGGTTGTATTCTACAAATTGTGTATAAAGAATAGAAAACATTTCTAGCCTCCTTTTCTTGCCCTTATTAGCATAACAATAGACCTTAATCACGTGTCTTCATATTCTCTTCTGGTTTAACCTATAGCAGGGTATTCCCAAGCACAACTCTATTGAGCTCATATAGACCTGCAGGATCTCCAGATAAAAAACTGTTCAATTCAGAAAGATATAGTGAAGATTACTGCTATTACAACTAGGCAAAAGGTTGTCTTGCTAATGTTATCTGTGTTTCAACAGTCACTACTGTGAAAATTTCTATATTAGGTGGGAACGGGAGCTAACCAACGCTAACCTAATTTACATAAAATATATAAATTTTCCAATCGAGGAAAGTTTGCATGACAACACCATGGCAATAATTTCTGGACACCACAAACATGGACTTAGACTCTTAGATCATTTTTCTAAGTTAACTAGAAGCAAATTCTATCCATTTCCACTTTTTGGTGAGTAATTAGCTCATTATGCTAATTACTCAAATTGTCTACCATGCAACTTTTAGCAACCAGCTTAATATCCTCTGCTGACCCTACGGATGGCATTTTAAAAATAAAAGTTTATAGGAAACAACATTGCTGGGTTTATCTCGGGGTTTCCAGTAGACTATATAGACAAACAAAAAGCACGATTTGACCTCTATAAGACCCTTTTTTGCAGTTTTTTTTCTCTCTGCACCTAACTTGAAGTCCTCTTGCCCTCCCTCTAGGGAAGCTCTCTCCCACTTTAAAAACAAACTGTTCTGGGTGGCACATATAAGATCAGTTTTGATCACATCAAAGCTGAAGGAGCCTCCTTGACTCCCCAGACCCCCTGGTGCTCCCCTAGAGACCCGGACCCCAAGTTGAGAACTAAGGCTTTAAAAGTTGCCTGGCACCTCCAGCTGGGAGGGGACTCCAGGGTAGATCCAGGACATACTGAAGGGATTAACCAAAGTTTTTTAACCTGAGAAAACCTTGAAATCCCTCAGGAGGAGATGGAAAGACATCACTTGGGAGAGGGACCTTGGAGGGACTTGCTAAGCCTGCTCCAACCAGCCCTATATAGGCTGAAGAAATGGATGGATGGATGGATGATAAAGACTACAAGTGTAACACAGATTGTGGCAGTTTATAATACCAATGTCAGTGTACCTCAAACATTTAACTGGAGGGTGTTTTGCATGGCTCGGAGAAGCCGATGCTTCCTCACACAGAAATGGTTCCAGATCTCATCTTCAGTCTTGGATCAGTTATCAACAGATTCCCAAAGCTCATGATCAGTGATGAAGCTTGAAAAGGTGTATCTGTATCTGTATTTTTGACTCACTTGTCTCTCCTTCTTTCTCCTGATTCAGATTCAGACAGATGTGCCAGTCGATCATCGCTCATAAGCTGTTTGACTATGTGGTGTTGGCCTTCATCTTCTCCAACTGCATCACCGTTGCTCTGGAGAGGCCCAAGATACTCCAGGGAAGCTTGGTAAATCAACCTAAAGTCTTCCTACGTTAAACTAGTGGCAACTTTTGTTTTTATGGGAAGAGTTACACACAAGATGAGGGGAATACTTCTTTGCATCTGACTAATATTTGTGTCCTCTCTCTTTTTGGCTCTCCATCTCCCTCCCTCTTATGTTGTGCCCAATCAGGAAAGAGTGTTTCTCACCATCTCCAACTACATCTTTACTGCAATCTTTGTGGGCGAGATGACACTCAAGGTAACATTTTACGACCTGTCTCTCTCTGTGTAACTACCAATGAGTGCCTAAGAGTGGAAACCTCTGCATGGAGACATCTCTTCTGTCTGAGTCGCCCTACCTCACCCTGCCTGTCTCTTTCTCTAAATTGACTTTGCCTCGGTGCACCAAAAGCCTCCCCTTCTTTCATGCCAACTCCCATGTTTCCTTGTAGAACAGAGCAATTAAGCAGTGTCATTAATTAGTGGCTATTCTTTCATATGGATGTGGTCTGTCTCCTTCACTCCCCCACACTCTCCTTCCCCCCGTCCTCTCTGATGTCTTCCTGTTTCTTTTTTAAGTTTGTGTCTCCTCTTCCTCCGTCTCCAGACTCTCAGCCCTTCCACGTCTTTATTTTCTCGCCACTGTCTGTGTTTCCTCAGCCAAAGGCCTCAGCACAAGTGGGCCATCAATTATGCACTCCCACGATCAATTATTAACCAATCCCGGCCCGTCAAAGAGCCGCAGACTTGTCAGCCCCCTGGCCGAGGCAAACACGTCCCCCCCTCGTGTTTCTGTCTGTCTTCGCCCTGTGGATCTCTCTAATGTGTGTTTGCTTGTGTAGCATTAATCTCTCTGTAAGACTCCGCAGTGTAGCACAATTACAAGATGCAAACACACAAAAAGAACAGCAGGGTGGGGTTCAGGAGCTGGTCTGCATGTCTGAGTGTTATTTTATGAAGCATTCATGAAGAGACACTCCAAAAATATGTTGAAATGTTTGTATTTTTATGAAGTAGCAATGTTGCACCCTTCCTTATCATGCAGTCTAAATTATACATCTACATAATCAGACTGGTTTGGATGGAACTGCTCTAAAGTTTTGTTTACTTTTCAGTACAGCAGTCAGTTTACATTTTGGCATTTAGTCCTCAGATGTTTCCAGGGCACTGATCTTTCAAACGTCCTGATGTATTTGCACTCGAGCCCCTCGGCCCCTCTGAAGCTTTACTCAATGCTCAGCAAACAGCTTCAAATGTCAGTTGCAAATTTTTACCCGAGCAGGCCTCTTGCCTCTGCCAATGCTGAAATCCAACTGTGTGCAGATGTATTATAATTCCTGCAGAACATCGATCCCTCAGCGCTGGAGACAGACAGGAATGTAGTGCCATCATGAGCCAAACTGTTTTGTAGTTAAGTGTTTACAAGCAAACATGAAGTCATTGGGACATCATTCTGGCACTATTGGATGTTGGAGTAAATAAACTGTGAGCTCTTTGTAATGATGAGTGTGTAGCTTATGTGTGCACAGAGAAGAACTTTTTTCTTTCACTGGTCTTCTTTGTAAATAAATCATTCTTATGCCACATCTTTTTAGTTTCACAATCTTTTCTTTTCCTCTTGACCGCAGCACATTTGTCATTTCCTGACATTTGACATTAAACTCTACATCGCAGCTCAAAAACAAGCCATCTAAATGTCTTGTGGTTGTATTTAAGCTGTCAAACTTCTAGTGTTTTTACTGGAGACCAGGGATGGGATACTGCAGTGTCGCGGTCCATATATACTCACGCTGTTGGTCACACGGACATTTGCTGGTCACGGTGACATCACGTCGCTGTACAGTTTCACAGCACAATCATATCATATATCTATAAAAGGATGTATGTGAGTGGATATTCTGTATCCTTTTCATTCACTTCATCAATCCACAAACACTGCATGATATGCAGCTGATGATACATATCATTATCTGTGAACTTCACGTCCAGGTGAAACTAATGTCCTCACTGACTAATGTTTCCCACACGGACATAGATTGCTAGCTGAAATATTTGATGCTTTTCCTCCACTTTTCACGTCCCAGAGACAGAATGAGGGGGAATGAGTTGACTTCCTCTTTCCTTGTCTCCAGAGCTTGTAACAGAGGCACGATATTGGAGAGAGGAAGGACTCAGTGGGAGATAGGAATGCCGCGAGTGATTGTCTACATCTTGCAAGTCCGACTGCACCATGAGTAGGGCTATTGTTTTAGTGCATTGAAAAAGCACCTATAAATGGCTGTAAACCTCTTACGACTTCATGAAATCAGGCATTTTTTTTTGCTTTTTAGGTAACCCATACAGTCTGAATGTTGGTCATACTGATTATGACAGATATTTTTTTTAGCTTTTTTACTTAGTATATAACATAGTATCTGAAAACGTGCAGCACTCCAGCTGTGGAAAATGGATTTATTCGGCCTTCTTGGTAACTAAAGTTGCTTAACCCTGCATTAGACATTAACAAGTACACACTGCACTCACTGTGAATGCGGCCTCAACATGTTGACACCATATTGGAAGGGTCAAAAACACCTCTTAAGCCAGTATAATCAGATGGGGAAAGTGGAATATGGAACATTCCAGTGTATTGCCTACTCAGTTATTACCTGATATTTGTTCAAACAAACTTTCACATGCTAAAAAGGACATTAGCCACAAGCATAGCTTCTGGCTATGACCTCTTCCTGCAAAGTCTCTTAAATGTTTTGCACATTACACTGTATGTTCTCTTCATCCTTACATCCATCCATCCATCCAACTATTGTTTGTACAGCTTATCTATTCTATGGGCCGAAACTTAGCCCAGTTTTTGTAGAGCATCGACAACACCAGCATTCACATTCACGCATCTGCAGGCAGTTTAGAGTAGCTAGTTAACTAAATTAGCATGTGTTCTAAAAGAAACTAGAGCAGGGGTGGGCAACGTTAACTACCTACTGAGGGCCACATAAAACACATTTTCCCAGCCTGAGGGCCACATTGTTACAAATTTCCAGAAACTCCTGATAATGAAAAAGAATGTTGGATAAACAACAAATGAGAATATAAATTTGTCATAAACTTAAAATACCAATATTCTTATATTACAACATGAATACAAGTTGTTATGCATAATCAAATGAACTTGATACAGAATTCAAGCTAATTTAGCAAATATACATGGGATTAAAGCCAATGAAGGTATTTTCAAATCAATAAAATGATGTGTTTTTCAAATTTTTCAAGCTCAAAATTTTTGCTGCTGCCATTTTTTAAATTTAAATTGAGTAATACTTGATATAATGTTAAAGGCTTCATGAAAGAGATTTAGGCACACAAAGTAAGGTTGTAAATAACTTACATAAGATTATATAGAATTATTTCTATTGGATATCCGAGTTTTCTTCATTTTTACAGCTGATGTTTCTTGGGAAAGAATGGCGGGCCACATTTAGTGATGTGGAGGGCTGCATATGGACCCCAGACCGCCACTTTCCCACCCCTGAACTACAGGAAACAGCTGTGAAAGAGAAGAACATGCAATGCATATGCATAAAGGTCCCATCCATCAATGAAGAAAGCAGACCCACTGCTATTTATCTAGTTGACTCTACTGTAGTCTTTATCATTACTGATGAATGTCATGAGCTTGGATAATAAAATGTTTCATAAAAATAATTTTAGTTGTAATATTAGAGCTTTAAATCCAGAACACCAAATGTTTCTCTGTCTCTGTGTTTTGACTATGTGGTGATTTTGACCTTTCCAACATGGTGCAGATATGGACGCACTACCCAACAAGCGGATGCAACCTCCATCCATGTCTATGATTCTTACTGTGTCCCCTTTTCCTTCACATCTCCAGGTGGTCTCCATGGGTCTGTACATGGGTGAGCAGGCCTACCTCCGGAGCAGCTGGAACATCCTGGACGGCTTCCTGGTTTTTGTGTCTTTGGTTGATATCGTGGTGTCCATGGCGGGCGGGGCGAAGATCCTGGGTGTGCTGAGAGTCCTGAGGCTGCTCAGAACTCTGCGGCCCCTCAGGTACGGCCAAAGCTGTGTATACTTTAATTAAAGTTTTATGTCTTTGATGATTTTATGTAGCTGCTAATTAGCAGGCTCTGTATGGCAGCTCTGCGCCCTTTGTCTTTATTAATGCAGAACAGTCATGAATGGTGCCTGAGCAGAGGATGGCAGCTCTTACAATGACAAAAGGAATGATAAAAAGCAGCTTATCTGCATCAACACTTTTATTAATGATGAAAAGATTCTTCTAATAATCCCAATGGATAATACCTTCTAATGTGGTACACAAAGACTGGCCCAATAGCTGTATAATGAACAACCAATAGTTAGCTGTTAGTTAACTGGTGTGTAGGGAGTAACTCCTTGTTAAGTTTAACAGGTATGTAATGATTATTTGATCATAGTGTTGACAAATGCAAAAGACTCACACGTAAAACACTCCTGACTGTGTGGACCCCTCTTAAAATCCTGGTACTCTGCATTTGTGTGTACTGGGGATGGGACGATACACTTAAACTCACGATACGCTGCACCTTGATATGCCCTGATATGATATCAAAAAAGTAAAAAAGTATATATATTACTGTGTAATTACAACTTATTTGTTTTTGTTTGAGTTACACACAGGAAAAAGGCAAGGCCTAACAGACCAAACACAAACAATAACACTCCCTCCAACCCTAGAGGGGTTAGACAGAGTGTATGCTAGCAAGCGGTAGGCTTGTTTTCGCCATCTTCGTCTTTTTTAATGAGAAAGCCAAAATACTGCCAGACAGATGACTTGTATCCAGGCGGAGCGTCCTTAATTTCAACCTCATTCGACTCCATCATTTGGCTTTTTGGAGACAAGGTAGTTGGTGCTAATGTTTGTTGTCGTCACTTCTGGTCACATGGGCTATTACGTCTTTATTTCGCGATCCATTTTGGTCAAAGTCAATGCGTTTCGTCACGTATCGCGATATATTGTCAAACAATATTTCATCCCATCCCTAGTGTGTACTGTCCATCCATTTTCTGACAAGGGAAGCAAGAGGCAGGAGCCAATCACAGCTGATACTGGGAAAGAGGACTTGTCGCCTGCCAATCACAGGGCTGGCTTCCACTTCAGTTTGGCTCAGTGTGGTTTGTAATTACATTGATTCTGCTGTCAAACAAGGACAAAAGAAGCCCACGTAACTGATCCATGCTGCCCCACATTTTGGCACCCTTCTGAAGGGTTGAGCCAAAAATAAAGCTGCTGAATTTTTGCACATTGTGAGTGGCTAACCTTTAAGAATTTTCAACCTACTATGGATAAATATGATTATAACAAATTTATGGTCATTAACAAGGCTTTCATAGGGGTGCAAGATGAACTGAAGTTGTAAAGTGTTTTGAGATAACATTTGGTATTTGATTGACTGATTGATCCTGTAGGACAGCAGCCAAGTGTTTTTAGCTAAACAAAGATGAGCCAAGCATGAAGGAAAAACAACTTCATAATAACAACTATAACTTAGAAACAATAATAATATCAATATTATATATAGTAAAATCAAGAACATGAGAGCCAAGGTACAAGAATCAGGCAGTGTAACATGAGACCAGGGGAACAAAGATAAAAGTAGATCGAGAATATGAGACTTAAAAGCTAAAAAGGTCTTAAAGAGCCTTTTGACACTTACAACTAATGTCATGTTTCATTTTAGCACCACTTCAGGACCCTCACCATAAGAAACACTGACTAAAATGATGTACAGATATCAGTGAAGATATTAAAAAACTACATCTATAGTTAAAAAAGAATCAGTGAAGAGTTATGTGCTATAAAACCACTGGTTAACCTGTTGATTAGGGCTGGGATTAGGGCTTTTCTCCCGATTCGATTTTTTAAGATTTTTTTAGGTGTCGATTCAATTTAAATTGCGATTCTATGATATTGCTGATTTTTGCTATCATTAGTTAGCTTTTTAACACCAACAAAAAAGATGAACAATGATTACGCCTACAGACTTTATCAGGAAAAATGCACATCACGCGAGTCCGTTTTTAGGATTTATTCAGCAATATATTTTAAACAGCTGTTTATACTCTCTCTTCAAAATCTAGAAAGTGGCTTATTAACAGACTAAAATAAAGCATTTAAATTTGGAAAAAAAAAAGATTTTTCAACAAAAAAAATCGATTTAAAAATCGTCAGACATAAGATATACATAGATGATCAGTCTTACTTTGGGCTGAAAAAAGTTTTTTCATTATTAAACCACAAACTTTCGCTCCAGCCGTCCTTGTCTTGTAAATACTCTCGTGTCTCTGTGTTGAATTTTATTTTGTAACATGTTTTCTCAGTTCTGAGTTGCTAAAGAAGTTCTTTTCAAATTCTCGAGGCGCCTCCGAGGGTCGGCCACCATTCCAGTTAAAGGTCTGTTGTGCTGAAACTTTGTGATGCGGTTTAATTATTTACAAAAGTTTTCAGCACAAAGGGAGATAGTGCGAGAGCTTTTCTTTCTTTTCATTGGTCTTGAATTTACATCTTGATTCAACAGCCATTACACATTCAGGTTTTTAGACTTTCCAACACTTCCTGGTAAATTAGCAGTTAGTTCACTGAGTCTGATACAGTTTTTGTACCTTTATTGAAAGCACTGGCTCTACTTTAAGATGGAGAAGTTGTACATTGAAGGTCATTTTTAATGTCTCATTTCTGTGTACCCTCCTGTACAGAGTGATCAGCAGAGCTCCAGGTCTGAAGCTGGTGGTGGAGACCCTCATCACATCCCTCAAACCAATCGGGAACATCGTCCTTATATGCTGTGCGTTCTTCATCATCTTTGGCATTCTTGGTGTGCAGGTAAGAAGAGAGGCAACTGGTCTGTTTTTAAGTTATTTGGTTTCTTTTTCACTTAAGTAAAAAACAATAGTTTGTGAAACTTGGCACAGGAGAAGCAGCATTCAAGATTTCAGGCCCACACTCTGCCACAATGATTATGTTGATTCTTAAGTCTTCTAGTGGAGGCTCCAGCGCTGTCTGAACCTCACTTTCTCATTAACCTGTCGGTTTTTCTCAGAATATTATACCACTTATATTGAGCTCAAAATAGGGATGTAACAATATGAAAATTTTGTATCACGGTTATTGTGACCAAAATTATCACGGGTATCATTATTAACCGGGTATTGTTGCAATGAGCTCAAAATGTTCAAAAAGTACTATAACACAGAATTGAAATCATTTAACCCCTTTAATATTAGAATTATAACTGTTCTTTTTGTTTTTTTGCCTATAAATGTGTCAAGAAATGCCCTTTTAGTACATTTTTACCCTTCTTTCATGGGAAATAAAAGTAAACAAGCCCAGCAAGTATTTGTCATTATTATGAAGTAAATGCTTAAACTGTGTGTAATTACAAGAAAAGAAAAAACAGATATGAACTTTAAACAGGATTCTCTTCAGAAACAATTGTAAATGAACATGTTCAAAGTTTTAAGACGGCCAAAAATAAATGTAACCTATTTTACATACACTCACATATTTTTGTTTGCCTACAGTATTAGTGTCCATGTTACAGCTCGTTATATCAGAACATGTCCAGGTCTTTTTATTTATATATTTATTTTTTGTTTCACTAACAATAGTCCCTGAAGCAGTTACACCCTTTCATGACTCTCCTCTGGTCTCCCCTCTTCCTGACAGATCTCCCTGACATCTCCTCCTTTAATATTTCCAAATAACGATCGATTAAATTCATAAAACACATAAAAAACACATAAAACTGTAACAAATTACAGCAAATATGCGGCAAAAGAACGGCAAGAACTCACTCCAGAATGATCCTCATGCTGTTATTTACAAGATTTACACATTATTTTGACAGAAAATACTGATAAACCACCTGTTATTCTCAGGTATGGCTCACTGAATCTTCTCTCTCTCTCTCTACCTCTACAGCTCAGTCAATTCATTTACTCGAGGAGTCACGGCAGTTTTAACCGTGCACGTCTTTTTTGTTTGCCGCAGCTTCATGTTCAATCAGTTTCCCCTCGGCATCCTTGTAAAATCAATAATTTAACCAGACTTCAGAGTCCGTTTTGAGAGGAAAAGTCTCTGTAGTGTCTCTAACTTTCGCTCTCAGAGGCCAAACAATGCAAACTGCGCATGTGCGCCTCGCATGAGGCTGCTTAATCGAGGACAGATACATAGTTCAGGCTTTTCCAGTCAAAGAGCAGCATCGCTGTGAGTGATTGACGCAGTGTGGTGATCAAACACGGTATAACAGTAATTTTTATAGGACATGGTAATGATTACTGTGGGAGATTTTACTGAGGTTTACCATTTTACCGGTAACCGTTACATCCCTAGCTCAAAACATAAGCAACGTTCTCCCTGTTTTCAGTTTGTAGAGTAGCTGATCCAGCCCTGTGTGTAAATTTGCAAAAGGCAGAATTAAAGCTTATTCGGTGTCAAGGTTTGAATGATTGACGAGTTAATTCAGTGATTGATTGATGAAATATTATAACCTTACATATGAAGTGTCCAGAACTTTAATTTAGTGAAATATTCTTTCCCTCCTTTCCACCCTGAATAACTTTGAAGCCCTCATGCACCTGTAGATCCTTCTTAAGTAAACCTACATTCTGGTCTTTCTTTGCCCGACTGCGTTTCCAACTGTTTTAAACTTTGAGCAGCTCATTACTTCACTCAGGATTACACTTTCATGTCGCAGACATCTTTCTCTCTTCTTTAATAAGTTTCCAGGGAGAATTTAAAGCTCAGGATTTCTGTCTTCTTCCTGTAACAGCTGTTTAAAGGGAAGTTCTTCTACTGCTTTGGCCCTGATGTCAAAAACATCACCAACAAGTCCGACTGTCTGCAGGCCAACTACAAGTGGGTCCACCACAAGTACAACTTTGACAACCTGGGACAGGTAAGCATCAGATCACCTGGATTGGCTGGTTTATAGATAAACATAAATCAGAGCTGAATCAAAACTCACTTTTTTCCAAACATCATGTCTTTCTGTCCTCCAGGCTCTGATGTCTCTGTTTGTGCTGGCCTCAAAAGACGGCTGGGTCAACATCATGTATCACGGTCTGGACGCTGTGGGTGTGGACCAGCAGGTGATGTCACACTCATGTGCAGGAAAAACAATGTACCAGACAAAATGCAGGCATATTTTACAACTATCTGGCAACTCTGATTTCCAAAAAGGCCCAGGGATGTGATTTAATTTGCTAAGGACCAAACTTGTAAAAGTTGAAGACAGACATACTACATGTGATCAAATCAAAAGAATGAACTCAGGATTTATGATGTTAACATGTAAACTATCAGGCATGTATACAAACACAAAATCTGACTTAAATGTAATAACATGAAATGAAAAGCAGTTAACGGTTCAGTCTGTCAGGTCGAAACTTCATCTTCAAAATTGTTATTTTCAGGAAAAGGAAAAAACGTATGACTAAATGAATAACATAGTATGGTCATGGTAATAATTTATTCTTCATACTTTTAATGGTTTCAAATTCCTAAAACCAGTTGGAGGAGATGTGGGCTCTGGAAGCTAAATACTGACACTCTCTTTCTTAATGTATTGAATTCTTGTTTTTTGTGTTTGATGACTGCATGTGTTTGTGTAAAACTGTCGAATATGCTGCTGTCTTGGCCAGGACACTCTTGTGAAAGAGATTTTTAATGTCAATGAGGTTTTCCTGGTTAAATAAAGGTTAAATAAAATAAAAATAAAAACATTCTGGGAGTACCTGGTGATAAAATAGGGTTCGCACGTGTCTTTGAAAAGCTTGAAAATGATTTCTGGCTTAAGGCTCACAAGACAAGTAAGAAGTCTGTATAAACCTGTACCTGCCTCTGCAATTTAACAGTTTATTTTTAGGAATTATTGATTGTCAAGCACAGACAGATATTTGTTTGGCAGCCAGTACTTTTACATTTGTTGAACTCTGAACTAAGTGAGTTCAGTGTATAAAGCCTCTGTGGTGGATTTTGTGGAAGTGATCAACCATGGACCCGATGACACTGTATAAGCTTAGCAGGTCTTCTGTTTGAAGTATGCATGTGTTTGTATGTGTACATGTATATTTACGTGCAAATGAATTTTAATTTTAATTTTTGCACTTTATCTCCTCCCTGATGTTCTTCTGTTTGCACTCTAAATATCTCCAATTGTGTTCTATAGTCCTGTATTCCTCGAAAATGTATTGAAAATATTTAGAATAAAACATAAACTGCATATAAATTAACATACAAAAGATTAAAACCAAACATTGAGGAAGATAGCACACTTCCAAAAAAATGTAAACACTGAGTTCTAAACACAAAAACATTTGCATGAAGACAAATGGCTGCATATGAGAAGCTGTTCCAGAAAAAAAATCATTCAAAAATGGTGATAGTTTTTATTCCAACAGCGAAGAAATACTAGTTTTTGAAGTTCATTTGACTTCTTTTTTTCCAACTGCATTTAGAAAAGCTCCATTAAAGACTGTTAATGTAAAGCATTGCACCAAATCACATCTACTTATTTCTTGTAAAGAATAAAACATACTGTAGTTATGAAATATCATCATAGTGTCAAAATGGTGTAATATTCCATCCACAGTGATCAACAACAAAAGTAAGGCAGATGGGGGCACATCTTTGCTCTTTGACTCACATAAGAGCATTTTGTTTATTAGGCCCAAAGCTGGAGCCAGCACAAAGGTGTGAGTGTGACACCCTGATGTAAAGTAAACAAATAGAAAGGGCTGTTAACAAACAAACAAGTCGTGTAGCAGACATACGTATTTTCTTTTCATTTTTATTCCAGCTTGATCAAAAGCTTTCAAATTTTGCATTTCAAAGAGCTCGGCAGTTTCTCCCCTGAAACAAAAAGGTGGTCTTTTGTACATTTTTTTGCGGCAGCAGCATTTTGTTTGGATTCCAGTTATGACTGCAAAAGCTTGAGTCAGATCATGGGCCCTGTTGTAAGTCTGGCAGGAAGAACCATGATGTGCAAGCAAGAGTGAATGAGAGCTGACTGTGACTGGTTTAATCTATGTTACAAACCCAGCTATGTACCATGAATAGGGGTGAGTATTGGCAAGAACTTCACAATACGATACGTATCCCAATACTTGGGTTACGATACAATATATCACGATATATCACAATATCACAGTATTGTTATATATTTGGTTATTTTACAAGAAAAACTAGAGATGGTGTATATGTAAGTCACACAATATTACTAAAAACTACAAGTTTTCCATTTTGTTTTTCAAATATGTCTATTGTAGTGTTACATACATAAAGTGGTGGACAAAGTACTCAATGCCAGTACTCAAGTCAAAGTATAGATACTCATGTTCAAATACTACTCCAATACAAGTGAAAGTTGCTCAGTCAAATTTTTACTTAAGTTAAAGTACTAGAGTACCTGCTTTTGAAAATACTCAAGTATTAAAAGTACATTTTCCCGTTGACCTTACAGAACGTAATGACTGAAACAATCTTATGATTATAGATCATGTAGAATAAAGAGTTTGAAAATGTGCTACAAAGCCCATGGAAATGCATACTGAAACACTAATGAATCAATAAAAGGACAACCATTGACATTTTCTTTTTTTGTTATTTATCCAGGAATCATACAGACTTTTATTTCTTATTTTGTAGTATGAACTGTAACAAAAGGCTTGATCAGGTGAGATTACTCAAACAGAGAACAGAAGGCAGCAATAGTGATTAAAACTAAACAATTTGTTATTAATCAATGGGTTTAATATTCAACTTTAAACATAAGAATATACTACAGTTGAAATAAAAAAAAAATAATAAATACATTTGAAGACCCTGGAAAATAACCTCAATAAATCCAATAAAAAACAAAAACATATATTTTTAAATTACAAAATAACCACTGTGTTTAACTAAAACATAAGCATATTCTACAACTGAATGAAAAAATTAAAAAAAAATCGGAATGAACTACTTGTTTCGGAGTGCTGATATTGGAGATTTCAGATTCAGGCATGCACGAAGTATAGATAACACCACTTGAACAGCTGACCTTACTGAAAATGACTTATTAACAATCTTATGATTAGATGATTATAGTTATAAAGGGTGGAATCATGTATGCTACAAAGCCTGATAAATGCATACTGAAAAAACAAAAATGGACAATTAAAACAATTTATTCATTTTTTTTTTTTATTTATTCAGGAATCATACAGACTTTTATTTCTTATTTTGTAGTATGAACTGTAACAAAAGGCTTGATCAAGTGAGATTACTCAAACAGAGAACAGAAGTCAGCAATAGTGATTAAAACTAACCAATTTGTTATTAATCAATGGGTTAAATATTCAACTTTAAACATAAGAATATACTACAGTTGAAATAAAAATAAATAAATAAATCTGAAGACCCCGAAAAATAACCTCAATAAATCCAATAAAAAACAAAAACATATATTTTTTAATTGCAAAATAACCACCGTGTTTAACTAAAACATAAGCATATTCTACAACTGAATGAAAAAATAAAAAAACAATCGGAATGAACTGCTTGTTTCGGAGTGCTGATATTGGAGATTTCAGATTCAGGCATGCACGAAGTATAGATAACACCACTTGAACAAACAACATTTTAGAAGAGAAAATAAATTTCATCCGCTGACTTCATACCTGTACTTAAAAGTAACGAGTAACGAGGCCATTTATAGAAATGTAGTGGAGTTAAAAGTAGAATGTTTGTCTTTTAAATGTAGTGAAGTAAAAATCATAAGTTCCAAAAAAAAAAAAACAACCTCAAGTGAAGTACAGATACCCAAAAAATGTACTTAAGTACAGTACTCAAGTAAATCTACTTTGTTACTGTCCACCCCTGCATACATACACGTAACTTGAAACACAGAGTGCATCAAGTTACTTAAACTGATGTTACAAAGAAATTATTCTTGTTTTCCCTTTAACAAAGTATTTAAAGCGTCCTAACCTGCAGTGCACCTCAAACTATAATAGGACACGAGGAACAAAGTGCTTTAAGTTACTGACAGAACAACAGTAAGTAAAAAAAAAAAACACATATTTCTCTTGTCACTGTCTGAACTGAATAGACTGAATTAAAAAAAAGCTGTGCATAAGTATTTGTAAGTTGTATTTTATTTCCAACTCTGATAAAATATGAGTTTTTGTTTTTACAAAAAAATCGATATTAAGATTTGAAATATCGATATTATATCAGTGGTCAAAATATGATATACTGCTGTAGTGATATTTTTTCACACCTCTAACCATGAAGAGTTTTGTACCCAGATTCTGCAAGATCTGTTCCTTTTTTAAATGTATTCAGACACTCCCCTGATCTCATTGTGTTTTTAGCAGCCCTTCACTCCATTAAAATAAAGCCTATTGACAACACAAATGCTCAATCTGGCTGCAGAAGAACACATTATTGTCATTTCAACTACATTTTGATCCGAACTATTGCATTAACATACTTAAAAAAAGGTGCAAACACTGATTCAACATGTTTATTAGCTTCTATTTTTATGTTTTTACCCACAGAAGCCCAAAAGCTGCCCTACTATTCCAGCTACAGCGCAGTCCGCCTGTGGATCCACACACTGTGCACAAACCACTACCTGGACCTCATCATCACCTTCATCATCTGCATCAACGTCATCACTATGTCCTTAGAGCACTACAATCAACCTCACGTAAGAAGGAGTGGTGATGTTTGTGTGAGAGGATGTGTGTTTGCTGGTTTTATCAGGATGAAGGAACAGATTTATCTCTCTGTCTGTGCCTCAGGCCAAATCAAGTCACACTCTTAAACCTAGGCTTTGACTTCGCTTAAAAGCTTTTGCTTCTATTACCAGTGAAAATAGATCAGTATGATTGAAACAATACAAATGTCACTTACCAGATCCTCCAAAAGGTTCTTTATGTGGAAGATGTTGAGTCGTATGCTTCATGAGAGCGTGCAAAGAAGCAGAGTTATGGTGTTTCCACAGTTTGGTTCAGTATCACACACAGTTATTGTTGATTCCTCTGGCATGTTGAGAATGGTATGAAAGCAAGCACTCCTATTGTCCCAACTTTTTGATACCCTTTTGCTTGGGTATCAAGTCTACTAACCCTACCCCAAAGCTTAGAGCTTAACACTGTAGCCCGTTGATTGGTCAAAAGTGTCATCAACTCCTCTTCCAAGTTGTTGTGAAAAACAGCCACATGTCAAGAAAAGTGATGACAGTTGCTGGAAGACCACCACTGTTGCCCTTCATCGACTATGGTACGGTCTGTCTCAGTGCACTGTGCCTTGCTGATTTACAGGCTTCCAGTAGTTTATTACTGGATTTTTGTAGCCGATGTGTCTGTCAGCTCAGCCTTGAGACACAATGTGGCTTCCATACCAGGGACATGCTAATGATAAGCTTTTTCTAGGAATGCACCAAAATGAAAATTTGTGGCCAAAGCCGAATAAAATATGAACGCTTGGCCGAATACCGAATATACGCTTTATTTTTTAATAGTGCATTAATGGCTTAGAGTACATTTTTTGGCATGTTATTAAAAGAAAGTAATTGTGGGGTGTTGGTTTGGCGGAGTGGTTAGCAACAAGGCACCCCATGTACTTGCTTCTGCCAGTCTAGGTTCGAATCCCGTCTTCGACCAGTTTGCAGAGTGTCTTCCCCTACGCTCTCTTCCCCTTTCACAAGCTTATCCACTGTCTCTCTCCTATCAATAAAGGCACAAAATGCCCAAAAAATACATTTGAAAAAAAAAAAAAGAAAGTAATTGTTTATTGAATATTATGACATTTTTTTATATTCCAGTAGCTTTTGCTTTTCAAAAAAAAGCCCAACAAAGTTTTTCATTCATGTTAAGCCTTCAAACAAAAGAAAACATTCATTAAAAAAATACTAAAGTGCATTGAAGTGGATATAAACTAATAAACCAGTAATACCAACAAATAAATAATTGTCCTTTTGACACAAGTCTGCTGTAAGGCTGTCACTTTATATTCAATATTTGAATAACCGATTGAATATGGGAATAAATATCCGTAACCAAAGAGTAAATAAATATTTGAATGTAAAATATTGACTGAGGCGGCACATCAGGGCGCCTGGAGCAGTGGACCGTTCTGTCCAACAGAGGGCGCTGTGAGCGCAGCTTGACCATCAGACACATCTGCTGCTCTCTTGACCTCAGTAAACAAAGAGTTTCCACTCTGAGCGGACATTAACAGCTCTGAATCATCTGAGGAGAGCTGTGTGGAGGTAGTTTTGGTTCTACCGTTGATGGCAAACTTAAAATCAAAGACCAGGCTGTGTTTTCTGTGAAATACAGTTTAGTCAACCGTCCTCCACATATTTGCGTGCTCAGCTGTCGGCTTTTCATCTATGTTAAACGGCCGAGTGCAGTGGCGCTTCGACAAGAGTTTAAATATCTTTGATTATTTGGGTGCATGTTTGAGTTTGACTTTTAGGAAAAGTGACAGCCTGCTTAGCCACAGTCACACACATTACGTAGTTGATTTTGTCATTGCGTCACACGGTACTATTCAGCCTTGCTATTACCTCACTCCACCGACGGCCAAATATGGCTTTTTTTTCCCATTATTTGGCCGAATATATTAGGCCACTGAATATTTGGTGCATCCTTAGTTTTTTTCTGCATCTCTGCTACAGCTGTCTTTCCATAAACTTCATCTCCATAAGGAGCTTTAACAGAAAGTTTTACAAAATAACAAAGAATCTCCAAACGAGTGGCATGATTAGTTGAACGTCTGACCCTGAAAACTCAGAATAAAAGCGTTCTGTACAAACAAGGGGAGATTTCCACATAAAAGGAAAGCTAAGCTTTAACCTTGAAGTAAGCAGATGTATAGGTATTTAATCAGTTTCTATCTTATCTGTGGTATCTTCTTCCTCTGTGGGCATATATATCCTCTTAAATAAGGTAGTGATAATTTCCCCTATCTGTGTTGGCCAAAATACATGTGTGGCCTGAGGTAATATTAGTTGCAGTTTTGGCCTGAGAGAAGCATAAAAGACATCTAACTTGGGCTACAATCTGAAAGCTTTGACTTGTTACCAGATGAGCGTGCTAAAGCTATCATAGTCGTAAGTTGGCCAAAACTTGGGTAGGCTAGTTAGTAATGGCAGTTGTAAAAGCTCATATTTTTAGATGTATGACGTCCACTGATCCCCTTATCAGAGGAAAGGCATTGATCTGCTACTGAGAAGAAGGAGAGCAGTGTGTACCCATGAGGAGAAGATGATTAACCCTGATACAAGGACAAAATATGAGGACAAACTTGGCCTTGGTTGAGTTTTTTTAGTCATTTATTCTGCTTTTAAACACACATTATTGGCTCAAGATGTCTAAAATTTGGTTCCAAAACCAGAGCTTTCTTCTTTATGTCTTTAAACTCACATTATAGAGAGAACCAGACTGCCAAAATGATCTTCTCCCTCATCTTTCTTGATCTAATCTCCTCTCTGATTTTCCTGACGTGCCAGTTTGTTACAGAGTGCTGTGCCAAAGATGATTTTTTAAACTCTGGGATAAGCAGCTGGATCAGCCTGATTTAATGTCTGTGATCAGGCAGATCCATCTTGCAAGCTCAAATTTACAATGGCTGTGGGTGACTTAAAGTGATGGACCAATCAGAGTCCTTTGGAGCAGGAAGAGGTGGTGCTACGAGCAAATGAAAGGTGAATGTGGCAGCATATTTACTCTTGTGTCTAGATACATGAAGACAATGAATGAGTTTAGTAGGGGTCCACAACATCCATCCTCCTCTATGTTAAAGCTGGGGTTGGCGATTTTGGAAAACTAGCATGAATTTGAAAGTAGCATCTCCTCAGGGCTCCCCCACCCCACCCCCCACTCACATGCACGCACGCGGCTGATATATCCAGAAGACTGATTCAACTCCAAACCCTCAGCACAACGTGTTTGTTTTACACTACACCAAGTCATGTCTGAGTCAGCGGTAAGAAAACAACAAACAAACATGTAAAGTTAGTTAGTACTCACAGCCGATGTTGATCGGGGTATAGGTAGTTCCTCTGACATTCTCCACATAGCTGTCAAATCTCCCATTTTGGCCGTGAAACTACCGTTTTTTCCGTATTTTATCCTCTTTCCCGACGTCCTCCTGTATCAGTGTTCTCCTGTAAATCTCCTGTGTGATGATATAATAATAAAAACATTCCTCTGCCTCTCCAAACTGAACTCTGTCTCTAGCCTGAAGGGGGAGATAATGCTCCAAAATGATGGATGCCAACCGCCGTAAAACCGAAGAAGAAGAAAAAGCCTCGTGAGAACGGCCACCTGCAGTATCCTGGGTGGCAGCTATCGCGAGATTAGAGCAGCAGAACAAACTTAGAAAAACAAAGAGTTTATTTTAGATTTCTTGGAAATCTGTCTTAAAATGTGAGGGATACTGGAGCTTGGTTGGTGTTGTGGGACGGCTCACGGCGGGCTTCCCTTATTTTCAAAGACAAAACTTGAAAGGTAAGCATTCTCCAGCGAACACTGATATTTATGAGCTCGGCTACGCGCACCGAGTCTGTGCACGCAGGGAAAATGCACGCACAGTAGGCGGGCAGAATGGCGACGGGATTTGATTGGTTTAAAAACAGGTGTCCCGGCATGATTATTGGTTGGTGTTTTCCCTGTTTTACTCCTGCTGTAGATTGCGGATATTTTTCGCTCTGTTTTAAGAACACATTGTGAGTTGATTACCATCGGGTCATAAAGACCATTTTAACAAGTATTACAAAAAGTGTATCAAAATCAAATCGCCAACCCCAGCTTTAAAGCCCCTTTACAGAGTTAATGTGGCCTTCAAGTTAGGGTACTGTAGGCGTGGAAACACAATCTAGATCAGGGTTTACAAAACCAAACCAAACTCAACTGTTCTGTATTAGACCACCTGGTGGAAACACTGCTGAAAGGACCAAGAGTGAGAAACCTTTCTGCTTCTTTCTGCCCGACTAAAGATCTGTTAAAAAACCTTCTCTGCCCAAAATAAGCAGTATCTTCAAAACCACATGATGAAATAACAGCCCGGTCAGCCACCTTTAAACTGAGTCCAGGCTCTATAAGGTCTGTTGCGAGTGGCTGTGGTCCACACAAAGGATCTGTGATTGCTCTGCTGATTTGATGTGAGTTTCTGTCGGAGCGGTGCGAGCGCTACAGTTCAGGTCTCTGTCCTTTTATGAGTGATGAATGGAGGTTCAAAAGCCTGATCGTGTTTTTGTGAGGCAGAGAGATGATTATCCTCCAGATAAGATGCTCATTTGACCTTTAAAATAGAGCGAGATTCCTCAAACTGACCGAGCAGCAGATAAATATCACAGGTCTTGGCTGTGTTCGTCAGCTGTTGGGCCTGACATTTGGCAGCCTTCCACTTCTGAGAGAGCTACAACTCCATTTATTTATAAAAGAAGGAGACGGAAAAACAAACTCCAGTGTCTGCAGGAACGTATAGCCGAGCAGAAGAAAACAAACCAGGCTTGCTCTGGAATATTTAAATATTCTGCAGACATGATTCTCCTCAGAAATCTGCATATGTAGGGTTTAATGTATGCATGAATGTTTGTGCTGCTGTGAATGGGAATTTGCTCTGCGTTTGCCTCTGGCAGGCTTGATTTTACTCTACAAACAACAGGAACACTTCCAGCTCCCCTCCTACCAATGAGCCTGATGCTCCACTGCTCACAAGCACACCAACACACACACGCACACACACCACTGTTTCTACTCTCTCTTTCTAGTCCCTGGATCTCGCCCTGAAGTACTGCAACTATTTCTTCACATCCACTTTCGTGCTGGAGTCGGTGCTCAAACTCATCGCCTTTGGCTTTCGCCGCTTCTTCAAGGACAGGTATGGTGTGTGTTTATACTTTCTGTGCGGTTGTGTGTGACAGAGGTTTTCTTTTCTGTCTGATTGTTTTATCTCTGTGCAGTCTTGAAATGCCCCTAAGCTGCTTTTTTATTGTGAAACCTCTACATGTGCTCTGCTGGGCCACATGCAGCCAGGCAAGCAGCATGTTTTTAGGATACGTAGGTACATTTTCAAACAGGAAATCAGACAGGACAGTACTGTTAGGGTGGATACAAGCCTAACTATCAGTCTACAATATTTACATCTAGTGACATTCAACTCACCTTCCATTATGACTTGGATGCTTGTTCCCACATATACACAAACACAGAAACACTCACCTGTCTCCCGCCAAGTCTGCCTGCCCCCTTCTCTGCAGTATCACACCTCTGTTACCAACTCTGAAGACGGAACAAACAGGGAATAAAATCATTCCCCTCATTCCGTCTCATCAACACTACATTAGAGGTGAAACATCACAAAATGGTAACTATTATGCCATCAAATGGCAGTGTGAATTGGGCTGTAGTTTATGAGTTTTTTTAATTAAAGGGACTGTGAGGAGTTTCTAAGTAATTACAAAAAAGGCTCTCTTTTAGATATATGTCTGATTGGTATACACACTTTAAGATGAGTTTTATAGAATCAAAATAGGTTATCTATAAATGCTATTCCTTAGCTTCGTGGTCGGGTTGGACAGGGCTGGACTGGCCTGGATACCCAACTTCGGGAACAAGACAATTAAAACTAGAGCAAATGTATATTATTCAGACACGTCGTAGAGCACCGGGCTGTAAGTTGTGAGATATAGCCGGCTACAAAACTACGATACTAAGTTTTCCAAAAACTGCTTGTTGTCACACATCAAAAACTACCACTACGTAACTAGAAAAAGATACATTACCTCGTCACTTTGCATCCTGTAAGTTGTTGAAAAAAGAAGTTGTAAAGCAATGCAGAGTTCTGAGGAAGGTCCGAGCTGCATTTATTATAGCATCACAACAAACAAATGTTTTGGCTTGAGTCTTTTGGTGCATTCCAGTTGTAGTCAGAAGTAGGAATTTCTGGGTTCCGAGTAGGAAAGTGCAACTGGAACTTTCCCCGAAGTCTGAATTTCCCACTGGGAACTCTGTGAAACCTCGCCACCCCCGAGTTGACAATCAAAGATGGATGCCCCCAGTGTGAACAGTTATTTAGCTCCTGTAATAATCAATTTATTTGCACTTCTGACTGGGGTGTGTCACTCTACATCAGCTGTATACATAGTATTGTTAGACTTATATTTACAAAAATGCTGCCATAGTGATAATCACATTCTTCATGTGATATTTGTGAACAACAACGCAGGGCGTGCTAACAACAGCTAACAATAGCCTGGTAGAACGGCATGTTTTTTTCCGACTTCGACTGGAACGCCGATAAGTTCGAGATGATGTCAGTCCCAGTTCCGAGGTTACTGGAACGCAGCATTACGACAGTCGACGCGCGTGCTCATTGGTAGCAGAGTCTTTGTGTCGCCGCAAATAGATTCTCCTCATAGCACCTTTAAAGAGAAAAATAAATATCAGCCTTTAACTACCCTGGCAAAGCAACTGGATTTGCTAGATTAGTGTCTGTCATCAGGCAAATCTATCCTGCAAAGCTTTAAGCTGAATCAGTTGTTCTTGGCCAGAAGATGACCAGGCTTTTTAACTTTAGTTTCTACTAAGTCCGCCTACACAGTGTCTCGTCCACACTGCGTAGGCCTGCTCCAACTGTTTGTGCACATTCTTGTCAAGTGGAAGCCCATTAAAATTAAAAAGCACCTTTTTTCTTTGCACAAAACTTACTGGGTGTCGGGTTTCTGCAGCCAGCCTCAAGTGGACAATCAGGGTACTGCAGGTTTTGATGCTTCTGCATGGGCCTCCATTCTTAGCCCAGGCAGTTGCTCTAGTTTCCTCCCACAAACCAAAGAAACGCATCATTACTCTAAAGATAGTGTTTGTCACTGAATTGCTGTCTGTGTCAAATAGCCCTGTGATTGGCTGGCAGCCAGTCCAGGGTGTACCCCAAATGGAATAGCTGATATGAGTGATGGATGGGCTGATATTTGTGGTAAGCTACTTGCTCTTTCCTTAATTTGGTTAAAATATGACTTGTAATTACGACAAAGAATCTGTTGATGCCACCAAAATTAAGAGTTATCTTGAAGACACATTCAAGAGGTTAGAAAATGGGAACAACTTCAGTTTTAAGTTAAATTTGCCATGTTGGGACTGTTTCTGCAGTTGAAAAAAGGTCATTATGGAATGTTTAAAACTTGAGTCTTTGTTGCCATGGGAATTAGCATCTATCAATATTGTTCATTATACAATGATTATGACAAGTGTTTAGCATTTTATGCAGAAACACAGAGATCTGTTGTCCATGCCATCCAGAAAAGAAACTGTAACATGATTTTTCGTCCTTATTGCCAAGTCCTACTGCTAACCAAGCACAAAGTCTTACCATATAATGACCATTTTAAGACAAAATAATGATTTTATATTTCAGAAACACTAAAAATAAACTGTTTCAAAGAATAAAAGTTTTTTTCTCTGTTGATGTCCATTCAGCTGAGTCATACTTCATATCTGTCATTAAAATGAAACATTAAAGCATCCGTCAGGACTAAAATCTCACTTAAATCCTTTGAATGAATGTATAATAAAAATAGTGCGACAATAAACACTTATTTAGCTCAAAGAGTAATGGCTGAACAAATCCTCTTCGTGCTTTGATCATAAAACAGGGAATAAGGAATAACAGCTTTGATGATACGAGGATTATGAAATATTTCAACCAGCTCTGAGACGTTCAGTTATTAACTTGACTAATCCATAAAGTGAAGCGAATACGATTTTATGACAAATATCACACAAGGAGCTCTGTCGAAGAAAACCAGCAGGAATTTGTGTCAGAGCAGCAAACAGGTTTTTCTCTAAAGGAGTGACTGACATCATTATGTGTGTCTAAAGTAGAACTCATGGGCAATTACAATTTCTGGTATCAATATGACAACCCCTGAACTCCCTAAAGCAACACAAGCCTGCACTTTAGAGGAGATACTGGAGGACCAAACAAAGACATACATGGTGTGCTCATGATAACTCCCCATAAGACAGGATCACAGTGAGCCGTGGGCTTGTTTCTGCTTAACAATGAGATTAATTAACACGGTCATCAGCTGACAACCATAACTGTGCCCACAGATATCAATGCATTCCTTATGTTAAGATTTGATTTTACCCTCTGAGTTCCATTTTTTTTAATATATGTTTTTGTCCATAAGATGGTGCTGTTTTTTCCCATTCAATGCTTGTGCCAAAATTTCACACTTTTTACTGTTTCATGCAAAGTTGCCTGCATAAAAATGCATTAAAATCAGTGTTGCTGCCAATCACTGCAGATCTCAGGGCCTCATAATAATGATAATAATGTTCAAATATTCACTGAACAGTGGCAGCAGGGAGTGCCTCACAGCAAGAAGGTTGCTGGTTTGATTCCCACGTTGGTTGGAGCCTTTCTGTATCGAGTTTGAATGCTCTCCCCATGCATGCATTGGTTCTCTCTGGGCACTTCTGCTTCCTCTCACAGACTAAAAACATGCTCATTAGGCTGATTGGTTAAAATCATGTAAAAACTGTTCCCACATTTTACTGTTTTCTGCAAAAGTGTATGCATAACAATACAGTTATTTTAGTTTACTATTCATTTATTTGTTATTTATTTCATTTACTGTTCAATTATTTATAATTACCAAGAGACAACACTGTGATTGGTTTGATTTATGCCAAGCCAAAAGCACACTTATGTCAAATTTGGCTGCTTAGTCCATCTGCTTTGCACCATGCAGCTGGGGGGTAGGGGAATTTCTGTGATCGATTTAAACAACATGTAGAGGAGATGGAAAATCTGTAAATGCTGTTGCTTATAAAGTAGGTGAAGCCGGTTTAAATTTTGTGTTAAGCTGGTATCATTTTTTGTATTTCTATCAGAACCACTTTTTCCAGGAATAACATAAGAGCAATTAATTTAATTATGTTTATTTGCTGTGAATATTCGCATATTTTGAACTTGGAGGTGTAACTCTGATGACGGCTCTTATAGGAATGGGAATTGAAAAACAATTCCAGTTGAAAATCAACAACAACTCCCTGAAGGAACCGATATCATTTTTCTTTTTGCTCGTCACTTTCCATATCAATTCTTTCCACTTCACTCTGCATGCCTTACAAATCGTGTTTACCATACGTTCATCAGGAACAGTCAGTGGAGACAATAACAATGAACTCCAAATCATGTCAGACAGGGGCAGGACCGGTTATAGTTGTGTTTTAATTTTTGTCAAAAAGATGCCTACTGCACAGCTTTCAGAGTTACAACTTACAAAAGCACACATGCCATGTGTCTGACATTGTTGCCACTGAAAACAATTACTGATCAACTTTTTTCACACATAAAATTCTAGGAATCAATAAAGGAATTGTGAAAGAATTTGATCAATAAGCAGAATCTTCAACAGCATTGCAATCTATAAAATCCTCAATTCTTACCCCTAGGCTGTTATCTCTTGTCTGCTCCCCCCTCCACGAGTTGATTGTGAGGGTCAAAGACAAGCATGAAGGAGGTGCTGGGCTGGAGGAGGGTTGCAAAGCAGCTTGCAGAGGGAGCAGTGAAGAGAAGGCTGTTTAAGCAGCTTGAATAAGGCTGTCTGAGTGCATTTTAGCCAGTGGTAGCTCGGTGGCAATCAGCTGACTGTCAAAAGTGCTGAGCTAGCTTTGGATCAGCTGCTAGTGTTACGGGTCCCAGGGATGAGAGGCCCCAATAACAAATATAGACCTGTATAAAGCAGGTAAAGCAGAGGAGTGAGAAACAGTCGGTTCTGTTGTCTTTCCAGATTGTCTCTGTCTGATTTATTTTCCAACATTATCAAAATTAACATAAGCACAATGCATGTCTTTCCACTTCAGTTTCAGTAGTTCAATTCATGTTCTCAGTTCGAGTTGTTCCTACTAGCCATATTAGTGCCTCATTAAATTTCCATGCACATCTCTCACATCATCTTCTTTTTCCTTTTCAACTCATTTCTCTATTATTTATATCAATAAAACTCTTAGTGCAAATACATCACATTTTCTTTAACTCTATTCAGATGAGATAAACTATATTTCACAGAGTAGTTTTACAGTGTATAATGCCTCTGCTCATGCAACAGACTACCTACTATGTCTCTGTAAAAGAGCTTTGAAATGTATGAATCACAAAGTGCTTCTGTTACTTTTCTTCATGAACAGTCTAACAATATTTCATCATTAAACAAATGAAAACCACAATTACAAACAAATAAAAACGAACAAAAGTGTACAGGAGCGCTATTGCCACTTATTCCCATGTTAAATAGTGTAACTGCGGACCCGCTTGACACAAAATGGCGTCACATGGGTAAACTTTTTCTTTACTTATTTAGACTATTTACTCGATAATACTTAATTAAAACATAACCTAAATCCTCCATAAACATTCGCGTTGCTGTCGAGTGTCACCATAGTATAAAACTCTGCGGTTCATTGACCGTTTACTGACCTGTATAAAGCAGGTAAAGCAGAGGAGTGAGAAACAGTCGGTTCTGTTGTCTTTCCAGATTGTCTCTGGAGGGAAGAGGGGAAGCGCCACACCTATACCTTTCCCCCCGGACAACAAGTGACGACACAAACGTTCCCCCCCTTTTACTTGAAACAAAATTAGTGCAATTTAGCAAATTAAATGTTAACTTGAAAGCATAAAAATATAAACAAAAGTAGTTGTAATCTTCAACATGAAATAATATAAATCTTGATTGTGGTTACCCTATTTTAGGGGTGCCACACGCTCCCCAACAACAAAAGTGGCTCCTGACACTTAATCACAAACTGCAACAAGGAGTATAAACCCCCCTTTTTTTTAAAACATGAAACACTTGAAACCCTTAGGTCACTCTAGAGCATATAATTGGGAATGTTAACTTCTAATGTGAGTGGTTTAATTGTCTAATAGCTATGTACAGGGTAGAGATAGGGGAAATAGGGGAACTGGGCAAGAGTTGGCCCTTGGAATGATGGTAGATAGGGTTGTGGGGAGGGCACAAGGTAAGTAGCCACAGTGTTTACAGTGGGACGTGACTGATATGTTGGATGGCCAAGAGATGGGTAGGTGAGCATTTGGCTTGGTTGTCTCTGGCAGTGGATCGTCAGGAGGGTAGATGAACTGGATTGAGGGTCTGTTGTCTGCTCCTCCAGACATCCACTCTTAGGGAATCGAGATCCTGCACCAGATTGAGGGAGGTCAAGTACTGCTGGCACATCATCCCTCCAAGTCCCATCGGAGTGTTCTGTTCATCTCTCACTTGTAAGTCATCCTGTCTCAGATCCTCCATCATGACTCCATCTCCCCACTGTGTCAAGCCTGTCTTTGGCACAACCTGACTCTCCTTGTCCCTGATCCCCTTGAATGCCCTCAGCTGACTCCAGGCAGATGTTCATCACTATCTCGGTCTCCACTGACCTTGTCCTGGACTGCTACAGGTTCTTTCAGAGACTCACCAGATCCATCCCCAAAAGGCACTTGAGTCTCCAGCACTGGCATTTCCCTCGTATGGTTGACAGTTAGCCTGTTCTGGGTAGCAGCTGCTCCCGGCTCAGCCCAGCTTGTCGGTATCCTCAGCCAGTATCCGGTTTCTGAGTCATCATCTGAATCAGAGGTCTCTGCCTTCTCTGTCTGTCCTCTTCTGTTGCTCATTTTCACCTGAACATTTCCTGGTCTTTGCTTTGGCCCTGGGGCTGGCTTGGTTGGCAGGGATGGGAGCTCCACTGGCAAATCGTTGACCAGCAAGAGTAGGTTTCGATGTAGTGTTCTAGTCCTCCCTTTGTCATCACCTTCTGGACGGACTGTATACACAGGGTTGTCTGCACTTTGTTCCTTAACCACATATATCCTCTTCTCCCAAAAGGAACGAGCTTGCCAGGCCCCCCACGCCACTTAGGTTCTCACTAACACCCTATCTCCTGACTTCAGACCCACCCTCTCACTTTCTGGTCATAGTGAGACTTGCCCTTAGCACTGGAAGATAGGCTATTATTGTTAGCAATGTGATAAGCTTTTTCATTCTTTACACCACTTCTCAGCGTATCCTTTGTGTGTCACTGGCTCGGTCTCCTCTGCCAAACCAAACAAGAGATCCACAGGGAGGCGAGGGTGACAACCATAGAGCAGAAAGTGGGGTGAGTACCCAGTGGACTCATGCCGGGTGCAGTTATACGATGTATAACTTGTGGAAGATGGTCTTTCCACGCTTCCTTTTCCTGATCAGTCAATGCACGTAACATCTGCAACAACGCATTTATTGAACCGCTCAGCAGGATTACTTTGAGGGTGGTACGGAGATGTACGGGAGTGACCAACCCCAGAGAGTTGCCCAAGAGTTCGAAGAGGTCATTTTCAAACTCCCTGCCTTGATCGTGATGGAGTTTGCTGGGGAAGCCGAAGCGAGGAATGTAGTCACCATATATCCGCTTCTGCAGCTGTCCGCCCTGACTTATTTTTGGTTGGGTAGGCCTGGGCGAACCTCGTGAAGTGATCGACAACCACCAAAATGTACTCGCATCTCCTTTGCTCTTTTCTAGGTGCAGATAGTCTATACAGACTAGCTCAAGTGGCGAGTTGGATTTCAAGCTACTCATGGGAGCACGTACATGGACTGTTGGCTTCTTTTGTTTTATGCAACAGCATTTCTTCGTCACATAGTCTTCTATGCTCTTTTTCATTTGAGGCCAATAAAACCTCTCTCTGACAAGGTGTAAAACTCTCTGTACCCACGTGGCCCATGTGATCGTGAAGGTGTTTCATGACAGTGGACTGATACTTGAGAGGTAAAACAAGTTGTTTTCTTTTCTGGTGTACGTCGGTACAAGACTCCATGTTCAAGGTGCAGGCGGTCCCACTCGCGGAGAAGCTTACAAGCGGACCCTTTCACAGACCTCCTGACATCATCAGTAAGTCTAGCATTAGACTCCTTGAGTCTCATGACCTCCCCAATTGTGGAGTCTTCCTTCTGAGCATGGACCAAGTCATCATGCTTTATTTCTTGGAGGGGTGAGCGTGGCTGCAGGATAACATCCTGAGAGGAGGCCAAGAGAGCAGCCACCCAGGCCACATCTTTTCTCTGGGCTGCTCGGGCCCCTTCCCAAGTTGCACACACCACCTCCTGCGACAGTTTCTTCAGTGCACATTGACATGTAGTTGTCAATGTCAAGGGGATGCGGACAACGATCAGCATCGATGTTGGCCCTTCCTGGTCTGTACTTGATACTGAAACGAAAGTCTGACAGTTCCCCAACCCAGCGGTGACCAACTGCATTGAGTTTTGCTGTGCTCATGATGTATAACAGTGGGTTGTTGTCGGTGAGAATGGTAAAGTGTGGAGCATAAAAGAGGTAATCTCTAAATTTCTCGCACACTGCCCACTTTAGAGCCAGAAACTCTAACTTGCCACTGTGCAGGTGGTAGTTGCGCTCTGCAGGCGTCAGGGTTCGTGATCCATAGCCAATGACTCGTAGTTTTCCACCCTGCTGTTGGTAGAGGACGGCCCCAAGACCCTGCTCTGACGCATCGGTGTGCAGGACTTAATGGCTGGTCAAAGTCTGGGTATGCTAGCACTGGGGGATGGGTTAACATGTCAATCAGTCTCTCAAGTACACTCTGATGCTCAGCAGTCCACTGTATGGGTGCCTTTGATGGCAGTTGGGGTCCTTTGGTTTTACTGTGCTGACTGTAAGCCTGCTGTTTTGAGGACTTCACCTGGAGTAACTCATATAGTGGCTGAGCTATCTTTGAAAAGTCTTGTATGTATGAGCGGTAGTAGCTGAGGAACCCGAGGACCCTTCTCAAGTCGCCGACAGTCTGTGGTGTTTGGGCCTTCAGAGCCAGTACAGCTTCCAGGTCTTTGGGGTCAACTCGAACACCCTCAGCACTAACCAGGCGCCCCACATAGCTTAACCTCCCCTTAAACATCTCACACTTTTCAGGTCAAGTTTCACCCCTTGGCATTGTAGAGCTCGAAGCACCTTGCGGATCACCTCCACATGATCCTGGAAAGACCTCGAGTAGCAAAGGATGTCATCAAGATACGGGATGCAGCACTCATCCCTCAGAGAACTAAGCATCTCCTCCATGCTTCTCTGAAAGGCCGCAGGTGCATTCGAAAGTCCAAATGGGATCCTCACCCATTCATATAGTCCCCATGGGGTGATGAAGGCAGTTAGATGACGGGAGCTTTCAGCCACAAAACCCTGGTGATAAGCTTTGCCCTGGTCTAGGATGCTGAACCAGGAATATCCTCCCAAGGTGTCAAGCAGGTCCCGTATTCGAGGCAGTGGGTGTCGATCTGGCACTGTTTTCTGATTCAGCAGACGATAGTCAATGCAGAGGCGAAGCGTGCCATCTTTCTTTCGCACACACACGATGGGAGCGGCATAGGAGGACTTGGACTTGACTATCCATCCCTTCACAATAAGGTCTTGTATGTATTCTTTGACCTCCTTTAGAAGTGGTTTTGGTATAGAGGTGTATGTTCTCTGCACTGGGATGTCATCTTTTAGGTTGATCACCATTTGCAGGTTCGATACACCCAATGTCATGTCCATCTTTTGCAAAAGCCCCACATTCCTCATACAACATTCTCCTGACAACCTCTTGCTGTTCCTCTTTCAGGTGGGCAAGGTTCACCTGTGGGTGCCAACGAGGTGGATTCAGTTCAGCTGGCGTGAGCGTAACCTCATTGACTGTTGTGGTAGGTGTGGGTGTATCTGAGTTCTCAGCATCCACAATCCGGTCAATGGGCTGCAACGTGCCTAAAGCAGTCTTTTTCTTCAAGGTAACATTGTGCTTGGTGTCGTTACCAACAGCAATCATGACATAGGGCTTAGCAGGGTTCGTAATCTCAACCAACCCCGTCACCACCTCCAACTGCTCCAAGGACTGACTGTCCTCATCTGCCTCGAACAACATCAACTTGTCAAAGGAGTTCATGTTTGGCGGAACTCGACACCTTACCCAGGTGACCTCCCCAGCAGGGATGACCACATCCTTTTCACCTGTTCTTAAACGACCTCGTGGCACACTTGGCACTGGAGTCTGAATGAAGCTGACTATTGCTTCAGCTTTCTCAGGGGGGACACAGATGGCCTTTTGGAGTAGCATTACCAGCGTAGGCATTAATTGTTCGGGTTGTCCCTCCATGATTTGCTCCAGGACATTGAACCCGATTAATGGTCTGTCCATGGGCAGGCTGCTGACAAGGACTGGTGTGCTGATGGAGAGACCAGGGTCCTCACTTCCAGGTAAGTTGATCAGTATGGGTACCCAGCCATCAAAGGGGATTGATTCCCCATTTACAGCACACACTTTCAACTCATCCAGCTCCTCAATGATTTCGGACAGTGGTCGCATGACCATGTCCGGCAAATGTCTCTCTTCCAGCCACGGCTTATTATACTGACTTGTGCACCTGTGTCCAGCAAAGCAGTCACTGCCAAGCCACTCAAGTTACATTGAATCAGTGCCTTTCTTCCAATCAGCTTAGCAACCGCGCCACGTTTAGAGCACAATGCTTCATTACCAGAGAGAGCAGGTGGATCACCTTTTTCGTAGCTGACTGCTTCTGAGGTGACTGGGGAGTTAGGGTCAAGTCTTTTGTTGCTGGTTTGAGTCCTTACTTTTGTTAGGTGCTCACTTTGGGGCTCTCTGTTTGACCCGATCACTGTGCGCCCCGTGGCAGTGACCGGTTCACATTTCCCTGGTTGTGTTGCTTCTTCAAGCAGCCAACAGCTCTGTGACCCACTTCCCCACAAGCAATGGCCACAGTCTGGGACGGTTCTGTTCAACACACATCGGACAACCGTAGGGTCTCTCCTTTCTGGTTCTTACTCTGTTCTGAAAATAAGAGTTCATACGATCTGATGGTTGCAGCTGACTTTGCTGTCGCATTGCCTCAACTAGGCTTGTAAGTTCAGCTACTTTAGCTGTCAGTTCCTTTATTGGGTCTGTCTTTGATTTGGAAGCTGGACTCTCTTGCTTACTGTGCTCTCGGACTGCATTGAGTTCAAGCTGGGCACCATGGGCGCTGGCGGTCTGACGACGAGAAGGTCCCATCCTCTTTTGTCTTTCACTTTCCTCACTTGTAATCCTCATTACCTGACGCAGTATGGTCTCATCACTCACCTCACAGTTTGACAGCAGAGGCTTTAACTCTCGTCGGATATCACTGTGTTTATATCCAAGTCCCTGGTAGACGGTGTGTAGGAAGACATCCTGAACAGTAGCTGTACTGTATTTTATGCCTGCATCTGACAGTTTTGATGTGAAGAGGACTCGCTGCTTCAGTCCTATCACCCGGTAAAGGAACTGCTGTGGTGTTTCGTTGTCATCCTGTCTTGCGCACATCAACTCTTGAAACAACTCTGTACTGTTTTTTTCTCTCAGATGTGCCTGGAGAAACCCCTTAAGTTCTGCCACAGTAAGGTCATCTTTGTTGATTAGCATATCTTTGAAAGTCCCAGGCTTTATCATTCTGAGTACTCCACGGACTATCTCTGTGTCATGGAACCCTTCTCTACTGCCCTCATCAATCTGCTTACAGATATTGTTGTAACTTATGTCAGATGAGTGATCACCAACCTGCCCCCCTTGTACTTTAAATTCCCTTCTCTGAAGATAGGAAAGTTCTCTTAAGGAGAGAATTGCCTCACGGCCAGGCTGGGCTGTGAGCTTATCAACAGGACCATTACTTTGTACGGAAGAGTTACTACGGGGCATGCTAGCTTGGGATAATGCCCCTAAAGGCTGTTGGGGTGACTGTCCAATGGGTATTGTGATGCTCTGCCTAAGCTTCTTACCAAGCTCCTCATAGCTAGTTAGCATCTCCTGTAGTTCAGTGTTTGTGATATCTGATGTAACTTTGGTTGACACTGGTTTCACTGGGCTAACTGTGGAAGCATCACTCCCTGTGTTCAATGTAACAATCTGAGGTGGACTAGTAGCAGCGTCACCTATCTGTTCACCAGCATGTTCTGGACTAGTAGCAATGTCACCTGTCTGTTCACCAGCATGTTCCACCTGTGTGTCGGTTTGCTTAATGTGTAACTCTTTATCACCCTTAGCCTGAGACAAGAGCAGTACATCACGATCCTTAATTACAGTATCAATACAGTCCTTTAACATTAACAAATCCACCATCCCACAGTCTTCTAACTCCAGCAAGTGCTTACTGTTCAGAAAAGAGCTGATGTAGTCAAAGCAGCCTTCCTGATCTTCCTCCTCGAGCTCTGGCTGGTCATGACCTGGAACTGGACCCACATGTCTGGCGATTTGGAGGAGTTCCCCTGCTGCCAAGGTGACAAGGCTCTTCCTAATGTCCCACACTAGGCTCTTCCTTTCACTCTCGGCCATGGCTATCGCTCAGCTCCACGATGATTCAGTCTCGGCTTCGGCTCACCAGTCTCTCTCTGCTCGCATCAGTTCTTGGTCCCAGATGTCATCAATGGATCAGCTCCGAACCAGCAGGTGGCGCCAATCCCGGACGAGCCCCCAAGATTTGTTACGGGTCCCAGGGATGAGAGGCCCCAATAACAAATATAGACCTGTATAAAGCAGGTAAAGCAGAGGAGTGAGAAACAGTCGGTTCTGTTGTCTTTCCAGATTGTCTCTGTCTGATTTATTTTCCAACATTATCAAAATTAACATAAGCACAATGCATGTCTTTCCACTTCAGTTTCAGTAGTTCAATTCATGTTCTCAGTTCGAGTTGTTCCTACTAGCCATATTAGTGCCTCATTAAATTTCCATGCACATCTCTCACATCATCTTCTTTTTCCTTTTCAACTCATTTCTCTATTATTTATATCAATAAAACTCTTAGTGCAAATACATCACATTTTCTTTAACTCTATTCAGATGAGATAAACTATATTTCACAGAGTAGTTTTACAGTGTATAATGCCTCTGCTCATGCAACAGACTACCTACTATGTCTCTGTAAAAGAGCTTTGAAATGTATGAATCACAAAGTGCTTCTGTTACTTTTCTTCATGAACAGTCTAACAATATTTCATCATTAAACAAATGAAAACCACAATTACAAACAAATAAAAACTAACAAAAGTGTACAGGAGCGCTATTGCCACTTATTCCCATGTTAAATACTGTAACTGCGGACCCGCTTGACACAAAATGGCGGTCGCGGGGGAAACTTTTTTTTACTTATTTAGACTATTTACTCGATAATACTTAATTAAAACATAACCTAAATCCTCCATAAACATTCGCGTTGCTGTCGAGTGTCACCATAGTATAAAACTCTGCGGTTCATTGACCGTTTACTGACCTGTATAAAGCAGGTAAAGCAGAGGAGTGAGAAACAGTCGGTTCTGTTGTCTTTCCAGATTGTCTCTGGAGGGAAGAGGGGAAGCGCCACACCTATACCTTTCCCCCCGGACAACAAGTGACGACACAAACGTTCCCCCCCTTTTACTTGAAACAAAATTAGTGCAATTTAGCAAATTAAATGTTAACTTGAAAGCATAAAAATATAAACAAAAGTAGTTGTAATCTTCAACATGAAATAATATAAATCTTGATTGTGGTTACCCTATTTTAGGGGTGCCACACTAGCATATTAGCAATCTTGACGCCGTGCCCTGTCAGAACTGACTCCAATCTAAGTTGTAATCTATAAATATGATGATAACGTAACTTCTTATGACAGCTTTATCCATTTGTCCCTGTAAATTGTCCCTTTAAGTTATAAAAAATCAGGCCTTCTGGCGACGAGTGTCTTTCTAATGTGGCCCCAGGATGACCAAAAAAACCCGTCCCTGATAACGGCTGACGCCCCTCAGGTCACTCTGTGCCAGGCCCGTCTAGACGAAATGTTTCAAACTGTCAAAACAGGCCCAAATCTACTTTACAGGGTCTTGAAATGACAGAATTTTGCTGCAGAGGTTTCCAGGGTAAAATGATATTGTCCTTAAAAAAGACCTCAGCATCATTCTTTCATCATAACTGAACTGTCTCTCTGAATAAGCTCTCTGATTTTAATATCACACCGTTTCCCATTACTCCAACGCGCTGTCCTTACCTTTGGGTGACCCCCCTGAATAAAGCACCTCTGCGCCACTCTGTTTTTCTCCCACACTCATTTGCTCTGAGCCCAGACTAATTGATTTGTCAATCACCTAAATGTGCTCAGCGCTTAGATGGATGTTTTATTCTTTCCAGGAAAATGTTGTTACTAATTAAAGAAAGAAAAACAATGAGGGACCTTATATTACACTGATGGTGGTTTAATGTTTTGGTGAATAAAAGAAGATGAGGAGGAAAGAAGACGGATAATCAGAGGGGAAACAGGCCGATCAAAGGCAGAGACGGTGATGAAAGGAGAACCAGAAAAGCAGATACAGAGAGAATTCATCACTCGGTTATCAGCTGGTACTTTGTCTCAGTTTATGTTGTGTCAGCAACTGCCGTGAGCACTTGTCGTGCATATTTTGATTTATAAACTGAGTTCAGCATCATCATGCCAGCTTTAGAACTGGGTCATGGAGCAGTGAGTAACACAAACACAATACTCTGAGTGTCACGGTTCTATATCACATGAGTCTGCAGGTGTTTGGGTGAGAAAACAGCGGCTCGTGCTCCCAGGTGAGAGAGACTGTCTGTATGGCCGAATGTGTTTGTTGAAGATCAGAATGAAGTTAAAACTAAAAAGAAGCTTTTCGTGTCAGGAATAAGAGAAATTGGATTTTTTATTTATTTATTTTTTGCCTCTGATAAAATGATAAAGGGCCAGATATATGGTGAAATTGTTATTAGGGTTAGTAACCAGTGCAGGATCATCTACATTTAAGTTGAATCTAAACTTAAATTAATCAAACTTTAATTATAAAGCACTTTTTATACTATATATGTAACAAAGTCCTTTACATAAGCAGAGAACAAATGGATGGAAGTAAGTGCAAAAAACTTATACAATATCTATAAGGGCAAAAAAACACAAATCAAGCAAATAAATAGATAATATTTAATAAAAAAACATTTAATGAAATAAGACAATAAAAAGATAATTTAAAAAGTCGCAGACCTCGAAAACAGAATATATATGTACATGCATATGTATGTGTATATATGTATATATATATATATATACACACACACACATATATATATATATATACATATCTATATATCTATATATGAATATATATATATGTATACATATATATATATATATATATATATATATATATATATATATATATATACATATATATACATATATATATATACATATACATATATATATATATATATATATATATATATGTATATATATATATATATATATAGATATATATAGATATAGATATATTGGTCAAGTGCAAGTTTATTGACCTCTGCCAAATTGTTAAGGAGGAGGTTAAGGGGTTTAGGCTGCAGCAGCCCGCCTACTGCATTATGTGATTGGCAATCGTCCAATCATCTACCGGATATGCTTTTGAAATGTTCTGCCCTCCCCTAAAACTTTCTATGGTCTCTTTCTAAGGCGGACTAGTGAAATCTACTGAGCGGTCCATCCGGTGTGTCTGGTTAAATGTCTTTGAACCTTTATTTTGAAAACATATTATTTTGCATTCTGCTTGTATTTTTTGACGCAAAGCTTTAAATTAAAAAAAGGAAAGTAAAAGAAGGAACAAAATGAGTTTAAACAAACAAATGCAAACCAACACTGTTGATTATCCATATCCTTGCCCTCCCTCAGAGGAGTGTTTCATGAGCGTGTGACGTCCTGAAAACCATCAGTCCGTGCAGCAGGTGAAGGCAGAGGCTTTGACCCTTTGACCTGCTGACCTACGTTGGGGAACATGGGAAATACAAAACTTTTAAAAAGTCAAAACACGAAGTGGAAACACAGCCCCAGCCAGGCAGGCTGTGAACAGAGAGAGACATGACAATGAGCGTGATGGTAATGAGTCAGCCGAGGCGGTTGATACACCGTCTTCATTGGAATTTTAAATGAGAGAATTTGGCAAGCATGACAAACGAATCAGCGCTGCCAAATGTTTTAGTACTCCGAGTGCTTTGCTGAGTGATCTCTGCTCAGATCTGCACCTGAGTTTACAGCTCACAGTAAAAACTCTCAGTTTAAAGACCTCTTGGTTTATTTCAGAGAAGAGGTTCAGAGTGTAATGGATACCCTCCAAAAAGTTAGAGACTGCAGCAGCGATCATCAACTGGAGGCCCCAGGGCCACATCAGGCCCTCCAAAGCTTTTCAATGTAGTTTTAAGGTTTCTTTGATTAATGCAGCTTTTAAAGAAACTCCCAAAACATTTTTATCAGGCAGGAGTTTATGTTTAATCAATTTTTCAGATCATTAGGAGCAAATATTCAGCTGTGAGTTTGAAGTGTCAATAAAACAGAACAGCCCAAAATACACCTGTTCTCTCATGTGGCATCAGCAGTGAGGGTGACACGGATGGATCTTATTTTTAAAGGCGTTGAATTGTAAACTTTTTGGAAGAAAATAAAAGTATCAAATGAATGAAATATAAATCAGAGTAAAACATATCATACGTGAATGTATGTAGAAAGCAGTCCCCAGCAGGGTCAGCTGAGAGGATGAATGGCTTTTGTGCGAATGCAGTTAATTCTGAACTTACATTTTAAAATAACTACAGCAGCCGCACACTATTGTTATTGCGAAAGTCTGATTTAACTGCAATAATTCAGAAATATTTGATGCAAACAAGCCCCTCTCTCCCTCATGTGCATATTTTACACTTTCTCCCATGCAGACAAATTAAACTCCAGGATTACGCTTGGAGTGTTTTCTACAAATTTTGTGGATAACACAATGTTTTATGTATTTTGGATCCACTAGAGGCATTATGCAAATAGCTTAAGCTACTCAGGACAATTTAATTCTTTAATTTATGCATCAGACTTTTATTTTGACAGTATTAAAGTCAAGACTCGGGCATGTGAATTACTTTTCTTTTTCTTTCTGATTAATAGAGCACTTTTACCCCTCAGGTCACATCTGCCCATTCACTCACTGATGGTTGAAGTTTGTATGCAGGCTGTTCATAGTGAACACATCCACACCCTTTCATACCAGTTTACACCACATGACGCCTCAGTGGGGGCAAACTGGGGTTATGTGGCTTGCCCAAGAGCTCATCGACATGTGACAGCTGGAGCTAGACTTTAATGGCCCTTTTCCACTAGCACGCCTCGGCCCTACTCTACTCAGCCCTACTTGATTTGCAGCGTGTTTCCACTAGCCTGGTACCTCCTAAAACAAGCTAGTTTTAGTACCTACTCCGCTCTGGTTCCAAGCGAGCTGAGTCGATACTAAAAGATGACATCACTGACTGCCGGCTACTGATTGGTCAGACAATGTCATCATCGATGAGTCATGAGTGCGATGACCTAGCATGCTCGCGGTAGCTACCGTTAGCTTACCCTCATCAACTTTTCTTTGCAGCTCGATTGCTCTCGTCCTCGGCTTCATTCTGTTGAATAGCTTCCAAAACTCTCCTGTGCTTCTCAAGGGGTATTTCTTCTTACCACCTGCAGCCTTCTTCTGCTTTCCTTTTTTACTCGGTTTGTGACAAAAAGCCACAGATTGTTGTGTCGCGCTCAAAATGGCGTCACCGCAGTGCCGCTTAGCTGTTTACAGCGACACTGCACCCTGTTGGGCAGGCGACTGGGGCTAATGGAAAAGCAGCACAAGGCGAGTAGAGTAGAGTAGAGTAGGGCTAATGGAAAAGGGCCATAAATCTCAACCCTCCGAATGACTAAGTAGTCGATATCTAAGATATGCACTGCGAGAGGTAGGACACTGATCAAGTTTTTGTTTTTAATTACAGAAACTGCCTCCATCAATTTAAAAAAAAAAACACTGATAATGAAGGTCAAAAGTTTACTGTGTCCCAGGAAATGAGGATTTTTTTGGCCTTTTTTCCTCAGTATCATGATTATTTTTAGTTATTTTTATTTTTTGACATATATTTTAATGCATTGCTTATTATTTCATCTATAAAATGTTTGTGTTAATAACATATATGTTCAGTGAGTAATCAAGTTTTATACTTGTGATCTCAATATCTATCAAAACAATCAGGTTTATACATTTTGCCATGATCAAGCAGCCCTACTGCCCAGCCATCCATCCATCACTTTACTTTCAGAAAGGCTGCAGCCTGTCCCAGCTGACATTGAGAAGGAGGGTAAACCCTTGACTGGTTGCCAGACACTATTCACACACATTCTTACAATTTGGAACAATCTCAAATCTCCAATTAACCTTGTAAGCATGTTTTTGGTTTGTGAGAGGAAACAGTACCAGCAGAAAACCCTCGCGTGCACACACAGGAAGGCCCTGATCGACTGGAGGAGTCAAACCAGCAACCAAAGAGCACAGATCTGTTGCACCACCATGCAACCCAAGTTATTCTATGTCACTTTCTTTCTTTGGTTTGTTTTGTTTTTATTTTATTGTGTGACATGCCGACAAAATGGCAAACCCCCAAGTGTTTACAAGACACCAGAAAATACAGCTCAAGCAGTCAAATAATTTATTTCAAGTCATTTTAAAGCTGCATGTTGCTTTTAAAGGTCAGGCTAAAAAGTGCTTTCTGTGTTTTCTCCAAGGCTTTGTTGATAAAATCTGCAGAACAAAAGGTTCCTGAACTAGAGACCAGCTACATTTTTTTAGGATTATTTATGAAAAAACACAAACAGAGCAATTTAAAATCAGACACATCATCAACATTAAAGGTAATAGTGTAAAAAAAATAGAAAATAAGAGTGATAAGAAAAGAGTGGTGAGGGTTATAAGCGAGGTTGTCTTGGATGCAGGATGTTTAAGGCTATTGGGTATGACTGGAGCTGCAGTTTTCACAATCACCATCCCAGGAGCGGGCGGCCCGGGGCCACACTGGGTCCTTCATCCTCAATGAGACCCCTCAACTCAGAGTATGAAAACAATGTATCCTGATGAAGAAATCCTGATAAAGCTTTCCATGACAACATTAAATGAGTTAAATTTCAAGGAAAATAAATCTGTTATTGCTCATACTTTTTCTGTAACAGTCCTTTTTTATGTATTTGTTAATGTAGAAATAAAAGATAACTATAAATAATACAATAATGAGCAGCAACTGCATTATAACTTGGATTAAAAAGTAGCTGAAACTGGCTTGGATTCACTGTTTTGCTTGTTAGATTACATATGGGATTTTTATTTGAGTTCAGATATGCAGGTATATGAATGATAAAGCACATCGTATGACAGCTATGTATATTTTATTTATTTAGCCTTTTTTAAGCAGATAATTCACATGGAGATCAGCAGCACAGGTCAATATTACCCTTTTTGTGAATCACAAATAATTTTAGTTTTCAGATTGCAACTACTTTGCCCTCTGACAATGAAGATTTATTTAATTACAATTATCAAAATCAACATTAACAGAGACTTTAAGGAGAGTAGCCTTTAATGCAACAATTGTCTGCATCTGAATTGAAAGTAATTTATAGATTATAAAGCCTGGTTAAACTCCTACACTTATGTTGCACACTTTTCAATATTTTTAATTTTCAAATCATGAAATGCAGAAAAAAACCTCACTGCTGTGTCTCTTTAGTCCAGTTTTGTTCGGCCCTCATCTCAGTTTGTCAGTCCAAAAAGGCTCTATTAAGCTTCAGTGTCATGGTGGTGATAAAGCCATTAAACACTTTGGTTCACAGCCAATCCTCCTGATTTGGAAACATCTGTTCCCCATCTGTCCTCTAGCCATAGAAAGGAAAGTCTGACGGGCATTTTGCTTCATAAGATGAATTTATTAGGAGATATGGACTGAGGAGCCATAACACCGCCATCAGGAATGTGATAACTCATAATTAACATTATACCTTCTTGAAGACGGGTATTTCGATAACTTCTTGGCCTTATCTGTTTTTTACATTTGTTTCTATTTATCTCCGGACAGCCATGTCAGCATTTACTCTGTGTGTCTTTGTGTGTGTGTGTTTGCTGGAGAAACTCCCCTGTGCACCTTCCCTCTTCACATGAGTGTGTGTTTGTGTATGCATGCGTCAGGTGGAACCAGCTGGACCTGGCCATTGTGCTTCTGTCAGTGATGGGCATCACCCTGGAGGAGATCGAGATCAGCGCCGCCCTGCCCATCAACCCCACAATCATCAGGATCATGAGAGTGCTGAGGATCGCCCGAGGTATACACAACTCATAACACATGAGCAAGAAGAGCACACAAACACACACTCTGAGCTCCTGTCCTGTCCACATCTCCTTTAAAGAGTAACTGAACCCCAGACTGAGATACAACTTTTCTGTAATCATAAGTGTCAACATATCAAGGACAAGGCTGAGAATTTTGTTGCCAAGTCTGCTGATTACAAGCAACTTTGGGCTACTTTTTTGAAGTTGCTCGTACATTTTGGCAGTCATAGTTTTTTTTTTTTTAAACCGAAAGTGTTGTCCTGTATTTTGGGCTTGCTCTGCTCCTCATTTGAGCCTCTCCTGTCTTTCCCTGAGCTGTCATCAACAAAGCTCTGCACAATATTTTGTCCCATTGTAGCAGCTGTCCAGCTCTCTCTTCCCCTGACTATCCCCCTACATCCCTCATTTAGCCACAACACACACACACTAAGACAGAAGTGACAAAGTGAGTGACAACAAAATAGCATGAGTTTTGGACCTTAATAACTGACTAAATATTAGAAAAATAATCTTTACTGAAAAAGAATGCACGTTTAAGTTGAAAAAATCTGAGTTTAATTATAAGGCCAGTCTAAGGCCTTGTGCAGACACCTTTACAGATGTTTATATATGTGCATATACATACATAAATATATTGAATCCACCACTTGTCTTGTGCCAAACTCACAAGACAATGACTTGTACTCTTTAAGCACACCTGTAGAGCTTCAAACACTGTTGAACCTGTTTTTTTTTCACAGCTCAGTTATCTGCAGCAAAGCAGGACACACATTAATGACTGTTGTGTTAACTTATCAGTTTGTGTGAGCGTGTGTCCGTCTGTGTGTATTTTCAGAGTTTAAATTAAGAACTGACCTTTCCTCAGTTTAATGTCTCCCATTTAGTTTGTAATTGAACCTGAGGGACCGTCACTAAATGCCCACACCTCAGAGCTCTCTCTCTCTCTCCCTACCTACCTCCCTCTCTCTCTCTCTCTCTCTCTCTCTCTCTTTCTCTTTCTCTCTCTCTCTCTCTCTCTCTCTCTCTCTCTCTCTCTCCCTCGCAGTGCTGAAGCTGCTGAAGATGGCAACAGGAATGCGAGCCCTTTTGGACACGGTGGTTCAAGCCCTGCCTCAGGTACACTTGACCGCTCTTATTGCTCAGACACAGTACACTGTAACTGATTTTTGTAAACTTAGCCCTATTTTACTGTAATATAGAATAGAATAGAATAGAATAGAATAGAACAGAATAGAATAGATCTTTATTGTCACTATCAACACCTGTTAGGCAACAGGGTTTGTACAGTGAAACATTGTTTGGCATCCTCTATGGAAGCGTGTAAGGGCAGTATAAAAGAATTGGATATTTAAGATAATATATAAATATATATATATATATATATATATATATATATATATATATATATATATGTGTATATATATATATATATATATATATGATATAAAATAAAACAAAACAAAAGACCGGAGTGAGGTTTTATGTACACGTACCAGATTCTGAAAATTGTCCAGAGTATGCGCCCACTGTAACAGTGGCTGTGCAAGTAAAAGTCCAGCGCATACACACATAAAGTGACTGTGCAGAGTCTGGGGACACACACGACAAACATATATGAAATGGCTGTACAACAAACATGAAATGGCTGGGCAAAAAATGAGCAAATACACGTATGAGTAAATGAGCATATACACATATGGTTAAAGTGAATATCTACCTACTCTAAAAATGTCTGAATTACCATAAATGGTAAAAGATTATGGAAAAACATGAACAACATTTTACCATAAAATCAACAGTTTTCTTCTGTAAAATGTGAATACAATTACATTTTGGGTTTAAAGTTTGAGCTTATCTATTCTGTTGTATATATTTCAAAATTATAACTTCCCAAAATGTGATAAGTAAAATAGTTTAAGACGTAGTAGCATAAACTTTAATACAGCAATTTCTTTCTACTTTAATTTGAAAGGCATTTAAAAGTTGTAGATAAATACTGCAATGATACTGTTAATGAAATCACAGTGAGATGCTATTCTTGAAAATACGGTAATTAAGCTGGTAATTGAAAGACGGTAATGAGACCGTAAATAATGTACAGTATCAAAACAATCAGCACATAAAGTAATGGTAAGGTAAATCAAAGTCAGAGTCATGTGACTGCAAAGACATTTATAGTAAGTTATTGGCATCTTGTTTCCACTAAGTTACTGAAAAATTTTAAAACAACAACCTTCTCACAGTGTGCCCCCCCCACCCCCCCCACCCCCTCACTGATTTCCCATGGAGGACTGGAACAGAGATGAGTCATTAATGCCACACAGCGACAGACTCTTACAAACATGCACACACACACACACACCTTTTCTCGGTCTTACTCAGCTCCACGGAGAGCACCCAGACTCCCACTGAGACCCCAGCATGGTGGAAACAGTGGGGGATACTTACAGCCCTCCGTAGTTCATTTGGTGGTGGGTGTCTACAGAGTCAGACGACCTCTAAGACGTCATTATGTCAGTATCACTCCAGAGCATGGAGGGAAACCTCTTAAGACATCTATGTTTGTGCTTTACCATCTGAATATGGAAGGTGATGCAGGAATCTTTAAGAGTTTTTAACATTGAGAAGTGGGGGAGATTTATACTTTTTCATTAATAACTCAAAATTTTCTTAACAGATTCAGATTGTTTTTCATGATGTCCATGGCAGAAAGAAAAAGTTGACAAGTTTTTGAGATGATCTGAATCCAGATGCAGAGTCAGGATTATTAACCCTTTCCCGAGTAAGGACCACACCATCAACAGGATGAATTTGACAATTATTTATTGCTTACAGTGGATAACAAACAACACAGTAGGTAGGTGAAGCGGATAACGGTTTGGGGAAACTTGATGGGGAATTCGCCGTCACTCCCGGGCACGACGAACCCCCTCTTTAAGGCCCTGAGGAAGGAAGGAAGAACAAAGTTATAAATAAGGGGATGGAGGGAGGGGTGCGTCGAGTGTGCGAAACAAGAGGGAAATGGTTGGTTAGGATTTATAGGAACACAGGAAGAGGCGTGGTTGAGGTGTGGTCCGCTCCTGAAATTCTGCTTAAAGCTCCAGTGCACACTGTTAACCTGATGCACCTGATAGAAAGTTAAAGACAACGTAGACATGCACATCCTTGGTTGGATGCTGGATCCAAAATACCAACATTAACTAACTAACACCAAAAGTACTTAAAGGTGCTATGAGGAGAATCTATTACCGGCGACATTAAGACTCTGCTACCCATGAGCACACGCGGCGACTGTCGTAATGCTGCGTTCCTGTAACCTTGGAAATGGGAGTGACATCATCTCCGACTTATCGGCGTTCCAGTTGAAGTCAGAAAAACACATGCTGATCTACCAGGCTGTTGTTAGCTGTTGTTAGCACGCCCTGTGTTGTTGTATGAAGAATGTGATTATCACTATGGTAGCATTTTTGTAAATACAAGTCCAACAATACTATGTATACAGCTGATCTAGAGCGACACACCCCAGTCAGAAGTGCAAATAAATTGATTATTACAGGTGCTAAATAACTGTTCACACTGGGGGCATCCATCTTCAATTGTCAACTCGGGGTGGCTAGGTGTCACTGAGTTCAAAGTAGGAAATTCAGACTTTGGGGGACGTTCCAGTTGCAGTTTCCTACTCGGAACTCGGAAATTCCTACTTCTGACTACAACTGGAACGCACCAAAAGACGTGACCCAAGCCAAAGTGTGCGTTTGTTTTGTTGCTAATGAATGCAGCTCGGACCTTCCTAAGAACTCTGCATTGCTTTACAACTTCTTTTTTCAACAACTTACAGGATGCAAAGCAATGAGGTATCTCTTTCTAGTTACGTAGTTACGTAGTTTTTGATGTGTGACAACAAGCAATTTTTGGAAAACTTCGTATCTTAGTTGTAGCCAGCTATATATCACTACTTTTTTTTTCTACTAGTTTTAATTGTCTTGTTCCTGAAGTTGAGTATCCAGTCCAGTCCAGCCCTGCCTGTCCTGTCTGACCCGACCGCGAAGCTAAGGAATGGCATTTATAGATAACTTATTTTGATGCTATAAAAGTCATGTTAAAGTGTGTATTTCGATCAGACATATATCTAAAAGTGAGACTTTTTTGCAATTACTTAGAAAGTCCTCACAGTTCCTTTAAAAACTTGAATTAGAAAATCTACTGCTCTGCAAGGTTACACTGGTGTTTCCCAACACATTTGAGAACCACTTCAGTAGAGTATGATACAACACAACATGACACCCATGATCTCTCTTGTTGGAAAAACTGCATTGCTCTCTAGGGTCACACACATTGAGCTGCCTCTATAGTAAAAGCATGGCTGCAAGCAGGGCAGCACTGCCAGGAAATATCAGTGTTTTATTAAATGTGGCATTGTTGTGCAATGTTTTCCCCATCAGTGTGCCAATTCTCTTCAGTCAGTGACATTTGCATGTTGATATCTGTCTTACATAAGCAGCACTTGTAAACCTGAGGCATCAGTGGGATATTATTTGAATTATTTTCTTTCTTCGTCAAGGCTGTTTAAGGGGGGGGGTTATGCACAATGAAGTTGGAAAATACAAGGAACAGTGACAAGGAAAGTAGACAAACCAGCACATTTACAGATGCACCAACAAGGACAATTGTTGATGTTAAGTTACACAAAGTAAAGATGCTGGCTCGTCCTCTTTTCTTGCTTTTGCAATCTTAATACTGCCACTCTCTGTTGCTTTGTCTTTACAGAGCAGTAACAGGAGCCAGCAGTGGATTAGCTTAGTCTAATGAATGAAAGGAAAAGAGGTGAACAGTGCCAGCCAGATCCCGTCACAGATTAACTAAAGGTGTTCTCTTACTCCTTGCTAAAACACAGAACCAACACTGACGGCTAATTCAGCCTCAGATTTACCAAACAGACTCACAGCTGTGTTTTCTTATAACTCTTCCAACGTGAGGCTCTATCTTTCAAAATTCTGAAAGCCTCAGGCAGACAGTCCCACGGCGTGACCTATTGACCACTCAGACTACGATGAAGCAAACAGGAGGAAGCAGGTGGTCGGTGAGAGCAGCAGAGGTGAACGAGAACAGATTCCTTGTCTTTCTTTTCTATTGATCCCCCTCTCATTAACACTAAGCCCCTTGCTCTATCCCAAGGGCACCGAGGGAGGTAATTAAAACCAGGGCTAATTAAACAGTTCCAGGAGGTCTCGGTCTCTTTATGTGTACCAGTGCATACTTCTGAAAGAAAACCTGAATGGGTTCTACATACAGAGAGTAACCAGAGGTGATATAACACTTCATTTCAGCCTGAAAATAAAACGGTAGCTGCCTACATTTCTTTATAACATCATGAGGATCCTGAGATCAGTATTGAGTTTTTAACAAAGGCTCAGTCATGCAAATGAAGGCGTGATGGCAGAGACGTGTAGAAGCACACCTCGATAATATGCTCAGGCTGAAATATGATGAGAATACGGTAGATGGGCTTTTATGTGAAATGGATACATAACTCAGCATATATACTCTTACATTAAATGGGTGAAAAGATTTTATAGCTCGAGAAGCCCCAAATAATCATTACTGGCTGATCCTTCCTTTGAAAAGTAGATGGGTGATAATGCTTTTAGTCACTGATCACTGAAATCAATCTCCTGTGCTTAATGCTCTGCAGCTGCATTATGTTCAGCATAGTGTTTTACAGAGAAGTTGAACTTCCAGCTCAGAAGTGTGATTATGAAGTCAGAGTTTTTCTTTTTTATTACTGTGGTCACTGGATCAAATTAGTCAAAGAGTCTACAACCTTTTCTATCTAAAGATTCAATTTCACCCTTAAAGGGATAGTTCTGCTTTTTTAAGTGGGGCTGCTTAAGGCCCAAGGCACTAGTGAACATTATCACCATGAAAGATACTGGCAAGCCATCCCTGATGGGTGATACAGTCCTACTCATCATTATTGGCACCCATGAAGTTTAAGTACACAATGTGACAGTACAGCTTCTTTACAAACCTCTCTAACTTTGCTCTGCATGACTTTATCAGACTCAAACTTGGCAGAAGTAATGTTCACATATGAAGGTTTGTAAATTATACTTCATTAGCTACTATGATCATGCAGTCATATTTAGAATAGGTGGTTTTAAGTGTCACCTCTTGAAAGCCTACAAGGAAAAGAACACCCTACCAACAATTAAGCATGGTGGAGGTTCCAGAATGGTTTGGGGCTGCTTTGCTGCATCGAGTAGTGGAGGCCTTGACCGTATCACAGGAATCATGAAATCAGAGAATTATCAAGAAATTTTAGAGCGTAATTTCCTAGCCAATGTAAGAACACTTGGTTTGAGTCGAAGATCGTGGGCCCTCCAGCAAGACAAAGACCCAAAGCACACATCCAAAAGCACGTAGGAATGATTGAAAAGGAAAAAATGGCCTGTTTTAAAATGGCCAGCAATGAGTCCTGATCTCAATCGGATTGAAAATCTTTGGTATGGCTGAAATCTGCCATTGGGGAAAAGAAACCAGCAAATGTTCAAGAGCTTGAACAATTTGCATAGGAAGAGTGGGAGAAAATACCAGCTGAGAAGAGCAAGAAGCTTAGAGATGGCTACAAGAAACATTTGGAGGCTGTCATCAGTGCCAAAGGGTGTGCATCAAAATACTGAAGAGGGGTGCCATTGTTGCTGCACATGCTTTTTTTCAGTTCCCTCTTTGAAATTACAACATGTAACTTGTAAAAAAAAATTTTCTGTTGAAGTATTTTGGACCTTCAATTAACAGATCCTGATGACATACATTTGGTACATTTCATTTTTTTTCTGAAGATATTGTTAAAGTACTGAAAATAATGAAGGGGTGCCAATAGTACTGAGCAGGACGGTATTTGACTATCACCACTAGGCAACATATTGCCATCAACAGAGCAAAAGTAAGAGTCTTTAGATACTGCCTCGTGGCCAGATACACCAGCTTGACTCCTTCAGGACTATTTCCCTTTGGGTACCGTTAGCAGAACCTTTTGTCCAATGTGCTGAGTAGAGCAGGAATAGAAAAGGTAAGCTGGTGGATACAGGAGGAGCAGCTGGGCTTCTATTGGCATCTGGTGCACTTTCCTGAATCTGATCCAACTCTCCGTATATTAGGCGGCCAGTAGGGCTGAACGATCTTAGAATAAGATAGAATTGTGATTTTCTGGCAGATACATATTCGATTTCAATATGACTCACGATTTTTTCCATCAAGCTTCAGTGTAACATTCACTATGTTTACAGAATAGACAACAGTAATGAAACTAGAAAAGCACTCAGAGAGCACAGACCTCCGCCAGCACCACAGTCCTCTCCCGTATTGTGATTTATCTCCCAGTTTATGTTAACTTCTAAACCATCTGCTGTAACAAAACACATTGTGGTCATAGTGATAGATAATGGATCACCTGATTTTAAACATAGATGAGTGTTATCACCAGTAAAAAACAATCTTTAAGGCATTCCTTTATGGTTCATATTCATTTTTCACACATATATCAAGACTTGTATCATAGCCTGTCTAAAAAATGCTGTAAAGTCATTGTAACTATGAGCGGCCTCCATTATCCACTCCTCTGACTGATACAGAGGGGTGCAGCCCGCTGTTCTCTAACACTAATGGCGTTTATTGTGTTAGTACTAAAGGCCAGACAGTTGTTCTATCTCATCTCTGGGACTCACTCAGAAGCCTCTTGAATGGTATTAGGCAGATGTGGATTCTGCACGGGGTGCCACTTTTGCTTGGTCAGACTTCAACACTCACTGTGGTACTGTCTGTATTTAGCATTTAAAAAATGGAAAAAATGGGTCTTTCTTTTCAAATTAAATCATCAAAACCTTTGAGAGATTCTGGCAGAACAAGCCCACAGAAGCAATCATTTCCATGCTGATTAATCCAGCAAAAAGGAAGTTGTTGTCGTCTGAAAAGAATACAAAATTATGTTCCCCGTAATTCGATTTTTATTTCTCGAAAGTGCACTTATTCTTATCATTGAGCCCACAAAGACTCAGGCCATAATGAAGCACAGATTGTTAAGTACACCGGGCCCGATCGCACTAACTCAGATGTGCATTTGGAGCAAACCCTCTCGACGGTCACATAAAGCATCATTGCAGCACTTCATGTAAAAGGGTGTGCAGCAATTACCTCCATTAAATTCAACCTAATGGGAATCATCAGACTTTGCTCAATGTAATGAGGCGTATTCATCCACATTAAGTAAATTTTAATTTTTAATAATGCAGACCCCTATAAATGCTCCCATTATGCCTCCACAGCAGTGAGGCCAGAGGCTTAATGCTTTCAGGTTGTCCCTCGGTATGAAGAAGCCGATCCTTTGTGAGCAGTGTGACTCAGAAACTCCCGAAGAGGTTTTCTTTCAAACTATTGTCTGCGTGGATTTGAGGATGAAATGACAAGACTTTAAAGATCATGGGTTAAAGGTAAAGTAGACTACATAGAAATTCATTCTAAATCAGTTTTTAATTATTGTGGTTACTGTGCAATGAGACAAAACAGTGGGACAGATGGACAAACAAGGTGTGAACAACAGCATTTGTGATCGTGTATGTGTGTGTAAGAATATGATTGGTGGTCTTCACAGTTGCATTATTGTTAAAAAGATAGATATAATAATAATGGAATAGGGGTTAGGGGAATTAACAGTAACAAGACTCTAATAATAATAGTAATAATGATAAGTGATAATAACAGTAACTAGAAAAGCACTCAGAGAGCACAGACCTCCGCCAGCACCACAGTCCTCTCCCATATTGTGATTTTTACCATAAATATTAATCCTACCTTTATTTTATGTAAATGTTTGGATTCCTTGACCATGAAAACATACCATTAGCAATTGGTTTCATAATGATATCTATTTTAGTTAAGTAGTTATTCACGAAAATCGCAGTTTTCGTCATGGTGGATCCAGACGGTGATCCGGATCAACACCAAAATTGAATCAGTTCTTCCTTTTCCCATGCTGAACATTTCCTGAAAATTTCATCAAAATCAATCCTTAACTTTTTGAGCTATTTTGTTCGCAGACAGACAGACTCTCCTGAAAACATAACCTCCTTGACGGAGATAATAATAATAGTAAATTTACAATTATGGAACAGAAGCACTAACAACAATACAAAAGACCAAAACAAAATAAAAATAGAAGAGTAGAAAGAGGATTAAATACATGTAGATGAGTAATTGACAGTGCCAACTTAACACTTGTGATAATACTTGTAGCAGGATTAAATTGGAGTAAAATGTTTTATTTCCCTTTCCTTCTCCTCCCTTCCTTTCCCCTTTAAAATATAACCTGGGTGACCAGCCTGAAATCCCCAAACACCCCCGGCCTTCTCCCCTTCTTCAGCTCTTTCTTAATATTTGCTTGTGAATGCAATATCTCAAGAATAAATAGGCTTCATGAGCGTTATATTAAAAAAGAAAAACTGTGATGAAATAAATGTCAGATGTCCGAATAGGCAGAAGTTCTTGTCATGTTGTATGGCATGCAGACGGATGTTTTCTACCCTCCTAAAGCCTCTTGTGGCTCTTTTTAAGAGCATACAGATCACCTGTTCACCATAAGCATACCACATGAATCATTTGTGCTACAGCCTGCTGCAGCATTAACATGTTCATCAGTAGATACTTTCAGTGCTCTCTGTTGAATTTCCTCTTGGAGTTATCACTGTGCAGTAATCCAAAAAGGAGAAGTCCCAAACAAATATATTTAAAATCTCCAGAATAAAAATGGTTCCTCTAATGGATGTTTTTTTTTCTGTTGTTCGACATGGCTCTGCTCTGAAAATCTAATTGCAGTCCAATCTCATGGTGCCCAAATTCAATCAGCTCTCACAGTTGTTTCACTTGGCTCCTTTTACTGAGAGCTTCATCTCTAAATGTGGCAGTTCTGACAAAATATTCAGAGTTTTCCTCTTTAGATGGGCGTTGTCAAAGCCCAGCCAAAACCTGATCTAGTGAGGACTAAGATGTACCGACACAAGTATCTGAATATCAGTTATTCACTGACCACAACTGCATTTTGGTCAGTGTTTTAAGTCTCAAACACAGTTTTGCCCATTTATTTAAGTAGATGCTTTAAACATTTCCAACAGAATTTGTTGTTTTCAAGTTGACAAATAGTAAAGTACTTTCAAAAGGGATAACAGCATCCATCTTATCTCTACAAAAGCTCCTGTTTCCTTCTTCAAATCTGTTGAATGCTTTTCATATTGTTGCAAAATGTTCCCATAATAACTCCCATCTCTCTGTTTCTATGTTTTTCAGGTGGGTAACCTGGGCCTGCTCTTCATGCTGCTGTTTTTCATCTACGCCGCCTTAGGAGTAGAGCTTTTTGGAGAACTTGGTGAGTTCATGATCCTTTTTTAAGGCACTGTCTGTTTGATTGTTTAAAATGGATCATGGTCACCCACAGAGATGTGGTGGGAAGAAAATGTTTTGCCTCTCTAAACAGTTTGAACTTAACTTTCAGAGAGATGCAGTTATATTTGTCTACACTCCATATATCATATCATATCATGTCACATCATTTATCATTGGAAAGCCTGATTAGTCACCTTTATATCAAGGAATAACTCGTAAAGATCATGCATTTGTGGACTGAGTGACAGCTAAACATGTGGGTAGTTCTGGTATGCAGCATTATTTGTTGTCATCCCTCGTGCCATTTCCAAACTTAGGACCAAGTTCCTTAAAATTAGTGAAGTAAAAACAGACTGCAAAGTGAGCATCCCAGCAAGATTGGTTCCTGACAATTAGACCTCATTTTAAAGGTGATAAATCAAGGCTTTCCAACCGTGTCAGATAAAATACCAGTTGTTATTAGAAGGGGGGAGAAATACTTGATTAAAGTAACATTTCCAAACTTTTTTAAGGAGTGTAGCTCTAGTTGGAGTGCAGTTTGAGAACAAATTCTTCCTTCTACTTGAGGCTGACTACACACAAGACTATTTTCAAATATTAAAAGACTCTAAAGCCAAGGGAGACCTCAGACACAAGAACAATTCCAACCAGTTTAAAGTTTCACTATCCTCCAGACAAAGACACTGGACAATTCAGCCAGGCTGCCAAATGGCCCACCTGCTGTGAAACTTGGGCTGTGATTTCTTAAACTCTTATTCACACTTGCAAAAAGCCCTGAAATGAATCAGACTTTTCTGGGGTGAGCCATTTATGTGAATGCAAATAACCAAGATTTTAACTCAGACTCAATCCAGGTAATTTCCTTGCGTCCCACCTATTATTTTATCCACATAAATCTGGGTGGGCTGAAGTGTGAACGCAGCAGCACACCATCAGGATAATCCACGAAGGGGGAGTCGTCCCATGCTGCTGGCGAAACCAAAGTGTCTGGCACTGGTATTGGATATGGAGCTGAAACACTGCAGCTGACTTTGTAATACTAGTGCATGCAGTGACCCTGTTTCATATTTACTTCTTTAACTACTTCTAATCTCTTTCGTAGAGGCTGTTGATACACCTTTAAAAATGTATCAGATAAGAAGGATGTAAATTTGATCCATCCATTATTTATACCGCTTTTTCCTGTGAAAGCCTTTCTAAACTGGCATTGGGCAAAAGGTGGAGTACACCCTGAACTGGTCACCAACCAATTACTACACAGTAGGGATGGGACGATACACTTAAACTCACGATACGCTGCACCTCGATATGCCCGGGTCACGATACGATACATCACGATACAATATCAAAAAAGTAAAAAAGAAAAACTATTACTGTATAATTACAACTTATTTGTTTTAATTTGAGTTGCACACCGGAAAACACACACCCTAGAGAGGTTAGAGAGAGTGTATGCTAACGAGTGGTAGGCTAGTTTTAATTTTCGTCTTCACATTTTTATGGTGATGCTGAAGGTGGTGGTTCTTGTTTGTTGTGTTGGAGGCAGTGCATGGAATGACAGCATAGCAAAGTTTACACACAATCTTATGCAATTTTTCCTAAAACAGAGTCCATTTCATTTTCATTGCTTTTTTCTCTTTTTTTGTTTGTTAAATTCATTATATTGTTTGTTTAATTTATTTTATTTAACAGACCTTGACCTTCCAATTACAGTTAAATACTCTTAAGAAATTAAAGTTTCTTGTTTTTGATATGGTGTACTCACTTTATTATGACATATATTACAACTACATTAATGGAAAAAATGAAAAAAAAATCAAAATAATATTGACAATAATGTCGTTATCATCAATAATTTTTTGGACAATTATCGTCCAGCAAAATTTGTTATTGTGACAGGCCTTGTGCTGTTTGTTGTCGTCACTTCTAGTCAAATGCGCTGTTACCGGACGTGACGTCTTTATTTCACGAGCCATTTTTTTCAAACTCGATGCGTTTCGTCACATTCTGTATCGTGATAATTCGGCAAACGATATTTCATCCCATCCCTACTACACAGAGACACAGACTACTATTCACGCTCACACTCATACGTAAGGATAATTTAGAGACACAAATCAACCTAATGAACATGTTTTTAAGCTGCTAAGCGAAGCTGGGGTGCTCGGAGAGACCCCACGTATGCATAAGGAGAACATGCAACTCCATGCAGAAAGGCCCTGACGGACACTGGGATCAAACCAGCAACCTTCTTGCTGTAACATTATTTGACATGATGATTTTAGGCTTGCATGTGTGAAAAGGGTTTTATTGATGATATTTTGCATGATGGAATAATTTAGATATTTCAAAAAAACTAAGTAAAGGTAAAGGTTTTCATTCTGTATCCTGTCTGTGTTCAATATACAGTCCCTTCTGCTCCAGCGGAGGTCTAAACTTTAACATTTTTCATCAGAAAAGTTAGAGTGGTTCAGTTTCATCAAAAGTTTTGGTCAGAATTACTCCTGAGACTCCACCGGTCAAGTGTGTAGTCAGCTTCGGGTGATATAAATCCTCATGTGTGTTTTTTTTATTGCTCTTAAAGTGGACTCAACTAATATGAAATAATGTTTAAAATCCCATTTCCTCTGCATCCTTTATTCATCTTTATCAGCTTTCACTCCTACAGCCAGACAACCATTAGAGACTCAGCCCACACCAGTATGCTACTGTATAAGCTCCATCCGAAAATATCTGCATCTGCATTGAAGTTGGTAGCTCCAGCGTACAAACTGTCACATTTCCCTTGTGAGCCACTGCTGCAGCCTGTGGCAACGTTACTGTTGGAGCTCTGCAGGAGGAGGGATTAGTGCAGAAAGCAAGTGTCTCTTTCTTGAGGCTATTCCAGAGATTATCTGGGGATATAAGCTCAAAGACAAACAGAGTTTGGTCACAGTGCTCCTGATTTAAAGGCAGCCTGTGTCTACACGACTTGTTTGGACAGTCATCCAGCTTAGCCACAGAAATGACGCAGGCTGCTGCAGCTTTTTTTGGGGGAGTAATGACATGTTAAGTGTTCAAATTCACAAATGCTTTCTCTCTATTGTTACCCCCGCTTCCTCCCTGCTCCATTCTCTCCCTGTCTGTCTATCCTCTCATCTCCTTTTTATCTGTGACCCGATAACTTCTTTTCCTCCTCCATCCGCCCCCATACTTCATATCCTCGCTCCCCAGTTTGCAATGAAGACTACCCATGTGAGGGTATGAGTCGTCACGCTACTTTTGAGAACTTTGGCATGGCCTTCCTAACTTTGTTTCAAGTCTCCACGGGCGACAACTGGAATGGCATAATGAAGGTACAAGTTTTATTTTGATATTAGCTCCATTTACAGACAAGGATGTGCTTGCTCAGCGTTTATTCACTGATGAGCAGGCAGGATACAGGGTCTCATTACACAAAAACAAAAAACAACAGTCCCCCTGAGCCTGCACCCATGCTCCTCTATACATTTAGGCTGTGAGGGATAGGAGATTACACCAGAGCGTGTCAGGCGTGGACCATTAAACACACGCTGGGGCAGACATTGTACATTGTAGCAGGCTATGAAGTAAAGCAGCAGGTCACAGATGCTACCTGGCAGAGTAAATCTCATTCATTTTAGCCGTCAGATTACTACCTGGGCTGTAAGGGAGGTAAATCTGCCTCGGTTTAGGGAGACGCAGGTGAGGCAGGGCGGTAATTAGTCGTGCAGTGATGGAACTGCAGGCAGGAGAGGAAATAATGAGGGCAACGGAGATAAGTAAGAGGGCATCGAGAGGGAGAGGCAGATCCAACAAGAAAACCAAACGGAGAGCGCAGACCTCCGCCAGTGCCGCAGTCCTCAGCCATATTGTGATTTTGACCATAAATATTAGTCCTACCTTTATTTCATCAAAATATTTTGATTCCTTGACCATGAAAACATCTCATTAGCAATTGGATTCATAATGATATCTATTTTAGTTCAGTAGTTATTCACAGAAATCACATTTTTCGCCATGGCGGCCAGACGCTGATCCAGATCAACACCAAAATCTAATCAGTTCTTCCTTTTTCAATGCTGAACATTTCCTGAAAATTTCATCAAAATCCATTTACTACTTTTTGAGTTATTTTGTTCACAGACGGACAGACAGACAAACAAACAAACTCTCCCGAAAACATAACCCCCTTGGCGGAGGTAATGAACTCTAATAAGGGGTTAAAACTGACCTGAGATTATGCTTTTCCCCTTTGGATGTAAAATCACTGTGGAAATAATAATGGGGGATGGAAAGCTGTGAGGAACAATTTGACTCTTGTATATATTGTATATAGTTTTTTGTTATGTATTTGAACTCTTCTGAATTGCTGTAAAATCATTGCTTTGTGACATGACCTGAAATAACCCGTACATGACCTTACATAGCCCTCTCCATGCTAGAGACTGCTTTCCCACACATACATACACACTACATGACCGTAGATAGCCCTCTTAGCCCTCTCGTTACCTTTTCTTCCCAGAAACTGAAGTTATTCCCATGAACTTGTTGAACTTACTGCACCTGCAAGGCCATCCAAAACAACCTCACATGACCACATACAATATTATAAAAGGAGATGACACTGTACTAGTTTTCAGTTCAACTCCCAGACTGCTTTGACGATCTGGGGTTGTAACTCATTGTCCGGACAAGAAGAAGAAGTAAAGCTCCATTTGATTGCATCCAGCTGCTGTTCGTCGTCTTTATTCTGAATAAATGTCAGGTGTAGGTACGAACCTGAAACTGAGCTATCTTAGGACTGTAAAGGGAAAAATCCTGACAGAAGCTGAATGAGAAACAGTGAAAACAGATCAAGGAAAATATAGGGCTGTCATCATTTATGCAATGTAGCTTAGGTCTGAATCTTACTAAATTCATAAAAAACACAAATTGTGTGCTTTTTGTCATACAAGACAATTTGTACCAAGCAACCACAGCAATTTGACAACTAGAAGTATCACACTGTAGCACATTTCTGCACTTCCCTTGATGTACATATGGACATCACTACTCTTTATAATGTAGAATTTCACATGAAAAACTTACAGATATCTTAGCAAGCAAGTCAAAAGTGATCTCCCTGTGAAATAAGGCACGATAGAGCCAGCACCACCAATTGTTCCTGTCATCTGGCTTATGTTGTACTATGAAATAGCACAAGCATCTGAGAGTAATAGTATTGCATTGCTTGCTGTGATTTGGAGGTCCTCGGTTCACTAAATTCAAGATGAAGCTTCAATAAGGCTGCATCAACTTCTACTAGCACTTTGACTGGAGTGATGTGTAACTATATTCATGGACTTGAACTTGTGGACATTATTAAAGTTAACACTACGTTAGCTTGTTTGTGTTGTGAAATGCAGTCCATGCTTTTTGGTTCACTTGCTTTTTTTGGTCCTTGTTTGGTTGAGATAACTCTCACAATGGTCCGTGTACTTTGCGGTCATTCGTTTTTCGTGTTGATATGGGTAAATGGAAAACGGGAAACCATCCTATTATCCGATTTCCGTTTGGATGAAGGGAAACGCGTTTTTCGTTTGGTAATCGAAAATCCAAAAACGGAAAACGAGCCTTTATCTGATATCTATTCAGGGTTTATTATTCACAAATTGGGACATAAAATACAGCCGTTATTCCTTTCGTAAGGCTTGCTTTACCTTCACCCGGAAGCACGTCCTTCTTCTGCTGCTGTTTCTTCTCTTTGTTCTGTTTCTGAAGCTACACTACGGCATATTACTGCAATCTAGTAAAATTATTAGTTTGCCGCGCTTTAAGCCCATTTTGAAGCATCATCCGTAACCATAATTCTTTTCTATAAATTGAGTTTCAAATTCTCACTATATATCTATGTTCTATTATGCTAGTTCTGTAAGTTGTATTTAGTTCCAAATAAATGTATTTGTTACTACCATGTATTAATAAATAGCCATTTATTTCAATTGTCAAACTGCATTCTAAACACATATTACCAAATGGGAAGTTACACATTAGCCTCGGTTCTGCAATGTTTTATCAATCAATCTTTATTTGTTCATAACAAGTGTTATCTCAAAACAACTTTGAGCAACTCGGCAGCGCAGAAGAAGGAAGTGCTTCCGGTTGAAGGCAAAGCAAGCTTTACGAAAGGAATAACGGATGTATTTTATGTCCCAATTTGTGAATAATAAACCCGTAATAGATATCAGATAAAGGCACGTTTTCCGTTTTGGATTTTCTATTACCAAAAGAAAAACGGGAAACGACTTGTTTCCCGTTTTTCGTTTCCCTTCATCCAAACAGATATCGGAAAATCGGATGGTTTCCCATTTTCCGTTTACCCATATCAACACGAAAAACGAATGACCGTAAAGTACATGGATCCACAATCACATCACACCGAGCTCTAGAAGGCTAATATATATAGAGTTTCTATGAGCTTTCACACCACCCCAAATCAGCTGAACTTTTCTGATAAGCAGACCTGAGGTCACTGGCTAAGACTAAAATTTTTAGGTGTAAAAGCACCTTTAGAATCAACATTTAGCTAATGAGCATTAGACAGAAAAGACGAGCTTGATCCTGTTACAGGAGTTCGGAGCCTGATTCAAATGTGCACTCCCTGCAGAAAACCCTCTTCACTTCAGTTCTGCTTCAGCTTAACTTCACTCTTTGTTGGTAACCGGAGTGGAAAGCAACCAGAGGAGAAAAATACTCCTTTGTGTTGTTTTGCATGAAGAAAAATAATGAAGTGGAAGATGATTATACAACTTGTCATGAATACAAAGAGCCTTGTTAACATAAACTAGCTGCATTTATAATTCACCTAAAAATATTTTCTTAGCTTTAAAGCTCTCCTGTGCCGACCCATTCTTCAACATTAAGGATTAATGTTAGATTTTAACCCTTTCACTCTGCTCTCATGTTGGCAGGAGACTATTATTTGGTAATACTCTTTGGTCTGGTGTCTTTTTCACGGATATATTGCTCAGTCCTGCTTCTCCTGACTTTTTCCCTTTTTCTTCACAACACCAGGACACATTGCGGGAGTGCCCACCCGACCACGGCACTGATGTGGACTACGCCTGCAATCCGAGCCTTCAGTTTATCTCGCCCATGTACTTTGTCTCCTTCGTGCTCACCGCCCAGTTCGTGCTCATCAATGTGGTGGTGGCCGTGCTGATGAAGCACCTGGACGACTCCAACAAGGAGGCCCAAGAGGAGGCGGAGATGGATGCAGAAATTGAGCTGGAGCTGGCCCAGGGCACCCTCTGTTGCATGGGCGCCCCCGGCTGCAGGGGTGTGAAGACCGAGAAAGGACTGGCTGTGATTGGACTGGGGCCCGGAGGCACGCCAGCGGGGGGGAGGGACAGAGGAGGTTCCAGAGAAGATAAAGGAGACGGAGCGAGGAAGGTGCGGCACGCGGCGACCACGGCTCGTCCCGGAGGGTACAACTCCAGAGAGTCCAGCCTGTACTCACCAGCACAAGTGAGTGTGTTGATCACCGTGAGAATGTGTGAAAGCTTCTCATGTTTGCTCCCCCGTACAGTGAAAAATAATTTTCTGTGAGTGGTTGATGGTGTTTTATTTTTGTTTGTGTTTTCAAGAAGGGATGTCTCCTGCAGATCTGTGGATCTTGGAGAGAATACCAAGACTCCTTTTCTTAGCCATTTGATTTTAAAAAAGGAAATCTTTCCTAAAATTGATCCACTGTGGATCTTTGTCTTTGTAATAATCTGGATGTATCCCAGCCGTAGCTCAGCTTTGGAGCTATTGTTTGGGTTCATTAAGGAAAGTTGTATGACAACGCAAATCATTAGGAAGTCAATTGCAGAATAATAATGTTCAACTTTTATCTGCCCATCAATTATTTTCCACTCATGCGGGCAGGGTTGGCATTAAGCTCAGTAATTTGACATTGATTCCCCTCAAACTAAGGCTTTCCAAGGTCGGAATGGAAGTTTAATGGTTTTCACATCTATAGCTTTATCTCTTGTTTCGATTCAGTTCCAAAAATGTCTTTCTTTTGACATGTCCTTTGGACCTTTTCATGTTTGAAGGGCAGTATGGTGGAACTGGCCTTTGTCAGCTTAGTATTTCAAAAGTCTTATGAATGATTAAACAGATGAACTAGTTTATCAATGTTGAACTACAAATGCTGTTTCACAACATTAGTGTGATGAGTTGGCTCGATTGTTGTGTTCATCGGAGGCTCGCTCAGGCTACCTCATTTATGGAAGCTTGGTTATTGTAACCTGACACACCAGATGGACTGTTCGATATATTTTAATATGCCATCTGGCAAAAACCCAATAGAGAGTGTTTGGAAATGGGCAAAATGTTCACAAGCATGTCCGGCAGGTGATTGGACCATTGTTTTGTCAATCACATCTAATATAAGCCATTTAGACAATGTCGTAGGTGGGTGCTACAGCTGTGGTGTAAAGGAAAGAATGTAAACACTTGGAAAAACAAGTTGGGTCGAAAATATCCTTTCTATAGAGATGTTTTTAGTGTTGTTATTTGTTTTCATTTAGAGATGCTATGAGGAGAATCTATTTCCGGCGACATAAGACTCTGCGACCCATGAGCATGTGCGGCGACTGTCGTAAAGACGTGACCCAAGCCAATGCGTGTGTTTTTTGTGATGCTAATGGATGCAGCTCGGACCTTCCCCAGAACTCTGCATTGCTTTACAACTTCTTTTTTCAACAACTTGTTCCCGAAGTTGAGTATCCAGGCCAGTCCAGCTCTGTCTGACCCGACCACTTAGCTAAGGAATAGCATTTATAGATAACCTATTTTGATGCTATAAAACTCATCTTAAAGTGTGTATTTCAATCAGGCATATATCTAAAAATGAGACTTTTTTGTAATTACTTAGAAACTCTTCATAGCATCTTTAATGAAGAAATGTGGCCCAGATTTGATAAAACTGCTACTTAAGCTGTTAGCATCTGTGCTAGTCTCTATTTGTGCAGTTACTTTCTGCTTGTGCACCTTTCCCTGCTTCAATTGGAGAGGTGTTGCTCTCAATCATTTTAGATTAGAGCTTATACAAGGCTTTGGGGCATCCATCAAGTAGTTGTTCCTAGACTAAATCAGTCCTAAAGCGTTACCAAAGTCTTCTTACAAACACCTGATTGAGTGCTTCAGGCATTTATATATATATATATGTTTTATTTTTTTTAATGTGTTTTTTGGGCATTTTGTGCCTTTGTTGATAGGAGAGAGACAGTGGATAGGCTTGTGAAAGGGGGTGAGAGAGTAGGGGAAGACTCTACAAACTGGTCACAGGCTGGATTTGAACCTGGACCGGCAGAAGCAAGTACATGGGATGTGCATGGTTGCTAACCACTCCACCAAACCAGCACCCCAGGGGCATTTATATTTAAGCCAGGTGTGCTCTTCTTGTTTGGTTTTGACCATCATCTCTGCATATCTGATTATTGAAATTCAGATCAGCACCTCACAAAGAGGGTATCATGGAGACATCCCTACTTGGAGTTTTCTTTCATGTATCTGTGGCTGCCTGTCAGTTTGCTTCTCAGTATCATTGCATTAGGTCATGCAGAGAAAATTACATATTGGACTCACGAGCTGGAAGAAACTAAAGAGGTAAATGATGCGGCGCTAATTCCTGAGTATTGTTTGAATGACGCTGACATGGGAGAGAGCAGAAAATCATCACTCTGGTCCTTTTTTCTACAGTAACTGATGGTCATGTTGCTTGTTAAAACTCTCTATCCCTACTTCTTTGTGAAGTTTAATAAGTATTTCTACTACGGGGTTTGGTTAAGGGGTTACAAAGGTCAAACAAGAGAGAGGATAAAGAGCGAGTTAGGACGCTGAGCTTGGCCTTAATTTAGACATCCCGCACATGCGCCTATGTTGAGAGGCTAATTTGAGAGATTGTAACATTTGGCAGAAAGGGTAAAGGGTGATGAACACTGGGAGCCATATCTCAAACTTACTGAAGCTTTAGCAACTTTCCTGCAGTCACAGCAGGAGCTGGGACACTCTTACACCGCTTACATCCACACTCTCTCATTAGTGCATCCCATTGTGACAGCAGAGCCTCACGTTTCCATTATGAAATCTCTATTTATAGTCTGATACCCACGCAGAAACACACACAGAGATGACTCATCATCTGCCATCGGGTGCCTCACCTTTGCGAGGCTAAAGTTGGAAACATGGAGCCGTTTTTAGCTCAGTGTTTTAGCGCAGCGTTGGCTGGTGGAGGAATTTAATGCAGACCTTGGAGAACACACTGGCAGCATCCTCCTCCCCCTCTCTCTCTCTGTCTCTTTCTGTCTCTCCATCTTGATCCCCCCTCTCTCTTTTAATGTCTGTCTCTAAGTGATGTAATAAGGGATTCAATAAACCGATGCAATTTATTCAGAGCACAGGTCCTTGGGGTTAGTGTGTTTGTTTGTCGTGTGTTTGAGCATCTGGGTGGGTGTTAGCAAACAAGAAAAGCTCATGTAAGGAAATGTTGAGGCTAACATTTTGGCACCTAGATTTTTGGTATTTTAAATACGACAGATGATACTCTAATCTAATGCAGACATACAAGGTATAGCAATTAAATAATTTATAATTTAGGTCCTCAAAGGTTTTAGGCCTAAGTAAAAAAATTGAACATGTGCTACATTCATGAAGTTTGACTTCTGCGTTAAACTGTACCATTGAAAACATCACCAAAAGTGATCAACAACTGCTGTCACACAATTTGAGGGTGTACAAGAGTACATTAGGATAATTTGCCGTATTGACATTTTGAGCACAGGCATAGTTCTGAGCTGAATCAGGTTTCTTGTGGGGAGATTTAGGGTGAATTCCAGTTCCTCCCTTAACCCTCAATCTTAACCCTCAATCTCAAAAATGCGCGATCCCGCGAAGTGCCAGTGCTGTCCCGATTCTCAGAATGTTAAGTTGAGGGACAAGTTTGAGGGCTGTACGGCCCCTCAAATTGAGATTTTCTGGCACCACCCTTGGGAGTAAGGGCTACCCAGAATGCATTGCGTATTTTCACCAGCTTCACCACAACCAAGATGGCGTCCAAAGCGGCGAAAAAAACGAGCTACAAATGTAAGTATTTTCGTCAATATGAAATAGAAATATATTACGAAAACCATTGTATCATCTTATTTAAGCCCTCTTCACGGATTATTGACCTCATTGTTGCATAACATTCATTTTATTTGATGATGTTTGCCAGCCGGACTGGCGGTCTCGGTTTCAGTGCACAGCCTCATTCATAACCTAAAGTTACGGTAGCGGAGATGGATGGAACATTGTTGCTGGAGTCGGCGGAAATGGACTATGGATGACAGAAATGGCTTCTTCTTTATTTTTTTAAATTGGCAGACTGAATGCAGCTTGGGCAGAGTGCTGCCCCCACAGTCTGAAGACGTAACTGCATTTAAGGGGTGTCCCATTTGTAAGTCACGAAATAGCCCTGAACACTTGGTTTTGAGTGTCACTGAGATTGAGGGTTGAGAATGAGGGTTAAGATTGAGGGTTAAGGGAGGAATTGGAATTCACCCCTATTATGGTTCATCCTGAACTCACAGTAGAAGCTCATGGGGTGATAAATGTAGAGAGATAGAGCTGTGACAGGAGGGAGCCAAGTTGAGGCTGCAGAACATTTATGTGCCTGGTATGAAAGCTGTGGCGGCCCTCACTGGAGTTGACAAGCACAGCAAACGGATGAGAATAGAATTATCCTGTGTGAAATTGGCATAAAACTCATATATTTAAATGCATTAAATGCAATTGCCACAAGTGTACATGCAGGTTGGGTGTGATGTAATTTTAATGTTTACTTCAAGATGGTCTGTACTGCCCAAGCTTCTTAGTGCGCCCTCCTATAACCAACATTGGAATAGCACCTGCAGCCTTCTTGTTGTTAGGCACATTCTCCACTTGCTGCAACATGGCGCTCCCCCATGTTGGTTTGGTATTTAAGACTTACTGGGTTGATAAGTGAAACACAGACAGCTGCTCAAAGAGCATTTAAACTTAGTGTCCTAATATACCACGCAGAGACCAGGGGGGAAATTCTGAGGGAGCGAAGAAGAAGAAAAAGAAGGAGGGAAAAGAGAGGAAGGGTGATGGCAGAGCAGATGACAGACAGATCGTCACAGTAATTAATTTCAGCTCAGTCGTCCCTCTCCCTCTAAACTTCATCCCCTCCAGACGAGCCCATTGTTGTCTGCTAATACAGTTATTAATGGAGGCCAGCACACGGGCCAGCACAGTCAATCAAACCTTATTTTTATCAAGCTCCCCACCTACATAGACTGAACTGTCAGGGCTCTGTCTGTGAGCAGAGTCAGATTTGGATTATTTTAACGTGCTGCTATAGGGCGAAATTTTACGGCAGAGGATTATTACCTGGCAGAAGAGGAGGATTTTTTTTATTATAATATTTGAGGAAAAGTCAGAATGTTAAGATTAATTTTGATGTTCAGTTTGGAGAATAAAGTCAAAATGTCGTCGTCCTTTAAAGTGGATTGAATCCCTCTGAACAGGAGCATCTTTTACTCTGTCTGGAGCTGAATATAAATGATTTATTTGTTTCAAAAGTACAGTTCTGCTGATTTATCCAAATAAGGTCTTTTGTGGATGCACTCACATGAGCTGTTTGTTACAGCCTGAATTTAAGGGTTTGAAGTTGATTATGTGGAGGAAATAAGAAAAGTCAAAGTCCCTTTTCTGCTTGTCTTTTGGTCTCTTTCAGTGCTTTTTGTTCATGTCAACACAAGCGATGTAGAGGAAAATACAGTGTTGTTGCAGTTCAAAAAGTACTTTAACACACAATAGAAATGATTTAACCTCTTCTATATTATAATCATAACACTTCTTTTCTGTCTTTTTTGTTAAGAAATGTGTCAAGAAATGCCCTCTGAGTACATTTTTTAACCTTCTTACAAGAGAAATAAAAGTAAACAGGTCTAGCAAGTATTTGTCATTATTATGTAGTAAATGCTTAAACTGTGTGTAATTACAAGAACAGAAAAAACAGATATGGACATTAAACAGGATTCTCTTCATAAACAATTGTAAATGAACATGTTCAAAGTTTTGAGACGGCTAAAAATAAATATAACCTATTTTACATACACTCAAACATTTTAGTTTGCCTACAGCATTGGTGTCCATGTTACAGCTCGTTATATTAGAACACGTCCAGATCTTTTTATTTATTTATTTTTTGTTTTACTGACGATAGTCCCTGAAGCAGTTAGCCCCCTTCATGACTGTCCTCTGGTATCCCCTTCCATGGCAGATCTCCTCGACATCTCCTTCTTTAATATTTCCAAATTACGATTGATTAAATCCATAAACCACGAACTTTGACGATCTATTTCAAAATAGATCGAATACGGCGAATACGAACGGCAAAAGAACGGCAAGAACTCACTCCAGAATGATCCTAATGCTGTTATTTACAAGATTTATACATTATTTAGACAGAAAATACTGATAACCACCTGTAATTCACTCATGTATGGCTCTCTGAATCTTCTCTCTCTCTCTACCTCTACGGCTCGGTCAGTTCGTTTACTCGAGGAGTTATAGCAGTTTTAACCACACCCGTCTTTTTCTTTCGCCACAGCTTCATGTATAAACAGGATGACTGTCTTCTATCAGTTTCCTCTCGGCATCCTTGTAAAATCCCAAAATTCAACCAGACTTCAGAGTCCGTTTTGAGAGGAAAAGTCTCCACCGTGGTGTCTCTTAACTCCCGCTCTCAGACTCAGAGGCCAAACAATGCAAACAATGCTAACTGCGCATGTGCGCATCCCGTGAGGCTGCTTAGTAGAGGACAGATGCATAGTTCAAGCTTTTCCAGTCAAAGAGCAGCATCACCGTGCGTTACTGAGGCAGTGTGTTAATCAAACACGGTATAACAGTAATTTGAATAGGACACGGTAATGATTATCGTGGGAAATTTTACCGCAGTTTACCATTTTACCGGTAACCGTTACATCCCTTATTAGGACCCCATAATTGACCACAAGGAAGAACTTAAGAGGTCAAGGGCTTAGGGCCTCATGCTCATCCCTTCCTAATCTCACTGCAACAAAAACCAGCCGAGCCTTTCTCCTTCACCCTCCAGTGTTGTTCTACCATCATGTAACCACCACAGCTCTAGCTTCTTGCCTGGTTAACATTTTTTAAAATATTTTAACTCATCATTTGCCGTCTCCTTAAATTGCATAATAACAAAATTCTCCTCCTTTCTTCTTTCAGCCTTAAGACTCAGTGAAATTTGGCCGAGTCAGCCTCTCAGCGAGTTTGTCTGCAGCCAAAATATCAGACTTCAGCACAGTTTCATAATCCAGCCTGATGTAGGTTTATTTATGAATCTTTAAATACACTAACCTGTCTCTGAATTGTTAGCCCCCTCATTTCCAAACATGAGCTCTAAGTGATTGTAATAAAACGGGGTGAGTCAGGAGTGTGTGTTTGCATAACTGATCTAAGTTTAGTCCTTTTAGCCATATTGTAGAAATGTCGTTAAAATAGACCTGTGTGGGGTTTGAAGAGGAGTGACCTTGTTTAGCTGTCTCATTTTAGATCCATGCTCTGATGTAATACAGTATTTTTGGGTGTTGTGAATGTGCTGCAGGCAGAGTGGCTCCAATTCATGTTAAAATAAAGCGATACACATCCAACATAAAACAGACTTCATTTTAAAGTAGCTCTTCTTCTGTCTCTCTTTGTTAATGGCAGCTTGGTTTCTGGGAAAAGCAATCTGCCAGATGAGTGTCATGCAAAGAGGGATCATTGGAGTCAGAAACGCTCTGACTGATTGGCTCTAAATTGCTTTAAACCTAATAATACCGCGAGCACAAAGCAAATGCTTAAATCTTGGATTGTTTCAACAAGGTATTGAGCGGCTTAATTGAGGTGATTTATCAAACCTAATTGCACCGCTCTCTGTGCTCGAAGCTTTGATAGTAAAATTATGTGTTTCTCAGCTAATGAGAGTTTGAAGTCATAATACAGAGGAGCTTTTTAACAAAAGAGAAATAGTGTTAAAGCCCTGAAGGCCGATAAAGCGGAGATAGAGAGAGAGATTTGTTGTTGTGGTTTATTTATTCTTCATATGTGAGCAGAGAAAGTTTAACAGAGAGATTATTTTGCAATGAGGGGCACATAAACTGGCATATTTACAGGGTGAACAATGAGAATTCAGCTGCTAATTAAGTAGAAGCAAACATACTAACTGCTTGTAAACCAGGTGATAATTAGTTAGTATTAAATGTGGTTTGAGCTTCACCATATATATGTATTTAATAGGTAACTAAAGACTTATTAACAGCTTGTTAACCATCAGTTAGGAACTTCTCAATGAACTGATCTGAAATTGAAAATCCAAAATTGGACTTCTTTATGCTTAATGTGCCCTTAGTGTGTTTTACATGTTCTGTCTGATAGGGCACCTCTATGCACAAGACAGAAAGTCTGAGCATCACACATGCACACACAGCAGGGAGGCTCTGCTGGATGAGAGGTGCGGACTACAGAGGCTCATAGAGGCTGGTGTCCTCTGATCGTCAAACATCCCGAAGTGATTTTTTCGACAGTCTTATTTCAGCTGGCATGTTTGACGACATCAGCTCACAATATACCTGAATCAACAGGTAACGAGGGTTCCTCTGGTCCTTTAGGAAATGAGTCTAGAATTTCTAGAAGTTTGTGATGCTCAGCAGTTTGCCACATGCCAGTGTTTCATTTTCTTTCCTTTTTTTTGCAAAGCCAGGCGAAGGGCGCAAAAAAGATAGATTACATGCCGCGATTAAACATGTCACGTGTTTTTGGCCAAACGAATCAAAACCAGTGTCAGCTCCCATAATCTTAAAATCTGTCCTTGCCTGCTGCAAGTGTTTTGTTGATTTTATTGTTTAGCATGAGATCTAACCAGATCATTAAATTCCTCCTCATTCATTACCAGAAGAGATGAGTTAATATTTCTCTATCTCATGCTTTGATTTCGATTCTGAGGGTAATGATTCAACTCAGAATTGATGTTTGAATACTCTACAGCACTGTAGAGGTCGAAGTCTTTAGAAACGAATCCGCCACTGTTCTTGTTTTAACTCAGGGAGATGAAACGTAAAATGAGTACGACATCTCACCTTGCAGAGTGTGCATGCTGCATACGTCATGTCGAGCTCCATCTTACCCAGAACAACGAAGAATCCAGAATGCACCCACACACTTGCTGTAATGAAGAAGAGACATGCGGTAGTTTTCTTCGCTGCTCCTTACAGAAGCAACACTGACACAGTGAGCTAGCAGGCTAACTTTAGCACGACTGGCTAGAACCATAGAAAGGGTTGGACAAAGTCATGTGACAGGAGTGTTTGGGACACTGTTGATGCTCTTTAATGGATGTGTTGTCTCAACTGAACTAAGCTCTATCCATTTACAGACAGAAAAGTGGGCTTTAAGGCCTTCTGACCAATAGCAACACCGCGTTTTAAAAACAGAAATCTTAAATAAACCTCAATACTAGAAAAACAGACATGATATAAAAAAATCAGACCCCTCACAGTTAGAAAACATCAATGTGTTGGTTAGTTTAGATTGAACCGGGCTGTAAAGATGTGCATTAAAGCAGTAAAAACATCTTTGCCCCACATACAATCATAAAGATGTCAGGTTTCTGCAGCTGGCCTCAAGTGGACACTCGGGGTACTACAGTTTTTAGCACGTCAACATGGGTCTTCGTTTCCAGCCCTGAATGTTGTTGCCTGGCTCTGAGCAGCATGCACCATGCAGACTAACATTTCGAGCAGTGTGATTGAGGGCACTTGATATAAGAGGACCAATTCAATTCAAATTATTTATTATATTTGCTCGACATCACTTATTGCCGATTCATTAGTTCATTCATTAGTTATTCATTCTGCAGCTAAGTGGTTAACTAGCAACTTGTTACTCATTTATTCCCTGGTTTATCAGCAGGAACTAACTCATTTGTATCCCAGTGACTATACCAATTTATGTGTTAGTCGATAAGCTGTTAGGTGATTACTTATTTCTTTGTTGTGACCTTCAGTACTCAGACAGCCTTTAAGAAATGAAGCTTCATCCTGTTTGTGTGGTTGACTGTAAAGAGGTGAATTTGTGTTTGAGTTCTTGAAGTAACAGCAGCACACCTGCGTGTGCGCTGAGACACTTTTATAACTTCTCCTCTGGTGTATGCATTTCCCTCCGTGTTCTCTGTCCTCGCATGTCCGCATGTTCACATGTTTGCGCCTGCGTGCTATCCCGGTCTGCGGCCTGCGTCCCGTGTGTATGTGTCCGTGTGTGTATGTGTGTATATGTTCCAGGAGAGCCAGTGGCTGGACAGTGTATCTCTCCTCATCAAGGATTCGCTGGAGGGTGAGATGCTGATGATCGACAACCTCTCCGGTTCGGTCTTCCACCACTACTCCTCTCCTCCACCCGTCTGCAAAGACTGCAAGGGCCACCCACTAGAGGTACCACCCTGACAGTGCATGAGCACAGACAGGCATGAAGTACAGCCGCACATGCTAACAAACACACATTCAGGAGAGGAACCACACTGTCGCCCATTCAACAGACTCAAGTCTCCACACTGCCTCTCAGAACTAGACCTTCCTTTAAATGATGGAGAAACTGCAAAAACAAAGCTACCAAAAATATTGCTGAATTAATCCCAGCTACTGGACGTCCCAAACAGTCTGTGGCAGGTCTGTCTTGATCTTAAAATGTGAAACTCTTTGCTCTTGTGCTCAAAAGCAGGAGCAAATGTGTATAAAATGGAAGTCTTTGGACTGATTCCCTACTCTGGAGTGCTTGTTAAATATGGCCGCAGGTGCTATGTGAAAATAAACTCCAGGGACTGTTTAAATTAAATCTGACTGGATACAAGCCCAGTGGTGAAGCCAGAAATAAGAGGCTGAAATATCTGCCCTGACTTAGCATTCAGACGAACAAATATTCAGATGAAACAAGCACTGAGGCTTTAGACCGGTGTGTGATGACGTGGGATGTGGAGATGTTTTGAGCTTTAAAGAGACCATGTTCTGCTTTTTCAAGTTTTTACTGGCCTCTGACTGTTTTACACATGTCTCCCTCAAAACAGAGCACGGCTGTGCACAAGACAAAAAGTCTGGGGCATCAGGACTTTTCCCTCTTCCCTTGTTTACAGCACTAATCTGCCCGAAACAGCTCATTCAGAAAGGCCAAACATTGTCATACTGACCATCGCAGTTTAATCTGATTGGCCCCTGGTGCAGAGCAATGAGGCAGAGTCAGTAAAATGGTGCTGACCGTAGAAAGGAGGAGCTAAACTGGCCACTTGCCCCTCTTCAGAGTGAGCCCACAACAGAAAGAAGGCCTTAAAATCTTATTGTTTACTTTTTGTTTTTAATGTGTTGTGTTTTGCTCAGCTTTTGTTCTTTTCTGTTTTTGTTTGTTGTTGCATGCTTTAAAATCATTTTTAGTTTTAAGATGTTTTATTTTTCTCTTTACATTTGGTTTTATCACTAATTGTCTTTTATATTTGTTTGTGTTTTAATTGTTGATAGGTTTCTTTTAATTGGCTGTTGAGTTTTATATTTTCGTAGAAGTTTTGAAAATGGAAAAATTAAAGCACTAATGCCTTTTTGTGTTTGTTGAGTTTTACATTTGTGATTGTGTTTATTTGTTTTTGAGTGTTTGATGTTGCTGTTGTGTCTTCCAGTCTCTGTTGTGTTTGTTCCGTTATATTTTTTATTGCATTTACACTTACATGAACTATATTTTGAAGTTCTTTATTTTTTGCTTTTTGTTTTTGTAATTTTGTATTTGCAATTATCTTTTGTTTCCTTTTTTTTCTTTTATTGTGTATTTTGTTTTGTTTTGTTTTTCTTTTCTTTTCTTTTTACTTTTATTGTGTTACTTTTTGATTACACAGCATTTTACTCTTGTAGTTGCTTTTTTATGTTAAAATTTGATTTTTTTCCCCCATATATGCTTAATTTAAGCATTTTTTGTATTGGTAGTTGTCAGTATAATCTTTTTTTTTTCTTTCTTTACTGTGTTTTATTTTGATTTGCTGTTCTTTGTTTTAAAATTTTACTATGCATCCTTCTACTTTTTTATTTTTGTCATTTTAATCTTTTTCTTTTTTGTAAAAACACCTTTTGTTGCAAGATTTTGCTATGAAAAGTGCTTTACAAAGAAAGTGTGATTGATTGTGTGTTTGCTGTGTAAAGAAATTTGGCTGAAATTTAGTTTTTAGAGACAGAAACAGAGAATTTGGTGTTTTTGATCTCGATTGTTATAGCTGCAGAGTCAAACATCCATATTTTTTAAATCTTTTTTCACTAGGAATAAAGTTTAAATGTCTGGTATTATAACTATCTATGTCTTTACAGAGTAAAATAGATAAATATTGTGTATCTCCTTACTGCTGGAAAGTACTGGGACATGAGTTTTAGTCCACATCCCCCTCCCCAGGTGACAGCAGCCTCCAGTGCTGTTAGAGTCACAGAACTGCTCCATAGAGACACACAAACATGTTTCCATACACACAACAACACTGACATTAACTCACACAGGGAGACACACTAAACCGTAATGTTCCGGCTCCTATCGGCATGCAGCGACCCACACAGGAATATGCGTTAGCATGCACTTTTTTTTACACGCTGGGCTTCATTCATCCAACAAAGCAGCTTTAATGGGGGAAGTGTTGTTAAAGTTCACGCATTATAAAGTCTGTCAGCTGCTGCATGGGCTACTGTAGGACAGTACAACCGCCTTTAATTAAATCCCACATCAACAAATGAGCAGAGATGTGGATTAATGAGGCCCTTAGCATGCTAACACACATGCAACTACTCCTGATAAGCATGCATTAACACTCACACCGGCTCTCTAACTGCCGCCTGCATATTGGGATATTCTGTACTCGAAGGATCCTGCATAAACCGAACACTTCCACACATTCTGTCCTGTGTCTCTGTTGTCCATCACAATGATAAAGCGCAGGAGGTCAGCTCAGAAGAAGCAATAACCGGGCTTCCCACCTGTCAGCCCTGCTCTCTGCCTGTCTGCAGACGCTGTCAAACCGTCAAATCTCCGTCCTCTTTTTTTACATCCTGACTATTTCCATCTGTCTGCGGCCATCCCTCTATCTCTCTGATTTACTGTATCTGTTTCTCCCCCAGTTTTCATTTTCCTCAAATATCAAACTGAATATTGTTTGTTTGTGGTTGAGCGGGCTAGCGTGGGTGTATCCATTTTAAGAAAGATGTGCCGCTCACTGCTGAGGGTTATGTTCAGCTCTATTGTGTTTAAAGGGACGGGAAGGCACAGCAGGACACCTTGGTGCAGTGTACGTGACAGAAGAAATATTCATCAAGACGCCGCCTAATAAAGACTTAGGAACTGCCGCAGCTTGAGAGCGACTACACTGGAGCCTGCAGGGAGCAGATCAGTGGAGCAGTGAAGGCCGTTGTCATTTACTTACAAGCTTTAGCATACTGAGGCAGCGTGTATGTTCCCTCCAGTGCACCATTTCAATTTCAACATAATTTCTGGAAGGGCGACAGAGGTTTAAGAGGCTATTTGTGGCAGGGAGAGCTTGATCAAAGAGCCTGTTTACATTTTGCAGTAACATCAATGCTGGGTAAGCGGATACCGAGTCATCAAGCATCCCATTTACTGTACTTTAGTTCAACAGTGATGGTCTGTGATCACGTTTATGTGACTTTTCTGCAATGTGGTACTTACTCCAAATGTCTTGACTTTTCTCGGTTGTTTAGGTTCTCCATTAGGGATCAGTATGGCTTCATTGACCTCCTTATAAGATACTCCAAGACTTAGAAGTGGCATGGAGACACTGCTGACAACTAAATGGCCACGCCAATTTCTACATAGTTCTGCCTGCATTAGCATTCTCTATCGTCTCCCAAAACTTTTCAAGTTGGTTTCCTTGGCCTGCAGCTTGCTCTGTCTCCAGCACGTGCCAGCAGCACTGCTCCGTGCTGGTTCGGTGGAAACACGCGTCAAGTTGATTTTTTGCTGTAGCTGCTGCAGTCCTGCATCATTCTCCACTAAGCACATTGACCCAAAACAGGGAAATGAGAGGCCAGAGCTTGGGAATATTCCAACATACAGTGGAAATATTGAAAATAATATCCATGCAGACAGCGAATATCATCAGGCATTTTTTTATGTGTGACTTCCTGTTATCACATGATGCTGTGGTCTCCACGAGATCTTTGTGATCCTGTGTAACAAGCCTCCAAGGCTCCACTACACTGTGCAATGCTGTTTTTAATTTATTGATTGTATTATAGCCTATATATATTTTTATTATTAGTTGGTGCAAAGTGAATTAATCATATGACAACTGTGATACAGTGACAAAAGGACAAAGTGGGCATAAGCAGAATAACAGCAACAGCAAGGAAAACAGCAAAAGCAAAAGAGAAAGACCAAGAAAAAAAAAAAAAAACTTTAAGTTTATACATTTTCCCAAGACTGAAAAGAAATGCCCTTGTGTCAGCTTTGTCATGGAGTATGACTTTAAGTTATATGTTGTTTTCCATGTAATTGTCTTGCAGACAAAATTTGTAAATCTATTGCCTTTGTTGCCATCTTGCTGTTTGGGTAGTAATAGTTTGCACAGCCATGACAACCCCACCTTCTTCAAAGATGAGAGCTCTTCCGAGGACAGACCAGCTGTTAGGAATCAGATTGTGATGGTTTGCAGTCTGATAGCCTGACATGCCAGATAGAAAGTTTAATATTTCAGTTTAAGCTTTTTAAGTTCATATTGGCAACAGACAGAGGTTTGGGGAGGACAGAAGCTTTCAAAAACATATCCAGTGGCTTATTAAGGGGCCGTTTACATGGCGCCGAAAACGCTCAAATCCGATAAGTTTTCACTGCGTTTTGGCCTTGCATTTAGATGGAGCGCGTTGCGTTTTTACTGAAAACAGAAACTTTTGAAAACGTACTCCAGAGTGGAAAGGTTTGAATCCGCTCTCCATGCAGCTTCGTGTAAACCCGTATCAAAGCGTTTTAGGGTGAAGCGCTGACGTCACCGCATGCGCAGTGCTCATTCACATGAAGGCTGTGGCGCATACCAGGAACAACAGCGGCTTCGGCCGTCTGCTGAGTAACGTGTGAGCATCTTCCTGTGCTCGGTTTATTATCCAGACAAAACTATCCAGACAGATTTGTTGTCCAAACTGATTTGTTGTCTAGAAAAGAAACTCCTGCGTCTCTGTGAGTCTATTCGGCATTGTTGTTTGTGAAAAGTTTTTCTTCTTCGTCCGTGTGTCGTAGCAGCACTGCCTCACTGCAGACCTACACCGCCATCTACTGAACCGGCATGCACACTACAGTGGATTTACAGGGGATTAACTCGTCTCCAGCGTTGTCATCTGAACGCAGAAGAATTTGAAAACGCAAAGGACAAATCTTTGCATCTTTAAGTCAGGAGTTTCCATGTAAATGGCCCCTAAATGATTGATTTAATCACATTCATTATTCTTTAGTACAAAACCTGAGATAACTCATACAGCAAAGTCTTGCCAAACATTAAGTGTTTTTGGTTTTTCATTTCATAAAATATGCGTAGATCTGACAAAACTCTGACTTAAGCTGTAAACATCTGTGCTACAATCCGTGTGAGTAGTTCCTTCTGGATCTGCATTGAGTCACTCAGATCCAGCTACACTGCAAGGTTTTGAAACTGGTGTAAAAAACAGAATCTAACTTGACCAATGCCACCTCTGCAACCCGAGTCGTTGGATATCATCTTCTCAGAATCAGAATCTCTTTATTGTCATTGAACACACTGAACATTAAAGATGACCGCTTTGTATCCAGTTACCCAGATCTGATGTTAATGTAAAATGCACAAAGGTTTTAAATCACTGAACAGTCGTGGTGTATCTATGGGAAACAGCTTCAGCTTCTATGTGAAGAGTTTTGTGTTTTAGCCTCCTGTTGGTGTGAACAAACTGGATTAAACAACAAAATGGAGGAGAAGCAGTGAGCCTCTTCCTGCTCCTGCACATCTATTGGACAATCATCATCCAACTCCTGCTGCACCTGTTTGCTATTCTAAATGCCCACCCTGGTCTGACTCACTTGATGCTGCCGTGAGATATCAGTCATGCTTATTTTCTTGCTTAGTCACACTATCTCCTCTCTTTGCCTCCCAGCGGCACCAAATTAAACAATCCCCTGTCTTCGCTGCAGTGAGGCTGTGGGCACTTTCCACTACTTCTTACTTTAGTGGCTTATCTTGGCAGTGAAACCCTTGATATATCTGCAGTAACCTTGGAGGAAACTGTAGGGAAAGGAACTTTTCATGTACCCATTAAAACCTTTTTCTGTCGTCCCCGAAGGCACAGCCAAAGAAAGGCGGTAGTTTCCAATACCTGCTGATAAATGTACCAACTGGTGGCTCGCAGAAACTGTTTTGAAGCTATTTATAGCATGAATTTGAAATCCATGGAGCTGTTAGTGTTGGCTGATGTATGGGGATTAAAACAGAAGTACTACAAAGATTTTCTGCCAAATTAATGAGTAGCATTGCTTCCGTCTTCCTTGCCTCACCACAACAGTTTCCAGCTCTTCTTCTCTCTTCCCTGCTCTCTCTTTTTCCTTCCTCGGGGGCTCTGAGATGGTAAATTACAGCCTCATATCAGCCGTGAATCTCTCTCTATGAACCGCTTTGTCTCTCTCACCTTCGGGCACATGTTAATATATTACTCACAGGCTTCACTTCATTGGATTTTTTACTTTGCTCCTTTTGGGTATCCTTTCTAATGCTTCCCGTTGGCTATTTATCGCTCGGTCTCCGTTAAAGGGAACACTGCTTGAGTGCGTCACAGCAAAAAGAAAGAAAAAAAACAGAACCCAGAAATTCCTCTCCGGCATCACTGCTCTCGGTATGTTTTTAAACTCTGCACAACAAAAGCACTGCGAGGGTAAGAACAGAGAGGAGTGTCAGCTCAGAAGATGGAGCTCACAGAGGAGGTTCACGCGGTGCTAATTTAAAAACAATTCAAGAGCCATCTGGGCTGAGGTACCTGCAGTCCTGATGAAAGAGGGAAGCTGGAGCCAGAGAAGGAACAAATGAGAGAGAGACGTAGTAACAGATGGAGGAAATGCTGGCAGGTCTAATTGTTCTGGGTTTGGTATTAGGCCTTTACTTGTCTTTTTGTTGAATTAGAGACACACTGAATATATAAAGATGTACGATATACAGTACAGGCCATAAGTTTGGACACACCTCATTCAATGCGTTTTCTTTCTTTTCATCACTAATGCATTGTAGATTCTCAATAAAGTAATGATGGCCACTCGTTTCTCTTTAACTTAGCTGATTGGTTCTTGCAATAATATTAATTCTAACAGTTGTCTAATAGGACTGTCGGCTGTGCAGGGTGAAAGAAGACTTAATACATGAAAATATCTTTCACTTAAGATGTTGAATCATGTTTCTGAAAGTTGCAGGTTTACATTTCAATGACAGTCTTAAACATGAAGGTCCTTTAAGCTGGGGTTGGCAATTTGATTTAGATACACTTTTTGTAATACTAGTTAAAATGGTCTTTATGACCCGATGGTAATCAACTCATAATGTGTTCTTAAAACAGAGCGAAAAATATCCGCTATCTACAGCAGGAGTAAAATAGGGAAAATACTGTTCAATAATCATGCCGGGATACCTGTTTTTAAACCAATCAAATCCCATCGCCATTCTGCCCGCCTGCTGCGCGTGCATTTTCCCAGCGTGCACAGACTCGGTGCATGTAGCCGAGCTCATACGTATCAGAGTCCGTGGGAGAATACTTACCTTTCAAGTTTTGTCTTTGAAAATAAGGGAAGCCCACTGTGAGCCGTCCCACAACCCAAACAAGCTCCAGTATCCTTCACATTTTAAGACAGATGTACAAGAAATCTAAAATAAACTCTTTGTTTTTCTAAGTTTGTTCTGCTGCTCTAATCTCACGATAGCTGCCACCTAGACTACTGCAGGTGGACGTTCTCGCAAGGCTTTTTCTTCTTCTTCGGTTTTATGGCGGTTGGCATCCATCATTTTGGAGCATTACCGCCCCATTCAGGCTAGAGACAGAGCTCAGTTTGGAGAGGCAGAGGAATGTTTTTATTATTATATCATCACACGGGAGATTTACAGGGGAATACTAATACGGGAGGATGGCGGGAAAGGGGATAAAATACGGAAAATAGGGAGCCCTGAGGAGATGCTTTCAAATTCATGCTAGTTTCCCAAAATCGCCAACCCCAGCTTTAAGCATAAATACGTAGCATGGAGGAGTTGCACTGTAGTTTGCCTTTAGATATCTATTGGCACAAAAAACTGTGTGCATTACTAGTGTGCTAGCTTAATGTACGTACATATAAAAATAGCTTTATAGCTTGTCAAAGTTTTAACATACATCCACTTTGTCACTGATTATCTTGTTTGCAAGGTCAGGAAATAGGTCTGTTGCAGGCTCCAGTCCAAGTCTCTAAAGTTTCTGATATGTATAGCACTATGCTATTTAAATACATATAACAGCATCTCTGGCATGTATGGCAGCTACACTTACTGCTCTGAGAATCAGGGATGAATGTGTTTGTCCAAATGTGTCATATATATATAATGCTACATAGCCAATCAGCCCAACTACTCAGTATGAAGTAAAGAAGAGGATGCGAGAGTGGATAGAAAATATACATGAAAATCTTAGAAAGACAGTGAGAGAACTGAATAGAGGACAGGGAAACTAGAGCATGACACAGGAGCGGATTTTCACTCCTGTCCCGTCCCACTCCCAGAGAAAAAATCCCATCCTGTCCCAATCCCGGGCCAGAGTAAAACAATTAATCCTGTCCTGTCCCACTCCCGTAGAATGACCCCCACTCCTGTCCCGTTCCCGTCTGAATAAAACCAAACATGTCGAAAAAATGTTGCATTTTTTATTTCAGGTAAAAGTGTAGTGCATATAAAACGCACTGACTTTAAGTTTCACATGCCTGACATTCGGTCGGTGTAAACAGCTCTTTTCGACATGTCATCTTCTCCCTCCGTGTTGTTTTGTTATGTGTGTCGCCGGCAGCCGCTCCAAGTCGCTTTTAATTTCCGGTGGTGACAGGAAGTCAAACCACTTTTGTAGTTCTTTTGTGTTGCTAGTGTGATCAAGAGTGTTGGCTCTCACTGAGAGATGACTACAAAAATGGATGCATCTGTAAATCTGGTTGTTTAACACGGCTGAAAATGATCTTCTATTAATGTTGTTCCTGTCCTGCCCGCTCCTGCTTTTTTCCCCGTTCTGTCCCGTCATGGGATTAATTAAAAAATGACTCCCATCACGCGGGATTCATGTGACTCATGGGAATTCCTGAAAAATGTCATCCTCTAAGGGAAACTGACGCATTTTGCTGCTTAAAATTGCAGTTGAATACAGTATAATCCGAACAATGCATAAAGCTAAAACTGGACAATTACCAGAAAATGTCCAGACATTGTTTATGTTGAGAGACAGTCAATACAATCTTAGAGGAACATTTATTTTTCAAAAACCAAAGATGCCAAATCTCATTGTCTGTCTGTTAAAATACACACAACATTGGTAAGACTCAAAGACTTTATTAGAGGCAGATGGTTTTGAAATAGGCCATGCCTTATGCAAGTTAATATGACTATGTTCTTATGTGTGTATGTATATTTCCAAACAATTAACCAAAAACAATGCATCACCATTGTTCTTGCTGTTATCTTATTTCCGTGATAGTTATTATTTTTTTTTTTTTAGAAGAGGTAGGCCTAAATAAGCTTGGCTTCTGCCTACATCCTTTTGGTCAACTTGAAAACTTTTGAATTTTTGATTTTCTAAGATGCTTCATTGCAAGTGAACCAAAATAAGTTTTTCTCTTTTTCAAAAAAAAAGAAGGCTAGGGGAGAGGAGGGTGAAAATAAGTCTAACTAAGAAAAGACTGTCATGTGGTTATTTTTCCCACTGGTAGTCCAAACTAGGGTGGGCTTTACATGAGTATGAATTGTGATATTGACACACGGAGACGCGTATTTGTCCATGACTTCACATTTTTTTTCAAAACGGGTCTGCAGGTGGATATCTGGGTATTCGTCTTCATGCCGTAGTTGGTATAAACAGATAAGTCCGGAAAAGACAGTGACCTCATAGCACCCCTCCTCCTCCCCGCCCCCCAACCCACGCTATCACACACAACAACAACAACAACAATGGTGGCAGCCGGGCTGATTCTGATCTTGTTCCGGCAGCTACAAATATTGCTACGACTTTTATAAGAACATTTGCTCACAGAACAACAGCACCTACGGCAACAACATCAACAAGTGCTCATGCAGAGACGCAGCATGTTACGCGCGCATGAGCGCTTGTTGACATGGAATCCACTTCGGAGCAGAACCAGACGGGCAACCCGACAGGATTTCGCGTGGATTTTGCGTTCTCAAGTAAATGCACAAGCCTATGAACAATACGATGTGTAAACAGCGATACATGTTTTGATTCCGAAGCCAAGACAATACGGGGCCGTCCTCGTGTGAGGAGGGCCTAGAACCCTTGGTGTGTTTTGATTTGCTTGGGATAATTAAATGCTCAAGGACTTTCCAAACTCTAAGCCTGTAGGACTGAGCTCTTGTGGACAGAGATATTTTTCCTGGAATCAGCTGGAGCCACTCCCACATATTAGGGTTCACAACTCAGAGTCCTCCTGCTATCCCAGGAACCACAGTAGCCACTTCTTAAAAACCCATACTAGCCCTTTCAGTTACAGGAAGTCTCCAGGGGTTGATCAGAATGTTTGAGATAAACTTTCAGGAGCTCTTGAGATGACTTTTTCAGAGTCTGTCATTAGGATTGAAGCAGCAGTGTTTGGTTGTGCGACCGTGTTTGAAAACATACCCTGTTGGCTGTGGGGGTGGAATTTTGAGGTTCTGTGCTGCTCCTGCTGCGACAAAAAGACAAAAGCTTCTCACTCATGCTTACATGCACATGCAGACACAGCAGGCGGATATAGAGACATCATGCTTCTACACGGCTGCTGTGAACACACTGCCTGGAGTTCTGCCTCTCGCCTCTCTCGTCACGTTTTTGAAGCATTGGGAAACGTTTGTTCGATCGATGATGAAAAGATCTGTTGTTATTATGTGAACCCTCTCACCCTGCTCTCTTTACAGACAGGTGCCAGCGCTTTTTGGATTTACACTTTGAAATACCAACATCTGGTGAAGTGTATGGAAACAAGGCCGAGGTTTTAACTATCATGTCTGTTTGGCTCGTGTTGGCCGTTAAAGATAGGACAGAATCCAGAGAGTCATCTTCAGAATATTAGTGTTCATCTTTTAAATGTTATATCTATGTTCACAAACCTGTAAGAGCAAGTTTCTACGGTTGTTGAAATAAAACATAATGTTGAGCATTTAAAGAATTAATTCTAAGAAGTCTGAGACGTTTTCTCTTCCTATCCCCCGATCCCGCCCTGTTTTGAGACATGAATAACAGAGGTGACTTTTTGTAGCAGATCAGGATGGCAGAGATTGAGCAGGCATCGCTGAAGTCGGAGCAGCTTTCAGACAAGTCTTCATCACCGGCCCTACCTGATGACCTCAGCCTGGACGAGCATACGGCCTACCAGCTGCTGGCCAGAGAATGCAAGGTAAGAACAAACACTCTATCATCTCTAAAACAGTAATATAAATGCAACTCTTAACAAATAATGTCACTAACAGGACTCATTTTAATGAGGTTAGAATGAATAAGAGCATTACTCTGCTTTGCTTTTGTTTCTTTGGATTTACTTACAGATGGTAGGATCAGAATTTGGTATGAATATCATGAAAACATGGATCTATCCCACCTTGTAATGGTTCAGGCTGCTGCTGCTGCTGGTGGTGTCATGGTGTGGGGACCTGTTCTTGGCACACTTTGGGCCTCTTAATACCAACTGACCATCAGAGTCTACCTGAGTATTGTTACGGATCATGTCCATCCATTTATGACCACAGTGGTCCAATCTTCTGATGGATACCTTCAGCAGGATAAGGTCTGTTGGTATTCCACGTGTGTGACAACAAATGATGAATTCAATGTACTCCTGTGGCCACCACAGTCATCAAATCAAATCAAATCAAATCAAATCAAACTTTATTTATACAGCACTTTTCATACAGAAAATGTAGCACAAAGTGCTTTGCAAACAGACAGATGAATTAAAATAAAGGATATATGACCCAAACCCACTCCACCCTGCCCTTGAACCCACCCACGCAGCAATCCATACACAGTGAGGAAACACCATCTTAAAGGTTTAAAAATGAGAAAACACTGGAGGTTAAGTTAAAAGTGTAAAATTAAATATATCATAAAATAAAATAAATAAATAAATAAAATAATTTTGAAAAATAAGAATAAATTATGCATTGAAATGAAATTAAAAAATAGAAATAAAAAACAAGAGAGAAAAACTACAAAGTAAAATTAGGAAAGGTAGCAAAGATAAAAAGATAAAAAATAAAATAAGATAAAATAAAAGAGTGGGCTGTAAGTAGAATAAATAAAAACACTAAACGGTAATTCAGGTAGAAGCTAAAAAGGTAGGTTTCAAGTTTGTTTTTAAAGACATTAACATTAGGTGCAGCCCTCAGCCCTAAAAGATGCCTCACCGTAGGTTTTTGTTTTAACTTTGGGAACTGTTAACAGAGAACTTTCTGAAGACCTGAGGGCTCTAATGGGCTCGTACGGTAAAAGCAAATCAGATAAATAAGAAGGACTAAGACCATTAAGAGCTTTAAAAGCCAGTAAAAGAATATTAAAATCTATCCTAAAAGGAACGGGCAGCCAACGCAGAGACCTTAAAACCGGTGTAATATGGGCTCTCTTTCACATCTCAATCTAGTAGAGTGACTTACAGATGCAGCCACTTAAATTTTCTGGTAGAGTCCCTGACATGTCTGTGACAGCGCCTGCCCACTATGACATAGATTGTAAACTTTAGGCTACATTTGGCTGAATTTGTTGTGCCAAGTGTTTTTCCCAAGTGATTTATTAACCAAGGAAAAGCCTGAGGCTGCGTCATCCTGTGATGGAAGCATAATCTTCGTGGGTTAGGGTTAAGATGAACAAAAAAATCTTTAAGGAATATTTACAACATGTTGCTGAATGAAGGCAGTTTATCGGCAAAAGCACGTCCAACCTGGCACTAGTCAGGTGGCACCTAATAAAGTGGATGGATGTGGCGTCGGTGGCGCAGTTGGATAGTGCGCTTGGTCAGTGATCGGGAGGTTGCAGGTTCAAGCCCAGCTCTGGGCGACACATGGTGATGTGTCCTTGGGCAAGACACTTAACCCCAAGTTGCTCCCACTGCTGCGTCAGTGGTGTGTAAATGGGCATGAGAGGGCGTGAATGTGTTAGAGATACTGATGGATAACTTACGTACATACTCTGAACCATTGAACCTCTGATTGAATTGAATGCTTTATTTTGAACATGTAAATACAAGCTATGGCTGTCATCATGAACAAATACATGCACATACCAAAACAAACTAAGAAAAATATGTAAGGTAAACTGTTGATATCTTGCAAGTGCACCAGGTACATGCTCAAAAGGAATAAGAAGAAGTATTTCTCATTTAATCTTAACCCTTTCATTACCAGGTACAACAGTCAAGTTTTTAATTTCTCCAATAGTCTTTACACCAAGGAATTTAATTTCATTACTCTTTCAAGTTCACAATATCAGTGTATAATTTGACATCTATATACAGTATCTCTAATAAAGTCTGAATAACATAAATTTAGTTTTGATCAAATTTAAAGGTGCTATGAGGAGAATGTATTTCTGGCAACATTAAGACTCTGCTACCCATGAGCACGCGCAGCGACTGTCGTAATGCTGCGTTCCAGTAACCTCGGAACTGGGAGTGACATCATCTCTGACTTATTGGTGTTCCAGTTGAAGTCGGAAAAAAACATGTCGATCTACCAGGCTATTGTTAGCTGTTGTTAGCACGCCCTGCATTGTTGTTCACAAATATCACATGAAGAATGTGATTATCACTATGGCAGCATTTTTGTAAATATAAGTCTAACAATACTATGTATACAGCTGATCTAGAGTGACACACCCCAGTCAGAAGTGCAAATAAATGGATTATTACAGGAGCTAAATAACTGTTCACACTGGGGGCATCCATCTTCCATTGGCAACTCGGGGGTGGCGAGGTTTCACAGAGTTCCCAGTGGGAAATTCAGACTTCGGGGGACGTTCCAGTTGCAGTTTCCTACTCGGAACTCAGAAATTCCTACTTTTGACTACAACTGGAACGCACCAAAAGATGTGACCCAAGGTACGTAGCGGTAGTTTCTGATGTGTGACAACAAGCAATTTTTGGAACACTTATTATCATAGTTTTGTAGCCGGCTATGTATCACTACTTACAGCCCAGTGTTCTAAGACGTGTCTGAATAATATAAATTTGCTCTAGTTTTAATTGTCTTGTTCCCGAAGTTGAGTATCCAGTCCAGTCCAGCCCTGTCTGACCCGACCACTTCGCTAAGGAGTAGCATTTATAGATAACCTATTTTGATGCTATAAAACTCATCTCAAAGTGTGTATTTCGATCAGGCATATATCTAAAAGTGAGACTTTTTTGTAATTACTTAGAAACTCCTCATAGCATCTTTAACGAAAATTTATTTGCATAGACCACCATTAAAGGTATTTTTCCTCTGAAATCACTAATCAAAATATCTACTCATATAATGGGCTGTTGCTAATTACAGATTCATATTTGCACTTCTGCACAGCCTGCATGGCTCTTTGGTCTCTAACATCTTTGCTGGCCTCACCAACCTGTTTTTAAACTGATGTGTGCTGTCTTAAAAGGATGGTCACACCATAATGTGTCTTTTATGAGGGTGCCGGGCCCTCCTGATTACCCCAAGTAATCGAAACATTACTGGAGTACAAAACTTTTTGTTTACGTTTTAACTGCACTGAAAACAATACCCAGCCTTGTGAAATATCTTCTCCATTATAAAGTCAGTAATTTGGCTTGCCTGATACTTTTTACTGGACATGCACAATACACCAGAACTTTGTCCAAGTCTCCAAGGACAGTAGGTACAAACAAACCTCCCTGATTGTGTTCTATATGCAGTCCAGGTAGCAAAGAACAAATGATCGTTATAAGTCTTCTCTAAGGCTTTGCTTTGTTGTGAAAACAGATAGAAGTACAGGTTTTAAAGCCCCCTTTATCTCTGCATACTGCCGGTAACTATCTCGTCTTCGAAGAATCTGGGGTCTCTTACGACTGCAGACCTCCTCATGAATAAAACGAGTCCCTCGCTGCGGTCCTGGGTGGCTCTCATTCCCCCCTCTCTTGCACTTCCTCTCCTGTTCGACTTTATCTTCCTTTCTCCCTCCTAGTCCTCTGGTAATTGCACACCTTCTCTGCACCTCCCAACAGCTCCTCTATCTCCATCCCTTATCATCTGTCCTTCCTAGATATCCTCCTCTGTAATGGGGTAATGCTCCTTGGTTCTGGATAGCCAGATAAGCCTGCAGCCGGCGAGCATGGCTGTGAAGCTCAGCTCATTAGAGGAGGGGAAATAGAGGGGAGGAGGGAGGGGCAGGAGGTGAGGAAGGATCGAAGGTGAGGGATCTTATTTGTCAAGTTTTGTTTGGGAAAGAAATGGGTTTGTGTGGCATCAGGCGGCCGTGCCAGGATCCTGTGAGAGCTTGATATGGATGCGAGTGGCTGACTGAATGAATCAAAGGTACAATACAGCAGTGGGGTCACAGAAGCTTACCCACGCTTACACACGTGTGCACGAGCATGCATAAATGATTGTGCAGCCCCTCCACGGTGGTAATTAATACGTGCGAGGCAAGAGCTTACGAAGCTGAAATCCTGCCTCCAGCTGCTTCAGCCATCGGCCTCACACTCTGAAATTTATAGCCAAATGGTTGTTGTAACAGTATATAACATTAACATGACAATAACAGGCTCTTTCAGCTCATAATCAGCCCTCACCTCTTCACTGGCACTTGAGTGCATCCCCAGAGGGCCGATGTGAATCAGAGGCCATGTCTGATATATTCAGGTTCCCAGAGGGGCTGATTTTCTTTCTGCGCTCATTTTCTTCCGGGCTCTGTCCAGGAATTTACACTAAATATAATGCTAATCCCCCTAAACCAAAATGTTCCCTTTATGGAAGAAATAAGAGGTTAAGGCAGTAAAGCTGTGCAAATTATTATAAGCCTTTTTCAGCACCTAAGCCTTGGAAATTTCCATCACATAAATTATGGATTTTTTCTCCCTGTTTGTCTAATTCATCCATTTTTCTTTCATGTGCAGATTGGTAAATTCTGTTTCACGTGTAAGAAATATCACAAAGCTAGAAAACACAAGATTAACATATTTGTGCATTTAATAAAGTTGTTTAGCATGCTATTATTTATTTATTGTACTTTTAATAGGGACAATTTAAGCAAGAGAATCAACCACTATGCACAAATTCCACTTTTATTATATACACTGGTTTTAAAATAAATGGAAACATAAATATTCTGGTCTGATAAGCATTTTATAAGTTCAATATTGTCATTTTTTCTGAACTTTATGTATGTGTCTGTCTTTAAAAGAGATCAGTCCTTATTCCTTGCCTGCCACTTGTGACAGTTTCAGTATCTTTGCTTCTTCTTTCTGCAGCTGTCATGTTCATTGCTGGGTTTGACTCCAATATTTTCTTTCTCCTTGTTAAATGTTGGCTAATAAAGGCTGATCAGAAGATTTCTGTTACATCAGCCAAACATGAGGGTTACACCTGAAAAATACCAATTGTTTTGGGCATCACAGCAATACTTGTCGAGATTTTATGACAAAAGAAGCTCTTAAAACCACAAAGTGTGTCCCATCAAACAGTGATCAATCATAGTTAATATTTTTTTGTATTACACCAATTCACCATTTATCTCTATACACTTTACAATACAGCAGCCAGAAGCCATACTCTGCATTTTATGGGTACCCATGTATACATATATACTTATATAAATGAACATACACTATATTGCCAAAAGTATTCGCTCACCTGCCTTGACTAGCATATGAACTTAAGTGAAGTCCCATTCATAATCCATAGGGTTCAATATGACGTCGGTCCACCCTTTGCAGCTACAACAGCTTCAACTCTTCTGGGAAGGCTGTCCACAAGGTTTAGGAGTGTTTATGGGAATTTTTGACCATTCTTCCAGAAGAGCATTTGTGAGGTCACACACTGATGTTGGATGAGAAGGCCTGGCTCTCAGTCTGTGTTCTAATTCACCCCAAAGGTGTTCTTTTGGGTTGAGGTCAGGACTCTGTGCAGGCCGGTCAAGTTTATCCACACCAGACTCTGTCATCCATGTCTTTATGGACCTGCTTTGTGCTCTGGTGCACAGGAAGAGGAAGAGGAAGGGGCCAGCTCCAAACTGTTCCCACAAAGTTGGAGCATGGAATTGTCTAAAATGTCTTGGTATCCTGGAGCATTCAGAGTTCCTTTGACTGGAACTAAGGGGCCGAGCCCAGCTCCTGAAAAACACCCCCACACCATAATCCCCCCTCGACCAAACTTTACACTTGGCACAATGCAGTCCCCCAAGCATTGTTCTCCTGTCAACCACCAAACCCAGACTGGTCCATCAGATTGTCAGATGGAGAAGCGTGATTGGTCACTCCAGAGAACACGTCTCCACTGCTCTAGAGTCCAGTGGTGGTGTGCTTTACACCACTGCATCCACGCTTTGCATTGCACTTGGTGATGTGAGGCTTGGATGCAGCTGCTCGGCCATGGAAACCCATCCATGAAGCTCTCTGCTCTGTTATTGGGCTAATCTGAAGGCCACATGAAGTTTGGAGGTCTGTAGCGATTGACTCTGCAGAAAGTTGGCGACCTCTTCTCCCTATGCGCCTCAGCATCTGCTGACCCCGCTCCGTCAGTTTACGTGACCTACCACTTGGTGGCTGAGTTGCTGTGGTTCCCAAACACTTCCACGTTCTTATAATCCAGCTGACAGTTGACTGTGGAATATTTAGGAGCAAGGAAATTTCACGACTGGATTTGTTGCACAGGTGGCATCCTATCACAGTTCCACGCTGGAATTCACTGAGAGCGACCCATTCTTTCACAAATGTTAGTCAAAGCAGTCTGCATGCCTAGGTGCTTAATTTTATACACCTGTGGCCATGGAAGTGACTGGAACACCTGATTCTGATTATTTGGATGGGTGAGCAAATACGTTTGGCAATATAGTGTATATACATAGTCATGCAGCCAGAGATGTATCAAATAGGTAAGTGTGTTTTAGGAGAGATAAATTAACGTTGTCCTCGTCAACAGAGGGGCACAGTCATTGCACTCAACCTAACAATAAAAGTTACTTGGAATTCAACAAAAGGGAGCAATGGAATACATGTTACAACATTCATTATATCAACATTAATACATTTGAACAATTTCAAGTCACTAATCATTTAATTCAAAACCATTTCAGCTCTTTTTAGATAAAAATATGACTGGTTATTACCTCTGCCAAGAAAGCAATGTTTTTACCAGCATTTGTTAGTTTGGTTGTGTACAGGATAGACTTAATAGATCAAAACTGTAAAGAATGAATTACATGAAATTGCCAGGATAGGTCAGAAATCGGCTAAGGACTACTTGATTTAATGATGGTAAACTGGATCCAGATGCAGATACAGGGATTTTTTTAAACATTTGAAGATAGGGCAGTTTCAACATTTACAAAAATAACTTAAGTTCTCAACTGACTTTGATCACATTTTCAGGTTATGTCAGTCATGGCACAAGAAACAAGTGAACAGATTTTAGTGATGATCTGATCAGATGTGGACCTAGGATTAGTTTTCAAGGATTTGTTGAAAGTGCGAGATAGAACAGTTCCTATATTTTTAATAATTACTCACTCATCAATGTTTTATATGCCTTGACAGAGGTTCTCTGGATAATACAATGAAAATAAAAATAGTACATTAAAACTATATATCACTTCCATTTAAACATGTAATTCCAAGGGTACATGCAGTTATGAATTAACAAACAACTTCAGCCAACTATTTCCTTTTATGTATTGTTTTTTCATTGTCGTCAGTGCAGATTTGGTCACATTTTCTCATGTATATACACTTTACACATGTATATATCTTCCTGTAAATGGTCAGACCATCTGCTCTCTTCCAGGGAAGGTGCAGCAGTGATTCCCGCAGCTCCGAGGAGGCTGGAGGAGGCCACCACACACAGACAGTGGTGCAGAGTCAGGTTCAGGGGTTGGGCCACCCATGCCTGGCCCTGAGTGTGGGCATTGAGATGGAGCCTTCAGTGCAAGAGACGGAGATGCAGATACACCAGCCGTGCTCCCCACGCTGTAGCCCGGGTAAGGAAACATGATGAGTATTGTGCATACCATTGAAATCTGCAGTGAGGACACAATCGTCCAGACAACCAGAACAAGCAGGGTGACGAGTTAAATCATCACACTGCTGCAGTTATATGAACCGTGGAAGAAGTAAGAATTAATGCATTACAACTACCAGGCAGCCGGGCTGATAACAAAGTGCTTCTGCACTCCTACGGGTGTTTCATTGTAATAAATTACCACGCTATCTGGTGCCTCAATGGCGACTGTAGACATTAGTAAGTGTTAAGCCTCCCCCCAGAATAGATAATGGATGGATGAATGATAATTTTAATCTCTGCTGTTTTCTTTGTCATACTTTCATTTTGTTGGTAGCTTAGCCTGCTAGCTTCCATCTTAAAAGGCACAACACAACTCGCTGGCTGTAAACATAATGATGTAGGACCAGCTCTTCTTTGTGAACATGAAACAATCCAAAGGAAATATGCAAATAAATTTGTATTTTTTTAACTCAGTTTGAGCAAGGCAACCGAGCCATAGGGCTGAAAACCACTTAAATGGACCCAAATGTTCCCAAAATGAGTCTTAGAAAAGAGTTTAGTTAAATGCTTCTTCTTTGCATCTTGCAGTAATAAACTAATATGGTAAAAGAAGCCTTTTGTCAAACCAAAGAAGCAATCGAAAAACTGGTGGAGAGGGAAACATTCTCATAAATGTATCGTTAATAGGTTATAATGGACTGCTGAATGGTAGCCTCATCATGTATGAGTAGATGTTTAGCTGCAGCAAACTGTCATCATGATTTTTTGTTTTCAACTGATTTAATTTACTCAATTTTGACATTAAATTTCCTCAGTGAGCACATCCCAGGACTTTGTGTAAACCCCTCATGTTCACCAGCGTCAGCAGCACAGTCGCTGCTTTAAATCACACCTCCACTGCAGCAGCAGGAGGCAGTTCGGAACATCTGTGTCGACTTGGATTTTATGCTCGATATGCTGCTTCCTGAGCTGTTAAATTTTGTTTGCTTCCTTTGAGTATAGAGGCGCATTCAGTACATCTTCACTCTATTTGGAACCAACGTTAGATATTCTTTGGATATGTCCTTAAGAGTGGGTTTCAGATACAGTAACTGACTGGTTTTCTATCGTTTTCCAGACAGCATAGGTGGAGGTGCCAGAGAAAACAGTACCAGTGATGTTTCCTCTCTGTTCTGTTTTCCTGCAGAATTCTTCCACCCTCCTGCAGCGGCCATCCCAGCTCCGCCCCGCAGTCGGAGTCTGCGGTTGACGAGGGGCCTCAGGCTGACCTCTCCAGCCTCGTGGGCTTCACTCCGCTCCCCAGGAGTCCACAGAAAGATGCTCTGTACACAGGTGAGAAGAGAAGAGCGGTGAAGTGCAGTTGAGTTACTAGGATGGCGTAAAAACGAGGCATGAGAAAGTCAGTGGACAGATGCTCATACTGGAGAGGGAAAATCATATCACTGATTAACTGGATGAGGAATGGTGTCATTTCAGTCACTGAACACTGTTGATTTATTTGTGGTTAAAACTGAGCTGTAGTCAGCAGAGCTCGAAATGAAGGATGTTGGTATGATGGGTATCAGATGAACAGTAATCCTTCTTTAGATGCCTCAGAGTCAGATGTTGCAGCCATATGATTATAAACATGTTAGCTCTAAAAATGACAGGATGAACCCTGGGCTCATAGCCACCAAATTTAACCCACTGACCAGTGGTGGCTGCTGGTCAGTCAAGGAGGGGAAGCTCATTTTTTTCCAGCCTACATCATAAATTTGTTTATTATTTAAATGTAAATTCTACCCTGTCAGGGATTTTCCCAGTGTTCTCTCAATGGCCAGCAGAGCTAGACTGCTTAAACTGACTTGGCCCATTGTGTTGTGGGTGTAAGACTTGAGCCGCTTTAAACAGGAGAAGCTCCTCTCCAGAACAACTGAATGTAAAACTTAGAGGATTCTCCGTTGGAGGGTTATACCTCAAGATCGCTGATTGGCTCATTTCACTGTCAATCAAAAAGGGATTCGGCCTCAGACAGATCATCCAATCATCACGCAGAAGCCGAGCGTCCAAAATGTCCCCCAAAAAAGTGGTGATATGTACCACTGTGTGTACATTTCATTGACTAAATATGCACTAGAATACCTTCATCTTTTGTTCCGAATCAGCTACTTATCACAGGTAACTGGCGCGACTTCTCATTCATCCCTGCAGCGTCTCAGTGCTTTAACACAGTCGGACGCTGAGCGTCTTCTGACTTCAATGGGGAAGTGTAGAGTGAGTTGTTCCACTGTGGAAACTGGACGGTCACTGGATAAACGCTGGGCTTTGTCCCGCCCATCGGACACTCAGCGTCTCTGGGGGTCTATGGGGCAGTGGGCTGGCCTGGACGCTCGGCTTCTGCATAATGATTGGATGATCTGTCTGAGGCCGAATCCCTTTTTGATTGACAGTGAAATGAGCCAATCAGCGATCTTGAAGTATAACCCTCCACCGGAGCATCTTCTAAGTTTTACATTCAGTTGTTCTGGAGAGGAGTTTCTCCTGTTTAAAGTGGCTCAAGTCTTACACCCGCAACACAATGGGCCAAGGCCGTTCAAGCAGTCTAGCTCTGCTGGCCATTGAGAGAACACTGGTAAAATCCCTGGAAAATACACCTAGTTGGTACGACAGGGTCACAGATCATTTTCTTGAAAAGAAACGGAGGGTAGAATTTACATTTAAATAAACAAATTTATGATGTAGGCCAGAAAAAAATGAGCTTCCCCTCCTTGACTGACCAGCAGCCGCCACTGCCATACACAGAGACAATGCAGACAGTGCACGGAGGAAAGTATCATAGCAATGGTGAGCATTATCTGACCACCATGGAAGCAATTGTGGTCAGATAATGCTGATTGTCAACAAATATTTGATGATGACATTGATTATCAGTGTTCCTTGTGTTCTTTCTAGTCTCAGAATTACTGCCATGTTTGCATTGTACTGCTGACACAACAGGTAGAGCCTGTTGTCTTTTCCAGTCTCTGGTGGTGTCCCACAGTAACATTCATAGCAAGTCTATAAACAAAAACAGACATGAATGCAGGAACAAACGGTGAGTATACCTCCTGCTTTAGAAGATGTTCAGGCTTCAGGTTGAGCTAAAGAAGTCTTAGATTAGATGTAGTATAGAAGAAGGCTCATTCTTGCACTGCCCTTGCCTATGCACAAAGCTCAACACATTCTGGCGTTATTTTTCTGACATAATGACAAAACTTCTAGGAGTGCATCTTCCATTAGATCCTCAAATCTGTTTATTAGGAGATACTACAAATACTGATGCACAATTAAGAAAAGCTCAAAAGATGTTTCTCACACTGGCCTTGTGTGTTGCCAGGAAATGCATTGCTGTCACAAGGAAGTCTCCCAACTCTCTATAGGAAGATGGGTTTCAGAAATGAATAGCTGTGTTCCACTTGAAAAAATTACTTATACACTCGGGAAAGATTATGATACTTTTATAGAGATGTGGCAACCTTATTTGGAATGTTTGGACACACTGTCAGCCTCTGTGATGATGGACAGGTTGTAGATTTACAAGCTTTTTGATGTCAGTGCTTCCTGTTGTCTACCATGCCTCTTGACTATTTCATGTATTTAACTAAATAATTTCATTATTATTCATAATATTAGTTATTTGCTTTTATTTTCATTGGTTTATTACCTCCGCCAAGGAGGTTATGTTTTTGGGAGAGTTTGTCCGTCCGTCCGTCCGTCCGTCTGTCCGTCTGTGAACAAAATAACTCAAAAAGTAGTAAATGGATTTTGATGAAATTTTCAGGAAATGTTCAACATGTGAAAAGGAAGAACTGATTTGATTTTGGTGTTGATCCAGATCACCGTCTGGATCCGCCATGACGAAAAATGTGATTTTTGTGAATAACTACTGAACTAAAATAGATATTATGAATCCAATTGCTAATGGTATGTTTTCATGGTCAAGGAATCTAAATATTTGGATGAAATAAAGGTAGGACTAATATTTATGGTGAAAATCACAATATGGGTCAGGACTGGGGGGCTGGCGGAGGTCTGCACTCTCCGTTTACTTTTCTAGTTACTTATGCTTTCTATTTATTTATTTTTCTTTCTCTTTGAAGTTGTTAGTGGATGGGTTGGGAAGGGGTTGAAGTTCTGTTTTTTGTGTTTTCATGTATATCTTGAAAAATGTCTTTGATTTGGAGACGGCAGGTTTGATCGATACCATTGGTTAAAGATGAACTAAAAGCTAAATATTTACAAAAATTCTGATCAAATGAAATTCATGCAGCCCTTGTAAATTCTCTGCTCTCTCTTCTGTCCTGTCTCCAGTACCCCTCCCACAGTGATTCATCCCTGGCCACAGGCAGCTCAGAGGGCAGCCTGCAGACCACCCTGGAGGAAGGACTGAGCTTCAGCATCTCTCCACCCCAGAACCTGGAGCTGCCTTTGCCGACAGCTCCCCTCCCTCTGGTGTGCCCTCTCCCGCTGCCGGAGGACAGCACAGACATTTCCTCCCCAGTCCAGACGCTGAGACCGAGGCCAAACCCTTCATCGGCCCTCACCCTGCAGGCCACTAAGGGGCATCAGCGCAGCCAGAGCAGCGGGAGGGGAAGCACCAGCCCGGGGTACACGCGGGACGACTCCATCGACCCTTCGGACGAGGACCTCGGCATCGTGATTGGATCGTCCATCGGGGGTTGCGGTTCGAGCCAAGCGGGGAACAGTGAACACTTATCGGAGACGCTGAGCAGCTTGTCGCTCACATCGCTGCTGTCTCCGAGCTCTCTGGTGTGCCCCGGAGCAGCTGTGAAGAAGTGCAACAGCACAGGAAGCCTGGACCAGGGGGCTTTGCTTCTGTCGTCCCGCTGCAGGGAGGGACGCAGGGAGATCTTAGGCTTAGAGCTTTTGGACCCTCAAGGCTTCTTAGCGAACCCCTGGACTGGAGTCTTAGTCGATACGAGAAGAGGAGAAGGAGGAGGGGAACTTGGAGATGGTGAGCAGGGATTAAAGGGGAAGAGCTCGAGCCAAACCACAGTAGGGCCTTGTCGGGAAAACAGATGAAACCTACTGTCGGCTTCGTCTTTGTCTCTCCATTCCTTGGATCTAATCCCATTGCTGTCACTCTCACTCTCTCTGCTCCCATCGTGAGAGAACGGCTTGATGACACGTGATGTCTTGAACCCTCATCTTGCACCCTTTACCCCCATTTGTGACAAGCCCTCGTCCAATTTCGTGCTACCTAGAGGAGAGGTTTGGATTTAGGCTGCTGGTGGAGCCTGCGGAGTTGAAGCCTGTGGGCTGAAATAGGTCCTGGAAGGTTTTGCTCAATTTGAAAAGCAGGAGGAGCATTTAAATCAGGGAGTTTGTTGGAGCAGAGACAAAAGAGCTTAACCTCAAAGACACAGAAAGACGATGCTCAGCGGTAGTTTCCTTTTCTCCGTGCTGGCTCGGGTTGAAGTGCAAAAATAGAAGTACCAAACTGAAATAGCAAACGAACAAAGACTGTTTGATGCCTTTTTTCACTCGGAGGCAGTGCGGAGAGCAAGTGGGAGGAGGCTAAAGAGATGGCAGAACATATCAAGGCGGAAGGAAGGCTGGAGGCAGGTGATTTGTTTGGCTGAGCGGGCAGAAGCGGATCTAATGTCCATCTGTTCTGGCAGACGGAAACAACAGGTCCCACTCGCTCCGGCACAGGACCTTCTGCTGAGTTCAGAGTGAAACGCGAGGTGGAGGAGAGTTCAGGAGTGTGTGCTCCGTGTGTGTGTGTTTCTGTGTGTGAGAGCACCGCCTCAGGAATCCAAGGCATGAATTAAATCACTTTTGGAACGAGACATCGTTATCGATTAATGACAGCTTTTGCTGCACTTAGGGCTGGGTAATATGGAGCAAAATCATGTTTTCATTTTATATGGCTTGATTGCTAATTCAGAAATACCCTCATGTGTTTTCAACTTAGAAATATTAATGCGTCAAACCAAATGGAAGGTTCAATATATTTATCTTATCCATCGAGACAGCAACCCATTGAAATTGTTTAGGAATGGGCAGAACCTTTAATAAGCAGTTGATTGGATGAATGTTCTGTCAGTCACATTCTCTAGGGGCCAATCAGATAATGTTGTAGGCAGATGCCACTTTGTAGAGCACACTTTTCATAAACATGTCACAAGTGGAGTGAAAATATCTTTTTTATTAAAGAATACTTTCAGTGATGTCTTTTGGTAGTCCAGATATAACAAAACCACTACTGAAGCTGTTAGCATCTATGCTAATGTCTGTATGAGCTGTCACTTTTAATGTATCAGGAGGATCCAGCTGAAACATCATAGAAATACATGTCCCAATATAATATATAACAAAATTGATATCCTAGAATTGTCCTAGAATTTGGACATTTTTCATTTTTATGGTAAAAAAATGATTTGCTAACTCTTCCACACTGACCAAAATGTAAAAAAGAAATCATAAATGTCTAATAGTTGACCAAAAAGAGGTGATCGTATGGTCTATATCACATTAATATGTTGGTAACTTAAGAAAAAGTGTTATCTTCAGAAAAAAGGGTATTTGGATTGATTTTTTTTTTTTAGTATAACTTTTTACATCAGCTACATATGTTTGTTTCCTTCAGTACCCTTCTGATGACAATAATTTGGCCCCATGGCAATGCTTAGAGTTCTAGAAATACATGTTTGTCACAATATAATAAATAATAAACTTGATATAATTTTATTACCGCAGCACACAAACTGACTGGACTCCTAGAATTTGGCCATTTTTCATTTTTATAGTAAAAAATGATTTGAAAACTCCTCCACACTGACCAAAATGTAAAAAAAATGCATAAATGTTCATGATTTTGACCAACATAAAGTGAGCATATTGTCTAAATCAAATGAATATGTTGGTAACTTTGGGAAAAGTGTTATCATCAGAAAAAAAGGTATTTGGATTTAACATGTTTTTTTTCTTTTTACGACAGCTACATATGTTTGTGTCCTTCAGTACCCTTCTGATGACAATAATTTGGCCCCGTGGCAATGCTTATTATCTTAATGAAGTACTCTTAGTGACCAGAGGTGCCCATCCTTAATGTATACCGGCCCAAATTGAAATTAGAGACAAATTCATAAAATGCTGGCTCCCTATCTGGGCTGAACATTTCAAATAGATTATCAGTCCTATTACTGTCAGTGATTCTTACTGTAAAACATCTTTTTACTGAGCATCAGGCACCTGTTATTCGATCACCATCAGCATATCTCAAAACACTTCATTTATTGCCCAGCCCTGAGTTTCAGTCAAGAGTAAAAAAAAGAAATGGAGTGTCTGTGGAGGTGCAACAGTGCATGGAGTGCTTTGTGAAACTGTTTTTATATATTTGTATCTCCAGCATCTCTCACTTGCTCAAAAATGACGCGATGAGACAGAAGTGGCGCTCTGTTTGATGGAACTTTACAAACCTCATCACAAAGAACAGTGACGTGTGTGGGGCCGCCTTGTGTGCACCAAATAATGTTTCACACCTTCTTCATAACGTGGGACTGAAGCACACTCTTTTTGACCCCCTTTTCTTCCTCTCACGCTTTAGGATTAACGATGGACAAACGCACAAGAGCTGTGATGGACTTGACTGCATGATGGAATTGCATTTAACCAAGATTTTTTATATATATACAGAAGTGTATCAAGATGTCAATGTTGGGTGATATCATGTGATTTCTATTCCACTATTTTTCTAGAAAAAGAGAATAGGCACGTGCAAGTGTTGCCGTTACTTCATCCCTGTTTCATTGAACCCATCCGGACTCTTGGACCCGTCGTCTAGGACTTTTTGTCTGCCAGTGGCTTCCAGTTTTATAACATTTTTTAAAGATGGGGACAGTGTATAAAACAAAGAAGCAAAAAATTTCAAATGAACTTTGTGCGCTGAAGTGTTTGTTCCCTCCAGCACATTTCTCCAAGGGAACACCGGTTCCTCTTTTATTTATTTATTTATTTTTATTTAAGACGTGGGAGTCCCAGAGGACGAGCAGAGATGGGAACAGCCATATTCACTCAGCACACAAAGATGGTTTCGGGCTGCACACGGGGAACTTTGTTTGCTTTTAGCCTCCTATGCTGAAAAACCATAAACAGTGTAAACCATCTCAATGAAAGCTTTAATTTGGGAGTTAAATCACAACATATCGATTTATGAAAACATGAACATGGTTCTAGGATTGCAATACAGAATGCTTCTTCTTGAAATGCACTCATCTTCTCTTCCCCTTCTCCGCACACATACAGTTTGTTGTAGCAACGCTTCACACACCATGGTTTGTTATCAAAGGCTGACACTGTAACGCAGATCCAGAATGAGCATCGTCTAATGCAGGTTCATTCTGGCTTCTGCTGCTTGATAATTCACTCCATCCAAAAATTAGAAGCTCACATTGAAGCCTGGTTTCTTAAGGTGGACTGATGTGTCCCTGAGGTCTGCTGCACCAGCTATGCGTAAGTTATGGGGTGAAATTTACTCTGGACTTAACACTTTAAGCAAGCTAAATGTAGGCTATGAACTTAGTGGAGTCATCATTTGATTAAAACAAAGCAGAGAACTTTGTACTTGAACACAAAGCCATGCAGGAATTTAAAACAACTGCAATTCCTTAAGTGTCCACTAGAGGCTGTCTGCAGAGCACCAGAAGTCAAAAGCGCACCTAACATAAAAATGAAAGTTTTTACAGTAGAGAAAAACATGTTCAGGACCTGGATCAAAAACGTTTGTTTTGAAAAATTCCTGTTTTAATTTCTTGTTGATGATCTTATTAAACATAACTGTCTTGCATACTTAGGACATGATTGATATGACTTTTAACTTGTGTGTGGAAGCTGTAACTTAGCTGATGAAATGTTGGTGATGTCACTCAGGCTGTAATGTAGTCTACAGTCTGTGGTTTTAAGTTGTGCCATTGTTTCAGGCACAAGGTTCACCCTAATTGGTTGAGTGTAATGTCTAGACCAGTGTTACTCAAATTGTGTGGCTTGAGGTAAGCCTTAGAAATTTGTTCAACCTTCAGTTTTTGTAGCTATACAGTATCTGATAAATGCGTTTTAGATTAACCGAGCATTATCTGCTCTAACTTCTCTATAAATGATCACATTTGTGAACCTAACAAAATCCCTATAAGACCTCAAAAGTCTCGCATTCAATGGGTATAGCAGACTGGTATGTGAAATCGAAACAGGCCCTTTTCTGCACTTTTCAAAACTTAAAGAACATTAATGTTCACACTTATGTGCGGCCATAGAAGTATTTTATCATATCACTGGTGCAAAATATTCTTTCCTCTTATAGGAGAAAACAGGCTCCAGTGTTAACAATAACAGTCAATGCATTTAAATGCATTTAGAAAAAGTTGACCTTTAAAATGCACTTTAATCCAATTGACTACAATTTGAACACTCGATTCAGTTCCTTCTATCCAGCCCAATGTTGTAATGTGACCTGGAAATACACAATTAGCTTTGAGCAATAACTAGGGCTGGGTATTGATTCAGATTTTCTGGATCGATTCAATTCGATATTACAAGGTCTCAAATCGATTCGATTCACAGTTCAATTCGATATTTGTTCAGTCTGGGATATCTTAGTTAAAATAGTGTTGTGAATTTGAAAAGTGACCTTTTGACCTGGTTCATCATTCAAATTGTTTGAACATGAAGAAGTAAACCCAAAGCAGTTACATGAATCATATTTTAATGATATGCATTAATGCATTTTCTGCATATTACTTGTTTTTTGTCCAACTCGTATTTTCCTTTGAACTTGTTAAATCTAAAATACTGTACATCCAAACATCAGCTTTTAAACTTGCCAGTGGTGCCCATATAGTGCTTCCACCATGTTTGTTTGCAGTAACATCTCATGAGATCTTGTTCAGTAGAAAGCAACGCTAAACGCTGATCACACCAGACTAGCATGGTTGATACCACAGGCTGCTTCTCTGCACATCCAGAGAAGAAAAAACTACCCAAGTTAAAAGATGGATCTTTGGATTTTATGGATCGATTATGAACCAGTTAAAGGAAAATCGATTTAAATCGATTAAATCGATTTTTTTAACCCAGCCCTAGCAATAACATTGTTTACCTCAAAGCAGTTCAGAGGAATTATATCCCATGAAACAAAGATATGGCTGCATTGAAGATAACCTTAAAGAAAAAGCTCATTAGAAGTGGGCCAAGACCCCCATTTTTTAAGGAGGGCTTGAATTTGGTTCTTTTGTCAGTTCTTGTGAGATTTCATACCACCCCAATTCAACCAAATGTCCCTAAAAAGTGCACCAGAGTTTGTTTGGTCTGTTAGGTGTCAAAGCCCCCTTAATGGAGCCTACAGGTGGATGCTCGGTTGATGAAGGGTTGAAAGCAAGAGTGTAGTACTGATGCAGGGCATGGCTGGCATAGGCAAAGAAAAGGCAGAGATTTTGCAGGTTAAATATACCACTAATATGGAGGATGGAGATCAAATTCCAGTGCATTTCAAGTGATAAATATAGCAATTTGAGTATTTGAGCAATTTGAGGCATCACTCCTTAAGTGGAAACTTTAGCAAACACTGATGCTATCTCAGCTGGAGCAACACCTCAGATGTAATTAGGGCGTCACCTCTATCATATTTTCCAACTCTGCTGCATTATGACTCATGCATAGCTGGTGCAACCCAGAGCTGGTGTTTGGATTAAAACCTGTTTTTAATTCTCAAAAATGACGTGAAGAGAAAAAATCTGGTCTGACCTTTTTTATCATGCAAAATCACTTTGATGACTATGTTTTATCACATGGTGTTGAGTATTAATGAGTGATCGTAAAGGCTGTAGTGTGTCTGTGTGTGTGTGTGAGTGTGTGTTTATGACTTCAGGTGGAGTGATTGCCTTTTCCTGAAGTGTCCTGCTTGTTAGCGAGGAGATTAAAGGTTAAAGAGAGAAAGCGTGAAGCAACTAAGGGCTGTTTTAGCTTCAAAGATGTGTCCTCCTATCTTTCTGAAAATGGCATCAAAGGTTTAAGCCTGAAGACGCAGCAATAAATGTTCTCTGTGTTTGCCCTGAGTAAACGATGTCAATGTGATTTTTATCTCCTCAAACTCAACAGTATCCTTTACTGTCTGTTTGTGCGTCTAATCAGATCACATCGCACTGCTCGGCCCCTCTCAGACACCAATCAGAGACGGGCTGCAATTGACCGACGAGAACTTAATGAGGTTGTTGAACTCAGGTCGGGGGGTAAAAACCACTAGTAAAATTTTAAAGATAGCTGTAAAGATGTGCTCAGACTGAACTCGGAGGGGAGTCTCAGCTTGTTTTATTCGCACAAATGAGGCTGCTGGATGCTGCAGACTGTCGACACACCTGCAGTCCAGATGTTTGCTCGAACTACCTAACAATGCACCACCTGTATGTGTGTGAGCAGAGCGTGCCTTTGTACAGAGTGCGTGTGCTAAACCTTCGGCTCGGACTGATTTTTCAAACATGCCAGGAGCTCAAGTTGTCTCCGACCCCATTTACAGCTGACATTAACATATGTGCTGGGTGAGCAGACTGACTGCATCCCTAAAAATCAACAACAATGACATATTTAATGGCTCTGCATGAATTCTTAGTTTGGTACTGCAGATGCTAAATTCAAACTGACACACATTAAAAACCATTAAAGCGATACCCCGGCCTCTTAGCTTGTGGCTATGAGGCTGGGTTTGTGTGTACAGTGCAGCCAGACTTTATCAGTGAGGCTAAATGTTTATGAAGAAAAGGCAGAATTAAGTTGTTGCTACATTTTACCAGCTATTTTTTTTAAACTCAAATGGAATCATTGAGTGTTGGTGTTTTTACCTTGTCATTTGTTTGTTTTTTGCCACCATTTGTTTGTTAGATTGTCTGTGAGCAAGATAACTCAGCTCCATGGAATTTGACTACATTTTCTGTAAATATTGCACTGAAAAAAAAAAAAGTTGTTAAAAAAACGGTAATTTTCCGGCAGCTTGGGCGCCAAAAAAGATACCGTGAAATAACAGAACATTGCTTTCTCATAAAAATACAGTTTCTGTCTGTAATTAAAATACAGTTTGTAGTTGTAATTTTAACAAGATTTTGCCTTAATTTAAGGTTCTTTAACGTTTCATTACAAACATTAAACGTTAAAAAACAATTAAATTACCCATAAAGATGGTAAATCGACATTGTAATATGCAGAATTATTCTTAAATTTACTGGAATGTGCTGCTAATAGTTGGTTTTAATGACATTATTATTATTTTTTATGTATTTTTTGGGCATTTTGTGCCTTTATTGATAGGAGAGAGACAGTGGATAGGCTTGTGAAAGGGGGAGAGAGAGTAGGGGAAGACACTCTGCAAACTGGTCACAGGCAGGATTCGAACCTGGATCGGCAGAAGCAAGTACATGGGGTGCCTGGTTGCTAACCCTAACCCGCCAAACCAGCACCCCTTAAAGACATTATTTTATAGAAAAAGGTTTTTTTATTTTAGGCTTGTAAAGTTGAATTTTATAGTTTATTCCCTTAAATAACAGAAAAATATTAGTGAAATTACGATATTTTTACTATTAATATCTATGTAATTTTAAATTATTTTTCCCTTTTTTGAGAGCTGTAAAGTTGAATTTTACAGTTTATTCCCTTAAATAACAGAAAAATATTTGTAAAATCACAACACACTTGTTAACGTATTTTAACAATAAATATTAGTATTTCTATTATATACAGTTACAGTAATTTCCTGTAAAATCACAGTTTATTTTTGTCAATTAATTGGCATTTAAAAAATACAGAAAAAAAATTAAAATAAACAGTAAAATACTGTTATATTAAACTATTTTTTTACAGTGTGGTCATGACTCAAGGAAGAAGTGGTAGGTTTTTGTGGTGATCCAGATCTGGATGCAGATCTTTCACACTTTCAATAATATCACAGCTAAGATGGTCAGAAATTCTGTGAAAGAGGTTTTAGCCCTCGTAGCACTTCTAGCTTACAGATGCTCCAATCAGATTTCTATCTGCTGGTACTTACACAAATCACCCCTGAGTAAGACCAGAAGGTCATTGCAACAGACATAATATGACATAAAAAACAAATGTGCCACACTGACTGTGTTGGTCTGCTGCTGTGGTATGTAAACATAGCGGTCATATTGGTAGTGGCAGGTCTGCTGCGTATATAAATACAAGACAACATCGAAACTTTATTTTCTAAATCAGGTTACAGTTTTTGAAGAGTTGTTTTATATTTCATGGTCTTACACTGTTAAGAAATACTAAAGATAGTTTCATGAGCCACACCCAGATACAAATCACCCCCAAAATCATACTTCTTCTTTTTGCCATAACAAACATTATGTGAATGTTATCAAAATCTGTTTAGAATTTTTTGAGTAATTTGTAAAAATATTGAATACTACACTAACTCCCGCGGTTAAATCTCTAAAGCAAAATGTTAGCAATGTTTTTCATGTGTCATGAACAACATTCCCCAAAATGTCATCAAAACCTTTTTGTTAGTTATTGAGTTATTCTGTTGATCAAGCTAACTAATAAACAGTGGTGAAACAGAACCAACAAACGCTAAACAAAACACGAAATCAAAACAGAAAAGTCTCAAACTGGAAGTGAGTCCCTTCTGTTTTCTGGTTCAATCATAAATTTATTCTATAATAGAAAATGATGCAGCTTCACTCCACATAGCTTGCATTTGAGCCATCAGCTAAGAGACATTACATTTTTTAACAGCTTTTCTCCCTCACTTTGTCATTAAGTGTATCTAAAGTAAATAATAAGAGACTTCATAATAAATAAACTGAGTGGGGTTGACAGTGCATTCCCGTTGAGGCCATATTTGGGCGTGTATTGCTGCAAAGTGGGAACATTCATACTGCAGAGCAGCCAACCATCTGATCACCCAGCGCGGATGTTAAAGCAAAATGTAAACAGGGTCTCTCCTTTATGTTTTTCTTTTCTTTATATTAAGTAAAGCATCTTGGGATAATCTTACATTTTTACAGAAGTTTTCTCGTTCTTTGTGCTTGAACTGGAGCTGCCTTGACTCTGCTGTACATCGACTTTGTATGCAAACACAGGTCCTCTCTTTGAGCTCAGTCTGAACACAGCTTCAGAGAGTACAATTCACATTTGTACATATCTTTGTATTTTGATCTGCATGTGTGCATTGCTGCCAGTGACCATGGTTATGTCATTAGTATGCATTTCATAAAGTTGTACAAAGTTAAAGGAAATGCCCCACTGTTTTTTTACTGCCAATGTGGAACCACTAAAGAAGAAGACGGATACAGTAAATGTGTTTTCCTCGAACACAGTGTGATGGTGTGGAAAAAATATAAAAGATTTATCTTTGGTTTGTTTAAGCTGTTGTTCAGGTTGTCTTTTAAACTTGTACTTGGATTTTAGTATCCTAAAACTTCATGGAAGAGCCCACCCCATTATAAAGCTAATCACATTTTTAAGCCCTGTGTTGTTACACAGTTTGATAAATAAAGTAAGGTCTCGGCTATCTAGCAGTTAAGAAGAGGCCTCATGCATGTACACATGTTTAGAAATCAGCTGTCTTAAAAAGTAAAAGATAATGCCAGATTTTTAATTTTGATTCAATTTTAATGCCTCACATCTTTGTTATATCAATTATAATGTCAAAAAAAATGGCTTAACTTTTACTACTATGTGGCAGGTGTATGCCCCCACAAAGTTTATACGTCCTGACAGTGAAAGTGTTGTGGTAGGTCCAGAAGGGCTCAGAGTGTTTTTGTGATTGTTTTAGGCAAGCAATGAATATCAGGCAAAACGAGCTTGGCCATCGACCTTGTACCTGCAAATTGTGATTAACATCAGAAGGGACATTTATGTAAAATTCCTAGAAACTGGAGGTCATAAATGAGAGATCATCATGAGACCTAAGGATGTTTGACCTTTCCCTTTAAAGTCTTGTAAGGTTTAGAACGAATGTGTTCAGAAGATTTGGGTGATCAAGAAAACATTTTGAAGATTTAAGATTAAGAAGCTCAACTTTTTTTGCATATTGATGTACTTCCTGTGCCATATGTTTGAGCTGGTGGCAGACTAAGCCGACCACAGTGCCAGTTTGAGTTAAGCACAGGCTCACGCCAGCAACATAGCTACAGCTTCAGAGTCATATTACAGTGAAGATATTACCCTGGGACAGAGGCCATTAAGGCTACGTTTACATGGAAACTCCTGACTTAAATACGCAAAGATTTGTCCTTTACGGTTTAGAATTCTTCTGCGTTCAGACAACGACACTCAGAGACAATTGGTAGATGGCGGTGTAGGTCTGCAGAGAGGCAGCACTGCAACAACACACAAACGAAGAAGATTAACATTTCACAAACAACAATGCCGAATAGACGCACAGAGACGCAGGAGTTTCTTTTCTGGACAGCAAATCAGTTCGGACAACAAATCTGTCTGGATAACAAACTGAGTACGGTAAGAGGCTCACACGTTATACAGCGGATGGCCGAAGCTGTTGTTGTTCCTGGTATGCGCGCGCAGCCTTCATCTGAAAGAGTACTGCACATGCGGTGACGTCAGCATTTCACCCTGAAACGCTCTGATACGGGTTTACACGGGGCTGAGTGGAGAGCGGATTCAAATCTTTCCACTCTGGAGCCCGTTTTCAAAAGTTTCCGTTTTCAACAAGTTTCCATGTAAACGCAAGGCCAAAACGCAATGAAAACTTATCGGATTTGACCGTTTTCGGCGCCATGTAAACGCAGCCTAAAAGTCTAGAAGGATTTTCATTGGGTACAAAACTAGAGTATGGCTGTCAGACCTTGGTGATGTAAAAACAAAAAAAGTTTTCTATGAAGAGGGGGATATCACATTCTGTTCTACCACAGAGAGTTTTGCTAAAATTACACTTTGACTTCTTTAAACCAGACAGTGAGTTAAAGACTAAGGTTCAGTTATGTTAAAAAAAGACTCAAATTTGACTTTTGTCCCATTACCCCCTTACAGGCTCTGTTTAGAAATTGGACCATAAGTCACCTTAACATTGACCTTGACCCCAAAACCCATTAACCCATCTAAACAGTTGTCTTAAGTGTAAGTAATAACAGCAGATTGTGAATATGAAGGAGTGGACTGTATCCCTGATAAACATGTTTGCTCTGGCCTTAGTTGTTGTTGATGTTGAGCCATAAAAACCTCAAGCTTTCAATTGAGTCAATTCAGAATTATGATGAAAAGTATTTTACATATCTTATGAAATAATTTTACAAGTCTTCTTAATGCACTTTAGACAGTTGCAGAAGTGTGATTTGGATGATTAGAACAAAAACATCCACATATATTTGATTTCTAAGAATTCAACTTTAGATGGCCTTGTATAAAAACAGATATCCAAACAGTCAGATTTTCTTGACTGAAAAGTGCTACCATGACAACCAAAAAACAACATTAATAAGTGATATGTTATTTAATTTGCTCATGGTATCCTGCAAAATCTACTGCAAATTCACAATTTCCTCATGGATCTGTCTTTGTTGAACATGACCTCTTGTTTAAAATGACAAATGCCTGTCGTCTTGGCACCTGCTCTTCCTCCCCCAAAAAAACGGACTCATTTTATAGGCTGACGTCATTAAAATTCTTGGCTATCTGTTGAAGTTTTATGGCAAAAAATCAGAGGACGGAGACAGAGCCTGAGTCAGGATGACCTGAAAAAGAAAAGAGGAACACTGTGACAGGACGGCCACACCAAAGCAGGACGTGTTGCTGTGGACATCTGGATGAAGTCAAACCAACAAAGAGTGTGAGACGCAGAGACGGTGCAGATGCTGCAGGAGCTGGAGACTTCTGCAGACAGCTTGTCATCGACGTCCATGCCCAGCGGAGCCGCCGGTGCGAGAGCACATTAGACATGCACGCTGAACTCCGAGGTGTTGTTTACCTCACACCCCCGACCAGCCGGCCCTCCACCTCATCCAACCTCTCGAAAGCAGCTCTCCCTGCAGGCCCCCTGTCCTTCAAATGTCACTGCAGCAGGGTGGAGGTGTGTGTGCTGAGCAGGAGGCCTGCATGTCTCTGAGAGCGGGCATGTTTATGCAAGTGAATATCACACCATGCTGTATATCTTCAAAAGATCCAACAAAAGCAATTGGTCGTATGAAATTTGGGGAAAATACTCCTGTCCCAATATCTGTGACCCTCTATTTTGTTTCTTCATGGTGCATTTTGACAAAAAGTTGTTAGACAGTAGCATGTACTCTATCTCCAGTGTTTCCCTCTGGGGTCCACTCATGTGCACTTAAAACACCTTAAGCAAAAGTTCGTACTTCACTCAAGACGGCTTCCGATGGGATGGAGGTAGCCAAGTGGGTCACAATTCATTGGCACGAACATACACCGCAGCTCTTACCTCATGTAGGCAGCCTGGGTTTAATTCCAGCCTGTGGCCTTTTCCTGCCAGTCTTACAGCTCTATCTACTGTATCCCTGAAGCCACATTAACACCAAACGCAACCTTGGTGACCACTCTTCATACAAAGTCAATGTACAGCCTCGATCAGGCGCGACCAGATGTCACACGATGCAATGGACATGATCTGGTCTTGGGAGACATATCACAGCACCATTGTCCCTGCAGACTGGAAATCTTGAGGTCACTTTTGGCCCTTTTCCATTAGCCCTACTCCACTGTACTGGACTCCACCCAGTTCTACTCTACTCACCTTGTGCTGCTTTTCCATTAGCACCAGTCACCTGCCCAACAGGATGCAGTGTCGCTGTTAACAGCTGAGCAGCATTGTGGTGATGTCATTTTGAGCGCGACACAACAATCTGTGGCTTTTTGTCAGAAAACCGAGTAAAAAGGAAAGCAGAAGAAGGCTGCAGGTGGTAAGAAGAAATACCCCTTGAGAAGCACAGGAGAGTTTTGGAAGCTATACAACAGAATGAAGCCGAGGACGAGAGCAAAGAAAAGACGTATTAGGGTAAGCTAATGGTAGCTACCGCTGGCATACAAGGTCGTCGCGCTCATGACTCATCAATGATGACATTGTCTGACCAATCAGTAGCCGGTAGACAGTGATGTTATCTATTAGTATCTACTCAGCTTGCTTGGAACCAGAGCGGAGTAGGTACTAAAACTAGCTTGTTTTAGGAAGTACCAGGCTAGTGGAAACACCATATTGCTCAACCACCAAGATTGAAAAATTAGAGCTATTCAGACGACGTCATCTGTGGCTGTGCTGCGACTGCAAATCAGCGATGTGTCGGTGTGTGACGCAATCCGTGACAGACTGTTTTATTCCAGCACAGAGTGACAATCCATGTCTATGTGGGAAACATTAGTGAGGACATTAGTTTCTTCTGGATGGGACTGCAGAGAACTCGCAGACGATGCTGCTGCAGGGCCATCAGCTGCAGTGTTTGTGGTCGGTTGGTGAGTGAAAAGGATACAGTTGGCACTAGAAAGGCACTCTGAGAGCGCAGACCTCCGCCAAGCAGCTTACCTCCACCCATAAAACTGTGATTTCCCCCCAACGTTATGGTCCGTTATGTATTTTATATGCACATTGTGGAATGAAAAATATCAATCTGCAAGAAGTGTGATTATTGTTGACATAAATATCATCCAATAGAGTGACCTAGGTAGTAGCGGGTCTTGTAACTTGTTGACTAAACTAATGTGCTACAGCTTGTACAGATGTTGGTCTTGTCCACGCCGCGGTGCTTCCAGTGAGAGATGTCCCCAGCTTGTCGGTTGGTGCAAAGTCATCTAGATCAGATCAATACTAAAACTGAATGCTTCTTCCTTCGACCAAACCACATCTCTGGTAAAATGTTCATGTAAATCTATCCAGTAGTTTTTGTGTAATCTTGCTAACAGACAAACAAACAGCAGACAAAATCCGACGATAACATAACCTCCTTAGCAGAGGTAAGTAATGTCAGCCTGACAAAATGAGCTATGGACAGGTGACACAACGGGTGGGCAACACATCTCAGTCACCCAAGTCATGTTCAGTGTGAACGCACTGTAAAGGCAGAGAGGCCACAGAAATAGAGAACCTCCAGCCATTTTGAAGAAGAGACGGGTTCTCACAAGGTCTATATAATGTAAAATAAGTCATTATGCTCAACAAATAGCGTCAGTTTTTGTAAACCTTTTCCATTTTATTTTTCCCAAAGATTTGTGTACAGGCTCTCCATACTTTCATTATGCTACAGCCACACCTGACGTGAATTGTCGTATTTAAACCCGCGTAGTGCCTGTGACGCCCAGCACGAAACGCCCGAGGCTGGATGCTGGACCATTTTGACAAGTCGAGGGGTGACGCACGTCACTGCGCAGGCGCAGTAGAGAGCCAGAGCTTGTCAGACTCAGTGATGACCCACGCAGGCAAATCCAGCTGAAAACGAATATTTACAGAACTTACCTTCAAAACCTGTCTCCTCAGAGACTTTCACCCAAGCCTGCTCCTTTTTGTTCCGGTCTCTGTAGAGTACACACGTCGAATGGTATAGCTCCAGATGATGGCAAACAGCGCAGATCAACCTCTCCTCCATCTTTCAGAGGGGTTTGAGCAGGAGCAGGTGGCCGGAGCATCACACGTCATCAAATCTATAACGCCGGGGGGGAATGTCATCGCTGATTGGCTGCCACGGCACAGCGTCACGCGAATTTGCATCGAAAGTTCAATATTTTCAACTCGAGCGTAGAGGCGTTTGACGCCCCAAACGGGCCGGACGCTCCATACGCGCGTCTTTGCATTGACTGTGTATGTAATTTCAACGCGCATCTTCGTGAATCCGCATCCGGTGTGGCTGTAGCATTAGAAAGAGAGTGAGAGCAACAGAAAGTAAACCTCTGCCAAGACATTTTCAACAACACATGGCTTATCCCATAATGCTAACTTTTAAAGATATCCTTTTCACTAACAAAAGCCAGCAAGAACAGCACCTCCTTGGTGGAACCTATAATGACTGCAACAAGGGCAGCAGCCTCACTGGGGCACACACATGATCACAAGGTGATTGATTTAAGAAGAATTAATTGAGGATTTCTGGTATTGGAAAGTTGGCTTTGGTAAGACAGTCTTTAGTTCTGCCTCAACAGGGCCTTTGCCTATAAAGAGGTTGAGCTGCTGATGCCATTACAGGGCATCAGCAGCGATCCAAAGGCTCCTTTAAAAATTACTGGCTGTTGTGTGGCTTTGTGTTGTTCTTTTAGAGTCTATGATCAAACCAGACCACTCAATGAAAAGGTAGCTTTACACCCCTTAGTGCACCGTCAACAAAATGCACTACCATAAAGCAGAAGAGCAGGTATTTGGGGCACTGACACTTGAAGATCGAGACTCTGTCTACAACATGGATTCTAAAGGTCAGTGTCCAAGAGGCCTCGTGAGGTTTATGTACTGATTTGATTGATTTCTTACCATGGCAACACAGTTAGCTCTGAGCTATCGAAGCCTCCCAGAGAGTATTGTCAACTCACATGGAAATAGACGGTTTAAGCTTGACTTCTGGATTTTGTATTACATGACAAAGTGTCCAGATGTAGATTTAATTTTTACATGTGTAACAGGAAACAGTTATAAATGCATCAATCGTGGAGGTTTAATGATGCAGAATCTGCAGATCTGGGTTAAATTAGGTCTCTTCAGAGAGTAAAATAGATCCTCATGACTTTGCTCTCAGGACTTTTTGATGAAAAGGTCCCTTGCTCACTTGAATCCTCTACAGCATCCAGCTTGTTTTTGGACATCCTGCTTTTGCCGCTCTTTCCTCGGGGAGGTGAGGAGATTTTCATTTAAAAGGTGAGTAAACAAGGTTGTTTTAGGTCATTTGGAGCTTTCAATGAGTCACTCAGGCTGAAAAAAATGGTCTGAAGTGTTCAAAAATGACATGAGTGCTACTTGAGGTAAACTGGGGCCATGAGACGGTGATTTGAGCTTCGCAGAGAGGTTAAAGGCCCGGGAACAAAATGAGGAAGTCCACTGAGAAATGCTGCTCAGAGATTTATCTTCACTTTGAGAAGCTGAAAGATGAAGATAAATGAGGGGGTTCAAGTCATTTTTAGGTGAAATAGACCAAACCTTCTGCACAGCCTGATTTAAAATGCAAATCTTTATATTATTCTCATTTTAACATGTTTTGTGACTCTACAATCTCACTCCCTGCAACATTGATATCTTCACTGACCTTGACAACAAGACTCTTCCTTTACCATGTCTTTTCAAGGTTGCAATACGATGATGTTGCTGCTATGATCGGTCAAAAGTGCCAAATAAGCAAATATAAACTGACTGGGAACGTTTGGTTTTTCAGATCAAAAGTATTAACACTCATTTACTGGTTAAAATATATATATGTCATGAAAATACATCTACAAGTAGAGGTGGAAATTGACAGTTCCCTGAAAAAAACCCACTTTCATTAACATAAAACTGATATTGAATGAGATTTTTTTACGTGCTCTGTTTGACAGCCATATCAGCACTGATGATGACTTCATCTAAGACACAAAGAATCATCTGATACTATTATAATAATAATACACCACAACCTACATTTAACATACTTTATATTAAAAGACAAGTAAAGTGATGGATGTAATCCAGGTCACATATTTTACATACACAGGCTATCTCCCCCTATCTATCCATGCAGATATAGAGCTTAAAAACTTTATCAGAGTAACTAGAAAACAAATGTAATTTAATTTTTTTTAAAAGTTGTTTAAATCTGAAAATGTTATTATAATGTTATGTTATTGGACATAAACTTCAAGAAGAAATTAGGAATTTCAAACTGAATTCATCTTTTTATACCAAAATTTGAGGTGGTTCACCAGACTTCTCTTAATATATTAACACGAAAATCATCTGCATAGTTTCTACATGCATAAAATATAACATCAGAAATTGGAAAATGTGAGTTTTTGGCCAGTATCTGTTAACAATATTCATCAAATATTCAGAGATTAATCTAATAGTAAAACATATTTAAAGTGAATAAATGCATTGGAATAAATGCATTGTGTTATGTGTGTAGTGTTAAACAGCTGTTTAAACCTGACTGACAAATAACCTGCCACCAGGTCTTTCTTTCTTTTGTATAACACTTCCGGTATCTTGATGTTTGGGTTATTTGCACAGGGTATCATGATACTAAGCAAAGTACTGAAGCCTGTTTAGAGAGAGAATGTGGCATTTTAAGGTTAATCTTTCTTGCTTTACGTGGTTATGAGTACAAAGTTTGGTCTTATTTATTGCATTTCCTGGTTTAAATCCAGGAAACTGGCAACATGTGTTTGAGATGAAGGTTTATTGAGCGGTTGGAGATGGAGGGAGAGCTGAAGAGTCAATCATCTATAATGATTCAAAGGGAGGCATCACGGTTCTGATAAATGATAAAGTAAATCCTAGTCAAATGTTTAAGAGCTATTCAAACATCAGTGGCACAACATAATGTCATCTTTCTTTTTTTAACATGTAGCAATTTTGGAGAAAAGTATGACTAAGTATGAGTAACACAGACCTCCCCTCTGCCTCGTTTGTTAAACCACATCAGGCTGAGAAACCCCCCTGACTGGCACACATACATCATGGAGATCAGCTCCTGTCAGCTGTCAGGGCTAACTGCCCGGGGAGTTGTCCAGGCCCATCGATTTTATCAGCGGCTCCAGGGAGGGAGTCAGATAAAGGCCGGTCTGTGGAGGTGGCTCTAAAGAGAAGGATGAATGAGGGGCCTGTGAAATGAGCTGACCATCACACTTCACATGAACTGTAAGAGCTCTGAAATTGTAATCACTGAAGATTTTTCTCCACATTTGAATCTTTTTATTCTCTCGCTCTTCCCCATTATCTACATCGTGACCTGCTCGCTCTCTTTAGAGATGAAAAAGGCTGTTTTAGATCCCGCTCTCTTCCCACTTTGGTCTGATTCAAAGGGGAAGCTACATGAAACTTTGTACTCATACAGTATGCTTGGATGAGGGCTGGTGCGTAAATTAAGTTTTTAAGATGACAAAAACACACTAATTGAGCTCATGTTACTCACACATGATGCACAAAAGCACAAACTCCTCAGTTTTATATCAGAGCTTTGTTGATAGTTCAGTAGAAATTCAAACAGACTTGACAGTGAAGAAACAGTGACTGCTTTTTGAAGCCCTTCTCAGCGGGCTAGTCTGGTGCTCAGGCATCAAACACTCTATGACAGGTAGGTCATGATCCAAAAGTGTCTCACAGACCCTTATCAGTGGGATTGTAAGTGCTACTAATGGTGGTAATTAAATATTATTAATTCAAGACTGTTCATTATGCATCTGCTGATGCACACACAAAGAAATCACGGGACAGGATTGGAATTAAAACCCCTTATACCCCTTAATATTGGTACATTTTTGACCTTCCACTCCGTACCTCTAAAAGAATATTTATGGACCCCAAGGGACTAATAAGTACCCCATTACAAGGTACATAATGAGCACTGCCTGAGTGACAGTGTATTTTGTACCGAGGTGGGCGAGGCATCCAACCTCAAGGGGGGCTCTTAGTCCAGCCTACTGTGTCATCCTGCCTTTGATTCCATCATCTATTAAAATATTTTTAAATTAAAAAAATGAAGAAATTACACAATTTCTGCTTTGAACTGCAGGGAAATCTGAATCATTTGATATTTTACTTTATCTGTTGCAAAAAATGGCAAAAAAGTCACAAGTTAGCATGTGGTTTTTTCAAAGCCAGACCTGATTGGCAATAATGTCCATTTGTGTGTAAAATATGACCAAACCGTCTTCACTAGCATTTTTTTCAGCCTACTTAACCCTATAAAGCCAATTGTATCGTATTTGATGCATACTTTTATAATACCTCTATTTACTCAATATGATCAACAAATTACAAAAAAACATCTGAATACAATCAGATAAATGATAAAAATGTCCTCAAATGGATTATCAGTTGCCAAAAACACCTAATGTATCAAATGAGATATGAAAAATCAGAAAAGAAAGTGAAACAAACATTTCAGCTCCAAAAAATAGAATTTTCTGGCTATAATCTATGGTCTTGGGCCTTAAAGGGTTAAAACCCAAAATTTCATGTTTGAGCAATTTTTTTGGAGTCCAAAATGGCAAAAAATATCAAATGTTAGCATGAGGGTTTCTTCAAAGTCTGACCTGATAGAAAAATGCCTAAAAGTGAATTTTTAAGCCAAATAAGACCAAACTGTCTGCACCAGCATGTTTTTCAGCCTGTTTTACACCCTAAAAGTCACGTTTGAGAATATTTCTTTCCGTTGTCCGAAACCAAAGGAACAGCATATCATGTTTTTTTTTTAGTTTGTTTGTTTTGTTTTCTTAATCTGACCAGAGGGAAAACTGCTGTTTGCTTGTTATTCAAGTCAAACATGATCAAACCTTTCACCCCAGCATGCATTTCTGCCTGAAAAGGTCACAAAAAGTCATATGTTAGCAATTTTTTGGGGCATCTGAAATTGCATCTTTTATTTAATGAAGTTAAGATGTTGAAAATTTTCCTCAGTTTGGGTCGCAGCTGGACTTGAACGTGTCATGGTGGCCCAAGAGCCAGATCAGTTGAGAACCACCACTCTGAGAAACAGAAAAAACACACACAAGATCTGCATTTATCAATAATGTCATACTTATGAGTGGCAGCTGTAATTCTGCTCATGGTCATTAAATATCATGCTCGTGGGCCACTTATAGCCCCCATCCCCCTTTTCCAAGGCCACCCTATGATGTGAAAAACATAATCCAATCCAGCCTGCTGCAGATTTCTTTATTTGACTTTTCCCTTTTTAACATTTTTCCATGTTTTAAAGCAGTTTTGAAAAAAAAAATGTACATCAGAATTATAAACTGCCATTATTGTCCTCAATAAATAACATCAGCAAAAAGTTTTTGAGTGCAGGTGTCGACTGTCAGGTGACATTAGGCTGCAGACCGACATATACACTTAAATTGATGTTTCCTTTTGTTAATGAAGGGGACTTTTAGAAAATCCTACAGCCTTTTAGAGAGCTGCAGAATGTTTGGCTTCAGGCTGTCAAGTTCCAACTCTTATTATTACAAATCTTTTGTACTAAACCAGCAGAATGGTTTGAATTACTTGTTATACTATACTGGTATTGTGTAACTTGTGCTTTTATATCAGATATTAAAATTTAATTATTGTGCCAACTGTATACTTCAGCACAGCAAGAAGAAATCAGGATTAACATCATTTACAGGCTTTAAGCTGGAAACATGATTCTTGGTGCCTATTACCTCCCCTTATAACAGCAAACTCCTACCTGAGCACAATTGGCCTGTTTATCCTCACCCAGCACCAACAGTGAGTCACAGAGGGAGGAAGGCTGTCTGAGGATCAGTGCTAATGGCTGAAGTTTATCCCTCCACAAACTGAGAGTCCCTCCTCTTCCTCTCTCTCTGTCCCTGTTTGCGTTTCCTTACCTCTGCAGCATAAAGCCATTAGAGAGACGGAGAAGCGGTGACAGCTGAAACCCAGAGATTGGGAACAGTGCTGACGCTGCAGCTTTCAGGCTCCCTGAATTCTCAGCGCTCCAGATGATTGACTGGTTTTCTCAGCACCTGGCCTGTGTTTTGTAAGATAATAGAGAAAAATAATACGGCAACAGTGTCGAGTGAGCGGTTAATGCTGGGAGAGATTTATTTGAAGGAAAGCTCCGATGGTTCAGTCAGATGCAGAGCTGTTTGTTTTCAACACACATTTGGGAACACTTGGTTCAAACTGTGGCGTCTCTCTCCTCAGAATTCACACTCAGATTTCCTGTAACATGAAAACAAGTCTGAAAGCAAACTTTAGGAATCCTCTTATTGCATTTACAACAGAACAGTGAGAAGACAGGTAGCATATGAGGGAGCTAGTGATCTTGGTAGATACGTTTAAAGCCTAAAATGCTAATTTTAGTGACAATAAATCAAGTAAATATCCATAAACAAGATAATTACATGAAGGGGTGTTGTCCTGATGAACCTATTAGGAAATATTATCCAAGTCTGCAGTCCCATTTAGCTTTTCTGAGTCCTTGTAAGCACAGTTTGGCCCTGTAACAGCTTTAGCTCACTCCGCCTTTACTTTTTTCAGGCATGAACTTTGAGGAAAAATAATACTGGAAAAATATTTGAAAGGTGAAATAGAAAGTTGAAGAAGTTGGACATCATGTCTTCACTGTGATTGATGTCTTCTCTGTTTCATTTCTGGTTGTATTAAGAGGAAAAAATGTGTTTCAATAGTGTGGTGCAGGAACGGTAACCTGGCAAACCAGATGGGCTGTGAGCAGAATGTGTGATAACGTATGAAATAAAGGTTGAGGAATGAATGTTGTGGTGTGTTGTGAGCTATTTTTGGCCCAACATTAACTTGAAATATGATCATTTTCTTCCACCAGGAGGAAGACCTAAGTTTGCCTTTATAGGTGTTGCAGTTTGGTCGCAGTTTTATTAACTGGACTACTGGATTAAATGTTGCACTTTGAGATAAGATAGGACTTAATAGGACTAATTCTCTTCTTTCATGCTTGGCCTCCTCCATCCCTGCGTGCATTTAGGGAAGAAAATCAGAGAGAAGCCCGACACCAGCACTTTATTTATGGATATGAACTCTCAGGTTGTTGTGCAGAACACGTCCTGGATTGAATTTCCAAACTGCAGCAGGCAGGGACACACTACTTCCAGATATTCTCTGCTATTGTTTACAATGCAGAAACATAAGAAGGAAAAATAAATTATGCTCTCTCTAAAAAAAAAAAGAAAAGTTACATAAGGTTACCGGATACTGCCGCATGCAACTTTGCTGAATGTGTTATAAAGTTTCTCCTGCAGTCAAATTATAGTTTACAAAAGAAAGTTTGTCTGCAGTCCTCGGCGTAAACGAGCATCCAGAGATACAAAGGCAGCAGTTTTTAATGCACACAACTTATTTAGGTGATCTCTAGTCGGACCTTTAATTATAGTAACCTTGTAAAATCTCCATAAACTTCAAAGATGTTGTTCATTAAAGAGAATGCACTGCACAAGAAGATCCTCTGCTTATATTCTCCTATTCTCTCTGAGTTATTGTGTTGAAGATGCCTCAAACCAACCATCATCGAAGATACTCAAAGGAGCTGATAGTCACCATGAGCATCTTACGCTTCAAAAATGACTTTGAAGGATCCTTATCTTTACTGCAATTGACACTGTCTTAAGTGTGAAAATAAGATGATGGTTGGAAAAGTAAATAAAACTCGCCTGTTTCATCCTTTTGTTTCTAAACATTGCCAGCTTATGTGTGTGACTTTGGATCTCTTAATCAGTCTGCAGTTTTCAGCTTTGGCTGTAAAGGTGTGCAAGCATAAAATCTGCCCAAGAATCTTTACACCATGGCTTATCTACGAAATCCCTGTGAATGTTTAGGAGTTCTTGGAGCGTAAGATAAGCAGCTGCTGACTCAGTTTTACTTGCAGTTTGCCTCTGCTTTTGTGTCTTTGTCATGAGCTTGCCTGTATGTGATGTGTGTGACTAACGGGCTCCACTAGAGGGTGCAAAAAAACTCAGCCTATATGTAACAACCTGTTGTGTCGGAAGTAAACTGCAAACATGACAGTAATTCTAAGGGTATAAACCCCAATAATCAATATCATCATCAACTACCTTTTGTCAACCGAAGACCAGATATCAGACCTCACCATCAATATTATCTGTTTCTACAAAATTTTCAAGAGAATACCATTGCAACTATGTGGGTGTATGGGTGTAATAAGTTATCGTGTTAACTGATGAATTGTGAACAACTTTGCTGATAGATGTTGTAGTGTAGTGTTGTAATTGTATTAATCACAGAGACAATGAAATCAACACAAACATATCTCCATATCAAGTCAATGTTGTCATCTCTAAATCACCAGTGAACACAATCACCAGTTAAACTACTACACTGAACTTACTTCCTGCTTTCCTGACTTCTCAAAGAACATTTGTGGATTGATTTGTTTGTCATTAAATCTGTTATTGTTGTTTCTGCTTCTGTAATCAATCTCTCCTCTACCTATGCACTGATCTTAATGGTGACATATGGACTGCAGCTCAGGTCAGGTTAACTCTGGACTAACTCTCTGATATAAGGCTTCCCGTAAGCTCAGCCAGGGAAGAGTTCATCGTACCATACTTACGGGAACATCAACAACATGGTGTCAAGAGATGCCAGAGTAGCCATGGGCAGGAATCATTGAGGACTATGTAGTGTCTCATTTTCTCAATAAATACCAAATGAGCTGGTTCATAAGTTCGACACAGGAATGGCAGCTAAGATGAGAAACAGATGTAAAAATGTGAGCTCATGCTCTTTAAGGAAGCACCAACGCAGGCAAAATCCACTTTGAAGAAACTCACATATTACAGTCATAATGTGAACAATAACAAACAGGAGTTGCTTTGTGCCGTGACACCCCAAAACGACTGAAGCTCAAGTTGTCATATGCATGTTTTATAGTAATGGGTGAGACTCCTGCTGTGATTCCGAAGGTACCAGAATGTTCCCACGCCGTTTCTTTGCAACATTCACTTTCTTTAATTCTAGCAGGAAGAAGAGGACAAGGCAGTCCAACAGACAGAAATAAGTGCAATCTGGGAAGTTTAGAACAGCAAAATTGGACTCAGGAGCTGAACAAACACCAGGTTCGACTCTGTCAGAGGGAATGAGAGATGGAAGTTGGTTTTGGAGGAGACACTTGCTTCAGTCATAGCAGAAGCAGACCAATGGATTAGTGACCACGAGGCAGCAGAGTGCCTGGATGAAGCGGACATCTTGAACCCACAGAAGATAAAGTTCCTAATCCAAACGGATAACAATTCCCATTCAACCTGTTCTCATGGGGAAAAGCAGAAACACCCTTGTACCCTACGGAGCACATCATGACCACTGCTTAGACTACATTTACATGGAAACTCCTGACTTAAGGACGCAAAGATTTTTCCTTTGCGTTTTTTAAAATTCTTCTGCGTTCATACAACGACACTGGAGACGAGTGAATCCCCTATAGTGTGCATGCTGGTTCAGTAGATGACGGTGTAGGTCTACAGAGAGGCAGCGCTGCTACAACACTCGAACAAAGAAGAAAAACTTTTCGCAAACAACAATGGTGAATAGACGCACAGAGATGCAGGAGTTTCTTTTCTGGACAACAAATCAGTTCGAACAACAAATCTGTGTGGATAGTTTTGTCTGGATAACAAACCGAGCACAGTAAGAGGCTCACACGTTACTCGGCAGACGGCAGAAGCTGTTGTTGTTCCTGGTATGCCTGCGCAGCCTTCATGTGAAAGAGTACTTTGCAGTGCTCTGATACAGGTACACACGGAGCTGCATGGAGAGCGTATTCAAACCTTTCCACTCTGGAGCCTGTTTTCGAAAGTTTCCATTTTCAGACGAAACGCAACATGTTTTCATCATGCAAGGCCAAAATGCAACAAAAAGTTATCAGATTTGACTGTTTTCTGCGCCATTTAAACACAGACTTAGTCAATCAGCAAGGGCTTCAAGGACGCTGGGAACAGCCAAAACTGTTTGCTCTGTCATGGAAGGCAGGAGGCCTCAGAAAGATGGACCAGCTGCTCTGGGAGCCATAGAGCTGTTAATGGCCTAATGCACACGTCCACAAAAATGTTTGTAACAAAGGCTGCCAGTCTTCACATCTAAAAGCCTCCAAATGTTTTGTTTACAGGCTGTTTGTATAGAGCTCGATGGCAAAGAGAGCCTTTACTTAAATTACCTCTGTTTCAATTAAAGCCACTGATTGCTGCCATTTTCAAACCCGTCATAGATGCTGAGTGGATGTAATGCTAATTTCTTCTTCCTGCTGGATCTTTAAAAGCTCCTCGTCTTCAGCCTGGGTCCTTCGGTGTTAAGAGCTTTTGGCTGCAGCGTCTGATGCGTGCTGAGCTATGAGCCTGCTGAGAGGGAGGAATAAGAGGCACAACATCAGCTCACTCACACACACGCATTATGCATGGCACAAGGTTGAGGGGAAGGGCAAAACTACGAGGACACTCATGAATTTCAAAGACTTAAATTTGCCTGAATATACTGTATCCTAAATAGAAGAAATTCATCTTCATGAGTTTGAATGTAATCAGAGACACAGCTGCAGATCAAAACACGAACTTTAATCTCATCTGAAAATCTTCAACAGACTGAAGGGAGTTTGGCACAAACTTTTGTTGTATCTATCTTTGCAATATACTGACTTATTAGGGTGTGCAAACATTGTCAAAAAGATACAATTTGTGCCTTCCCTAACTGGCCAAGTTTTACAACAGGTACAACTTGCTACTTCCAGGTTGGACCCTCTTTCGCCTTTAGAGATACCTTAATCCTTTATGGCATAGATTCTTCTAGGTGATGGAGACAATCCTCAGATTGACATGATATCATTTCGTTGTGATGTCCCAAAGGTGGTCTTGTGATTGAGATCTGGTGACTCTGCAGGCCACTGGAGTGCAGTGAACGCATCATGTTAAAGAAGCCAGTTTGAGACATGGAGCATGATCCTGCTGGAAGTAGCCATGCGAAGATGGTACACTGTGATCATAAAGATATGAACATGGTCAGCAACAATACTCAGAAAGACTGTGAGACTTAAACCACAGTTAGTTGATACCAAGGGGCCAAAGTGTGCAAAGAAAGTAGCCTCCACTATCAGCACCCAGAATTGTTTATTCAAGGCAGTATAGATCCATGCATTCATGGTGCCAACCATCTTGAAGCAAAGCTGAAATCCATGTTGACATGATGGGATCACACAGTTGCTGCAGCTGCAGAGCTTAACATCCATGAGGAGAATCTCCCCTTCTACCTAAACCCAAGGGTGCTCTTTGGAATTGAGATCTGGAGACTTTAGTGGCCTCTGGAGTACAGTGAACACACTGTCATGTTCAAGTAACCATTTTAGATGATTTAAGCTCTGTAACATGACATGCTATCCTTAGGGAAGCTGATCCAGCACCAAAAACAAGTCCCTCAGGCCTCAAGACTGCATTTCTTATGAATGAGTCCTTCAAAGAAGAGAACATGCTGGTGTTAGGAATGATGCTTTCTTGTCACATAAGGTCAAGTGTCACCGATGTTGTCCAGATAATAATCTCTTGAGTCTAAATCCTCTCCAAATTTCTGATGATAAAGCTCCAGATAAACAGCTGCTGCAGGATGGGTGTAGAGGAAATGCTCCTCGTTGTGTTCTCCATCCTCTTTGTCTAATCAAAGATGCAGACTGTCAGTGTAACAGAATGAACTGAGTGAGATGAAAGTGCTCTCTGCAGCTTACAGCAGTACAGTATATGTAGTTTTCTGGTTGTGTGCTGCAAATGAGCATCAGAACCTCTGTGGATTACAACAAGCTTCTTTACTGAGTGTGTGTGTGAGTGTGAGTGTGTGTGTGTGCGCAGAGTCCATTTCTGTGTTTCTGTGTTAAGCCCATTAAACAGCCACCACCCTCCCAAAGGTTCATGCGAGGAGAGTTCCAACAAGTCCTTCTCCCCCATCCCCACCATCTCATATTTATCACTGCAATTAGGCGCTCTGCTGAGCGTGTAGGCACACCGGGCAGGCATCGCCCCTCCACCAGAGAGCCTGTCCGCCCCCTTTACCTAACAGCCTGCTGGGTGTGTGTGCACGCGAGAGTCAGGGACAGAGAGAAGAAGAAACGCTGCCGTCTTTACAGCAAGATAGACTTTTGAGGTCAAGTACAGAGTCAACAGGCAGATCCATGTTGGAGAGCTTCAAATGTTCATTCTACTTGAGTCTGCTGCAGGAACCCTGGAGGGCCCATGATTGTGTGCAGAGAATGGACGGGCCTTGTGATAACACAATATCTAAGTGCTCTCACTGCAAGGGAGATTTTTATATATTGCACCCTTTTTATTTTATCAAGGATTTTCTTTTGGAAATTAAAGACATGACTGACATGGCGAAAAGTCTGTGTGATTATGTTCTGGTCAGTGTGGCAGAGATGGCTCATGCAGGGCAGTGTCCATTAAAATGCTTTTACATTCAACGTTTGTCTCATGTTGTCACCGAACTGTCTTTAAGGATAAGTCCTGACTGATCTGGGTTTATTGATCTGTCTTTAAAAAATGGATTGGCCTACAGGATGAGCAGTGTTTGGGTTTTTACCTGGATTAAAGGGATAGTTCAGTTTATTTGAAGTGGGGTTATATGAGCTCCATATGGCCACTAAGTATATTAAATGAAGTAGAAAGATCTCTCCTCTCCCTCAGTAAAAGCCACAGACTGTAAGAGTCTGTGACGAAGAAATAGACGTTAACAGGAAAGTACTGTACCAAAAACAAAGGGTATTTTCTCTGCTACATATGAGTAAGTTAAGTGCATTAACAATATAAAGTTTATCCGGACCTAAGTCAACTCACGTCATGTATCCCTCTGAGCAGTGCTGCTGTGACCTGCTGAATCACTTATTTAGCTTCCTTCCTCCTTGGTAGTGAAGAAAAATCAAACATAGGAAATGAATTAAAAGTGTAGAATAAAATGTAAAAACTCAAAACAATGTTGACAAAAGATATATAAAGAATTGCAAATAAAATTTAAGTTACTCAAACAGTAAATCAACAAAATATGCTCATAAAAAAGCAGAGTAAATAAAGATAAAACAATAAGTATAAACTACACAGTTAAAAAAGTAATGCACTACATAAAAGCCAGACTTTAAAGATAGCCAGCAGACATGTTCATGCCTGAGAGTTAGAAAAAAATGAATTTTAAGTTCATTATGATTCTGTCAAGCTACCTAGAGATATTGGTCATAAACCTTATATCTTGTTTTTTTAAAGTCTAGATTAACCTGATAATTGCCCACACCATACCAATATTATAACAGGGGGGGAAATGTCCTGGAAAAGACTTGGAAAATTATTTCTAGAAAAGAGTGGAAAGCCTGTTACAAGTAACCAAATGCAAAAAAAAAAATAAATAAGGGGCTTTCCAATTATATAAAATAAAATACCAATTGGAATTATAAAAGGGGAGGAATAATCAACATAAACAAATCAAATTTTTGAGAGTATATTTTAAAAACACTGGTATACATTTAGCCTTCATCACCCTTCCCCACTGGATGTTCCATTTTTGTCCAGTTTTCCTGACTGTCTCTTTCTGGATCATTTTCTTTGGGCACATGCTTCCTTTTGTCCTTGTCTGAACTCATACACAGTGACAATATCACAGACAGACAGACAGAGCTAAAAGAGCAAGAAAAAGACAGAAAAGTAGAGACGAGGACAAAAGAGAGCAGAGAAGCAGCTGAGAAGATGAACGAGGTGAAAGAAAATGGAGGAGAAAGAAGCCAAACACCGTTAAGAAAGCCTCAGATAGCATGTAGCATTACAAAACTACTAACTCCAGTGAACAAAAGTGTCCATATTTAGCCTCGGAGCATATGCTCTGTATCCACAGGAGCTCAGGAAGTGAAACTAAAGCCACCACTTCATGCTCAGGATGTTAGCGTATTGAATTAATACTCAGCTCAGTCGACATGGACAAAAGAGTCGGGTGGCGAGGGTAAATAAGGGCAGAGGAGGAGAGGCTGGGAGAGAAATGTTAAAATATGAGCAGACCAAGAGAGCCCAGAAATGAACAGAGATCTGATCAGACAAAAGAAAACAGACACAGAGGGGGTTATTAGAGAGAAAGGAGGAAAGATAAGGAGTGGAGCGAGCAGGTTATAAAGTCGTGGATGCATAACTACATATGGACCGCACATTTCGACAGTACATATATTTATGATACACCTTCGTGCTGCCAGCTCATCCTGGCAGCTCAGAGCGTGAAACAAAGAGACTTCATCCCTGAGACAAACTTTGGCAGAGAGAGACAGGATTTTACAAACTCACTCTGCATCAAGATCACATTTTGTGTGCAATTTAACACCTACAGAATGTATATTTTATCTATAACATAATGTTAACATTAGATGTATTGCTAAGTTTCTTTTTAATAAGCCAATCACATCTAAGGAGAGACGAGCTCATCGTGTAGCATGGTCATGTTCTCCAGAAACAGTTCAACCAAACTTGAAGGAGCTTCCACAGTAGTTTCCCTAAAACTTTCAGCTCTTTCTCCTCCAACTCTGGTGGGTATAAAAATCAGGGGAATGCAAATGTATCAGGCAGATTCAGATGACTTATTTTTATAGGCTGGCTTTCTTTATTAAAAGCCTACGTAACTTTAAACCTGCTCTTGGATAAGTGCTGATAATAAACTCTGTGGGGAAGTCATGGAGAAAACAAACCCTTCACGAACTAACTTAACTTCCATGATTTTTAAGCTCACACTGAAACACGAGTAACACCAAGGACAATCAGGCTAATTACGCAGAGGGATGCTGTGAAGCATGTTTGCCTTTTCCCTGAAACATCGCTGAGATCCTTTTACTAGCAGCACCTTGAATGATGTGATGTGGCACACACAGTTGTGTATGACGCCATCATCAAGCCATTATTTTCAGTTTTAGAAGCTTTGCCTCTGTCTGCCCTCTATCTTTTTACATCTCTCTAAAATACATTTAATTTAATCAAATTAAATAATGAAACAGAGTAAGGCATTGACCTTCTCTTTTGTGATAATACTGGTTATTATTTATACAAGTAAAGATTGGTTGTGGAAAAACAACATGGCTTTTCAGCTCTTTCATTAAAGCAAAAAAAAAAAGATAGCAGTAATGTATAACTGTTAATGAATAATGATTTTAAACCAACACTATGTAGTTTTTCAAACATAACATAATCCTTCGATATTCATTGTGATGGTCCACCACTTTACAATGAGTTGAATGACACCTCTGTCGTAGTCTGGAGTGGTCTGTATCCCTTTAACTGGCGCTATGTAACTTCGAGGTGGATGGTGGGAACCCTGCCACACTAAAAAACTACAAGTTTGGACTGCTTTACGGCATACGTCACTTCCCCCGATTCCTGATTCGTTTAAAACACGGAAGTCTCGGCGAAAGCCAATCGTTAACGCCGAGCTGTAACCATGGCGGAGGCAATAAAGACCGTAATGAATAGAAAAGTTTTGTTGGAGGATACAAAACAAAGAAAGCGAGAGAAAAACAAGCTGAATGCTCGGACCAAAATAAACATCGTTTCGGCGTTCACTTACTGCGTGAAATAAAAGATGAGGAGGGATGTCCGACTACTATCAGGTATGTTGGGCGACTAATTTATGACGAAGTTCCTCAAAAAAACTTGACAGGAAAAAAGTACAGCACAACAAATCCAGAACGTACCAGTATGTAGTTTTGTTTAGACCTATTTCAAGTGTGTGATATCACCAGCTCGTCGTTGTCTTTACTTTGATTCACTTTATCGCTTCAACAGGACGAGGGCGACTTCACAGTAATAAAACCAAATTGAACTTAGCGATTTTAAACATCGTCATTTAGTCAAAAATAAACACATTACCTCGTCGCTATCCATCCTGCAAACAGCCGCTGAAGACAGAAGAATACTTTTGAGTGAAGTCCTGGCTTCTGTGATTCGTCTACAAAACAAATGCACGCGACCGGCAGATCTGTATCCTTACGACGGTATGCGCGTGCTAGAGCTCATGGGTAGTTGAGTTCTCTCTCCGGTCAAGCAGAGATCCTCCGTTGTGCTGCTTTAAGATAATTTGCAAAATGTAAACTAATTCATTACAAACTCATCAATTAAGCATCTATAGCCAGTTTTTAAATAACAAATAGATAATGATTTGTAGATGAGAAGTTTTCACAATGCAGCATGCATACGTGTTTATTAATAATAATCAATAAATGCATCATAGATGTCATATGCGTATTTTGTTATTCAGAATGGCTTCAAGGGATAGCTCTGAAAAAGCAGCTCCCACACTTAGAGCACATCAATTGTAAAATTTCCATTTAATCTACTGATGACGACGAAGAAGAAGAACAACAACAACTACAACAGCAGCAGGCATTGCTTATTTCAGTAGAAAAATCATGCAACACTTGTGAGGCTCATTTTCATGAGTTTAACCTCATAATTACTCGAGTAATAAAAATACATAAATAAGAGAAAAGCAGAATAACAACCTTTAATTCTGCCTCTGTGCTGCTCCATTATTTAAACTTAATTAAATGTCTGCTGAGTGGACTCTTAAACTCTCTCTGTTTCTGTTTCGCTTGTTTCATTACAGGGAATGGTTTGTTGATAATATCATAATCAATAAAGTCTGACTGGCTCTAATCACGTTAAATTTTCATCTATAAAAAGACCAGAGATACATCACTGAAAAGGTCTACTTCAGTCTAACGTGTTCACACATGCTAGTGTTTGAGCTTCCTGTTTGTCAGGATGAATGTGGAGGTAAAAGCATTTAGATGAGCGTCCATGTTCCACTTTTGAAGTCTGAGGCTTTGATGCTGATGCAGAGGGAGAGGAGCCGAGGGGCAGAGACTGACGCATGTTTCAAGGTGATTCATTTAATAAATAATCGGTTCAGAAGAAAGGAGATCAATAACTGAGATGTAAACATGATTATGGGAGCTTTTTTCCCTTTTTTCCAATAATAGTCGTGTTGAAAGGTCAACTTTCATGTTTAATTATTCTTATGTCACTGAACCACCATGTGAACGTGCCAGAACTGAAGCTCAGACTGAGGCTGACGTTACATGTGTTCAGTGCGTAGCTTTGTCAATGTAAGTGCACCTACTGTAATATATTAGCCAGAGTTTGGCATCAGTACTGAAGAACAGAGGGCTGCGGTTTGTTGTGCAGCATGGTGATGAGATTGGGTTAGAAGCAGTCAGTCTTGTGGCTTTGGTTATATTTTTGCATATCTATCAAATTCAATTTTCACAATTTTCCCCATTTTGTCACACTTTTATTCCTCCTGACTCTATTTGTATTCTAACTATATGTCTATTGTTCTTGCACCAAATTAATTGAGAATGGGGAATGGGTACTTTCAAACTGAATTCACCTTTTTGTGTCCAAGCTTGAGCTGCCCAATGAGCTTCTCTGAGAAGTCAGAAACAACTCATGCAGAACACTTAATTATTAAAACTATTTTTTTCTGTTCAGGGCAGCAAGCAAATCATAATAATACAAAATCTTGATAAGAGAGAATGATGAGCTGTACTATTATTTCTTTTTTTTTTTTTTTGTAAAATAGTTCATTTAAAATTCATGGTTGACAATAATTATTTTATTTTAACATTAAAAATGTATTTTGGGTCTAAAAGGTCCTAAACACTGGTGTCTTAAGCAGAACAGAAGTCCTAAATCTATTTGATAATTACTAATGCTGTTAATTTAGGCCGACGGTGGCATAAACCTGACATTGCATTGTATAATAATTTTTTAAGCACTGTACATATGCACATGCATACTTAGGGTTAAATCTACTGTACTGTACTGTACCGTCCTCTCCCGCTTATCCGTGGTCGGGTTGCTGGGGCAGCGGCCTAAGCAGGGAAGCCCAGACTTCCCTCTCCCCGGCCACCTCGTCCAGCTGTTCCCGGGGGATCCCGAGGTGTCCCAGGCCAGCTGAGAGACTTAGGCTCTCCAGTGTATCCTGGGTCTTCCTGAGGCCGCCTACCGGTTAAATCTGTCTTTTAATATTTCTTTTGGTATTTTTTATGTAAACCTGCCACCAAATACATGCCTTCTTTATTTAAAATTTATTAGACCACCTTTCATAAAATGGTGAAGCATAACTATTTTGAAAATCTTTCAAAAACTTGTTTGAAACTAAAAAAGTTACAATTATTTGACAAATATCAAACAAAAACAACTAAATAGTCCCTTTTCACACATAAAGACCAATAACCTGCATATTTTGTGTGCCTCCTCTGGCTTTATTAACAGCTGTGTTGTTTCTTTGTATTTTAAACAGGTTTTTTTGTTATTGAGCTCCAGAAAGTTTCAAGCTCATCCTTACAGCCTTGCTTAAAATTATGTTTAATTTTTGTTTAACATATGTTAAATCCCAAGTTTATATAGTAAGGTTCAAATCTGGGCTTTGACCTGGCCAGTCCATCAGTTCCAGATTCATTTTTCTGGGGTAAACAGTCTCTGTGCAGCTCTGAAGTATGTCTGGGGTCATTGGATGAAGAGCAGAAGAGATTCATGGTGCTGTATGATGTTGTCAACGTTCTTGTTCATGATTTTCACTAATTTGTCCACACCATTTTCACGGTTGCAGCCCCGAACCATAATGTAATCTCCATTGTGTTTCACTGTGGATGCATTGGGCATTACAATGTTCTCCAGCTTTTCTGTGAACATAAACTGATGCTGAACGAAAAGGTCAGACTCATCCATCCAGAACCTTCTTCCAGTTATTTACAGAGCGGTGTTCATGCTCCATGGTAATTCTGAGGTGTTCCTGCAAGCCTCAAAAATGTCCTCATAAGCCTTGTCCCATTAGTTATCTTCTCTCTGGAGACTTTCTCAGACTCTGATCTGGAAGCTCTGTCTCTTGTACTTTAAATCTTGAGGTATCTGACATTTGCTTCAGTTAACTTTGATTTCCTGCCTCTTTCTTGGTGGATTTTGGAAGTACCAGTCCAGACAGTTGATTTCAGAGTTTTTTTGATCTTCATTTTTGAATTATTTACATTTGACCTCCAGCAAATGTACAGTGGAAGATCTGCTGAGTATTCTGAATCAGAGTTGGTTTTCAGAGTTTGAAATGACAGCATCGCAGCTCTTAACGTTGTACTGCATGACCCTGAAACTTAGCAAACTCCGTCCTTCTGTGATGAAATCAATGGTTTCTTTTACAAGCTGTAAATCTGAATTCTCAGCAGTGATGCTGGAGGTGGCGTGGAGTGAGTGAGTGTTTTCTCTGCCACTCGTCTCTCTCCTTCCTTCAGCAGATGGCTCCTCCACAGGATCGGGCTCCCACTCAACGAGGAGCAGACCAGCAGCTCCTCTCCCTCTCTCTCTCTCTCCTTCTTCATCTTTATTTTTCTTTTGCTCCTTTTTTTCTCCCCCCTGGTGTCTGCAGTGCTGGCCCTCGATGAGCCACCTGGTGCCGGCGTCGAGGGGTGACCGAGGAGGCGGTGATCACGAGCAGTGCGTTGCAAACGTCACGAGCGGCATGGAGCGGCGTGATGGAAGCATTGCGAGTGATGAGCTGAAGTTGGGAGAAGCTCAACTTCATGCAAATGAGCAGCAGCGCGAACGAGGCGTCAGCCAATTACAGGCCGATCTGGATTCCAATGTGGAAGACTTTGAGAGGGAGGACGAGAAAACAAGGGAGGAAAAACTTATCATTGCTGTCTCCAGCCCCCCAAGTGGGATCCACGGTGAAAGAGGGAACAAGGGTCCCATGTGCATCACATATACACATTCCAATCCCCAGCGTAACCTCCCGCTTTGAGCAAATGTTTCATAAAAAGGGGGGTAAAGTCATAATAATCAAATAAGCTGTTGTTTAAGGGTCACAAGACTGTGTGTATGTCTGTTTACTTGTCTTATTTTAGTTCAGTCTTTATATATAAACATATAGGTGTGAAAACGAGAGTGAAAGGAGATGGTGATGCAAGCATCGCAGCTTGTAAGCCCCGCCCCTCCGTCCGCTCACATCAAGTCCCCTGCCTGCGTGCTTCTGTGTGTTTTCAACTGCCAAGCAGCAGGGTGAGAGCGGCCAGAGCATCGACAAGCGATTTTGACGCTTTTGGTGTGAATGTACAGTAAGGCATCTTCATCATATCTCCTTTGTGATTTTGAAAAAGTGAGTTCCCTGTTTGCACCTGAGAATTAACTAAAAGTGAAACATTTGCTCCACTTTTTCTGCAGAATTGCCTCATTTCTATGGAGAATTCATTGAAGTGATTTCTATAAGCTTCATTAATTCACATGTTCTGCTCTAAAAGCACTGAATTCCATCCCCACAGAGACAAGACAGCATTGTTTAAAGAAATGTGTCTGTACATGTGAAAAAAATACTGACTGTGGTATACATACCAGGCCTGTAGGTGGTGCACTGCTACAAACATACACAAAAACCAGATAAAAGACATGGAGCATGTGCAAACATCATAAAAAATGTCAACAAACACCAGCGTCTGCTGTTATTCGTGTTGTAGAGGAGAAAAAGATTTAAAATAAAAGTCAAAACAAGCTCAAGAGCTTCTGCAGCACAAGAATGACATCGTACTCAGCCATTATTTCTGTTGCTGTCCGGGTTTGTGCATGCGGTTTAAGTGAGGGATCAAAAATGTCCTTTTTCGGGCACCCCAAATGCCAGATCTGTATGAAATGCACAAAAATGAGATTTCCTGCTTGTGCCTGAATGTCTCTCTGTGTGGACAGGCCTATCTGATCTGATTGTTTCAAATATTCACGAGTGAATTTAACTGGGAAATGGGTAACATCTGTGCAACAACTCAAACTATGTGGATTCTCAGATTTGATTGGAATAACTGCACATAACACTGCCACAGTGTGCCTCTTTGACCCCAAACCAACTGGTGCTTTGCACTGTTGAAAAATATGAGAGGTAGATTGGTCTGATGAATACTGCAAATTTACACTCATCTTTTTACCTCTGTCACGGAGATTATGTTTTTGCCGGGGTTTGTTTGTTTGATAGCAAAGTTATGCAAAAACTGCTGGACGAATTTTGCTAAAATTTAAGGAGATGTTGGTAATGGCTCAACTTTCATGTCATTTTTGCTCAATAACTGTCTAACTAATAATGATGTCAACATGATTCTGGGTGCTAGGTTTTCAGGGGCAAGGAATCATATTATAATGGTGACTTTACCATGGGACTATTGCTAATAGAGGTAACAGCAGTATGTAACCTTAGTGCTTTCTAGCTGACACTATTGACAGTGCATTCATACTAAACGTACACAACAAAATTCCTTCACATCACTCATATTAATTCCTTGAGGATATGACACGTGTGGCTCAATTATCTTTCCTTGTAAAGCTTGTCCTCCACAGACACTCACAGCACTGCTGCAGCCCTCCTCTCATCAATATTATAAAATCTCCAGAGATTGAACAAATCACGGACCAACTTGCCCCCCATTTTCACAGGAGCCAAAATCTTGCAGCTTGAATTATTAATAATATAATGGTCAAGGATTCTGATTTCACTGTATACCTCATTCTTCATTTTGATCAAATCTGTACGTGTTACTAAGTTGCAGGCATTACTAATATAGCCATGAATTATTCTCTTGGCATGTTTTGCTAATTTGGACCACTAAAATATCCAAGCTCATAGAAGTTGTTTGGGAATGGGCAGAACCTTTCAAAAACATATCTGGCGGATGATTTGGCCACTGTTCTGTCAATCACATTCATTACATTCAGATAATGTAGTCGATGGGCGCTACTGCACTGAGCCATTTCCTGAACAAACTCTTGTCAAAACATTTTGAAGTGGACTGAAAATATCCTTCCTATTGAGAAGTTTGTAGTGTTGATATTTTTTTATTTAAGGATGCTATGAGGAGTTTCTAAGTAATTACTAAAGAGACTCACTTTAAGATATATGCCTGATCGAAAAACACACTTTAAGATGAGTTTTATAGCATCAAAATAGGTTATTACCTCCGCCAAGGAGGTTGTTTTCAGGAGAGTTTGTTTGTCCGTCCGTCCGTGAACAAAACAAATCAAAAAGGAATGGATGGATTTGGATGAAATTTTCAGGAAAAGCTCTGCATGGGAAAAGGAACAAATGATTTGATTTTGGGGTTGATCTGGATCAGCGTCTGGCTACCATGACGAAAAATGTGATTTTGGTGAATAACTACTGAACTAAAATAGATATCATTATGAATCCAATTGCTAATGGTATGTTTTCATGGTCAAGGAATCTAAATATTTAGATGAAATAAAGGTAGGACTAATATTGATGGTGAAAATCACAATGTAGGTGAGGACTGTGGCGCTGGCGGAGGTCTGCACTCTCCGAGTGCTTTTCTAGTCTATAAATGCCATTCTTTAGCTTCGCGGTCAGGTCGGTCAGAGCTGGACTGGCCTGGATACTCAACTTCGGGAACAAGACAATTAAACCTAGAGCAAATTTATATTATTCGGTCTCGTCTTAGAGCACCGGGCTGTAAGTAGAGCTATATAGCCGGCTACAAAACTATGACACTAAGTTTTCCAAAAATTCCTTGTTGTAACACAACAAAAACTACCGCTACGTAACTAGAAAGAGATACATTACCTCATCGCTTTGCATCCTGTAAGTTGTTGAATAAAGAAGTTGTAAAGCAATGCAGAGTTCTGAGGAAGGTCTGAGCTGCATTTATTAGCATCACAACCAAAGCACGCTTTGGCTTGGGTCCCACGTGCTCATGGGTAGCAGAGTCTTTAGGTCGCTGGAAATAGATTCTCCTCATAGCACCTTTAATAAAGAATTGTGGTCAAGATCTGATAAAACTGAACTGTTAGCACCTATGCTAATCTCTCCATGAGTAGTAACTATCTGTCATCGCCTGCTCGTACCTCCCACTTCATGTAGATTAGAGCTTGGCAAGATAGGTCTCCCTGATAACTAGGGATGTATACCGTGGACCGGTACTTTCATGTACCGGTTCCTAATTGGGTCGGTACCCGAACACCGTTAAGAATCTGGATAAACGGTACCGTTATCGGTACTTGAACGTCTCTTCAGCTGTCACACAGCTATGACACTAGCGCCGCCCGGCTCAAGCATGTCGGTCAGGGCTAAGCGCTCGAAGGTTTGAGCTCACTTCAGCAAAGCTAATCAAAACTCTCTTTGTCAGAGAGAAGCTGTGTCCAAGGGAGGAAATACTAGCAACTTCACCAAACACTTGGAGCGCGCTAAGTATGAAGCTAAAGGAGTGTAGGTTGTTTGATTGCTATAGCAACACGAGCAGAGTTAGCAGCCCGGCTAACACTAAGGCTGCAGCGCCGACAGAGACTCTATTATCCGCCCCTTCGGTAAAAACCCTGCCGAAAACAACACAGTCACTCGGGGTTAAACTCTTGACGAAGCCCCGCTGCACACGGCCGTATAATTTGGACGAAAAGCCGACAGCACGGCTCTTCAGATGAATCAGAGCTAATAATGCTAATAATGGAGCGGAAACTCTCTTTGTTTACTGAGGTCAAGAGAGCACCGGATGTGACTGACGGTCAGGCTGCGCTCTGGCGCCCTCTGATGGATGAAACGGTCCACTGCTTCGCCCTGATGTGCTGCTACACTCAATATTTACATTTGAATATTTATTTACTATTCGGTTACGGATATTTATCCCCATATTCAGACGGTTATATGACTATCTAATATAAAGTGAGGGCCCTAGTAGTCATCTTTACAGCATCTGTTTTAGCAGCACAAAATCTATAGGTCTGCATGAACATGCAGTCTGTTGGGTGGCATAAAGGGGTTTTGCCATCTCCTTAGCTTTCTTTTTGCCTCTGAGAAGCATTTGTAATGCATTACTTCTATTCTGTAGAAGCTTTATTGTCACCTTGTGGCAATAAAAAAGGCTGAATCTTATAATATCTTGTAAAGTCTTTATTTTTCACACAAAATTACATGTTGTAGTATCGATAAGAGTATCGATAAGTATCGATACCGATAAGGAGTATCGATAAGAGTATCGGTATCGATAAAATCATAACGATATACATCCCTACTGATAACTCACACTGAATCAGGTGGATCCAGCTGCTGCGCAAGGTCAATAGTTTGCTTCTACAGTAATAAAAATCTACTTTTGTGCAACTACTTTTTCATGAGAAGTTTTTTTCCCCCCTTTTTAAAGCAGGAAGGAAAATCAGTTGACATCATGGGTCAGGTTTGGATTAATTTTGAGGTGAGGGAAATGAAAGGACAAACCTGTTTCACCTCGCTGAAACACAAACACACAGACATTTGAGACTCAGGGCCTAAACAATTCCTCCCCCGCTGAAACCGTCTCCATGGCAATGCCTCAAACTGACCTTGTCTAATTTGCACCCCAACAACCCGCTGTAGCGTGGAATTATGCACCAGGTGAGATGATTTTAATTCCACACACAAAGCTAACATACCTGCCTCTGTTTGTGGCCGCGCAGCCAGTGGGGAGGAGGAACCTGCAGGAGAGCTGGAGCTGAACGAATCACAATTAGCAGCACAGTCGCAGCGAGGAACGCAAAGCCACCAGAGGACATGAGACTGTTGTTTCCATTGAGCACCTAAACAACTTCCCAAAGATAACAGAGGTTAGCAAACTGTTTATTTAAGCTGTATGATCAACGAGGAAGAGGAACATCATTAGAGGAGCCTTGACGTCTCCTGTGTATGGTATTGATCCCTCACAGCGTTACATAAAAGCCTCTTACGGCATGAGTCCATGATGCGTTTTTTAATCCATCCATCCTGAGCCAACTTTGTCGTCCAGAGTAATTTGTATTGATCCTCTCATTGTCTGTTGATTGTCATTGGATCGATTTCTTCATTTTCCATCTGAGGACGCAGCACTGATCTCACTATTGTGTGTTACATGCACTGAGATGCTTTATCGATTATATCATTATCTACGCTTTTATTGCCTGAGAGCTAATTATAGGAGACTTTAATTGCATGTCAGTTAACTTTGATTAATAAAATATTTCAATGTTAACCTTGTTCCATTGATCAACTGTTTCAATACACAGTTCTTACTCAGAGGCAGAGGAGGAATTACTCTAATAGTCTGCAGCTCAGATATCATTTAATAAAGCCAATATTTTACAAGTCCAAGTAACCTCGCGGTTAATTTTACACCACATGAGTTGGCAATAATCCTTGAAGTTGCTGGCCTGGTTGAAATGTAACCTGTGGCACCTTGACCTCATGTCATTCCACACTATTTCCCAAATATTCCATTCAGCTCAAAAAAAGGCGTAAAACATCATATGATAAAATATATATTACCTTTTTTATTTACTTAATTTTCCTCCATAAGGAAGTTGATATTGCTTAAAGACTCTAGAATGTTGCAACCTGCTTACTTAATTTTCATTCTCATTTCATTTATTTTCATTTTTAATTGTATTTATTTTACTTTATTTTAGTTTATTTGCTCCTATCTTTTCTAATGTCTTTATCTGATATTTTCCAACTGCGTAACTGTGTATCAGAGCAACTGAAACAACCGAATTTCCCTTTGGGGATTAATAGAGTATTTCTGATTTCTGATATCAAAGAAAGACAATAACTAGTGGAATTAGGGCTGCGACCACCCACCCTCTGTGCAGCTTTGGAGCCCCCAAAAAGGTTCTTTAGCAGGTCCAAACATGGCTGAACACACCAAACATTATTATGCTAAATGCTAAATTGATTGTCACATCCGCAGTAACATTACAAAATTTGGATCACACCATTTTAGCAAAAGATTTACGAGCAGGCAACAAAATAACAATGTTTTTCTTCTGCTTTAATAAAAACTGTGAGTATTTAGGTTGTAAAAATTGGTATTACTTTAAAACTAGAAAGCACTCAGAGAGCACAAACCTTCACCAAGGTAGCTCACATATTGCTGTTACATCTAGAATCAATAGTTCCATGATAAAGTTACCATCATAATATGACTCATGACCTGAAAATCCACACCTAGCACTCAGAATCATGTCGATTTCATTATTACTTAGACAGTTATTGAGCAAAAACTATCATTCCCTAATGGCAGTTATCCGGATCACCATGAAAATCTAATCATTTTTAAGGAAGGCTGCAAGAGGATTTGAAAATTACCTTAACCAGAAAGGTTATGCTTTTGCCAGCTTGTGTTTGTTTTTCTGTCAATTTGTTTGTTTGTCAGCAAGATTATGCAGCAACTTTGAGATGAATTTGCTGAAATTTTCAGGAGTTGTTGGTAATGGACCAACTTAAAAATGATTAGATCTTGTGGTGATCCAAATAACCCTTAGTGAACGCGGCCGCGCAGAACGCCATTATTTCTGCCTAACAAATAATGATATCAACATGATTCTGAGTGCTAAGTGTGGGTTTCCAGGGTCCAGGAATCATATTAAAATTGTAACTTTATCATGGAACTATTAATTATAGATATGACAGCAATATGTGAGCTACCTTGGCGGAGGTCTCTAGTCGGCTCTTTGCTAAACTGAAATGCCCAAATGATGTCTGATGGGTGGGGGAGGAGAGGTTACAGGGGTGAACCTTCTAAAACTGTTGTGGCTTCTGCCTATGACAAGAAGAAAAAGCTGAGCATTTTAATGAGAATTAAGAGAGATAGTATTTTTCTATTAAGAGAGACTTAAAAGGTGCCATGTTCTTTTGCTTCCTAATATCCTTCAACAACAATAAAAACATAAAAAAAGATTTTTGAGGACATCATAGCTTTAATACTCAAAATAACATGCAAAGGTAATCTCCAGGTTTTCACCAAAAGTGCTGTTTTATAAAAAACTAGAAAAGCACTAGGAGAGTGCAGACCTCCGCCAGTGCCACAGTCCTCTCCCATATTGGGATTTTCACCGTAAATATTAGTCCTACCTTTATTTCATCTAAAAATTTAGATTTCTTGACCATGAAAACATACCATTAGCATATGGATTCATAATGATATATATTTTAGTGTAGTAGTTATTCACTAAAATCACATTTTTCATCATGGCGGATCCAGATGGTGATCTGGATCACTCCCAAAATCGAATAACTTGTTCCTTGTCTCAATACGGACATTTCCTGAAAATTTAATCGAAATCCATCCATAAATTTTTGAGTTATCTTGCTAACAGATAAACAAACAAACTAACAAACCCACAAATTAAATAAGTAACAAACAAAATAAACAAACACACGCCAGCAATAACATAACCTCCTGGCAGAGTTAAAAATTGGAGATAATAGGTTAATAAATCAACATGTTTTTCAAAATGGCTGCTGTGTAAGCCAGGACAGTTTCATTATTGCTCACACCGGTCAGCACTTTGACATACAGTAAGAAATGGGGCGTTGTGCCTTTTGTCATATCAGGTCAAATTAAATCTCCAGACAAATTCATGTCATTATTCAAACTACCTCTCTGCACATGATGGCATTTTTATTGTTGGCTGAGTACGAACACACAGTAAGTACATCTATCACACAGAAATACACACTCCAGTCCTCTATACAGAAAATGCTGAGGCTGCAGTCTTGTCCCCCTCCCTTTATGGCACCATTTTCCATCCCATGAATAATGTATCTGATTAATTAGGCTCGTCATTACAGTACAGGGTCAACAGGATATTCCCCTCTGTTCTAGTTCAAACAAAAACTGATCCTCTCTTCTTCCCCCCTCTCGCTTCGTCATTGTCGGCTGTGTGATATGGATAAGGAGGGGGGGGGCCCTGGGTATTTGTTGTACCCTTCGAGATGCTGCATGGCATGGCGCCGGGGAATACAATGAAATAACAAGATAACAAGATAAAAGCTGCGTGTTGGACTTCAAAGAGGACGGCTGCTTGAATAGAAGCTCACACAGCCGGAGCCTCCATGATTTCAATGAACAAGTCTGTGTTCATGGACGGTAGGAGGCGGGGAGGGGAAGGTACGGTAGCCCTGAGGGGTAAAAACATGAGAACCAATGCAACAACCAAGCTCAAATATCAGTGACAACTCAGAGAGTAAAATTAGAAATCAGTGGGGAAAGAAATCACAATCAAAAAAGTCAGCAACAGATAGCATACAAGTAATAAAAATAATAAACACAAGGCAAGAATAAGAAAGCACAAAAGAACACAAAATAAAAGAAACTTAGAAAGTAATCACAAAACACACGACAAATCACAAAATACAAAAATAAGAAAATTACAAAAAACAATACAGAAGAAAGCAGAAAAATGTACTCAAAGCCATAGTCCAACATTTTTCTTTGTTTTCACGTCTTGCGTCTCTCCTGAGTCCATGAAAAGCAAATAGATGCCATGCTTTTAACTGAGCGTGCAGTTACGAGGAAGAGACAAAGGTCATCCATCACTATTTAGCTTAGCTCAACACTAGGAGTAAATGGGTAGTGTTAGCCTGCCTCTGCCTGCAGTCATCAGGTAAACTCTTCAGCATTTCGATAGCATCTACTATCACCGCATTATCTTCTTCACTCCTAAACAGAGGCTTTGCTTTGTTGACCTTCCGTAGTTTAGTGAAGTTTGTGAATGAGTCGAGTCTTTTGAACGACTGTTTAAGTTAATGATGGGAACCAATTTGCAGTTGTGAGTTCGCTGTTTCTTTGTGAGCCTTTCTGAAATGCAAAGAGCTTGCAAATTTAAAAATGCTTTGCAAACGAATGCCTCTGGACTGAGGAAAGACAAAAACAGAGAGAAAAAATGTTGGCGTATTGCTTTAAAAAAATCTTTGAAGTTAACACATCCACAATTAAACACCAAAATGACAAATTTAGAAAACACAAAACCAATCAAAAAGGTACATCAATGAAGCAAACCCAAGTTTAAACCTAAGTAGCAACAAATACAAATAAGTACCAAACTGAAAGCACAACAACAAACTAAAAACAAAAGGACAAACTTACAAACTTGTGGTTTTTCCAAATTTGCACTTGTTGTGATTGTGTTTTTCATTGTGGTTGCAATATTGATTTTTTGGAATGTCTTTCCATTACATTTTTAAATTTCTTAGTTGTATTGCAATCTGTTGTTTTGTTTCTTTGTTGGTCATCCTCCAGACTTCCCATTTGTTAATATGGTTATTATATTTGACTTCTTGTTGTGCCCAATTTGTAATATTAGATCTTTTATTGCTTTTATTAGGCTTGTCTTATTTGTCCTTTTGTCTGTGTTGTCATGTTTTCAATATGATGTGTTTTCACATCTGCTGTGTTTTTATTTGTTGTAACATTGTCATTAATGCTATATGTTATTTTGTTTGTTGTTGTGATTTTAATTAAAAAATTTTCATATGATAAAATGTTTCTTTATTGGACCTGTTATATTTTTTGTGGTATTTGATATTTGTTATGCTTTATTGGTTGCTTACTGTGATATTTTAAATTTGTTGTTGTGTTTTTTTTAATTTGCCACCATTGTTCATTTTCATCGAGGTTTGATTTTGTGTCTCCTAATTTGTCTTTGTGTTTAATTTCTTCTTGTTTGTTTTTTTGTGTTGTGATTTTGTGTCTTTTAATTGTTGTTGTGTATTCATCACTCATCCCATACTGCTTTACCCCTCTCAGGGTGCAGCTGGAGTCTTTCCCTGCTGTCATTAGGTGAGAGGTGGGATACACCCTGGAGTGGTGATCAGCTGATCAGTGTGAGGAAACATCTCAACCTGCAGCCCGGTTGGGTTTTGTGTTGTGTGTTTTTACATTTTAAAGCCACCACACTGGGACCATGCAGACATGTTTGTTTATAACACAGTGATAATGTAAAACACGGTCTCCTGCAGCCGCCTTTTAATGCTAACATCATTTTAACATTAATGTGACCCCTGAGTTTATCCACACACAGAGCGATAAAGTAAAGCCATTTCAGACCTCCACCTATACGCTACACAGAGTCACAGGCGTGTTCACTGGCGAGCATCCTGACGCTGTAAATCCCCCACAAACATGTAATTCCATGGCAGGAGTCTCCCACCCCTAGGTGCAGCCTGTGCAATAAATTTACTCTGCTGTTATTGATCCATGCCGTGCTCGCAAAGGTGGGCTGTCCCGGCATCTCTGAGACAGTGACCCCAAACACGGATGCTCTTATCACAGGAGGGAGGGGGTCATCAGACATGTTCCTCTGCAGATGCCACAAGCAAAGCCCACTTTCTCCACTATCTCATTTTACAGGCTTTAATGCACTGCTCTCACACCACACTGCGAGAGACGGCTGTTTGGAGGTGGCCTCTGCATTGTGGATCCTTTGGCCTTTTATCGATCCGGGGCTTCAATAGCTCTGTATTGATCGTCCTTCTTTCCTTGTACAGAGATCAGTCATGTACCTGTCCGATGATGCTCTCGGGTGGGCAATGCTGTCTTTTATGCTTGGCCAACAGTGGTATTAAACAAGAAGCTTGTGCACGACTTGTGCTAATTAAAAATGTGGCCTTGAGCTCTCTTGAGATTCATGGCTACCAGTTGTATTTCTACATGTTTTATTGCTCTTTTATGCTCATCTTACGTACAAGATCCACCGGAAACAATCATCAATTCCTGCTTGTCACACCCCACAGATTTTTATGCATCTGCCAAGTGACAGCTAAGGCTTGAGGCTTTTTGATTTCTTGCTATCCATCCACTTGCACCAGTTATTTTGATAAGATCCATCCATTATCTGTGCTGCTCATCCATTTTGGGGGCTGGAGCCTATCCCATGCTGGAACGGTTCTGCTTCTGGAACCTGTTCCGTGCTGGATTCCCAGAACCCTGGTGCTTTTTATTGAACCAGTCAGCATTTATACCAGTTCAAGCAGAAATAAAGTGGTTATTCCATGCTACTCTGGAGTAACCAGAAGTAAACAACTGAAAATAGTGGATCGATTCTAAAAGCATTTGTTGCTTTACTTAAAGGGACTGTGAGTTTCTAAGTAATTACAAAAAAGTCTCACTTTTAGATATATGCCTGATCGAAATACACACTTTAAGATGAGTTTTATAGCATCAAAATAGGTTATCTATATATAGATAATAGGTTATCTATAAATGCTATCCTTAGCTTCGTAGTCGGGTCGGACAGGGCTGGACTGGCCTGGATACTCAACTTCGGGAACAAGACAATTAAAACTAGAGCAAATTTATATTATTCAGACACGTCTTAGAGCACTGGGCTTTAAGAAGCGATATATAGCAGGCTACAAAACTACGATACCAAGTTTTCCAAAAATTGCTTGTTGTCACGCATCAAAAACTAACGTTACATAACTAGAAAGAGATACATTACTTTGTTGCTTTGCATCCTGTAAGTTGCTGAAAAAAAAAGTTGTAAAGCAATGCTGAGTTCTGAGGAAGGTCCGAGCTGCATTTATTATAGCATCACAACAAACACACGCTTTGGCTTGGGTCTTTTGGGGTGTTCCAGTTGTAGTCAGAAGTAGGAATTTCCGGGTTCCAAGTAGGAAACTGCAACTGGAACATTCCCCGAAGTTGGAATTTCCTACTGGGAACTCGGTGAAACCTCCTCACCCCGAGTTGACAATGGAAGATGGATGCCCCCAGTGTGAACAGTTATTTAGCTCCTGTAATAATCCATTTATTTGCACTTCTGACTGGGGTGTGTCGCTCTAGATCAGCTGTATACATAGTATTGTTAGACTTATATTTACAAAAATGCTACCATAGTGATAATCACATTCTTCATGTGATATTTGTGAACAACAACACAGGGCGTGCTAACAACAGCTAACAATAGCCTGGTAGATCAGCATGTTTTTGTCCGACTTCAACTGGAACAACGATAAGTTGGAGATGACGTCACTCCCAGTTCCAAGGTTACTGGAACTTAGCATTATGACAGTCGCTGCGCGTGCTCATGGGTAGCAGAGTCTTTATGTCTCTGCAAACAGATTCTCCTAATAGCACCTTTAAGGTTTTTGTTTTATTCATGTAATCAAGCTCCCTTCAACTGTTGACAATGAGGAGATATTGAAGATGTATGTAGAAAGTGATAAGTGTGTGTGTGTTCCTTTGCTTCCTCCACTTCCTGCTGATTTTATCAACACAAAATACGATGATGTCACAGCTCGCAAGATGGAACCAACTTTAGACCAACTTTACAACTGTACCAACTTTTGAGGTTCCAGACAAATTATTTTCTGTTCCAAAAATTAGGTTCAGGAACCAGTACCAGTACAGAGCTGTGCCGGTGTGAAAGCCCTTATAGAGAGACAGACAACCATTCACACTCAGGGGCCGTTTGCACAAGGCCTAAGATGGTCGAATCTGTTAAGTTCCATCGCGTTTTGGCCTCCTGTTTGCATGGGAACAGTATAGGGAGTGCTTGAATCCGCAAACTTTTGAAACCAGGGTTCAGGGTGGAGAGTTTTCAAAATGATCCTCTATGAAGCTCCATGTAAACCAGAGTCTGGTGCATGCGCAGTACTCTTTCACATGAAGGCTGTGCATGCACACCATGAACAACAACAGCTTTGAGTAACGTGTGCTACTTATCATGCTCAGTTTGTTATCCAGACAAAACTATCCAGACAGATTTGTTGTCCAAACAAAAAATTCCGGCGTCTTTGTGCATCCACTTGCCATTGTTGTTTGTGAAAAGTTTTTCTTCTTCCTACATGTGTTGTAGCAGTGCTGTTTCTCTGCAAACCTACTTCGCCATCTACTTGACTGGCATGCATACTACAATGGTTTTATTTGTTCCCAGCGTCTCTGTCTGAACGCAGATTGACTTTGAATATGCCAAGGAAAAACGTTTGCGTTTTAGGTCACAGTGTCTTTGTCTTTTGTAATTAGGGCCTCACACTCATACCTAAGAGCAATTTGGAGTCACCAATCAACCATAAGAGCATGTCTTGTCTGTTTGAGGGAGCTGGAGGCCACTTGGACTCAAGGATGATCAGAAGTTGGAGGTCACAGTCATAACGCTACATTTCTGTCCTTTCTAGAACACCTAAAGGGATTCTCTTCAGAGTTTGCACAAATACCCACTCTGGCTAAAAGAGAAATGGATAGCTTGCAGGTCATAGAGTAGAAGACAAGGTCATTGAGGTTTCTGATCATCTCGTTTGCTGACACAGTATTATAAGAAAGCTGAAGGGATTTTCTTCAGAATTTGCAAATATTTACCCAAGGACAATGGGATGAAGTAATTCAATTTTGAAGGTTTATGTAACAGGTCAAGGTCATGGAGTTTCCTGGTCATCCTCTGCCTGTGTATGAAATATCTCAGAAAAGCTTCTATGGATTTTCTTTGTGCACTTTGCCCAGAAGTATAAAATAGTTGCATTTTGGAGGAACAAGACCAGAGAAAAGTCCCCGTGACTTGTGCTGGTCCTTAATCTGGGAGATTTCTGTCCAACAAAAACCATCCCAGTTCTTCTTCTTGACCCACCATTGTACCTTGACTTTGGAACCTGAATGCCTTGCAGAGTTGAGTGAAGGATACATATAAATTTTCAGCCAGTTAAAGGTGAAAAAATGAGCCTGAAGTCTTGCATTAACAGCACTGAAACAAAGCTGAAGTGTCTGTGCTTGGGTGCTTCCTCAGATATACCACTGCTTGGCTGTACACAGCATCAGGTGGCACCACACTGACGTACAGTGCTCATGTACTTACAGAAGGTGTGCGTGTGCATGTGTGTTAATTCACTTTCCTGTGATTCTCCTGTGAGAGTTTGCGGTTAGTAATGAAGCCCCGGCTGTCTGGCTGACGGTGTGTAATCATGCAAATCAGCACCTCGCTCACTTCCAGCAAGGATTTTACAGGCGACACCGGACAGCGGGCAAGGCCGACCTCCTCCCGGCTGATTTACTCCGGCCTGTGAAGTCCACATGAATGACACCACAGAGCTAATGAGGTGTAGATTGGGTAACAGTCTGACTAGTGAAACATTTGTTCTATGTTTTCAGATGAATGTGAAACAAGTCTTTGGAGTTTTACTGATACAACTCTGATCTGAGCAAGCTGAACGAAGATCTACTTTGATGTAGTTTACTAATAATTTGGTATACTGTCTATAAAAAAAAAAGTAGCATAACCCTGAATTTCCACATAATCCCCCTGTGTATATCATGTCAATGTTGTGGCTTTGCTCCTACCTCCAACAGCGTATGCTCTTGCCACTAAAAGATGTTTATTTGCTGCAGCAGCATATGTCCACTATTTCTGGTGTATTTTGGAATCCCTGAAACTTTGAAAACATGGAAATAGGCTGCTGACATACGCTTCAGACAGATCATGGATGAAGAAGTTCACTGATTGACAAGACCAGAGGTGGTTTGCTGCAGAGTGCACAGGACATTTGGAAGGTCAACTATGCAGATATTGGAGGTTACCCTAAATTTTCACATAATTCTCCTGTGTAGCACCCCATCCACACTGCAGCTTTGCTCAAAGTGATAACACTTATATCCAAATTCCACCGGACGCGAAAGCGCTGCACAGCGTCCTTGAAACGTACTGCGGAGCACTTCGCTCCCATTGTAGTCTATCGGGCAAATTCCACTGCACGCGAAAGAACTGCGCCGCGCTGCGTTGCTGAAGCGCCGGCGCGCCAAGGCGCGAGAGATACGCTTCAGGTCTATTTTCTGCGCGGCCGCTTCCAAACCTCGTAAATTCACTGTCGTTAAGAAAGCACCAGACAGGAAGTCACCGTGTGGAGTAACCGGAAGTTTCAAAATAAAACACAACGCACGGACTCTTGCATGTAATTTTCCTCAATTGTTTGTCATTACGTCAAAAGCGGAGGCAAGAGCATCAGGTCAGCAGCCGGTCAGAGGGTCCCAGAGGCAACACGACACCATGGACGAAGAAAAGTGAATCGTAGAGATACAGAACTATATAGCATTGTATACATGAAACCATACATCTTTTCTATGCGGATATAGGTGGATAGAAGTTGAATAATTCACAAAGCTGTGTGGTTGGGACCAGCAAAGAGACCTTACAGAAGCGAAGCAAGGTGTTGTTTATTTCTTTTCTCAGTCTATAACAAATTTTATGAGCGAGTGAAATTGCTATTCTCTTGAGAGCCTGTGGCTCTCCGGGGCTCACCCCTCCCCCTATGGGTCTGCCCGCCGCGGCGCTTCTGGATGCGCCGCTTTCAGTGGGGTTTGCCTGTCGGAGCAAAGCTGGCGCTTTCGCATGCAGTGGAATTTGGGGGTTACGGCTACTGGAAGTGCATTAAAAGCTCTGCGCAACAGGGTACAGTCCTGACTGATGTGATAAACAGGATCATAGATTAAAAGAACACCACAACTTCACAAGGTAGCTGTGAAATCATGAGATGATGAGAAAAAAATGAGGACAACAGGTTATGCTGTCTGGCAGACATTCATTTACAGGCTTAATCAGTATCTACTATTTCAGCTTTATTTCAAAATTCCATACAGAGAGTGCTTGTTTTTTCTCCTCTGGGATGATGTTCTTAGTGGAGACTTATTCTCAGGTACTCATCGCATATTTCCAGCAAACCAGCATGGAGCAGTGCTGTTAGCACGTGCCACAGACAGATTAAGGTGCAGGATGTGGAAAATGACTGATTGGCAAGCCTGAGGCCCCTTGCTGCATAATATGAGGTGCGTACAAAGACAGATTGCAGAAGTTAAAGAGCAAGAAGTAAATGTTAATAGAAGTCAAGATGGTACTTGCAGGTGCAGCACTCAGTTATGTTTGTCTAAATGAGTCGTGAGGGTCAAATAAATGGGACCCTTTTGGTGACCAAAGTCGACCATCCCTGGCATAAGTGGTTGAGCAAAGGCTGTTTCAAGCTCATTAACCGACGGTCTTCCCAATCCTGTCTCCACCATGCATGTCACTGTCTTTGGATGTTCTTAAACGGGTTGTGCTGTGAAGAAAAGTTTCGATGCTCTGTAATTCTGACATGACAATAAAGTACTTGATTGATTGATTGATTAACGGTGGATTGTGTCTTCTGATATGTAAGAAAGTATCCAGATTCTGTGCACTGGAGCGTTGGTGTCCATGAGGATGTTGGGCTGTCTTGTCGGGGTGTGTTTTGGTTGTGTGTGTTTAAAAGATGAAGTCCATGAATACTGACGTTTGCACTGATGTGTACTGAAACAGAAAATACAGTTCAGACTGAAACACATGACAGGGAGCAAGTCCACAGCTCTACATACAGTGATACACTCACCAGTCACTATCAAATACATATGTTCAACTGCTCCTCAATGCAAATGGATAATCAATCAATCACATGGCAGCAACTCAATGCATTTGGACAAGCATACATGGTCAAGGGGACATGCTGGGTTTGATTTGAGTGCCAGAATGAAGGAGAAAGTTAATTTAAAGACTTTTTTGTGGCATAGTTCTTAGTACCAGATGCTGATCTACTTGAATTTTAACACACAACCACCTATATGATTTTACTGAGGGCCTGTTTACATAACAACGAAATTGGCAGAAAACTTTTTGTTGCATTTGCACCTTCCATTTACATGAGAATGGTTTCCAGAGAGCCTGAATCCGCAAACCTTTGAAACCAGGGTCCAGAGTGACAAATTTTCAAAACATTTCCATGTCTGTGTAAACAGGAATCAGTGTTATGGAAAATGGTAATGCATGACCCATGCCCAGTAATCTTTCTGATAAAGGCTGGGCGCGCACCAAGAAACTTCCAATTTTTGTTATTAACAGCCAAAGTTATCCCTCCTCAAACAAACGTGGATTTGCTACAGAAATACTCTGACCAGCAGAGATTGTAAACTTTGTCTTCACAGACACTGAAGTTTCACAACAAACTTACATTGCCAACTACTGGCCTGACATCCACACTGCCACATTTCCAGTCATTCTCATGGATCTGTGCAACGTGGAGTGCTGTTGAAAACGCAAAGGAAAAACCTGGGGACAACACTGTTGTCTAAACAAGGTTTGTGAATCTGACAAAGAGGATGAATCCAGTTAGGGGCACCTCCCTTGGTCAAAATGTCTTGTTAATGCCAGAAGTCAAAGGAGAACATACCAGCTCGTTACAATCAAGCTATGAAGATTATTTCTAAATGCATGTCAAATTTTGAAGCAGATGTGCTACAGTAGCAGGAGACTCTTGTCAGGAAGAAACAAGAACATCACCAGAGGCATCAATTCACACGGGCTCACCAAAATCAAACAACAGAAGGTTGGAAAAATATTGGCTGGTCTGATAAGGCTCAATTCAAGACTAAAGTTCTGCAAAGTGGGCATTAAAGTCCTTTTATATGCTCAATGCTCAATAGAAATCTTAAGGGGCTTGAGTCCTGCTCTGGCTGTCACATGTCAAAGTGTCCTTTTGTGAGACACTTAACCCTAAGTTGTTCCCAATGCTGGGTCAGTAGCACTCAAATGGGTATGAAAGGGCATGGATATGATCGTTAACACTGATGGATACCTGACATTGAAAGTCAGTACCATCTGAGTGATGGTTAGCATGAATGTGTGGGTGTAAAAGTGCTATGGGTAGTTGGTAAGATTAGAAGTTCAATTCAAGCTCAGGTCAATTTACCAAGTCCAAGTCTTAACCATAAACAACCTTTACAATTCAAGACAACTATTATGTCACTTTCACGGCAGGTACAAATCAAAGAACTGAACTCTGGTCCACCTGAATACAAGGGTCTCAGTTTGCTTCCAATAGAACAATGATTTGGTTTGCAGTGGATGTAAAAGCCATTCAAACCAAACAGGGGAACCAAAAAGGACCTCATCATGGCTTAAATTTGTCAAATATCCCAACAGTGAGCAAGCTAATGTTAAGTTCATTGAATCTTGCCATGCCGTTGGATCTGTTTGCTTTATTGTCTGTAATCAAACAGATTAATCTTGCCAGACTCCAATCTACAAGGACTGTGTATGTCAAAGCAGGATGAGCCCAAACACTCTCCTTTTAAGCAGGAAGAGGTGGGAGCTACAATCAAGACCACAGCAGGACATTACTGCGCATACAGACATTAGCATCAATGCTAACAGCTTCCGTGGCAATTTTATCATATCTAGACCACATTTCTGTATTAAATGAATAACAAAAGAAAACTGTGAACCCATAAATGTGAAGTTCTGCTGGGCCAAGGCTTTCATGAGTACTCAGAGCTTGAACACACACTCACTGAAAAGCCTCTTGTTATTTCTAACATCATCCCCTGAGAATACAGAGTGGTTGACAGCAGTGGACATCTACTCGACTCTCCTTTATCCGACTGTAAACCATATGTGCAGGAGAATGAACATCTGCCACAGAGCAGCGATGATACAAATACAAGAACATCAGATCTGTACCACCATGAATCCCCCTGGGAGAGCAGGAAAGGGTCACGCTACACATTCCCACTTTGTTAGGCTAATACACAAAGACATTAGCCTACAGCATCTCAAGGGACAATGGGACTAATCAGATACATGCCCAAAAATAATCTCTCACAGGAGAAGTAGCCTGTTTTTAAAGACAAGCTTTGATGTGATTTAGAGTGCAGTGAAGCCAAAGTGAATTGAAGCAGGCAGGGTTTTATCATTCAGAAGGTAAATTGTGACTGTCGTGTTTTAACCTTCAATTACAACGATGTCTGCCTTTTGCATCAAAATAAACTATCAACAGACAAGCAATTACCTGCAGTCACAACCTCTCATTATTTTAATTCATCATCAAGATTACTTTAAATTGCTTGTTGTTGTTGAATTGGATACCAAGCTCTCAGTTTTAGTTTTTGTCTGCCTTAAAAAGTCAAAATTTGTTCCACTTTAAAGCACTTAGAGCAAATAGAATCATTTCTGACACAGGGCGTTTTAAGACCTGAATTCTCAATGAGATTGTTTTATTTCCTCTAAAAGCTGTTTTATAAACCCAAATACATGCCGGGTACAAAAAATTCTTAAATAAATTTGCTTAACACACAAAAAAACGTTTTATGTAACAAGGTGCTGGAAATATTCTTCTGAAATTTTAGCCTAAATTGACATGATCATTTCACACAGATGTTTCAGATTTGCTGGTCACACATTCATGATGTACGTGTCCAGTTCCACCACATCCCAAGGGTGCTCTACTGGATTGAGATCTGGTGAATGTGGAGGCCAGTGGAGTTCAGTGAACTCATTATGGTCAAGAAATCAGTTGGAGATGATCTGACCTTTGAGACATGCAGCGTTATCCTTGTGGAAGTGTCCATCAGAAGATGGTACACTGTGGTCATACAGGGGTTGCAGTATTTCAGGGGGTTTCAGCTGATAGCTTACCACAATAGCTTATCCAGCTCGCAGTTTGGCAAAAAAGAGGTGAGGCTACTGAAAGTTGATGCCATTATCATGAGCTTACTTCATGTCTTTGACTCTGGTTTTCATCCATTTTGCCAATGAGTTGTCCTGAAGAGCAGGATGGTCATGGGAGAGACATGGTAGAGGAGCCACCCGTGCGGGATGCTCAGCTCAATCTCGCGAACCCCTCTAGCAACCGTGTAGATTTGAGCGCACAAACAAGGTACTGAAGGAAAAATCTGAACACAAAAAGACAAAACTTTTGCTTTCAAAACATGCAAATCTGCTCTCAAAGATGAAAAATGGTATCAAAACGAAAATGCTTCACTCTCACAACTTGAAACTTTGCTCTCAAACATTAGAGCATGCTCTCGAATGAAGATAGGATTTTCATTCCATACAGAGCACACTGTCGCGTTCATGCTGCAAAAGCTCCTGAGCTTGTTTTGGCTTGAAGAGCAAAATCTGCTCCTCTATGACCTCGGTGAGCTACAAGAGGACACAGAGAACATGAGGCATGCACACAAAAGATGATGTGTGTGCATGCCCCGTATCTTCTCTGGTTTTGGTGTCAACAGCATTTTCATTGTTTTCGTGTGGATGGACACTTCTTTTTGAAACGATGCTGTCTTTACAGAGAACATTTTTGTCTCCATGTGGTCAGGGCCCATTTGGCAAAAACAAAGACCGACAACAGCAGTCAACGTGAAGTAAGAAGTCAATCACTGTAAGTTAACTAAAAAGCTTCTCATTTTATTTAATTATGTTTCATTATGTTCATCATGGGAAGCGCAGATCCTTAGCTGATGTCTTAGAAAGTTTGTGGAAAAAGTTGAGATGCTACAGCCAATGATGTCATATCACTGAGCATACACAGATAATCTTTATAGCTTTTGCTTTATAGCTCCAAAAGTTCTTTTTTGTCATTTTTACACATACATCAGACTAGAATCTGCATTCATAAACATTATTAGAAATATTTAGGTCTTCTGAAAATAACTGAAAATGCAGCATTTCCTTTTTCTTACCACCAAATAATAATACTGAAAGCATGTCTCATTAGAAAGGATATTTTTGCTCCACTTCTGACATGTTTTGCAGAGAAGCTGGTCTTCGAATTGGGTCACCTTTTGTACTTTACACTGCAGCAGAAGTGCTACTGCATTATCTGATTGGCCTGTACTGAATGTAACTGATGGAATGTTTATCCAATCACCTGCAGGGTATGCTTTGTAGAAGCTTCGAAAAAGATCTACCCATTTCCAAATATGCATATATGAAGGTTATCGTGACTTCAGATCTACCAGAAGGCTAAGTGGGGTGTTAAAGGGTTAATAAGAACAAATGCTGCATTGTCTATTTCTGCGGTGCCTTTAGGGGAACCTTGTTTCACTCTGATAATGATGTAAAGAAAACTTCTCAAAGCTAATCACTCGTTGCCACAGCTGTGCAAGAAGTAATGAAATAGACACTAGCTCAGCACAATCCGCAGGCACCCTCAGGGGAAACCATATTATCCAGTCAGAACATGACTGACAGCTGACATAAGCTGCAAGTGTGTGTTGGAGTTTAGATCATTAGTCAGACAGCAGCACGCCGACGGCACTGATGAATCGCCTTCTTCTCTACTGCATAATCTTCATGCTGCTTCCCCTCGACCTTCACTCCAGATTGACTGTGTCTGTGCAAAAGAAAAAGTAGAGAAAGAGAAGACGATCCATCTCCATTATCCTCCTTCACCCCGGTTATTTAGCATCACATCAGGCCCAGTCCCTTCCGTCTCTCCGCTTGTTTCCTGCTCTATCACTTTTTCATTTCCCCCGTCTTCTCTGCTCACCGTCTTCCTGTTGTTTCCTCCCTGCCTGAGTCTCGTGCCCCCGGGGAAATACAGCTTTCCTAATGACATGTACACGTTGTGAGCTGCAGAGAGAATGGGATGTTAATGTTGCAGGCCTGTTGAGGATGAATTACGACTCTCAGGGATTTCCTCTGCTGCTGTGTGTGACTGAGTGTGCAAAAACAGGCATGATGTATGTGAGGAAATACTGTATCTGCTCTGATGTTACTGCCTCGTACCCTCAGAGAAGTGTCCTTGACTGAAAAATAGGAGAACACTGCCTCCTGCTGTCCAAGGGTACAAGCAACTGGATCAAGCCCTGGAGGTATTTATCAGAAAAACTGCATTAAACTGATTCAACAGAAAGTCCATATATCAGCTTTTTAGCAGCAGGACTGTTCCTTAGTCTTTGCTGAGCCAGAGTCCAGGGATTTTAACGTCTCAAGAGGAGTCCTGAGACGAGGACAGATACTTCATGATTTTCTGCTGCAGTCAGACAAAAGTTTCTCTCCTGTATCTGCCCTGCCTCTACGGTTCGTTGTTCCATATTTCGGCTTCGCTCCCAGAAGTTAACAAACCATCCGAAGCCCAACTGCTGCTTTGTTGCTCTGGGACAAGGAGGGATGGGGGAACAAAAGAGAGGACAACTCTTCTGCAGGTTTGAGCAACACCTGAGCGTTCACAGGAGAGACGGAGGCATATGGGAGCAGAGGTCACAGCTGTGCGAGAGCTTCTGTACAATAATGTGAAGTGTAAGGAAGTTTTGCATTTGTGATTCACAAATACACTTCTTTCCCTAAAAAACTGCAAAGCAGGTTCTTTGTTGAAGAAGACATACTTTATTAATCCCTTGCAGGAAATTCAATTCTTTACACTCTGTTGTTGAAACATGCTTTTACATACATAGGTTGAAGTATACATGCACATCCACAAACAAGTCCTATGATCATGCACTAATGGAGAGATGTCAGAGTGACGGCTTGCTGTTCCTGAAGAAGTGCTTCTGACCAGTTTCGGGGTTCAGCGCCTTGCTCAAGGGCACTTCGGCAGTACTCAGGAGGTCAGATGGCATCTCTCGAGCTACCAAACCAACTTCCAAACGTTCGGTCCCGAGACCAATTCCTTACTGAGTGAACTACTGCCCTGAACCAAAGACATATCAGTGTATGGGGATAATCTGGGGCTTTTTAGTCTTTGTGGAGAAGTGGAAACATTGGAAATTGGGTAGAGAAAAGGGGAAGATGGGCCACCGTTCAGATTCAAACCCCAGCCAACCATGAGACAACAGTCTCAATACATGCACATGCACAGGGAGAGCATGCAGAAGGCCAAGAACAAAGGGATAGGACCAGCAACATTTGTGCTGATAGGCATGTGTACTATCTGCTGTGCCACCACGCCGCACAATGTGAAATCTTAAAAAAAAAAGAAAAATTGTTACAAAAAAAAATTTGGATCTGCATCAGTGTTTGTCCCTTGAGACCTTTTTGACATAAAAAGGGGACTGATTGTCATAAACAAAACCACCTTGGCAGAGGTAACCAGGGGTACTCGAATGTTAATCAAGGGAGGCAGTTGGGATTTTTTTCTGCAAATCCAAAATTTCAGATAAAAAATAAAATAAATGCACCAACATCATAAGCATTCATTTTTTTGAGCATTATTGGAAGTAAGAAAACCTGGTGTATGGAAGGTCATTTTATATACACCTTTATTCATTTAAATACATCTAAAACATGTTAACTAAAACATTTAGGCAAAATAAGAACAATTCCAAATTTTAAAATAAAAAAATATAATTACTTGTGGTCAGAGGGGATAGTTATATAGTTTTTCCCAATAACATCATCAAATATTTTTCTTTAAGTCTCTTATCTTTATTTCATTTTTCAGTAAATTTACACGACATTGGTTTTACACTACGTTGTGGGTCCTGTAAATCAACCCGTAATTACTGAAATGACCTGAAACAACCTCATACAGCCGTCTCCACGGGTGCCTTTTGAGAAAAGGTCAGTGACAGAATAAAACCAGCAGCCTGGTGTGTGGGCATCACTGCTCCGGAGTGATGAGCTAAAACCAAAACATTTATGTGGAGGGAAGTTAACTGACAGATGTTTAACAGAAATGCAAAGTTTTAAGATTGAATAATTCATTGGTTCTTTGACTTTTTAACAAAAAAATCCACGGTCCCAAAGTCAAACATTAACGAGCAGAAGTTTGTGTCACTGCTGATAGATGAAAATGTTCCGTTATGTCCTACAAGCCCTGTGGCTTACCGCCAGGCTGGCAGCAACAGGACACCAGAACAGGTTGTTCTTACTCAATTACAGGAGCAGAGGAATAATCAGCTGGCTGGAGGTGCAGGTTTTATTTTACTGTAAGGACAAACCACAAGAGAGTCAGCAGGATGAGGGCATTATGCTGAATGGACTCTCTGCAGCACATAAACCTGCAGGAGCTGGTAAAGTTTGGCAAAATAGTTTGACTGCATTATGTTCTCTTTCCTTGGTGCATACATTGTCTATACCTCCATCATATTTGGGGTCAGAGGTTGTTGAAGATGATCCCAGTCATCAACTAAAAAGCAAGGTACACCATGTGCTGGTTACCAGTAAGTCACAGCACCCTAAAGTGCTCCTGAAGGCATTAACATATCATCCTATTGACCTATTGAACAGAGCATTCAAACTCAGAACAGAAAGGTCCTGTCCTGTCAGGGATCTAATGATCAATGCACAGAGAGGCCACAGGACGTTGGCAAAAATGTGTCATGCAGAAAATTTGTCTTAATATTTCTACAGTGAGTAATCTAAAGCATATTTGATCCTAAATGTAGAGTCCAAGTGTCCAACGGCTCCTTGTGAAGGGCACTGGGCTCCATTTTCTGCAGTTCAAGCCAGTCCAGTTTCCTCCCATAGACCAAAAGAATGCTAATTGATGATTCTAACTTGCCCTTGGGTCGGCATGTGACTGCTTGTTCCTCACTACATCAGCCCTGATTGGATGGCGATCGCTCCAGGGTGTGCACGGTTTCCCGTCCAATAAGATATGCTTCAGATCCCAAAGTGGCCCTGCAGTATTGCTTATGGACGGATGAATGGTACAGCGTGGTGCACAGATGACATGTTTGTATGCCAAACAGGAAGATAGCATTGCACTGGGACTTTAAAAATGTTCTTGGATCACTGCTCATATGGTCTGTGGCAAACACTGTTCATGACATTTAAATGTTATGTTCATGATAATCTTCGCAAATTAACTTTCATAAGTTTTGGGCTGAAACACAAACAGTACGAGTAAAAAGCCATTCTTAAGCTGTTATGGAAGTACAACATTGCGGTTTGGCTTAGTGGCAGCTTCCACACTTCAAACAAGTTTATAACTCAGAGAATTTCCTCTTAATTGAATGATCTGATCAAGCTGGTGCCCAGGCTCATGCTTGTAACAGATTATCAAAGATCAAATGCTTACCTTAGGGTCCTTGGTCATTTTGTAATCCTTGCGAACAGTTTGTTACCAACAGTGTTTAAAAACACAATAATGCTTTAAAACTCAAAAGTGGGGATATATCGGATTTATATTATGTTGAACTAGAAGCGATCGGAAAGCAAAAACCTGCATCACGGTGGCTCACACATTGCTGTTAGACCTTTAAGCAATAGTTTTAGGATAAAGTAACCATCATAATATGATTCCTTGACCCTGAAAAGCCACACCTAGCACCCAGAATCATGTTGATTTCATTAGACAGTTATTGAGAAAAAAGGGTTGTTTGCTTACAGTGGTTATCTGGATCGCCACCAAAATATAATTTTTAAGTTGGACCATTACAAACGTCTCCTGAGAATTTTTGTATATCCATCCCAAAGGTTTTAATCTTGCTAACAGACAATACGCAAACACATTACCTCCTCTGCAGAGGTAAAAATTTAAAGTTCAAATCATCTTTGAAAGTGTTCACCCCAGACCTTTTTTCCATCCATTCAAGACACTTATCTAAATCCTTGTTTGGGACAAGGGAACAGAAAGTGCTCAAATGCAATCTCACTTCTGCATTTTTGGACTCATTCCTGCAGCATTTTATGAGCAGTTATAGAAAACTTCGACCTTATTTCTGTATATCGAGCTGTGGGGTGACTTTATGGAACCATTTGGATATGGAGATAAAACAAAGCACAAACATAAATCTGTTTAAAAAGAGATACAAAGAACTGGTTCTAAACAAGTATAAAGAAGAGGAGGTGTGCGAGAGTGGTGGGGTAAATAAATAAACCTTAAAAGTTATGTTGATATTTTTAAGTATTTTGCTATAAAATGTTTGGATATTGGATATAGATGTAATATATATATGGGCAGTTATGAATTATGTATATACATGTATGTATGCATGTGTGTGCATAGGTGCAAATTACATTTACAGATGTATATGTATTAATGGTATATGTCTATATTGATGCTTATATGTCAGATAAATATGTGTATGTGTATATATGTGGATATGTGTATATGTAGGAAGGATGTGTGTATATGTATGTACGTGTATATGTATATCCATATGAATGTTTGTATGTATATGTATATTGATTATATATTTTATTGGTTTTGTATAGGTAGTTAAGCATATTTATATAGATTATATGTTTCGTAATATACATTTGTATAATGTATTTGCATCAATAGAATTTTTTTATAAGACTTATGAAGAACAGTAATAAGGGGTAGGAATTAAAGTATTCTACTTCCTCCTACTCCTTTTCGAGCGTGTGGTTGCTACAATCCTTTTTTTTCATGTATGTGAATGGCATTTCACCATTTTTTTTTGTTCTTTGCAAGCATGTTCGAAATGAAAATAAATTCAATTCAATAAAAAAAAGCTGCCTTTTTATGTCCCTGTTGTGTTGATATGGATGTTTAAAATTGAGAAAAAAAAACCCATTTCATATTCAAGTCTGACAATTCGAACAAAACCAAAAAAACACAACACCAACATGTTTTGACCTTTTATTCATTGAGACAACATGGACAGTAAAAGCAGAGCAAAATTAAACAAGTCTTCAGTCCTCGAAATGGTTTGATCAAAATAAAATTCAGAATATTTTACAGCGAGGGGACATGAGCAGTCAAAGTGAGCTCTAAGTGGAGGAGGAAAGAGACACGCCCTGTCAGGAGACTAACATTGTACATACGCGTTCAACTGACTTTAGAAAAGGTCAGGGAGAGAGTGGAGCCTGACAGACAAAACCAACCACAAGCACTTTTTTATTTCATTTTCACTAAATGCCAAGAAACAAGGATGCTGTGTAAAGTTTGTTTATAAAAACAAAAACAAAAACCCAGTATCTCCTCTACGTTTGGTATTTTTAACTGATGCCTGAGGAGACATCTAGACCAAAGAAAACAGATGAACCACATCTACCCTCATCCAGATTAACAGGGAAGGGAGCATGAAACTGAATAGACTTCTCCTCATTTCCACAAATATGTTCATGTTTTAAATAAGCCACTACACAACTGTGGTTCACCTTGTTTTTAAGCAGCGAGGTGTCAGGTTCAGGGTAAGGATGGGTGCGCTCTTCCACTCTTCCTCCACCAGGTAGCCCAGCTTCCCCTGTGGAACAGAAATGTTCACAAAATGCCATGTTAGCAAAGGTCCCACTACAAGACTTTTAGCAACAAGTGCTGCCACAGAAGCATCAACATCTACATGAACAAATACTCAAATGTATCTTTTAATTTAGCCACAGGAGAGTGAAGGTTGTAAACAAAAGATACTGATGCACAAATTCATCATGATTAAGAGTAAAAATGTTGATACTGAATGTACTTTCTAAAAACTTTTGCACTGGCAAGACAGAGCTTCGTCACTGCTCTGAACCCTTAGAATACAAAATAATGACAGGCCTGCTTGATATTCCAAACACTGATGCAAAAAAGTGCAACAAATACATTTTCTGTGGTAATCGTTGCCTTTGAGGAGGAAGCTTTCTCTCAAGACAAATTTAAAGACTTAACACAGTGGCTCTGGAAGTAAAAATCCCATTTACTCTCCCCAAAGCTGGATCTATTAGCCATAATGTCACAGAAAGGACCCATTTTGTTTCTTTTATACTGATGCTAACTCAATACTTTTAAAACTGTGCAAGAGTGTCAAAGGTTCCTGCATCCAGATCTTTAAGACATAAAAAGAGCATTCGTCTTAATTTTTGTCACAGCCCACGTAAAAGTGCTTGTAATGCCTGTGATGTCGGTTTCTTTAGGCTTTGAAATTCAAGAAATGGAGCCTCAATAATGGACTTAAATCTGTATAAGGGGGAAAGAGATGTTCTGGCACCACTGACACATTGGTACCTGATTTCCCTTGTTAGGAAAATCGATGTTGGCCTTCACAGTAAGCTAAGAGTCTAAAAACTGCACCTGCAGAGGACAAAAGATTGACTGTCAGGCCAGCTGTGATCAACTTTATTTGTGGGAATAATAAAGGTGTATTCCTGATTACTGGCGCGTGATCTACAACATCCACTCTGTCGTTCAAGTCTTCTTTTCCCCCAAATTATGAAGGCTTACACTCTGCAATTTCTACATGACTATGACTGACCTGCTTTGAAGTCAGGGCGCATTCTTGTCTGACTTAATCATTTAATGTAATCTGATACATAAACCCAATATAAGATCAATATGACCTCTGTAAATTAAGGACAGGAACTGTGACTACCGTTGAGCCAGGCTGAGCCTCTACACTTGTGGAAATGCACCAACAGAGCCTCTGCAACAAGGATCCTCTATATCTACATCTGGAGATATTCACATTTATCCGACAAAACTGAAAAACCTGGCAATTCATGCTGCCGTACAAGGAACATGCCCCCACCTACACACAAAGGAAGAGATGCTCAGTCTCAGTCAACATAGGTAAACACTTACTGAAGTATTAGGTATCCACAAGAAGCAATATACTACATTATTATTAGGACTTTTATGAAGATACATGTAGAAAGAAAGTATTTAACATTTTGAAAAGATATTACTTGAAGCAAATTAGAAAAATCAAAATGCATTGCGAGGTTCAAATTCAATATATTCTCACACCAGCACCTTTGCCTTTTCCCCAAGTTTCCCCATCTCACATTTGGATTGAATCAGCTGTCCTATAATAATTAGTAATCTGGTTCTTGGTCAGTTTTGTCAATGTATTTATAACAGTATTGTGATATGTTAACATAGGGAATTTTACTTTCAGAGCAGAGCCACTAACAAAGTCACCATCGAGGCTCTAAATCTAACAGCATTGAGTGCAGGTCTATCAAACAGGCCGTCTAAGCATTTAACAAATGTGCATCTCTGGCATTTCTCTAACAACCTTTTCACCTTTAAAAACATGTTTGAAATTAATTTTAAAAACAAAAGCAGCACATTAAAAAAATATACACAATCAAGGTTTAAGTTCATGTCTTGAAGAAGTACAGAAAAAAGTTATTTCTGACAGGCAACAGCATTCAGAAATGGATGTGGGTAGAGAAAGGAGTACCTGGGGTGAGTACCTGCACAGTTTGACAGTCAGAGAGTATCCATGATTTTTAATTTGCCCTTTTCTCATGTGGTCTCGCTCACAACACCAACGCTGTGTGAGGTATGGAAGTCAGCTGCAATTCATTCGATAAACCCTACCCCTCCAGTTAGTTAGTTATGTAAGGCCCCCGGTGCTATGACACCCCCCAAACACACACTGCATGGCATTATCAGGCACAGAGAGCTGGACAACAAATCCATGGCATTTGAGAAATAATGACTGCAAAATAAAGTGCTTGTTTTTCACAGAACACCTTGGACTACAGCTGAAAGTCTGTCTGTGTGTTTACATGGGAGCAGGAGAAATCCTCGCTTCATGTAGACACACAGAGGGTGAATCATCTCCAGTACGGGGAGGTAAGAAAAAAAGAAAAGCACATTTTCCTGGAAATAAAATGAGTGAAAACAGGGTAACACAGGCAGGAAAACTGGATTTTTTTGGTTAATATCTTCTTGCCATTTTGCCCACAAAGACAAAATACATCTCTAAGGAAAACCCATATACAAAACGAGGGGTACCTCCGGGCATGTTTGCTCAGGACTACACTGGCTTTTCCCTCTTGGCTTTGTGTGAATGTTTTCTACTTTCTTCTCACTCATCGGGCCTAGTCCTTCATCTTCAGTGCATACTTATGATGCACTATTTGAAAACAGGATAAAGATGTTTGCACATAGTACAAAAGACAAAATCATAGGCATATTGAACTGAACTTAAACAGGTTTGGGTGAGGCAGGGAGAGAGGGAGGGTGAGGGAGATGGGGAAGTGGGGTCAGGGTGGGGTTAAGAGCCAGGGGGGAGCGGGGAGGAGGCTGCACTTACCTGAGCCTGATCTGAGGTCCTATCAGATCAGTTTTAATTGGACTGAGTGTCACCTTCAGATTGGACGAGCTCTTGCTGGCCGTTTAGCAGAGGGGGGGAGGCAGAGGCGGCCGCCTCAGACTCCATCGGTTCCACTTCTGAGGAGGCCTTGATGCTGCCTGCATCGCCGTCAGAGGGCTTGTCTTTCTTAGAGCTGCTTCTCTCCTCTGTGGCCTTACGATCTAAAAAGACATCAAGTTTGTGTTAATGAATGCCAGAAACAAGAGTAGTGCTCTCTTTGGGCCCTCCTAAAATCACTCCCACACATATACTCTCACAGGGAGGAACCTCAGTTTGACATCAGGCCCACAGCAGAAGGAAGAAGTAGAGGGTTGAATAGAGATACAGTATCTTTGAGAGAAGCGGCTCTCACACCCACAGTGTGGTTTGGCTTAACTGTAACTTTCAGGGCATTTTATTCACTTTGTGCTTTTAGTCTTCTGTTTCCCAGGTTGTTCGTTTTCAGGGTTCCCACTCTTCTCTAGAAATTATTTTCCCGGACTTTTCCAGGACGCATTTGTCACTCAACAGAGAAGACTGATCCCCCTTTCGGACTGGCAAACAAAACTGTTTAAACCCATTCAGTTGGCTCCTGTCGGCATTTCAATCCAGGTGAACTGACCCTGCAAGTGGGGTTTTTATTGGGTCGCCTCCAATTGGCTTCAGTGGGAATATCACACCCAGGTCGACTCGCTAAATTACATCACGACGTAGACATAACCTGCCCACACTGTAACACTGTGCAGATCTCCTGCGCCTGTAACTTGTAACTCTTTTTCATCTCAGCAACAAGTTCCTTCCCAATTTTAGTGTGAAAGCAGTAAGACAGAGGAGATAAAACCTCACATTAGATGTACAATACAGCAACAATCTTGCACTCAAAGTTGCTAGTTTTGGGCTATCTTTGGGGAAATAAGTTCTTCCTGAGGTCTGAAAAGTTGCTAAATCTAGTGACAAAGTCATAAAACACTGGTTATCAGGAGTGATCTGGGGGAACATGCTAATTTGATTGGCTGATAGCGTCACGTGGGGCCGGCAAGAGGCAGAGAAACTCTGAAGCTCAATTTTAACAGAACAGGCGTGTCGGCTATGCACACGTGTCACACCTTTGCGTTCACTAATAAGGAAGAGAGAAGCAGAGGGAAGATAAACAATTTTCCAAGACAATTAAAGCTTTTCCAGGACATTTAACTTTTTCTTTTATTTTCCATGACTGGGTAATTGGTCAATCATTTTCCAGACAGTTTGTTTGAGGTGCTCTTTGGAAAGGGATTCAAATAGTCCTTGAAACAAAAAGAAGAGACTCCAAGGCCCTCTCCTTATACTATTAAAATGCCTTTATTTTAACGGCATGGTCATGTAAGACCTTAAAAACAAACTTTGGCCTTTTATTTTCCATGACTGTTTAACTGGTCAATCATTTTCCAGGTTTTCCAGGACACATGGGAACCCTGGTTTGGGTTTTTGTCAAAAATATATCACTTATATATACTCAAATTAGTAAATAATTATGCTGTTGAAGACTTCAAAGTTCGATTCTGATAGTAGAGAAACCCTTTATCTCCATCTGTTAGATGGTATATTTTAGTTTTCAGGGGTTTTTGAGTCTGTAAGCAGAGTTATCTACACTGAGGGTAAAGGATGTTTGAAAGACAACATCTGAGCTGAGTGTCTGTTAAAAAGATTTAAGGACATGAGCACTTTCCCCCCACAAGTCTGAGACAGAAATCAACACGGAGGACCCTTCACACAACCCCTTAAACAGCCTGAAGTGTGTATGGAGGACAGAGAGACAGTTAATTGTTTCGGTAGGGTCACCGCTGAATAAAACATTGCTCACTGATGATTTGCATTCCCCTCCTCACCTTTGTCTTTTGATGACCGCTCTCTATCCCGGTCTCGGTCTCTGTCCCTCTCCTTGTCCCTGTCCCGATCCCGATCCCTGCTGCGGCTGCGATGGCGGTGAGATTTGCGCTCCGAGCTGCGAGACCTCCTCCGTTCACGGCTGCGGGAGCGGCGTTTTCTGTCCGAGCGGTCCCGGCTCCGCCTCCTCTCACGGTCCCTGTCCCTGTCCCGACTCCTATTGGAAGAAGGGGAGGAGGATTAGTTACTTTGAGAAGAGAAAATAAAGCTGATGCCAAAGTTTTAACCCATGCACTGTTTTACATGATACAAAGCTGAATGGGATTTGAGGCGGATGATGCTACCTGCTGCGTTTGCGGTCTCTGTCCCTGTCCTTGTCTCTGCTCCGGGATCTTCGCCGCTCACGGGATCTGCTCCGTTTCCTGTCTGACGCCCTGCTGGAGTGGCGGCTGCGTGAGTGGCTTCTACGTGACCTCCTGTCTCGGTCCCGATCTCTGTCTCTGTCCCTGTCTCTGTCTCTGTCTCTGTCCCGGTCTCTGTCTCGCTCCCGCTCTCTATCCCTCTCTCGCTCCCTCTCCTTTTCGCGCTCCTTCTCTCGCTCCTTCTCCTTCTCTTCCTCCTCTTTACGGCGTTTCTCCCTCTCCTCCCTCTCGCGCTCTCGGTCCTCTCTGTCCTTCTTGAGAGCTGGGCTTTCACCTTGGGGGTCTTCAGAGCGGCGTCGGAGCTTCTCCTGAAAGCAAGATCACTTGACTTAATCATCATAGAAGCCTTTAAAGTGCAGGCCATGAATTATTGAGCCAGTTCCTCTCCATCACAATCCATCTGCACACTGTGTGAAAGAGCTGCGTTACCTTGAGCTCCTCTACAGTGGATTTGATCTTGGCGTAGCCCATGTGCTGCTTTCCCATCAAGTGGTCATCCACTCGTGATTGTGCATCTCCCACGATGAGGAAGGCCCCGCACACCTCGCACACCTCCATCTGTTTCTCCTGGGCTGCAAAGCTCTCGATTGTCTAAAAGAGTTTGATTAAACATGACTGAGAACATTTAAAAAGTTACATAAGGAAACCTGTGGGCTGGCTGGTCTGGACTTCTCTGACTCACCGAGGGGGTGGAGCTGAGCAGCTCTCTCTCCTCCTTCAGCTGCTCCACCAGCTTCATCATCCCCTGGGCCTCCTCCACTCTGCCCTCCGACCCCAGCTCCTCAATCTAAATGCAAAACAAAAAACAGCTTCTAAATGCAATGCAATGTCTTCAAAATATTGTGTCTCTGTTATAGCACAGTTTTGATTCTTAGATGTCAATTTTACAAACCTGGACGACCAGGTCTTCAATTTTCTCCGTTAGAACCTGGGCCTTCTCCTCATTCTTTCCAGATGGACCAGGACCCTGCAGGTTTGAACACACTGCATCTCAGAACAAACACATGATATATTCTCTTGGTTCACAACATCGCCCAGTATAAATATTTAATCATCTGTCAACTGAGATCCCTCTCATGCTTAGGGCCTGAGAATCACAAAATGGAACATTAAAGGGAAATTCAATACAAATGCCGAATATCATGTAAAAGGTCGACATTTTACACCACCGTTTTTTTTTTTGGAAAGGAATGCAACCCTAAGAGAGAATGTTTCTTGGGGTCACTAAGGCCTTGCTTACACAACAACTTTGTCACCAGAAAGAGAAAGATTTTTCCTTTGCATTTTCAAAAGTGTTCTGTGTTTACACGGGGACGCGAGAATGACTGAAAATGCTGTTGCATGCCAGGCCAAAAGGTGGTGATGTTGGTTTGTAGTGAAACAGCAATGTTACAACATTTATGAAAACAAACTTTCATAAACTCCATTGGTGAGCAGATCCACGAAGACAACGGGGTTTCTTGTCTTAAAGACAAATCTGTGTGAATAGCAAACTGAGTACAGTGAGCAGCACACATTGCTTGGCTCAGCTGAAGCTGTTGTAGTTGCTGTTCCTGGGATGCATGTGCAGCCCCCATGTCCACGTTTCAAAAGTTTACAGTTTCACACTCTTGGCATGCATATGGAAGGAAAAATCGCAATGAAATTTCTCAGTTTTCGTCTGTTTCATTCTTGTGTAAACAATGCAAACATGACGAAGTGACTGCCTGAGACGACGGCTACATTGGCAAAGAGGCCACGAAACTTCAGACCACAGAGCAGAGCAGTTTCCCAGCGATTTTGTGTTGGGGATCAAAAGTTCTGTAAATTCCGCCAACACACTTCTGACCAAACCCTTGAAGATATGTGTGAGTAGGGCTGAATGATTTATCACTTCTAGAATTAAATCACTATTTCAGACAACCCAATCATGTGATCGCCAAAGCTGCAATTTTTTCCGGGGCTCCTGACCGACCCAGAATCTGTTGTGTCCAATATTTTACAAATTTACAGGTAATTTGTACTTTTGGAAGTGCTGGTAAGCAGGTCAACAATACAAAACCTCTGTTTTGAGAAGATGTTGGAATATCCCTTAAATAATGAAAACAGATTATTTAATATCAGTGTTAGATGATGAATAATGTGTTATGTGCTTTTGATCATTGATATCCTTACTGCTGTCTATACTGTAAACATAGTGAGTATTACACTGAAGCTTGAAATTGAAATCACAACATCTGCCAAAAAAAAAAAAACATAATTCCACCTTTTCCTAAAACATCTAGCCTACATGTGAGGACCACCTGAAGAGTGAGTGTCTATATTTCATTACATTATACACAGTCTTGGGATTACATTTGTGTAAAAACACTAATAACTAAATCTTCAAAAAAATAAAAATAAAAATCAGAATTTGAGAAAAAAAATGACAGATTTTATATGGCCCTATACACTCTTACCGATAAAGGCTAAAGACAGGGTTACAGAAATGTAATAAAAGTTACCAACCCCTGCATTTTGCTGAGCCTGTGACAGTGCGAGCCGGGCATGCCCTCTGCGGATCCGCCGCTCCACCTCAGCCAGGAGTGACTGCAGGTAACGCAGGAAGTCTCGCTCATATCCCTCCTTCATGAACCGAGAGCTTTTCTCATACCTGCAGCAGATAAGACAGAAATGATTATCTTTCTAGCCAAGACAAGAACAATGTTTATTGGGGGGGGGGGAGCACTTACGTTGTTCTGAGATTTTCATCATGAATTTTCTCACAAGGGCCTGTGAAGAAAAAGCAGTCATGAAGTATCCAAACATTTGACCATCTATTGACTTTAATAATTATATGTTCCTTACCCAAGTCAGACCGAGTGTTTGTGAAGAGCTCAGCAGGGCAGAAGCCACACAGATAGTATCGACAGACCTATCAATGAGAGAGAAGGGAAAAAGAATTAATCCACCTTACTAAGATTACTTGTCTTAGTTTAACATTTACTGCAGATAACCATTAATGGAACAATCAAACTGCCCACAATACGACAGTTGTTTAGGTTTTAAAGGGAGTTCATGAATGATGGCCAATTTGATGGTGATGGTTTGTCAGTGCTTTAAAAAAAAAAAAAAAAAAGAGGTATTAACAATATTTATATGTATAAACAGGACTTAAACTGCTGCTGCAAAATGAATAAGAAAAAATTCCACTTCAAGATTTCCACTATCTCAGCACTTAAAACAAACACACTATACAGCTGGTATCTTCTGTCGCATCGGTGTAGTGGACTGAATCTGGCTCAAATACAGAACTTTGATCGACATTCACTTGGAGAGAAAGAGGCAAATTTCCCTTACAGACTAATTTTCAGAGGTTTTTTTTTTGGCAGTGAACAGGCAATAAGTTGAACTTTAAAGTCCAGGGGAACTGCTATGACTCTAAAACCTCAGACTTTACTGATGGCAGCAGAAAAAATGTGCCTTTTTATGCCAGATGTGCATTAACTTTATGTTAAATTATGGTAAAAAAAATCCATATCAAACTATATTTTTGGAGCAAGTTAAGATGAAACTTTTTGTTTTATCTTTGTTTGGACCACAGGCTTATCTTTAAAGACTGAAGCAATCAAACTGAGCAAACGACTGATGCTGATATGATGCTTTAACTTGATTTGTCAAATCAGTTTAAAGCATCTATAGACTTGGAGTGCTTGTTCTGAATTGGAAATAACAGCAGTCATCTGCCTATAACTGGTTTACAAAGGAAAAAACTGTGTGGAAATCATGTCAAACACTGTGATTAAAGGTCAGTCTTGGTCTCTAGCCACTGGAAACTACAACAGGGACAACAAGCAGTTAAGTCGGCAAGAACATGAAATAAATCAACAGTGGCTTTTTTGATGTAAGGCTGAGATCATCCTTGCTGACAAAAAAACAAGTGAAAGCAAGTATGTCATCATCTTTATATCATGAAGCACACTGTTCCCACAAAACAACCACTAAAACCCTCCTCTACTCCTCATCCAACCAACTGCTGCTCCTTCATATAACCATGGCAAAAATAAACTTGAAGAGGACTCTACAGGGCCTTGGACAAAAGTTTAAGTTGTATATTTAACACTGGAACTCCCTTAGTCGCTGCATCGACGCTCTGCCATGAGTAAAGACTTCATTTAACAAGGCTACATGTGAACTAACGCAGTGCTGCTGAAAAACAGTTTAAACTGAAACTTTGTATGATGGCTGTATGAGTGCTGGATTTCACCAACCACTGCAAAATAATTATGGAGAAATGTTCAAAATACAACTTTCCAGCCTTCTAACATTAACAGCTCTGGAAATAACAGTAGAAACGACATATTGGTGATGATACATCAGTATATTTAAGAGATGAAATCAATTAAAGGATTAAGCACATTACAGGCAGGATATTGGATTAGGCAAATAGGACTCAAAATTAGGGAAGCCTGATAATATCAGTTAACTATTGGTATCTGCTGATATTTTCGCTAATATTTAAAGCTATTGTATCGGCTGGAAAATCTCCAAAATACACAAATGTACCATACTGCAGCACCTTATCACAGTATGGGTATAAATTATAATCAAGTTTCATTGTTAAGACTTAAATTGTGTGTTTCCATTTTTGTAAAGTTTTTTATTTTTAGTTATTTGAATCACCATTACCTAAAACCAACGTACCACCCCTCCCCCACATTCATACAAAATTCCAACAATACACCACTAAAATTCAAAAAGTTATATAAATTATCTGTGGAGAGTTTACATGTTCTGTGGGAGGAAGCCAAATGCCCAGATCCATGCATGTTCTCCCTGTGCATGCATGGGTCCAGGCACTCTGGCTTCCTCCCACAGTCCAAAATTATGCTCATTTGGTTAATTGGTGACCCCAAATTGCCCTTAGGTTTAAGTGTTACAGTGAATGGTTATCCTGTCTGTCTTTGTGGCCCTGTGATTGGCTGGAGAGGAGTACAGATGGATGGATGCAAGAATCAAATATCATGCACCCCTAGAGTTTAGTAAACTGCACTGTAAACCTCTTCTGACAAGCCTTTAACTTTACAAACAACAATCCTGAAACATATTATCATTCAGATATAAGAATGGCTCCATCCCAAATTGCAAAAACTCTCATTGCCATTACAATTGTATTTTTACTGGCAATTACAGACAATAAAAAAGAAGACTGCTCACTCTAATACACTTTTCTAATTATGTTAAGTTGAATTAAGTATTAGAAACATTTGCATATAAATAATACCCATTTACAGCATAACATAGTCATAAAGTTAAAACCCTGTAAGCCAGCTAGTCTACAATGACCCTCGCACAACGTGGTGCTGTTAGCATCTCTGATTAAAGGTGGATAATACGTCCAAGAATCAGAGCAACAAAAGTGCCTGTCCCGACTTCAGCAAGAACACTTAATCCGCATCAACAGCCCACCCCAAATGAATATTACATATTTGCCAAATCCGGGAGCGTTACAAAACAAATAGCGTTTGTAGCATTAGCATAGCCAGAGGCTACAGTATTTCTCTTTCGTACTTAAGTCGCATTAAACAGCAAGTTAACCGCCTCTTATGCGGTCTGTAAACACTGGAATAATCACAACAAACCTCACATTCCATTGTTATTACAAACAATATCCGAATTATAACTTATTCAAAGGGCTATGCTAACGTTAGCCTAGCCGCTGACTTACGCTCTCGTCGTCCCACCGCACGTTGGACCGTTTTTCGTCGGGGGCCAAATTTCGGTCCCGGCCCATCAGCTCATCGAGGAGCTGGGCTGCGGAGAGCATTTTGGTACAAGAGGGAAGGTCGCCTCGATGTTAGGTACAGTGAATTATCTCTAAGAGTCGGACCACACCATTTGTAGCGCGCAGAATACTAAAAAAATCAAAATGGCAGACGGGGCAACAACGCCCGTGTTAAACAGCTGCTGGTTCAACGTCTGAACCGGAAGTGCAAGCGAAGCTTTGCTAGGAAATTTAAGTTCAGTACATTGACCTAAAGTATAATTGTTGTGAATAAAAAGAGATGATAAAGCCCCCAAAACAAAACAAAAGCCACTGTTTTATCCTAATGCTTTTATCTGTACATCTATTACCAGCAAAATAATACAAAACTATGTACATTTTTTATTTTGAAAGTACTTACCGGAACTAATGTGAAAACTTGATTAGTGATTTAATAAAATGGAAAAATTAAGCTCATGATGAGGAAACAAGGATCACTCTTTCTCATTCCAATAAATATACATTTCCTCACAAAATCGGATCATTATTAGAAAAATATGTATAGCTTAACAATACAGTATATAGATATTCATTTCAGAAATATATAACAGAAATACCAAACTCACTTGAAATAAGATACAAAGTAAAAATGTTAATCGGCCACTATAATATACTAACACCTATTTTGGTCAAATCAAGCTGCACAACTAAATCTGCTACCAAACAATAAATGGTATTTACAAACAAAATTATAATAAAGAAGTCACAATGAACATTGTCACTTTGGACTCCGATGAGACATTAATTTATCAGATAAAACACAATTTAACTATTACAATTTAAATAACTGTAATAAAGTGATTTCAAGTGTCATTGTTCTGTCTGTGCTGCAGCCTGCTTGGATGACAACATGACTGACAGGAACACCAGGAGGCCAACAAACTGGTGAAGAAGGCTGGCTCTGTGCTTGGCAGGAGTTTGGACTCACTGAGGACTGTGGTGAAGAGACACCCAGCAGCCATCCTGGACAACAGTAGCCATCCACTGCACCAAATCCTGGAGAAACAGAGAAGCGGCAGCAGTGGGAGATTTATCTCACTGATACTGCAGAACTGAGGTTGAGGAGATCCTTTGTACCCACAGACTGATCTATCTATCTTTCTATCTTTCTATCTATCTATCTATCTATCTATCTATCTATCTAAATGGAGATGTTTTATAAATATAACCATTTCTGTCAATTAACATTTTAAACATTCACTATTATTATTTTTCCTGAACTGTATGTATATATTCGTTCCTACTCCCTGTACTGTTACTTACCACTTGGGCTAGTTATAATATCAAGGCCAATTCTTTCTGCAGATGTCATGTTTTGCATCACTGGGCTTGACTCCAATATTCTCTTTTTCCTCATTAAAGGTTGTTTAATAATGACTGACCAAAGGATTTCTGCTTAAAAGGTCAAACATGAGGTCAGTCCTGATAAAACTCTTTTTTATCCATAAGGCATTATACATTGAATAATGAGAAATATATATACAAAAAGTGTTTGCAAAAAATGTTTGTCTATGTATAGACATACTGTACATCCTACTGCAGATATTTCTATCACAGCAGTTTACAGAGAAGTTTATACACATAAGTACAATATCTATATGTACACCACTATAGATGTATACATACACGTACAGATATATCCTGATACAAAGAGTGATTCAAGGAATAAAATAACAAACATATACATACACATAAATAAACAGAAAAGGAAAAAAAAGGAAAAACAAATAATGATAATAAAATTAAAATTAAAAGTAAAAAACAAGAAGAAACACATTACTCTTGAGTTATTTGGAGCAGCAATTGCAGCAATAGTTGTTGGGATTTTATGACAACAGGGGTCTCCTGAAACAAAACAAAAATACATATATTCCCTTAAATTGTCAAAGTTTGGATATTTTCTGGATGCAAAATGGTGGCCCCCAGCATCAGTAATTACGCTTTTTTGTTTTTTGTTTTGCAGTTACTTTACGATTTATTAATTGCTGGATTAGTTGGGTGATTTATCTGAGTGATCCAATCCCTCTGTCTTTTTTCACAGACTATCTATTCGATAATGAGGACATGATGATGTATTTTTCATAATGATAATGTGTTCTGTATTTAATTTTTGCCTCTGACTGCGGCGGAAACAGAGCGGAACTTTTGTTAGCGCTGCCTGGTGTTACATCTAAACATGCCCCCCGATGAGGCGGTGGTGTCTTCGGAGCAGAGGACTGACGGAGCCTCGGCGCCTGTCTGATTGGACGATAGTGTGCGGTAGTTTTGTCCATATCATGGTCATAAAGCAGAAGCTGATGCTGTGGACCTGAGCCGCTGCTCGAACCCTGGACCGACACCCCAGAGCTGCTTTAGCCACAAGCTAGCACCAAAGACAGCTAGCACGCCATTAGCCCGCAGGTGGGTCAGATTAGCCGGCTGCTAATGTCCGCCGTCAGGTCTATTCTTAGTGGCCATCAGCAGGATAATCTGTAGGCGATTAGTATTGACAACCTAATCCGGGAGGCTTGTGTGTATCCTATGATCTCGCCACGCTAGCTGCCTGCTCCAAAATGTCCACCACCTCTTTGGATAAAGAGCTTCAGGAGCGGCTGAGAGAGGCGTCTGCGATCGGGGACATCGACGAGGTGCGGACTTTGGTGGAGACTGGGGTCAATGTGAACTCCCAGAACGAGATTAATGGATGGTGAGTGTCTGCTGGGTCTGGAGCCGTGTTTACATGTGGTGGTGAGGTTGTGTTGTCATGCGTGAGAGAAGCTAAATAACCAAACAGAGGTGTCTGTTTTTATTTAGATCCTTTATAAAGTTGGTAAATGCACATGGTTTTGCTGTTATGGAATAGAATAGAATTTATTGTCATTGTGACATGTAAAAATGCACAGTGAAATTAAAAAGTGCCATCCAGTCGGTGCAAATAAAAGTGGGTGTGTGTAAAAGTTAACTTCTGTATTAAAATAATCACGGAAAAAAGATTGTTAGACTTATAGGTGAATTAACCATGCTTGCTCCTAATATAACGTTGTAATAATTAGAGATGCATGATATTGGATATTTGCTGATATCTGATCTACCGATATTTCTAAACTCAGGCATATTTTGTGTCAAAAGCACAAAGTTTAATTCACTAAAATCGACGTGACTGTATCATGCTTGCAGTACATTTTTGTTAGAAACATGTAAAGAAAGAAAAACAACTTTCTGATAAAGTACACTTTGGATCCATGAAATTGGACACTGCACAATAAACTTACAAACCATCAGTATATGTTTATATTGTTTTCCTTACTTAAACTGTATTGAGTCTGTGTGACTGTTTGCTGTACTTGTGCTTTGCTGCCATTCTTGGTCAGGTCTCCCTTGGAAAAGAGATCTGCTGATCTCAGTGGGACTAACCTGGTTAAATAAAGGCTAAATAAACAAAAATAAAATATTTCACTAGTCCATTAGAGAAAGTGTTTGATAATGCGAACAACCCTTCAAACATTACTGTCCTGTGATGGGATGATCCTTCTGTCGGTCAAATTCATTGCAAACCAGTGCCGAAGTCTACAGGCCAGAACGTGAGCCGCTCTGCAAAGAAAAGTCAAAAGTTGTTGGAAGTTGAGTGAAACTATCCTGGCACTGCTGTTTAAACTTACATCTTAGCAAATGTTAATGTCAGTGTTCTCTAGGGACTTATTCTGTCTTCATTCTTCCAAAGCACCGACATGTTCTCTGTTTGACCATGATCAGCGTTCAAAAGGTCATTTTTCTGTTCTGTATCTTATCCTGATCAGCAGGTAGGCGTGTCAGATGTCAGTGTCAAATCAATGAGACACAACAACAACTGCAACTGATATCATTCATCCCACATTCTTTTCCAGATGATGGATGTTTGTGCAAACATCAGATCTCAGCTGATCAGTGTTCAATGAATGCACATAAGCATCTTTTTAAAAAAAGAGTTATTGGGTAAATCAAAGTAAACATAATTATGATTCTCCATTAAGATTAACCACTTCAAGTTTACAGTCTTCTTGTCAATAAACTTATTGCTGTAAGTTAACTTTGAAACATTTTTGTTCCTAAATCTATGGTTGAATGAAGCTTTTAAAGCTGCAGAAAATACGCAAGGTTAATATATCATAACAAAGTTTTCTTCTTGGTATGGAGAGAATTATGGAGTTATTAAATAATTGGTATAAAGTCTGGAAAGCACACCAGATACATCATAAAACAGATGTGTTCCCTTTACAAACTGGACCTAGTAGGAAATATATAAACATAATACAAATACATATAAACATACATATAGCTATCCATTTAGATATAGATATACATCTATATAAACATGAGGCCTTGCATGCACTACTTCCTTGTTCAATATGTGTAATTATACAGTGTGTCAGAGTTTTGTCTCATGTTTGTCTGGTCCTTGTATTGGTTGTTTTGGCTTTGTATGTGTTTATTATCATGTATAAATACAGAAATGTACCAAAAAAACCTCTACAGCTTTAAAAGTCAGTGTTTCTCATGGTGTTAGTCAGAACTTCATAACTTCAGGCTCTAAACAGATCCGTTAGATTTTGGTGGATCTACAGAAACATTATGGAGGAATTATCTACAGGACTGATATTTTAGTACATACTTTTCTTTTTGCTCCTCTTAATGTTTTCTCTCTGCTTTTTTAACAGGACGTGCCTGCACTGGGCGTGCAAAAGGAATCACAAACACATAGTGTCCTACTTACTGAGCTGTGGAGCAGACAAAGACATCCTGACGGCTAAAGACGAGCTAGCTTCACAACTCACGTCAAAAGCGGAGATCAAAAGACTTTTAGGAGGTAAAGTACACATTTTTACATCAGTTGCTGTTTGAGGCATGGCCTTTTTAGTCCTTTGGTTCAGGTTTAAGTTTAGATGCTTGTGATCTAAAAGTTGTTTGAGTTGTTTTTATTTTTTAACTTGTTTTGAAATAATTATTTGTCTTATGATCATTCCTGCAGTTGAGGTGGAGGAAGTGCCTGAAGCCAAGGAGCCCGAGCTGCCAATCATCCCCAACTACCTTTCTAACCCGCCCTTCATTTACTCAAAGATGGATAACAAGATCGAGGCCCTGCTGGACCAGCACCTTACACAGAACGGCTCAGGAGAACATGCCGACGATGCACAGAGTGATACGCCCTCCCTGTCCCCGACTCACGAGCCTCAAAAACCACAGAGTTTGGTCTCTGGCAGCTCTGCACCGCCCACTAACCCCTCCAACCCCACCACCCACAGCCCACCCCAGACTGCTGAATTCATCCCTGTGAGTGAGCAAAACGGCGTGACCCCGAGCCCAGCCTCGACGCACAGCCACACTGTGGTTAACTGCACCGTGCCCATGGACCTGTCGGTGGAGCCGCACCTTGTCAACCATGCCGACTACCCACACACGGTGACGCATAACGGCACAGTGTGCTCGCCCCCGTTGGCCTCGCAGAGCCCTGGTTTGGGCAGCAGCAGCACGGGCCAGGTCCAGGCTCCTGTGGCCAGTGCCAACCCAACGATGAGCCGGCAGCAGTCCATCCCGCAGCAGCTGAGCTACAGCCAGGCCGGGGGTTCGATGCCTGCCTTTCAGCCTTTCTTCTTCACCAGCACCTTCCCTGTCAATGTCCAAGGTGAGAGAGGAATCCTGTTATTGAACATTTATGAATATGTTTCTGGCTCTACTTGGCTCGAATCGCACCAGTTTGGTTTGAAGCACCTTGTAGTCCATTACAGTTTTAGTACCTCCTAAATGTGGGCTAAGTGAAACTTAACACCCAACACAACAATAATGGAAGGAAAAAAGCTGATAGAGTTTCTGTTTTTTTACTGCAGAAAAATGAATGTTGTCCCAGTGACAGTTTTCAGCAACAAGATAAAATACTGCCAAAACGCACAGGGGAGTGATGGAAGTCACACAGCTGTATGAAGTCTCCAATAACAAGAGTTTGATTCCAGTCGGGCATCTGGCTTTTGGTGCTCCAAGTGGCTGCACCCTCTACCCACTCACAATTTAGTATCTACACAGCTAGCTTGGAACCCTACCAGAAGTGTTACCACAAAGCTCTAGATACAGAATACACCTCCTATGGAAAGCAAAAAAAAAAAAAGCACAATCATAAAGAAAATAGGATCAAGACAAGTTGAGCAGATTGCTCTTGGTGGGACTGCACTCACATGAAGCTCAAACCCCTGTCTTGGATAAAATAAGATGACTAATCCTGTTTCAATTTCAATCACAAATTTAGCCTCTTGAGATTGTGAAAACAAGATGATTAAGATTAAAAGATTACTCTGCACGCCTCGTGGACCTTGTTTTGTCATGCACAGTAACAGACTGCACTCTCCTTCACACCAAACTCTTGCTTTGATTTAAGTGAAGAGCAGAAAGAGCTATGGCACATTCTCTGGTGAGTTGAAGAAGAAGGAGGGCTAAAGATTTAGGAAGAAGAGCAGCTACAGGTTGACAAAAAAAAGTAAAAAATGACACTTCAGTCTCGGTATTGACAAGTCAGATGTGTAACACGTAATGTCATGAGGAGTTTGTCGCACAGTTGTCGCTGCTTCTCAAGGCATATCTGTAACATCAGGACTTCTCCTGGTGCCATTAGCTGCTCGAAACTGCTCAAGACTGTAGAATGAATGCCAAGTTGTTGACAACATGGTGCAGAGCAGCATTTAAGCAACCAATTTTTACAGAGGTGACCTGTCAACCAATCAGAGTTGACTGCAACCAGACTTAAACCAATTACAATATTTCACAAGAGTCTGGGAAAGAAGGACTAGTGAAATATAAGGCAGGTGATTGGACGATGGCTCTAATGGCCCTTTTCCATTAGCACGCCATGGCCCTACTCTACTCAGCTCTACTCGATTTGCAGCGTGTTTCCACTAGCCCGGTACCTCCTAAAACAAGCTAGTTTTAGTACCTGCTCCGCTCTGGTTCCAAGCGAGCTGAGTCGATACTAAAAGATGACGTCACCGCTTGCCGGCTACTGTTTGGTCAAACAATGTCGTCATCGATGAGTCATGAGAGCGAAGACCTAGCATGCTAGCAGTAGCTACCATTAGCTTACCCTCATACGTCTTTTCTTTGCAGCTTGATTGCTCTCGTCCTCGGCTTCATTCTGTTGTATAGTTTTCAAAACTCTCCTGTGCTTCTCAAGGGGTATTTCTTCTTACCACCTGCAGCCTCCTCCTGCTTTCCTTTTTTACTCGGTTTGTGACCAACAGCCACAGATTGTTGTGTCGCGCACAAAATGACGTCACCGCAGTGCTGCTCACCCCGTTGGGCAGGCGACTGGGGCGAATGGAAAAGCAGCACAAGGCGAGTAGAGTAGAGCCGGGTAGACACGAGTAGAGTAGGGCTAATGGAAAAGGGCCATATCATGTGTGACATTTATTACAGATAATCTGGTAATGTCGATGGCCACTACTGTGTATACTCCTTACTATACAGAAGTTTGTAGTGTTGATATATATATATATTTTTTTTAAATAAAGAAATGCTGCCTGCTTTATTGGTCGAGCACAATCATTGTAGAATGGATTTTACCTGATCCAGCTACTGTGCAAGGCTAAATGTGTGATGATGAGATAAAGAATTGTGGTATAGTAAACATTTTGCCAGTATAGGACTTTCATGGCCAATTTGTTTGGTGAAAATATTGGCTGTAAATCAGCTCAATTTGCTCAGAACCTCACTTGATGTGATATCAAATAAGTGTTCAGTTTCAGGGATGATTCCTTTGGACGGCTAATAAAGTACGGCAGAGAAGGAGATGTTTCAAGCAGCTACTGGTGCCAAAACCATGGAGTGAGGGAGAAGCTCTAGCAAGACTTTCTGTCTTGGTCTTATAAGTGCTCCTGTAAGAGGTGACATGTCCCAGATAAAACTAAAAGTAAAGAGTAATTAAAGAGTTTTGTGTTAAAGTGTTGATGACCTGGACTGTTTTTGTAAATGTGAGGTTGCCTGACTATCAGGAGAGATTCCAATAAGCTGCTCTGCCGGGCCGAACATGACGGCAGTGTTTATGGTCACGCGTCCTGGATAAGTGAACAGTAGGAGTGCACATGTGAAGGCATTCTTGTTTGTTTTTGTTTGTTGTAAGTCAACAAATCAGACCAGAAAGAGATGTTTGTTGAGCTGTCAGTCAGGCAGGAGGACAGTTTTTCAGCCTTTTTTCAATCACAACATAATAAAAAGTTTAAAGAAACATCGATTCAGAGGAAAAGACAACCATAATGAAAGTTTTGTTACCTAGCTGGATTCACCTGTAACACCTTTTATACATGAATGACACAAATATAAAAGACTCTTATCTCAGGCTCGACCATCATTTTATTCTAACCCACATGGCTCTGGTTCTTCTCTGTAGAGCTGGTGCTGAAAGTGCGAATTCAGAACCCCAACGCACGAGAAAACGACTTCATCGAGGTGGAGCTGGACCGCCAGGAGCTCACCTATCGCTCCTTAATGAGGGTCTGCTGCCGCGAGTTGGGCATCAGCGCCGAGCAGGTGGAGAAGATCCGCAAGCTGCCTAACACCATGCTGAGAAAGGTGAAAGTCTTATTTTTACAGATATGCCTGATGCACACGATCAAACCTGAATCAAGTCCTCTTTCATATCAGAGTAATCAAGTCAAGTATGTTGGTGCTCTTTTAGAAACACACATCACTGTCCTTCACAATGACTTTGTCTCTTTTTATATAATAATAATAATAATAATAATAATAATGATGATGAACTGCAAGCATTTTTTCTGCTGCTCTCACTGAGGAAAATCAAAGCTCAGTCTGCAACAGCCAGAGGAATGGATCGTTCAGGAGGACACTCCTCTGTCTTTAGAGCATGCTCAGTTGAGGGAGATTTGCTCAGAATGAGTTTACATGAACATCACTCAGAATAAATCAAATATGACAATATGCCCCCCAAAGGCCCTCTCCCTCAAATCTGACAAATATCTGTACAGAATCTAGAGAATAACAGCAATTAAACAGATAACAAAAAACTGGTTAAAACCAAACCCACCACAAATAAGCAAATGGAATGAATCAATAAAAGAAATATATAGCATGGAAAGAATTACACATAGGATAAGAAATCTCAGTGATGTTTTTGAGTTATGATGGAAAAAGAAAAATGAACTAATGCAATTATAATAATACTTGAAAAACATGGGTTGAAATGGAGGGAAAAAGAAATCCAGAAATATCAAAAACAAGATCCATATTGCCAGTGCTGATCTGTCTGTTTTTGTTTTTTGTTACTCTTTGTTTTGAGTTTTTTTCTTTATCCAGTGTTTTGTTTGTTTGTTTGCTTATTTTTGTTGAGGATTTACCTAAATTATGAATTTGAACTGGTTTACAACTTGTACAAAAATCTTCCTTGTTTGATTAACTCTTGTTTGTGTATGTACCCCTATACTTTTATTTCACGGGAAAGTACAATTGTACATTTAACCTTTAATGCCAATGTATGGTGACTAGATTTCAGCAGGCCTTTGTTACCACACATTCAACCTCTGGTCAGGATGACAGTGATGCGGCTGAGAAGCCAGATAGCTCATCTCAACATTCAGACACAAAACAAGAACAAACTGCACAGAGCTCACAGACTTTAGCGCGTTGGACAACAAAGATGACATACACGCTATTCCTTTATAACCTTAATACTGTAGCATGCAGCACAGTGATAGGAGATATTTGCTGTCATAATCCTTTTTATTCAGTAGTTAAGGGAGAGCTTCATGTTTCAATATTTGCCACATCTTTTAGAGTTTTCTCTAGCCACAGACTGAACAGCCCTGATGTAAACATTGCTAATGTTAAATTGTTAACCTGTTCAGCCCCAGCCCCCCCCTCCCCCTTTTTTTTAAAGCCTTCTGCTCAAAAATGACATACTCATAATGAAAAGAGTGTATCTCTGCAACAACAAGGCCTGTTTGAATTATTTTGGTGTTCAATAAAATTAACACTTTAGAGATTTGTACAGATGTGCGATTAGCAATTTATATGTTGCTGGGAAAGAGTAAATGAAGATTGAAGTTTGAATAACTAGAAAATTTCCTCCTTGCCTAAAAAAGAACATTTTTTATGGGGAAAACATATTTTTACATCATCTCTGCAAAGGACTATCGTTATAAAGTGAAGCACAGCAAAATTAGAGCGGTTTAATTACAATATGGTCAGGCAGGAATTTTGAAAAACAGTTCACTTTTTCTTACGATTTTGTTGGAGAGCGTGCAAGCATCCCCCAAATTGGGTACTTTGGGGCTGTAGAGGTTAAGTGGAGGAATCACACACATCCCAAATACTCAAGATCTTTCCACATGTGCTTTTCCTTACTTGCTTTCATCTCTTTTTTTGTGATGAAATTATTATTAAATGATAATGAAAGTTCCCTCTCCTCTCCTCTTCCAGGATAAAGACGTGGCTCGGCTGCAGGACTTTCAGGAGCTGGAGGTTGTGTTGGAGAAAGGGGAGGGCCTGCCCATTTTCCCCGGAAGCCTAACAGACCGACCCTGCTACAACATGAAGGCCTCTCGCCTCACCTACTAGACGTACCCAAGAGCACGAGGCCCTCTCGCCTCTGACAGGCTTCTGTAGCTTCTCTCCAGCGACCGTTACTAGTTGCCTAGCCAGGTCTCTTGTTACAGCTTCTTCAGCCTTCGGTGTTTGGCCAACTTCCTAACTGGGGTTTGTTTTTCTAGTTCTGTAGCTGTTGTCCTCCTCCGGTCCTCCTCTGGCCCTCCTGCCGCTTTAGTGTACCCAACCAGCTCGAAGTGATTACTGATGCATGGTGTCCTCGATTATGTGTGAAAGTATTCGAGCAGCTCTCTCCTCCCCCTGCCCCCCCGCTGCACTTTGTGCCAAGGCTCCAGTGGGACAGCAGAGGGAGGCATTGGCTTGTCTTCCTCACGGACTGGACTTGAACGGGATTTTGCAATAGCCTTACACGGACTCATCCCTATACTGGACTGTGGTCAGAGATGGGGAAGTGTCTGATAAGAGCCAGGAGCAGAGGATGATGGGAAGGACTTACATAACTAACTCTGCAGATCATGGTCAGTACGCTCAAAGGTCGAGCTGCAGCACAGTGGACCCTCACAGAAAACCGACCCTTAGCCTGCTGACGGATATCAGAGCTGGCGTACACTCTCATACATGCTGTAGGCAGAAACCTCAGTGTCTTTCCAGCAGAGGGCGCTCATTATCAGCCTGAGGAGAAGGCGATTAATCTTTCATTTGCTGGCCAAACAAACATTCAACTTAATCACAGAAGGACGGACACACGACTGGGTTTCCGACATATTAGATCATCCAGTCTCACACTGTGGAAAAGAGGTTCTTAGTTTTGTGGAAACTGTTCTTTTACGTGTCTTTTTTTTGTCAGACGGAACTTGATATCGACTGTAGAGAAAAACATGCTGCAACTTAAAGCAGGACTAACTTCCATTTTATTTTCTACAAATGCACAATCCCATCTGCTTTGCAGGGTGTGACGTTCAGTTCAGTCAGAAAAACTACTGTGAAGAGGTGATTTGAATCTTTGAGGCCAGTCTGTTCTCTATCTTAAGTCCCTTCAAAGACCCTGTTTGTACCTTATATTTCCTTGCATTAACATCCGTGCTGGGTAAACCAGAGTCCTCCTGTTTTCAGACTGGCACTAATACACTGTTAAAACTACATGGCTGGTTCCCTAAATCCTTCTGACCAAATAAAACCAGCATTTCAGAGATTTTGTATTGAGTTTGACTTGTATTCAAGTTTAGCCAACAATATATCGCCCATCAGTCAGAACTGACAAGCATCCCACAAGGTTTATTTATGAAGTAAAGCCCCATTTTCCCATTTGTGCTTGTATGTACTATGAAAAAACAAGGGAGAAAAGATTATAAATAATTCAGTGCTGGTCTTGTGGCTCTTATTCCCCCATGCTATGTGCAGTAAACTGTTTGCATACGAGTGAAGGAGGCAAATAAGCCACAAAGTACTGCTGTGTTTCCACCAAACTCAGTATGGAACAGATGTTTCCACTGTCAAATAAGGAGAATTGTCAATTGGAAAGAGAACAGTAAGGTTAAACAGTCCCTTTGTTATTTTAAACCTTATTTAAATCACAGCTCAGTTTTTTCTGGATCATTCAGCTCTACATGCCGTTATACAAAAGCATCTACACTTCTTTAAAAGATGTACACAGCCTGAGCCATCATATCTTTATTCAGCGTGCATAAAGGCACATTTGCATCCCAGCTCTGATGTTAATGCAGGAACTAAAGGGGTCAAAGTTTGTACACCAGGCACAAACTTTAATTTAGCCGTATGTGTCTATTCCTTAAAAACCAAAAACTAACCCAGCCAGCAGAGGTACCAATCAGAGCAAACTTATCACCACGTTAGAGGAGAATGCAGCCTTGTTAGCCCCCCACCCCCACCATGTAATGGAGGAAATGACGATCTGTGTTTGTGACACTTGGTTTTAGGATTAAGTGCTTACTGGTTCCTCTAGAGTTCATTAAATTACCATCTTGGTCACCTCAGTTTAAATCAAGGCTGAATATGTGATTACTAGTTTAGACTTTAACATGAGGCCAGTTATTTTTGCTTTATTTAATTTTGTAGCCTAATCAAAGTTTTTTATCTGTCTTAAGTAAAAACTGACGACTTAACTACACTAAAATGTTCTTTATGTGAGGGCTATGACAGGTTAAGAGGTCATGCTGTTCATGCTGCTTTCATTAACATATTCCTTTACTCTCAATACTGGGGCTCATTTATTTAAAGCATTGTAGTGAGCAGCCATAACATCATACGATAGTTTCTTACCCAGTTGTAACTGTTTACTGTTTGGATTATACCTTAAGCTCTTACTGTATTTGTATGTTTGATTATATATTTTTTATTAATTTGTATTTTTTTAACCAGCTAGGCCTGTTAAGTTTGTGTCAAAAGTCTTTTATCGTTTAAGAAAGAGTTCAACAAAGGGATGAAAAGTACCGAGATGCTGTTGTTCAAGTGCAATGAAAGGGGAGAAGGACGTGTTTCAGGAGAGCCAGCCGTGAGCAGAAAAGATACCAAGAGTGCTTCTTTTACGTTCTCAACTGTGTTCAATGCTTTACAAAGTCGTGCCACATGTTGGAGGCAGGGGATGGTTGAAGGTCGTGTGAAGGAGAAGCCCCCCGCGGCCTTTTGGAGCCTGGGGTCGAGCGAGAGAAGTAGCATGTTTGAAACCTTGTTTTTATAAAGTGTCCGATTCTGTTGGAGGGAGATGACTAACATTGTTTATGTGGGGTTGCTAATTGTTCTAGAAAAAGCAGAATACAGTTCGACTTAACCTATGCATTCAGAGTCTGATATTTTTATATACAGTACGTTATGTGTACTTGTAAAGATAATCTTAGGCACTGTTAAAGTTGTGTTTTTCTGTTCTTAAGACTTGTATCTGTCTTTGATAAAGCATGGTGAATTACTCCATCTCTGGCTTCTTTTATCCAAACTGGCTCATCTTCATCAGCTTCATGTTAGATATTATTTTAAAGCAACGGGTTTGATTTAATTTCACTCGGAATGAAGGGATCAGTTAAATGCTTTGTTTTATAGGCTGTATTGTCATTTTAATCTGCATGTGTCAGCAGGTTAAAACATAAGAAAAAGGTGACTGTTGCAGTTTGAAGCCACTAGAGAGAGCAAGAGAGCAAGAATTACCCAAAGTACAGCCTTAATCTGTCATATCAGCAGTTCATTTTTTTAGTCCTTGCATTTGAAAACCTTATGTGCAAAGATTTTGTATCAATGCCAAAGCTCTAAACTGTAGATGAAGTAAAATGTGGCAACAAAAATGAAGTTAATCAAGCTCCTCATAATCCAGTTAATAATGGCAATGACAATAATGACCATACAACAAGTATTCAAAAACATTTTTTGCACATAAAGCATTTAAATGTTTTGCAGTGCTTGACTAAAGTTACTTTATAGTGTTTGAAAATTGTCTTCGTTTGTTTTTTAAAGCACATGTCAGTGTACAGAAGAGGACAAAGACCACTTGAATAGAACAAAAAACGAGTTGAGCCGTTTGATTTTTACTCTCTGAACTAAAATCTGAATTCTAAGATTAAGTCATAACCCTACAAAGCCAATTGTATCATATTTGATACATACTTTTAAAATACATCTATCTACTAAATATGATCAACAAATTACAAAAAAAAACTTTTGAATACAATCAAATGAATGATAAAAATAGATACGAATACGAATAGATAAGATACGAAAAATCTATATGTTGAATTTTATGGACATTTTGATTTTTGTTGGATTTTAGCAGAAAGTGAAATAAAAATTGAATCTCCATTAAATTAGAATTTTCTGGCTATAATCTACGGTCTTGGGCCTTAAAGGGTTAATTATAAGTTTAAAGTGAATTTCTTCGTAATGTCAGAATTCTAGGAAAATTAAGTCTTAATTCTGGGATTAAGTCAGAATAAAATGGGATAAACTCTGAATCCTTCTATGTAGTCAGACAGCTGAGTTATAATTTAAGATTAAGTCAAACATCTGAGATGGAGATCAGAATTCTGTGCTCTCTTAAGTTCTAAATTCATTTTAAAATGTGTTTATGAACAATTATAAGAGCTTTTACACAATCTTAAGCATGCATATTAAAGGATCACTCCTACATTTTTGTTACTTCTGTGTCTTGCCTCACTCCTGAGTCCATGACAAGCAGGTAACACCACTCTTTTGACTGTGCGTGCAGTAACAAGGAAGAGACGGGCAAAGCTTGTCCACTGCTAGTTAACTTAGCTCAAACACTGAGACTCAATGGGTAGTGCTAGCCCCCCTCTGTCTACAGTCATCAGATAAACTTTTCAGCAACTCTAAACAGTCGTGTGTGCTTGATGTGACTTGTTTATTTTCCCCATTATGTTGCACAATGTCTTCTACTCCTAAACAAAAACGTTGTTTTGTTGAACTACTTTGGTTGTGGTTTTCATGAAAGATGTGATGTTTGTAAACAAGTGAGGTATTTTGAATGAAGCTGTTTTAAGTGAACAATGATCTTGTTTGTTTACGAGCCATTCTTAAATGCAAAATAACCGCAAATTTAGTAGAATATAACATAATATAAAGGAATAAAAATGAGTCACAGCAAGTTCACAGGGCTGTGTAGATGACTGTTTTTAAAGGTGCTATGAGGAGAACCCATTTCCGGCGACATAAAGACTCTGCTACCCATGAGCACCCACGGCCACTGTCGTAATGCTGCGTTCCAAGTAACCTCAGAACTGGGAGTGACATCATCTCCGACTTATCGGCGTTCCAGTTGAAGTCATAAAAAAACATGATGATCTACCAGGCTATTGTTAGCTGTTGTTAGCACGCCCTGCGTTGTTGTTCACAAATACCACATGAAGAATGTGATTATCACTATGGCAGCATTTTTGTAAATATAAGTCTAACAATACTATGTATACAGCTGATTTAGAGCGACACACCCCAGTCAGAAGTGCAAATAAATTGATTATTACAGGAGCTAAATAACTGTTCACACTGGGGGCATCCATCTTCCACTGTCAACTCGGGGGTGGCGAGGTTTCACCGAGTTCCCAGTAGGAAATTTCGATTTCGGGGGACATTCCAGTTGCAGTTTCCTACTCGGTACTTGGAAATTCCTACTTTTGACTACAACTAGAAAGCACCAAAAGATGTGACCCAAGGTACGTAGCGGTAGTTTTTGATGTGTGACAACAAGCGATTTTTGGAAAACTTGGTATCGTAGTTTTGTAGCCGGCTATATATCGCTACTTACAGCCCGGTGCTCTAAGACGTGTCCGAATAATATAAATTTGCTCTAGTTTTATTTGTCTTGTTCCCAAAGTTGAGTATCCAGGCCAGTCCAGCCCTGTCCGACCCAACCGGGAAGCTAAGGAATAGCATTTATAGATAACCTATTTTGATGCTATAAAACTCATCTTAAAGTGTGTATTTCGATCAGGCATATATCTGAAGGTGAGATTTTTTTGTAATTACTTAGAAACTCCTCATAGCATCTTTAAGCTAAGCTAACTAGCAGTGGGCAAGCTTTATCTGTCTCTTCTTAGTTACTGCACTAACAGTCAGAATGGAGTCTATCTGCTTGTCATGGACTCAAGAGTGAGGCAAGACACAAAAACAACAAAAATGTTGGATTGTTCCTTTAATTCTGAAATACACAATATGAAAATATATTATGCCCGAATATGAATTTAAGGAGTTTGAATGTCTTTATCATTGCATGTCCGAACAACATAATAGCCTTGTTACAGCAGAACCATTTATATTACATACAAGAACTGCAGAAAATATCATTAAGAGATCGAATTTACACCACAGTGACTGCAGGTCAGTCCAGAAAGTTGTCTGTTACTGTACTACCCTGAAAAATTACATGGAAAATAAAGAGAGAGATCTTTTTGTGAGGTATTTACTGTAAATTTACACCACAGTTTGAAAGAAACAGTAGGTGAAGTGATGAAGAAGACCCTAACCTCTCTTATATCGATACACTACAGCTGAACCCTAACTTCAGGCCAACCCTGTGCCAGAGTGAGCTAACAGACAGTTCAAGACCCAAACCCCTAATGCCTTTGGCCCTGTCCTCTGGTGTGGACACATAAAAGTGTTTTTTGAAGACATTTCTTATGTCAGAATTTGGGATCGCTCCGCCGTCCAGCTGTAGTTTTGTCTCTGTGGATTCACATTTGACCTGCATTTGCACAACAAGCTGCAGTTGTACATTCTGTCATGAACTTAAGCAGGCAGCCATTGTGTTATGTTCCCTCTCTGATTTAAAGAACATAAACAGCACCTAAGTGATGGTCATCCTGACACTCGTGTGTCTGCACAATCTTAACCTCTTCAGGGAAACCAATACAACAGCCATCATGTGGTGAGCAGATGTTCAGACTCTCTGCAGAGCTCCAATGTTGCATAATCGAAGCAGAATCATGATTAGAAAGTTAAACGTGTTAATGGATGTGATTAAATCTAAATGAAGGGACATGGGAATGCATGATGGGAGCATACATATCATGCCTGTGTGTCTGTGCATCGGCATGTGGCGCTGTGTGTCTAGACTGAGGCTGAGGAATCAGCTTAGGCCCTGCTGTGGCTGGACGTGTCCCTCTCCTTTGTTCTGGAGTGAGACACTGATAATAAGCTTAGTATGAACAGTCATAACACCTTCATTGTTTTGAGCCAGCGTCACCAGCTTCCCAGGCCTCGGTGAGCTCCAGAGAAGCTGTGGACCTACATGTTCAGGAGCCACTAAGAGCATTTTAAACACCGGAGGCAGAAGGAGACGTTACTCACAAGTACATGCTGCAGGCGGCGTGTGGGTCTGCAGACCCTGGTACCAGAAGTGCCCCTCGCTTACAGGCATAGTTCATAAATCCAATATACAGAGCTACTTATCAACAACACAGATGTATGAACAAGACCGCAAAGCTTCTGGGAGATTTATGGTGAACAAAGATGTACAGTAGCTGCCGTGTATTCAAACAAACTGAGTGACCCGCTCATGAAAATATGAACGCGTAAGGAGCGCTGGAGGCCTCGTGGTTTTGTTTGGCAGCCCAGTACACTCAGGACTTTTTGGTAGGAGTCTGGCTCATGGCCTTTCCTACATGTCATTCCCCACTTTCTCTCTCTCCGTTGTGCATTTCGGGTTGAATTCAAAATAATAATTAAATCACTTTATTTGTGAAGCTCATTTAAAAAAAGGGTTACAAAGTACTGTGTCAAGCAGAGGATAAAGCATAAGAGCTTTAGCAAAAAACGAGGTGGCAAACAAAAGTACAGTTTGAGTTAAAGAAGCCTCATAGACACAAAAATGGCAGAATTAACCAAAGACAATATCAACCAAGAGGAGGGACAATCAATTATCATGGGAGGGAAACATTTTTAAGGAACATTAAGAAACCCTAAGACCTCAAAGTTGGCACTGCAATCCAGACTAGGGCTGGGTATTTCCAGCAACTACACGGTCCAATACATATCCTGACACTGAGGCCACGATACAACATATATCTCGATAAAAGTGAATAGTAAACACTGACTACGCTTTAAACAGAATTCCTAACAAGTTTAGCTTTTTACTACAAGAAGAAAAAGAACAAGGATGATTTTTAAATTATTTTACAATTTAAGAAACTTAAATTTAGGTCCTCAAAGATTGTAGATCAGTGGTCACCAACCTTTTTCAGCTGAAGATCAGCTATGATGCTAAGTGAGATGGCACGATCTACTCACCTAAATTCAATGAGAACCACAAAGTTCAAATGTTAATGATCATCATCTAACTTCATAGTAGTGTTGTGCTCAAGACCACTCTATCCGAGACCAAGACCATCAAAATTAAGTTTAAAAACCATGAAAAGGTTGAACAGTTAAGGGGGCTGTCCCTCGGTCACAACACTGGGAAGGCTGCAGTCGTCACAGGGGAAATACAGTCACACATGCATTGGTGCTTTTTGTTGTTTTAACAAGTGCTCCCACATTTTGACATTAATGAAGTTGAAGAACAGCAGATCAGTGCTGGTCTTGATCGGTCTTGATGGAAAATCCCGAGTCCGGCCGGTCCAAGACCGAGACAAGACAGTAAAAATATTCTCGAGTCCAAGACAAGACCAATGCCCCTTTGCCATTAGCCCTACTCTACTCTACTCGACTCTACCCGGCTCTACTCTACTCGCCTTGTGCTGCTTTTCCATTAGCCCCAGTCGCCTGTCCACTGGGGTGAGCGGCACTGGGGTGAGCGGCACTGCGGTGACGTCATTTTGAGCGCAACACAACAATCTGTGGCTTTTTGTCACAAACCGAGTAAAAAAGGAAAGCAGAAGAAGGCTGCAGGTGGCAAGAAGAAATACCCCTTGGAGAGTTTTGGAAGCTATACAACAGAATTAAGCCGAGGACGAGAGCAATCGAGCTGCAATGAAAAGACGTATGAGGGTAAGCTAATGGTAGCTACCACTAGCATGCTAGGTCATCGCGCTCATAACAACATTGTCTGACCAATCAGTAGCCGGCCGTTGGTGACGTCATCTTTTGGTACCGACTCAGCTCGCTTGGAACCAGAACGGAGTAGGTACTAAAACTAGCTTGTTTTAGGAGGTACCAGGCCAGTGGAAACACGCTGCAAATCGAGTAGAGCCAAGTAGAGTAGGGCCAAGGTGTGCTAGTGGAAAAGGGCCACAAGACCTTCAAAATGTGGTCTTGAGACAGGTCTTGGTCTGAACAGGTGTGTTCAGTACAACACACCTGAACACCTACATGTTCAGGTGTGTTGTACTTGTATTTTATGTTGGTCCAGTATCTGAGCGGAGTCACTGTTTTTAGAACTGGTAAAAATACTCCATAAATAAAGTGATGATTCCCTGTTTAGACTTAACTTTTCAAACAGATTATTCCCAAAACACATTTTAAAGCATCTTAATAAGCATCACATTGTGAGAGGAAGCCATGAGTTGAGCTGAGGTTGTTTTGATCCAGGCTCTGAGAGATGCTGAGGTCAAACTTAGAAGGTCAATGTCAAGGTCTGTTTGCAGACAATACATGTGTGGAGGCAGAGAGCGAGCCGGAGCGCCCCACGTGGGGTCCTCTGGGTGGCTTTATTCAATAAGTGTCACGCCCTGCAGCCCCACTGTCGGCTATGCTGGGAATGCAGGGTCTTGAGGGGTGAAGGTTAGGGGTGCAGGGCCTGAGGGGGCCAGTGGGTGAGCCCACACTGAAAACACAGCTTGGCTGGGGTGTGGATCTGTGCGTGCTTATGCATCAGAGTTTGTGCTTGACTAAATCATGATTATCCGTGCCTCACCTCTCTAGCTCTAAATCTCCAAGAAGCAGAATACTGTCAGATTTATGGGCACATATATGTTCTTTGTTCCTGTCTGGGTTTGAGTGTCACCTGTGTTTACCTAATGTGTGTGTGCCCAGTGTGTGTGTCTGTGTTTTTTTAGGGAGGGCTCACAGACATGGACCAGACTGAGACTGCAGGGATCGGCCTGGAGGAGTGTGGGGCCTCTTTGGCTCAGCAGGAGATCAGCTTGGGAAGCACAGACTCCATACTCAGACCACATATTCACACATAAACACACGGACAATAGATGCAATGATGCCCCCTAAATCTTAGATCTTTTTGTTCTACTAATGCAAGGCAAGGCAAGGCATGGGTGTCTGTCTGCTTCATATCAGGAACAAGGAACTACAAAGTAATAGACAGAAATGCTCAACAAAAGATTAGGAGGCGGATGGACAGATGTTCTGTCCCTCACAGATATTATGGGGCAGTCAGAAGCCTCCAGTTGCCTCTTATTTTACCTTAAAGATAAATTGTAGCCACCATTTTCTGACGTGTGTTCATGAACTACAGCAACACCCTGCTACCAGTGATTGGATGGCAGTGAGTCAGTTCACAAACACATTCAGCAGCTGCACACAGCAGTAAAGACAGATGCATTAGTTCATCCTCCACGCTGTCCTGCTCTGCCTGTCCTTACCCGATATCACCACCATGACTTTTTGCCCTGATTCCTTCAAAAAAGCCTCACACCACAGCAGCCTCCTGATGTAGCCTCATCCCCCCCTATCCTGTGTCAGTCTTTCATGACTCCAACAGGGAGCTTGAAGCTTCCTTATGATGGCACAAGCAGGGCGCCACAAGCAAGCATCACCTTTGCCAACCACCAGTGCAGGCTTGTGGTGACCACACCTTATGCAAGAGGCATCTGCATGATGGCAGACACAGAGTCTGGTAAATCCAGTTACCTTTCAATTACACAACACAGCAGCCGAATAAGAAAAAAAATCACTAAACCAAAATAGATACAAAATTGTGGAAGTGCTAAGGACCTGCAGGTCTTTGGGTGTCCACTTGGGGCAGTCTGCAGGAGCAACACATGTCTTGTTTAAGGTCTACGACCTTAAACAAGACTATCTAAACAAAGTACATTAAACAAAAAGGCACAAGAAAAAAAAGATTAAGAAGAAAGTTTGGGAATTACACTTTTAAAAAAAATCAGAATTTTGCAGGAGTCGTTAACATGTATAAAACATGGTTAAAAGGACCACAATTAACTTTGCTCTCTATGTACAAACCAGATCAGAAAAATTGGATTTGTGAATAGACCTGAATATGTTTTGTTTATGTTTCTTCTCATGTGCAGGGTAAATGATCTTTTTGTAACTTACCCAATTTGGTCTTAAGAATGATATGAATTTGCACAATAAGGGACAAGTCCTTTTAGCATTTATCTTCATTCATTTGTCCATTATTAGATTGATCTAAAGTTAGGTTTACACAGCATTTTCAGCTAGTTAGCCAAAATCAATTTAAAATGACAGACTGAACCAAATTATTATTATTACTCAGACTTGTTTAACAATTGGAAAAGTTTCTGTTCAAAAGTAACTTAAAGTTGCAGCTAAAGCTGATCCAACACTTATGGAAACTTTATTTTGCATGCAGCTATGGTCTTATTCACTAATATTAAATGTTATTATATGGCTCTTTCTAAAGCAGAATCCTCTTTTCTCTTTTTTCTCTGCTTCACGTTCTCAAATAGACCTCAGGCATGTTTATTTCTGGTTTGTTTTAAAGACCTCTTTACCACAACTTTTCCTGGAATTGGCTTTCAAGGAAACTGTTTTTCACAGCATGATATCAAGCTGTACTTCACGTCAATATTTTGATGAGCCTGCAGGGCCGAGCAGGCTGCAGTATGTCCAGATATAAACCATGTTTAAGTGCAAAGGAAACAAAAAGTTTGGAAAAGGTTTACTGAACTAAGAGGGCTTTAAATCACTCAGTGTTACAGATTATGGCTCCACATATGTGTGGGTTTATAAAACTAATGAAGCCACAAGTAAGTGATGCTGTAGTAACTGTAATTAAAGCAGTTGTAATTCATTTTAGGTTAATCATTTTTTAAATTTCTTTAACTAGGCAGATCTATGAGGTAAGCATAAACACCCTTAATAACTCAGTAATCACACCACATGACTTCATGAGCATTCAAAGCATCATACTAAACTCTATTACTTTCAGACAAATAGATGTTAAAGCCTTACTGGATTAACTCATGATATTAAGAATGGATATCAAGGAATTGATATCATTAGTCTATTTGCTTATCAATTCCCTTAACTTTGTTCTTTCTGCCTTACAAATCAAAGACATCACTCTCCTCATAGAGGCAGTCAGCAGAAATTATAACAAAGAAGTCAACAGTCATGGCAGACAGGAGCAGCAGTGGTCAAAATGACGGCTTGATTTTTGACAAAGAGATGCTTACTTAACTTTCAATGTCTGTAAACAGCTTTAATCAATGCAGCTCAGCATCAAATATTAACAGTGTCATGTGTTTGACATTGTTGCTACTGAAAACCTCTGCAGGTCAACTTTTGCCAACTTGGAAAATCCACAGGAGTCGATAAGGGAGTTATTAAATAATCTGATCTATAAGCTGAACCATTATTGTCACTGATATCAATAAAATGGTATCAATTCCCGTTCTTCTTATTCCAAAGTACAGCATAATGATGCACTCAGCCTAAAGCTTGGATGTATCTTCAGCTCCTGAACGATTCATCTTGTGGTCACAACTGTTGATGAAGAAAGAGCAATATGAATAAAAGTGCATCTTTTTACTTTTCATACCAATAACTGTATAACCACCTGAGTCCATGGTAAAACATCACATGACTAAACACAAATAAAATGTATAGCTGTTTGAATTGGGCTGCATCACCTCAGATTTAACATAAATGATGAACTTTAAGTGATAACAAATGAGGATAACGCAGATCAAATCTGAGAAGAATTTTTGGATTAAATGGCACAAACTAAATACTGTTAGTAGAACTGATTATCTAAAGATGAACGAATAGAGGCGGGGTACACCCTGAACCGGTTGCCAGTCGATCGCAGGGCCACATAGAGAGACAGACAACCATTCACACTCACACTCATACCTAAGGGCAATTTAGAGTCACCAATTAACCTAATGAGCATGTTTATGGTCTGCGGGAGGAAGCCGGACTGCCCGGAGAGAACCCATGCATGCACGGGAAGAACATGCAAACTTCACACAGAAAGGCCCTCCCGACCCAGGAATTGAACCAGGAACCTTCTTGCTGTGAGGCATGCACTCTATCAGCTGCACCACCGTGCCACCCTCAGTTTAATACATGTTAATTTGAATTATATATCTTTATAATTTCATTAAATTGATACCTCTCTGTGCTGTTAGATTGTTATTGGGGTGATCAAGTAAATGGAAGACAGGGACAGTGTTGATGCAATGGAGAGACAACCCATCGATATTTCCTCTTACATTCAAGATCTTTTATTAACTTTTAATGAGCCTTATTACACATTTACATCAGCGGCCAGAACAGCCTGCTCCGAGTTTGGCGCCATCTTCTGGTGTGAAGCGATTATTTAAATGAACTTGAGAGGTTTTAGGTTTTTGCTCATCATGCAGTTCTTTAATTTGATGCCATAAACCATGATGCCATCATTAAGATCATTCTTTACATAAATATTTGGAAATTTCAAGATAAACAACAGAGTAGCTTTTCTATGGCCTACTCTCATATTCAGGATCTTAAAAACCTGTCTTTTAAAAGTTCAGATGTTCAGACGTTCAGGATGTTTACTTTAAGTCCAAAGTTGTCTGATCAAAATAATCCTCTGCGTTTTTAAGTCTAAAGATGAATGTCCAAGTCTCCTCTGGGCAGACTTTGCGCGCTAAGGGTTAAAGCAGCCAGCGCGTTACGCACAGGTGTCTCGCCAGTCCTCTGAGGAAGTCTGCATACTGTTGGAGATTTTTTTCTTTAATTAAGTTGATCATAACTGTAACTCAGCTGGGATTTGCTGTCCGACCAGACAGGTCACTGTAATTCATAGATCTTAGGTGGGTTTGCTCTGAGACTTAATCTCTCGCTGCTATTAAACGTGGAGAACCTGGAGAGCTCTGCGCACCGAGACCAGCGCGCTCCGATCAGCGCTGCCTGAAGCTGCAGTGGACTGCAGTCGAGAGAATAATTTTTGAAACAGGAACGTTTTAGAAGAAATAATAAAAAGGTCGTGAGCTAAACTTTTTGGATTCCCAGGATTTTTTGTTTTCCGCTCCATTACGCGCCGGATATGTGGTGGATGCTGTTTCCCCGATGGATTTGGTTTGTCCTGGGACATTGTTTCACCTCTCTCCTCTTTATGGAAAACTCCCGCGTGAGAGCGATGCCCATGTCGATGGGCGCTGTGCCGAAGCTGGTGTACTCTCACGCGGGTTTGTGCCCGAACGAGCTGAACCCAAACCTGTGGGTGGATGCGATGAGCACCTGCATGCGCGAGTGTGAGTCTGACCAGGTGAGTGCGCGTTGAGGTGACTTTGATGTTGCAGGGAAACTATGAAACATGATTAGAGGAGGCAGATTGGGATGTTCTGATTGAAAGCTTTACTTTTTTGACAATGGGAGACTAATTTACTTCATGATATTAAAATCCAACTGACAAGGTTTTAAAATAATCCGTTTTTTTTTTAACTCATTATAATTGCAGTTTCCAATCTTACTGCAAGAGTTGCTGATCAAGGGGACAAAAAACAAACAAACAGATTAAACAAAATAATCCTTAAGAATGTATAATGAAATTTCTCTAAGATGTCAGAGACTTTCTCACTTATTCTCTTTTTTAAAAGATCTGATGAAGACTCGTTTGCTCTATTTAATTTAAACTGTATATCAACAAGGAGGGCTCCAGGATTTTTACAGTATAGAGGCTAAATGGAGCTTCACTGGTTCATGGGGGTGCACAGACACATAACTTTATCTCAGGGCACCACTGGTACTGCTGGTAAGCAAGCTCGTTTTTTCAGTAAAACGTCTATTATACTAAGAAAGTTTTAGTTTTTAGATGTTTTTTTAATTGGGCAAAACATCTTGTGAAGTGAAAGATTTCAGCAGGCAGCACTTGACATTGGATAAGCAACTAAAAAATAAGTTAGTTTTTCTGTCATGGTGCACTTTGATAGAAAACACAAAACGTCGAAGTTTTAAGTCAAAGTTTTGGAATTAAAGTCGGATTGTATTACAAAACAGACTCACACAAAGTAACAGCATCAGATTTGATATCAACTCTTATTAAGTGTCTGTATGGATCCACACCAAGAGTTGGTACTTTAACTCTAATCAGTGTAATTTTTGACTGTTTTTTGGGTTAAACTGTAAAAGTTTGCAGTGCGACTTTTGAAGTGTTAGGGATACACTCTTATGGAGTAATTTTTAAGTACTTAAGTCTTATTCCAGGTGCTGGACTTTTTTTAATAACTTTATTTTAAGTTTTTTAGGTTATATAACATATATACATACAGCTATCCATACATAATAACATACTGTACATACTGAACTCGTACAGACAATGAAAACGTCAAACCCACCCATAATCCCTCATGAACCCCCAATGACCAAGAGCACAACCTGCCAAAAGTGATCAGTACAGTTGAGTAGAGGTGTTAATAGACATTAGATAAATAAGTAAACATATAATACCAAATAAACACAAAACAGGATACAAAGATTGAATATGTAAATTCACAAGTAAATAGAAACATAGACAAAACTGAAACTTAAATTAAACAATAAGGGATTCATTTTATTGTAATAATCTATTGCAGCAACAGGCTAACAATGGCATCAAAGAGTCTTTTTTTTTAATAAATTCGATAAAGGGAGACCATACTTTGATGAACTTATCAGGGCATCCTCTCAGTGTGTACCTTATTTTCTCTAGCTGTAACAGAGACAGCAGCTCACTAACCCATCTTCTGAAAGAAGGAGGTTTATCAGATTTCCAGGATGAGTCTGCGTGCTATAAGGCTGCTAAATGCAATTGCTGTTTTCTGAGCATTTGTTTCAATAAGGGTGCTGGATTTTAAAACAAACTGAAATATCATAAACATTGCGGTCTAATAAACATTCAACAACTTCAATATTATTATTTGTCCTGAACTGTATGCATGGCTCTGTCTTTAAAAGTGAGATCAGTCCCTATTCCCTGTATGGCTACTTGCTACTTTGGGTAGCCGTAATATCTTGGCTTCTTCTTTCTGGGGCTATCATGCTTTGTATCACTGAATCTGGCTCCAATATTTAATGTTGGAGAATAATGACTGACTGGAAGATTTCCATTAAATAGCTCAAACATAATGTCAGTCCTGATAAAAAATGTTTAAATAATAATTATTTGGGGGGTTTCAGCGGTAGTTGTCGGGATTTTATGACGATAAGAGTCTCCTAAAACCACAAAAATGTTACATTCTTTATTTTTCTGAGTTTGGATATTTTTGGAGGTCAGATAGGAAGCTTTGGAGGGCCTGACGTGGCCCCCGGGCTGCCGGTTGATGGTGTAATCATGATGGATTAATTTTCTGTATATTGTTGGGTAACAATAGCTGGACTAAAGACACCATGTTTGATTGGAACATATCTAAAAACAAATGATCCAGCATTTGAACTGCTGTTTTCATGACAGTGACTTTAGTGTTTGTACTTGTCCAATGACGTAAGACAGGCGGGATGATTGACTCAAGTGTCACTTACAGGTTCACAGTTGAGAGTGAAAAGCTCAGCGTTAACGATCCTACACTGACACCTATGAAATTTGACTTTTTGACTTTTTTCTCAGAATTCTGATCATTTCATTGGACCTTACCCTCTTCTGTAACATCAAACAAGTTTAAGGATCATTTTCATTATAACCATACTAAGGTGTATTGTTTTGGTATTATGACAATCTATTGTGATTTCTCCACAGACAAGAACAAAGACATCTCTGATTTGTTGCCATATACGATGTCATTTTTGGCTAACATGGCCCAGCTGTAACTTTTGTTGTTAAAGTCAAGAAAAAAAAAACGACATTCTCTTCTTTGCTGTACAAAAGTTTTGTTTCTTTTGTAACTCCAGGACTGCGAGTCATTCGAGAAGTGTTGTCCTAACGTCTGTGGAAACAAGAGCTGCGTGGCAGCGCGCTACATCGACATCAAGGGTAACAAGGGCCCCATTGGAATGCCAAAGGGCGCCACCTGTGACAAGTTCATGTGCTCTCAGCAAGGCTCCGAGTGCGACATCTGGGACGGTCAGCCTGTGTGTAAGTGCCGGGACCGCTGCGAGAGAGAGCCCCACTTCACGTGTGCGTCTGACGGCATGACTTATTACAACAAGTGCTACATGGACGCGGAGGCCTGTTCCAAGGGTATCTCTATCTCTGAGGTCACCTGCAGGTAACATGTTAAGTATTTTAGATCTCTACTTTCTGTTTGTGCTGTAACAAGGTAAAGTTGATTTGCTTCATTAATTAATGAGCATGTTGTTTTTGTTATGAACAGAGCTGGGCACTCAAATGTTCATCAGTTATCAGAGTTACTTTTCAGGTTGATTCATTGCATGGACACAACTGTGATAAGACTAAGGGGATTTTTCTGAAGATAGCATTTTGTAGCTGTACATGTGATTGGTGGGCTAAGAGGCGGGTCAATGCTGACGTCACACCTTGGGGGTGTGGTGGCTCTGACTCATCAGTTTTCATGAGATGCACTTTTGTCCAGGTGGGCTTGTGTGACTTGAAGAGTTTAATGGTTGTAAATAAGAACCAACCACAATAAGATTGAAGATACTGGAGATAAACAAAAGTCTGATTAAACCCTCTTGGTTAAATTATTGATCACCACGCTGTGGACTTCATGTTTCACCTTCTGGACCTAAAAAGTCCACTGTTGCCAGCATAGACTGTAAAAAACATGGACGCCATGATGCTAGGCTAAAATTGAAGCCGCCACAAAAACTGCTCCCCCTGGTGACTGGCTGCAGTATAGGTCAACTCTCCGTCTCCCCCATTCATCTGGACGGGCCGAAGTGAAACTTCAAAAAATTAATACACCTCGTAGAAATATTTCTCCCATCCTTATGCTGTGGTGACATTAAAGTATTATTGGGCTGCGTGTTTTCCAAGTCCTCTTTTTTCTGAAAAGTTTCTTTTTTATTAGTTATTAGAGTTTAAAAATGACTGCGGTTTACGGCAGCTTCACAATGATTGTGTGATCGGCATATGCTGCGGAGTATTGCGACCGTTTGCGACAGCTGCGTCCAAATATGCTCCAGATTCTCTACTGGTTGCACAATGGCGGCGCCCTGATGGGGGATATTCTGGCTTCAAATCCGTTACATGGTGGAAGGCGGAGCCACACTATCCAGTTCTTATAATACATCCATGGTTGCCAGTGGGTCATCCAGGAAGACACCACCATATTTGGACTGTCTGTCTGGTCGTGGTATTAATTGAGTTATCAAAATCGGTTATCATTACATCATGGACACACACAACCTCACAGACAGGAGAGTTTTTACACTTGCACAGGGACGCTTAGGTCACACTAACATGTGGGGGAGGCTCTAAAAGCAAACTCATGACCTACCTTTATAGTCTGGCTTCTCACTGATTATACTTATTATTATTATGTCTCCTTATCTATCTTTTAAAATTTAAATCCACTTGACCTGTTTAACTTGTCCATTTCAAATTAGATTTATTGTTCAGATTTTTCCCCCAGTATTTGATTTTCTTTTATCATTATCCTACTTCACCAGATTTTATTACCCATTTTGGTATTTGGCTGTTTCATTTAGCCATATTATTTAAAATGTAATTTCATTTATTAATTTAATTGCTTATTTTTCCCTATCGTATTTTTGAAATCTGATTTCTTGTCATGATTTTTTTACTGTAAGTTTAGTCTTAGGTCCTGTGTTTCCTCAGTCTTCTAATTTTGCCAGTGAGTGTGTTTAATGTACACTATATTGCCAAAAATATTCGCTCATCTGCCTTGACTTGCATTAGAACTTAAGTGACATAACATTCCTAATCCATAGAGTTCAATATGACGTCGGTCCACCCTTTGCAGCTATAACAACTTCTACCCTTCTGGGAAGACTGTCCACAAGGTTCAGGAGTGTTTATGGGAACTTTTGACCATTCTTCCAGAAGAGCATTTGTGAGGTCACACACTGATGTTGGACGAGAAGGCATGGCTCTCAGTCTCAGCTCTAATTCATCCCCAAGATGTTCTATCGGGTTGAGGTCAGGACTCTGTGCAGGCCAGTCAAGTTGATCCGCACCAGACTCTGTCATCCATGTCTTCATGGACCTGCTTTGTGCTCTGGTGCACAGTCATGTTGGAAGAGGAAGGGGCCAGCTCCAAACTGTTCCCACAAAGCTGGAGCATGGAATTGTCCAAAATGTCTTGGTGTGCTGAAGCATTCAGAGTTCCTTTGACTGGATTTAAGGGGCCGAGCCCAGCTCCTGAAAACACCGCCATACCATAATCCCTCCTCCCCCAAACTTTACACTTGGCACAATGCAGTCCCACAAGTATAATTCTCCTGGCAAGCGCCAAACCCAGAGTGGTCCATCAGATTGTCAGATGGAGAAGCATGATTGGTCACTCCAGAGAACGCATCTCCACTGCTCTAGAGTCCAGTGGCGGTGTGCTTTACACCACTGCATCCAAGCTTTGCATTGCACTTGGTGATGTTTGGCTTGGATGTAGCTGCTCGGCCATGGAAACCCATCCATGAAGCTCTCTGCACTGTTCTTTAGCTAATCTGAAGGCCACATAAGGTTTGGAGGTCTGTAGTGATTGACTCTGCAGAAAGTTGGCGACCTCTTCTCACTATGCGCCTCAGCATCCGCTGACCCCGCTCCATCAGTTTACGTGACCTACCACTTGGTGGCTGAGTTGCTGTCGTTCCCAAACCCTTCCACGTTCTTATAATCCAGCTGACAGTTGACTGTGGAATATTTAGGAGTGAGGAAATTTCACGACTGGATCTGTTGCACAGGTGGCATCCTATCACAGTTCCACACTGGAATTCACTGAGCTCCTGAGAGCGACCCATTCTTTCAAAAATGTTTGCAAAGCAGTCTGCATGCCTAGGTGCTTGATTTTATTCACATGTGGCCATGGAAGTGACTGGAACACCTGATTCTGATTATCTGGATGGGTAAGCAAATCATTTTGGCAATATAGTGCATGTGGGTCACGAGGGTGGGTGGGTCATGCATTTCTATTGTATTCAATTTTCTACTTTTTATTACTTATTTTCATTTTATTCATTTTTTCTTCTGTAAAGTACTTTGTGCTGCAAGATTATGTATTTAAAGTGCTATACAAATAAATAATGTTTGATTGATTGTGTCTGGCTATAGAGGGGCGGCACAGTGGTGCAGCTGGTAGAGCGCGTGCCTCACGGCAAGAAGGTTCCCGGTTCGATTCCCGGTCAGGAGGGCCTTTCTGTGTGAAGTTTGCATGTTCTTCCTGTGCATGCGTGGGTTCTCACCGGGTACTCCGGCTTCCTCCCACAGACCAAAAAACATGCTCATTAGGTTAATTGGTAACTCTAAATTGTCCTTAGGTGTGAGCGTGAATGGTTGTCTGTCTCTCTATGTGGCCCTGCGATCGACTGGCGACCGATTCAGGGTGTACCCCGCCTCTCGCCCGATGATAGCTGGGATAGGCTCCAGCCCCCCGCAACCCCGAAAGGGATAGCCGGGTATAGAAAATGAATGAATGAATGATTGTGTCTGGCTATAGATCGTGGCTAATGGGCCTGTGTTCACTGAGATGTTTCTTGACTTGCTCTTGTTTCTTGTCTGATATTATCATGACTAAAGGCAAAATCAAGCAAAGGGAGCTATTTGAAATTGGCTTAAAATCCTATGTTAATCATGCTTCAAGATATACATTTTTTAAATGCCACATAAAAAAAAACAATGTATACATCTTACTGGCATCATGTCTTAGCTACACTGATGGTAGCAAAAGCAATTTAAGCACTACAGAAAATGACTTCTTGTGTTGGGTAAAATTGTAAGTCCCTGTTGCTAAAACTTAAACCACACTGATTCTATTTAATTAAAGTTAATGTCTTTGTCAGAATATTATTGTTAATAAATTAAATCCTTTATTAACCGTGCCCAGCTCTGGTTATAACAGCAGACTCTTCGAAACACTCAGGCTCTGAATAGCTCATTTCTTTTTCAACCTACCTACAGGTACCACCTAACCTGGCCAGACACCAGTCCAAACCCAGAGGAAACCACCTTACATCCCACCACTGCTCTCCAGACCACCCTCCCAGCTGACATCCAGCTCCCCTCCATCCACAGCGCCCTCACCCAACAGGCCGTCTTCGTGGGCGAGACTGCCAGCTTCCTGTGCGAGGTATCAGGGAAGCCACGGCCGGAGATCACCTGGGAGAAACAGCTGAAGGGCAAAGAGAACACCGTCATGAGACCCAACCATGTCAGAGGGAACGTAGTGGTCACCAACATTGGTCAGCTCGTCATCTACAACGCCCAGCTTCAGGATGCTGGTATCTACACGTGTACAGCCAAGAACGTCGGAGGGAGTGTGTCGGCCCACTTTCCCTTGGTGGTGATCAGGAGGGAAGCGAAGGGTAAGACTGCAGAAGGGAACAGCACCAACCTGCCTTTTCCAGCTGAAGAGTGCCTCAAGAGTCCGGACATTGACGACTGTGGAGAGGAGAGCATGAGCTGGTACTACGAACCAAAGAGAAACAACTGCTTCACCTTCACCTACAGCCAGTGCAATAAAAACCGCAACCACTTTGACAACTATGAAGCCTGCATGCTGTCATGTGGAGGAGATCTGGCAGCTCCCTGCAGCCTCCCGAGCGTCCAAGGGCCATGCAAGGCCTACGAGCCTCGATGGTACTACAGCAGCACCCTCAAAAAGTGCCAGAACTTTGTGTATGGCGGCTGTGGTGGCAATGAGAACAACTTTGAGTCCAAGGAGGCCTGCGATGAGATGTGTCCCTTCCCAAAGAACCACAACTGCAAGGTTTGCAAACCTCGGGGCAAGATGGTGAACAGCTTCTGCAAGAGTGACTTTGTGATCCTGGGCCGTGTGACGGAGCTGACGGAGGAGCAGGAGTCCGGCCACGCTTTGGTGACAGTCGAGGAAATCTTGAAGGATGAGAAGATGGGTCTGAGGTTCTTTGGGAAGGAACCCTTGGAGGTGACGCTCCTGAACATGGACTGGAACTGCCCGTGCCCCAACATCACCACAGCCAACGGGCAGCTCATCATCATGGGGGACGTTCACAATGGGATGGCCGTCCTGCAGCCCGACAGCTTCGTAGGCTCTAGCAGCTCCCGCAAAATCAGGAAGCTTCGTGAGATCGTACACAAGAAAACCTGTGATTTCCTGAAAGATTTCTCTGCGGTCCAGTAGGACCTCAAACAATCCCTCAAAGTCGACACATTGTATTTTGATTATACGAAGCTCCAGTGACCTCATCAGTCTGACTGACTGCAAGTTAACACACAAAATTTAGCTTAGCCTTGACTGTTGAAGTTTTGTTGCCTGTTACAGAAGCTGTTTTTTACTTCTTGGTCAACAGATCGTAAAGCTGGTAGAACTTTACAATGAGGTACATAAATATGGCATCACTAATGTTTCAAAAAGTGAGAGAGTAACAACTAGCTAACCAATTCACCCATTTTCTGGTGGTCTTGTGAGTTTATTTCCACTAGTAAACCAAACACTTTTTCCAATAAATTACAAGAATGTATCAATAACGAAAAGGTAATGCTTACATAATGAGTCAATATTGCTTTATCACTGTAGGTAATCAGCTACTTTACATTCAATAAGGAGCAACTCACGCTTCTAGTTAAGCAGTGCTTAATTTGTGGTGCATTCCTTTTTTATGAATAGACTACCTTTATTATTTAACAGTAATCAGTAAATATAATGAGGATGTGCTCACTACTTGGTGATTTATTAAAGACAAACAAGCAGTTGATTACGTATTTGATACTTAAGTTACTTTACCAAGTGGCCCCTTGTCAAGTCCCACCTTTTAAAGAAACTGATCCATAGCAAACCCCGCCCACCTAATGACCTGTTACTGGGTTAAACAAAGCCTGCTGTGGTAGGCCTTACTCCAACATGAAACCATCATATTGGAGACCAATCATATCAAAAAGTGAACAAAAGGTCAATATTAGTGCAAGATAACTAGCAGTCAGTCATTATACTTTGCTAGCTAACTTGCTGTTAGTATTAGTTGCTTGTTGTATTAGTTTATTTACGATTCATTGACAATGGTTTATAAAAATGACATACAAGTATCTATTCAATAGTAGCACAGACTACCTGCAATTATTTCCTTTTACTAACAGGCAGTTATTTGCACACTTGCTACCAAATAACTATGCTAATTTGATGTGGCCTTATAAACCCTTACTTACACATTTCTTTGTTACCTTACAGTTACTTGCTTATTTATTACCAAGCATATATACCAAAAAATTTTAGATTTGCAAAGTTATTTACTCTTTATTTTCTCATTAGCAAGTAGTTTGTTACTCAGTCTAATCAACAACCCTTGGGATACAATTTCATTTTTGGTTGACCAACAGTTATGGCCCTTTTCCACTAGCACGCCTTGGCCCTACTCTACTCGGCCCTACTCGATTTGAAGCGGGTGTCCACTGGCCTGCTACCGCCTAAAACAAGCTAGTTTTAGTACCTACTCCGCTCTGGTTCCAAGCGAGCTGAGTCGATACTAAAAGATGACGTCACCGCTTGCCAGCTACTGATTGGTCAGACAATGTTGTCATCGATGAGTCATGAGCGGAATGACCTAGCATGCTAGCGGTAGCTACCATTAGCTTACCCTCATACGTCTTTGCTTTGCAGCTCGATTGCTCTCGTCCTCGGCTTCATTCTGTTGTATAGCTTCTAAAACTCTCCTGTGCTTCTCAAGGGGTATTTCTTCTTACCACCTGCAGCCTTCTTCTGCTTTCCTTTTTTAATCGGTTTGTGACAAAAAGCCACAGATTGTTGTGTTGCGCTCAAAATGATGTCACCGCAGAGCCGCTCAGCCGTTGGGCAGGCGACTGGGCTAATGGAAAAGCAGCACAAGGTGAGTAGAGTAGAGTCGAGTAGAGTAGGGTAGGGCTAATGGAAAAGAGCCATTAGTCCCTCATTCATATCATGGTAACAGACAGTTAGCACCATTTATCCCCTCTTCAATTACCTGATTAACTAGCAATTATTCTCTTATTTATTATAGATTGAGTAGCTGTATATATCTTATTCATTCTCTAAGCTGGCAGCCTCACCTTCAATCCCTAGTTCAATAGCAGTTAGCCCCCGTGTACCTGCTCATCTAGTTTGCAGTTAGTTTTTTATTCTTTTCATTGCTACATTTGTAGTTGTTCTTGGGTTAATTCTCTGATTAATTGGGTAGTTTCTCAATTTTTCCTAGTTAACCACCAACTAGTACCTGCATTCATGTCCCAGTTAACTGGCTTGTAGTTACTCATCCATTTTTCTCTTAACATCCCCTTATTCAGCCCCTTTGAATTATCACTTGGCTACTCATTTATTCTCTTGACCAGCAGTTAGACACTGGTTTGTCACTTGGTTAGTTCCTCTTTATTTTTCTGTAATTTATGAGGTAGGTAATGATGTCCCTGGTTATTTATTTTCTGTCAGATTTGATGTACCTTATTGTTCAGTGTAACCACAAAGCCTTTCATAGTTTATGTCCATAGTTCATTTACTGTTGTGATCCTCCGCATTTAGCTCTCTTAAAATAAGAATCAAACAACTATAATAACCAGACAGAAGAAAAACCAAACATTTATTTAATATTTAATCACTTCTCCTGTTTACCAAAATGATATTTTAGATATTTTTTCCCAAATGTTATATTAAAACATGTGTATTCTTTATTTAGCTCTGTGCTTCTGCTTCATTCCTTTGTGTAATCACAGAATAGACCTTGTGTAAAATCTCTCTGAGCTGAATATTTTAATGCCATTTGAAGCCTCAGTTTATGAACCAGAATCCAATAAGCTCTTTGGTTCCATGTTTTCATATTGGGAACCTTTTTGATAAGTTTTAATTTAGGAAACACACATGTCTGTGCTTTATATTTATTGTCCTTGATTTGTTTCTTAGAGGGTTATGACCAGAACAGATATATTTTTATGTTATCTATTATATGTTAGTGTTTATTCAAACTTGTATGCAACATGAAGTCAAATAAATAAAAATATTAAGACAAGACACCATGACGTCCATGCTCAGTGACTTTGTTGTTCCACTTTTAGGCAGGGGTGGTTTTTGTGATACAGAGACTCTGGGCAAAGAGCAAAGTGAGGCCCTGATCGACATGTGGGGACATTTATCAAACTGTAATTTGCTTGAAGACATTTAAGGTTTTTGTTATCACAAAAAACAACAACAAATAATCGAAATAAAGCAAGGGTGACATTAAAAGCAAGGCGTCGGTGGGGCAGTTGGATAGTGTGCTTGGTCAATGATTGGGAGGTTACAGGTTCAACTAACAGAGAAACAGAACCACCAGTGAGTGGGTGTGAATGGGTAAGTGTGACCTGTGCTGTAAAGCAGCTTTGAGTAGTCAAAGACTAGAAAAGCACTATATATAAGTTCAAGTCCATTTACCATTAAAATGCACAAATATTTGGGGAATATTTTGCTTTTTTTCTAGGAGGGTGAAACTCATGAGAAAAATCCAATTGTCCCAAATTACTAACTTAGGCTTGCAATTTCCACTGTCAGGAGTCCCCCTGCAGTTTTATTGAATTTTTGAGAAAAAAATAATGTTTTTTCAAATATTTTTTGGTACATTTATTGATAAAGATCACATATTGTAGTTGCCAACCTATTCATGCAATTCAGACAGTTAGTAAGAAATTGCGTACTAGCTACCAGCAAGAAAATAGGATGGCAGCACTGAGTGAAACTCCTCACTAGGTTACTGCCTTCTCCATCACTCTTGATATTTTTGAGCAAAATGACAATAAAAGGAGACCTGCTTCACCCTAATTCAATTCATTCAAACATTTTTGTCAGGTATTGACCACAGGTTTTAATGTTGGACCCAAAAGCTCAAACCAGCAGGCAGGAGGAAAAGTTGAACAGCTTTAGTGTGTAAAAACAAAAACCAAAAAGGCTCCAAAAAACAAACAAAAGACGTCATGAGTGGCAGGGGCTCATGGAGAACACCTGAATTTTTCTAAAAGCCAGACACAGGGAATACGAGGACGAGACTAGCACTAACAGAGGTTCAGAGTGCAATAGTCCCACGCTGGATTCCACACAGGAGCCATCTAAGGCCCCATCCACACAAAGCCAAACCAAGGTCTAAACGCATACGTTTTTTGCCAAATCTGCGTATCATCCATACGAAGACGGCATTTTGGGGGTCTGTAAACGCTCATTTTTGAAACCAGGTTCCAGAGTGGAAAGATTTTGAAATGCCGTATACACAGTTCCGTGATTACTGGCTCATAGTTTCATATAGTTATTGACACGCATGCACCACACGCGACAACAACAATGCCGGTGTACGTGTCGCATATGTGCGGATGAAGCTACTTTCCCTGTTGCAGCAAAATCTTCTTCTCAATCACCACTGAGTTGAACAAACAATTATCGAGGACACATTACGACCCTTTGTGATCACTTTATCACAATCTCTGTTAACAACTTTTGCCGCTAGTGCGCATGCCCACTGTTTTTTCGTCTGTTTCCGCTTGTTTCCGTCAAATCGTTACAGCACCCCTAGACGTCTGGCATGTGTTTTACAGTGTTTTGATGCGCATTGAGTGCATTCATATGGACGCACACATTTTCTGAGACGCCTTCGTCTTGATGATGATCGTTTTGGAAACTGTTTAGCGTTTTGTCTTCGTGTGGATGGGGCCTTAAATAGGTGAGCTGATGAGATGATGGGAGGCAGGTGTGTAGGTTGCAGAGCAGAGAAAGTCTGCCCCCGCAGCAGGAGCAGAAGGAGAGTCCGAGAGGGAGGGGGGGAGCAGACTGCTGAGGATTCACTGAATCCTCACAATTTTATTTTTTTAATTCATTTAATTTTACTTTAAGTACATTTTGGAATGTTCATTCCTCTTACGGTTCAAGATACCTCAGCTAAATTTCCTGTCACCTACAGAATTGTTGGAGATATTGAGCTCCTTGTCAGCCCCACCCACTGGTCCAGTTGTTAGCAACTTAGTTGTGCAACCAAGACAGCGGTAGGAGAACTGCATTGCTTTTTTTTTTTTTTTTTAAATGAAAAAAAATAATATTATTTTTATTCAGGGATGATGCCAATATTTAAAGTAATGATTTAAGCTGATACCAATGTTTTTGTAATTACTACTTTTGGCTCAGGTCTTCCACAATATCAAGACTTTCTCTGCAGCTCAATCATGAAACCCATGAATATATTTTTACTGCTCTAAAACTGACAGTTAGATTTATTGGATTCCAACAGTAAATTAGTATGACATCAGAAGAATGTTTGAAACTGATATCTGTTCCTCAAAAGGTCCAATTACAGCTGTTAATGGTGATGAACTGATGCTGATGTGCATCCCTAGTTGGCAACAGGTAGGTTATTCTAATAAAGTTGGTAAGATGTTCATGGAGTTTAATTACCAATTAAAATAAAATATTGAGGGAAATACAGTGTTAATTCAAAATGTTTTTATCTCCTTAAACATGAGAGAAACCTCCCAGCTGTGTATGAATGGCACAAATAAGTTCACAACATTTTACAATATGGTAAAAAAAGTTGAGTTTAATCTACTTCTCCAAACATTTCCTTGTGTCCCCTGCCTATTAGTACAAACTAAACACACATCATCATCACAAGTCTCTCATCTTGAGGCCTGTCAGAGCATGAGGCCCCAGGATTCTCCCATCTCTTACAGAACAGCTCCTTGTTTGCAGTGTCAGTGCTGAGCTGACGTCCCTCCATCCGTGTCCTTCTCCTTCAGCCCGTATCACAGACATGCACACTCTCATGCACACAGGGCTGAGTCTGAAGCAGGTCACATTCCAGCCCAGCTGTGGTGGCCTGCAGAGCTGTGTGTTGTGTTGTGTCTGGGTCTGGGGCCCTCACATAGCACACACCCCACCGGCCGTCCATTGGCCCTGGGCGGCCCCTTTCATGTGCGAGAGGCCGGGGTGAGAGGGAAAATGAGGAGGAGGAGGAGGAGGAGGAGGAGGACGTCGGCTGATTCTCTCTCAGTTACTCAGTCGGCCACATCTGTGCCAAAGGGGCTTTATGAAGGAAGAAAAATGGACGGTCCATACAGACGAAGGAACTCTTTTTTAAACATAATAACCACCATCTGTCAGTGGTGGCCAACTGGTTGGCTTGGACAAAAAATGGTTTTAGAAGCTACTGGATGGAAAAAGGAAGAAAGAAAGAAAGAACAAAAGAAAGAAAGAAAGAAAGAAAGAAAGAAAGAAAGAAAGAAAGAAAGAAAGAAAGAAAGAAAGAAAGAAAGAAAGGACACAACTTAAGGTCTACAGAGGCTCAAACTGGTCATATAGCATGATTTATCATCTCATACCGCTTTCACAATAAAATTAGCAGGTCAGCGCAGGTTTTTTCAATATGGGTTAACCTGCTAACAACTTGCAAGTGACTCCTTTCCCACTGCCAGCAGACCCCAGTCTAATCTGCAGCAGACAAGATGCTTGCCTTGGTTTTTCTGTTCTTCTGGTGCATTAAAGGTGTAGTCAGCGATGTGGGAGAAAACGAATGGAGAGGTTGTTTATAAACGAATTTAGACCCGCCTTTCCCTTCATATCTCCTCCCTGGCTCCACCCCCGAAAGCTGATGGACGTGGAAACGGCTGTAGAAACTGCGTAGCTGACCAGCGTAGCTAAGGTAACCCCGACTCACCAGACAACTCGACTGCCGTTATTGATAATATCATGACAACAGTACATTTTGGCAGATTAGACAATAAGATGAATGCCCGACGGCTGTTACTGTTATGTGAAGCACCACAAAGCTGATGTTGTTTATCTGTCCAGCAGAAAGACGGCGACATCCGCATCCCTTTTCAGGTCTTTCAATTCGTGGAGTTCCCTCTACCGTCGGAAAGCAACACCAATGTTGACCGGGGTCTTCGCTCTTTCATGGTCATAGCCCTTCTTTTTGACTTTTCACTCCTCTGACCTTTTTCTTTTGGGCTGTTTTTCAGCCATTGCTACTGCACATATTGTATCTCTCTCTTACGCTAACTGCGCACGTGACGCAACCTAATACTCCCCCTCCCCCCTCTGTCTGATCTGCGCATGAGTATGATCGCCCCCTGGATGTGGGGGGGTGTACCCTGTTTTGGTAACTCGGCCCGAGCCACAGTATTTACCTGCTGCAATTCAGAGCCAAGGCTGTGTATTGAAACCAGACTTTTTTTTTCAACATGCTGTCAGTGGTAACATCTTATGGATGGAGAGGAGAAATACGGTGATTTTGACAAATACTTCATTAGATTAGAAGATTAGAAGATCGCTGACTTCACCTTTAAGCTGATATCATCACGTTGATGACATCATCAGCACGATGAAACACGATCATGTACACAATGGAGCATGGAAGCTGTGGAAGGGTTGTTAACTGTTTTACATACTTTGTACTTTTGTCCCATTTTAAAATGTACAAACTAAGTGCAGACTGAACGACTTTTGAGATGATACGAAAGTGGATGGAATTTGTTGCTTAGACGGCAAAGAGTCACGTAAGTTACAGATTGAGGGGACAGGGGCAATGTTATGCCATGGGCACGTAATGCCGACGTCATTCATAATTAGCAGGTTGACTCAGGTGTGATGCTCCCATTGAGGCAGACCGGAGGTTAACCAATAAAAACCTGTGCTGCATGCTGGGTCGAAATGCCACTTGGCCCTTTCAAACTGCCGACAGGAGCCAACTGTTACCGTGTTTAAACAGGTTTTTGGCCAGTGTAAAAGGGGTATTACTGTTTCCTGTGATACTTCTCCTTTTATAATGAAGTTAATTCATGCCCTATACCAAAGTGCTGCCCTGTACTCACTCTGCGAGAGACACAACTGTGCAAAGTTCCATCATCAGCTTCCATCCCTCTACTGGAGTGAGATCTGGTTACTGTGGAGGCCACTGGAGTACAAGGAACTCATCGACATGATCAAGGAACCAGTGTGAGATAATCTGAGATTTGTGACATGGTCAGAGGTCAGTGACAATACTCAGGTAGGCTGTGGGGTTTAAGGGCCCATTTTAACAACATTGTCACCACAAACAGAAAAGTTTTTCCTTTGTGTTTTCAAAGTGCTCCACATTCACACGGATCTGTGAGTACAACTGAAAACGTGTTAGCGTGCATAACAGTCTAGTAGGTTGTTACTGTAAGTTTGTAGTGTCCTTGGTGAATACAACAAATGCCTCTCTACTGGTCAGACTATTGATGCAGCAAATCCACATTTTGTTGGAGAAGCGATAACAAACCTAACACAGTTAGTCACTTAGTCGATGGCCATATTTGTTGTTCCTGTTGCTGTTCCTTGGTGTGCGCCAAAACTTTATTCAAATGAGTACTCCATAAGGCTGTCACTTTTCCTAAAGATCAAAGTTAAACGGTTTTCGGACATGCACTCAACTAATCGAATATATTCGATTATCCCCCCTCAAGTAAGGGACAGAGACTCTATTATACACCCTTTCGGTAAAGACCCTGCAGAAAAGAAGACAGTCACATGGGGTTAAACTCTTGACGAAGTGCCGCTGCGCTCGGCAGTAGAGCTTGGATGAAAAGCCGACGGCTGAGCCCGCATATGAGAGGAGGACGAGTGACTAAACTGCATTTCACAGAACACACAGCCTGGTCTTTGATTTTAAGTTTGCCATCAACGGCATAGAACCAAAACTACTTCCACACAGCTCTCCTCAGATGATTCAGAGCTGTTAATGTCCGCTCGGAGTGGAAACTCTTTGTTTACTGAGGTCAAGAGAGCAGCGGATGTGACTAATGGTCAAGCTGCGCTCAGAGTGCCCCCTGTTGGACGGAACAGTCCACTGCTCCTTGCACTCTGATGTGCCGCTACACTCAATATTTTACATTCCAATATTTATTTACTATTTGGTTATGGATATTTAACCCCATATTCAATCGGTTAGTCGAATATCGAGTATAAAGTGACAGCCCTAGTACTGCACATGCACTGTGCATCCCCGTTTTCCCTGACAACGTAGATTTTACAATCCTGAACTTACCAATTTTACTGAATCCACAAGCTGTAGTCTTTGTTTCCTGTCCTTAGCTGATCTAAGGCTGCAGTCGAATAGTCATTTTTAGTCATTGTTAGTTTAAATGCTTAGGAAAGGAGGCTCAATGCTTCCTTTAGCATCTCCTTTAGCATAGGATACACCGGACCATCCTTTACGAAAGGAGAGGAGAATATTCTGTCCCACAATTCTCCACGGCTACAGCATTTATAAACAGCGCTTATTCCGACTGCTTCCGAATTCAACCGAATAATGACGAACAAATCACACAGACCATGTGAGTTACCACTGCTGTTCGATCCTTTCTAAAGTTTACCAAAACCTGCCTTAACTTTCGAGTAGTCTGATTCTCTGAAAAGAGCAGGATATGAGACATTTGATGCTGATTATGTTTTAAACTTGGTTCAATATATTTGTACACCATTAGATTGTGGGTTTAACAGTTTCTGCCTTTCTTTCCTTCAGCTCATTTATTTTCATGCACTGATTGGTGTTCATGTTGATAATGAGAGGACAGATTTATTTAAATCCTCACTTCCAACATCGGTTATGCAGACGTAATTTTTTACCAGGTTATTATGTTCAATGTTGTCTGAAAGGAACAACATTGTCATGATACATGATACATGATGCGTCTTTTGAAGTCTACCTTCGGAAAATTGTAGTTTCAGCGCAGCAGTAACATCCGTCGTCACATGATGACGTAGAGTCGTGAAAGCGTAGTCGGATTCTCTCTGCACGCCAGTTTTCCTTTCCCAAGTCCTTCTGAATTCTCCTTTCTCCTTTCTTTAACCTCATGACGTTCATCAGGGTTAAGGAAAAGTAGATGGGAAAGGGCTTAGGAGGTGACGATTCGACCGCAGCCTCAGTGGCACCTGTTGTGTTCCTAAGTCCTGCAGCTGTATGAGGGAATTAATTTCACTGTCCCTACTCATGTTGTGCACAAAGCAGCAACAAGACAAGCCTGTAGCGTGAGTGAGAGAAGTGAGAAGTGAGACCAAGGGTCATTTCTATGGATCAATTTTTATGTATGTGAGCACTTTAAGTTACATATGATGTAGGAAAAGTGCTATATAAATAAAGTTTGACAGATTGATTGATTGTAAAAAAAGTGGTGTTGTATTTTGTGAGCATCCTTACTTACTGTGGCGAACTGGATCATCTGGATACTTTGTCTTGCATTTTAAATAGTTTGGGGAGAACTTGACTTCCCAGAGAAACCTACTTTAGATGGGATTAGATTCCTTTATTAGTCCCACACAGGGAAATTTCAAAATTTACAGCAGCTGCAAGATACAAGAGAAAGAGAAAAAGAAACTCACAAATGAAAAATAAAGTAGTTAAAAATCAAATATATGTATATAGTAAGTGGTATATTTACAGTGGTTATGTACATGAATAATATTTTACAGATGGAGACTTGAGATGTTATAAATATGTTTGATATTTTACAAGTGAAAAATTTGAGGTTTTATGAATATTAATGTGGTTTACTGCACACTGGAGAGGTATTTTTTGACTGCCCTGAGAAACCTACTTTTGATTAGATTAGACTGTGCGACTTGGACTTGTGCACATAGAAAACCTCCAACCTATTCAGGTAGTTGAACCAAGAACCTTCTTGTTGTGTGGCACCAGCACTACCTGCTGCACCACCCTGCAGCCCTTCTGTAAAGATGAGCTCATTAGCCGTGTGTGATCTGCGTTTATGGCTACATCTGAGGTCAAAACTGTAAATTCTTTTTAGATACATCTCAGTGGTCGATTTAAAAAAAAAAAAATCAGGGCCATAATTGCTCATGTAGGAGGAGCTGGAGGGTCCCGGGACCAGATGAGAGGCTGCCACAGGACAGACAGGAAACAAAACATAAAAGAGGCAACTTCCAACTGACCGATCCCCCCTTTTCCCCCTTGTATCCCCTTCTTTGACCCCCTTCCTCTGCCTTCTTCCTCAACTCCGTGCCTTCTCGACCCGGCAGACAGCCAGCAACCTCTGACCCCGCTAATGAAAAAGAGGCCACCGAGGAAAAGGCCAGTTTCATTAGACCTGTTGACAAGTGTTAAGTGACTGGCTGAGCTCCAGACGAACCCCGCACAGACCGTTTGAAGCCCTGCACATCACAGCCGGCCGCTGATTGGAGTATCAAGTTCACTCGGAGACCACCAGCCAGGCAGCCTGCCAGACAGACCATAATAATAATCCAGACAGCGCAGCTCGGAGGGGGGCTCCATGCCCTCAGTGACACAGCATCATAAAGGAACTCTATGTTCAGACCAGGGAGGACTTTTAAGGTATCTGACGGACAGAAAATACAGAGAGAACTAAAGCATCCTGCTGATTGTTCTCAGGACAGTAACCTCACAGGAAGAGTTCAAACAGCCTGGGATTGGTTCCTTATTGTTTCCTGACATTTACAGGCAGTTAGCTGCACACTTTCCACCATTAACCCTTAAATACACCTTTGTTATACAGTAACAATCTGTTTGTTTCTCCTTTAAGTTTTGGTCGTGATGTGTAAGTTAATAAGCAGATAGCTGTTTAATAGCTGTTGCTTACTCATTTAGTTTTGAGCAAATATACCAATAAAAGTGTAGATTTACAAGCAGATATGGAGTCTTTATTTTGCTTGTTAGCAAGTAGATTGTAAATCTACAATCAAACAATTTCTTTTCTTTGCAATTAGTCCCTCATTCTTTCAACAGACACTTAGTGGTTAATTCCTCTGCCAAGAAGGTTATGTTTTTGCCAGCATATATTTCTTTGTTAACGAGATTACGCCAAAACTACTGGATAGATTTTACTGACATTGTCAGGAGACACTAGTGATAGCCCAACTCAGAAATGATTAGAATTTGGTGGTGATATGAAGATGCAAAAACGTTCAGAAATTTAAAAGAATCCCATAAGTCAGGGGTCATCAACCACATTTATTCAAGGGCCAGTTTTTTTCTTGGCATATGCTACAGGGGTCAGAAAGCAGTGATAAGAATTACAAAACAATTAAAATGATATATTTTGGTCCACTTACAATATTATTTATAAGCCCCATTCACCAGTCATGAAGCACAAGCATAGGGTCTCAAATAGTTTGGGGTATTTAGGAGACAAAATCTATCATTAAAACAACACATTTTCAACCTGCATATGTTCTCATTTTGGTAACGTAGAGAATCTTAAGGGACAAAAAAAAAAAGAAAATCTGAGAAGAAAAGAAAATTAAAGGCTAAACTTGTTTTTAAAGTCTGAGAAAAAGTCAGAATTAAACCTTTAATTTAAGAATTCTGACTTTTTCTTAAGTTTCTAATTTCTTTCAGTCATAAAAAGTTCAGTCCTTAACCCTTTAAGGCCCAAGAACATAAATTATAGCCAGAAAATTCTATTTTTTTTTTGGAGCTGAAATGTTTGTTTCACTTTCTGCTAAAATCCTAAAAATATAAAAAATTTCCATTAAATTCAACGTGTAGATTTTTTTTAGTCTCATTTGATACATTAGGTGTTTTTGGCAACTGATAATCCATTTGAGGACATTTTTATCATTTATCTGATTGTACTCAGATGTTTCTTTTTGTAATTTGTTGATCATATTGAGCAGATAAAGGTATTATAAAAGTATGTATCAAATATGATACAATTGGCTTTATAGGATTAAATACATATAATTATAATACTCAACTGGCCAGATGGAAAGCTTTGAAGGGCCTGATGTGGCCCCTGGGCCGCCAGTTGGTGATCACTGCCATAAGTTAACACTGGGAAGTTTAAAAAAACTCACATCCCTGCCATATTTTAATGGATTTACTTCCAAGCAGGATAATATGGGGTTTAAGTCTCTATTGTCAAATTAAATTTATCTGGATCTGGTCCAGACATAACATTAAAAACAAACACTGAACTTTATGATGGGAAATCCCAGTGATAACAAACAATAATACACATAAAACCAAATAATAAATGATATTCCCAAATGCATTGTGTTCAGACAGGATAACAACCTCCATGTATGTGTTGAGTTTGATCTGGATCCTGCCCATGTTCTGAATCCAGTGATCCAGAATTGCAACTTTTACCGGACTTGTGGAAAAGCCTCAGCTGGAGCTGAGCTGCTTGGTGGAGGTCTGTGCTCTCTGAGGCCCTCCTCACACGAGGACAGCCCCGTATTGTCTTGGCGTCGACATCAAAACATGTATCGCTGTTTACACATCGTATTGTACATAGGCTTGTGCATTTACATGAGAACGCAAAATCCTGTCGGGTTGCCCGTCTGGTTCTGCTCCGAGGTGGATTCCACGTCAACAAGTGCTCATGCGCGTGTAACATGTTGCATCTCTGCATGAGCACTTGTTGCTGTTGTTGCTGTAGCTGGTGTTGTTGGTGTTCTATGAGCAAATGTTGGTATAAAAGTCCCTGCCGTCATTGTTGTTGTTGGTGTGTGTGACAGCGTGGGTTGGGGGGCGGGGGGAAGGAGGGATGCTATCTGTTTATACCAACTACGGCATGAAGATGAATACGCAGATATCCACTTGCAGACCCGTGTTCAAAAAAGATGCGGAGTCATGGACAAATACGCGTCTCTGTGTGTCAATAACACCAGATCGATAGTTTATTTTACCAGAGTCTTACTAATCCGTACTCGTGTAGAGCCCACCTAAGTGTTGTTCTAGTTTCTGTCTTTGGTTTACTTGCAGCTGCTTAAACATTTGTGCCAAAAACTCTGTCATTGTAGTGCAGGTTTCAAGAGGTTGTCTGACTGCTTAATCGGCAGTAATTATGAAATTATTCTGGTCAAGTAGCAATCAGACACTGAGTTATTCCCTTCTTCATTTGCTGTTAGCTCCTTATTTGTTTGCTTTGTGTAAACCAGCATCAAATATCAGCTGCACTTCTTAACACAAATAATGATTTCTACTAAAAGTTCTTTGTAGATAAATGATTTTACTCCTCATGTAAGCTGAAATCTTGAGTGGTTTTCCAAAAAGGATTGACGGTGCAGCTGATTTTAAGCTGAGCAGCAGCTCCCTCGACCTGCTCCCCCCTCCCTCTTTCTCTCACCTGTATTTCTACCTCACTCTCCCCCTCCATACAAGTCCATACAAATCACTCCTATATACAATAGTATCAACCAAAAATGATTATAAATGAACACAGATTAACCAAAATAATCCAGAATATCCTAAACAACTCTCTTCTCTGACCACCAACCTAACAAGGTGATTTGCCACAGCTGGGACCTGTTTGCTGCATCTGCATGTGTGCACCCCATGCTGACACGCCCCCACAAGGAATTGAGGTTTTACAAAATAAAATCTATATAAAAAAACATATCCTGAGTAATAGTCAACTTTAATTGAACAGACTTTTATCACCTCAGTGAGGGGGGTGTTTTCCAGCTCCATCACAGTCAGACATGCTAAACTTCCTGTAGCTCATGATGCAATATCTCAAGTTTTCAGCAGCTTTGTGACTTTGTGAAATAAAAGAGTGCAAAATGACAGAAAGTCTGTACAGGCTGGTCGATCTTTCTTTCTATCCATCCTCCTCTATCTCAATGACATTTCTGAAAACATTTTCCTACAGTGGAGTCTATTCTGAACTATTGAGGGCAGTCATTCCCAAAATATTACTTATGGATGTCATGTCTTATTCTTGCAGAGCAGACGGACCTGCCTGGATTAGTGAAATACTAACAATGTGGAACTGTCCATCTGGAATGTCAGGTTAGTCATGTCTTGGTTGGTTCTAAAAAGAACAGTAGAAACACCTCTTCATCGCTCTTGTGCACTTGACTAGAGTGTCCACCAGGTAGCGCCACAATCTTTTATAATAACAGCTGATCCTCTGAAAGGTCTCATATGTTGATGGTCCAAGTTAATATTATTCAACAGCAGCTGATGATTGTGTTTCAATTGCTGTGTTTAACATTTACACGGAGTAAAAAAAGTAATTTTAGTGGGAAATATTTAAGAACATATCAAACAACAAATGTATAGCCTAAATAGATATGCTAATTATGCTTTGATAAAGGTTAGTTAAAGGTCAAAACTTTTCATGTAAATGTGAAAACAAATATTGTAAAGATGCCGATTATTTATCAAAATGTTGAATATGAAATGTTATAAATGATTGATCAAATTCTGCATAAAAATGAGATAAAACCGAGCATAACTAACCATGAGAATTTGATTTGATTGATGGACAATAAAAGTCTTTTTTGTGTGTATTATCTATCTATCTATCTATCTATCTATCTATCTATCTATCTATCTATCTATCACAAGTCTTATAGATAGAGTCTACAACTTGCAAAGACTGTTCATTCATGCAAAGAGCAAAACAGATAAGCTACCCACAAAAAAGAACCATGTTGTCCTTAAATGATTTTAAGGTTTTTAATATTCAGAAAGCTGCCATATTGGTCACCTTCCATGCTGGTTGAAAAACTAGTTATATTTTATTTATTTTTTTTAACCTCAAACTTATAAAAAAAGAACTAAAAAAACAAACAAACAAAAAAAAAACAAATCAATGCAATGTTAAATGTACATCAAACAAATAAAGCAGGTGAGCACATACACATGCACAAAAACCAGTTTGAGAAGGAACAGAAAGAAGCAAAGAGCTTTTCTAGTCCCTCCCCTTCCTGACAAATCAGATACAAAACTCAATTATAAGTCAATACCTGCTATCAGTATATGTTACACTTGTCCAAGGATGACGACCGTTCATCAAGGTGCCAGCGATTTTATTTTCCCATCAACACTGCAAAATCTGCAAAACATGTATAGAAGCAGTCATTCATGAGTATCTGCTTTACATGCTGTCGTTTTGAGCATCTTACGCTGTGTAACTGAGCTCACTTCCCGTACTGCCTGACTTACAACATCAAATAACACAGTGATCAACAGTACAACTATTACTGGCCTACTGTAAACAATTAATACAACTGTTGCTGTTTAACAGTTAACCAAATACACAATGAAAGACAAAACCTTATGTCAGTGCAACAGCAACAAACAATTCAGAAGTTCAAGGTAAAATAAACCCAAAAGCTTTAAAGTTGACTGTAAAGATGCAGGCAGCAGCCAAAGATCATTTAAGCCAAACCTTTCACAGATGTAACTATCACAGAGAAAACTGACAGCATGAACAATGCCGATGCATTACTGTTAATCATAAAAATATATACATAATAACACTGACATATTAACTTTCAGTCCATGGTGTACTTCATTACAACCGATAATCTCTCACACATTACCAATGCTGTGCATGTTTGTATATTTCAAAGGAATAATATCACAAATTTACCCTTGTAACTGACAGACAATAAAATTTGGCATCTGCGCAAATTAATAGTTTTAAAACATAAACGTTTTGACACCAGGCTGTATCGGCTGTCTCTCATCACAAACACTGTTTGGACAATTTATGGTAGTTATCCACTTTAAGTTCTGTACATAGTTTGTATTGTACTGTGTTCGCTAAATCTGCAATCACGGCGCCATTAACAATGCTCAACACTCACACGAGGCGCTCGATCAACCCTTACGGCGGCATTACATTGTACATTAGCAGCTAAGGCTAACGGCAGTTAGCGTCCTTATTTATGGACGTTCGCGATCTTGTAAACAAATCAATCCGGCTCGACAACTTAAGAAATAAACTTCAGATAACTTAACGGAGCCATTTGTGCACTTTACTCACCTGCAAAACATGTATAGAAGCAGTCATTCATGAGTATCTGCTTTACATGCTGTCGTTCTGAGCATCTTACGCTGTGTAACTGAGCTCACTTCCTGTGATGCCAGCATTACTGCGACAGTCAGTCTCATTGCCCAAACCGACACTGCCACCTTCTGACACAAATGGGTATTGTCTCATAATTATTCCAGGTGCAACAGGTGAGTGTTTTACAAGTGCCACTAATTGTTTTAAGCTACATAAATGAAAAAAATAATTAAAAAATAATTAAAAAATAATAGTGGGTGGACCCAGTTAATGTTACTAACCAATAAAGAAAGAATTCTGGACATAATCTGAACTAATAAAATGTCCAGGGTGCCACATATACATGGAAACAATGTAAATTCATGGGTAATAGAAACCCCATTTTTCATGGATCTCCAAGAGAACAAACCAAAACATCCTAATAATAAGTAAGGACTTCAGAAAAATCAGTATTTACATCATATATCCATATCATACATATAAACATATTGCAAATACAGTATATACATAATCAAACTATTTAAACGTCCACAGTATTCATAATCATCCATCTCATAATACTATATACATACAAAATCTTCCCTGTAGTACCTCTGTTCTAAACTACATCTTAATCGGCGACTGTCGTAAAGACGTGACCCAAGCCAAAGCGTGCGTTTGTTGTGATGCTAATGAATGCAGCTTGGACCTTCCTCAGAACTCTGCACTGCTTTACAACTTCTTTTTTCAACAGCTTACAGGATGCAAAGCGACGAGGTAATGTATGTCTTTCTAGTTACGTAGCGGTAGTTTTTGATGTGTGACAACAAGCAATTTTTGGAAAACTTAGTGTTGTAGTTTTGTAGCTGGCTATATATCGCTACTTACAGCCCGATGCTCTAAGACGTGTCCGAATAATATAAATTTGCTGTAGTTTTAATTATGTTGTTCCCGAAGTTGAGTATCCAGGCCAGTCCAGCCCTGTCCGACCCTACCGGAAGGCTAAGGAATAGCATTTATAAATAACCTATTTTGATGCTATAACACTCATCTGAAAGTGTGTATTTCGATCAGGCATATATCTAAAAGTGAGACTTTTTTATAATTACTTAGAAACTCCTCACAGCATCTTTAAGTTATTTGCTATAATTACTTGCATATGTTAATATGTATGTTACTGGATATTTTTATCCTGAAAGAGTTTACAGTTCATCTCAGTTCAGAGGACATGCTAATCTAATTGTTTTCTGAACCACACACCAGACACACACAAACCTGCACGCACACACACCCACACACACACACACTGCCACTTGCCAAGTGAGTGCCTTCACAGGCCGTCAGCCAGATGGCTGCTGTGGTTGATGGTAGCTGCTGCTGCTGCAGTGGATGTGTGAGATTGTCCTTTTGTGTGCAGCCTTTTCCTTTTTTACTGATTACACCATAACACACAAAACACATGTGTTTACATAGGTGCAGTGTCAATAACATCTTTACAGGAACATCTGGGCTCAGGGGTGAGCAAGAGGTTAACAAGCCAGAGAGGAGGATGGAGGAGAGAGGACAAGACAGAGGTTTGATTCCTGCTCATGTGGACTGGTTTTATTTAGACTTCAGTCCTTTCTGTAGATTGATTTTCAGCTTTTTTGCCTTTATTCATACAATATGGCGCATAGCAATGAAGTAAACTGCAGTAAAGCAGCCACAGGCTAAAACTAAGCCTGAGCTTCCTGCTTTAAGACAAACAAACCTCCTATTCCGGGACGTATGGACAGCACTAAACATGCACAGGTGCTCCTGTGCATTCTGAAAATTATGAACAGAGATCAAGAAACCTGCTCACACATATACACACGTGCATATCAACTGTTGGTACTACACAAGAACAACAAGCATGATTTTACAGTACATTGCAGACTTAATTTAACCTTTAATTTAATGCAGGTTTAATGTTTTTCACCTCTTTTGGCTGTTGAAGCAAACATGTTCTCAAATCTGACTATGATCTCTCAAAAACAGCAGCAAAGTCCGAGGGTTAAAGATGGGACAAAATCAAAGCTGAAAACATAAAATAGGACATGTGTAAGGCCTGAACATGAAACTGATGGTGAAAGGTAAGATGACAGGAGAGGACGGAGGAGGACACTGAAGGTGTGATGAGGAGGGGGCTGGGATGAGTGAACGCTGAAGGCAGAAAGGTCATGGCAGCATAAGGGGGGTGTAAATCGCCCAGAACATAAAAGTGCTGCTGTGGACTCCAGAGGATTCTTGTTCCCCCCTTATCTTTGTGCTCTTCTAAAAATAGAAACTGCCCGATGAAGGGAAAAGTGGGACACAGTTACCTCCCATCTCCATGTTCCAACCAGAGCTACTTCATTTCTAACTACTGGAGGGATGAAAATAAGCATGTTTCATGTTTGCAGGTGAACCACTGATTTTAACCACAGTTTCATCGCTGCTCGTTTTCTTGAAAGCAGCAGTGACAATAATACATGTGGTGTGCTGCCTTGTGGGATATATTTAGGCTCTGACCTTCAGAATCCTGTTATTAAATCTCCCTGTAATACCACTGATCCATTACCATTTTTCACCTCTGATATTTGTTAATAAGTTAATAAGCAAATGTACCCAGTGCAAAATCCTCACTGTTAAACTTTGCCTTTCCATCAAATGTGGTCTACAACAGTGCTGTAATATGATAAATACTGGTAATGTTAATATTGTTAGTTTCTTGGCCTTGTTTATAGTCTCACATTTTAATTGTCCTTCATAAGGAAGTTGATATAGCTTAAAGATTCTGCATATTGCAACCTAGCCTTGCAGAGCAGACAGACCTGCCTGATTCTGAAATCCTGCATCTCCGTCTTGCCAGCCTCCACTGTCCAACAGTTTCACTTGACTAAATGCTTAACGGCCCAATCAGGGAAGAGAGGCAGGAGCTGCGGGCGTGACGACAACAGGAAGTCGTTAAACGGAATTGAAGTCACTTCCTGTTGTACAAATAATGGAGGCTAATGTCAGTTAGATATCATGATTACTCAGTTATACTTGGCGAAGTCTGCTCTCCTCACAAGTTTACTTTGTAGGGATTGTCTTTGACGAGGTTCATGACCCATATAAGTCTTAAATGATACATCTGAGTGGTATAATTTAATGTGAAACATAAGCTGTGTTCAAAATCGCTCACTATCACAGATATAGTGCACTATATAGTGTGTTCACCATTTTGTAGTGTTGTTCGAATTCTCAGCAGTTAATTTCATCCACTATATAGTGCACTACAAAATACCCACAATGCACAGCAAAAGTGAGTGTACATACGATGTACCCTATATTGTACTCCCGTATTCCACAATGCAATGCAGTCGTGTTTTTCCATAGAAGAAGAAGAGAAGGAAGGCTGTTAGGCACTGCTTTTATTCATAAATGTAAAAAAACTTTAAAGTATCTTTAACACGTTCGTAGCCTAGCTCTTTAACATCTTTTAGTGGCTGTAAACAGCTTCAAAATTTGCTACTTATCCTCCTGAGTGCCCGGTTTGTTTACGTGAATTTTGGCGCGTCCACTTCTGTCACAGGAATAACCGGCTCATCAGCTGACGCTACGACGTTTAGAAAATTTTAGTGTAGTGTCCGAAATGTTGTTTGGTCATTCCCTATGTAGGCCACTGTTTCATTTACACTACATAGGGGATAGTGAGTGAGTGAATGAGTGGACGATTTTGAACACAGCTCTTGTCTCAAGGTAGTTAAGCTATCGGCTAGCGGCCGTAAGCCGCTATGGCTAACGGCTAACAAGGGCAAACAACAGCCATTTACTGTTGTTTGCCCTTTTCAGCTATTAGCTGTAGCAGCTAATGGCTAACCGGTAGCCGCTATGTTTAGCCACTACATATGCTATGTCATAGCAGCGCTGCTTGATATGGATTGGTCCGCGATGAGTGTTTTGAGCCAAACGATCGTCCAATCCCAAGCTGCTGTTGTATTTGAAGGTTCTGCCCCTGAAAACATTCTCGCTGGGCTCTTCCCCAGATGGATTAGTGAAATACTTTCAATATGGGACTGTCCGTCTCGCATGTCAGGTTAATTGTAACCTGCTCACTTACTGTTCTTCTTAATGTGTTTGTTTTACCCATTTTATGGCTTTATTTGATACTCCTGCTGCTATACTGTGAATAAAAACAACTGAAACAATCAAATTCCCCTTGGCGTTAATAAAATATGTCTGATTCTGACATTATATCGTCATACTGAGTCACTGATGTTTCAAAGACACAGTGTACTCTTATGACAGCCGTGAAACCAAACTTATTTCAATGATTTGGGATATATTTTGTTGATATTGAAAACTGAAATGAAATTAAGGAGTCACTAACTAACTTTAAAGAGGACATATCATGCTTGTTTCTCCTTTTCACTATGCCAGACTAGGATGCCTGTAAAGCATTTCTGCCCTCAGTACAAGTCATTTAGTTCCTTCATTGCCCCACAATAGCGTTCTCAATATCCTCATTTTAGGCTATTATCAAGCGCTAGTTGAAACACTCGGATCTGAGGATGACCTAAAGTTACCTCGCAACGTCACAGCCCTTTGTGGTCTGATTGGTCAATTCTATCGGGGGCTGAGCCAGCCTGTCCTTCTTCTTCTACTGTATTTTCCGGCAGGCTCAATGCAGCGACATCAAGATTGAGTCCCCCTACAGGCCAGAGCTGGTAATGAGTGAATGTGAGCTAGGGATCTATATACCCCTGCTGGTGGATGTGTTCCTCGGTGACAGTTTTGTGGCTGACGGACATCACAGAGGAGGAAGTGTTTTATCAGATTACTCCAGTAAAAAGAAAGGTACCTCGTGTCGTCACGACGTTTGAAATCTCGCGGACATCTCGCAATGACCTATTTTCAGAGGCATCAAATCTCGTTCTAGGATATCAGAAAAAACACAATATTTCATTTTTTGAAAATTAAGGGGGTGTAAGGTCTTGTTTTCAAATTTATTATATTATATGTAAGTATTAAATCATGCATCAGCATGATATGTCTCCTTTAAGTACAAATACTTAGTTTTAGACTTGCTGTCAGAGCATGGAGGCAGACTGTCTCTTTAATGAGACGTCTCACCAACACACTGCTTTTGTTTCACTGACACATGCACAGCCTCCCTCCCTGTTTATGGACCAATCAGTCTGAATTAGTCAGATATCAGGAGATTATTCTGCCTGTTTGTTTGTTTAAATCAATAGAAAAACACTCATTAGAGCCAAAAAGAGGCTAAAAATAGATCCATCACACTCGTTTCCTCGTCTTAACGCGGATGATAAGGCGGGCACACAAACAGAAAATCCAAACAGAAGTGACACATCAGAGATAGAGAGCAGGGAGTGGCCAAATGAGAGACTAAGGAAGGGAGGGGGCCGGGATGAAGGATGCTAGGAACAAAATGTTCTAATCCCAAACAAACATCACAGAGACAGACCCAGGGATTTCACATTTTTGTTACAGGAGAGAACGCTTTTGTCCCAGTGTGACCCTGCAGAATGTCAGCAGAGATCAGCCGAACACAAAAATCTGAGGCTGCTGCAGGATGACGGAGCTGAATGATGGAAAAAATCTCCTCTGGAGGATGAAGGAAGGACACTGGAGCTGTTAGCCCCGCTGCAACGTCTATGAGTGCTTTTCAGTTTAAGGGATGATGGCTCCAGACAAAGAGCAGCATGAAAGAGATTAGCAGTGTTCAAACTGAGGCCCGGGGACCAAACGTGGCCTGAGCTAATTATTAGTTGGCCCTCAGAAAAACTCCCTACACCTCTATAATGCTTATCCCTTTGGGCTCACAGGGTACACTCTAAGCTGGACAGGTGTTCACATCCACACTGAAGGGCAATGTGAAATCACAAGTCAACCACATGAGCATGTTTTTGGTCTCTGGGAGGAAGTTAGAGAACCCAGAGAGAATCCATGCAAGAACATTCAAGCTCCACACAGAAAGGCCCTGAACAACCTGGGAATCAAAATACGATACGATCTTTAAACGATCACGATTTATATACGATACGATACGACATTTATACGATACGATCACGATACGACATTTATACGATCACGACACGACACGATCGACACGATAAGCTACGATCACGACATTTACACACTTCATTGTCCCCCTTCAGGAAACTCGTTTTGGACTCGCCTGCTGCTTACAAGTCTCCACAGTCTGATAAAAACAAACAACACAAAATTGCACATTGCCAGTAATGCACATACAAACACATATGCACAAGAGGAGGTGTGTGAGAGTGGTGGGGTAAATAAATAAATAAAGCTTAAAAGTTATGTTGATATTTATAAGTATTTTGTTATAAAATGTTTGGATATTGGATATAGATGTAATATATATATGGACAGTTATGAATTATGTATATACATGTATGTATGCATGTGTGTGCATAGGTGTGAATTATATTTACATGGATGTATATGTAATAATGCCATATTATGTCTATATTGATGCTTATATGTCAGGTAAATATGTGTATATATGTGGATATGTGTATGTGTGTATATGTAGGAAGGATGTGTGGGTATATGTGTGTATGCGTATATATGTATATCCATATGAATATATGTTTGTATGTATGCATGTGTATATGTATATTGATTGTATATTTTATTGGTTTTGTATAGGTAGTTAAGCATATTTATATAGATTATATGTCTCGTAATATACATTTGTATAATGTATTTGCATCAATAGAAGAATTTATTTTTATAAGACCTAAGAGGAACAGTAATAAGGGGTAGGAACTAAAAAGTATTCTACTTCCTCCTACTCCTTTTCAAGCGTGTGGTTGCTACAATCCTTTTTTTTCGTGTATGTGAATGGCAGTTCACTATTTTTTGTTGTTCTTTGCATGCATGTTCGAAATGAAAGTCAATTAAATTTACTTCATATTGCACATCACAGAAATTGCACATTATACACATATTGCACATACCCAGCTATAAAAGAAAGAAAACCACGTGAATATTGCACAATCCCTGCAGCCTTAAAGGAAAACTTCGGTTCCTGCAGCTTTTACATTGTTTATAGAATGAAGTAGAACAATATACTCACCCTGAAGGCTTTCCTGATGCAAACAGTGCTTCGGGAGATATTTAGATCCAAAGTCGAGCAGCGGACATCCGTACAAACGTAGCACAATAGGGCATGCGTAGCGCCGCTCCTAAAACTGCATTAATCGTCCAAAAACTCATTATTTCACCAATATTCCATCATGGTCCAGTCCCGCTACTCCTCCAAGACAGTCTGTGTTGCTCCAGACATATCTTTGAGCCTCTGCTGACCTCTGAGCTGACGAAGAAGACCGGGTGCCTCTGCGCATGCGCAGTACTCTCTGGAGCGCTGCCTCCGCTACCTCCTTTCTATAAGTTCCTTATCTGTAAACTGTGGCTCAAAACTGTAAGGACACCCATCATATTCAAAGTTCTCCTCCACAACATCTTCATCCGATAGATATTCATCCATTTTGCACAAAACTGGAAGAAGAAAGTCGTTGCGTAGCCGGCGGTCGCCCCTGGAACAATAAGCCGTACTGCGCATGCGCAGAGGCACCCGGTCCTCTTCGTCAGCTCAGAGGTCAGCAGAGGCTCAAAGATATGTCTGGAGCGACACAAACTGTCTTGGGGGAGTAGCGCTACTGGACCATGATGGAATATTGGTGAAATAATGAGTTTTTGGATGATTAATGCAGTTTTAGGAGCGGCGCTATGCATGTCCTATTGTGCTACGTTTGTACGGATGTCCGCTGCTCGATTTTGGATCTAAATATCTCCCGAGGCACTGTTTGCATCAGGAAAGCCTTCAGGGTAAGTATATTGTTCTACTTCATTCTATAAACAATGTAAAAGCTGCAGGAACCAAACTTTTCCTTTAAAAAGCACTATTTAAAAGCTTAATGGAAGTAGGGACAAATGAGTTTTTAAATCTGTTTAGTTTACAGTGGGGGACTCTGTATTGTAAAAGCTCATACTCCATGTGCAGGATGTGTGATGGGTCAGTCACAATCCTCTGAGCTTGCTGAAGAACAGACTGCTCATAGATTGACTGGAGGGGGTGGTACTCCTTTCTCCCTATCACCTTCATTGCTGTGTGAACCAGAAGGGCCAGCTTAGTTTTTGACTGCACAGTGAAGTTCCCAAACCATACAGACAGGCCGTATCTGAGCACACTTTCCAGTACAGCCTGATAGAATAAAAACATAATCTTGGCAACCTTCTTTCTGTCAGGCATGTGCACTACCTGCTGCCCCAGTAAACTTCATATAAACAGTTACTGAACAAATGAATGAATGAATTAGGAGCTGCAGCAAGACCAGGAAGCTTTTACTAAGTAATGAATAAAATAAAATGTGTTTGAGGCAGCAAATAACTTAAACTAATCTTTTACTCTCTTTGAAAAAAAGTCCAACCTGGTACTAGCAAGGTGGAATGACTCAGGACTTCTTTTCTACTTTTATGGAACAAAATCACAGTTTAATATTCCTAAAACCTTACGAGAGAATCTCTAAACTTTGCTCTTTTACTCTTAACAATGACATTTTAACAAATGTAGTTATTTTGAAGGTTGGAAGTTAAATTCAATCTCACCGAGTCTTATGTTCATTCCAACCAAACCAACCAAACCTTTGTAAAATATTCCTCCTGACTTCAGTGATTATTTGACTTTAGAGGTCCATGTTTGTGAATCAAATATGGCAAAAGGTTTTACTCTGATAGAACAAATTGGTTGGATTACTGAGGGGAAGACCTGATATCTCAGGAATGGCTTGATGGATTCTTGTGTTATTAGGAAAGTATCTGTAAGCCTCTGCTTTGCAAAAAAAAAAGAAAAAAAAGGATGAGGTAGTCCAGACACTTTTCTTGATATCAGCTCATCTTCAGTATATATGGAGGAGTGGTGACACCTGCAGTAAGGATCACGTCTTGATCCCCTTTTTTCGGATTTTAAACAGAATCAAAACTGCAGCTTCTACCACGTAGACTTCTAAAGCAAATCAAACTGGTGATCTGTAATTTTTGGGTTTCCAAAGTTAATACATTTTCTTTGTATTGTATCCAACAAATCATCCACAGAAGCAACGCAAACAAAGCACCTGCAGGAAGTATACGAGAGCCTTCCTCATTGACAGCGTCCACATGGCCTTTCAGTCTCTGTAAATAGCACCCTCTCCCTTTCAGCTGACGGCGTGATGACATCACAGCACCAGTTGCTGTGGCACCCGAGAGGCCAATGGATGTTGGTCTCTGCTAAGCTGCTGTGAGGCTGTGCAGACACTGGAGGGAGTGCGAGGCTAATGTCTGTGGGAGTGAGAGGCAGGCACAGGAAGTTTGTTTGCTTTAGATTCAAGTCAGAGCTCCTGCTTTAAGGTTCATTAAATGGGAAGTTCTGCAGTTTGTTGCTGCTGCTTTACTTCATATCCACAGCTTTGAGCATTATTACATTTTAAATTATAAATCTGTTTAACTCTGTGAGCTTTTTGATTCTGTTCAAGGTTCCTGCCTGTCAAAAGTTTTCCATTCTGATTGATAGTGTCTAGATCTGATATTCCTCCTGCCATACTGTGCAAACGAGCAACTGCAACAATCAAATTTGAGGATGAATAAAGTATTTTTGATCCTGGTTCTGATTCTGATACTTGGCATAGTGATACTTTTGATCAATCCCAAGTGAACCCCTTAATGGGTCCCTATGTTTTGAGAGTCAAGGGGTGCTAACACAGCTCCAAGAACAAGACGCTACTTCATTTCCATTTTGTCATGTTTGACTGAATATCTGTTAAAACCAGAGTATCATTACTATGGAAATCAATAATTATGCTCAATTTCTCATATTCATGTGCTTCCTTCTGTCTTCGCTCTGCCCTCTTGTCAGTAGTTGCAGTGTATTATGGGAAATTTCTTATACCTCATCCTGTCAAGTGAGGTCCCGGGCTGTCTCTGTTTCAAGGGCTGTGTAGCTCTTCCCCTTCACCTTATGAAGAATGAGGACACCCCTTCACTAAAACCAAGGGCTAAGGGGAAGAATTGGGACTGACCCTTAGTGCTGTGCTTGCAGTTGATTCATTTTAAGACAATTTAAACCATAAATCATTTTAGTAAATGCCTTTGGAAGACACTTTATTAAAATGGTGTCATGTAAACAAAGATTGTTTGAGAAGTTCTTCACAGAGGGATGAACTCATTTGGATCAACAGACTAAGATACTCAATGTTAATGCGTTTGAATATATATCAAGTTTCCATGTTGCCTTCAGGACGGAGCTAAATATCACAGCAGAAATCAACACTTAATTGTTTCATGTTCTTAGCTGACAGGAGTGTCACCCTGTGTGGTCCTGTTGTGCCCATTAGGGACTGCTTTGGCTAGAATTCATAACATCTCAGTTATTATTGCCTCTCAAACACTTTAGCCAGTCTCGTCTTACCTGGGACATCAACATGGCTGTTTAGCCCAAGAACTGCTACTGGATATTTTCTCTTTTCTCGTATCATTCGTATACCCCAAATATAGTTAAAATCCCTGTAGAGCAGTTTGTGACAGACAAGACGATCTACCTGCCAATGTAAACAATGTATTCATTTTGTTAATTACTTATTTTATCTGTTTATTTATGTGTTATTCATTAATTTACTGTTAAGCTCTTCTGCTCTTGTTCCTTTCGCTGGTTCTTTATCTTTCTTATTCCAGTTTTACCATCTTTTCACGTTTTAATTAACTCTCTGTTTTGCTTAGTTTTTCATGTATTATTATTTTTGTATTTTTTTTTCTCTTTCCTTTTTAATTAAACAATATTTTTATTTATTGTTATTTTATTTTTTTATTACTTGTATTTATTTTTGATGCTAATTACCTATCGCTTTATTTTAATTATTATTTTATTATCTATTATTTATTTCATTATTTATTCAGTCTCCTTTTTTTCTTACTTTTTTAAGTAATTCTACCATGCTGATATTTTGATCAGTCACATAATGTTTCAAATATTTCCACTTGACTGCTTTCATGCCTTAAACTGTTTGAATTCCTGTAACTTCAAGTTGCTCTTTGTTGTTGCCCTCTTATTTGATTGTTTTGGAAAGTTTTTCTTTTTAGAAGTTTGTGCTATGTCATGATAAAAGTCATTTAAATCTCCTTTCTCCCTTGTATTAATGCTTTGTTTGTGCTGTAGCAGGACGCCTTGACCATATCTACATGCCTAAATGGATCGAGTTGCTGCAATGTGATTGGCTGATTAGCTATTTGCGTTACTGAGCAGTCAAGCAGGTGCACTCATTAAAGTGGCCAGTGAGCTGCATATGCATGGAGTCAAGCAAACACACTTTCACTAGTCAAAACAAATACTACTTGCTCAGTGTTTTCTTTCACACTCATTAGCTGAACAAAATTAACTTTCAGAAACTTTAAACAAACATGGATTCACACAAAAACCCTGTCAAGTTGGAGTGATGGGTTTAACTGTCCTGAACTTTTCCTCTCTACCATTTTAGCATGTTTACCATCTGAGTAATGTGGGCCCTTACATAAGAGGGCACTCACTGATAGCCTGATTTAGCACTTGGGGGCCACGGCTAAGTGAGAAATATGCATGTCAGATAGTTTCCTCTACAAGTCATCGCCACCCACATACGACACCAACATGGATAAATACAGTGCACGGACGTTAAAACACTAACATCAGCTCTGATCAGTCAGCGAACCACCATTTTATCTGATATTTGAGACTGAGGCTCGGCTGATCGGGTTGACCTTTCGTTCAAGCATTACAGATTCAGTCCTCCAGCCTTTGTTTGTTTGTGACAGAATAAGGGCCTCCACATTCAGCACTTACTTTTAGACACATAAATACATATTAAACATCTTCACTGTCCCGACCTTATTCAAAGAGAAACATTACATAAGTGTTCACTGCTTGAAATGGGAGGAAATGCCCGAGCCTGTCACAGTGTGAGGACGAGAGAGAGAGAGAAGTCGCAGAGTTACTATTTTTGGATCACTGTCAGGTTCTCCAGTTTGTGCCTCTAAACCGCCAGGAGAGCGTATGAATATTAATAAATGCTTTTATCATTTGTTATGGAAAGACTCCCTCAGAGTTTGAACAGAAGGAAAGACATAAACTGTTTTTTCCCTCGGTTGAATTAACATATGAGTCAAAACATATCTGAAATAGGGGGCCGAGGGTTTGTTTGAACGTCACTGCTGCAGGAGGATCATCTGTAACTTTACTTTTGGTAACATTTAACAACGTACACAGAAAAGATAGGGCTGTGAGTAACTAAGTCATGGTTAAAGCTATGGTCTAGGATTTGGAAGCTTGGACCATCTTAATAACACCGTTTATAATGCCGTTATGATCCTATGGTCCAATCTATGCAATATGAAGACCAAAAAGATGAAAAAAAAATCCATTGAGTATATCCGCTGCAAAGCGGCATAATAGTTAACCAATCCGATCCGCAGGGAACGGTGGTTCGGATTGGTCCGTGAGTCCATCCAATCCCCTGTCTCCCCTGCTCCGCACTGTCCCGCCTCCTCCCCACTACCTCCCTCATGTACCGGTGAGCAGCTAGCTGTACAGCTACTGAAGCGTCATGGAGCCAGAGAAGACCAGCACCGAAACTGGGAGACCACTTCTGTTACTCTCCACATCAACGGGAAGGAAACGTAAAAGTTTCGAGGAAAAGGCTGAAGTAAGGAAGAAATATATATATGTATATATATATATATATAGATAGATAGATATACAAAGAGAGAGAGAGAGAAAGAGAGAGAGAGAGAGAGAGAGAGATATGTTGTTAGGAGGTGACATGAGCTGGGGGGGAGATCTTTGAATACAGAGGGGTGAGTGAAGTGGGGGCAGGCTGCGTCTTTCAAATCTGTTTCAGCAGCCAAACTGGTTTTCAGATCGTAGACCCTAGCTTTAACTTACTCTTATTAAATGATTGACAGTGAATGAATAATTTACTGCAAGTTTCTGCAAGAGAAATGAGAGAGATATTACCTATTACATAACCCAGAAAAACTACAGAAATATCAACTAGTTAAGCCAATATGAACAAAAAAACAACTACCAGTTGGCATACATGAACCCTGGCATGGTTATTTAGTAATGAGCTGGAAATTAAAGAACTGGCAAGACCTTTATCAGGGAAAGAATGATTATTAATGTTTTTTTTAACAGTAAATTAATTAGTAATCAGCTGCTTGTAACAACTGAAGAAGAGATAACTGACCACATATTAACCTGCACTAAAATGGACATAATTAGCTAGCAAGTTGGTATCATTCTGCGAGTTAACTAGGGACTGAAAGAGTAAATAAGTTAATACCAAGGGTAGAAAAGGTTGGTAACTGATAATCAGCGAGCAAACTAAGGAGCAGCTAATGGTTAGTTTTAAAGGGAATCAAGTAAGTGACTTACTGCATAAGTCAATCAGCAGTACAATCAATAACTTCAAGCTGCCAGCATGAAAGAGAGCAAAAAAGTAACATATCTAGTTAGCAAGTAAATGAATATGTAGCTAACTGTCAGTTAATCAAAAGAAGAGTAATTAACAAACTGGCAGTTAACTGATAAACAAATAGGAAAATAATTGTGTGGTAATGAGTAAATACATTTGAGAGAGTAACTACTATATAGCCAGAAAACAATGGCGCAGTTCAATGTTAATAAAGTCTGAAACAAATGAATGGCTAACTGCTTCTTAACTGGTGACATGATTGACAAGTTGACAAGCTCAGAGAAGAATGAACAGCTAACAATCAGTTTACCTGGAGACATGACTATAAAATCAAAAGAGTAAACACTTAGCATACTGTTAGCTAAGGACAAAATAAGAAGCTAACTACTACTTACTTTCGGAACAAATGAAAGTTATTGCTAGTTTATTATGGAGTATACGAGTGTGTAACTGCTGATTAACCAGGAAAAAAATACTAACAAAATGCTTAAGTATTACCAAAATAAGAAGCTAACCATTTCTTTACCGGAGACCAAATTAGTGAAGTACATCAAGTCAATCAAGAAACAAATTATTTACCAGATGGCAGTTAACTAGAGAAGATTAGTTGGTTATTTTTAGTTGCACAAGAATCAAATGGGTAGGCAACTCGTGATTTACCAAGATATTTTAGTAGCTAGTTGCTTGTTACTTTGGCCAAAATATCATACCAACTACTTACTTTCCAGAGAACAAATAAGTAAGTAAAGCAAGTTAACCAGGGGAAATTAAAAACCAGTTGGTAGTTAACTAGACTGGTGGTTAATATACTACATGCGGAACAAATGGGTAGGTAACTGCTTAGTAACCAGCAATGAATACAAAATGCTTATCGAGGACCAAAATAATACACTAGCCACTTCTTTACCAGAGCAAGGAAGTAAAGTACTGCAAGTTAAGCAGGAAACAAAATAGTAACCAGACAGCAGCTAACTGGAGAAGATTAGTAAGTAATCTTTAGTTACATAAGGAACAAATAGGCAGGTAAAATGCTGATTAATCAGAAATTAAATTAGTTACAAAATGGTTATCGATGACCAAAATAAGGAACTAACCACTTCTTTACTGGAGACCGAGTTAGTGAAGTACGGCACACTGACCAAAATAATAATTAGTAACTAGATGGAAATTAACAAGGGAAAAGTTACAAGTGATATTTTAATTACATAAGGAACAAATAGTTTGATTACTGTTGATCAACCAGGAAATAAGTAACTAAATGCTTGTTAATATGACCAAAAGAAGACACTAACGATTACTTTTCCAGAGAATAAATTTGTATGTACAGCAGGTATGGCTGCTTGATCAGGAAGAAAGTGACAGCTCCTTTGGCAAAACACAAACAAGTGTCTAAAGCTAGTTGACCAAGCTATCAATCAGGTACTAAATGCTAGATAATTTGTTGCCTGTGTGGAGGTAAATTTAAGTTAACCTGTTTAAATATAGCATAGGCAATGAATTAATAACTTGGGGTTGTTTACCAATTTTGCATCCCTGTCTGTAGAGAGAAGCATCAAAGCTGACAGATGGTGAGCATATGAACCCTCCCTGGTTAACCAGCTGTTTACTCATTAGTTACCTGCTGATGTAACAGTGTGACACTATTATAAGTTAGAGCTATGTTTAATGTAGAGGGCTGGTTAATTATCAACATGAAGAAAAGATGGAGGATGTTTTCCACAGACTGTTCTCTGGGAGGCAGGGCTGTCGACAGAGTGTGTTTACATATGTCTGTGTGTGTGTCTGTGTGTGTGTGACGGCTGCGAGGCAAATGCCTTTTAAGCTGCTGCAGCTGAAATCCTCACGTGCAGCTCACGTCTAATCAAGGCTTGTGTGTGCCTGCGTTTGTGTATGTGTGCGCCCGTGGGTGTTTGTGTGGCAGCTCCTGTGACGTCACGCTTTCGTCCTGAGCAGCTTAGACAGCATGTCAGTGTTATTAAACATCCAAATCACATGACAGCTGACCTCTGACCTCAGTGATTCCTGCTCCGCTGAGACAGGAGACTCAGAGAGAAGGAGAGAGAGAGAGCGTGATGAGAAAGACGGAGACTCTGAGTGAACCCTCGCTAAAGCTGCACACAGGCTCCAGTTAAAATACAACTCATGAACTCACATTAAAGGGATAGTTCAGTATTTTTTAAGTGGGGTTGTATGAGCTCCATATGGCCACTAAGTACATTAGATGCAGTAGAAAGTTTCTTTCCTCTCCCTCAGTAAGACACAGACTGTAAGAGTCTGTGACGAAGAAATAGACGCTAACAGGAAAGTACCATACTAAGAACAAAGGGTATTTTCTCCGCCTACAAGAACTCAAATCAAAAATTAATACAACAGTTTAAGAGTACGCTACACATTAGTGTATTAAAGTGCATTCACAGTTTGGATGTATAAAGTTTATCTGGACCTAAGTCAACTCAAGCCATGTATCCCTCTGCTAAATCACTCCGCCTCACTCTCAGTTGTAGTAAACATAAGCTATCGGCTTCAGACACCGGTTGTAGACTGATTGAAAGCACATTATATGACAAATATTTCTGAGATGGGTTTTTGTGATGCTTCCCTTGATACAGAAACAGATGTGCATCATGGAGAACTCAGCTTTCACCGTATTCCTCTGCGTAACGAGAGCATGCGGTTACATATACGCATAGTGAATGCATCTCCCGTTACCTGTTACCTGACAGGTTGCGTGTACAGATCTATACATCTATATATATATTAGAGGCTAATACACAGTAATCGTTGCATGTGTACGCAGACACAAGTAGTCTGCAGTGTTATGATAAACAGCCTCCTCTACTCTGCTACTCTACATTATTACTTTGAGGAGAAACTGTCATTAGGTCCTTCAGGTGTGGGACGTTTTTCCAGTTTATCATTGGGAAATTGAAGAATGTCCAGATAAACTTTATATTTCTGGAATGTTATTGCACTTAAAAACACTCATACGTAGCGTACTCTTAAAATGTGGTATTACTTTTTGATTTGAGTTCTTGCAGGCGGAGAAAATACCCTTTGTTCTTGGTAGGCTATGGTCCTTTCCTGTTAGCGGCTATTTCTTCATCACAGTCTTACGCCGCGCTCACACTGGCTCCAGAACGGTTGCAGTCCAGATTCGGTGCGGATTTTCCGCAAGCTGCCACTCACATCAGCTCCAGATACAGGCTGCGGCTGGCTCCGGTGCCGGGTGCGTAAACGGCACTCACGGGAGTAGAAGCTCACGTGGATTCACGTTCTTGTCTGGACTTCGCGCGAGAACAAGCCCTATATACAGGAACTACATGTAAGGAGAAGCTGAGCTGCTCACTTTTGCGACCTCGTGTCACCGGGTGTGATGTTATGTTTACATTTACTACAAGCCCAAGTGTGCGGTCAAAGAAGAGTCCACTTACATTTGTTTGTACACTCATTTTGTTTTGAAAAACAACGTATCTTCATGCCACCCGGCATTTCACTTCCTGTATAGCTCGTCACATTTCATTCAGCTTGACGCAGACCCTCTCCGGCGTCCGGAAAAAATAGACTTCTTATGGATTGTTTCCGTTGTGCCATACGGCTCCCGCAACCGGACTCGAAAAGGCGCGGGGCTAATGTGAGCCTACAACAGTGATTTTAATGATACAGATTACATGCGGAAGCCGCACCGGACCCGCACAGGATTCAGTGTGAGCTTGGGGTCAGTCTGTGGCTTACCGAGGAAGAGGAGAGAACTTTCTACTTCATCAAATGTACTTAGTGGCCATATGGAGCTTATACAGCCTACCTCAAAAAAACTGAACCATCCCTTTAAGTTCTGGTTTAGATTCTCATGGTCGGAGGGTTGAGTATCGCCCAAAATACTAAAGAACTTAGTTGTAAAACTACTCCAAACTTTGTGTTGACATGACGCATGATTTCAGTCAAGTATACATGGGTTTAAACTCTGCTCTGCTACATTTATTTGGAAGATGTGTGTAATTATCAAACTCACATGCTCATTCTAGCACCAAAAACAGGAAACAGTTACCAGTGATCATCAGAACAAGTACTAACCAGTGTTTATCAGCCATTTATGTAAGTACAAGACCTCTCAAACTACAACTGTACATCATTTTCCTCATCCTGCTGCTCTTCTTCACTTCTAGACAACTGTGTTAGCATGTTAGCATATGGAGAGAGGAGATGTGTATTTATAGTCCAACCTGTAACAGGCATCATACTGGTCCCCCTGACAAAGGGTTTTAGGATTGTTGTTGAGGTCTGTGGTGAAAAATGAAATCAGGAACAGTTGTTCATCATGGTATCTTTACAAAAGAACTGAGCGTTCATTGTTTTTGAAGCATAAACTTGTTCAACGAGAGTAAAAAGCTATTGTCACACTATTTTTGAACCTGATTGTTCAATTCATAAGCTGCTTACAACTCATATCTCACAGTGTTACCTCATCCAAATAACATCTAATGGTGCTTGTGGAAGTTTGGTCGATTTTGGGTGTGAAAGCTCAAACAAACTGGTGCAGAGCAAATAACTGAAGTCTGGTCTGCCAAAAAAAAGAGGGGGTCTTGGTTTGCTTCTAAGAAATACATAAATTGCCCCCCCCCAAACACACACACACACACACACACACACACACACACATAAAAAAAAGTAAATGACTGTTGTCATAACAAGGTAATATATAGTATTTAACAGTGCTATTATGTTTTCTTATAAATAAGGATGTTTTAAAAACTTTACAGACAGGATCAATTATTTTACAAAATGGACGACAAAAACTAACCTGACATGCCAGATGGACAGTTCCATATTGGAAATATTTCACTAATCTGGGGAGGAGCCCTGCGAAAATGTTTTCAGGGGCAGAACCTTCGAAAGCAACAGCAGCTTGTGATTGGACAATCATTTGGCTCATCACACTCATCACAGACCAATCCATCAAGCAGTGCTGCTATGATGTAGCATATGTAGTAGCTAAATGTAGCAGCTCATGGCTAATCGTTAGCCGCTACAGCTAACGACCGTTCACTGTTGCTTGCCCTTGCTAGCTGACAGCTTTACTACCTTAAGTATACTGTTTCACATTAATCAATACCACACAGATGTATCAGTTAACACTTACATGTGACATGAACCTCGTCAAAGACAATCCCTTTGAAGTAAACTTATGAGGAGAGCAGATTTTGCCAAGTATAACTGAGCTACCATGAGGACAACAGGCTTACTGACATAAGCCGGCATTATACGTACAACAGTCAGTGTGATGACACTTCCTGTTGTCGTCATGTCCGCAGCTCCTGCTGCTCCCGCCTCTCTTCCCTGATTGGGCTGTTAAGAATTTAGCCGAGAGAAACTGTTGGACAATGGAGGCTGGCAAGATGGAGATACATGATTTCAGAATCAGGTATGTCCGTCTGCTCTGCAAGGCTAGACAAAAACCTCCATTTTTAATAATTCCCACCTACATGTGGACAAAGCCGTAGATATGTCTCTGGTTGTTCTATCATATTGATCATCACCATCACTGAACTTGTACCTGACTGAAGTAATGCTCTCTGAACTTTTGGTCAACCGAGAAGACACAAAACATATCAGCACAGAATTACACACACGTCCTTCACCTCCATATTACACTTCTAAATCCAGTGTTTAGAAAGTTAGTAGTAGCAGGTAGTTTCAGGTGATGTGAGCCTGTCCTTGGGGCTCTCTCCCATATGGCGTTTGTCAGCTCCTGTATCTCCCCTAATGTCTGCTCAGAGCCTAAATCGTCTTCCTGAACAGCCATTAGCTTCCACCTCCAGCTGCAGTCGACTTTGACGAACATGTTAAATCACCTGCGTGTGCTCATTTGGAAGCTCTGCGTGGAAGTGAGAGTTAAGAGTTGGAAACAGAGTGTTGTTCAGTTATTTAGATTTACCTTCATGCTTTTTTTGCCTGGAGGTGTGTGTTTGTGGTGTGTCTGAATGTTTGTGTGAATGAGGTACGTCGCAGCAGATGGCCTGTGCTGGCGTCTGCCAAACCTTCCGTTTCTCACTGTGTCAAACAAACGTGCACAAACACATACATATGCAAACACATGCAGAGCGTATGAAAATCCCCTCCAAGGCTCATATGCTCGGGATATTTCCTCAGGATGGAACAGAAGCTTCAAGTGTTGCACAGACTTCAGTGTTTACCGTCAGCAGGAGGAGTGGAAAGAACATTCTTGTCCTAAATTATGACTGAAACCGTGCCCTTCCTCTTAAATGACCCATTACTGTTACACTTCAGTGTAATGCAAAAACAACCTTAGAGGCCACGTCATGCAGGTCCACATGTGTTAAAGAACATTTTAACACTTCTCTTGTTTATGGGGTGTTTAGGAGCTGCAGCAGCTCAGCCTGTATGGACACTGGTAGGAAACTAGTGCTACTGTGTACTGTATGAAGGATAGGACTAGTTGCTGGAGAGGTGCAAGCCTATGCAGCTGTCTCACCATTTTTCTACAACACCTCTACAATAACCTGACGCACCAGATGGATGAATAATGGTATTTTCACACCAACCATATTTAGTGCGCACCAAAGAAGTTTTGGCCCAGGGTTTGGTACGTTAGTATCAATGTGAATGAAACCACCGCACTTTGGTGCGCACCAAATCAGCCGGTCTGAGACCTCCATGAAGGGGTGGTCTCGATCCGCTCCCTACATTTCCTACACACCTACACACCATCTCCCGACATTTGGTGTGGTTTCACTGGTGTGAAACAAAGTGGTCTGAACCAATGTACTTATGATGCATTATGGGTATTGGAAGCACTGAATTATGGCTAAAGTCCTTCATTATTTACTTCCTGTTAATCCCGCTGTTGAATCTTTTGCTTACTCAATTTGTCGATTTATCTATTCTGGTTGAGGATTCCGATGATTAATGAGGGTCCAGAAGGTCGCTGATGCCGTCTCAAACACGATATAAAAACACATTTGAAGGAAAATGTAGAAGAGAGCGAGCGCAAACATCGGTTGTTTGGCGTAGGGAATGGTTACCATGGTAGCCTCTTCTTCATTCTCCTCTGTAGCAGGTTTGGTAACCAGTTACGTGCATATCGCCCCCTGCTGTTTCAAACTGAGTAAATTCACAAGTGGGCCCGGGCATGGTTCGATGTTGCAAGTGTGAATGCAAGCCAGCGGGGGAGGGGGAGGGGGAGGAGGACGGGGGCGAACCGAGCCGCAGCACGGTTTGAAACGAGTGGACCTAATGTGAATGTACCCTAAGTATATTTCACTAGTCCATCTGGGCAACAGTCCATAGAAAGTGTTTGGAGAATGGGAATAACATTTTTAAATCATTTATTTTATTTAATAATTATTTAACAGGGACGATACATATAACATTGCCACAGAAACTTCAAAAAGGCGTATAAGACATGTAGCTTCAGCTAATTTGCAGTCTTTGTCCCTTGTCAGGTTTTAGAGTACAATAAAATATACAGAATACAGATACAATTATACAAATACAGTAATACAGTGAATATAGTCAATAAGTACCATGAATAAACAGACACAGTTGTAGTAAATTAGAGGCTAAAACACAAGTTACATTTAACATTAAAGATTATTAAAATAGTATTCTGATAATTACTGAGAAATGAATGTTCTCATGTCTGCTGCTGTTTAAGCCATTGTTTAACTTTTGCACTGAACTTGTTAAGTTCTGTTTGAGATTCAATTTCAGATGTAAGGAATTCCAAAGGTGTTTCCCTTGCACTGAGAGGGATGACTGCCCAAATGTTGTCCTGCACCTTTGGACTATATAGTTTTGTTTTGTTATGTTTCTTGTTTTTGTCCTACAGCTGTCTGTCTTTGTAAAGTTCTGAGACATCACTTGCGGGGCCAGTCCATTTAAGCACTTGAAAACAACTTACAGAAAGGATCATTTTGTAAAGTTGAAAAAGGTCAACAAATAATTTTTCTCAATAATTTTGCAGTGGTGCCATTGTTGTGGCTTCTGGTCCAAAATTTTCAAAGCTTGTTTATAAAGTGAAAATAAAGGTTTTGTGGTTGAGTCTGTGGCCTGGCCCCAGGCAGAGATGCAATAGGACTAATGTAACTGGTTTTCAAAGTTTTAGATAACTTCTTTATAAAACTTAAGTTGAGAGTCTAAAGTTACACCTAAATATTTAAAATCATTTACCACATCTATTTCTTTTGCATCAATAGTGATGTGAAATTAATCTGGGACTTTTTTTCTTATTGTAAAGCACATTGATACTGTTTTTTTGTTATTGCAGGTGCTATGAGGAAAATCTATTACCGGCGACATTAAGACTCTGCTACCCATGAGCACGTGCAACGACTGTCGTATTGCTGCATTCCAGTTGAAGTAAAAAAAACATGCCGATCTACCAGGCTATTGTTAGCTGTTGTTAGCACGCCCCGCGTTGTTGTTCACAAATATCACATGAAGAATGTGATTATCACTATGGCAGCATTTTTGTAAATATAAGTCTAACAATACTATGTATACAGCTGATCTAGAGCGACACACCCCAGTCAGAAGTGCAAATAAATTGATTATTACAGGAGCTAAATAACTGTTCACACTGGGGGCATCCATCTTTGATTGGCAACTCGGGGGTGGCGAGGTTTCACCGAGTTCAAAGTAGGAAATTCAGACTTTGGGGGACGTTCCAGTTGCAGTTTCCTACTGGGAACCCAGAAATTCCTACCTCTGACTACAAGTGGAACGCACCAAAAAGACGTGACCCAGGCCAAAGCGTGCTTTTGTTGTGATGCTAATGAATGCAGCTTGGACCTTCCTCAGAACTCTGCATTGCTTTACAACTTTTTTTTTTCCACAACTTACAGGATGCAAAGCGACGAGGTAATGTTTCTCTTTCTAGTTACGTAGCGATAGTTTTTGATGTGTGACAACAAGGAATTTTTGGAAAACTTAGTATCGTAGTTTTGTAGCCGGCACTATATCGCTACTCAGAGTATCCAGGCCAGTCCAGCCCTGTTCAACTTGACCGCGAAGCTAAGGAATAGCATTTATAGATAACCTATTTTGATGTTATAAAACTCATCTTAAAGTGTGTATTTCGATCAGGCATATATCTAAAAGTGAGACTTTTTTGTAATAACTTAGAAACTCCTCATAGCATCTTTAAGTGTTAAGTGGTTCCTTTGTAACCATTCTGAAACACTAACCATCTGTCCGCTTAAGCAGGTGACTGGACCATTGTTCTGTCAATCACATTTATAATGAGCCAAACAGATAATGTTTTAGTTGCTACTGCCAAGGAGTAAAATGCAAAACACAAGGCAACTGGTAAACAACTCTCACCAAAACATGTGAAAAGTGGAGTTTAAATAAAATTTCTACTGAGAATGCTTTCAGTGTTGTTATCTGTTTTTCATTTAATAAATAAATGTGGTCCAGGTCTGATAAAACTGCTCCTCCAGGCACTCCGGCTTCCTCCCACGGACCAAAAACATGCTCATTAGGTTGATTGGTGACTCTGAATTTCCCTTAGGCATGAGTGTGAGTTTAAGTGTGTGTCCCCCGATGCTACTCATTCAATATGTACCCCACCTCCCACACAATGTCAGCTGAGAATGGGTCCAACTCCCCATGACCCCAAAAGGGATAAAAGGCATAGATGATAGATGGATGAAAACCTCATACAATCTGACAGACATCATTTAGAAGAACAGCATCTACATAACAAAGGAAAGAATAAAACATGATCAAGTTCACATCACGTTCAACAGCTTTTCAGCGATCTTTAGGGCTGCTTTAGTTACTGCAGTTTCCTAAGTGCAGTTAGATAAAATCCAAGGCTACACTTTTTGACATCTTGATCCAATTCATTTTCAGCTCGGCCTTTGACCTCATAACTTTTCCAAGAAGGATGCAGAAATAAGCCTCAGCTCAGCCTCCACCAAACAGCTTGCTTACATCTGTGCATTCATTCCAGATGGACAAGCTGTTAGTGCCTGTATGTCATCCTGCATTCACTTAATTATAGAACGAATATTTTGGTTCCTCGCTGTTTGAGTGTCGAAATCCTGGTTGTGGGGCCCACCATGACAGGTGCAGGGTATAAACAGGTTAGGGAGTCAGTCAGTCTGTGACTTTTCTTGGACTTAAAAGATGGAGGGGTGGGTAAACTATTAACACCACACTGCATACATCGGGCATCTCTTATGTAATGAGGGAAACACGTGCATGTATACAGACCCTTAAAACTACATCAACAACAGTTGGGACATTTAGGGGAGCAAAATTTAAGTGCTTTGTTGATATGTTTTCAATTAAAATATACAGGAAGGAAACATTGCTGACAGGAGTTTATGGTGGGGGTGTAATGAAATTTTGTGCCACGAAATTTCGTGAAATAAAAAATGACGAAATCAAATTCAAAGACGCACAAAATAAAATCACGAAATAAAAATGCGAAGGGGCACTGCGCACCACTGAGACTGGTGATTTTTTACCCTCCTCGTCTACCATTGCAAAACACTTGCTTCAGAATGGAGGAAGACGAGGTCGAGGAATTAGCTGACGCTCCTTCGTCAAAATAATCGGTTGTGTGGACCTATTTTGGCTTCCCATATAAAAGACGATTGCAAATTGAGAAGATTGCGGACAAAACAACAACGGTGTGCAAAATATGCCGCTACAGTTCGCCACATACTGCGGCAAGTACGATCACACTTGAAGATCAGAAGTATGCACTGTTAGGCTAAATATTATAGTTCACAGTTCAGACATTTATAGGTCTAAACTGCAGCTCTGAGGACAGCTATTTGTTTTCCTTTTCATTCAAGAATGTACTTATCCTGATTGTTACAACAACAAAGCACTTTTTATTGAGATTTCATTAGTCTAAATAAGGGAAAAAACTACAATTTTGTTTTTTTTCAAAGAGCATTTATTTTGTACGGATGCAGCAATATTTTTTGTATGTCTGCATTAGGAAGAAAATATGATTTTTGCACAACTTACTACTGTTGGGGATTTTCTATAATCTTTATTTTGTATCGTTAGTATTTCCTAGCGTGAGCCCTGTTTCGTATTTCGTTCCGTGAGTTGACCATTTCGTTACCCCCCTACTTTAAGGTGATTAAAAAAATAAGTCAGTTCTAATAAAAAGTGCAATGATAGAGAACTGCATAAAATTTTGTCAAATAACAAAACAATACCAATACCTGTATCAATATTGCTTTGCCTTCTCTACAATTGTATCAAAGTTGAGAATTCTGGTATCCGACAACCATTCTTCACCTTTTAAGAGAAAATAAAAATGTAATTATCTATTGTAATTCACTATGTAGCTATGGGTTTACGTCCATATTTCCAGCCCTACTGCAGAGCCTAAATCACTTTCTCCCACTCACACTCCGTCCTTCAACCAAGGGGTGATACTCTGGTGCTCCTTCCACCATCACACCTCCAGCAGCCGGGCCGTTAGTGCGACCCACACCTCACTAACCCCTCTGAATCACCGACATCCAAATGGCCCTGCTGCCGCACTACTTGCATTCACTCAGACGCGGTTAAGCGTGACGTATGGGCAGTTTATAGCTTCGCCACATGAATAAATGATGAGCAGTCCCTCGAAGAGAACCATCTCGGGCAGGTTATATCATAACATGCTGTGAGTCTGCGTGTGTTTGTGTGCAACAGCTGTGAGGAAAGCCATGTTCAGGGCGTTCTGTGGGCTGGATGCTTCCTCCCCTGCAGCTAAAACAGACAAGACAAGGCATGCATGCAAAGGTTTATACTATATATACACAATATGTACAGGACATTCACAGATGTATTCAGCTTAGGGCTGGAGAATATATCAAGTTTCTTTATCAATGAAATTTCAAATTAGATTAGGGTTAAGGCATATTGTTGATGTTTGTCTTATAATATTGTAAATTTTTAACACCAACCAAGTGCAATGAAACATAAATTGATGAAAATAGATAGTAGGGCTCGATATTTCCAGCAACCTCATGATTCGATACGTACGGGAAAGAGCCGCTTTAAAGGTGCTATGAGGAGAATCTATTACCAGCGACATTAAGACTCTGCTACCCATGAGCACGCGCGGCGACTGTCGTAATGCTGCATTCCAGTAACCTTGGAACTGGGAGTGACATCATCTCTAACTTATAGGCGTTCCAGTTGAAATCGGAAAAAAGCATGCCGATCTACCAGGCTATTGTTAGCTGTTGTTAGCACGCCCTGCGTTGTTGTTCACAAATATCACATGAAGAATGTGATTATCACTATGGCAGCATTTTTGTAAATATAAATCTAACAATACTATGTATACAGCTGATCTAGTTCGAAGTTGAGTATCCAGGCCAGTCCAGCCCTGTCCGACCCCACCGTGAAGCTAAGGAATAGCATTTATAGATAACCTATTTTGATGCTATAAAACTCATCTTAAAGTGCGTATTTCGATCAGGCATATATCTAAAAGTGAGACTTTTGTGTTATTACTTAGAAACTCCCAATAGCATCTTTAACGGAAAGAAAAGAGATTTATTTTGCATCTGCTTTCGGGTATGAAAGGAAATTTGATTTATGATTTTTTTTCAGCATAACCCAGCCCTAATTCATCTTCAGATAACACATCAGGTACAGTCCTGAGGCAAAACAGGCACACACATGAAACAGGGTGATAAGATTACACACAGATGAAAACATTCATAACCTCAGCATTAAACAAAGAGGGCACACATACTGAGAAAACAAGGGAGGAGATACGAGGCCAGAGGCAAAACGAGTGAGGAGGACACGGCACGTTATGTGGAGCAAAGAGAGGAGCAATTTTCCAGAACATGCAGGAGGAAGATATCTTCAGATGCAGATATGTTCCTGTGGGGGAAGTCTAACTGCTGATCAATACAAAGATCTCTCTCTCTCTCTCTCTCTCTCTCTCTCTCTCTCTCTCTCTCTCTCTCTCTCTTTCTGCCTCTAGAGAAACCTTTTTTAGGCCTGTCTTTCTTTAGATTCTAATTTTTTCACAAAATTGACAGTCATGAGTTTTCATTCATCAATTTTTCTATCTATTGTTCCATCAGTCCTTTGAATCATTAATCCATCCAGGGATCAACTAGTCCATTAAACTGTCATCCATACAGCCAGCTTCTATCCACCCTTCCACATCCATCAAGCCATCCATCTCTATGCCTGTCAATCTATTTGTCTGGCTGTCCATCCATCTATCCATCCACATTCCATGAAGCATCCATCTATGCATCCAATTATCAAACCATCTATTAATCTCTGTCCATTTATTTGTACATTCTCCATCTTTCCATGCATCTATTTAACCAGTCATTCATCAACCCATCCATCTAAAGATCTGTTCATCAATTTTTCTGTCCACTCCTCCATCCATCAGTCGATCCATCCGGCCTTCCATGCATTCATTAATACATCCATCCATCCGTCAATCTATGTATCTGTCCATTCATCAATCCATCCATCCATTCATCCAACAATGCTTCAAATGATCAAACCATCTATTAATCATTATTAACATCTATCTGTAAATCCATCTATCCATGTATTCTTCTGTGCATCCACTTTTTCGTCCAATGCCATTCATCTATCACCCATCCATACATCAATCAATCCATCCTTCATTTTTCACTATTCTTCTCAATATACACTGCCTGGCCCAAAAAAAGTCGCCATCTGGATTTAATTAAGTAAATAGGTACAACCCTCCAATTAGATAATTACTGCATGGGTGATTATCTTTGAGCTGGAACAGGTTATTTAACTCCCTAATGCAATGAGTAGTTTTTCATTTTTTAAACAACCATGTTAAAGACACATCCTGTGATCATGGAAAAAATGTTGGTCTGTTTCAAAAGGGTCAAATCATTGGCATGTATCAGCAGAGAAAAACATTTAAAGAGATTGCAGAAATGACTCAAATTGGATTAAGAACTGTCCAACACATTAAAAACTGGAAGGATAGTGGGGAATTTTCGTCTTCGAGAAAGAAATGGGATCGGAAAAAAATCCTGAATGATCAGCGATCACCTACAAGTTTGGCCAAATCAGAAAACAACAGTAGGACCCAGGGGTGTGTTTAATGTGAAAGTAAGAGTATTTCCACATGCACAATGTGAAGGGAATTGAACAGCTGTGTAGCCTTAAGAAAACTACTAATCAGTAAGACTTACAGGAAAAAAGCTTCAGTTTGCAAGGGAGCATAAAGATTGGACTGTGGAGTCATGTGGTCTGATGAGTCCAGACTGACCCTGTTCCAGAGTATTGATCCATCTATTAGGGGTGTAACAAAATGGTCAACTCATGAAACAATACGAAATACGAAACAGGGCTCACGATACGAAATACTCACAGTACTAAATAAAGACTATAGAAAATCCCCAACAGTAGGTAGTTGTGCAAAAATCTCATTTTCTTTATTTTCTCCCTAATGCAGACATATAAAACATTGCTGCATCAGTACAAAATAAATGCTCTTTGAAAAAAACATTGTAGTTTTTTCCTTATTTAGACTAGAGTGCAAATACAAACATAAAATCTCAATAAAAAGTGCTTTGTTGTTGTAACAATCAGGATAAGTACATTCTTGAATGAAAAGGAAAACAAGTAGCAGTCCTCAGAGCTGCAGATTAGACCTATAAATGTCTGAACTGTGAACTATAATATTTAGCCTATAACAGTGCATATACTTCTGATCTTCAAGTATGATCGTACTCGCCGCAGTATACGGCGAACTGTAGCGGCATATTTTGCACACCATTGTTGTTTTGTCCACAATCTTCTCACCGTTCTCTCGTCTTTAACATGGGAAGCCAAAACAGGTCCACACAACCAATTTATTTGGCGAAGGAGCATCAGCTAATTCCTCGACCTTGTCTTCCTCCATTCTGAAGCAAATGTTTTGCTACAGTAGGTGAGGAGGGTAAAAAATCACCAGCCCCCCTTTGCGTTTTTTTTATTTCGTGCTTTTATTTTGTGCATCTTTGAATTTTATTTCGTCATTTTTTATATTGCTACACCCCTACTATCTATCTATCTATCTATCTATCTATCTATCTATCTATCTATCTATCTATCTATCTATCTATCTATCTATCTATCATTCAATGCATCCATACATGAGTACTGTTCATTCATCTGTCCTTCTGAAACTATCTGCATATCTTTTGATCCATCCATTAATCCATCCATCAGTCCCTCAGTCCATTCATCTGCCCACTAGCCTCTCTAGTTTTCTTTTTTTTTTCTGTTCATTAATTCATTAATCCATCCTTGTGTGTCAAAGTTGTCTCCTCGTGGGCTTGTTTTTCCAGAGGCTTTTTTGCTTGTTTCTCTCAACAGATCTGGCAACACTGCCCTCAGATCTATTGTAATGCAGCACAGAGCACCCCACACATGGCCTTTACAAAGACTGCTTGTACTCCAGTAGACCTTGGGCTGGGAGCCTTTGTAACGAAAGTCTGTGACCTCACTTACTCCTTTTAACACTCACACACACACTTGACACACACAAACACAAATACACACATCCTCCTGGGGAAATGCACTCTGAGGTGTGTGCGATGGAAATAATTGGACATCCGCTCTGATGTATTATTGTTCTATTTACAAACATAAGCTCACGCCCCTCGGCTCACACAGTATAGATGCATACACCAAGACACACACTGACGCACACACACAAGCTCCCTGCGTCCCAATCCGGCTCTCCACGATGCTAATGGCCTTGGTGCTGTGAAAGCACAGAGCAATAAACACAATGCTGGCCCACATGGCATGAGAGTGTGTAGGCTGTGTGCTGAATGTGTCTGTGTGAGTGTGTGTTAGTTTGTGTGTTTGTGAAGGAGCCAGGCTTTGTCACAGTCCTCCACACGGAGCTTCCAGAAAGGACCGTGTTTCAATATGGTTTTGTAAGGACTCGCTGTTGGGGTTCAGAGAGGGCAAGCGGGTCACTGATGTTCACATAATGATTCATTTTATCACTGCTGTGTCACTTTTCATACATAAATATTTATTTATTGTTTTTCCTCTTTGTTGTTTTCTTATCTAAAGTTTGATGTACTCAGTTTGGTTAGGGGGTGACGTTGCGACACTCTTTTTAAGTTTGATTTGGTTTGGTTTTCTTTCTTCTTCACTTCGTCAGGTGAACCACAGCCTGTCAAATGATGCGTAATACATCCACCTGACTCTAGCTAAGGCTGCAGCAGAAGTTTTGTTACCAGCATCAAGCTCATTGTTGCATTTTGATCCACACATATGTAACCCACTTCAATGGAAGAAACTGTTGCCAAAAACTGTAGTACCCTGAGTGCCCACTTGAGGCTGGCTGCAGAAACCTGACACTTAAATTATTGTATATGGGATAATATGTTTTTATGGCCTTAAAATTCATTTTAAAGCCTGGTTGAAATCCCTCTTTGTTATTGTTTCACCATGTACTTCTGTACTGCACATAAGACCATGAAATATGATTTTTTTTTTCAGTAAATCCTGTTTTTTAATGTCTTTTAAAGCTATGGTCTACGATTTGGAAGCTTTGTACATATTAATAACACCGTTTATAAGGCTGTTATGGTCCTATGGTCCTATCTACACAGTATAAAGACCAAAAAGAATGAAAAAAATCCATTCAGTATATCCGCTGAAAAGCTGCATACTAGCTGACCAATCAAGCCTAAGAACCTGCGACTATTAATTGGTCCGTGAGTTGGTCTGTGAGTCCATCCAATCCTCGTCTCCCTCGCTATGCAGCGTCATGCCCATGGTCCCGCCTCCTCCCCTCTACCTCCGGTCAGAGCTATAGAGATGATAAGAGTTACGACACTCACGACCTCGCCGCGGAGAGGTCACGTGGTTCATGTAAGCCTGAATAGTTCCAAACACACGCTGCGCTGACATGTTCTTCTATGGGACAGACAACGGGGATCGCAATATTTCATGGTAAACATGAATAAAATCACATATCCAAGTACCTGTTTGATTTTTATTGCATTCTTGCATATGTGAATGTTACACTTGGAGAGGTAAGATGACCGCTGAAGACTTTGTAAAGTAGATGTTTTGTTTTGGAGGGAAAGTTTCACATACGTGTTAGCATGACAAATGGACTTTTACATTGAAATGCAAGATGATTTGAGGTGTTCTTTTTGCTCAACTGGATTATAATATTTCCAAAGAATGTCTATATTCGCTTAAGTTTGCTTCCACTGACTTACCTGCGGCCTGGGAATGACTGAAAAGCAGAGTAGAACGAATCCATTCAGCAGGACCGGACCACCAGTATCATTTTAAGACTAAACCATACACAGAATATCTATCTATCTATATACATATATACAGGGGTTCCCAAAAATGTACACGTTCAATAATTGTAAACTAGGTGTTTATTATAATTACATTTCCAACATGTAAGACAATTTACGAACATCATTCTATTGTTTTATCACCACTTCTTCTCAAACTGATGTCTGTTCTGATCCACTGATGGTAACTTGTGTTGGTGGTTCTTTTCAAAAATCCCTCTCAAATTGTCTTTGCACTTCAACTGCATTTTCAGACTTCTAGTAGCATTTTATTTAAATTGAGTTATCAGCTGCTAAAACGTGTATTATTTTTTTGAGACACCCTGTATATATCTATATCTACCTATGTATCCCTCTCTTTACATACATATGCAAATATATATATATATATATATATATATATATATATATATATATATATAGAGTGAGACATATAGATAAATCAATTTATTAAATAACTCATTATGCTGTACACCTGGTCTGTGAACAGAAAAGCCACCCTGATCACAGAAGATTCCTTCCACCCGCTCTGCCACTGCTTTCAGATGCTGCCATCAGGCAGATTTTATAAAGTTCCTCTGGCCCGGAGAAACATCTTTAGTCTTCATCTCCTCTGCAATAGCCACCATGAACAGAGATAGACACATGCTGCTGTTAACAACTCCCCTCATTTTTTGTGGAAGAATGTCTGGTGTATTCCTTTTTAAGCATTGTATTTTCTTTTTAATTGGTTTTGTTATGTTATCCCTTTTAAATGTTTTGAAGTAGCGCCTAACAAAGACAAACTAATCATTGATGACGGACAATAAAGTTTCTATCTTTGATTCATGAAATAGTATTTATTTTTTATTCAACTGGTCAAACAACAACAACAAGTGTGTGGGGGGGTTGGGTCGGGGTGGGGGCTAGGAGACATCCTCTTCTTCATCTGTGTCCTGGACACTAAAAAGCACATGAAGGCAAATAGGGAGAGAACAGATAAAACAGTTAGCACAGCAGGTAGTGATGCACTTAGAGCAAATTATTCAAAATCATATGTTAATGAAACAGCCCTGAAAATTCAGGGAGAGACAGAGAGAGAGATAATCTTGAAAATTTTTGTAAATAATTTGTAAATTACTTGTAAATATTTTGTTCTACATCCATTTTAGTTTATTATTTGTTCTGAACAATTTGAGCACTGCAGTACCAATTAGTAGATTTTGTAATATACAAAGTTTAACAAATTTGAACCCAATTACTTGAATTAATTATTTTAATCATCCAATTATCTGTAAATTGTTTAATTGTAACGTCGTTCATTTAAGTAATGCTTACTATAACTTTTAATTTGCCATTAAAATTAACACTTGCAATAGCCCACTACATCTGACTGTTGTGATTCTGATTCTGTTCTGTACTCTGCACTGTAATCTACTAATACACACACTTACAGATACGTTTATGCATTACAAATGACCTCTCATATGGAGTTGACGGTCAAAAAAGTAGCGATTTAATCAATTTATCCTACATACAGTCACAGTTAGCAAGAGTCAACTTATAAAGTAGCAGGAAGTCGGACACCAACTAAGATAAAAATCTATGTAATTACGCTGTGCATATACAACTAAAGCACAGCATATGTATCATAACGAGCCTCTGATAGAAAATATTTGATTGAAAATTCAAAAGGGGTAGCTTTTTAAACAACATACCTGTTAATATACTCGATGTCCAACAATGCAAATGAGCGGTGTCCTTCGCTGTAGAAGCGGTGTTTGGAACTATTCGAGGCTCCACAACCCGGAAGTAGACCCGGAAGAAAGCGTACAACGGCGTCTTATGGGAGTGTCGTAACTCTTACTATCTCTATAGCTCTGCCTCCGGTGAGCAGCTAGCAGCGTTAGCTACTGAACTATCATGGAGCCGGAAAAGCCTAGCGCAGAGACCGAAGCCGCCTCCCTCTCCCGCGGGGCCCAATGGAGCTCTGCCCGCAGGTTGAGGCCTGTTAGCGGGCTAACGGCTAACGAATAGCCTCAGCCGGCCGTCAGACCTTCAGCATCGGCCGTTTCGCCCCTGGTTGATCAGGTAATGGCTTTGTTTACTACAGTGGGAGATGTCTGCTGAATAACTCTGGTTAGTTTGTGCCTGCACGGGCTAATAACTTGTAGGGGAGCGGGTTAGCCTGTTAGCCGCTAATCGTTAGCACTGTAAGCTGAGCTGGGGAGGACAGGCTGAGAAAGATAAAATCCTCCCCCACACTCAGCTCCGCTCTGGCGGCGCCAGACCCGCATTGTCGCCGGTCCAATTGAAATGGCTACTGCTGTGTGTTACAAGGGGGATGTCTGTCGTGTTTGATATTTTCAGTTGAGCTGAGCTGTTTTTGATTGAGTTTGCTGCTGATATATTGTGCTAGTCGCTCGTAGCTCTGTCCGAGGGGGCTATATGAGGCGACACGAGCTGGGGGCGGGATCTTGGAACACGGAGGGGAGAGGTGAGGGAAGGAGGGGCAGGCTGCGGTTTCAAATCGTAGACCCTAGCTTTAAGCAATGGCCCTTTTCCATTAGCCCTACTCTACTCTACTCAACTCTACCCGGCTCTACTCTACTCGTCTTGTGCTGCTTTTCCATTAACCCCAGTCGCCTGCCCAACGGGGGGAGGTGTCGCTGTAAACAGCCGAGCGGCACTGCGGTGACGTCATTTTGAGCACGACACAACAATCTGTGACTTTTTGTCACAAACCAAGTAAAAAAGGAAAGCAGAAGAAGGCTGCAGGTGGTAAGAAGAAATACCCCTTGAGAAGCACAGGAGAGTTTTGGAAGCTATAAAACAGAATGAAGCCGAGGACGAGAGCAATCGAGCTGCAAAGAAAGGACGCATGAGGGTAAGCTAATGGTAGCTACTGCTAGCATGCTAGGTCATTACGCTCATGACTCATCGGTGACGACATTGTGTGACCAATTAGTAGCCGGCAGTCGGTGATGTCATCTTTTAGTATAGATTCAGATCGGAGTAGGTCCTAAAACTAGCTTGTTTTAGGAGGTACCAGGCTAGTGGAAACACGCTGCAAATCGAGTAGCGCCAAGGCGTGCTAGTGGAAAAGGGCCTTAAGTTCAAGCCAAACAATTGTGGTTTGATTAGTGTTACAGGTTATTACTTCCACCAAGGAAGTTTGTGAGCAAGATAACTTCAAAAGTTAAGAGCAAATTAAAAAAAAAAAATCAGGAAATGCCATTAATGCCACAAATTTGAAATGATTACAATATGTTGGCAATCTGGATCATGCAAATCCAGGATGTAATTTAACTGTTTCTTAACATGGCAAGACAGGGCAAGTAAGAGCCTGAGTCACACTCCTGTTTCCAAAGTGCAATACTTACACCCATATGATGTTTCACCTCCACTGGATGATGGAAACGAGTGACCCCTTCATGAGCTCCATTTCCAGAGGGACCATCAGAGGCTTGATATTGGAGGGAGGGGGGCACATGGACTCAGCAGGAGACAGGAGCGCTGCAAGTGAACGTCTCTTCCTTTGTGTGTATGTGAGGGCATCCAAGTCATACTGCAGCATTAATCAGCACAGATGTCATGACTTTGTAGAAGTAATTTGAATGTATGTGTAAATAAAATGGAGCCTAAGGTCAGACAGGAATGTCAACTCAAACATTTCCAAACATGTCTTTATCATGGGCTAAAATGAATCTAACCTTGATTATTTCCCTTTATATTGGGACAGAAGATAAAAAAAGACACAAAGGTAGTAACACTGAATTCAACAATTTTGGAAAATCCAATCACAACACTACATTGTTTTTTTGGTTTATATACAAACACTGATTATTTATAAATGTATATTTAAGGGCTTCATGTCATATTTATAACCATAAAGATGCTTGAAACTGAAAATATAGCACATTTGTCATATCATGTCTTATTGCTGTGTTTTTTCTTATACTGTGTATTGAATGCTTTGTTTAATATACACATGGTACATATGTGTATATTGAGTTACATATGTCGTAGGAAAAGTGCCATCTAAATAACTTTGATTGACTGATTGACATGTAAGTGGATTGTTTACATACTTTTCCAGGATAAAGAAAAGGAAATGCTCCCTCATCACATCAATCCTGTATTGTGTCGTTGTAAAATGTGACAAACACTCCTCTCTGCATTCTCTCTGTGAGTTTTTTTCAAGTGGAGGTTAAAAAAAAAAGAGGTAAACAAAGGCTGCAGTTTGCAGTTTGTCCATTGAGTGGACGTGGCCCTAAAACCCCTGGGCCATACAGCCGACTGTGTAAAGCAGCTGTGCTGGCAGTTGTCAGTGTAGTAACCAGAGAGGAGAACAGAGCAGAACAGGACTTCAGCAATAATACCGCAGTGGTCTGTCTGTGAGGGAGAGAGAGAGGCAGAGCCTGCTGAGCCAGGCCTCTCATTATGTGCGATGTAATCTGAGCTTTCGGGGCCCGGGCTGGCCCTCCGACTGCGCTGAATGGGGGTCGCGCACCGGCCCCCGCTGTCTTTCCTGTGCTTTCACTCTGCTTAGCTCGGCAACTCTGATTATAAACGCAGAGGGTGGGGTGTGTGGTGGGGCCGATGAGTGGTGGAGGTTTGGTTTGGATCGGGGTGGTGAAACTGAGCGCTGGTGTGGGTGTGAAGGTTAGTTTAGTGGCTAGTTAGGGTTTTTTCTGTCACTGCTGGAGAGGTGATATGGGCTTGTTTCTTTTTTGCTCTGAAGAGAAACATTAAATGAAAAAGAATCAAATACAGATAGACTTTAAAAGTCGATCTCATAGACATGCCCTTTGTGAAATGTCCACTTCTGTTGATCTTGAAAAGTTTAAGTCATTAAGTAAGTAATGCCAAAACATCTCTGCTTGATGACAGATAAAGGTATGATTATGTGATCAAGGCTTTCAACCACATATAAAGCAATCTTTTTTAATAGGTCTACACTGGTCTCGGGTGTTAAAGAACATGTTTTGGAATATTTTTTTTTCCTGAAAAATTCACTCACATATTGGTTTGAGGCATGCATATAAAGCCCTTTGTTTCCTCAATGCTCAAAACAGGCAGTTTTTGTCCAAATCAAAGGTTTCCATACTATTGCCTGTGGGCCACATTTGATCAGTCCAACAACATACTCAAAAACTGCTATCAAATATGACTCATGAGGATTTTGTTTTCCTGAACCAGGAGAAAAGGACTAAAGCATCAAATATCACAAATCCCTCTGTGTAGCGGCCCACTTGGAATTAACACGCAAAACGCAGAGAGCTTCGACTGGTGTTCTTTTAATTCTCTCCTCTCTTCTCACCACTGGCTTTGGACACGTTCTGTCACCTTATGACACCGTGAAAACTATGAGAACAGACAAAAATACAAATGCCGTGGTGTTATATTTCAGAAAATAATGTATAAATCATGTTCACATTTTTAACTTAATAAACAATCATTTTTAGTAAACTCAAATAATGAATTTTACATGAAATAATCTGTTTTTAAACAGTAATGAATTACTGCTCTTATGTAAATAAAAATAATGACAAATTCTCTTGTTTTAAATAAATGAAACACTCGTTTCACAAGGAACACACCATTAGTCTCATCATACCTCCTTCTGCTTTCCAAGGGCGCTAAGCTTGAACTCAGCCTGCTAGCAACCTGTCGTCCACACACACCTCATGGTAACACTCCTTTCACAAGATATACAAAACACAAAAACACGAAGCGAACCACAATAAAATAACTTTCTACAAATTCCAACACAGCATACAAGAAGTAAATAGTTCGTTTGCATGTTTTACCAGCTCTGGGGCAATGTGAGCATGTCGTTTTCTGAGACGGGAGCAAGAAGTCTGACTTCGGCAAAACAGGAAGTAGCAAAGTATGAGCGGCGCTCTTCAAATTAAAAGCACAAAATTAAAGTGGCAGAACTAAATATCGTAAACAAAATTCACTGCCATTTACACTCTGCATCAGGGCCTGCAAAGCGTACTGAGCTAATCCTATTTCATCATCTTTTAACACTAACACCTTTACAGTGTTTGGCTGCTTTGTGCAATTTACTCTTATTTTTTGTCTAAATGTGAAGATGATCTGTGAGTGTCTCCCCTCTGCCGCATATGTTTTTTTTCCTATCCTGAAGAGGGAACAATCTTTTGGCCTCAGGAGTCGACCGGGGCCTCCTGGAAATCCTCCCCCAGCATGATGAACTTAAATGCAACTACAGTTCGACTAAAACTGGGTAGCAGGGCCTTCAGTCGTTCTGCTCCCCAGCTCTGGAACTCTCTCCCACCAGACATTCGAAACCTAACCCAATCCAGACTTAAAACTCACCTGTTCCAAACTGCATACTCCTTATCATGAATATTCCACTGTCATCCACTTATCCATCACTGTCTGTTGTATTTTGCTGATTTTATAGTTGTAATGTTTTGTTGATTTTATTGTTCTTGTTTTATCCTGTACAGTGTCCTGGGTGTTTTGAAAGGCGCTTTTAAATACAATGTATTAATATTATTATTAAAAGTGAAGTATAATGTGACCCTGGTCATCCTTGTGTTTTTCTGTATATATCCCTTAATGAAAAATGTTTTGACATTTCTGGTTTTAATCATGTGCTGCGCTCTTATGTTTACTGTGGCAGCACAATCCTGTCTTAGGCATGTTCCTTGGATCCAACTGTAAGTTAAACAAACACAACTGAATGACTGTCTCCCATTTGGGGACGGTGGCACATACCCTTTTGACATCATTAGGGGCAATCGTAAGACTGTTTAAGCAGACATTTTCTGAAAACTTGAGAAATAACTCCCCCCTTGTGAGTTATGCTGCCTCCCCCAAGTGGGAGCCACTCCCTTACAAGAGGTTTGTCTGTTTAAATGCTGGCTTGCATCTCAAGGAGTATCTTTATAGTTACAGAAAACATTAGAGCACAGTGCTGCAAAAATGGAATCATGTTTATGAGTATGGATTTACGGAGCAGGACTGAAACAGAGGGGTTTATGTGTACTCAAAACTCTGATATTTGGAGGAGACATTAGGTAGAAACATTCAAAATATGTTCTCCAGGGTGCTGGTTTGGCGGAGTGGTTAACAACCAGGCACCCCAAGCACTTGCTTCTGCCAGTCCAGGTTCGAATCCCGCCTATGACCAGTTTGCAGAGTGTCTCCTCCTACTCTCTCACCCCCTTTCACAAGCCTATCCACTGTCTCTCTCCTATCAATAAAGGCACAAAATGCCCAAAAATATACATTAAAAAAAAAAAATATATATATACATATATATATATATATATATATATATATATATATATATATATATATATATATATATATATATATATATATATATATATATATATATATATGTTCTCTGGACATTTTGGGCCAGTCATAACTTTATAAGCAGACTAAATTATGCAACTTTTGAAGATATCTATCCATAAAAATATGTTAATATAATATTCTCTAGAAAGTCTTCCCAAAAAGACGAGTCAGATCATTTTTTTCTCTGCTATATATGTTGAGAAAGCTGGTATTAAAATCTCTCCCCTTTAAATAGCACAGCGCTGTTCCAAAAGTTGTTGCTGTCTCTTTAATGTGAGTGTTGCCAGTGTTGAAAGCAACATACTCAGACACAGCAGGCAGTTAAACAATGACAGCCTAAGAAATCACCAAACTATGATTTTCCAATGATTTTCTACACACCAGCCAAACCTCAAACACACCATCTTCAAATCCCTCCTCTCATTAAAGGTTTATCCTATGACTGTTAACTTTCATGACTCAGTTTGAATTCGCTGAAACCGAGCAGGTCCTGTCTCACTGTGGCATGAGGAGTGTGTAAGTGCGGTGAGAGTGTGAAGCTGAAGTCGTCCGACTACAGCAGAGGAGCTCAGATAACCTTGGGTTACCTCACTCCATATGACCGCTGCAGCACAATAGAGATGATTAATGCCCACCTTCAGTACCACACACACACACGTGCCCATGTCACATCACGTGCAGTGTACGTATGTGTGTGTTCGCTCTGTAAGGGTGACAACCTTGTCCCTTGGATGTAATGAGGCTTGGCGAACAGCGTCCCATGGCTCCATCTGTACTTGATACGAGGGCATTTAGCTAAGTGCAGGATGGACACCGTTCATTTTTACAGGACGAGTACTGTACATGTGTCGGTTTAGCTGTCTATGATGTGCAGCCGTCTTGGTCAAAATCACGCATCGAGCCAAACTTTAAAATCTGAGGGCAATCAAAACCCTAATTCAGCATTAGAGTCAAAGTATTTACCACCTTATTTTCAAAGAAAGATCATTTTAACATGACAACCTAGTTTGAGCCAATGTTTTCTTTACATAGCATTTTTTGAATAATGTTATATCAAAAAGTGAACTGCAAGTTGAGCATTAATGGAACTGAATGGAATGAATACCTTTATTATCTCTGTATGTAATTTAAGTGCAATTTTCCATGCTTGATTACATCCATATATGCCAACCATGTGAAAAACTGGGCATAAACTGGTCTGCTTTTGCACAACCTGTGCAGTACAACTGGCAAGGGCAAGTGTGCAATCATACATTAGTACTTTTACTATGATGTGCAGTACACCAGCACTTTCTTTAGTACTTTAACTACATTTTGCATATTAAACAGCTCACGCACTTTAACTCTGAGGGTGTCTTTGTTATGGTTTGTCTTGAGCATATCATTTGTGATGTTGTATGCTTGTCCTGTAACTTGATGTAAATTTCTTGTTATGTTTAGCTGTCATCTTGCCCGTTCTGGTTTTATGGACTTTATTTGTTTTAAGATTGTACATACCTATACAAATGTATTACATCAACCTGCTGGGGACTACAGATGGAAATTAGCCTGTGGCTATAATCTGGCACATTTACATGCGTCAGATTCATCAATGTGCACTGCCCTTTAATTGAATAAATAAATAAAAATAAATAAACTGGATGTCAAACTATGCATACTCCGGTCTCTTCATTAAGCTGTATATATGCTGACATAATGAGTGTTTTTGTTAATATACTTGCTTTTATGTGACGCCTGTTACTGGAGGACACCACAAGGGGGTGCAAAAGACCTCAGACTGTATGTAACTACTTTTTGTGTTTGTAGTAAACTGTGAATGAAAGTAAGAAAATAAGCATCAATAGTCAATAAAATCATCAAACTTTTGTTAACAGGTGATCAGACCTTACCACAATTTTAATCTGAAATCCGTTTCTATAACATTTTCCTTTGTGCACCATTGGAACTGTTCTGGTGTATGGATGTAATGAGCTACCATGCTAACTGCTGACTTGTGGCTAATTGTGGTGTAAAATGCCGTAGTCAAAGAACTGGAAAAAACAGAAGGTTAACCCTTTAATGCTTCATTTTATTAATCACTGAATCAGAGATATCTGTAGACAAAGTCAACTAGTGTCTCAACTCAAAGTCACCAATGAACATGGTTACCAGTTAAACTGCAACACCCATTTCCATTTCCTGACATCTAAAGGAGAATTTATTCGTCATCGGCAAAAAGAACTGACAGATTTGAGTCTGAAAAGTCTCATTCCTTATTCAGAAGTTGATGACTGTGGTCTTAACCAATCAGTTTGATGTATAAACTTTCTGGCTGGTGAAAAACTACCTGAAAAAAGTAGGTGATGGATGAAGGTACAGGCAAAAGAAAATGGAGGGACTTCACAAGACAAGAACAAATTCTCCTTTATTTCCAGGTGTCCAAAAAAAATCCATTTATGGCCCTTTTCCATTAGCCCTACTCTACTCGACTCGACTCTACCCGGCTCTACACTACCCGCCTTGTGCTGCTTTTCCATTAGCCCCAGTTGCCTGCCCAACGGGGTGCAGTGTCGCTGTAAACAGCTGAGCAGCACTGTGATGACGTCATTTTGAGCGTGACACAACAATCTGTGGCTTTTTGAAGAAGGTAAGGTAAGGTAAGAAGAAATACCCCTTGAGAAGCACAGGAGAGTTTTGGAATCTATACAGCAGAATGAAGCCGAGGATGAGAGCAATCGAGCTGCAATGAAAAGACGTATGACGGTAAGCTAATGGTAGCTACTGCTAGCATGCTAGGTCTTCACGCTTTTGACTAATCTATGACGACATTGTCTGACCAATCAGTAGCCGGCAGTCGGTGACGTCAACTTTCAGTATCGACTCAGCTTGCTTGGAACCAGAGCAGAGTAGGTACTAAAACTAGCTTGTTTTAGGAGGTACCAGGCTAGTGGAAACACGCTGCTAATCGAGTAGAGCTGAGTAGAGTAGGGCTAGTGGAAAAGGGTCAATAGGCACCAGGTCCATCTTAAAGAACTGATCAAGCACTGGTTTCTTTAAAAAACAAATGATACATAATCTGAATGGACAGACTGCCAATATCCATAAAGCCTCGAGTCCTGGTTGTCGTGAACTGAGGCGTGAATTTACTGCCTTTCCTGCAAACCCAAAGAAAAACGTGGAGTTAAGTTTCTCAGCTTTAATTGGTGGCATCCAGGAGGATAAAGCCTGTAAGGTGACCCTGTTTCCTCTGGCAGAAGTGGGTCTCTCTGATGTGAAATTTCAGTGTGTGTCTGTGTGCACTCTATCTTGTATAATTTACCAGGTACATGTGTGTCTTTGTGTGAAAAGGGGGGCGTCGTTTACCCCTGGGGAGCTCTCTGCGTACCTTTATGTGCTCCTGTGTTTACTCTCTCTCCGCTGTAATTGAAGGAGTGACTCAGTCTGCTCTCTCTGGGGAGCTGATTATTAATTTGTAGCCTCTTCTGCCAGCGTGCAGTTTCAGAGGAAAAACAGATGCAGAGAAATGAAAGTGAGAGACTTTGGGCAAGTTCTTAAATGTGCTGGATATTTATATAAAACCTTTTTCTTGTTCCTTCTAGAGGCAGATTTAAAGATTTAGAGGCCTAAGGCAAAGACCATTGTGTTGTTCTTCCCCACGTCATTTTGAGACTTTGTAAAGTACAGAAACTAAACAAAATCTTCTGTTAGTTTTATTTAAACCAAAGAGAGAAAGAAAGCAAGAAGTAAAGTTTGGGTATGTTGAAGAAGTTGGTTAAAATGTCTAGAAGCAAGGAAAGCTCCCTGCCAAGTCGGCCCACTTGTCAAAACATTGCCAACTCATCAGAGGAGTTTTGACCATGTCAGGAATGTACTTGCACTTTTCCAAATGCTTCTGACTTATTTTTGCTACTCAGATAATAAAAATCAGTTTGCTTGAAATTATTTTCTGCTGTCTTTAATTAAATATACATGCTTAATTTTTGTGCTTGGACAAATTAGGGAAATCGGTTGGCAGTGTCTTTTGTAAGCATCGCAACTTTCCTGTGTTTTTTAGGCTCTGCGTGAGTTTTCCTGAAATGATCTGTTAATGTATTTAATATCAACTTATCGATCCAGAAAGTGAAACCATAATGTCAATAACCCTGATAAAGTGATTCAAGATGTTTGTCTTGTTACTGGAAACACTGATGCAAATATCTCTTTGTATTTTAATTAATCAGAACTCGAGACAACTGATTTTAGCCCTTTTTGATATCTTGTCAAACATAGAATAGAATAGAATAGAATAGAATAGAATAGAATAGAATAGAATATTCTTTATCAATCCCCCTTGAGGGAAATTTTTTTGTCACAGCAGCTCACAACAAAAAGTGCAATAATGCAATAACAATAAAAATAGAATAATGACAATAGAATATAAAATTAGAAATTTAAAGAAATATAAAGATATATAGGAAAGTAGAAAAATATTACTATTTACATATTTATATAGGAGCAAGATATATCTTACTCAAAAAGTTATGGATGGATTTTGATGAAATCGTCTCAAATCGTACTGAAACTTCAGGAAATGTTCAGCATGGGAAAAGGAAGAAGTGATTCAATTTTGGTGTTGATCTGTATCACCGTCTGGATCCAGGAACTGTTCAAATGATTCTTTATCATTGGGAGAAAGGAACTGTGCTGCTTGGCGGAGGTCTGCGCTCTCCGAGTGCTTTTCTAGTTAATTATATGGATCTGAAATTAAGTTTAAAGAAATGTAAAATGACACTATTTCAAAAAAGTTTCCCCAAATTACTGTAATATTGCTCAAAAATATTTGCAACATTCAGGAAAGAGGGTATACTTTGTCAAAAACATTAGTGCGTATTTTCAGTTCCAATCAATTTTCCAATGTTGTCATGCTGTTACTGCAACTAAAACAACATTTGAGACTTTTCCTTCAATATTTTGACAATAAAGGAAATTAAATTAGTGCTAAAATGTGCTTATATGTTGGTGATATCAGATAATAAGGGTGGAACTGGCAAAAAAGTGTGGGACTATGTGCAATTAAAGGCCTTTGCATATATGGTACTTTTTCATGTACAAAATTGGTATCAATTCGAGTCAATACAACAGGATTCACACCTAATAAGTCCATATCTGACCAGTAAAACACTCTTCCTTTTATTTGACCAAATTCATACAATAACAAAGATATTGGATGTATAGATGAAGATGTTATTGGAGATGCAGTATGAACATGGAAGTGTGTAAACTCAAGCTTCTGCTGTTGTGTTGGTCCTGAAGCTGCTGAGGTACATCTTCAGTTCTTGAATTAAACGATCAAACTCCCCAAAGCTGCGTTTCAGTCCAGCTCGGTTTGGTGTATGTGGCACAACACTCATTTACTGGTGTTTCCACTGTTGGATAAGGATAAAAAGGCACAGAACTAACTGATCCATGCCATCCCACTTATTGGCAAACCCTCTGAAGGGGTGTCAAGTGTACAAAACTGAGCCCAAAGTCCTGGAGCGTAAAGCAGTAAAAGACAATAATCAAAGAGTTTTCATCTTCCTGCAGCATTTTCAACATTTTAATGAGTCTGCCTAGCCAATTTTTACCCAAGGTTCTAAAAGTTGCTAACTTATTTAGAGCAAAGAAGCCAGTGCAACTGAGTTTGTCTGTTGTATTTTGACCAAAAGATAAAAGAAACATCGGCATATTCTTGATTCTCGTCAGATCTACTCATTATTACAAATTTTTCCAAGACTGGATTATCCATTTTTGGTTGTTTAGGATGTCTGCCTTTATCTGTTCAGTGTGGCTTTACCATTAGGATAAAAGGCCTCAGATATATTCCTTCCTTCCTTCACCTGATGGTAAAACTGTCCTCCGTGTTTGCTGGTTTAAAAAAGGGAGCCTTAATCTTTTTAGCACATGAATGCCCTCCAGCACTTTCTTCATTTGTTTAGTTTTTCTCTGCCATTTTCTGGATGCCGCCGCTGTATTTCAGTTTGAGTGTTGGAGTGAGAGCGGGTTAGTAGTTGGCAAACCCACACTGCTTGTGAGTCAGCTGAATCCCTTACACTTGGCACAGTGTGCCATCAGAGAGTGGGGAGGTGGGGGGTGGGGTGGAAGAAGCAGCGAGGTCTGTGACAGAGGGCACACAGTGATAGTGACCGAGCGGGGGAGGTGCTGAAATCCATGTTCCTGGTGTCTGATGTGTGTTGCCGTTACAAAGATTGATGTGGGAGCAGGTGCAACGCTGCTGAGTCTCGACTATATTTGCAAAACAAGGTTATTGGAGGAAATCGAGGTACAGGAAACATGTAAAAGGTCATGATGAAAGCAGCTGGTCGGAAATTTGATCCCTTCCAACTTAGAGAAGAAGTTTTTTCAACAACTTGAGCAGAGGCCAAGGTATTAGAAAACAGGAGAGAGGCTTAGAGGACAAACTGTTGGACAAATTTGACTCTGGTGAATGTTTGAGTGCACACAGAAATGTTTTATTAAAGCAAAACTCTGTGGCTTTTTACACTTTTCTCAAACGGATTTCAGTGAAAATACTTTTTGAGCAAGATAGTAAATAAAATTTGGAAGTGTTTCTGGCTAAAGTTGATTTTTGAACAGAAAAATAACAAAAATCATAAAGAAATATCTTTATGAAAATACATCATAGAAAAGTGGCCTACAGAGCCTCTTTGTTCTTGATTTTCCTTTGGGATAAATAACATATCTATTTGTCCATCTACCTGTCTGTCTTCCTCGCTATCATCGATTAATCAATCTATCTATCTATCTATCTATCTATCTATCTATCTATCTATCTATCTATCTATCTATCTATCTATCTATCTATCTATCTATCTATCTATCTATCTATCTATCAGTCCATCCAATAATCAACTCATGAATCTATCTACTTATTTATCATCTTGCCAGCTAGTCATTTATCTATCTAGCAATCTACCAGTCTATTTATCAATCTACCTATCCTAGCTGGCTGGCTCAATCAATCTGTTTATCTACCTATCTTGCTTGCTATGATATGCCTATCAGTAAGCAAAAAAATATTGAAATTATCAATCTATTCACCAGGTCTTTCAATCAATCCGTCTATCTGTTATCTGTCTCTCTTGCTAGGTCCATCTGTTTATCAAACAATCAGACTATTAAGAAGTCTATCTTTCTATCCTATCACTCTGCTGTCAAATAATCAGCAATCTGATTAGCCTTCAATCTTAGCTACCCATCAATCAGACAATAAGCCTATAAACAATCTACCCTAGTTGACTGTCCTTCGATCATCAATCTAATGATCTGTCTTGCTATCATCTGTCCATGAATTATACAATCAATCAAAACAAATCAACTAGTCTATTTATATATCCTACCTAGCTGTCTTTGAATGATCAGTCTGATTATCTATCCTGCTAGCTAGCTATCATATGTTTATTACTCAATCAATTAATCATTTAAATCAATAGCTGTGTTCGAAATCATCCACTCATTGACTCACTCACTATCCCCTATGTAGTGTAAATGAAATAGTGAACTACATAGGGAATGACCAAACAGGATTTCGGACACTACACTGAAATTTTCTGAACGTCATAGCGTCAGTAGATGAGCTGGATATCCCTGTGACGTTTTTTAAAATTATTATTTTATGTTAATCGTTATGTACCCGTTGAATTCTATATTTTTTGTAACTGCATTTATCCTGGATGTTTGTAAGGTGTTTGTAAAAAAAAACACTGGTCAATAAGTGAAATCCCTGTGACGCAAATTTTGAAGTTGTTTTCAGCTGCTAAAACACTTAAAAGAGCTAAGCTAAGAACGTGTTAAAGATACTTTAACGTTTTTCACATTTATAAATGAAGCAGCTCCTGACAGCCTTCTTTCTCTTTTTCTTCTACGAAAAAAACACGGCCGCATTGCATTGTGGTATACGGGAGTACAATATAGGGTACATCGTATGTACACTCACTTTTGCTGTGCATTGTGGGTATTTTAAAGTGCACTATATAGTGAATGGAATTAACTGCTGAGAATTCGAACAACACTACAAAATGGCGAACACACTATATAGTGCACTATATCCATGATAGGGAACGATTTCGAACACAGCTAATTATCTATCTATCTATCTATCTATCTATCTATCTATCTATCTATCTATCTATCTATCTATCTATCTATCTATCTATATATCTATCTATCCAGTTTACTTCCCCCTGTTGTAGGAGCTGGAGGCCTTTTCCTGCTGACAAAGGCTTAAAGGAGTGATACACCATGCACTAGTTACCAGCCAATTACAGGGCTGACATACAGAGACAGACAGCCATTAATGCCCTCACGTGTTGGTTTGTACCTTACTATATTTGCTGAATCAAGCGTGTTCAGATTTCACGAACAGACTTTGTTAAAACCAACACATGATCAAGAACTTTCCCTCCTTCAGCCCTCAGATGGAGCTCTGATGAAGTGCTCAGGTATTCCAGATGTGAAGCACTGAAGGTACATCCATACATCTATAATAACACCTTCATGTCTTCTCCTGCTCTGCTGCATTCACTGACAGATTGAGAACATGCATGTGCACTGACTTACTCATGAACAGATACAAAAACCTACCGACACACTCTCACAGTTATCATGCATGTAAAGGGACCCGTGCACTCTTTTCCATCACAGAGCGAGCGTGTTTGCAGAAAGGTTATTATATCCACCCGCCCACCTCCGTCCTCCGAGGACACACTGTCTGCTTACATTCATACCCTCTGATTTCTCTCAGGCCTCTGCTCCAAACTTCTGACCGCAGAGGAGGAATGGAGAAAAGAGAGAGTGGAAACGTGATCATGAGAGAGGCAGACGGGCCGAGAGGAAGTAACCATCAGAAAAACAGACGGAGGGAAAGTGTTGTTTATGAGGGACTTTATGGCTGTGTTTGTGGTCGTCTGTGGGTTTATTTAAGAGCATTCCTCTCTATGAGTGTCAGAGGCTGTACGAGAACACAACCGTCACTCAATGAGACGGGTATTTGTTTGAGTCAGGAGCGCTGCAGGTGAAGAATTGATCAGACCTGTTTGTTGAAGCTCAACTGAAATGAAAGCATGAGCAGTCCTCATAGAATTAAAGTTCAAAGTATCTGAAGGACTTTTCTACATTCTTTTGCTCTGCATGGCTATGATGGGCCACACACTGCTAGATAAATAGCCTCATTTATGGCAAGAGACCCTTTTTTGTTAAAGGTCTGCAAAGGCTCAGACACCTGGTGGCTCTGAAGACAGATAGATAGAAAGGTAGATGCCCTCCTCAGGTGGGGAATGAGTCCTTGCCCCAAGCAACAGAGTTCAAGTGTATCTGCAAAGCTCCATAGTCAAGTCACAAAATGGTGCCCCCTTCAATGTTTTGAAACGTCAGCCCCTGCAGCACATTTAACCTATCGCCTTGAGGCCTGGTGGGCATATGTGTCATGCCAGGATCAATGAAATAGCCCCTCAGAGCTCTATTATAAACTAAAGGGGAAGTCGGCAATTTTGTTTTTTTGGTTTCGAAAGAGCATTTTTCCACAGCTCCTATGTATGTAAGCAAACTAGTGATAGGGTGTTGATCCGACTGACTTCAATATAGGGATTATGAACAGATTTTGATTATCTTTCAGGGAATGTTGGTTGTGGCACAACAAGGAAGTGAACAGATTTTGTTGGTGATGCAACTTGTCTAAGGATTCACTAAAGATGTGTTAGCATTCCAAGGCAATTTCAATTAACCAACCCTTTCATGCATGGTGACCACTACAGTAAACATATGGCCCTTTTCCACTAGCACGCCTTGGCCCTACTCTACTCAGCCCTACTCGATTTGCAGCGTGTTTCCACTAGCCTGGTACCCTCTTAAAACAAGCTAGTTTTAGTACCTACTCTGCTCTGGTTCCAAGCGAGCTGAGCTGATACTAAAGGATGACGTCACCGACTGCCGGCTACTGATTGTTCAGACAATGTGGACATCGATGAGTCATGAGTGCCACGACCTAGCATGCTCGTGGTAGCTACCGTAAGCTTACCCTCATACATCTTTTCTTTGCAGCTGGATTGCTCTCGTCCTCGGCTTCATTCTGTTGTATAGCTTCCAAAACTCTCCGGTGCTTCTCAAGGGGTATTTCTTCTTGCCACCTGCAGCCTTCTTCTGCTTTCCTTTTTCACTCGGTTTGTGACAAAAAGCCACAGATTGTTGTGTCGCGCTCAAAATGACATCACCGCAGTGCCGCTCAGCAACACTGCACCCTGTTGAGCAGGCAAGTGGGGCTGATGGAAAAGCAACACAAGGTGAGTAGAGTAGAGCCGAGTAGAGTAGAGTAGAGTAGGGCTAATGGAAAAGGGCCAATACTTGTAATACAACTTATACCACTTAGGATGCAGTACCATGTCCAACTACCAGGTGGCTAACTACTAAACCCTTGTCTCAGGATCCAGAAAAATATTATCTTTGCATATTTTAGTCATATCAAGATATTTGTATCATAAATCCAAAATGGCTGACGATGGGGGAATTGCACCAAGCCCCTCAGGAGTGTTAAATCCTTCTATTCTCAAAGAATCAAACAGTTAAAGATATATATCTTCTAATTTAACAACATATTAGGAACAACATGATTTTTAACTTTAATTTTAAAAATATACATTTTAAAAGTTTTCCTTTCATGATTTAATGATTCCTGCATGAAGAGGTTGATAACTTTGCTAGCTAATGCCTTGATGGACGTTTATGCGCTATATTCTAATATGTCTTCATACGTTGGAGGTGCAGTAGCTGCTTCTACGTCGAACTAACTTGTTGTGTAACTATTACAGCTTGTTCACTCTTGCTGACTGAGTTTAGGATTAAAGATTGTGCAAGTTTGGTTTTTTTGGAGGATTATAATAATGAAAAAAATTCCAGTTTTATTAACTTCTTTCTTGCTTTTACGATCGATTGTCCAACAGGACATGAACTTTAGTTGAGGGACCTTTACAATGCTAAATTCTGAGATAACCTAAAAAAGCACCCCATTCCTGCACCTCTCCATACATACTGTACCTCAGGAGGCATAAAATCACCAGTCTGAAGCTCCAGTTACTTTAGCTGATGTCTTACATGCTCCATGCTTATACATATGAGCAAAGCTCGAATTTCCCCTCTGGGATCAATACAGCTTTATTATTTTGAAAGAGCAGATATCTTCCAGCTTGAACACCCTGCTTACTGTGCATAAAACAAATGTAAATAAACAACCTTCTCCGGTATCATTCTGCACCCTCGGCCTGTGTTTCAGCCGCTGTGACAATAAGACAGCTGCTGATTTGTGTGTTACTATCTTTGGAGGAACACAGGCTCTGCTGACCTATCAGAGTTGGAGAAGGAGACACCGAGCCGGAGAGGTGGGTGTGGTGGTGAGCCTCCGATGTGTGTGTGTGTCTTTAGGGTGTGAGGATGTTCTCGGATGAGCCTGACCTGCTTTTTGGAATAATCTTGCGCAATGCCTCATGAAATTTGTTCCAGAGACAGAGGTTTGTTTTCTGAAAGCTCAGCAGTGAAATCAGCTCGGGTTACACTTTTTCAGGATGATTAATTATTCACAGATTCCAGAGACACTTCAGAATAAGCTGTCATCTGGATTTCTGTTGATCGTTTCTAAAAATAAATGAATCAAGTTGGGTGACTGTCCCCTCACACTGGGAACAAATTGTTGACTCATGTCCTTATTCTTAGCAAGGTGCATCAGATGTCCCCTGTATGACTGGTTCCCATCTATTTCAGTCCTATATGGACAAACAAAGTGTTACTTAGAGGAAGGTAGAAAAAGACTTAAGGTTTTAGCACCAAAGTTTACCCACACGAGGAGACCAAATCATTGCTTTTTATGCTTTCACATTTTGAGCCTAAAGAGGGTTGAAGAACAGAGGAAATAAAGGGAGAGGAAAGGATAATGAGGGAATCTGACAGCATTTAAATAAGGATAAAGCAAGCTCAGTGGTGCCCAGATTATCACAGCTAATAGCAGAACATATTAAAGAAAAATGTGAGATTTGGGAAAATCTGCTTATTGGCTTTTCTCCAGAGACTTAGGGTGAAAAGACTGACACCAATTTCATGTCTGGAGTTGGCTTACACACTTGCACAACTCCTAAGAAGTTAAAAAAATATATTGGGTCGATTATTTCCCCCCTTTAATAATTCCATTTGGTATCACTTTTAAATTGTTGGAAAGCCTAACTATTAGTACAGCTTGTAAGGATCATGCATTTTTCCCACAGAAGAAAGTCTACAGTTTTTACGGGGTGCTCTCCTCCTGGGATGACCACTTCACAGTCTGTCTTTGACTTCAGAAGTTTAAAGGAACTTGGTCTTCAGTTTAAAAATGGTACAAGGGCTGACACAAAATAATGCTGCCACTCTGCATACCAGAAAACCAGCTCCACGTTGCTGGGGAATTTGGCAAATCTGTATTGAGCACTATCTGCACGTTCACCTGTAATGCTCATTCCACAAAGGCAAGGCCCTTAAGAGATATACCTTGTTGTAAAGGTGACTAATTGCATTTTAGAATAACATTTAATACCATATGGTTATATTAAAGGGGAGAAATCATTTACCAAAAAAAGGTTTACACTTTTTTGAGGAATGTAGAAAAGTTGCATATGTGAGCACAAACAGACACATACTGTACCTCTTCAAGTTTTCGAAACTTTATCTTGTCTGTTATACAGCAAGTTAACTACAAATATTATTTTAATTGATACTATTCATTTTTGCTCACATTAAGCTGGTAAACATGGACTTTAGCCATAGACTGCAGGACAAAATCATGTGACAACAGTGGTTTGATTATCAGAGGGGCCTGTGGAACACCGTTAATTCATCATAATAGACGTTACCATACTATACCATCTCAACCGAACTATAGCTTTAAGGGACAGTTCAGTTTTTTTGAAGTGGGGTTGTATGAGCTCCATATGGTCACTAAGTACATTAAATGAAGTAGAAAGTTCTGTCCCCTCCCTCAGTAAGACACAGACTGTAGGAGTCTGTGATGAAGAAATAGCCGCTAACAGGAAAATACCGTACCAAAAACAAAGAGTATTTTCTCCGCCTACAAGAACTCAAATCAAAAAGCTTTACCACAGTTTAAGAGTACGCTACATATGAGTGTTTTAAAGTGCATTAACCTTTCGGAAATATAAAGTTTATCCAGACCTAGCTAACTCGTGTCATGTATTCACTCCGCTAGCTAGCTCACAGATGTGTGCTAGCTAGCATTTGACCAGTGGTTCTCAATATGTTTATTTAGGCTGTAAAGAGCATCCATTTCCTTCACACAGTCATAACACCCCCAGGATTTCTATCTTGTCCCACCAGATTGACTGTTCCTTACATTTCACCAATCCATATGGGCATCTGCCCATAAAAAGTTTTTGGAAATGGGCAGAACAATTTAATAGCATACTCGGCAGGTGATTGGATGATTGTTTTCTCAATCATATCCATTATGGTCAGATAATGCAGTAGGCTGGTACTACTGCCGCAGTTTAAAATACAAAATGTAGGCTGCTTTGTAAAAAAAATTCTCACCAAGACATCAATATCCTTTCTTTTGAGAAATTCCTTCCATGTTTTTGCTTTATGTTTAAAGACGCGATGAGGACTTTCTAAGTAATTACAAAAAAGTCTCACTTTGAGATATATGCCTGATCGAAATACACACTTTAAGATGAGTTTTATAGCATCAAAATAGGTTATCTATAAATGCTATTCCTTAGCTTTGTGGTCGGGTCGAACAGGGCTGGACTAGCCTGGATACTCAACTTCAGGAACAAGACAATTAAAACTAGAGCAAATTTATATTATTCAGACACGTCTTAGAGCACCGGGCTGTAAGTAGTGATATGTAGCCGGCTACAAAACTACGATACTAAGTTTTCCAAAAACTGCTTGTTGTCACACATCAAAAACTACCGCTACATGACTAGAAAGAGATACATTACCTCGTTGCTTTGCATTCTGTAAGTTGTTGAAAAAAGTTGTAAAGCAATGCAGAGTTCTGAGGAAGGTCTGAGCTGCATTCATTAGCATCACAACAAACACAGGCTTTGGCTTGGGTTACGTCTTTACGACAGTCCCCGCGCGTGCTCATGGGTAGCAGAGTCTTTATGTCGCGGGAAATAGATTCTCCTCATAGCACCTTTAGTAATAAAATGCATCCCTGTTCTGAAAACTGCTACTGAGGCTGTTAGCACCCAAACTAATCTCAACTAGCAATCACTTCCTGCCATCATCTTGGTGGTAGCTTCACCTTTTAAAGAGCTCCTGGCTGTGATGCTTTAGGCCAATCACAATAGCTGTAGACTAGAGCTTGGCAAGATGGATCTACCTGATTATAGACACTGAATCATGTAGATCCAGCTGCACTGCAAGGTTACAGGGTACCTGCAGCTAGCCTCAAGTTTACACTTGAAGAGCTACAGCTTTTGGCACTTCCACATGCCTGGAAACATTAGACTATAACAAATTTTCATTACATTCCAGGATTGAGAAAGTGTAGTTGAGTCATTTTGAGAAAGAAAAAAACATGAAATTCTTAAAACAAGGTTGACAAGAACATAATAACCATCTTTTCAGTCCCATGTTGCTTTTGAGTGGCTTCATTGGATGGCAACAACAATATGGCCAATAATCAAACACACAAAGGCAGCATGGCTTTTATGATGTTGCTGCTGATTTAATTTCAAGGTAGATGCACCTCATCCAAAACTCTGACGTTAGTGAGACTGTAAAATGATTATTTTAACCAAGCAGCCCACAGACTTTTCATTAGTTTGAAGGTATTAGGTCTTTTAAGATTCAAGCTGTTAGCAGAGCAAAGAAGTAAAACACAGAGAAGGCCAAAATACTCACGTAATAACTGCTGTAAATTAACAAACAGCTATCTCATTTACTGCATCTACATGTCATAGTGGTTCATTCTTCTCAGGAACAGTTCAAAGCAGTTTTTCTGGACAGATCCAACAGAACACAGAAGTTCATCCAACCCTAAAAGACATTTCAAACATTTCCAAAAGGGCAAAGAATCCAGTGACATTTCTGTATGTGAAAGGCCTCTCTGACAGAACAAACATCTCAGCCCAAACATCCACAAAAACAACAAGCTGTCTTTGTCTGCCCAGCGTCAACCACAAGCATGAAACCCCAGAGGATCGCTGCTCGAGCTCCTCAGCCGCCCGGCCACAGCAGCATCCATAACACAGATTTATATTCTCAGAGTCAAACTCTCTGACTCAATATTGACTCAGATCAATATCCCTTTGTGAGAGGGGGCCCGAGGCTCTCAAACCTCATTACGACTAATAGATCTGCATTTTATTGAGAAGCTGATGACAATCCGGTTAGAGAGTCCCAGCTGACTGTGGAGGTAACAAGCAGCAGACTTGAAGATAAAAAAGATTCTGGTTCTCCAAAAAGCCCCTCAGCACAACTTTGAAATTTTTATTCAGGCTTGGGGTTTGGGAGCATTGAAAGATGATGTCACTGATTTAATATGGCATCCATTCAAATAAGAAGAATAAAAACATGTTTCATTTGTATCATTCAGCCATGAAAAATGTGAGCTTTTAAGAAAGATTGTCGTCAATGCGTCAACAGTCAGGCCAGTTTATACCACATTTTGTCAAAAAGGTAAAGCAACACACAAGAAAATTTTATGCTAAACCTTTGACCTGATGGACCAGAAACTATTCATGCTAGTAATGCTAATGCTAGTTGCATGCTGCTTGATATTGCCAGGTGCTAACTGCTGTGGTATAAATCCAAATTCAAGCCACAACCCTGAGCTTTTGGTTCACTTGCTTTGTCTGGTTCTGATGGCTCTCACACCCACATCGAATAGACTTGTTAAATGGAAATGGACTTGAGCTTATACAGTGCTTTTCTAGTCTACTGGCTACTCAAAGCTGCTTTACACTTTAGGTGGTTCAGAGTTTCTCTGTTTGTTATCCATCACTATCAACTAACATATTATGCTCATTTACACACCTCTGATGCAGCAGTGGGAGTGACTTGAGGGTAAGTATCTTGCCCAAGGACACATCACCATGCGTTGCCTGGAGCTTGGCTTAAACCTGCAACCTCCCTATCACTGACCAAGTGCACTATCTAACTGCACCACCAACACCAGATACTCTGGTTGGCTTAGAAGCAAATGCAGACGCTCTGTTTTCAGGCAAACCATGGTTTTGTTGTTCTTTGTTCACAACAGAGTTCCTGTAAGCATTCACACCACCCCAAATCAACCAAAAACCTTTTCCTCCTCAAAATAAGGGGTTCATTTGATCCAAATGTGTTAGCTGAAGATGTGAACTCAGTATGAAGTGGTATTTCAAACACAATAATTTCTAGGGTTATAGAGAAAGGTCTAAGAAAGAAAAAATATCCAGTTCTCTGGGTGAGATGTCTTTCAGATCTTAGTTCAGTCCACTGCCCACATCCCTTCCTTCGCCCACACACCCAACACAGCATGGTGTGGATTTACATTCAAGATTTCCTGTTGCTTAACAGAAGGTTTTTTCTTGAGCCATGATGAGGGATTCATGATTGGCTATATGGATACATGTTGGGTGTTGGATGTATATTTGTATATATATGTACATGTGTATTTTATTAATGTGTTCATGCATATATGTATCCATAAAATGAAGAGTTTTATGCTCTATTGAAAGGTGTCTTGAGATAACAGTTAAGAATTGGCACTATACAAATAAAGATTAATTTATTGACTGATTGATTTTTGATGCCAGAGGTCAGAGGAGACTGACTGACCAGAGTGGTTCAATATAACAGAAAGTCAACAGTAACCAAAAAAAAAACATGAAACAGAAAACTGAAGCTGTAGTTTGGTAACGTGACACACGAGATGGACTGATCAACATTTCAAAGCATAGCTGGCAGGTGATTGGATGATTGGTCTGTCAATCATGTTCATTATGGGGCAATCGGATTATGTAGCAGCGCTACTTTCATGGTGTAAAGTGCAACACGTGAGCAACCAGGTAGAGCAAACTCTCACCAAAACATGACAGAAGTGAAGTGAAAATATCCTCCTACCACATGCTTTCACTGTCATTGTTTGTTTTGTAAATATTTCAGAAATGAAGTCGAGATCTAATAAAATTGAAACTGATGTTGTTAGCTTCATGCTAATCTCTGTACAGTCACTTCCTCCTGTCCTAGTTATTATCTCCTCCTGCTATATTAAAGAGCTCTGATTGGTCGGTGCCACTGTGGGCTGCACAGTTTGTTTTAGTTATTTCAGCTTGGCAAGCTGGATCGGCCTGATTATTGACATTGTATCAGGCGGATCCAGTTGCACTGCAAGGTTAGCATCTTGCACAAGCTCAGAAGATTAGACGATTAGACTAGATTAAAAGATTAGACGTGTTGCCTGAACTGTTGAATCTGGATTTCTTTCCTTTTCTGTGGAATTGAGAGAAACTGTCATGATACTGCTTTTTGATAGTTAAAATGACCCATTTTGTTTCCATGGCTGCGGTCGAATAGAAACCTCCTAGGCCTTTCCTATCTACTATTCCTTAACCCTGATGAAAAATGTCATGAGACTACAAAAGACAAATCATGTATCATGACAATGTTGTTCCTTTCAGACAACATTGAACATAATAACCTGGTAAACATTACATCTGCATAACCGATGTTGGAAGTGAGGATTTAAATAAATCTGTTCTCTCATTATCAACATGAACACCAATCAGTGCATGAAAATAAATGAACTGAATGAAAGAAAGGCAGAGTTAGAACACTAAGTTTGACTACTCACATGCTGACAACACTGTGGATATGCCATCTAGATGCGAGCCAGATCGAATCTCACTCACAAAGACGACTTGGAGCCGAGCGACAGGTCCTACACAAGAGGGTCAGCAGAATGTGGGATTTTTGGTTCTGTTGTTTTTTTACGCCCTAGTTATTGCAGAGTGCGATTGTTTGTCTTGGTCATTCGTGGCTAGGGCACCGTGGCGTATCATAGAAATGCGAAGTAGTACTGTTTAGGCTATAAACAAGCTAAATGATGTTGTTTTCGAGTAAATGGTGGACGCACCTACCAGGACACTATGGATTACAGCCATTTTGTTGTGAGGGAATGGAGGAATATTTTTGTGGACTTTAAGGACTCGGCACTGTTTGTTCGGCTATGAGGAATATTGTATCATGGTGCCACGCAGCGCGACAGACCCCCAGGATCTCCGGCATCCTCCGAAAATCTAATGTCTCATATTCTGCTCTCTTCAGAAAATCGGACTGCTGGAAAGTTGAAGCAGGTTTTGGTAAACTTTAGACAGGATTGCAGTGTTAACTCATTGTTAGTCATTGTTCAACTGAATTCGGAGGCAGTCGGAATACGCACTGTATATAAAAGCTGTTGCCACAGAGAATTGTGGGACAGAACAATCTCGTCTCCTTTCCTAAAGGATGGTCTGGTCTATCCTATGCTAAATGAGATAATAAAGGAAGCATTGAGCCACCTTTCCTATGCATTTAAACTTTTTGAAAAGCTCTAATCACGAACTACTTTTTTGTCTTGTACTTCCTGTTTTGTTTTGAACATTTACCTGTCTTTGTCTGTCTCCATTGTTTTGCTTCCAGTCTGGCTTTGTTACCCTTGATTCTGCTTCCCCAGCTGTCTCATCACCCACATTCTCCCCTGTCGTGTTGCCAGTTTGTCGTACCTTCACCAGTCTTTGTTCCAGCATTTTTCTGTCTTTTCTAGCTGTGTATTATCTTGCCTTATATTTTTACTTTAATTCTGCCTCACGTTTTTCTGGACACTGTTGCCTTTTTTTGACAGATTCTCGACTTGAGTCTGTACCGAACCTTGTCTGGCATTGATTAACCTTTCAAGCTCTTCGACTGTTTCTGTTTTGCATTTGGGTCCAATCTCTCTTTTTCACACTTTGTAATAAAACCGATGTTTGAGTCTCATGAAGGGAAAGGACTTTGCACAGAACATCTTGGTGGTGATTTTATTACACTAAAAGTTAAGGATCTAATAGTGGTGCAAACAAAATGAATGATGGGATACATTCAGGGCTTACTGCATGCTCTGACTGAAATAATTCACACTACATTGGCCTCTGTTGGCGTGGTGATTTCAGCACATTTATGATTTTGTGCGCATAAATGGTCTTTATATTGCCAAAGTACTTCTTTAGATTATTCCTTCATCTTTCTTGGTGATATGGGAAACGATGGAGATCGGGTGGTAAAATCAAACATCTTGGATTTCTTGATCCAGTGAAATAAATCTCTCCTCTGTCCTTCCACACACATTGAGTGCACACACACACTGAGAGAAACAAACAGCTATAATCAGTGTCTGCAGTTTCCTGTGGAGAGGACGGCTGCATCTAAATGATGATCTTTATGTTGTGGCCGACTGAAAGCCTGCGGTCTCACTGTAAGACTTTAGACGTATTCTGTGAATGTGTGTGTGTGTGTGTGTGTCATGACATAACCATCAATTACTGAGTCTATTGTGTGAGGCTGTCAAGCCACCATGAATACGAATGGAGCTTGGATTGCAGGGTGCGGGGAGGAACCCAACAGTTTATGGCTTATGGACAGAGTTATATTTTCATCTCTGGCTGACTGAAGTATTTACATTCCCCAGTTTGGTCTGAAAGTGAGGTGACACTGAGGATATGCTTTGTGTGTGACACAGTGTCAGAACTGGTTCTGTCATACTGATCGGCTTTTGTTCTATGAAGCACAACGGACGGACAAAGACAAAGACACACAAGAGCAATCAGACCTCAGTTCTGTCTGCAGTCCAGTTTGGAGAGTTTGGATGATTCCTCTTCTCCAATGTTTGCAACCACTGAATTTTAAAAAGCTTTGTACCTGCTGATCATTCATTGCTCCAATGAACTTCTGACAAAAATATGAGTTTGTGTTTCATACAGCTCACCTGTACATCATCGTTGTCTGGCACAAACCTCCATCTCCGCAACTTCTACTTTTCGAGGAATTAAAAAAAAAATCACAGAATTAATGTATTTTCCCATTAAAAAAATAGTATTTTTTTTAAATTAGATTTGGTCCAAATAAAACTGAAAACTTTCTTTACGGCTGCCGCGCATGCGCAGTACAGCTCATTGTTTCAGTGGGGACCACCGGCTACTCAACAACTTTCTTCTTCCAGTTTTATGCAAAATGGAATCTATCTGATGAAGATGTTGTGGAGGAGAACTTTGAATATGATGGGTGTCCTTACAGTTTCGAGCCAGAGTTTACAGATGAGGAGCTCATCGAAAGGAGGAAGCCGTACTGCGCGACAGCCATAAAGAAAGTTTTCAGTTCAGAGGTCAGCACAGTCACGAAAACATGGGTGGAGTGACCCTGGACTGTCTTGGACAAGTAGCGGGAGCTGACCATGATGAAATATTGGTGAAACTAATGAGTTTTTGGACGATTAATGCAGTTTTAGGAGCGGCACTACACATGCCCCGTGTGCTACCATTATACGGATGCCCACCTCTCGATTTTGGATCTAAATATTTCCCGAAGCACTGTTTGGATCAGGAGAGCCTTCTGGGTGAGTATATTGTTCTACTTTATTCTATAAACAATGTGAAAGCTGTAGAAACCAAACTTATCCTTTCACAGGTGTGCCCAATAAAGTGACCAGGTGAGTGTTTGTAATTGAGCAACAGTTACAGTAACTGCAGATTTTAGCGTTTTAACACCAAACAAAGCTAACGATAGTTTTGCTTAAAATCATCATAAAATGATGAGAAATACTTTGTGATCTTGACAGCTTGGTAGTGTTGTCATGTTCTCCCTGACAGCGTCTTTAATCACTGTCATCTGCAGCGTCCCTCTCATTAACGTCATAATCATTGCCAGCTTCTGAGTCATTGTAATCACAGCTGAATATTCACCCTCCTGTTCTTTAAATGTACATCTCAGAGCTCTTTTCTCCTTCTTTTCACCTCATACCTTGACCTACCTGCAGCAGAGAGCCCTGCAGCGTTATGCTAATGACATCTTTTCCCCTCACAGCTCAAATATTGACTTCAGTAAAGACGGCTGCCCACTGCCTATCGGGGACGTGGCTGGCTCATGGCTGCCTCTGACTCTGCATCCCGTCACATGATGTTACAGAGCCATGTTTTCGGCTGTCAGCCTTCACATACCTGTTTGCCCGAGGAGGACTCTCGCTCACTGATTCATGTTAGAGGAGGGTGAGTGTTTGTTTGGCAGGGGTTACTCAGGACACAGTGTGCTGTTATCACAGTAAAGGATGGTTTTTGTGTTCTGAGGAGGGCATTCAGAGCGGAGGTCGGGTTATTATAGCCTGCTGTGCTGCAGATAAACGAGGAGCTTTTAATTAAACTGCAGGGGTTACTTTAGAAGAACAAGAGAGTTTGCTGCAGTGTTTATATATGTGTGCCCTCATGGTCTGGCCACCTGGTTTGTGTGTTTGGGAGGTGATGATGTTTGGAATATTCTTACATATGAAAATATCTATTATATGTCACAGGAATGCAGGATATTATTGGTTTGATATCACTATCAGCTTATATCAGCTTAAAAAGTTCAGTATAGTAACATCTGCTATTGAAATTTTGGGCAGATGTTTACAGCTGTTATATCAGTTACACATATCTGCATTATATATCATCTGGAATATTGACAAATTGTGCACTATTGGCGCACCTTCTCATCACTGCATGAGTAGAAAGATAGATAGTCCATAAACAAAACAACAAATACAAATAAAAATAGAAGCAGACACAACACAACAGTTTTTTAACAAAATAAAAACACGTCAGTAATTCTAAAAAACATCTGTACTGGTGTCTCCACCAGGTACACTGGTATCGAATGGAGCTAAGCTGGGGATTTGTCAGCAGCCCCAATGTAGATTTAAAAATCAATGGTTTCATTTTGCAAGTGTTAAATGCCGTTTCTCTTCTTCTACATCTGTTCCTTGAAAAAATATATTGTAACACAGAATGGACCAAGTCCTTTTTTGTTAAGTACCAACCCAATCTCACCCAATGGCATACAAATAGCATAGTTTAAGACCTTTAAAATATGGGTGATGTATGCAAAAGTCAAATTTCGTGCGTAGTTGATACGGCACAGGCCAGTTTTCTGTCCTTTTCTCCTACCCACTGAAAATTGCCACTTTTCTGGTTCATTACTCGCTTGTTTAGGGTTAGGGTGAGGGTGGCAAAATCTGCAAGGTAACAATATATGTCGGAACACTGACATGTCTCGTCAAATTTCGTAAGGTACGAGCCTCTCCATCACGTAAAGTTGTAACACTGCATGTAAGATGCACCGGTCTCTTTAGGTGTCATTGGAGCACACAACATTGACTTTGACAATACGTTGCACATTTTTAGAAAGTTGGAAACCGTGCTATTTTTACACCATTTGTTGAGAAGGTCTGTAAGTACAGAGCTTGTGCCCTTGACCAGAAATGTCAGTCTTGGTATCTGCGATAATGAAAGAAAAGAAAAATCCAGTATAGTGCAATCCTATGTCATCCAAGAACACGGAAGAATCAGATCACTTAAAATGAGCAGTGTTGGGCAAGTTTATTCAAACATGTGATGCATTATTTATTACTTGTTACTGTCATTTCAAAGTAATTAGTTACATAATAATATTACTGTATTTGAAATGTAAGGCATTAAACTATTATCACATTACTTTAAAGTTACTCTCATCAAAATAACAGGAAATAAGGATTTGTCATTCTAAATGTAGCTCATTATGCTCAAAAAGCTCATTACACATCCAGCTGAAGGTGATGTGGTGGCTATCTGAGTTCAGCTTAAGGCTAAAAACAGTAGAATATAATAGACACATTGATGCTCATGGCACAATATAAGAAACCATCAGAGCAAAAACAGAAAAAAGGTAAAATTCTGGTAAACTGTGTTAGAGATACTGTAACTTTTAGGCCCAGTGGAGGACTTTATTCCACTGATAATCTCAGAGTATTTGGCAAATTTGTATTCAAGCAAACAAAAAACACCTCTACATTTCAGGATAAATTAAAAATGCATTGTAACTTGCATTACTGGCATTTGTACCGAGTAAAATATAACTGTTTTTTATTGTTGTAATGCCTTACATTACTACGTTAGAGTAAAAAGAAATGCATTAAAGCGATCACATTACCTTTACAATGTATTACTCCCAACACTGAAAATGAGAAAAGATTAAATAAATGAATCCCAGAACTATCAAGTCACATAGTTACAGCATAGCAGCAGCAGTAGAACTGGGTAACTTCTGACATAGTTTAGTAAAGTTAAAACTATGAATATCTGCAAAGCCTCACTTGTTCTTCTCCATCAGCTCCGACTCCTCCTCTCTCTCTCTGGCCCGGCTCCCTGCAGCCCGGCTCATCACTCTTCCTGATTTCCCTCCCTCTTCCTAAATCTTTCCCCTCCGTTCTCTCATTTCTCCATCCATCCATGTCCCTGCTAACCTCTCCATCATGTCACCGCTCTATTCTTTCCTTCCTCCCCTTCTCCTTCTCTCCCTGTCTCCGCCCGGGCTGCTGATGTCTGCAGACGTGGAGCTCAGCCAAGAACTTCTTAAATCAAACTCATCTCTAATGAAACAAACACGCAGACCGACACGCACATGTGTGAGCTGGGACGTTTGCCAGGAGAGCTCTCAGTTGTACGTGCAGCCTCACACAAACACACATGAAGCCACAAACATGGTTTCATACAACTTTTTGTAGAAAGTGTTTGCACAAAATGTGTCTAAAAATATATATTTAGGGAAAAAATGAAACATTAGTGAAACAGAGATAACTCATGTTTTCTTATTTGATGGTTCTTGTTGGTTATTTTGAGCTGAAATGTTTTTTTTTTAATTTAAACTCTATAACAAAGTCAAGAAATGTTATTAAAAGCCTTGACGAGAAGGCTATCATTACCACAGCTGTATCACTGCGAGATAAAAGCTTTTTATTTATGCGTAGAAGCATTATTTTTGTGCTGTTTGACCCTTTTATGTACACAAGAAAGGCTCCATAGTGGGGTTACAAAGGAGTACTGGCTTAATAGTATAAGCATCTTCCTGCTCTTATAATGATGTAAACTATGGACACAGCCACTCCTTTGGGTGTTTTATTTCAAGGCAAGTTTATTCGTAGAGCACAATCCATACACAAGGTAATTCAAAGTGCTTTACAGAACAAGAAAAATGCATTAAAATCACAATACAAAATAAAATCAACATTAATCATTATAATTATAAAATAAATTTGAAGAGAAGAGTGCAGATAAGATCCTTTTAGTCATATGTACAGTTAAACAGAGCTGTTTTGAGCCTAGATTTGAACATTGTCAGAGTAGAGGCCTGTCTCACATCTTCAGAAAGACTGTTCCAGATTTTAGCTGCAGAAAACTGGAACCCTGATTCTCCATGTTTAGTCCTGACTCTGGGCACCAGCAGAAGGCCAGTCCCTGAGGTCCTCAGAGTCCAAGATGGTTCATATGGCACCAACATGTTGGAGATGTACTTTGGTGCTAGGCCATGGAGAGACTTGTACACAGGCAGAGCTGATTTGAAGTCTATTCTCTGAGCCACAGGAAGCCAGTGTAGGGACCTGAGCACAGGACTAATGTGTTCGTACTTCCTGGTTCTGGTCAGGACCTGAACAGCAGCGTTCTGGATGTACTGCAGCTGTCTTACAGCTCGTTTGGAGAGGCCGGTGAGCAGGCCATTACAGTGATCTAACCTACTAGAGACAAATGCATGGATAAGTATCTCTAGGTCAGGTTTAGACACTTTACCTCTGATTTTGGCAATGTTTTTCATATAAAAAAACACTCAGAAGCGGCTCAACAGAAATACCAAAAGTAGGGTCCACGTTGTTATATCAAACATTTTAAATCTGTACCGTTTATTTAAGTTTTTTTCATTTAATGTATCATCTGTTGCAAAGTCCTTCTTTCTGTGGGCAAACCAATGTAGCTTTAAATGTCAGAAATTCCTCATTTTCTTCAGAACAAAAGGAAGTTTTTCTTGTCAGAAAAGTAAAGTGAGTGAAATGTGTATTCCAAAGTAAAGTTAATGCAGGCCAATCAGAAACTTGCCATCATACAAAGTTAAAAAAACAAGCAAATCCATACTTCAGACTCTCATCAAACACATCAGGAGAAGAGCAAGAACATCTCTTCCACCTGGAAATGCTCACAGTGTTGTTTCTTTTCATTCAAATGAAGGAACAAGGTCCAGATCTGATTAAAGTGCCACTTCAGCTGTTAGCATCTATGCTAATCTCTGCACGTGCAGTTACTTCTCGCTGTTGTCTCTGATTGGTCAGAGCCTCTGCAGGCTAAGCTCAGACATTTTGGCTTGGAACTTTGCTAAAGGAATCTGCCTGATTGTAGACAATTAATCAGGATGATCCAGCTGCACTGCAAGGGTTAATCAAGCTGCTTTCTGAGGTCAGCAATGGACTTTGATCCAGTAGTTTTATTGTACTAATATTTGCCTTGAAGAAAAGAAAATTTGGTTGGAAATCTAACAAATTTACTAAGTAAAATTTGAATGTCCTCTAGGGTTCCTGTAATTTATTCACAATTAGTTCATTTCTTTTGTCCAGACAGCATTAATTTTTTAATGATTTTGTTTCCTGAAATGTGTTGTAGTTTCTCTTTTAGGAGGTGGAGATGTGTTTTGAGGCTGCATGTCATAATGATGTGTTAGTGATTATATTTGTTAATACTCAGTGCATTTTTAGTGTTTTAGATTCCATTATTGTTGATTAATGCAGGGGCGTCGAATTGGGTAGGGACGCTAGGGACACGTCCCTATCAATATTATGCCACTACCGCATGGTCCCTACCATAACACACAAGTATAATATATAACATTATAACTAAAAATGTGTATATTTAATGCAAACGAGATACATGTTTTTGTTATTTTATTTATTATCCATGTATAATTTGTGTATTGAAAGGCAGCAACTGTTTAAGACCAACAATAAAAGTTTGTGAGAAAAAAAAATAATAAAACCTGGAATTAATAACATGACTTTATACATTGATATTGTTGGGGAATACACTTCTCGGCAGTCCTTTTTGGTTTTGGTTATATATTTATCAGACTATAAACATACCATTAAAGTTTCTGATTGATCCCAAATTGTCCCACTGGTCATATGTCATGCATCAATATATTTTTGTCAAGGGACAGACAGTAGAAATTTAGGAGGAGAGGCTGGAGGTTAAGAATATGATGTAGAATAGTTTTTTTCGGAATAAGATAGTGTGCTTGTTTGTTTAATCAGCTCTACGTGACATTAAAAAACAGTCATAAATGCAAAACACATCAACTTTCAGGGGTGGCGTCTACTTTTATGTCCCCACCAATGTCAAAATCGATCCTACGCCCTTGGATTAATGCATATGGTAGACTTCACCCAGCCTATGTTTCTCTTTTGTGTTTGGGACCATGTATGTTCATCAATATACTGTCCCATTTAAATAAACATTTATGATTGTATTACACACATTTGTTCACTTCTCAAGCTGCACATTCAAATTAATTTAAGTAAAAATAAAAGTCAAGAAAAGCATGAAGGTAGTCACAGTGCAGCAGCTCAGTGCTTCATAGTTAATGATGCCTGCTGGTGAGAAGAGCTGAGCTCACACTGTGAACGTGCCCTATTTTAGCTTTCCTTCAACAACTCAAATCTTTGCCTCTACTTCACATTTTTGGTAAACTTACTTCTTTGAGAGCTCTGGCTTATTTTTCTCCAGGTAGTATCCCCCCCATGAGGAAGCCTTTTGCTATCAGATCACACAAACTGTCTTTATTCCCAAATCTGATACTCTCAACTGTGAGCAAAGGCTCACTCTGGTTAGGTTTATGTCTCTAAAAATAGCCATCATGTCCCGACACATTGTTCACTAAGAGAGCCTCAAACTGGAGGGACTGGAGTCGCCTCCTGCAGCTTCATCAGATGTGGAAACGCTCCAGTTTGTTGGCTGTGGCTTCAATACTCAACACAGAAGAAAGTCCATCTGCTCCATATCACATTTTACTCAGACATCCCCTCTCAGGAGCACAAAAATCTGTGTTACCTGACCCATATTTAAAAATATGAGGAAAAATTAAAAAAAATTTTTACTGCAGAGAAAAGTGTGAAGCTTCATTTAATCTTCTGACTTAGCTCACTCTTCTCTAAAACACTGAAGAACACTTCATCGTGCTACAAGCAGGACAGATGTGGTGACATTGATGGTTCTGCCATGAAACAAAGGTAAGCAGAAGTCTAGGGCCTGCTGCTTCAAGAGGCACCAAGATATTCAATCAGCAGCCACTTCATTAGGTACACCTCGCTACAATTGATTCAACAAGGTACTGAAACATTCCTTAGAGATTTTGGTTCATATCTCCATGAAAGCATCACACAGCTGCAGCAGATTTATCAGCTGCACATCCATCGTAAGAATCTCCCATAACACCACATCTCGAAGGTGCTCCACTGGATTGAGAGCTGGTGACTCTGGAGGCCACAGGAGCACAGTGAACTCACTGTCATGTTCAAGAAACAAGTTTGAGATGACTGAACTTCTCGATATGGAGCGGAAACCTTTGCTATAGGGGATATTTTTAACCAGTAGACCATTTAACCAATCGAAGTGGACTGGGCCTACAGGAGCATTAAGGTGGAAGAAGCTCCAATGGAGTTCCTCAGACAGACTGAGAATACAGCTGGATCAGGATATGAATACTAGAGGGTTTTTTGGAACACAAGAGACTGGGAACATACTGTAGTCATCAAAAATACAAAATTTGGGATCTTTTGAAATATGGTAATCATTTGATAATTAAATTGCTTTAGGTTATTTAGCTTTTTTTCTGAAATGTTTGCTTTTTTTTAACCTTACTATCCTATTTCTGCTATTTCTACCAGACAAAAACTTGTTTTAATTGTTCAAAAAGGCATGCTTCATACATGGAGTCATAAGGAAAATCCTTATCGAGTCTATTCGACATTTCAAATCACTGTTCGTGCGGCTTTCCTATTTAAAGTTAATTCATTAAAAAGAAAGTACTTGCTGTACTATTTATAAAACAATAGAACAAAATGCTCAAAATAGCAAACTCCTGAGTGTAAAAATAAGTTGGCAGCATTTGGAGAGTAAGCTAAGTAAACTAAAAGCATCAGGCACCATCTGGCAGTTTTACCAGCTTGTCCAAATATTCCCAGTGCTCCCTCTCTCTGTTTCTCTCTTTTGATTTTGGTTTAGATTTATGACTGAGGATCATAAAGATTCTTCCACAGCACCTCTAAAGCTCCTGTAAACAGTTGACTCCTGTAGCTAACTGGGCAGGGCCTTGTACCAGGCTCTTAAACCTCCCTGTTCAGCGGTAAGTATCAGGTTAAAAACTCCAGTCTAATCCCAGCTGGACTTCTTGAACGGTGACCTACGGATCACATTTCGCGGGGCGACATGGCCTGGCACAACCCCTCCACAGTTTCTCCACTTCCACTTCCTCCTCCTCCTTGTTTGGCTGCGACGGCCGCCAGAAAACTCTCAGCACTGCCAGTAATCCTCTGCGATGGCTGACAGCACAGTAGGCACTATATCTCAGGCGGGATTGACATTTTATAGGCCGAATGTGGACTGCTATCAGCCCGAGGGAGGGAGGAGCACGAGCGAGGGGACTGAGTATAAATCAAGGCTGAAATGCAGCTTCTGCAGAGCGGCACGTACGGAGGAGCCTGTTTGTGGTTTGTTCAGCGCCTGAGCACCAAACAAACGATCTCCAGTGTTTGTGAAGGAGTGTGTGACTCTGAGAGTGTTCTGCTCAGGCTGCTCACTTTTCACTCTTTCCCAGAGTCTCACAACAGAGGGGTTCAGGCTGGATACACATTACCAGATTTTAGGCCTGATTTTGGATCTGACTTGCCTCCCAAGGACTGGCAACACTCTGAACGACTTTAGCATTTTAATCTATATTAAATCATTGGAGTGTGCAAACACTGGAATGTTTCCCATGAATATACAGTCCTATCATTATTGGCACCCATGAAGTTTAAGTACACAATGTGACAGTCCAAACAGTTTCTTTACAAACCTCTCTAACTTTGCTCTGCATCACTTTATCAGACTCAAACTTGGCAGAAGTAATGTTCACATATTAAGGTTTGTAAATTATACTTCATTAGCTACTATGATCATGCAGTCATATTTAGAATAGGCAGTTTTAGTTGCAACCACTTGAAGCCTACAAGAAAAAGAACACCCTACCAACAATCAAGCATGGTGGAGGTTCCATAATGATTTGGGGCTGCTTTGCTGCATCGGGTACTGGAGGCCCTGACCGTATCACAGGAATTATGAAATCACAGAATTATCAAGAAATTTTAGAGCAAAATGTCCAACCCAGTGTAAGAACACTTGGTTTGAGTCGAAGATCGCGGGCCCTCCAGCAAGACATTTACCCAAAGCACACATCCAAAAGCAGGAATGGTTGGAGAGGGAAAAAATTGCCTGTTTTTAAATGGCCAGCAATGAGTCGTGAATCTCAATCCGATCGGAAATCTTCGGTATGGCTGAAATCTGCCATTGGGGAAAAGAAACCTGCAAATGTTCAAGAGCTGGAACAATTTGCATAGGAAGAGTAGGAAAAAATACCAGCTGAGAAGTGCAAGAAGCTTATAGATGGCTACAAGAAACATTTGGAGGCTGTCATCAGAGCCAAAGGGTGTGCAGCAAAATACTGAAGAGAGGTGCTATTATTGCTGTACATGCTTTTTTTCAGTTCTCTCTTTGAAATTACAATATGTAACTTTTAAAAATGTTGCCATTCATAAAAACAAGATGAAAGAAACAGTACAGGGAATAAATAAATTAGTGAGATAATATTGCAATATCTCTCATTTGTTAATAGCACGGATGCCTGCTGGTACAAAGCTGTTTTTGTAGCGTCTGGTTTTACAAGCAGGTACCGTGATCCTCCGACTTGATGGGAGCAGCTGAAACTCACCATTGACAATTACAATAGAGTTACCAATCCTCTGTAGCTGTTTAGCAAAAAGCTGAGACTCTCCAATCAGTTTACAAGGCCATTTCACGATTTAAACAGTTTCTGTTTTTTAAGGACATGTTTCCAAACCATGAAATTTACAGTCATGAATTAAAGTGGTGACCCCACAAGACCCCTCAAAAACTCACATGACTTCAGTAGAAACACAAAAATAAAGGATGATCAACATCTATCATCCTCTCTGCTCTATATGGACACTTTTATTTAGTTATAGAATATCCTTGTAAAGAAATAATAATATAGAATTCACATGTTTTGTACCATATTTTAATACATCAAATAACATTTATTAAGTGTTTGCAACAACACTTTGAATTATGTGAATCCTTGACTGTGTCCAATTAAAAGACACATTCATCCAGTTGGTCAGAACTTTAATCAAATTAAAAATTTCAACTTGGTTTTTAGTAATGATGCAGAGTTTGGCTGCCTCTGGTGTGATACTTGCAATAACCAGTAAGAGCAGACAGACTGGAAGGCCTCACCCTGTATTTGCTGCATACTTTTACAGCTCAAAAACATGGCAGCACAAATGAGCACAACTGCATCAAAGTGATAAGTCAAGATTTTACCCCTAAGATTTCCTTTTCACACAATTCTTTCACTTTGCATTTGCAGCACTGCCAGCTGATGAAAATGTTCCTTCATATTTATTTTCCTTCAGATGTCACGTTTGATCATGCTACTTTCTGCATCTCCTGTCGCCGATGTCACAGCTGTGATATTGTTAGAGGAGGGGCAACATGCAGCCTGAGGGAAACATGCAGCCATCCTTTTCACTAAATGCAGCCTGTCAGTCAGATTCAGATTCTTTACATGAAAATGATAATCTGTCATGGGTTTCATTCTCAGACTCCTTTTACAGTAATATGTGCAGGGGCAAAATGCATAATGATATAGAAATGAAAATGTAATTGTTATAATTTTCAGTGACTTGTTACTGTTTCACTATTTCCAAGAAATTAGCTGTTATACTTTACTATGTTGGCAAATTTTATTAAAGTGTTTCTATGCATTCTAACACTCCTTAAATTGGCTTTACTTACATATTTGGTTCACAAAAAAGAGCTAAACCCAAATATTTATTTGGGCATCATATATTTTGATAGAATATATATATATATACCTTTGCTCCTTCTCCAATATTTTCAGTTGATACAAAACAATTTGCAAGTTTTATGTTACTAAACACTGCCTTAAAATTATATTTCGCAAAAAAAATATTTATTTGGTTTTGAGTTTCTACAACACACCCACAGCCATAAGATTACCAGGGGACTTGTGTTTGACAATAATTATGAATGTAGAATTGAGGATGCCACCTAATAATGTTGACATTCATTCTTATGTTAGTTTATTCCAGTTTAGTCCATTTTCATTGACTCATTAGGTTCCTGCTTCAGTTTGAATTAATGTTGCTCTTTAATAAGATAAGATATACCTTTATTAGTCCCAAAGAGGGAAATTCCATATTAAGGGCAGCAGGAGGATACAAGAGAAATATCAGAAAGAAACTTGAAAAAAAGCTATTAAGATAAAAATAAAAATTGCATAAACACAACTAAAACAGAATAAATGAAAAGAGCTTGGAAATTAAGTAAACAGGCTGCAACATGCTAACCTGACAAGCCAGATGGACAGCTCAATGTATCTGCCACAGAAATATTTCACTAGTCCATCTGGGTAGGAGCCCTTTGAATTTGTTTTCAGGGGCAGAACGTTAAAAAAATACAGAAGCTTGTGATTGGACAATCGTTTGGCTCGTCACATTCATCACAGACCAATCCACATCAAGCAGGGTTGCCTCCTATAATGTAGCATACATAGTGGCTAATGTAGAGGCTAATGGCTAACAACAATCAACAACAGTTCATGGATCCATAGCGGCTAACTTGGCCACTAACAGCTAACAACAGTTACTGACCGTTAGCTGTTAGCTACACTAAATTGTACCACACAGGTGATTCATTTAACACTTATAATGGACCTAAACCTCGTCAAAGACAATCCCTACAAGTTAACTTCTGAGGAGGGCAGATTTCTCCAAGTTTCACTAGGTAGCCATGAGGACAACAGGCTAATCGGCATGTCCGTTCTCAACTTCTGGTTCTCGTCACGTCTGCATTCTGCAGCTCCCTCCTTTCTTCCCTGATTGGGCTGTTAAGAATTCAGCCGAGTAAAATCGTTGGACAACGGAGGCTGGCAAGACGGAACTGCAGGATTTCAGAATCAGGCAGGTCTGTGTGCTCTGCAAGGCTAGCAACATGCAGAGCTTTGAAGCAATACCAACTTCCTTATGAAGGAAAATAAGTAACAATTAAGTGGAAATGAGACTCTGAATGGGATGGATGTATACAAGTAACTATTAACAATATTTACACCACAGTTGTGAATATATTGCTAATAGTTTGATTGTAAAGACAACATTAATGTGGCCCTAAAGATATTCATCCCTAAATTAGAGGACCTGATGTCAGTTAATTTAGACTCTCTGTAAATCCATCCAACATTTTCAAACTCAGCTGTGATTCAAGCACTTTTTAGCATGTTTTTGAGTCACAGATTTAAACAATATAATCCAAACCTCAGATTTCATGTAAATGACTGGATCAGTGTTCCTGTTCCCTAATCATTTAATCCTCCTTCATATGAAACACTCTTTCAATGTTTGAAAAGCTAACTCAGTTCAACACACAAAACACAAAGAGAGCAGGCATTGTGCAGAACCTCCACTCAAACTGGACCGATGTCTTCCAGTTTACCACAAAATGAAGTGCTAACAGTTGTTGAGAAGAGCTCCAGCAGCAGCAGCAGGAGAGAAACACACTGAAAAGAGGTCACACGTACATACAGGTTCACTTTGTGCTGAGATACATGACGTACAGCGATGTAATTTGTGGTCCAGAGAATGATATTCTGCACCTGCCTGCAAGTGTTATCATGTCCAAAGACTCCTCTCAGAGAAGACACTGACGTTCACACTGAGGGCAAACTGTTGACACAGAGTTACAGACAGTAATTATGTGACAGCAACGTCAAAGGTTCATGTTTGCTGTTCCTGCTGTTGAAGAGGATCCAAGTGTGGGCAAAACAAGAGGATCTACGTGAATATTCACAATCAATTCATGAAGAAAATCATTTTTAAGGTCCAAAATTTAGACTATAAAAGCATAAGATCATATTCCTGCAACTTTATTAGGTACACTTTGCTAGTATTAGGTTGGACCTCGTATTACCCTCAGAATGGCCTTAATTCTTTGTGGATTTAAGAAAGTGCTGGAAACATCCATCCATCCATCATCTATACCACTCATCCCACTCCCAGGGCCTCTAGAAGCTTCCTGTTTGCTCAGTGGAAAAGTTAAACTAACCTGAAAATTGTACATTGTGTCCAGTTTCTTTTGTTTCATTCCAATGAGCTATTTATAAATATTTTCAAAGCTCTAGCAAGAAATTGTCTTTGCCCTGACACACATTAGCATCTGTTTAGTCATCTATCAGTCGGATCAAAGTTTTTTAATGCCCTCTGTGGCGGGGATGTGGTTCAGCTCAGCTGCAGGGGAGAGAGATGTGAGTGTGGCTGATGGGAACAGGGCCAGCTGAGTGACACAGGTGTGATCTGGTGGCTGATTGCTCTCCTTTGTCTCTCTGCAGTAGCATGCTGGACCTGGAGAAGCACACACATACTGAAGAGAGCTCCTGGAAGGAGAAGCTTTAAGTTTGGTGGACTTAAGCCTGTGGGAAACAGGCTGTAGCAATTGGGAGCAACTTTGTGCTCACAGTAGGGCTGTGTGTGTGTGGCTAAAAAAATAAATTATAATTTCTGTTGCTGCAAGATCTCTGTCCTCATTGTGTGCAGTGAAGGGAACCCCAAGACAAGGTCTCATGTTACACCCTCTAATGAGATTTATGTGTCTTCTTTGCATGATTGAGTATTTCTTTATATCTGCTCTTACAATGATACAAAATAAGGACACTGCTACTCCTTTGAATTTCTCATTTCACTTATATAAACTCTAGGGCTGTCACTTTATATTCGATATTCGAATAACCGTTCGAATATGGTGATAAATATCTGTGACCGAATAGTAAATAAATATTTGAATGTAAAATAATGAATGTAGTGGCACATCAGGGCGCCTGGAGCAGTGGACCGTTCTGTCCAACAGAGGGCGCTCTGAGTGGAACTTGACCATCAGTCACATCCGATTGCTCTCTTGACCCTTCGTAAACAAAGACTTTCCACTCTGGACAATCATTCACGCTCGCACTCATACTGAAGGGCAATTTGAAGTCATTTCTGAATGTGGCAGACGAAAACTAGACTCATCAGTCAATGCAACATATTTACAATTTTCTGTTTTTTTTCCAAATTTGACAAATCTGTGTAAAATGCAGAATCAGTTTGCAGTTCTTTACTGGCAAAAGTGGCACCTGCTGTGGTCTTGTAAAACTCAACATAATGTTAGATCGGGGGAGCTTTGATTTTGTCTCTAAACCCCGAAAAAGAGACACTCACTCTGTTTTTTCTTTTACGAAAAAAATTGGGAACATTCATCTTTACATTATCTATACTTTTCTATTTTTTAAGTTAAAGGGAGCTGAATCCTGTCCCGGCTGTCATTGGGTAACCTCTGCACCTTCTAAGCCCAGAAGAAATACTTTAAAAACAGCATTTACTGGGGGGATGCTTCTATGGATTATTGATTGGCATTTTATTAGTTAACACGTCAAAATTGAATCCCTCCACTTCAGAAAGTTGAGCATTCTCATGTGTCTGGACTGTCCTCCAGTTACACGCATCATGCAGAGTCAAATATATTTACAGTTACACCAAGACTATAGATGGACGACTGTATGAACACAAGGTTGAACTGTGAGTTTTTCTCTTGTTGTACATTTGAATTAATCAAAGCAGTGACATGGACAGAGATCATCAATGAACAGTCATGCTGCAAAGGCAGGTATGGATAGATCATGTCAAAATGAAACACCATTCACTCTCAGTTATTCTGTTATCCACCTCATGGCAGTAAAGGCTTAGGCTGGAGACTGAAAGGTGGCTGGTCCAAGTCCTGATCAAGCCCTGAAGTTGGTTTGGTAGCTGGGGGGATGCAAGCTAACCTCCTGGGGCGCAGCTGTTGGTTAAGGCAGTTGGTAACACAGCTGAAGGGGTTGGCATCCCTTACCTACAGAGCATAGTTTGTCTCTTGTGCCCAAAAACTTGATCACACAGAAACAACTTAAAATGAGGGGGGGTTGATGGTGCAGCAGTTGCCAGGAATGAGAAGTGGCAAAGTGCTAAACCGGCATGTGCCTGGCATGTCAGGTTAGATGCATATGGGGATATAGCTACTGTGTTTTATGCACTTCTCATGTTGGTGTAGAAAAAATTGCAGCCTTGTTCTCAATCCATCCATAAGTTTGATAGAAAATGACATATCCTACCACAATGATGGATGCAGATAGATCTGTCTTATTTCAGGTGGGTGTTTCTTTATTAAAATTCTTCTCTTGGACAGAGAAAAGATAACTTTTGCTTTCTTTCAACTGCTTTTGTCTTTGTCGCTCATGTCTCTGTCTCTGATGTTAAGTTGCTCCACAGTTGTTGAATGTTTAATCCTCATAACTGCTTCTCCTTTTTTCTGCTCCACCAATTGTGGTGTGACTCAGACATCGGTGTGTGTTTGTGTGCGTGTCGTATTGTTTGAGACGCACAGAAAGAGGATTGAGGAGTAGGCGAGCGAGAGAGAGAGAGACAGAGAGACATTTAGTGATAGAAGCCCCCCTCTCCTCCTAATTCTCTCGCTCTAACCTTACTTCAGCACTTATGCAACGCCACCCACTGAGGACCCATCAGCGCCTCCCACACACACACATAAACACAACACACACACTCAGCCCACACACAAGGAGTAGCCTTCAGCATCTTTGCTCAGCGTGGGAGTGAAGTGACATCATGTAGTCCACCTGTGTGTTCAAAACAAACACTGCAGCGTAAATGAGGGATTCAGGGAGTGTGTGCTGATGGGCAGGGGCACACACACAGATGGAGGGACCCCTGACAAACCCAGCAGGGGCCCTTCCAGATGTGATGCACTTAATCAGAGATGCTGGTGCTACCCGTGACTATAGCTTAACTCCCAGGGTTGGTCTCAATCAGAAATAAAACTTTTGAAATTCCAAAGAAAAACATGTTTCTTTTACCATGAGAGGATGAGCGCTCAGTGAAGAGACCATAAAACCATTTTTCAACCCCAATACACCACTAACCTTGCAGAGCAGACGGACCTGCCTGATTCTGAAATCATGCATCTCCATCTTGCCAGCCTTCATTGTCCAATGGTTTCACTCGGCTAAATGCTTAACGGCCCAATCAGTGAAGAGAGGCGGGAGCAGGGGGAACTGCGGGCATGACGACAACAGGAAGTGAAGTCACTTCCTGTTGTACAAATAATGGCGGCTAATGTCAGTTAGCCTATTGTTACTCAGTTATACTTGGCAAAGAATGCTCTCCTCATAAGTTTGCTTCGTAGGGATTGTTTTTGACGAGGTTGGTGTCACATATAAGTCTTAAAGGTGCAGTGTGTAGAAATTGCCATTTTAGCGTCATCTAGTGTTCAGATTTTGAATTGTCCATCAGTTTCTTAAAATGTCACATTACTAAGCAACGAGAGCCGGTGAAGACCAAAACGATCGTGAACAGGGCATCATTTACAACAGCTACAAGGTGAGGGGTTTTTCATTCATATTTGTAACTTTTATTTTGATAGATTATAGGTCAGTTAAGATGATGATTATACAGTAGGTTTAGTAAACTTTTGCAGACTCATATTCAAATATCACGTTTCGCTCTTTTTGTCCCCCAAACCCAACCGTAGACAAGATGGCAACTCGTTATGACGGACTACATGAACGTGACCAGCTGTAATGTAAATTTTAAAAAGATTTTTCTAACTAAATACAAATAAAACAAACGTTTTATGGGGATGATTGTACTCCTATTTTGACAGGCTTTACATACAAAATATAAATATTATATCCTATATTCACAATTTATGTTCAGCGAAATGCTGCCAAATTCTACACACTGCACCTTTAAATGATAAATCTGTGTGGTATAATTTAATGTGAAACCATAGTCTTAAGGTAGTTAAGCTATCAGCTAAAGGCTAACAACAGCTAGCCGCTAACAACAGTTAGCCGCTACGGCTAATGGCCATTAACTGTTATTTGCCCTTGTAAGCCATTAGCCGTAGAGGCTAACAGTTACTTTAGTTAGTTGTTATGCTACATCATAGCAGGGCTGCGTGATATGGATTGGTATGTGATTAGTGTGATGAGCCAAATGACTGTCCAATTTACAAGCTGCTGTTGTTTTTGACGGTTCTGCCTATAAAATCACTTTCGCAGGGCTCCTCCCCAGATGGATTAGTAAAATATTTCCAATATTAAACTGTCCATCTGACATGTCAGGTTAATACACCAAGAGTAACAAAGTGCATCACACAGATCATCATACCAGCATTTTCACCTTCAACTGACCCAGGCTCCGTACATGCAAGCTCCAGTAGAGACCATGCTAATGCTATGCTAACCAAGCACAAGGTCTCTCACAGGTCCTCCAACTCAGCTAGTGGACTAATATGCAGTAAGACATCACTGGAGTCAACAGGTAGGGATGTCCTGCCTTAGGTGTTTTTGTCCAGTTAGCACCAACAACACCTCTAACCTTTGTCCTTGCCCCCTTTAACATTTTAGAAGCAATATGCAGCCCTGAAGCTGAGATCATAAAGATCACGACCAGTGTCTGGAGTAATGCATTACAAAAGTAGTCATTACTGTAATACATTCCTTTTTACTGTTACATAGTTATGTCAGTGATGCAAGTTACAATGCATTTTTAATTTAACCCTAAATGAAGAGGTGTGTTTTTTTTTTTGTTTAAATGCAAATATGCCTAATACTCTGTGAGAGCAGCAGATGAGAAAAGTCCTCTGCTAGGCCTAAAGTTTCAGTATCTCTAACACAATTTACCAGAATTTTACCTTTTGTCTGTTTTTTTTTGCTCTGATGGTTTCTTGTATTGTTCCATGAGCATCTATGTGTCTTTTATGTCCTACTGTTTTTAGCCTGAAGCCGAACTGAGTCAAATAGCCACCACATCACCTTCACTGGATGTGTAATGAGCTTTTTGAGCATAATGAGCTACATTTAGAGCCAAATCCATATTTCCTGTTATTTTGATGAGAGTAACTGAAAAGTAATGCGATAATAGCGTAATGTCTTGAATTTCAAATACAGTAATATTATAATGTATTTTTTAATTACTTTGAAATGACAGTACCAAGTAAAAAATAATGCATTACATTTTGAAGTAACTTGCCCAACACTGGTCACGACATGCAGAGTATTTCCAGCAAAATAGCACTGCTATTTTACCTTTAAATGTGAAAGCTATCAGAGATAGCTTACATAGCAGTTTTCTAGTCTATTGACTACTCAAAGCTGCTCCAAGTTTCTATGTTAGTTGTTCATCAGTATGAGCTAACACATCCACACTCTTTCATGTCCATTTACACGCCACTGATGCAGCAGTGGAAGCAACTTGAGGTTAAGTGTCTTGCCCAAGGACACATCGACGTGTGTCACACAGAGCTGGGCTCTAACATATAACCATCCTATTACTGACCAAGCGCACTATTCAACTGAGCCACCAACACAGACGCCCGAAGTTACAGTATTGCTGTAAATTTCTCTTTGCCTGGTTTTCTTTTACACTGTGTTATGTGGACCAAAGTCTGTCGAATGCTGTGTAATATTGCCATCAGACATTAGTGCCGGCTGTAGCTGTTGTCTTTGTTCCTACCATCAAGAATGTTGTTGTACGATAACTGGAAATACGCAATAAGCTTTGAGTAATAATGTTTAGCCTCAAGCAGATAAAAGTTCTCAATATAAAATCAAGACAAGGCTGTATTTAGGCTAGGGGTGGGCAACTTTCTGATCATTTTCACATTCTGATACTTTGTGAAGATGTTGAAATATGCCCGTTCAGGTTTCTATTCAAATGTCTCTAAGGCAGATATCATTCATTTTTCCCCCATGTATAGAAATTATTGATGTTTGAAATTGTTTTGCAGGCTGGACTGACTGAGAAGAGGGGCTAAAAATGACCCTCTGCCTTCCTGTTACCTTACTCTAATCAAACTTATAAAAAAGGGTACAGAAAATACCACAAACCATGATTCCTCACTTCAGTATATGTTTTAGTGCATGATGTTAATTTGCATTAAAATCTTTAGAGCCTGAAAAGCTCCACGCATTATTGGCAGAGTACCTCAGGCTCAAAGGGATGATCTATAAAACAGAAACATGTGAGCACAAACACATTCACACAATCTCCTTTCAGATAACACAAACCAGAGCGTGGCTCTCACTGCATTATGCATCATAATCAAACAACTGGTCTTAATATCATGCAACATGAGCTGTTTTAACAGAATGCTGCCAGAGTTTTATGTTAATCGGATCATAATAAAAGATGAAAACGTTTATGTTTGTGGGAGAAAAACCCTGCAGCACAACAATGAGACAGGAAGCAATGATGCAGTAAATGTATCTGACAACTCTGCCAACACAATGTGCTGTAAATGCTCAAAAACACACATTAACATGATAATAAGAGCGATGTGTGTGTTCATCTGCACGTGTTTGATAAAGTGCTGATGGTCTTTTCATTTGGTGACGCAGTGAGGATTGGTTCTCCCCGAGCTCCGCATGTGTTGGTGTTTGGAGCCAGCAGGAGGGGATTTACATCACCAGCCAGTCTCCCACACATGCAGTGATTAATTCAGTCATTACTTCAGATGTTGCTTGTGCCCAAACTGGCTCCACAGTGAGTTAACATCCTCTGGATCCCTCTCTTTTTCATTAAGATAAACTATGAGGATGTTGTTAATGGCCCTGGATGATTTCTGCGTCTTTGTGTTGGCATTAGGGGCCACTGTGGCTCACAAATACAAGGAGAGCACCGCTGAGAGCTCTACACCTGGCCTCTTTATTAAGCTGCGTTTTCACCCAGATTACTTAAATTGGTATGTAATTACTGGGTTTTCCACTGCCAAATATGTCACTTTGCATCACTATCTGCTCTATCTCACATGTTTCCCAGTTAATCTTGAAGCACCGGCACTCATAACAGTGCATCAGCCTCTGTGCAATTTGCTCTTGTTTGTGTTTGAATGTGGAAATGAACCACTGTCTCCCCTCTCTACTGCAGACAGAATATGTCCTGTTTGGTCAGGGATGGATCCAGTGATAACCAGGACCATACAGGTCCCCAGTACATATTTTTACAGTACAATACAACAAGTAAATAACAGCTTTATACCGTAATATTTAAAGGGTCTGTGAGGAGTTTCTAAGTAATTACAAAAAGTCTTACTTTTAGATATATGCCTGATGGATATACACACTTTAAGATGAGTTTTATAGCATCAAAATAGGTTATCTATAAATGCTATTCCTTAGCTTCGCGGTCGGGTCGGACAGGACTGGACTGGCCTGGATAGTCAACTTCGGGAACAAGACAATTAAAACTAGAGCAAATATATATTATCTGGACACATCTAGAAAGAGATACATTATGTCGTCACTTTGCATCCTTTAAGTTGTTGAAAAAAAAAGTTGTAAAGCCACGCAGAGTTCTGAGGAAGGTCCAGACTGCATTTTTATTAGCATCACAACAAATGCACGTTTTGGCTTGGGTCACATCTTTTGGTGCATTCCAGTTGTAGTCAGAAGTAGGAATATCTGAGTTACGAGAAGGAAACTGCAACTGGAATGCCCCCCGAAGTCGGAATTTCCTGATAGGAAAGGAGTTGACAATGGAAGATGGATGCCTCCAGTGTGAACAGTTATTTAGCTCCTGTAATAATCAATTTATTTGCACTTCTGACTGGGGTGTGTCGCTCTAGATCAGCTGTATACATAGTATTGTTAGACTTATATTTACAAAAATGCTACCATAGTGATAATCATATTCTTCATGGAATGTTTGTGAAATACAACGCAGGGCGTGCTAACAACAGCTAACAATAGCCTGGTAGATCGGCCTGTTTTTTTCCAACTTCAACTGGAACGCTGATAAGTCGGAAATGATGTCACTCCCAGTTCCGAGGTTACCGGAACGCAGCATTACGACAGTCGCTGCGCGTGCTCTTAGCAGAGTCTTAATGTCGCCGGTTATAGATTCTCCTCATAGCACCTTTAAAGCTTTAAACAGTTTTATTCTAATGTGTTTTACAATTCCCATTTTGTTATTACTTTTTGTTAGTTTATTTAGTAATTCACTGTCAACTACAGCTAATAGATGTATTTTGTAAAAAAAAAAAATAACCAGTTTACATTTGAACTAATCTTTTAAAGGAAGATATCCAAACAAAGTTACATTATTAAGGTCATTTTGACTGGTTATTACTGTAAAAAGATTTATGGTACTTTTAAAGTATTTCACAGTAATTAAATAAAGGATTTTCTACAGCAAAATTACCAGTAGATCATTATTTTTACTAAAATGTATAACACAATTTAACAGTTTCTTTATATTAGTATTTTTTAAGTATTATACTTGCAAACTTATACTTACTGGCTCTTTTAAAGTGCAGCCATCTTTGTTTTCTTGTCTTAGCCCTCAGTTAAAAAAGTCAGCCCTGCTCTGATGCCTCTGGCCCCGGCCATCACTAATTCTGATGATGAAGCACAAAAGATCCTCCCACCAAAAAACTTTTTGTGCTTTTTCATGTGAATGTTTTGGATCCAGCCCCCACCCAAGATGTGCGTGACAACTTAGTCTTTATCACTGATTCTGAGGCATGAATGGGACTTAACTGCAGACGGCTGTAATTCTTATTATTGAGCAATGATTTGCACCAAAGTAAATGTAAGCTGTCCTGTAAATCAGAGGCAAATATAAACATGGTGCAGGTCTGAAGTTAGAATCTCTGTCATGATCACCACGTCTGTCTTCATCAGAGCCTCTCCATGCAGCTCCGTCTGTTGACAGCTGCGTGGTCCGTTCCCCAGATCACTGCACAAACTGGGCCATATTTCAGCGAGGACACTGAGGGAATCTGAGAGGAAACAATCAAATATTTTCCTCTGACTCAAGCTGTGAGGAAGAGCTTTTCAAAGCCTGCTTCTTCATCATGAGAGGAGTATGCTCAAAGGGGAAAGATGTTTCAGCTCTTGGAGAAATGTGAGGAAAAGTGGATTCATTTTTGTGATGAAGGGCGGCCAAAACATCTGCTTTAATGTGGTGTGCTGAACCTTTGGAACAGCTGCAGGCGAGAGGAACAAAAGTGTGAAAACAGCTGTGAATATTGGCTCTGAATCTGTTGATGAACGTGTGGCTAATGGAAAGGTCAGCGGTATTTGGTTTACGCAGAACCAACACAGGCATCCAGGCTATTTGGCGTCATAATGAAAACTAAAAGCAACACAGGCTGGTCTGCTATTGGTGCATCATTTCAATCCATCTCTGCTCTTAAGAATGAAGCCTAAAAGCCAAATAATTCCCCCTGTAGCTCATCTTTCCACAGCCATTCACTTTCATCTTAATGCATCAAACAGTGCAGAAAAACAAAGAGCAAACAGACACAAGGTTAACCTGTTCTTACCTCAGCTTGTGCAAATAACTAGCATAACTGACATGTTAATGCATGACAAAATGAACATATTCATTTGCAGGGAGGTGTTGTGCAAGTTTCAACTTCACATTAGTCAGCTGTGAAAATGTTTTTTCTGCACCAACTTGAAGCAATATAATTATTAGCCACACGGCTATAATCTCACATGTTTATATTTATATGTTCATTAACATGTATTGTCCCATCTTTAAAAAATAAACAAATCAACAAATCTACAATATTTATTCATTTTATACATATGTTCACCAAGATATTGATTCGACACCCCTTTGCCACTTTCCTGTCCTGTTTCCTCGGCTAACTTCTGTCCTATCTACTCAACAGAGCCCAGAGCAGGGCTGATGATAGCATTAAGTCTGCACACCCAATATGTCTTGGTGTTGGCAGCCTGGGTTCAAGTCCAGCTTGTGGCCTCTTTCCCGTGTCTTCCCAAGTCTCCTTGTTTTCTGACCCTCCTCAATCAATAAGGGCAAAAAGCAAAAAACACAAGTTTGAAAAAATGTTTGAGCTTCAATGTCCTTAACCAAAGGGTCAGCTAACCATTTACCATCCCAGGCTGAGGACCACGGGACCCAAAATCAATCTTTTACGATGGCTCAACTTTGGTGGTGATGATTTTCATGCTGATGACTGATGCTGGAAGGACTTTAGTTTTCTCCTCAGCAAAAGTGTCACCACAAACTGGTGGGTCTGAGTCATAATGGTTCTCCTCCTGGCTTCAGATGGCCCTACATTAATCATTTTTGCTGCTAGAGTAAGCAGAGCTCTCTGTTTACAGCAGTAAAGTGAGCTTGTGTGTCAGAGAAAGTGAAATGGGGCAGTGTGTGTCGAGGCCTGCACGTGAGCGTCCCGGGCAGCATAATTAGTGGGATGGTTTAAATTCCAGAGCACTGAGTCAGTGGAGCTGCCCCAGCTGTGGAGATGTTTCCTGGTGATGTCCAAACAGGTTCACTTCAACAGAAAAGGCCCAATAATCACAAAAATACATCTGCACAAACTTTTCCTTCGAAGCATTCTTTAGTCCACATCACGCATCTTTTATTTTCTGTGCAGCTCCAAACACGAACTTCATGCTCTCTCTGAAGCTGACCAGGCTTAAGGAAATAAAACTAACAGACGCATTCATTCATGATTTCTGCCCTGCTCTACAGCCAGTAAAAGCAACAGAGACGGCTTTATCTCTACGTGTTTTGACTTCCAGAGCCACTCATCCATAAGAGAGCGAGCTGTGGCTGCCAACAGTCCCATCCTCATGCATTAACATGGATGAGGTGTCAAATAGGATCCTATTGGCTGTATAAATACAGACAAAGGTTTGCTCCATATGAGTAAAGGAACAGAGTGTACCTTTCACAACCAAGAAGTTTTTAGTAGTGTGTTCAAATCTGTTAATGTAAAGGTTTAGTTTGTGTCTTTGAAAGAGGCTCTCTAGGCAGCTTTGTCCTAAAAAGGAGATATCATGGGAAGGATGGTAGCTGATGTACAGCAGAACATATGTCACTTAAAGTCTTGAAATTATCCCACCTAACTGGCTCAACTAGAAGCTATTGTAAGATTCTTTACAGTGTTTCATAGGGGTGTAACGGTACATGTATCCATTCTGAACCGCTCGAAATGGACGTTTGGTTCGGTACGGTGCTGTATTCGAACGAGTACAGTAAGTTTACGTTAGCCACTGCACATGGCTCTTTAATATTCACGGGGGTACTAATCTACGACTGGCGTGGTTAGGGAAGGATTTTTAATATTCATGAGGAAAGTGGTCTGTGATTCCTGCTCTTGCGATCATGTACATATCATGTGGCGAGCCAATCAGAAGACGAATATCAAAGAGCTTCTGTAACCACAAAAACTTGTGTCTGAATTGTGCCTCATGGCTACTGCTAGCGACCAAACGGGGCTTAAAGAGCCTCCCCCATCGCTTAAATCTCCTGTTTGGGAACACTTTGGCTTCCTGGTGAAATATTGCAACGGAGAAAGACAGGTGGATAAAACGAAAGTGGTGTGCCGATGCTGTTCAACTAATGTTTGGTATTTTCTGACAGCAGGTCAAACATGCCAGCTCACCTGAAACGGCACCATTCAAGTGTAAAGATTTCCATGGTAAGGAAAAAAAAAACACTGTAGTGCAAATTCAACAGCCATCTGCATTCAAGCAGCCTCTCCCAGACAGTTTAGATCCGGCCAAAGTGATCACAGCATCCATCAGCGTTTTTATAGCATCGGATCTAAGACCATATTCAGTTGTGGAAAATGTTGGTTTTAAACACATGCTAAAGGTGATTGAGCCCCGGTATAAAGTACCCAGTCGTCCACATTTAAGCCAGAAATTAAAAACGAAACTTGTGATTTTTACTTTCATACATTTGTTGTTTATTTACTTTATTTAACTTATTAGTATTACCAAGCAGCACACTGAATATGTTTTGGTTTTCAGTTTGTATAATTACAAATTTTTGGTTTAATAATCATGCTGAACAAGCAAATGATTTTGCATTGTTTCCATACTGTACTGAAAATGTACTGAACCGTGACCCCAAAACTGAGGTATGTACTGAACCTTCATTTTTACCTCCGCCAAGGAGGTTATGTTTTCGGAAGAGTTTGTTTGTCTGTCTGTCCGTCCGTCCGTCCGTCCGTCCGTGAACAAAATAACTCAAAAAGTTATGGATGGATTTGATGAAATTTTCAGGAAATGTTTAGCATGGGAAAAGGAAGAACTGATTCGATTTTGGTGTTAATCCGCGGATCAGCGTCTGGCAGCCATGGCGAAAAATGTTCTTTCAATTTCTTCTTTCAATTTCTGTGAATAACTACTGAACTTAAATATATATCATTATGAATCCAGTTGCTAATGGTATGTTTTCATGGTCAAGGAATCTAAATATTGACATGAAATAAAGGTAGGACTAATATTTATGGTCAAAATCACAATATGGCTGAGGACTGTGGCGCTGGCGGAGGTCCGCGCTCTCCGAGTGCTTTTCTAGTTGTGTACTGTTACACCCCTAGTGTTTCATGTGTTCTTGACAAAGCTCTTGTGCTTGGACCTATTTTGTGATTTGATCAGGCCAGAGAGCTTGTCCCTTATTCCTGAATTTACTGTCACTCCACAATCAATAAAGACAAGAAGTCCAGCAATAGAAAAAAAGAAAAAAAATCAATATAGCACATCTCAAGTAAAGAAGTTTTTGTTGCTATGGTGCTGTTTCTCTTCCTCTCCTCTCGAACACATATGCTCACACAGCTAATGGCTCATGCCTGACTCCCATACCTTCTTAACCTGTACCACTGATCTGCAGATCTCACCGGCTCTCTTTTAACTCTGGTGGATCAGGTCTGATTCATGTTACCTGGAAGCTCCAAAAGTAGCCAGATTCCTTGCTCAGAGGTGGTTTTTCATCTTTGCAGACTCAGGGATGGTTCCACCGTTAAAAATATTCATCTTTTACATACAGAAATAGCAACACAATCACTAAAGAGCAGCCATGTCCCAGTGGTGCCGTTAAGTTTGAACAGTTTGACTGCCAAAGCTGCTGTTGTCTATTTGCTGCCTCGGGGCTGTGGGCCTCCACAAAATATTCAGTTCTCACAAGTCAAAGGAGCAGTTTTGGTCAAGAAGAAAGGGAAACTGGGAGATTTTTAAAAATGATTATCATTATTTTAAATGGTAGTATGACTAATATAGTTCTTAATCATTTAGAGTCCAATTAAATTCTTCAAAATTTCTTTTGAGAATTAGGTTTTTAGTATTTTACGCACATTTAACTCAGACACTGTATAAATCAGTGAAATATAGTCAATTTATTAAATTATAACTGAAAACTTTCATACTTCCATACATTCCAATGCCTTTTAATAGTTACTAAACAAAAATGTATAAAAATGAGCCACAAAATCCTAGACAAAAAGATAGCAGAACATTTGATCACCTGACACATAATAATTGTTGAGAACCTGCTCTGCCCTGTACTGTGGAGTCAACCAGGAGTTTTGTAGCTTCTTTGCCAACTTATTTGATGTCTCAAGTGGCAACATGTTTGCTTGGTTAATGAGGGGAGGAGGATGGGGAGGGGAAGGAAAGCGTGCCTTGTTCCCTGCCTTAGTGACCCCCTCGGAGCATTTGCCAGAGAGATATCTTCCTTTTTATTATGTAAAACAGCTTTTACATAAAATGTTGGCCATATATCAAATCCTACTTTTGTCTGCAATACAAGGATTGCAGATTTTGTTGGGCTCCAATAATTTTACAGTGCAGTCTCAGTTTTTTTAAACCTTTGTTTTACCAGAAATCTTCCCATTAGGATACAAAGATCCTTTTTACAAGTGAGTCCCGGCCAAGACAGCAACTCAAAAGCTCCACACAAATAACAAACAACAGATCATAATAATAAAAGATTTCATCACACTTCAAATCAGCATTCAGGCATAAAACAAGTGCATACACTGGTTAGACAATCCTGAATTCTGCTTTTTGAAGCTTATAAAGTAAAGAAATGCTGTAATATAAGGTGATTCTGTATGTAAGACCAGGATGATGGAGCACTTTAGCCCTGTTTTCAAAGACAGAGTGAGTTTGAAGAACAACATGAAGGAATCCATGAAGGCTGCAGCCACCGAGGGTATTTGGTGAAACATAAATAAGAAGACAGCTTGTGCAGTATGGCCTTAAAGATGCTATGAGGAGTTTCTAAGTAATCACAAAAAGTCTCACCTTTAGATATATGCCTGATCAAAATATACACTTTAAGATGAGTTTTATAGCATCAAAATAGGTTATCTAAAAATGCTATTCCTTAGCTAACTGGTCGGGTCGGACAGCCAGCCAAAAAACTACGATAATAAGTTTTCCCAAAACTTGCTTGTTGACACACATCAAAAACTACCGCTACGTAACTGGAGAGAGATACATTACCTCTTCGCTTTGCATCCTGTAAGTTATTGAAAAAAGAAGTTGTAAAGCAATGCAGAGTTCTGAGGAAGGTCCAAGCTGCATTCATTAGCATCACAACAAACGCACGCTTGGGCTTGGGTCACGTCTTTTGTTGCATTCCAGTTGTAGTCAGAACTAGGAATTTCCAAGTTCCGAGTATGAAACTGCAACTGGAACTTCCCCCAAAGTCTGAATTTCCTACTTTGAACTAATCAATTTATTTGTACTTCTGACTGGGGTGTGTCGCTCTAGATCAGCTGTATACATAGTATTGTTAGACTTATATTTACAAAAATGCTGCCATAGTGATAATCACATTCTTCATGTGATATTTGTGAACAACAACGCAGGGCGTGCTAACAACAGCTAACAATAGCCTGGTAGATTGGCATGTTTTTTTCAGACTTCAACTGGAAAGCCGATAAGTCGGAGATGATGTCACTCCCAGTTCCGAGGTTACTGGAACGCAGCATTATGACAGTCGCCGCGCGTGCTCATGGGTAGCAGAGTCTTAATGTCGGCGGAAACAGATTCTCCTCATAGCACCTTTAAAGATGACTTTTTCATACAAGACATGATAATGGGTCCGACAACCCAGACCAGACATAAAACACAAAGCAGGTCGATTGAATTTCAGAGCTAATGACTTGTTTGGTTGGCAAATTCATATATTGAATAAATAGCAATCATGCAGCAGTAGCTTTGGAACTCTAAAATCAAAGTATGTGAGTAGGTTTGTGCCAAAGTTTGACAAATACCTTTGAATACATTCGAAGTTTTGGGAAAAATTCTCAGGCTCACTTGAGAGACAACTGAGAGAAAGGAGAGGATAATTTTGACTCTCAGTACCTTTGTACTTTGACCTAAGATCTCCTGATTAAAACCATGTCATTCTTGGTCTGAGTAGAAGTACAAATATAAAGACAGAGTACTAAAAAACATACTTTGTGACCTTTATCGTCACACCTTATAAAATTAAGAGCAGACATTAAATAAATGTTTATTGTTCCCTTTGTAAATGAAGACTGCAAACAGACATGTCACCCAGAGCTATGGTTAATTTACAGCATTGGGAGAGTTGTTAAAGACGGTCTAAAGTACGTCACCGTGAGACGTGACTGAGGGAGGGGACGGCAAAGCCCGTGTTTGTTTTTGGTTTCCTCCTGCAGATAAGAGCAGTTTAAAGGGCTGGGTGTGCGAGTGTCAGCTGGGGATATCTACAGTGTACACAGCAAACCAGGCAACTCCCACCTGGCATCACAAACACTTATTACAGTTTACTCTGCCTGTGTGCGCTTGGCGGTGTTTAAACAGGAACACAGGGAGGCATCAGTAGATTATGGAGCGAGGATCTGTTGGCATACAAATCCTGAAAGTTCCTCACTGATGTAGAAACAAAATCCCCCTCTGTTTTCTTCATCTTTATGTTTAACCAGGAGTTAGCCATATGTTAAGTTTAAGAGCTTTTTAAATGAGTGTTAGACAGCAAATAGCTCAAGGGTAAGTTAGCATGGAGCTAGAATACATTAAAGCAGATATAAACAGGCTCTTTCTGCCTACAAGCAACAGCTCACGTCGCCTGAATGCGAGCAACTGTCTGAAGCAACTGTGTCGGTGACCTTGATGTTCAGCTGTTAGACCGGTCGACAAATGTTAGTCTTCTCAGAAATGAGTGCATGAAGGAGGACACTGAAGGAGTCCTATTGATCAAACTCAAATATTTACACCAAACCAGGCAGAAGAGAGTATTAGTTTCATCATTACATAGCCAGTCTTTGTAGAGCACTGAACTGAATATAGGTCAAAAAGCATTCGGAAATCATTGTATTATATTAGATTGACGCTGTGGCGCAACAAGTACGACGTGCGCTTCACAGTAAGAAGGTTCTGGTTTGAATCCTGTGTATTGTTTGCATATTCTCCCTGTGTATGATGGGTTATTTCTGGACACTCTGGCTTACAGGCTCATTAGATTGACAGAGATCTTTGCCCTTAGGTTTGGTATGGGTTTGGATGGTTGTCGGTCTCTCTATGTGACCCTGTGATTGGCTGGTAACTGGGTTCAGGATGTACCCGCCTCTTGTCCAACAGCTGGGATATGCTTCAAGGAATAAGCAGTACAGATAAAGGGTAGATGAATTGAATAAGTAATTAATTTTACAAAATGGTAAATGGACTTGAGCTTATGTAAGCACTTTTTTAGTCTGGACAACTCAAAGCAGCTTTTACACCACCATCCACCCATTCACACCCATTCACCCTCACTGATAATTTGGAATTTCTAACAAACATATTCAGGCTCTTACATACCCATTTACATGCCACTGTTGCAGCAGTGTAAAATATCTTGCCCAAGGACATAACTCCATGTGACAGCCAGAGCTGGGCTCGAACCTGCAACCTCTCGATTACAGACCAAGCACTCTATCAGATTATGCCATTGACGCCAATATCCCAACTCCATTGGTACTGAGTTTGTGCTTAAATCAGGTTTACTTTTAATGCAAATTGTCATGATGCATTTGTCTTTAGTTTTGATTTAAAGTCAGCGGGTCAGTTTGACCCTGAACATAAATAATGACTCGTGTTTCTTTATCAACATCACATCATAGGGGCAAAAAAATGTAAAAAGTCATACAAAATTGTAAAAACTCAATAAAATGTGAAACTAATTTAATTTTCATGCTGTGCTCTCCCCTGTACTTTAAAAAAAAGTTTAAACATTTAAATGAAAAATAGGTAAATTATTCTCATTGAATCATGATCTGTGCAGGGTAAAAAAACACACATTGGCTCTAAATATTTATTGAAGTGGTTATTAATGGAGATGATAATGAGATAAAAGAAGTGCTTTCTGAGTTTTTGGTTTCAGAACAATTAAACATGTTTTGGGTCAAATTGACCCAGGAACTTTACTGTTCAAATATTTTCATTCAACATAAATTCTGTTGGTTTAAACAAAACCATGCAACCTTGAAAGCTATTTAAAGCATACCTATACGTTTCACTAACAGCTCTAGCTCTAGGGAGAGACCCTCTCCCCCCTGCTGTAATATACAGATAAGGTGTGGTGAAGTTCAGGGGGAGAACGACTCCCTCCTTTTTATCGCTGCTCAATCAGCGACAGCGTGTTTCCAGAAATAGCCGGGGCGAGGGGGCTGGACTGAAGCGAGGGACTGAAAAGTCATTAACTGTTTTTCTGCTGAGGACGGTGACATTACCATAAGGCCCGTCGCCTGCTGGGGACCACAAGCAGCGCCGAGCTCCACCTGTTTTTATGACAGGCAGAGAGGGGACGGCGGGGGGGCTGTGGGTTTTACTTGGCTCCAGATTAACATGATCCTGGCACTGTTTCACCATCACTCTTTCTTTCTCCATGACACTGTGCTCGCTGAATTTTCAGTTCCCTCTTCGTTTTATCAGGCTCCTGTCCTCCTTTGTTTCTCCGTGCTGTTCTGCTCCCTCAGCCTGGTTCAGTTGGTTTTCTCACGGGGCAGGTTGGCATGACTCTGGTGAAGTTACTCTGACATATCCCTCGGGCCAGCATGACCCTCATGTTCAAAGCTTTCAGTGGAGAATATTTTTTTCTCCATTTTTTGTATGAACAACAGCAGTTCAAGCACAACAATGTTGAATCAGTGTCTCTTAAATGAGCCAATCAGGGAGGGCAAAATCAGTCTCTGCACGTCTCGACTTAAAGGTGCTATGAGGAGAATCTATTTCCGGCGACATAAAGACTCTGCTACACATGAGCACGTGCAGCAACTGCTGTAAAGACGTGAACCAAGCCAATGCGTTTGTTGTGATGCTAATGAATGCAGCTCGGACCTTCCTCAGAACTCTGCATTGCTTTACAACTTCTTTTTTCAATAACTTACAGGATCAAAGCGACGAGGTAATGTATCTCTTTCTAGTTACGTAGCGGTAGTTTTTGATGTGTGAAAACAAGCAATTTTTGGAAAACTTAGTATTGTAGTTTTGTAGCCGGCTATATATCGCTACTTACAGCCCGGTGCTCTAAGACATGTCTGAATAATATAAATCTGCTCTAGTCTTAATTGTCTTGTTCCCGAAGTTGAGTATCCGGGCCAGTCCAGCCCTGTCCGACCCGACCAGAAGGCTAAGGAATAGCATTTATAGATAATCTATTTTGATGCTAACTCATCTTAAAGTGTGTATTTCGATCAGGCATATATCTAAAGGTGAGACTTTTTTGTAATTACTCAGAAACTCCTCACAGCATCTTTAAGGAAGTCAGGGTAAGATAATCATTATATTCAACAAATGAATGAGTCTTTGCTGAATTTAGTCTGAAGAAGGGATTCAGGCCAAATACTGGGCAGATTATCTTGAAGTGTGTACCCTGCTTAATGAAACTACAGTCCTGTTCAAGTACACAAACACCGAGCAAGAACCAATTCAGTCACAGAGGTGTGTTATCTCTACAGTGTCGTATATTATTTAAGCTTTAGCCCAGTGAGTCACAACCATGTTTGTACCACGGCCTGGTTTATTGTAAGATGATACAGTCACAAATCAGCCTTCATAGGGAAGTGTGGGGATGATGAGATGACAATGGCAATCAATCACTGGTTGTACGGAGTATTACTCACCATAATGCAGGATCAGAGAGAGCTATGGGCTTGCATCAAGGAGACATTCATGTGGGCTCAAGCCCGCCCACAGAAATGACTGGACCCCAGAAAGAACAAGTAAACGGGCCCTTCTTAGGTGTCATGTAATAATATGAATGCGAAGTAAATGCCAGTGGCCTCACTGTTGATTAGCACGGCCCATGTGTAGCTTTGAAGTGGCTGGCCTGGTTTGTATGTGGCCTGTGGCTCCTACACCTCATGTCATAACACTCTCTTCTAAACTTCCAAGTCTAACCACTGTCCTGTCACTTCAGTAAAGAAATAAAATGTCCAAAAATGTAATATGATGATATTGTTAGTGCTAGTGATCTAAACTTAGGGTGGACCTTCTAACCTTCATGGGCTTCCACATGACACTCGACCCTCGAAAGCTTTTCCCTTTACCCCTCCTTATGGGTGGCCTCACTTTATTTTTATCAGCTGATCAAAATACACACTTTAAGATGAGTGTTATAGCATCAAAATAGGTTATCTATAAATGCTATAGCTTCACGGTCGGGTCGGACAGGGCTGGACTGGCCTGGATACTCAACCTCGGGAACAAGACATTTAAAACTAGAGCAAATTTATATTATTCAGACACGTCTTAGAGCACCAGGCTGTAAGTAGCAATATATAGCCAGCTACAAAACTACAATACTAAGTTTTCCAAAAATTGCTTGTTGTCACACATCAAAACTACTGCTACGTAACTAGAAAGAGATACATTACCTCGTCGCTTTGCATCCTGTAAGTTGTTGAAAACAGAAGTTGTAAAGCAATGCAGAGTTCTGAGGAAGGTCCAAGCTGCATTTATTAGCATCACAACAAACAGACGCTTTGGCTCGTGCACATCTTTATGACAGTCGCCGCACGTGCTCATGGGTAGCAGAGTCTTTATGTCGCCGGAAATAGATTCTCCTCATAGCATCTTCAAGCTGCTACACTCTCTGAGGGTTTGAGGACTATACTGTGAACTCGTCTGTTCTTCAGTGCACACTTGCGAGTGTTAGTCACTTTTCCTGCTCTGAGGGATTTGATTGAGTGTGGTTTAAGTCATACCAACATGTTATTACTCATTAAAACATTGAGTTTCAATGAGATTCTCCACCTGCATGTCAACAAACTGAGTGTTGCTGATGTCTGTTGAAGTTTCCTGGAGGTTATTCTGGGTGGCAGGCTCTTTGTTTTTATTAACCGTCTCTGTCCTATTGATTTTCTGCACATGTAGACAAACAAAACGGGATAAAGTGAGAGCTGACAACCATGACTCCCCTCTGTCAGACTAGCTTGATATCTCACAATCTTCTCTTTGAATAGACTCACCACAAAAATACAACAAAAATGATAAGCTAGACTGAACCAAAAAGATTAGAAAACAATTAATGAGTGAGTCAGAATGATCTGTTCCCCTCCTGAGTGATGGACATGAGATACACAAACAGACTCCCACCAGACTGTAGACATTCAGAGAAAAACACCCCCTCCTAAAACACACACACTCTGAACTTCACTCTCTCTCAAACCCGAGTGTTTCAGAGGACAGACAGACAGACAGACAGGAGATGATGAGGTGGCCCAGGGGGCTGAGATACCCCGGCAGGGTCAGAGTGATTCAGCCTGTGTGGGTGTGATAGAGTCCATAATCCTCAAAAACAAGCACAGAGTAGGGCTGGACAATTCATTAGGTTTAAGTTGATCAGTACATTCTCAAATTAGAGAAAAGTGTTGAGCTATAATATTTATATCAGAGGTATAGCTTATGTTGATACTGATTAGGCCTTTAGTTTGGTAAAGAAATTGGTTACTGTAGGAGCCAACATCAGTTATGATAATAATAAAGCACAAGACAATCAGAAATGTTTGGTCTGAATCCGAAGTTATCAGTTCATCTTATGGCCCTTTTCCATTAGCCCTACCTGACTCTACTCGACTCGACCCGGCTCTACTCTATTCTCCTTGTGCTGCTTTTCCATTAGCCCCAGTCGCCTGCCCAATGGGGTGCAGTGTAAGCTAACAAACAGCTGGCGGCTCTGCGTGGCCGTCATTCTGGGCGCGGCTCTAACAATCTGTAGCTTTGTCTAAACCGAGTAAAAAGGGAAAGCAGAAGAAGGCTGCAGGTGGTAAGAAGAAATACCCCTTGAGAAGCACAGGAGAGTTTTAGAAGCTATACAACAGGATGAAACCGAGGACGAGAGCAATCGAGCTGCAAAGAAAAGACGTATGAGGGTAAGCTAATGGTAGCTACCGCTAGCATGCTAGGTCGTCGCGCTCATGACTCATCGATGACAACATTCTGTGACCAATCAGTAGCCGTCAGTTGGTGACGTCATCTTTTAGTATTTACACGGCTCACATGGAACCGGAGCGGAGTAGGCACTAAAACTAGCTTGTTTTAGGAGGTAGTGGAAACACACTGTAAATCGAGTAGGTGCCAAGGCATGCTAGTGGAAAAGGGCTATTACTTTCTTGGTGGTTATAACAGGTAAAAATCTATTCATAAGTATGTTGTAAGAATTGTAAAAATGGTAGGATTAAAAGACTAAGACCCTCAATCCTTGCCAGATCCTTGTAAGACTGAGCAGTAGTTTATGATTTTTTAAAAAGCTGTTATGAGTGAGTTGTCTAAATGGACGATTATCAATTATGCATCTTGTCCATCCATCCATCAATCATCTGCACCGTTTGTCTGTTTCATGTCTGCTAGAATCTGGGATAGGGTACACCTTGGACACACAACTAACATGTAGAGACAGACAACCATTTGCATACGATCACACCTTGCGGCACTCAAAAGTCCCCACTTGACCCACTGATTACATTTTTGTCCATGGGAGGAAACTAGTCTTCCCCTGGAACATCCATGCATGCCCAGGGTTGACTTACCAACCCCACACAGAAAGGCCCCACCCATCATGGGCAATCCAACCAGCAACCCTTTATGAAGACATCGTAATGGAGCCTGATCCTCATTAAACTCCCGTTATGAAAGCTTATCAGTAGCTGTAACTGTTCACTGTTAGAAGAGATAACTGCAGGAATCCTTATGCACATCTTGATAGAGTTTATCAGTCACTTTAAAGCCATTAAAGTCACATTAAATGACTCAGCAGACTGTCACTGGAGATGGAAACAAACCTGATTAAAGTCCAGCAGTTTGTTGCAATAATCTGTTTGGATTTAAATGACTCCAACAAACACACAAGCACGGTCAGTGATCCATTAACTGAGCTGATCCTGAAGGACACTGGGTGAAAAGTTACTGCCCAACAAAGACCTCTGCAAACTCCTGATCAGACATCATGAAGTATTTTATTACAAGAGTTAATCATTCACTCTGATGAAGGAGGAGGAGTGAAATCATCTACGAGGTTGAACCTTCAACAGCAGCCTGGAGTGAGCTGGTATTCAGTTTCTATCACTCAAAGATCATATCTTGTTATTTACAGCCACGTCATTGGTTCATCCATTCAGCTGCTTGATAATACCAAGACATAATCAGCAAATCACATGGCACGAGTGACTTTTAATGTGGCATGGTTGTTGGTACAAGAAGGGCTGGTCTGAGTATCTCAGAAACTGCTGCTCTCCAGAGTTTACAAAGAATGGTCCAAAAAGAGTCGATATCCAGTTAACAGCATATCACTGCAATGCCTATTTGAGGCCAAAGATCACAGAACAATGACCAAAGTGGTTCAAGATGAGAAAGGTAAGGAAAGGTGTGCCAGAACCCACTATTTTCTTGTATTTTTTCTCATAAAAACAGCGCTATTGGTCTTTCTTTATATTGAGGAGAGGGATTTATACATTTTCAGTGTTACGTGCTGCCCTGTGTCTCCCTGGTTCTCCTCCTTTCTTGCTCCTCTCTCTCTCCCTCTCCTTGGTCCTCCTCCTTCCTCTCCTCTGGTGCACACCTGAGGGCAATCTGTGCTCAGAGAGAGGGAGGGGTATTTAGAGGAGCTGAGAGAGGAGCCATGTTGGACTTGGGGCACACACACAGACCTGAGGAGGTTTCCAAGCACTCTTTGTTTTCTGTTTTCCTGGTTTAACAGGTATTTTTGTTTTTACTTTTTCCTCTTTATTTCCTCAGCAGCACTAGGTTGTTGGGTTTTGTTGTTTTAATTTGGGCTGGAGATTGTCGGTGGTCCAGTTTTCTCGGTTTTGATTATTCTTTGGTTTAGTTAGTTTCTGGTCAGGCAGTTTAGGGAGAGGTGAGAGGTGCGACAGCCCCTTATGGGATGGCCTGCTCATTTTCTCCTGTTTTGTTCATTTTTGCCGACAACTCCAGCCCCTTTTGGTTTATTGAGTTTGTTTCTCTTTTGAACTTTTTACTTTAAAATAACAATAAAAAACAATCAACCTTGTCTTTTGTGTGGCGTCCTTTAATATGTTTTGGTCTTCCTTTGTGGTCAAATTCGAGCCAGGTATTTCAGTGGTAAGGAGACCATAACATTCAGCCAATTAAAAGTGAAATAAAAACTTCAGGAATCAGGACAATACTATATTTACTTATTGATAAACAACTTTTTTTCTTGTTTCCTGAAAAGATGAAATTTGGATACAAGAGTAATGATAAAACCATAGAATAGATGTGTGAATATGTGAATAAATGTAATATTAAAGACATTAGCAACAATATATTGAGGCTCTAGCCTTGTGCATGCGGCCTCAGTTTGATTCCAGCCTGAGGCCCATTTTTCTGTATTTCCTCCTTCACCCCTCCTTTTGAGGTCTATCCATAATCTCTCCACTATTAATGAAGGCCAAAAGCCATTAAATATGTTAAAGAAAAACAGAAAGACAAAACTAACTTGTATAACCTGTCAGCAAAACCAAGAAGACCATTTCTGAATGCACATCTTGTTCAATCTTGATGCAGCAGAGGACCACTGTGTTTCACTCCTGTTAGCTAAGAACAGGTTACTGAGACTGGAGTTTACAAAACTTGACGAGAGTAAATTAAAAACTAGAAAGCACTCGGAGAGCGCAGACCTCCGCCAGCACCACAGTCCTCAGCCATATTGTCATTTTGACCATAAATATTACTCCTACCTTTATTTCATCTAAATATTTAGATTCCTTGACCATGAAAACATATCATTAGCAACTGGATTCATAATGACATCTATTTTAGTTCAGTAGTTATTCACAGAAATCACATTTTTCACCATGGCGGCCAGACGCTTATCCCGATCAACACTAAAATCGAATCAGTTCTTCCTTTTCCCATGCTGAACATTTCCTGAAAATTTCATCCAAATCCATCCATAACTTTTTGAGTTATTTTGTTCACTGACAGACAAACTCTCCCGAAAACATAACCTCCTTGGCGGATGAGTCTGGAAATGTTGCATCCAGTGCAACATCCTTACTGACAAACTTTGGCTTTTGGTCAAATACCGTCACTCAGTGCTGTCATATTTTATTCATATATATTGTTAATGTCAATGAGTAAATTCCTTGGCTTAGTTCATAGTCTCACTTTTCTTAGTTTATATATAATTTTTTCCTTCACAAGGAGGCCCTACAACCTGCTTACTAATTTTTTTACTTATTTTTATTATTATTATTATTTTATAATTATTATTATTATGCCCTTACCTATTTTATTGTCTTTATTTGATATTTCTGCAGCTTTACTGTGAATAAGAGCAACTGAAACAACATTTCCCCTTGGGGATTATGAAGTATTTCTGATTTGGATTCTGATTTCTGCTGCCACATTAAGATGGAAGGTGCCAGAGTGTGGCATAAACATCAAGAAACCCCGGGTCCAGTCTACTTTTTATTAACCTCTACAGCTCCAGCCCCTTTTTTAAGCTTTCTGCTCAAAAATGATATACTGATAAAGAAAAGAGTGAATCACTGCAACCACAAGGTCTATTTGAATACTTTTGGTGTCATAATGACACTTGAGAGGTTTGTCCAGATGTGTAATTATCAGTTTATGTGTTACTGGGATAGAATAAATGAAGACAGAAGTCAGAATGGTTTGAAAATTTCACCCACGGCAAATATATATTTATAGTAAATATCTTTTGAAGATGATGCTGGAGTGGCTGTTAACTGCAAAAAATTAATAATACAATATTTTTAAATCATCTTTGCAAAGGACTTTTGTTATAAAATGAAAAATTCGCCCAAGATTGGGTACTTTGGGGTCTCTTAGTTCAAACTGCACATTGTTAAAGGCAACAGCCTACCTGAGTATCGTTGCTGATCATGTGTCTCCATTTTCTGATGGAGACTTCCAGCAGGATAAAACTGTATGTCTCAAAGCTCAGATCATCTCAAACTGGTTTCTTCAACATGACAATAGCTTGACTGTACTCTAATTGCCTCCACAGCAGTGGTGGCTGCTGGTCAGTCAAGGAGGGGAAGCTCATTTTTTTCCAGCCTACATCATAAATTTGTTTATTTTTTTAAATATAAATTCTACCCTCCGTTCCTTTTCAAGAAAATGATCTGTGACCCTGTTGTGCCAACTAGGTGTCTTTTCCAGGGATTTTACCAGTGTTCTCTCAATGACCAGCAGAGCTAGACTGCTTAAAAGGCCTTGGCCCATTGTGTTGTGGGTGTAAGACTTCAGCCGCTTTAAACAGGAGAAGCTCCTCTCCAGAACAACTGAATGTAAAACTTAGAGGATGCTCCAGTGGTGGGTTATACTTCAAGATCTCTGATTGGCTCATTTCACTGTCAATCAAAAAGGGATTCGGCCTCAGACAGATCATCCAATCATCATGCAGAAGCCGAGCGTCCAGGCCAGCCCACTGCCCCATAGACCCCCAGAGACGCTGAGCGTCCGATGGGTGGGACAAAGCCCAGCATTCATCCAATGACCGCCCAGTTTCCACAGTGGAACAACCCACTCTACGCTTCCCCATCGAAGTCAGAAGACGCTCAGCGTCCGACTGTGTTAAAGCCCTTAGACGCTGCGGGGATGAATGAGAAGGAAGTTGTACCAGTTACCTGTGATAAGTAGCTGATTCTGAACAAAAGATGAAGGTATTCTAGCGCATATTTAGTCAATGAAATGTACACACAGCAGTACATATCACCACTTTTTTGGGGGACATTTTAGGGGAAGCTGAGCTTCCCTTGCAGTCTTAGAGCAATCGCCACTGCTCCACAGTCACCAGATCTCAATCCAGTGGAGCACCTTTGTGATGTGGTAGAACAAAGAAGTGCAGCAGAAAAATCTACAGCAAATTTTTGATGCCATCATGCAAACATCGAGCAAAATCTCTGAGGAACATTTGTAGCACCTTGTTGAGTTATGCTATGAGTTAAGGCAGTCCAACCTGGGACTAGCATCGTAATGAAGGGGCCTCTGAGTGTATTATTTCAACCTGTTCATTCTTGAGAGTGCTCATAAATGTCCAGATGAAGTCAGAATACATTTCAATATTGTCACAGCCTCAATCTCTTTGATAAAACATTCATATATCTCAACGACTTGACTGAGGGGACTTCAGCCCCTTGTCACCCTCACAGTCTGAAGGGTGCAGGCAGATATACAAACATTCCTTTTGCTCCAATTCCCCCCTTAAGCATGACTCCTAAAACATATCATATATGACAGAGTACATATCTCCGGTTGAGGCTCGAGCTGCAGGAGCGCCATTATGTGATACTGGAATCTGTCACAAGCTTTAGCAGCCTGTTTGCTACCAGCCTCGCCGTGCATATGATGCCAGGGCTTTAGTTTACGAGGTTATCGGGCTCGACACAGTCACACTCTCAGTATCCATATGTGTGATGACACTTGGCCCAAGGGCATCTGTTAGCCTGCACAGCCCACGTAGTGACAACAAATGTTGCCTGTGTACCAATAAATCTGTGAGATGAACAGGATGTGATGGTGTCAAAGGATTTAATACATCCTGAGGTACATTTCAATCAAGGGGCAAGGGAGCCTCCCTGCTGAGAGCGTTTTCGCCATAACATGATGTGAGGGAAAGTTCGTCAGAATGATGACGTAGATAATGTAGGCAGAATCTCTCTGACTTCAGGATAGGGCCAGGTGATATTGCCTAAAACATTTTCCCTTCATCTTAGCTTATTACCACGAGCAACATATTTCAAACATTGTGACAAAAGGTTTTGCAAATTCAAAGTTATGAGCTTTGACATGATACATTGGCATTGAAGTCCTAGATGCCTGGGCCCTATTCTATGAAGCAAGTTCAGCCTAGCGAGACAGCCTTGGAGCTACCTCGCTGAACTGAGCGCGGTAGCTGGTGCTCTCGCTAAACGGTTTGACGACGCTGGTTATCAACCTCATAACTGGATCCAGCTCTGCAATGAGCGTGTGCACGCATATAAGGCAGAGCCCGCCGCATCTGACCAATCGCGAACATGGACCAGTCTGGAGCGTCAGAGCAGGCCGGAGAGCGTAGGACCGCATGCTTCACACACGAGGAGCAGGAGGCGATCATGACAAAGTATGAAGAATTAAAACATATAATAAACGTCAAAAGCAACACCGTCGCCGCTGCAAAAAAGCGGAAGTGCTGGCAGAAAATTGCTGACAGTCTCAATGCATAAGTAAAGCGCGCAAAAAATCTTTGGTGCCATTATCATCCTGAAATAGCACTGGTCAACATGCACTTTTACTGTAACATGCACCAGACATGTCTAATTCATTTCTAAGATGAATTAATTCATTTGTTCATTCCTATCGTGTTTACATTTTTTGTGTGATATGTAGGCCACATGAGCCCTGCATGAATTCCTGTCACAATTTTAAGATGGGCAATAAAATATTGTCATGGAGCAGAAGTGTTGGCATTGAAGATCTTGTTACGGCAATGACAGTCCTCCCCCAGATTTTACTCCTGTAGAGGAGCTGGCGGGGAGAGCTCATTGGTCAGTGGGTGGGGTTTTTATAGTCCGCGAGTTCAATCTGGAACCTAACCTGCCCCGGAGCAGGTTAGCCGTTCAGCGTACGTCGCCATGGAGACTCGCCTCGCTAAGAGGTGAACCCGTCTCGTAGAACAGGGAACCCAGAACCTACCCTCAAAGTTACCTCGCTAGGCAGTAATCCTGCTTCGTAGAACAGGCCCCTGGTTTTGGGCATTTTTGTTTATTTATAATGATCAGTAATGCAAAATAATGCCTAAACATTCTCTTCATTGCACAAATATGTTGGCAAAATCTGGATTAATGGTTTTGATATGCAGCTGCATGTTCCCTTGCAGCCCACAAATCTTTATGTTACCCATGAAACTGTGCAATTTAGGCTGTACTTTCCCTCTTTTGATTAAAAAACTACAACACTCTAGCCCTAGTCATGCTACCTTTGCATAGCATGACTCAATGCATTCACAATAGTCCTGTGAGCCTGCAACTTCTGTCAGTTCAAGATGCAATAAGGCTAGCTTAGTGCAATACAGTTCTCACTGCACTTCTGTCTCCTGTTGAGTCTTTGTGCCTCACTTTCTTCAATATCACACCTCTGTTGCTGCCACTGGAAACTCAATTTACCAATTCTGTCTCTGTTCACAGTGGCGAAATATTTAATAGCAATGTGATTCTGGATAATGTCTTCATTCTTGGTTAACCTTGCATCTACTGGAAGATCCTTTAGACAATTTGGTAGATCTTCAAGACCAGATGCTGTATGTGAGGTCTTCATCTGACACACAGTGTAGGACAAAGTACTTTCCTTACTTAAGTATTAAAAGTACATTTTGCTTTCATTGTCAACGTGTAATTGCATTGTTGCCACAATGAATTTACAGAACCTAATGACTGAAACAGCCTACTGAACGCATTGACTTGCTTATAGAAACTGTAAAATAAAAAGCTTATAAAATATGCTACATAGCCTATAGAAATCCTTATTGAAGCACAACTGACTCAAAATAAAAGGACATTCATTTCTGTTTTCATTTTTTTTCCAACACACAACATACTTTCTCAGGTTGGACAGTTTTTGCAGGCGGTGATGAAGTTTGCGTACGGCAAACAGATCATACCTTTAAAATGAGACGAATCATTCTTCATTTGGACAATCTCAAACATGGATTTCAGATATGGCCACGGGTGTTCTTGTGTGAAACCGTCATCTGTACCTGTTGTTACCATCATGACTGCCAAGACATGACATGACAAGAACTGTTGTCCGCATCACCGCTTGAGCAAATCACAAGTAGATCCCATTTTAGAAGAGAAAAGAAATTTCATCCACTGACTTCAGAGCTATACTTAAAAGTAACTAGACCCTTCATAGAAATGTAGTGAAGTTAAAAGTAAAATATTTCTCTTTCAAATGTAGTGGAGTAAAAGTGATAAGTTTGCAAAAATAATAATACTCAAGTAAAGTATAGATACTCAAAAAATGTACTTAAACCTTTAGGGCCCAAGATCATAAATTATAGCCAGAAAATTATATTTTTTTGCAGTGGAAGTGTTTGTTTCACTTTCTGCTAAAATCTTTAAAAAACAAAACATCCATAAAATTCAACATGTAGATTTTACATATCTCATTTGATACATTAGGTGTTTTTGGCAGCTGATTGTCCATTTGAGGACATTTTTAGCATTTATCTGATCGTATTCAGATGTTTTTATTGTAATTTGTTGATCATATTGAGTAGATAGAGGTATTATAAAAGTATGTATCAAATATGACAATTGAATTGGCTTTATAGGGTTAAGTACAGTACTCAAGTAAATCTACTTTGTTACTGCCCACCCCTGCTGACACATGATGGAGTGTTTCGCTTGTCCATGACGTGTATGGATCATATGAAACCAGCTGATTTAGAAGATTTAAGATCTTATTCACTCCCCATCACCTCAATAGTTTTCAGGTTTTGTTTTTTATTAAAGTGCAGAAGTTTTAAAGTATAAATGTGACCAACTGAATCTGTATTTTGTTATGTGTTTATTTTGCTGAGGAGCACAGCCCACATATAACACCAGGTTTTGTTGATCTGACTGACCCATAATGTTTGTAAGAGACTGGATGTTCTTTTCATAAAACTCAGTGTGCTGTATTTAAAAGTTTCTGCAATTTATTAAACCACAAATTTCAATTTTACTTGAGATCAGACAGGGGACATTCCCAGCTGGTAATATTTCAAAATCAACAGCTTTATAATATTTACTCTGCTGAGTTGGCTCTACTTTTGACAGTGTCTGTCTGTTAGTCCATCTGTCCATTGCTCCAACTATGGGTAAGAAAGTTCTTCATGTCAATGAAATGTTCTGATAACATCGTCATGGTACAGGGAAGATGTGGTTGTTTTGTGGTGATCAAAATAAGAAGCAGGGGGTGCTGGTTTGGCGGAGTGGTTAGCAACCAGGCACCCCATGAATTTGCTTCTGCCGGTCCAGGTTCGAATCCAGCCTGTGACCAGTTTGCAGAGTGTCTTCCCCTACTCTCTCACCCCCTTTCACAAGCCTATCCACTGTCTCCCTCCTATCAATAAAGGCACAAAATGCCCAAAAAATATATTAAAAAAAATATAATAAGAAGAAGCAGACCCAGGAAGTATTTGTTCAAGTGTGTTAAAATTGAGTAGTTTTCCCCCATTTTTTAAAATAATGACTAAATTACTGATGTCAGAACTGCCTTGGTAGAGGTTTAAGTTCTTTGAGCACTTCCAGTTTTGTTCTGTTTTTCCTTTTTTTCCAAACCAGACATTTTTATTTAGTATGTTTTGGAATATATTGTTCTAGTGTAGGTATGTTCTTCACAGAATCTGAGCACTGAGTAGGAAAGAAAAATTAAAGGCTGAACGGATCAGTTTTAATTCAACTTTTTGTTGTCATGATATGGAAATTTTAATCATGAAACTGAAACACAAGGTTGAAACACCCATGCATTTGATAGTCAAACAGTACAAGACTGAAACATCTCTGGTTCAACACTTGAAACCATGAAGTTCAGACAGAGGATGTCTCCAGTTGCAGGTTATATTTCAAAATACACAGCTTGTTGTTATTTACCTTCCCCTAGGACATTTCTTTTTGCCAGTGTCTGTCTGTCTGTCTGGGAGCAAAATAACTCAGAAAGTTCTCAACAGACATTTTAAGATGATGGGGTGATCATAATTTGCAGGAATTTTAAAAACATTTGTTAGAATTTTGAGGCTGAGCAGTTTCCCACATTAGTAATTCTAACACTTTTAACAGTGTCTGAAAGGCCTTGAAAGAGGTATTAGAAACAGTATTTAACTGTTAATGAAAAGAGTTTCTGGATGGATAATAATTAGCTACATTTGTAACAGTGTCCATGTTTCATTCATTTGTTATCATGATGTGAAAAAATCAACTTTGTATCAAAGTTGGTCTCCCTATACTTGATAATGAAAGCATACTTGAGACTGGGACATCACTGGCTTACTACTTGAAACCTTGAAAATCAAACAGAGGATGTCCCCTTATGTTAGTTAATAGATAATCAAAATCTCCATCTAATTTGTGTTATCAAGTGTAAAACTACATTTACAGTCAAGTTTCAGATATGTAATGTCCATCATAGTCAAACAGTTATCTGTATTCATACTTCATGTGCTTAACTACAATTTTGAATGTGTGAAATATGTTTTGTAGTTACTTCTGATCATTAATTTATACTCAGCAGAGCCAAATGTGATGAGGACAGATTTAAGAGCTTGGTATTCATGTTTGTCACTACCATAACTTGGTCATGTCTTCCTTGGAAAAGAGATCTGCTGATCTCAATGGGACTAACCTGGTTAAATAAAGGTTAAAGAAAATAAAATAACTTCTCATTCCTTGTTGCTCTGTCTCTGTCCTGATGGATACATGTCTTGCAAGTATGCATTTGTATGTATGTAAAGTTTATGTAAAAATGAAAAGCATTGCTTTGGCCTGCCCTATTGTAAAGTGTCTTGAGATAACACTTCTTATGAACTGGCATTAAACAAATAAAGCCCGATTGAATTTCATATTTATTAGAGCAAATGGCTGCTCTGGTGTTAGATCATTTGAGTTGGATCAAATCTTTTTCAATATGTTTTTATTATTAAGTTAACTCTCCAGATGTTATGCTTTTGTGGTTATGACAAAAAAAACATTTTAAATGACTTAACTTTTACTTTAAGAGCTCTACTTTTAATTGAACTTGAGTTTTTTGTTTTGTTATAAAAAAACACTTGAAGATAAACCCTTAAAGTATCCTAAAATTACCTGGGTGAGCTGCATATGTGAAAAAGAGGGCCCCCTTTTCTTTGCAAACTGCTGGGAAAGTGAGGAGCCATTTTGTGGAGAATTTCCCACGAAAGACAAGTTAAATGTCTAAAAAGGGCTAAATTAAGTGTATTTTTACTAATATCCTACTTCTTTTGCGACAATTAATTGTTTTTCTTACATCTATCCTACTTAAAAATGTTCCAATAGAGCTGATAAACTTGGATTACCAGCAGAAAACTCAAACTTAAAAACCTTAAAATCCTCCCAGAAGAATCAACCATCTGAACCAGAGAAACCAATGACAAACTGAACAAGAGGAATTATTTTCAAGCTTTTTAATACAAACTTAATAAACTATCAGTCCCTCTTAACATGTAAGACACTGACTCCAAATACTTTGTTATACCGTTTGTCTTTATCAAGTATTGCACAATGTAGGTACAAAATTAATATACGATTACATTTTGTCCATAATATAGCAAAAATCTTTAAACTCTTAACAGAAAATACAACTCTTATGTTTTTCAAAAAAGCAAATATTCTTAAATCCCACCACTACGGAATATTCTGTACACAATCTTTAGAATAGTCAATGTTTTTTTAAAGATGGATTCATTTTATCATTTCAATAAAAAAAGAAAACATAAAGTTGCTGCAGCCATCACAGATCACTGGAGTAGTAAAAAGATATAAATGCAATACCATGTCGTAGAAACAATAGATACTCTGATATTTTACAAACTCTGTACTAAATTAAATTATACAATTAGAAAAAAGACCAGGAAATCCCACTTATTTGCGCCAATTTCTTGACAAATCGGCGGTGTCCAGTTATGTTTAAATACTGAAAGAGGCCATGACTTGTGGTGGTGTTTTTTTTTTCTTTTTTTTATATTCTTAAAACAGTAACATAAAAAAAATAGTTTTGTGCTTGGTTGGCAAAAGAAATAACAATGATGCATGTTTGATAACCAAGCTTGGACATCTTGTACTAAAGGTAAATAACTCAAGGGGGCAAAGAAATTCACCCTCGGGCTCATGCGCTTGGACTCGTAACGTAGATCTTACAGCCGACAAGTCTCTTTTTTTCCTTTTATAAGTGACATTCTCTTCTTGTTTTCACTTTTTTTTTAATTTTCTGAATGTGCATTTGTTTGTTTCCCCCCGTCACATTATCTCTGGTCGTTTCTGTGTGAAGTAGTAGCTTAAGTAGTACCTTGACGAGTACTAGTTGGCCATAACTGGCTGGAATTGCTGGTTAGAATACTGCATGTTGTTCAAGCTGAAATTCAAGCCATCCATGAGGGACTTGTCGTTAAGGCCACCGTAGGCCGCAAACATGTCAAAGGCATTGCTGTACTGCAGCGGGCTGAGGCTGAGCGAGCTGTCCCCGGGGAAGAGGGCGCTCTGGCTGCCCTGGCCCTGAAGGCTCGGGAACACAAACTCCTTGGCGTTGGGAGACAGCGCCGAGGGCTTCTGGTGCTGCTGCGGCGGCGCCTGCACTCCGAGGCCCAACCCGTACAGAGAGTGCATGGAGGTGGAGATGGCTTTCTGTTTCAGGAGACTGTTCACATTCAGGCCCAGGTTGGTGGGAGAGGTACGGGCCACTTTGTTCCCGGCGCTGCTGCCGCTGCCTCCGCCGTTGTTGTTGTTGTTGCCGCTGCGCCCCGAGCTCTTCATTTTCGTGGAGCCGAACTTGGTGGCGGCGAAGGTGGCTGTCGTGAAGGTTAAAGGCTGCGTGGAGCGGGGCATGAAGGTGGGGCTGACGGCTGCGGAGTGCCCGAAGGGAGGCGAGGGGGAGCTGGAGCCCGGGGAGGCTCCGCTCACCGGCTCGTTGATGGGCATGAAGACCTGCGCGTCCGGGTTGAAACTGTTCTTGATCTCCTTGTCCAGGTCAATGCCCCCGCTGTTAGCTCCACTTTCATTGCTGTCGTCGACGTACAAAACTTTGACCGGGCCCTTCTCCCCGATCTGATAGGACACCTCAAAGGGGTCGATCCACACGCTGAGGTCCTGGGGGAGGTTGTTTCGGACGTCCTCGATGTCCAGCCCGCTCTCTTTGGCTGCCTTCTCCACAACTGGGTCCACCTTCTCCCCAACATGGATGCACCTGAATCCTGAGCCCTTGTATGGCTTGTCTGGGTACCAGTGTCCCTCATATTTCTGCTTCAGCTGCCTCTCCAGCTCCTCGCCGAAGATGTTGACCCGCCGTCTCGGGAGCTTGTTGTACAGGTACGAGATGATGAAGTTGAGAGCTACTTGGATTTCAAGCTGCATAGCTAACTGCTGACGTTTACCAGGTGCGTGGAGATTCGATTAGTCTGACCTTGAATATGTCCACCGGGTCTGCTTTGTTTATCCGTGGTTAACAGAGCAGGATGGCCAAATAACCAGAAGTCGAACAAAAACAGTTCCAAAAGCAAAGTGCTGGTTTTGCAGAAGTGGTGTCCTTCCACAGGGTGTGATAATTGATTCCTGAAAGGGGCAAGAAAACATCTCGGTCATCAATCATCTCAAAAAGTCACAAGTTCACGTCAATCTTCAACCAACATGCTGAATATTCACAGCGTGCAGATCTGTTTGGGTCATTTGCTCCCGTTGGCCCCGTGACAGCACTTCTGCAGACGTCACAGTGTCAGTGCAAGACAGCTTTAATTATTAACAGGCCAGTCTGAAGTACAAGTGCAGGGTACACTAGGGCTGGGCGACATGGACCAATAATCATACCTCAGCATTTTAGATAGAGGGTTAACAGGGCAAATCATTTAATACTTTTGGTGCAGTGAAATTAAAAATGTTTGTCAGAATACCAGAATCAGAGAAAATGTTTGGTGTTTTAACACTGTTGAATACTGGAATAAGGTGATTTTTAATCAATCAATAAAGAAGTAAATGTCCATGCAAGCTTTATTTCAATGTCCTGTCCTGTGCTATTCTTCATGATCTATGCTTTTTAAACACTAAATTGTCTATCATTAGTTAAGGTAGCTCATAGTCATCTTAAGCTTCATACTGAGTATCTTGAGATTTCATTTTCAAAATGTCATGCCTTATTTACTATAAAATCAGGACTAAACCCTTAGAAGGATCATTAACTTTTGAAAAAAAGACATTGATACTGGTGTGAAACCTAGGCACAAAAATAAAGGATCATTACACCAAATACTGATCACATTAGGGTGCAGATGATTCTGCATCGATGCAAAAAACATCATATAATCCATAAATCTGGCAGGACAAGTTTTGGTTGTCAGGAGGTATAAATTAAATACAAGGCTGGGCCTATAAAATCTATTTTGGAGGTTACAAACATTTTTGTTGAAACCACTTGTTTTCATTGATAAATCAGGGAAGCCACCCACACTGGACTAGTGAGGATTCACAGTTCTAATGTTCATCATTTTAATGATCAGTGGCATCAAAAACTAAAGAAACTTAACTGTTGCTCACCTTTTTAACTGAACAGAAATAGAGCATTGCCCCAATTTAAACATACATTGAAAACATCTATAATGTGGCGATTCTTTAAATGTTGCGGACTGATATTTGAGAATTATTTTATGCTGTGGCATTATCTAGGTATCTTTAATTTTTATGTCTTTTGAGCTATGTTTAGCCAGAACTCAATAAAATGATAAGACCCATTTACAGTGAACAGTGTAATTCTAAATACTGATATATTATTTCAAATCAACACAAACATGATCAACATTAAGACTGTCTTATCCTCTATCTTGTTTGAAAATCTCTTATTACTTTGAAATTTCGAATACATTGCCCAGCTCTATAATGAGTAGTTTCACATATATCTTAACAGTAAAGACTAAATATTACCTTTTTGAAAAGTTAAAATAAACAAAATTAAATTAAAAAAAACAACTTGGATGTCTTGGAATCTCCAGGGGTCCCGATCCCCGATTTGTGCTCCATTAATGAAGGCAGTGCTTTGTCTTTTTTTGGTTAAAAATGAGACTGGCAGTTCTTCAGCTTCTGCATTTTCTGATACCACAGATTAGGGGTGTTTGTTGACAGGAACCTGCAGACACAGTATGACTGGCAGTACTGGACTGATGATCTACAGAGCAGTAAGTCTTCATTGTTTGACTAAATAGACCACTACAAAATAATCATGAATTATAAAGAATTGATATTTTATGCATGAATAAAGTGCCTAATCAGTGTTTTTGTGTTTAGCATCCTGAGAGTCAAACTGCTGATTGTCTGCTGCCAACTAGCTGCTGGAGGCTGCACTACAAAACAAAACAAGTCAACTAACTCAATTTTTATTGGGTGCATTAATATTAACTTCTGTCCAAACAAAAGATCATTTCAGTAATGGAGTTTGATCATTTTGGAATAATTTCAGATCATTTTAGCAGATAAACAGATCAGCAGTGGGAGTCTGAGAAGTTAGACGGATATAAATCTAATTTATTGGGGTTTTAGAACTGTTTATTTATTATGTATTGTGAAAACAAGGAGTGTACAGTATTGTTTTGTTGTTGTTTCTTTGCTGATATCCAATTTGGCGATAACTCTAAATGTACTTAAGCTGAAAGGAAAATTCAGTTTACAGAATTATCAGCCAGCAGGTTTTTGGATTATATGTTATATTAACGGTAATTGTAAGTCGAGCTTCATCTGCCTTTTTACTAAACACAGTGAAGCTACAGATATAAAAGGTGCCATTATTCCCTTAATCTTACACCTTAAATGTAGGTGGATATAGAAACACTAATTAAATGTAATCTTTATGTAAAAGTCTAAAATGTCAGCAGTTAAAGCTGTATCTGCCTGTACTGATGTGCAGCTTCTAATGCAGTTATCTGCAATATTAACATCACGGTGGTAATGTTGTGCATCCCCGGGGAACGCCGTTGGTTTATATGATAGAAAAATACAACAGGATTCTTTTCATCTGCATTCAGCATGATAATTATGATATAAATACGATTTTTGCTCCATAAAGCCCAGCCCTGCTACATTTCTGCTCGACTTGGTCGCAAATGGGGAATATTCGTTTCACCTGGATCTAATGAAAGTGGGTATTGAGCACACAAACCTCGCACCAGGACTCGGGAATCCTGTTACATAACAGGCCACCAGATATCTCCGTACAGCAGGGCGCAGGGACACTGACGCTGCTGATGCGTTTAATGATGGAAAACCAAGTAAGGACGGAATTTAGACGATGAAATGCGTCCTAAACGGATTCAGAAGAAGGGCTGTGCTCGCTGGGAGACCATTTTGAGGGATTTTAGGCTTAATGTTGAAGATTGAGGCTGGTTTGTTGCGCATAAAGCACCGATGAATCGCTATGAATTACAAAGAACACTGATGTATCTCCCAGGGAGGCTACTCCCATATGTTAAGCAAACGCAGACACAGAAAGCGAAACGTTAAACGGATAACTGTGAATGTCACAGCTGCGGAAGCCAAATTGAATTAGTCTTCGCCTTTAAGAGGAGCTTGGCTCTGCAAAACAGACTCACATGAGCATTTTTAACCCATAACGTTGGTTTATTTCTCAACATATGGAGTAAATTCTGCAGCAAACGTGAAAACACGACATTAATGTCCTGTTTTATGTTAACTGCCCTCGGGAGAAGAAGGTAGTGAAGGTTCCTGACGATTGCGAAATGGCTACAGGTCCTTGTGCATATATTGAGCTTATTAGTGGGAGATATGGTGGCTGTTGAGCAAAATATACCCGATTTGTATCCTGAAAAGCTCATTTGAGGCACTGACACGTCTGAAGGAAGACAGTATAGATGTCTTTGATGGATTTTACGCGCACAAATGCGCAATTTTGACCCCGCTGAGAATATTTCGCCACTTCTACTCGAGAATTAAGAGGCTATAATGTAGTTTTATCGCGTTGCACACACACTATCTCATTTACGCACACACACCCCTCCCTAACTTCATGGACTGACGCAGCAAATCAGCTTAGTAAGTATGAACACAGCCACAGAGCGACAGCAGGCAGATAAAGACGGTAAATGCAACACAAGAGGAAGAAGTGAGCTTGAAATACTTACTTTTCGTAAAAAATAAAGATTCTCAGTAGTTCTGAAGTACCGTTAGTTAGTGCAAATAGAAAAAAAGTATAAATACTTTCTTCACATAGAATATATTATCAATACAAAAAAAGTATTCCAGTACATGAAGGTTTCAGAGGATTGGCGCGTACGGTTCGCTTCTGTTTCTATTTTTGACGCTGTTTTTCCTTTAGTTTTCCTCGGTTCAGCAGGCTTAGCAGAGTGTAGCTCCCTCCTCCTCGGGAGTTTTGCAACTTCGTCCCCCTCCTGATGCAGCGCCGCCTGTATTTATAGCTTTCCTCCGCCATGGGCACGAGGTAGGCGGTGATGCGGCTTCAGAGGTCAAAACAATACGAAGGAAGCGGATTGGTCCGTGGCGCAGAGTCCCCGCCCCCGCAGCCGAGCGCTCATTGGACATTTCGGGCTGTCAATTAAGGACATATGATCCTGTGAAACGGGAGAAACGAGGTATGATGGGCGCTTGCGTCAGAGATAACCTAGGTCTGTGGTGACAGCAAAATGCCAAAGTAATTAATGCGAGGACGGAATTATATAAAAAGATATCCTGCTTGTGCTCCAGCTTTTCTCCAAACAGGACTTTTATTCATGTAAACATGTTCTGCTCTTTAGATTCTCCCCTTTATCAACCGCCCTGGAGCATATGAGACACCTCAAACGTACAAAATAATCATAATTAGACGCTCCACACAGTTAGTTTCTATGCGCATTCCTTTTACGCACGGCACACCTCAGTTTTACGCATGTGCCATGTTTATACCACACAGCAGAGCCACCAAAGAAGCATTTTTTCGCCATCATAGCCACACTCTTCAGTTCATTCTTTGATTACTTTCTTAAACAACACACGACACCCTCGTTTTTCGTGTCCTGCCTCAGAAAAACTGCAGGATCAGTGATGGATGTACCTTCCCTGAGAGGAGATTCCCTATAGCGGAACAATACAGCTGGCAGCAGTGTGGGTGGTGCTGAACGCTATCTGGAAAACAGACGCTCTGATTGGTCCAAAACGGGGCAGGAGCCCTACGGTGAATGGTGTGCTCGTATCCAAGGTGCTGATGTAGGCTGCGCACGTCATCGCTCGGCTGAACGCACGCTGCTGCCAAATTTAAAGTGCAACAACACACAATAGGTGTATGTTAGTGTGATGAAGTCACTGCTGCACAATGTCAGGGTAACGCTGTATACATCACAGTCTGTTATGGAAAAGGGAAGGGGAGGCTTTATTTTACACTGAGTCAAATAATCAGACGTGGTGGCTCCTAAATGGATACTGTTGTGGTTAGCAGGCAGAAAGGGAAAGTATTTATTTACAAGATAAATCTTCAGACCAACAAATCATGTGTAAAATACACCCAAAATATAAAGAAATATTAAAGTGTAAGGTCCTGGGAGAATAAATTATTGGAAGGAAAAATGTACTTCAACAAAAAAATAATCATAAAAAATGATTTTTGTTAATTTCTTAATTGCAAATGAACTTCATTCTTAACATATTGACTTTGTTCTGGGATGAAGAATGAACTAGTGAAGCACCATGTGTTAGCTATAAATATATGAACCTATTATTTAAAAAAAATAATTTCCCTTTATATGTTTGAATAAAAAAGAAGTGCACTCATGTAACAGTGCACAATAAGCCAGTGTATGAGACACATTTTTAAAACCTTTTCATCTAGAAATTGGCAGAGTCTAATATACCTTCAGAATTAAATGCTGAAAATATAAAAGAGGGGGCAAAAAACTCCACAAAGGCATACCCAACATTGACCAAAACATGGAAAACTCTTTGTCTTACATTGCTAACAAATCCTTAAAAACATTCCTGTATCCACAACAGGATTTGGATCACCACAAAAATGAAATCCTTTCTCCCTTGTGCCATGATCGACATTCAAAAATGTCTCCAATATTCATTTAGAATTATTTGAGCTGACAGTGAAAATGTGAAAAACTGCCCTAATGCACATTGTTGAGAAATAGACAGACAGACAAAAGTCAACATAAACTCCCCAGATGTAATAACATTAATTTATTTATAAAAATAGATGTGTATAACAGTTTTGCCAAAGTGATTTTATCTTTCTACTCTTGAAAAAGTTGATCCTGATTTATTGTCAAGTCATTTTATTGATTCAGCACATAAAAAATAACAAAAGGTAAATTTAAAAGCTTAACAGAATAAAAGAAGAAAGGGTAAAACATTAACAAACAACCAAAAGAATACACCATCCAACAGAAATGCTAAGAATAGAAGGAACCTTAAAAAGATCAGACATCTTAAAATGTTATTTAAAACTATAAGGTCCTTGGTGAGCACAAATCTTCACCGAGGCATTTCTGACACTGTGAGCCAAGGTCTTCATGAAAATGTGGAAAACTGCCCGATCTTGCACTGGAAACTAAAAACTCCTGGATACACATCCAGATTTTAATCACCACCAAAATCCATCCACTTGATCTTTGTGCTGAGGTCCATGAAAATACATTTATAGTATAATTTACAAGAGTAAACACATTCTTAAGGAGTGAGATGTGGAATTCTATGTACCAGAATGTTGCTAATTTGTCTAGTTTAAGTGGTTTCCTGGAATTTATTTGCAATTTTTGAGGTTCCAAAAAAAATGCACACCTTATTTTGGTGCAAAAGGCTCCTGTACAGCTGCTAAGGTTTGACAAAAGTTACTGATATCATGGATTGATGAAAAAATTAAAATAATCAAAAAATAGATAATGAAATAATACAATTAAAAAATTAAGAGTTTGGCTTCATACTGTCGTGTAAATATCCTGACCAAACACTTGTTATGAATCGGTGCTGTCAAAGAAAACTGTGAATGAAAAAAAGATAGAAGAGAAAGAAGAAGATATTATGATGCCTCAAAATGTCCTGAAACTCCTGAAGGAGAGCTTCAGAAAGTGTGGATTGAGAAAAACTGTTTATAACTGTGAGGTAAAATGGGAAAAAAATGATACAAAAGAAATATATTCGACATTTTTCATTTTCATTGCTTTCAGATCAGTGTTAATTTTGACAGTGTTTTTTAATTTAATGTTAGCTTTACTCTTTTGCCTAAAATATCTTCTTGTTTTAGTCATAATTTAGTCATCTAAATTGTTTTAATTACCTCCACCAAGGAGGTTATGTTTTTGGGAGAGTTTGTCTGTCTGTGAACAAAATAATTCAAAAAGTTATGGATGGATTTGGAGGAAATTTTCAGGAAATGTTCAGCATGGGAAAAGGAAGAACTGATTCAATTTTGGTGTTGATCCGGATCAGCGTCTGGATCCGCCATGACGAAAAATGTAATTTTCATGAATAACTACTGAACTAAAATAGATGTCATTATGAAACCAGTTGCTTATGGTATGTTTTCATGATCAAGGAATCTAAATATTTACATGAAATAAAGGTAGGATGAATATTTATGGTGAAAATCACAATATGGGAGAGGACTGTGGTGCTGGCGGAGGTCTGCGCTCTCCGAGTGCTTTCTAGTTTAGTTTAGTTTTAGTTGAATAAATCTTCACAACATTTTAGTCGATGAAATCTACTGTAGATTGAGTTGACTAAAATATGAAGTGTAAAGTGTAAGGCATTTTTCTATGTGTTCTCGAATTTTTGAAGTCATGTTTTACACTTGGATAAAATGAAACATCTAATAACCTTTTACTGAATGTTAGTGAAGTCTGAGTGTCTAAATGAACAGAAACAAATGTTCTTTTGTGTGAAATGCAGTCACCTTTATTTAGGCTACCTGGCAGAGCATCTCAGTTACAATACCAGAACTGACAACAAGCAGTGAACCTGCTCTACATGAATATATCAATTCATAAAGAGAGCAGCTCTGATTGGATCGCTCCACAACTTATCCCACCACCACCAAGCTAAGACAGCTGTGATTGGATGTCCCTCTGAACTCATCCAACCTTTAACACAACCAAAGTAGCTGTGATTGGTTATATCCCTAACTTGTCTCTACTTCCTACATGACCAAATTCGGTGTGATTGGATTAAGTCTCTAACATTTTAGTCTAGTTTCATATGGTGATGAAACAAATGTGGCTCCACCTAAAAGGAAAACAAAAAGGCTTTCCAATGGAAGAACAATTGTTGCCAAGGAGTAAAGAAATAAGCTACCAAACACTTGTTTCCTTACATTATATTAAAGGTTAGTTACTGCATATATTGCAAGATTCACTGCAAGTAAGTTGGGACTGCATTTCAAGTCCACTGTTTTTATTAGGTACTGTCTAGTTTTTGTCATAGAAAAAAAGCTGTTGACAAAACTATGATGAAAATAATTAGCCAGCGGAATTAACACTGCTTGAGAGCTGTCAGTGATGTTCTTGTTTACATTTTGGTTTATCCTGTAGTTACATGGTTTCTTAACCAGATAATAAATAACAGAAAGGGGCCTTATATTGCTCCTCGCCCAGGGCCCCTTAAATGATAAGACCATCCCTGGTTAAAGCTGTAAAAACTGATTTTTTTGCGTAGCCGTTGTGATCCATGTTTCTAAATTTGATCTTATAATATCGAAACACAGTCCAGGTTTTAAAATGTCAGAGTATCCCTTTAAATCTCCGTCTTCAGAGCTTTTCTATTCATATCACTTGATGACATTCAGTGTGAGACTCTTGCTTTTGTCATCACAGCAGCTGTGCCTGTGTTTTTGGATCTGCTCTGCCCTGCTGACAGAGTGGACTTTTAAACATTCTTCAAGCACTTAGGTTTGCCAAGCAGAGTCATGTGCTCTCGTAGCTGAGCCGTGAATGTGTGCGAAAGGGCTCTGCGGCGATCAGATGCGTGAGACAGACTATAGATCAGACAGAGGGGGTATGGACGACACATTATAAGGCCTGCTGTGGATCCAGATCCAGTACCCAGCCTGAAGGTGAGGTGGGAGGGAGTGTTGGCTGCCAGCGAGGCTGCGACTCCCAGAGCGCTGGCATGGCCTGCTGGGATGTTTACTGTAAACGGCTCAGCTCAATCCAATGTCTCACGTCCTCCAGGATCAGACCATATAGATGCTCTGTGGTGCTGCTTCGTCATGCTAACTCACAGCGCTGAACAGATCTTTTGTTTTTAGCGGTGTGTGGATTATGTGCGTGCCCTGAAGGTGTTTGCAGTGGTAACAAACAGCCAACGCTCTATAGAGCAAGGTCAGCAGCCATAATGAGACATGTTAAGACTGCTATATTGTCTTAGGGGGTAATCCTCTAATGTATCCTCCACTCACTGCCTCTTCTGTCACTTGTGCTTATGAAGGAGTGTAACACCCTAAGATCTCTAATCCCACCAATCGGCCTTCAGCAGGAATCTGTGCTGTGACTCCAGAAGCGAGGATGTAGGTGGAGGAGAAACTGAGTTAATTAATCTGATGAATGTTGTTGCTCATTTTCAGGACGTAGTACTCAAAATGGAGACTCATGAGGGATTATTTTGGCTGTTTGAAGGCTTGTTGACGTCCTCTGCTTACATCATAAATTATAGAAAGTGCTGGACAACATCTGAGAGACATTAACTAATCAATTGCTCAAGACATCTTTGGAGGACATGGTTGAAATGCATTCCCAACTTGCAATATATACACTAAATAACATTTGCAACAAAGAAAGTAAACTTATAAAGCACTTTGAGAGCACAGACCTCAGCCAAGCAGCTCAGTTGTGCCAATCTACCAGGCTAATGTTAGCCGTTGTGTTAGCAGAACTCATGCTGCGTTCCAGTAACCTTGGAAATGGGAGTGACTTCATCTCCAACTTATCAACGTTCCAGTTGAAGTCGGAAAAAAACATGCCAATATACCAGGCTATTGTTAGCTGTTGTTAGCACGCCCTGCGTTGTTGTTCACAAATATCACATGAAGAATGTGATTATCACTATGGCAGCATTTTTGTAAATATAAGTCTAACTCTACTATGTATACAGCTGAATTAGAGCGACACACCCCAGTCAGAAGTGCAAATAAATGTGTGATTACAGGAGCTAAATAACTGTTCACACTGGGGGCATCCATCTTCGATTGTCAACTGGGGGGTGGCGAGGTTTCACCGAGTTCCCAGGAGGAAATTCCGACTTTGGGGGACGTTTCAGTTGCAGTTTCCTACTTGGAACTCAGAAATTCCAACCTCCGACTACAGCTGGAACGCACCATCATCCACTGGCATTGCAAGGGAAGCTGGGAAATGTAGTAACACTGGCTTGAAATCTGTCAATCTGGATCAGATCAGCACAAAAATATATTGGCTTCTTCCTTGGACCAAACCACACCTTTGGTTAAATTTTCATGTAAATCCATCCAGTAGTTTCTGAGTAATCTTGCAAACAGACAAACAAACAGACAGGCCCTGGTGAAAACATGACCTCCTTGGTGGACGTAAAACGTTTGGTCACTTGGCAAAATATGTTATTCAACTGTAAAGCCTGTTTGTTTCCATTAAGAGGAGCCACATTTATAAGGAACATGCATTTACAGGATGAGCAGCACAGTACCATGAGAAATTAGCCAAATAGCTCATTTAGCTGCTGACTCTTGTGAACCCCAGGAATACCGGCTCCTCACCCTGCACTTTGGACCCAAAAACAGTCTTCTACAGATTTCCAGCCTTCGTGCCCAACCTTGAGGACTGGATCCTCTTTTTTGTTCTCAGTTTATATAAAAGTGAGGGAGTTTGACAGCATTTTTTGATGATGAAAACCAAAAGTTCCCCAGCATTGGCTGTTAAATTCTCTTGTTTTTGTCATTATGGTCACACAGATGTTTTAAAACTGTTTTTACTTGTTTGCAAAGTCAAAAGCTGTGTTCCAAATGGCGTACTACTCATACCACTCATACTAACCCCGCCCCCATATTGAGTATGCAGTGCGTTCACACTGTACAGTATGCGAGAAATGCCCAGATGTATACTCAATCGGCTTCATTTTCTGAGTATGGAGCGGAGCTTGCTTCACGTCCTGCTTCTGCCCCACAATGCATTGCGCACTTCTGACAAGGGAAGACGAAATGTAAAAAGGAGACAGCCGGCAGCAGCTTCCAGCGCCAACCACAAAGTGCTTATAAATGTAAGTGGTATCTAGCGTTATCACCATGGATACACAGGTGTTTGTGTTAATTTTTTTCATCCACTGCCACTCGGTTTGTGTCATGCAGCTGTTGATAATGAAAACACTTCGCAATAACTTGGAAACGTGAAGGGGGGGCTGCTGCTGCCCGGTGTTTACGGTACGTAGATGAAAACACCAACCAAGCGGACGCTTTGGTCTCCGAAAACGGCGAGAAAAATTAAAAACAGTCGCTATTTCAAACAACTGGGCTCATAATCTTGATGTAAATACAGCACTTACTTTCTTGCTAGAAAATATATTATTACCAAATGAATTTGTAGTTTTTCTGGAATGCAGTCGTTTTCTGTTGCTTGTGGTCGAACTATTCTAATTTTCCTGGCCGGCACGAAATGCATTCTGGGGTATTAAGTATGCATCTGTATGTAAGCCTTCGCGGGCGTACAGCTTGTGACATACTCAGATCATCTTTGAGTATTCAGTATGCAGTATGTACTGACTGAGTAGGTAAGTAGATAGTAGGCAGTATGCCATTTCGAACACAGCCAAAGTCTTTTGATATTTTGACAGTTATGGACTTTTAAAACCAGAGGAACAGAACAGCAAAGTCTAAGTCTGACTTTTACATTTACTCATTAATTCGACATCTTGCAGTCTGAGGGGTGGCTCCCAAGTCCACGTGGGCTTTCCCTGATCACAGAAATGAAGGTGTCAGGCCGCTTATGATGCATTTGCATTCAACACCTCAGTGATTAAAGGTCACCTTCAAAAGAGAGCTGCATTTCTAAGAACATTTGTCACAAGTCCCAGAGCTACCAAAATAAACGTGCTCTCACCCGCGTGACAACAGAGCATGAACAGAGGCCCAGGCATCAACACAGGCTGCTGTGATAGGACCATGTAAGAATTATGCTCTGTGGCGGACGTGTGACGGAGCATAGTAAACAGCTTCATGGAAAGAAGCAGATCTGCAGGAACAAACAGCCTTTTAAAGATGAGTAACAAGTCATCTCAGTGTTTGAGGCGCTGAGCTGAAGAATCATGCGCTGCTTGATGTTTATTTTCCATGTTTGACTTCATTGCACCGACATATAAACAGAAGAAGGGCGACTGACACACAAGCACAGGAGGGATTTTCACACACTGCTGCTTCCATGTCTGCCTCCCCTCCTCCTCCCTCTCCTTTCATCCCTCCCCTCTCCCCCGCCCTCCCTCCCCCGGCTCAGACGGAGAGCCTTTGACGTCACTGGTTGTTATTACTTAACACAACTCTGCAGAGCGCCCTGGGCTCCTCGTAATAGACAGATGCTCTGCTCTGCCTTTGAAGAGTAAATGAGGCAGCGGGTGAGACAGGCAGAGAGGGAGACAGGGAGGAAAGGAGAGGAATTCGGCTGCTGCAGCGGTGCTGAGATCTCTGTGTACTTTCTGACTGAGCTGCCAAAATAAAGGGATTCGCTCCAAACTGAGGTGTCCTCAGAAGAGGTGATGGCTATGGGGAAGCGAGGCATCACAGCAGAGAAGGGACGGTGCTCATGACGCTCAAGTTAGCTTAAATATTTTACACCAGAATAAAACTTATCCAGTATTTTATATGATTGGCTGGCATGTGCCCTGCCTCTTACCCAGTGACAGCTGGGATAGGCTCCAGCCCTCTGCAACATTGAAAGGTGCAAGCAGTACAGATGATGGATGGATTTGACATTATGTTTTTTCTTCTTTAAATCAGGAAGGTAAAGATAAGAAAGCAGTTTGCAACATATAGAATCTTTAAGCTATACCTCAGCTTCCTTTATTTATTTCCTTCATGACAAAGTTGAAGTGTAGCTTCAAGATTCTGCATGTTGCAACCTGATTTCTTATCTTTACTTAATTTTAATTTTTTGCTCTTATCTATTTTAATGTCTCTTATTTGAATGTCTTTGATATTCCTGTGCTATACTGAGATTAAGAGCAACTGAAACAAAAGAATTTCCCCTCGGAGATTAACAAAAGTATTTCTGATTCTGAGAAGCCAACTTCCAAAAATAAGCAGCCTTAAAAGGGAACATTTTCACAACTCCTAAAAGGCCACAGGTGGGAAACAAACATGGCCGACCAATGCATTTATGTGGGACGTGCTTGGTTGTTCACCGGCACCCAAATGAGAAAATCTCGAACATGAGGCTATAACATAGGTAAGATGTAGCTGCTTTAAAGTCAAGCTGCCATCTTGTTCCATCATAGGTAATTTATACATATAAATAACCAGATTACATGTAAGTAATATCTGGACTGCGTTAAAAATGAGGCTCATAATCCATGTGAACCCACTCAAGGACTCTGTGTTTCTGCACGCCAAGGCCTGAGAAGCTAATTATCCTTTTATGAGTTAATTTATTGATTAACTGGAAGATCTACCCCCCTGTTTACATGGAATCATGTCTGCAATGCACAAAATCTGAGAGCTGATCAATACGCAGAATTTTGCAGGAACCACTCCTGTCCTTCAGTTTTCTTCAGATACTCAAATTCAATACTGAATTTCTAAAATGTCCTTCTGACTTTCAAATGAGCAGAGACCATATTCTGCCAGTGAAACATGAAATGACCTCACTGGTATAAAACCTAATTAAATAAATTTCATGACTGATTGATTTTTTACAGCACACTTTATGATCCTCCTGGTGAGTGATGAATCCTTGTTTTCTTTATTCTGAGTCCGTCAGCAGTGCCTGCCCATTAAACATCACGCATCACAGGCCTGCAGTCGCTCACCCAGCGTGCATACAAATGCAGCATTTACATGCTGCAATGTATGTAAATACTCAGGTTATGTTATCAGTTGTCACGACAGCAGCGTAAGTACTTTTCATCCTGCAAAGTCGCCTTCATAACCCAGCAAGGCTGTTACATAATTCATCCAACGGCGGCCCACAGGGGCAGCATCAATAGATCCACTCGCCATCAGCATGCAGAGAGAAAAAAGGCAGAGATGCACAATAGCTTTCTTCTATTACAGCTCTGGACTGTTTAAAGTGGATTTCTAAATGGATTTCTATCGATCAGTATTAAATTTTAGCGTCATGCACTCGGGGGAGCATGTTTATTCTGATAAGAAACACATAAGTGGTGCCAGCTCTGTAAATAAAACCTCGTTACTCCACACGCTGATTGTACAGTATCTAAACTCTGCAGACGGCGGGATGTTAGGGTTGCAGATTTCATTAAAGTGATTCCCTGCTACTTGACGCCTCCACACCCGGGCAAAACTAAACTCTGATTAGACAATAACTGGGCAAGCAGGGGAGCTTCTGCAGAACAGTGCTGCAGAATAATCCTGGTCTGTAACAAGTAGGCAGCACAAAACATAAGTGAGAAGAACACAACAGCAGTGGTCTGAATCTAGTCTAGTCTTTAGCAGAGGCAGCCGGGCTGAAATGATTGGTTAATTGAACATTTGGTTGATTTTATTGAAAACAAAGTCTTAAATATGTTTGAACAAAAAGTGGATGTACCTGTTATGCTGAATTACTAACAGATTTACGTTGTTAAAGTAATTCAATGATAAAAACTCTCCTAACATATAACTCAAAATCTGTATTGGTGCTTTTATTTAAAGTCTCATTTACTGAAATACTTCTTGAAGTTGGTGGTTAAAGAGACTTGATCTCTTACAAGAAGAAAATCTGGTTTTATGTCATGATTTCTGGAAGAGCTGAACCGCCCTTAAAGGGATACGCCAACATTTTCTTTTTGTTTTCGTGTCTTTCCCCACTCCCGAGTCCATGGCAAGTCGATAGACAACGTTCTTTTGACTATGCAGAGCTTTGTTTTGTTGACCTGCAGGTTATTTTTTTTTTAAGTTTATCTGATGACTGTAGGCAGAGACAGGCTAACACTACCCTTTGGCTCCCAGTGTTTGAGCTAAGCTAATTAGCATTGGGTGAGCTCTGCCCGTCTCTTCCTTGTTACTGCATGCACAGCTGAAAGAATGGTGTCTATCTGCTTGTCTTGGACTCAGGAGTGAGGCAAAAACAAAAAAAAAAAGTTAGACTATCCCTTTAAAATCCTATTACCCAGGATTAACTCATCACCACCCCTCTGTTTGTATTTCCAGGCAACATATATAAAAACACACATTTAAAATGAAGCATTTTCTTCTTTTACTTGAGTAGATTCATGCAGTGATGCTTTTTTTTCATCAGACTAGCTCCAGTTTTATCTGAGTACAGTATTTTTGCACTCTTCCCTCCGTGGGTTGGCAGTTGTAAACACATCCATAAACTAAAAAAAACATGTTTACTCCGAGAAAAACACACGTGAGAGAAGATGTCTCCGTAAATAAGACCCTCCTGACTCCAGATGAAAATTAAATGCCGTCTTAATGAGAGGCAGCCAACTTGGATACTTGTGTACATGCCTCTTCTACCTCAGTCGTACCCTGACCACTTTGACCTCGTGGCACAGCTCCGCTCAAACAATCATTGCATGCTTCAACTTTAACCTCCAGGCAGAGGAAACACAAACGAGCGGTTAAACGTATAAGCACTCACAGTCAGCTGCTCTGTTCCACTCCCCTCAGTACTGTATGTTCTCAATGGACTGTCACATGATTTCCCTTTAAAGCTCTTCATCCACATTTCTCCTCACTCTACCGCTCTCCATCTAATCCAGGCTGTTAGAGAGAGAGTTTGATAAAAGCATGGAGGTGTTTTAAAGGTCTGTGTGCTCCCCGTATAAGTGTAACCACAATCAAACCCCTTTGGTCTCTGCACATAAACTGTCTGCAGTGAAGGAGCGACGCCTCCCAGGCCCCAAGGACACTGAAGATCCATTTAGTAATAAGACGTGGAGAGTGGACAAGGAGAAAAGAGAAAGTGGTTCGAGTGTTTTTGATTCATCGTTCCTCTGACACGAGCCTTGTGCTCAGTGTTAACTGTAGAATGTTCTCTCTGATGCACATTTCTCACTTCAAGGCTTCATTAGGCTTGAATTTGGAGAGTGGCGATAAATATGAGACCAATTTCTGCACTTTGCAAGGCCCCACTTAAGAGACTAAAGCATCAACATGCAGGATTTCTGTTTGGTGCTTTTAAGGGCACAACAAAATTCTCTGCCAGCAACTGCACAGCTGTTTCCTCTCCATTACTGACAACATGCACTTATGAACAATAAGATGGTGCTGAAGCTGGTAAAATCAAACTTATTACTGGGTATCGTGCAAATATGAACCCGCTAGATTAAAACAAAGGTCAGCTAGAAGTGCACAAACTTCTGCCAAGGCATTTCCAACATTGTCGAGGGAGTTAATTTCATGAATGTGGAAAACTGCCCTTTCTCTAACTCTTAAGATATCCTTTAAAGATTCCTGAGATGAATCCAGGTTTGAATGACCACTAAAAACTTAACACTTCTTCCTTTTGCCATGATTTCCTGAAAATGTCCTAAAAAAATTGGGAAAATTTATTTGAGATATCAGTAAAAATGTAGAAATTTGTCCTATTTTGCCAAAAGGTTTAAAGGATCTCTGGATCTGTGTCTAGATTTGGATGACCAACAAAATATAATCACATCCTCCTTGTGTCATGATCAACATTCTTTGAAAATTTCATCAAAACGTGTCGATATTTTGAGTTATCCTGTTCCTAAACTAATGAAAAAATAAATGCCTCCAAAAACATAATCTATCATCGGACATAATGATGAACTGCGGAAGAAGAAAGAGTGGACATGCTGTTCAATCAGAAATCCTCTGCATTTGTGGACTGTAACCAGTTATTAAGTTACTCATCCATTTTCCAGCATTCTCCTCTGACCTCTGGCATCAACCAGACATTGTCGCAGAGAGACTTGCTTCTTATTGGATATTTTTTCTCTTTCAGACCATTCTTTGTAAACATTAGGGATGGCTGGGTTGGAAAAATCTAATTAGTCCAACAGTTTCTGAAATACTTAGACCAGGTAGTCTTGCACAAGCAACCATGCCACATTCAATGTCACTTTTCACATTTATTCTTCATTTGGTGCTCAGTCTGGATTTCAGCAGGTTGTCTTTACCATGTTTGAATACTTTAATGCTTTGAGTTATAGCCATGTGATTGGCTAATTAACTAGTTATGCAGACAATTGGACTCAAGTCGACTTGGGACGCTCATGAGACGACTTGCAACTCGACTCGGGAGGTAAAAACTCGAGACCAGACTCGGACTCGGGAGAAAATGTCTCCAGACTCGACCTGACTTGAGACAACATGATTCGGAAAATTGCACGCACTCAGGCTTTACATAAAGAGCCAGACAGGAGATATACGCCGCTCTTTCCTTTAAGGTTCATTTTATTAATGCTCCATTCACAGTACACTTGTCCACTTGTCCGTCACCTATTATTGTCCCACACACGACACAGTACTACACACATATGTTCCTACCACACACCCGCTTCTGCTACAGTGATGATCAGTGGGCAGGGTTTCAAATTGGCAACCGCTGTGTCTTCTGTGCCAAAAGTGATTTTCTTTGCATATAAAGAATTTCAATCAGGTGAAAAAACGAAGACACGCCAAGTGCACGACTTGGCGTGTCGTGTTCGATAAGCGAAAAAGAGGACGCAACATCAAACTTTATCCACCACCTGAGGACACATTAGGCCAAGTAAGTGAAACCTGCAAGTGTTAGCCAGGTAGCTAACGTTCCTGCCATAGGTCAATATGGTAGGAACGTTAGCCCGACCTGCGGTCAATTTGAAGCTAGCAAAGCTAACATTAGTAAAGAGGGTGTACGTGAGTTGTATGTGTGGGAAGATAAGGTTTCTCTCTTTCAGATAAAAATCTGAGTGCTTTTTGGGTGGACCGGGGAACAATGGTGAGGGACTCGACCCGTTATAACCTGTGACTTGACTCGACTCGACTCGACTTGCCCACAACAGAAAAACTTGGGATTGCTTGAGACTCGGATCAAATGACTCGAGGCTTGCTTGGGACTCGGATCAGAGGGACTTGGGCAATTGTCTGTAGTCATGTAAGTGATCAGTTGGGCACCTAATAAAGTGGATGTTGAGTTGGATGTCCTTCTGTCAATTGAACCAGACTCACTAACACGAACATCGTAATAGTTATGAAGCGCTTCAGGTAGAAGCTTTAGGCCACGTTTACACATTATCACCAGAAACAGAAAGGTTTTTTGCATTTTTAAAAGCGTAAAGCCTGTAGCAGCGCGCGCTGCTGGGCGCTGGACATTTTGGCAAGCTGTGGGGCAGCATCCGGTGCGCATGCGCAGTAGAGAGCCAGAGCCAGTCGGACTCAGTGATGACCGTGCAGGCAAATCCAGCTGGAAACGAATATTTACAGAACTTACCTTCAAAACCTGTCTCCTCAGTGACTTTCACCCAAGCCTGCTCCTTTTGTTCCAGTCTCTGTAGAGGACACACGCCGAGTAGTTTAGCTCCGGATGATAGCAAACAGCGCAGATAAACCTCTCCTCCATCTTTGAGAGGGGGTTTAAGCAGGAGCAGGAGGCAGGGGCGTCACACGTCATCAAATCAATGACGTCGGGGGCAAATGTCATCGCTGATTGGCTGCCGCGCCGCGAACTGGCGTCGAAAGTTCAATATTTTCGTGTCGGCGTTTGGGCGTCGCCTCGATGCAAAGCACTGTAGCCTGCATGCAAGGACAGTAGTTGGTGATGCAAGTTTGTAGTGAAACAGCGGTGATACAATATTCGAATACTTTACGGTGAAGACAAACTCTTCACAGACAACAATGGTGAGTGGGCGCACGAAAATGCAGTTTGATGTGTAGACAACTAACGTGTCTGGATATTTTTGTCTGAATAATAAACTGAGTAAGCAGCACACATGTTGCTCAGTAGACGGCCTAAGCTTGGCTGTTGTTGTTTCTGGTGCTAGCACAAGCTTCATCTGAAAGAGCAATGCGCATCATTCGCACTAGGACTGAACGATTTGAGAAAATAATCTAATTGCGATATTTTTCCCCAATATTGCAATTGCGATTTACTCTGTGATTGTTTTAATGTTCCTCATCTTATGTATTATTAAAGAAACATAAGCAGTAGATCGTTTTATAGTATAACCAATATGACATCAAATCAATCTAAGGATAAAAGATTTGAGAAGAAGCGGAGAAGTGAAGAACAGAAGCAAAATTGTAAAAACTGGGTAAAAAAAAATGGTACGAAAGCGGAAAAAAGGTTAATGGGTGCAAAATAGGTATGAAATTGCAAAAAAATGGCAAAAAAATTCTCAAGTGACTAAGGAAAATTGATTATAGCAGCAAAATTGGGATTAAATTTCAAAAATCATGTAAAAATTCCAAACATGGTCTGACAGTGGCCAAAAAAAAAAAAAGATGAGTGGGAGCAAGATGGGCATAAAGTTGTGAAAACTGGGTTAAAAAAGGTTAAAATAGGCATGAAATTGCAAGAAACAACATCACAATGCCAAAATGTTCAACACATTTTGGGTTAAAAATATTGCACTGTCTGCGATTTGAAAATTGCAACAAGCCATATTGCGATTTAATCTAATTTGCAATTAATTGTTCAGCCCTAATTCTCGCATCATCATTTTCCCTAAAAAGTTGACTCTGTTTGTGCAGATACAGAATTGTCATCAAAACTTTTCACTCTAGATCATGGGTTTAAAAGTTTGCTGATTCAGGCACTCCAAACACTGTTTTTGTGTAAATAAAAGGTGCAAACGTAACGAAAAATCTCTATTTTTGGCTGTTTTTGTGTCACGTAAACAAGGCCTTAGTCCATATAATGTGGCCTGTACACTCTATAAAGTCACACAAAGGCTCCCAAATAACGTTGATTTTTTAAATTATTTTTCAGTCAATCAAAGGAATAGATTCAAAGTCTTTCCTTAAGGTCTAGTCATGGTTGTGTTGTGACCAAGTGGTCATTGCAAAGCCTTCAGAGTCTCTTTAGTTTTACAGCCTGTCATACTCCATTTGCATTGAAACTCGTCCAGATTGTTCTTGGATTCAGCGAGGACAGATTGCAGCCTGTCACACCTGGCATCAGACCGTCTCTCGAGGCTCCTCTTGGTTGGATTGAATTCCTTGAACCACGTTTTTAAAAACCAGGACCTGCTCTCAAAATGAAAACATGACAGACTTCTCTCTGCTCTCTCATCTTCTCCAAAATATCCAAGCAAAAACCAACACTACTGAATAATGAGCTTCTCGTGCACATTTGCTTCCACATTACATTACATTTGTCGTCACATTTGTCCTTGGCCTCCTCCAAATGTTGTTTAAAGAGCTGAATCCTGGAGCGTCCTCCCTCGTGGGTGAGTTCACACCCGGCAGAGTTGTTTACCTCTGAAGTGATCCATTAGGATGTGTTTTAGTGCTCAGTGTGACTCGGAGGCGTCGGGGAAGCAATAGTCTCCGGGTTGAATGAGGGGCAAAGGCGAGAAGAGTGTGGAGGAGAGGAAATAAAGAGGCATAAATGACAGCTGGATGTGAGGGTATGAGGAAGGAGGCAGGAAGAGAGGACAAGTGTGGCCTGAGGGGTGGGAAAAAGAAGGAGAGGGAGAGGAAGAGACGCCTCCATGGTAATAGTAACCATGAAATAAGACTTTTAGATGAAAAACAGAAGCTGCATCAAATGTGAAACAAAGCTAAATAAAGGTCTACCAGGCACTTTATTAGGTACTCCATGCTGGAACTCCATTTAGCCTTAAGAAATTCCTTAATTCTGCATGGCATTGATTCAACATGGAGCTGGACACATCCCTGAGGTTTTGGTCCATATTGACATGATAACATCACACAGCTTCTGCATGTCCTTAATGCAAAATTTCTGACTCCAACAGATCCCAAATTTGCTGTATTGGATTGAGATCTGGTGGCTGTGGAGGCTCCTGATGATCTGAGCTCTGACACACTGGTCCACTGTGGTCATAAAGGTCATGACGTCACCGCATGCGCAGCACTCTTTCACATGAAGACTGCACACACAAACCAGGAACAACAACAGCTTCTGCCATCTACCGAGTAACGTGTGAGCCTCTTACTGTGCTCGGTTTGTTATCCAGACAAAACTATCCAGACAGATTTGTTGTCCAAACTGATTCGTTGTCCATAAAAGAAACTCCTGCGTCTCCGTGCGTCTACTCGCCATTGAAAAGGTTTTCTTCTTCGTACATGTATTTTAGCACTGATACCTCTCTGCAGACCTACACCGCCATCTACTGAATCGACATGCACACTACAGTGGTTTTATTGTCTCCAGCATCGCTGTCTGAACGCGGATCGACTTTAAAAACGCAAAAGAAAAATCTTTGCATTTTTCAAGGTGCTATAAGGAAAATCTATTTCCGGCGATATCAAGACTCTGCTACCCATGAGCACGTGCAGCAACTGTCATAAAGACGTGACCCAAGCCAAAGCGTGTGTTTGTTGTGATGCTAATAAATGCAGCTCGGACCTTCCTCAGAACTCTGCATTGCTTTACAACTTCTTTTTTCAACAACTTACAGATGCAAAGCAACGATGTAATGTATCTCTTTCTAGTTACGTCGCGGTAGTTTTTGATGTGTGACAACAAGCAGTTTTTGGAAAACTTAGTATCATGGTTTGTAGCCGGCTATATATCGCTACTTACAGCCCGATGCTCTAAGACGTGTCCTCATAATATAAAATTGCTCTAGTTTTAATTGTCTTGTTCCCGAAGTTGAGTATCCAGGCCAGTCCAGTCCAACCCGACCAGAAGGCTAAGGAATAGCATTTATAGATAACCTATTTTGATGCTATAAAACTCATCTTAAAGTGTGTATTTCGATCAGGCATAAGTGAAACTTTTTTGGAATTACTTTTGTAACTCCTCATAGCATCTTTAAGTCAGGAGTATCCATGTAAACGTAGCCTCAGAGTCGGCTAGGAAAAGTCCAAGACCCCCCTTACTCCAAAAGGGATAAGCAGTATTGATAACAATAGAAGGATTTTTTTACAAATATGAAGACAGCCTTGGTCATTTTCTTGATGACTATGGCTGTAAAAATTGATACATGAGGGTTTTTTAGTCATGTGGTTTGACATATAATATAAAACAAACATTCTTATCAATGATATGGATGTAAAAATTATCTATCAGGATATTGTCTGACATTTAAGTAAAGCGTTGAGTGTCTGCTTCTACAGGGTGATCAAAAAAGAGTTCATTCATACTTAAAAAAAACATGAATCAGCACCGTGTGATTTTCTTTACATAAACCAAACCCTCTCACATGCTCAGCCCCCCTCCTTCTCCACAGCAGCACAGTTGTTCTCCAAAGCTAAAATCTGTGGCACCATTACGTCAAGAGAAGATTTGTGTGTGTGTCTGACAGAAAGAGAGAGATAGGTCGAGCGTGTCACAGGGCAAAGGTCAGGGTGAGAGACATGATGCGACTGTCCCACTGACATGGATGACACTCGGATGAAGGGGTGGGACAGCGTATGCGTTTTTCTCGGGGTCAAAGGGCATTTGTAACTGATTCAGAGAGGCCTGCTTCACCTCTGATCTCTGATGTTTGAGAGAAAAGGTTGGAGGGGTGGAGCGAGGAGGAGGTGTCAGAAACAGGTGTGTGCTCGGGTTTATTTAGAACTTCAGAGTTAAAATTAGGGGTGGGCGATACTGGGAATTTTGGTATCAATCCAATACCAAGTAAATACAGGGCTAGTATCGCCGATACCGATACTTTTTACATGAAATGTAATGATCATTGGATAATTGTGTAATTTTGCCTTGAGTTGGTTGATTATGATTATGGTAAAACACAGCACAAAGATTTTAGGCAATAAAAATGCTTTTATTAATGAACCACAACAATAGAACAAAATTTTAACTGTATAAAAATTATTCCACGTTTAAGAAAAAAATCACAAGTGAAAAATGACAAAAAAAGCAGCATTGTAAAAAAATAAATAAATATAACAATGTCAACATCACAACAAAAAATACCTTCCATACCTTCTTTGCAGCTCGATTGCTCTCGTCCTCGGCTTCTTTCTGTTGTACAGCTTCCAAAACTCTTCTGTGCTTCTCAAGGGGTATTTCTTCTTACCACCTGCAGCCTTCTTCTGCTTTCCTTTTTTACTCGGTTTGTGACAAAAAGTCACAGATTGTTGTGTCGCGCTCAAAATGACGTCACCGCATTGCCGCTCAGCTATTTACAGCAACACTGCACCCCGTTGGGCAGGCGACTGGGGCTAATGGAAAAGCAGCACAAGGCGAGTACAGCCGGGTAGAGTTGAGTAGGGCTAATGGAAAAGGTCCATTACTGTCCAATTGATGGTAGAGTGTACTACCTGACTAAGCCATTTACAATATGACAGCATGAAGCCAGGCTGCCTTGCATTAATGCTTCAGGCTAATGGTGTAATGATGTTAGGGATATCATTGGGCCCCTCAGTACTAAATAAGCATTAGCTAAACCCCACCAGCCTGTTCCTTGATCCGTCTGCAGAGCATGCCAACAGCGCAGCTCTGTGCTAACCTGAACTTGTTCAATATAATTCACAAGTCCATCTGTTTAAGAGCTAGGGCTGGGTATCGATTCAGATTTTCTGGATCGATTCGGTTCGATATCAAGAGGTCTCAAATCGATTCGATTCACGATTCAAATTTGTTCAGTCTGGGATATCTCAGTAAAAATTATGCTGTAAATGACTTTTTGACCTGGTACATTATTAAAACTGTTTTTATATTAAGAACTGAACCCAAAGCAGTTAATTAATCACATATTAATGATATGCATTAATGCATATTCTGCAAGTTACTTTTAACTTGTCTTTTCTTTCATGCTTGTTAAATCTGAAATATGTCCAAACGTCAACTTTAAACTCTCCAGTGGTGCCCCTATAGTACTACTAGCTTCTGCCATGTTTTTTTGATTGCTTGCAGTAACATCTCATGAGATCTTGTTCAGTGGAAAGCAGAGCTAAACGCGAGACTAGCAGAGTTGATACCACAGGCTGCTTCTCGGACCGTCCAATGAAGAAAAAACTACCCACGTTAAAAGATCGATCTTTGGATTTAATGGATCGATTATGAACCATTTAAAGGGAAATCTATTAAAATCTATTAAATTGATTTTTTTAACTCAGCCCTAGGAAGAGCCCATAGAAAGTGTTTGGGAATGGGCAAAACCTTTTAAGCGCAAATCCAGCAGATGATTTGATGATTCTTACATCAATCACATTCATTACAGGCCAGTCAAAAAACGTAGTAGGCGGGCACTGAAATGCTTTCAGTGTTGTTGTTTGTTTTCATTTAATAATGAAATGCGGCTCAGATCTGATGAAACTTCTACCAAGTTGTTAGCATCTATGCTAATCTCTGAAGTCACTTCCTGCTGTCATCTTGCTCCCACCTCACTGCTCTTAACGACGCGGGCAGTGCAGTTTTGGGCCACTTACAGTTGTTGCGGATTGGAGCTTGGCAAGATGCTATCATGTCAATGTGGACAGAAATCAAAGAGGAACACTTCCAAGACCGTGTTGAATCTTTGCCACAGAGAACTGCAACCCCAAGCTGGTACAAGGAAGACATTCTCTATGAAGTGGACAGCAGTTGTAAGCATTATTTTAGATGACTAAATTTGTCAAAATGAAAGCAGACTAAGTGTTAAAGTTAAAAAAGAATCCAAAGTTATGGTCACTAGAACCATGATGATATTAAAACTCTCCACTCTTCAGTTCAGTAGCACATGTGTAATGATGAAACAGATCACGGTAACAATTTGGCCGTGCGTCATTGAATTACTGTTTTATAAATCAGAGCAAAAAACAATGAAGTCTTCAAACACTGCATGTACCTTCCTTACAGAACACTCAACATCCTCATGATGATTCTCCTCGCCTGTCTGTGTTTCATCCTGATCCTCATTCAGGTCCCGTCAGTTCACCATCTGATACTGTTTCACCTCGTTTACTCCACAGGACAGAGGCTAAATAAATAAAGGTTATTGCGCTGGACTCATTTTAAAAATGTATCAGCCCCACATGATACCAAAGCTGTTTCTAAAACAGGTACAGCCATCAGCAGCTGGAGTCATCCTCGGCCAGTGTGTCTTAGGGCTGGGAAATATGGACCCAAAATCCAACAACGTAATCCTTTTAAACTAAAAGAGGATACATGATGCATTTCTTTACATTTTTTATATCAAAAGACAAATCAAGTTGTGGCAATAACAAAATTATGACCTCGGTTTTTGGTGTAAATCACATAATAAGTGCGTTTCCATTACCCTTAGATATGCGCAAAATGTAAAAAGTGCAAAAGCAAAACTGGTAATGGCAACATCTGAATTTCGAATAAGCAGTAAAGTATCGCTAAAGAGTTTTTACGCTTTCATGAGGACGTTTTACAGACGATTTGATATTCAAATAGGAGGAGGAGATGGAGACTTTTCTTGCCATTATCCTCAAGAAAAACACAACTGCCATACTAGACATCAAACAACAGAGGAATGCAGAGTGTTATAAGGAGATGGAAATGAGAGAGAAAGGGTTTGATAAGCCTTGGCATCCACCTTCCTGCAGTGAAATCTCATGGGATGATATTTCATGAGAGTTACGACACTCCTGCCTAGAACAACCTTCACGTTCAAAGTGCAAATATACTTTGTCGAAATTTTAGGAATATCATTTTTATTTTGCAAAAAAACTGTAAAGGAAACCCAGCTAATGACACCTGTTTGTTACCAAAGCATCAAAATAGAAGTTCAAGACACCATATAGCAGGAATTTGTGACTCTATCATCAACAGAAACCTACATCAGTTAGTTTAGGATAAGACTTAAGCATATGTAATATTTTACTTTGATTTAAATGATCAGAAATGGCAAAATAATCCGACATAGTTCCTAAACTGTATAAAAAGGTTGCCAATATTTGAAGAGCTCTTTTCCAAAACGCTATAAATCCATTTTCATTTAGAAAAATGACATTATTTACCTAGACCCACCACTGGGTTGGCTGGGGAACTGAACTTTGAAATGCAGTTTAAACAGGGATATATAGTAGCTTTCTGGCATTAAATACTGACAGGGCATGTAGTACAATTGGTACACAAAAGAATAGAACTGAGTAATATATAAACATATATTTTATTTTGGCTTTCATAGCATTTTAAAAAAAGAACTCTTCATTTGCAGAAACACTTTTCCCAGCCCTTGTGCGTGTGTTAGCATGTTTGTGTGTGACTATGGTAATGGGAGATCTGACACAGACCTGTCAGCTCACACAAGGTCTGTGAGTTAAACAAAGAGGCTGTATGAAGCCGAGCAGCTGTTTATGTGGTACATCATGTCTGCTCCAACCAGATACACCGCGGGGCAAAGTATGAGCCGGTCCACAGTCTGAGATAAAGATTTGTGTGAAGAGTCATGTTCCCACAGGGACAATTATTAAATTTATGGTCCTGATGCATGAAATCCTTCCAGGAAATGCATATCTGTTGTTATTTAACAGGCTGGAATAATAACAGGACTTTAATATTGTGTTACAAGTGATATTCTGGAGATCATTTTTGACCAATCCCTTTTGTGAAACAAGTGCGGCAGAGATAAACAGCTGTTAAAGAATTATTAGAACAGTTTTAGTGCTTGAATGGCATTCGGCACCAACACTCAGATTAACACAAAGCCAAACAACAGTGTTTCAGTGTAGCATGAAGTCATGTCAGCTTGGTGCTTGGATCAGGTCTGCAACACGTTTGAAAGAGTCAGATACTAGAATTTCTTTTGTGGGGCGGCAGGTAGGGACATCATGAAGGTTGCTGGTTTGATCAGGTTGGATTGTTGGGTTGGGGGGTGGAATTTGCAGGCTCTTCCAGAGCTTTCTTTACAATGCTTTTGGTTCCTCTCATTAACCAAAATCATGCATGTCAGGTTAACTGGTGAATCTATATCCCCCTTGTGCAGATATTGTTGCCACATAGAAAGACAAAGGTCCTAATGCTGCAGACTTTTTGTTTTGTTTAAAGAAGTGCTCAATCATGCAGAGAAGACGTGTTGAACACAGCAAAGGGCAAAACACATTACGGGATATGTTACACAGCTGGCATGTTTTGAAGATGCCAGAGTAGCTCAAATCGTCACTTACGAGCATGTCTGCCATCTAAGATTGCTCCTGAACTCCTTCATGGATTAGCTGGCTGCTAATTCTCATTATTCATCGTCTACACAAATGCTAGCAGTGGCATACTATGCTGATGTTACGCTTGTTTTTTCAATTATTCATTTATTTGAAAATGTTTGAAAATGTTCTGCTAATTTCTACATTGCTAGTTTTTTTTCAGCTGTTGCACATCATCGGCTTAATTCAGTGGCTTCACAGTTCAACCCCCTAAATGCTAAAAAATGATAACCCTTGACCATACTTCAAATATCAATGCATCATGAAGCTATAGTGAGTGGATTCAAAGACTACAACACAAGAACAGAAAATGGGAGAGACATGAAAGATAGTCACACACAAGATGAAATATAAGCACACTGCATACGGCATCAGGGCCGGCGGCCCTCTGCAGATGTTGATATGAAATATGAAGCAGGGACCGTATCCTATTATGGTGAGGATTTCAGCTCAATCATTAAACCAAATGAAACTAGACTGGACGATGAAATATGATCAGAGAAAGGCTGCAGCTTCCTCTGTGATGATTAACACTGCAATAACTCAGATGACTGTGTGTATTTTTCTGGTTCTAGACAAAGATAAGTGGTCTTCACTCTTAAAGTTCACATCTTATTATCATGGCTTAGAATCGAAAGCTTGGGTTAAAATTAGTTGTTAAAGTAGACATACTAACAGATCCAGTGAGCAAATTTGTCTTGTTTACTTCTTAAACCAAGACCCCACTGTCTTATTTGCAGGAACCTGCAGCCATTAAGCCTCCTGTCCATACATTTCTATTTCCTCCTCACTCTCTCTGACCTCAAACAGCCGGGTTAAAATAAGCCCCGATAACTTTCCCCTTTAAACCACAAACAGCTCTATAAATCAGTCTGGCTGCACAGTAATGTGGTTATTTTGGGATCAGCCCTGATTAAAGTGGTAAATAATTCAGTATTGTGCCTCATCAAAGAGAGGAAACGCATAGAAGTGCGACAGGATGCACACACACACACACACATATACACACTGACACACACCTTGCAGGGGGCCTGTTAGACACAACATATGCGCCCTGAGCTGGGACCAAATTAGCATCTTCAACACGGACTGTAATTCAACAACACAGCAGGGTGTGACCTCACAGACTAATGGAGCAGTACCTTAGTCCAAGGCTGGGCCACGTGGACTCAAAATCATATATAATTATTTTTGATAAAAGGGAAACATAACAAATAATAATAAGAATTCTTCTTATCTTTTTATTAAGACCAATCCCCTGAAATTGTTTAATTTCTCCACCCCAGTTCAGATGTTTTATTTGGAATTTCATTCTCTGTTAATTGATGTTCTTTAACTATCTTACTTCAGCAGATTTTATTACACATTTGCTGTTTGGCTAATTTTGGCATATTATTATTTTAAAATGTTTATTTGATTTATTAATTATCTCCGCCAGGAGGTTATGTTATTGTCAGCATCTGTTTGTTTTTCTTGTTAGTTAGTTAGTTAGTTAGTTAGTTAGTTAGTTAGTTAGTTAGTTAGTTAGTTAGTTAGTGTGTTTCTCTGTTAGGAACATAACTCAAAACGTCATGGACGGATTTTGATGACATTTTCAGGAAATGTCAGGATTGGGACAAGGAACAAATGATTCGATTTTGGTAGTGATCCAGATCATTGTTGAAACCATGACGAAAAAAAATGGGATTTTTCCTCAATAACTACTGAACTAAAATACATATCATGATGAATCTAGTTGCTAATGGTACGTTTTCATGGTCAAGGAATCTCAATATTGACATGAAATAAAGGTAGGACTAATATTTATGGTGAAAATCACAATATGGGAGAGGACTGTGGTGCTGGTGGAGGTCTGCACTCTCCAAGTGCTTCTCTAGTAAATATATTTTTACTACAGTATTTTTCCAATCTAATTTCTTATCATGATTCTTAATTATCATTGTCTTGATCCTTTGTTTCCACATTTTTAATTCAAGATAGTGTTTACTCAGTCCTCTAATTCTGTTTTCCCGTTAGAATCTCATCTTGATGCATTTGGATGTGTCTGAGCAAGTGTGTGTCTTGTAATTTTCTTCTTTTTAATTTCTATTTCTTATGAAAAGCACTTTGAGCACCAAGATTTTGTATGAAAAGTGCTGTACAAATAAAGTCAGATTGATAACTGATTTATCAACAGCTTTCTGGACCAGCAAAGTGGATCAAAGTGGTGAGAAGATTATTGACATATGTTTGATACCAGAGCATTTCCTGTGAAATTCAATTTGAAGTCGAAAAGCACTCGGAGAGTGCAGACCTCCACCAAGCAGCTCAGTTATGGCAGTGGCTTTTTCCACAACCCCTGTAAAAAATACAACTCTGGATCACTATGCGCTACTATTGGATGGCCGATTCTACGCTCATGTCTGTCCACGTGGAGAACTCCTCCGCTGGCAGGAGGGAGCTGGGAAATGTAGTGACATGGGCTTGAAAATGTTAACATCCGTTTTTAAACAAACTACAACTACCCTAACAAGGTAAAAGGGGGTAAAACCCTGAGAGCAGCCAAGGAGAAATTAATGGGATATGCCATTATAAAATTCAATGTATTTTTATGACATCAGTCTGAATCAGATCCAGATTAAATTTAACTTGGTTACAGTTATATTATATATACATTATCCTGTAAATTTTGAAGTGAATCAACCAAGTGATGTCTGAGATATGTTTTTTTTTTTTAAAATAAATTATAGCTTACAGGATTTTTAGATAATGTCAGGATTTTTTGCACCAAGACAGATATGCAGATCACCACCAAAATATAATGGCTGCTTCCTTGTACTAAACCAAACCATTTTCATGTAAATCCATCCTGCAGTTTTTGAGTAATCTTGCCAACAGACAAACAAACAAAAAAACAAATCAACAAACAAACAGATAGACCCTGGCAAAAACACAACCTCCACAATTCTAAAATCGGCACTTAATGTTGCAAGCAAAATCATGACTCTTGAAACGTACAAATAAAAAATATCTTCATGGTATAAAAATCATGGTTAAAGGTTCCTCGGCACAGGGCCTTGTATTGCTTGTTGCTGGGGGCCTCCACTATTAAGACAAGATAGACAAGATCCTCCATGTGAAAGGGCAATAATGAGTTTGTTGATTTTGGAGAAAAGAAAGTATTTAATCATTTTGCGATGGTTTTGATGTTTCATGAAGCAGTCCCAGGAACAGGATCTCATTTGCAGGTAGATGAGATTTCTGATGGTGCGTGACTTCATTTCTGTTGATTACTGACGGCACATTCACGCAGAGCAAAAACAGATGCATCAGGACGGGGATGGTACCTGCATCTCACTTTAAATCAGTTTATTTTACCTATGCTATGAGAGGGTGAGGCAGTTTAGTTTCTGTCGATATGACTTATTCTGATACTGATTTAAAATTAACCTGACACACCTGGTGGATTATACAGTATATTTCACAAGTAGGAAAGATCCTGTAGAGAGAGTTTGGGATGCGCAGAACCTTTCAGAAGCACATCCAGCATGTGATTTGATTATTGGACAGTGTACTATACAAAACACAAGCCTCTTGATAGAGAAAAACTTTGACCAAAACATGTCAGAAGTGGAACAAAAATGTCCTTTCCAATAAGAAATACTTTTAGTGTTATTGTTTTTTGTGCCGCAGTAGCTTAGTCTGTAAGGGCTTGAGCTGGGGACCAAAGGGTAGCCAGTTCAAGTCCTGCCCGGACCATGTTGGAAGTTGGTTTAGTATCTGGAGAGGTGCCAGTTGACTTCCTGGGCACTGCCGAAGTGCCCTTGAGCAAGGCACTGAACCCCCCTCCAATAACTGCTCAGTAGCGCTTCTTCAGGAGCAGCAAGCCATCACTCTGACATCTCTCCATGAGTGCATGATCATAGGTCCTGTTTGCATGTGCATTTCAGCCTGTGTTTGTGTAGCATGTTCAACAGAGTGTAAAGAATGGATTTTTCCCATGAGGGACTAATAAAGGATGTCTTTCTTTCATTTTAAAAAGAAATGAGATCAATCAAGATCTAATAAAACTGCCACTGAAGCTGTTAGCATCTACGTTAATGTCAGTCCTCTCTCTCAAAGCTCCGCCTCTTCCTGCTCTAAAGGACTCTGATTGGGCCGTCACACTTTGGAACACAGCTGCTGTAGATTGGAGTTTGGCAAGATGGATCTGCCTGATTACAGACACTGAATCAGACAGATCCAGCTGCACTGCAAGGTACAATTAAAGTATTTTCAAGTTTATTATCAGTGCAAGACCACAAGATAAAATTCTAAGACTAAATGAGGAGTTATATGTCAGACATTCTGTTTTCCTTCCAGATAAACTAGTACAGTGTTTTCAAATTCAGTGGTTGAAATATTATTTTTGGTTCCTGTCGCGCAGCCCTACCTCAGGTCCTCATGGGGGGCAGATATTACCCGATGGGTTGATGTGAGTCTTAGCCTGCAGTAAGCATACGAGCGCTGTGACCAGACTGCACAGATTCAACAGAGTATTTTTCCACAGCCATGAATACAGAGCAGCCCCCCTCCCTTATTAAACACAACAGTGGGATTATTATCCCTCTCTTTTCTCCTCTCTTCCTTTCATCCTCGTCTGTCGTCATGCTCCATCTCTCCTCTCATCTATCAGGCACACTCCTCCGCAGACGGACTCCCGCTGTTTACTTTTAATTCCTCTCTCTGAATCCTAATTGCACGCTGTGTCTTTGCGGGGTCATTTCCAATCTGAGTTATGAAAAGTGCATCAGACTCTACAGCCGCTGCATTCAAGACCGCCTGCAGGGCCTTTATCTGAAGGTCTGTGTTGACAGTAGGCGGCCGTCATTCTGATGAATCTGCATTTTCAGAAAATCAAAAGTTTATGTCAGTAGGACTGGGGGATGTGGACCAGAAATTATTTCCGCATGTTTTAGCTAAATGATGATACACAGGAAGTATATCAATATTTAATGAGCAGAGAAATTACAGTGTTGTCACAGAGTCCAAAATAAACAGGCCAAATGTTGGCATCACCTGTTTGAGGGTTTTGTGCCACATGGTCAGAAAATTACTGGATTTGCACACGTTTCTATTGAATACACTCACAGGCCATATAATTAGGCACATCTGTTTATACATTTGGAAATGCTAATAGCTGAATAGCCAATCACATGGATGAAGAAAATCTTAGTTTGTGAAACAATGCCCTCCTACATGTGCACAGATTCTGCGGATTGACTGGGTTTTCACACACAACCATATTTAAAGTTTACTGAGAATGGTCAGAAAAAGAGAAAATATCCAGTGAGTGGCGGATCTCGCTGTGAAAATGCCAGAAGTCAGAGGAGAATGATTTGAGATGATCTGAAAAGCAGCAGTGACTCATACAAACTATGTGTCACAACCATGGATGTATTACAAGAACTGGATAGCGTGGCTCCGCCTTCTACCATTCAACGGTTTTGAAGCCATAATATCCCCTGTCAGGGTGCCGCCATTGTGCAGCCAGTAGAGAATCTGGACCATATCTGGACGTAGTTGTCGTCAGTGGTGTAAAGGAACGAAGTAATAGTACTTAGTTACAGTACTTAAGTATGTTTTGGGAGTATCTATACTTTACTTGAGTTTATATGTTTTTTGCAACTTTTACTTTTACTCCACTACATTAAAAATTAAAAAATGATACTTTTACTTCGTTACATTTAAATTGTCAACTTAGTTACTCGCTACATAATAAAATGTGAATATAAATTACACTTATTTTCACATTTTTATTTTGAAGAGGACCGTATGGACTGTTTGTGCTCTTGCATGAAGCTGAACACACCTCTGCCTGCCTCTGCAGCCTGTGAACAACTGTTTAGCATTGCAGGACTTGTATTCAGTCCGGGAAGAGCACGACTGAACTCGTGCAATTTTGAAAATCAACTTCTGCTAAAGATGAACCGCAAGTTTGTGGACTTTACGTAAGGGAGGAATGATGAGAGGGAGTAAGAGGTGAAGGGAGCTGAGGGAGGGAGGAAGAGTTAAACTTAATAAAGCTTGGGAGAGCAACAACTATTTTTACCTGTTCTCTTTGTTTGTACTTTTACTTTTAATACTTAAGTACATTTAATAGCAGCTACTTTAAGACTTTTACTTAAGTGATTTTTTAATGAGTGACTTTCACTTTTAGTTGAGTATATTTTATATAAGATATCTTTACTTTTACTCAAGTATGGGTTTCAAGGACTTTTTACACCACTGGTTGTCGTAAACTGTTGCAAAACTCCGCAGCATACAGCGTACACAATCATTGTGAAACTGACGTAAACCGCAGTTATTTTTTAAACTCTAATAACTGATGAAAAAGAAACTTTTCAGAAAAAAGAGGACTTGGAAAAAATGCAGCCCAATAATACTTTCATAACACCACAGCATACGGGTGGGAGAAATATTTCTACGAGGTGTATTAATTTTTTTAAGTTTCACTACGGCCCGTTTAGATGAATGGGGGAGACGGAGATTTGACCTATTCTGCAGCCAGTCACCAGGGGGAGCAGTTTTTGTGGCGGCTTCAATTTGAGCCCAGCGACATGACGTCCATGTTTTCCACAGTCTATGGTCACAACTAGGGGTGTCCCGATTTGACATTGATATTGAATATTGCTCTGATATCAGCAAAAAAAAAATCTCAGATATAAGCACGATACAAGCAGTTCATTCTAATTTGTTTTTTATTTAATTCAGTTGTAGAATATGCTTATGTTTAAGTTAAACACAGTGGTTATTTTGCAATTTAAAAATATATGTTTTTGTTTTTACTGGATTTTTTTCGGTTACTTTTCAGGATCTTCTCATTTATTTTTTATTTATTTTATTTAATTGCACTATATTCTTATGTTTAAGGTTAACATTTATTTAACCCATTGGTTAATAACAAATTAGTCAGCTAGTCTAACTGACTATTGTTTTCTGTTTAAGTAATCTCACTTGATCAAGCCTTTTCTTATGGCCCTTTTCCACTAGCATGCCTTGGCCCTACTCGATTCTACTAGCCCGGTACCTCCTAAAACAAGCTAGTTTTAGTACCTACTCCGCTCTGGTTCCAAGCAAGCCGAGTCGATACTAAAAGCTGACGTCACCGACTGCCGGCTTCTGATTGGTCAGACAATGTTGTCATCAATGAGTCATGAGCACAACGACCTAGCATGCTAGCGGTAGCTACCATTAGCTTACCCTCATGTGTCTTTTCTTTGCAGCTGGATTGCTCTCGTCCTTGGCTTCATTCTGTTGTATAGCTTCCAAAACTCTCCTCTGCTTCTCAAGGAGTATTTCCTCTTGCCACCTGCAGTCTTCTCCTGCTTTCCTTTTTTACTCAGTTTGTGACAAAAAGTCACAGATTGTTGTTTCGCGCTCAAAATGACGTCACCGCAGAGCTGCTCAGCGACACTGCATCCTGTTGGGCAGGCAACTGGGGCTAATGGAAAAGCAGCACAAGGTGAGTAGAGTAGAGTTCAAGGGTGCAATATCGGTATCGTATCAGAGGTGAAAAAGTTGTCGGGACACCCTTAATTACAACCAAGGTGTGCTAAATATTTCTGACTGGACAACACATTAAATCTTGCAGCAGCGGAAGGCCACACCATGTGACACTCCTGTCAGGTGCAAACTGTGGCTGCACTTATCTCAGGATCATGAAGATTGAACAAAGAGGGTCAGAAAGTGTTGCCCGGTTGAATAAGTCTTGATTCAGAATTCAGAATTTGGTGTAAGCATCATAAAAGCATTGATCCACCGTGGCTTTGATCAACTGCTGGTGCAGCGGTGTAGTGTCCTCCTATTTTTTTTTATAAGCGAAACGTAACATTGTGTTATTTAAAATTCCCATCTTTGATCTATGCACACATTATTTAATCCTAACATTTCTGCACTCTGTGTTAAAAATGATCAAGATGGAGCAAAATCAGAGAAATATCCTGACAGATCATGTTTACTTTGTACTGAAATATCCAAATTTTCATGTTTCCAAATTGTACTTTGAGGAGGGATTATTATGTTATGAGAGCATTATGAAACCTGATCTAAAATCTCTAAACATGACCCCAGAAAACCTCCTAATTATTTGGGCATCAGCCTTCTTAGCAGAGATTACTTATTCAACACAGAGCCACTGATTAAATAAAGCACAAGATGGTGCTTATTAGAAGGTGAGTGTAAAGAGGAGCTGCTCTGTATTGATCATATATTCAATATTTTCTATTATCAGAGTAAGAATTGACAAAAACAAGCCCACCTTCTCACGTTGCTGACCTTCAAACAGGTTTCTGCAGGATTACAGAGATTTGTCTGCATATTAACTTGAACAAGTGGAGGTGGAGACCAGACTTTGTAAATCAATCTGAATACTGTATAACGGCCTTTTTCCTTTGCTGGGATCAGCCGTCATCGTGCTAATTAACTATCTGGATTAAAAAAACCTCCTTTCTTACACTTTCATAGCCTTGTGTTGTGCTCAAGACCACACTATCCGAGACCAAGACTTGCCCGAGACCAGAATGCACTGAGACCAAGGCAAGACCAAGACTTTTAGGAGTTGAGACTGAGTCGAGACCAAGACAAGACAGAGACCATCATAATCAACTTTAAAAACCATTACAAGGTTGAACAGTAAACGAGGTATCCCTCAGTCACAAAACCAGGAAGGCTGCAGTCATCACAGGGGAAATAACACATGATTGAAGCTTTTTGTCGTTTTACCAAGTGCTCCTCCTTATTCACATTAATGAAGTTGAAGAACAGCAGATCAGTGCTGGTTTTGATCGGTCTTTATGAAATATCCTGAATCCGGCCAGTCTGAGACCGAGACAAGACCGAGTAAAAATGCTCTCGAGTCTGAGGCAAGACCAAGACCTTCAAAATATGGTCTCAAGGAGTGGTGCTTGTGCCTTGGGGCAAGAAGGTTGTCGGTTTTACTCTTTGGTCGCGTAGAGTTGAGTCTCCACGCTCTCCCTGTGCACAAAAGTATTTCAGTTTCCTCTCACAGCCTAAAAACTTGCTCTTAATTACTTACTCTTGGCTTTTGGATCTGGTTGTGAATGGTTGTCAGGCCATGTATGTCAGCCCTGTGATTGGCTGGCGACTCGCTGCCTCTTGCCTTATGTGAGCAGGGTTTAGCTTTAGCAACTGCAATCCAAAGAAGAAAAAGCAGTATAGGATGGATGGAATTCACGAATGGACAATAAAGGAAGTGTCCATTGTTGCTAGATTGTCTCAAGAGTCACAGTAACATGAGGGGTACAACCTGAACCGGTCACCAGCCAATCACAGGGCCACATAGAGAGACAGACAACTATTTTATGCTCACAGTCATACCTAAGGGCAATTTAGAGACACCAATCAACCTTGTTATTGCTTTTGGTCTGTGGGAGGAGACCAAAGTGCCCAGAGAAAACCCATGCATGAACAGGGTAACATGCAAACTCCACATAAACCAGGGATCAAACCAGCAACCTTCTACCTGTGAGGCAAGTGCACCACCTGCTTACAGGGTTTGATCATGCTCTAAACACAGTGATATATAACCAAGGCACAGAAACCATCCTGTTTGCACACTTCGCCTGGCTTTGCACCGGGAGTTTGCTACCTCTTTTAGACAACACAACAATGCCAACAATTTGGGCCTTCAGATTTTAGGATATGTTTTATAGATTGTTGAGGTCTTGCATATTGCATAAACATTTTGACGGTTTTCTCAAACTACAACAAGGATCTACCTTGACTTAAAATAATTCACAGGACCTACACGCAAAACATTACATCTAGAGACACTCACATTCATTCCACAAGGCTGTAACTCTTTGCGCAACACAGAACCTTCCCCCACATACACACAAAGGCAGATATGCTCACTCGCGGCACTCCTGTCTCCCGCTGAGGCCCCTCTTTCCAATATCCCACCTGGTACTACCTCTGGAGACAGAACAAAGAGGGGGTCAAATCATCCTCCAATTCACTCCCAGGATGTTCACAGTAGAGGCAAAACGTCACAGAGAGGGATATATCATGTCTTGAAATGGCAGTGTGAATGGGGCTTTAGTTTAAGATTCATGTCTTTGGGGCCCACATTTATCTCATGGGCACTGGGGGCCTACTAATTCACTCCAGCTCTTCTACTTGACCCATCAGGTGACAGCTCTCTATGATTATGGTTTGTTAATTTGATTCCACAGGTCTGTAATGACTCCCCTTCAAGAATTCACCCTGTTTTCCTCAATATCGAGGAAATGTTCTGTCTTGTGTGAGTGTTTACTTGCTCGGTGTAATTATATGCACCACACGATTCATTTATTCATTAACCATTAAGCACAGAGCACACTGCCTCACTCTGCCTCCTCTCCTTCTCCCCTCGCTCTCTCCTCTCAAAGTAATATTTCCATTAAAAATCCTTGAGCTCACAGAACACGCGTTCACCTCCACACGACCACGCTGCGTTAATAGCGTGTTGACGCAACTCAGATCTGTTTACAGCAGCCGCCCACGCCAACGAGGAGCAGAGGCTGAATAAAGAAGAAGCTTCATTTTCCTGATGGTGTTGGATGTGAGAGTTCTGAGGGCCAAATATCTGTCTCTTAAATTTTCACAAAGAGCCCCCCTCCTCCTCCTCCTCTTTCTGCCATATCCACGCTGCTGTTTGCCTTCACCTCCACACAAACAAAACTCCCTTTAAAAGGCAGAGCGCTCAAGCTGCCGGTGATGTCACAGTCTCCATGGTAGCCATTCTCACACCGCCCTCCCTCCCTCCCGTTTCCCTTTCACCCTCTTTGATCCTCTAAATCTCCTCCGAGCGAGAGTGACGGCCCATCTGTCTGCGCCTCTGATACGCTCGCATGCAAACACAGCGGTGGCTGCATTGAGCGACGCGGATGTTGCCAACGCTAATCGAGGCTGATGTCATTTCCGGCGTGGACTATAAAGACCTGGGTCATTTCCATTTTGGACACTTTTAATGGTTGTTTATTAAAACTGGATAAGAAGGGAGGAGATAAGGAGGACAGTCTCCTTAGTTTGCATTTACGTCTTTATTTATGAGGGAGTGACGAGGAGGGAGACTTCAGCCTCTTAGATGGATGAGATAGAAAGGTGTGGTGATTGATGAAGGCCTCAGCAGTGGTGAACACTGCACAGAGGCAGTGAGGAAGAGGAGGGGAGGGGGTTACACAAAGGCTATTGTTTATGTTCAGCAATATTGTCCTTTATTACTTTCACTGACAACTAGAGCTGGGCAAAAAAACAATAAAATTGATTGATTCAAATTATTTTCTGCAGAAGATCTAAAAAGTTAAAAATCGAGATTTTTTTTCTTGCCATAGTCCCATTGTAAGTAGTTGCAATTTTTGAAAAAAATACAATTTTCATGATGGTCGGCCTTGTAGGGTTTGCACAAGCACTTTTATAGGCTTGTATTTGTTATTTAAGTAGGTTAAATATTGATCAGAGAGTTTCATGCTAATACTGTAAAAATACCTCAGCCTTTTATGCTGCGTTCACACCGCAAGTGACCCAGCTACCAAAATCGCGTCACCCACTGACGTAACGTCGCACGTCCATAAATACCTCATTCTGGTCACCGTTGCCGTCGCTCAGTGACGTCACGTCCGCTCGAGATTCACCGCGATCATATCATATATCATATAATAGGATGTACAATGGACATTATTCCAGCTGTATCCTTTTCATTCACTTATCAACCACAAAACACTGCAGCTGATGCCCTGCAGCAGCATCATCTGTGGATCAGGCTTGCAACCTCCTTTCTGTATGGCATGTGGATCGTAACTAATGTCCTCACTGACTAATGTTTCCCACACGGACATGGATTGTTCCTCTGTAGTCCAGATGAAAAACTGTCTGTCAAGGGCACCATCACACACGGACACACAGCTGATTGGCTGTTGCTGCACAGCCACGCACGACATCATCTGAGAAGATCAACTTTTTTTTTAACTTTGAAATCACGTGACAAGCTATGTGGTAGTGTGACAAGCAGCTGTCGCATCGCGGCTGTACATTGACTTTGAATGGAGAGTGATCACCGAGGTAGTACAAGTAGCGTTCGGTGTGAACGCACCTTTAGTGTTTATGTAGACAAACCCACCTACGTTTATACTATATAATAAACCTTTTATGACCCAGACTTTGACTTTCAGACGGAAACATTTGGACAGCATAAAAGCAAAACTTGATTTGTTTCATTTTTATGTCACTGGGAGTTTTGTTTCTTTTAGGGAGGAAAAAATCGATTAAAATCAAAAATCAAAAATCGAGTATTGTGCAAAAATCTGGGATTTTATTTCTAGGCCATATCGCCCAGTCCTACTGACAACCTTTACTCCATATAGGAGGGACTGTGTTTCCAGGTGATTTTCAAGTCAAATTTATGCAAACTTTTTAAATGTTGCAAAGAAAAACAAAATGCAAATATTGCTTGTTTCTATCATTGCATTTGACTCTCTGGAAAGTGTCTCTGCTCAAGAAGCAGAAGAAGCAATCTGTGAAAGTAATAAGCAAAGAAACCTTTATTTCTAGCAGATATTTGAATGGCCAAGAGCAACCAAAGTTTGCAAAAGCAAAGGCAAAGACAGAAAACATTTCACATAAATGATGAAAATTTCTCAAATGTATCATGAGATGTTGCATTCACAAGCAAAATATAATCACAAGGCACCAATTACTCGATATGGACTCCATGATCTCAAAATTTGATCAATTTACCTTTGAGTTAGAGGGAATGTTTGAGCAAAGTTCAGCTTAGGTGGATGATAAATGTATATATTTGATTTATTTATATATTTTACACAGTTAAAGAGACATGATGCACATAAAAACATGTTAAACAGGCATGGCGTGGGAGTGGTAAAGGCCTGCAAATAAACCAAATCCAAGAGACAACGAAAGGAAAATATTGAACCACCGAAATTCAAGATCAAACATCAGATATAAAATGCAGCAATTTCATAAAAAGAAACAAAAGTAGGGAAAAACAGAGTCTTCAGCAACTGCATGATACTTGAATGATGTTCTATCTAACAACCTAATGATGTGGCCAGTGTGTTCAGGGGTTGGTTCAGAACAATTTTAATGAGGAGGGTACACTGATTTAGAGAAGGCAAAATTAAGTTCAATTCAAATAAAAAACATTAAGATTTCAGCCTAAAATTCTTGAAATAAAAAGTGTAAAAGGCATAATGCTTATAAAATCAGCAGCATGACATCTACATCCATCCTGCCATAATCTGTATACCACTCATCCTGTTTGGGGTCATGTGGGCTGGAGCCAGCTGACACTGGAAGAAAGGCAGGGTACACCCTGAACTGGTCACCAGCCAATCCCAGGGCCACATAGAGAGACAGACAGCATTCACTCACGTGAAGCAGATATTTGAATAGATCGAACTTGCAACCTCCTTTCTGTGAGGCATGTGCACTTCCTGCCTCACCAAGGTGCAGCCAGTTTGACACTTTTTTAATAAAATGATGACTTAATTTATGATAATTGATGATAAATGACAGTGACAGAGCAGAGAACCCCCCAGAAGAGGAGTAAATTCCCTGACTGCTGTGTCAGAGATGCTCCACCGGCAGACTGGAGAAGTTGTTTGTACCCTGAGCTATAAGGCAGAGAGATGGGGAACACTGACTGAGGAACAGTAATCACACCACAGCACTTTCTAGAGAGCCTTGAGCAGGACTTGTATTCCTTTCGAGAAGCTTTTGTTTAGTCTTATCTAGGGATGTAACGATATGAATTATCACGGTTATCATTATTATCGTGGTATTGTTGCAGTGTGCTCAAAATGTTCAAAAAGTACTTTAACACAGAATTGAAATCATTTAACCCCTTTAATATTATAATCATAACAGTTCTTTTTTGTCAATAAATGTGTCTAGAAATGCCCTTTGAGTACATTTTTACCATTCTTTCATGAGAAATAAAAGTAAATAAGTCCAACAAGTATTTGTCATTATTATGTAATAAATGCTTGAACAGTGTGTAATTGCAAGAAAACAACAGATTTGAACTTTAAACAGGATTCTCTTCATAAACAATTGAAAATGAACAACAAATAGCTTTTTACATACACTCACAGATTTTTGTTTGCCTGCAGCATTAGTGTCCATGTCACAGCTCGTCATATTAGACCATGTCATGGTCTTTTTTTTTTTTTTTAACTGACGACAGTCCCTGAAGCAGTTAGCCCCTTCATGACTCTCCGTTAGTCTTCCCTCTCCATGGCAGATATCCTCAATATTTTCTCCTCCAATCTATCCAGAGTACGATCGATTAAATCCATAAAGCACAAACTTTGACAGAAAAAGACGATAAATTTCAAAATACGGCGAATACGTGGCAAAAGAACCGCAACAACACACTCCAGAGTGACACTAATGCTGTTATTTACAAGATTCATACATTACTTAGACAGAGAATACTGACAAACCACCTGTAATTCTCTCAGGTATGGCTCATTGAATCTTTTTTTGGTCTCTCTCTCTCTCTACCTCTACGGCTCGGTCAGCTTATTTACTTCAGAAGTTACGGCAGTTTTAACCCTGCACGTCTTTTTCTTATGCTGCAGCTTCGTGTTTAGACAGGTTGACTGTCTTCTATCAGTTTTCCCTCTGCAACCTTGTAAAATCCGAAATTTAACCAGACTGAAGAGTCCGTTTCCAGAGGGAAATCTCCCTACTGCGTTGACATTAAAACAAAAATGTACTTTTAATACTTAAGTATTTTCAAAAGCAGGTACCAGTACTTTAAGTAAAAAACTGACTGAACAACTTTCACTTGTATTGGAGTAATAATTGAATGGAAGTATCTTTACTTTTACTCAAGTAATAGAGTTGAGCACTTTGTCCACCACTTCTCTTAATTAACCCCTTTAAAACCCTTTTAAACCCCTTTTATAAACTCTTTTTATTGAATGTGTGTATATTTATTGTGTGTGAAAGAAGTCGACCACCACTGTCAAACTTCCTTTGGGATCAACAATGTTGAATCTAATGAAATCTAATCTAACTTATACATTCACCAAACAAAATTCCTGGTTAAACATGTTTTCTAGGGTTTCTTTACCTTAAATTTAACCATATAACTAAAAGATGCACTTAATAAGCAAAAAAATGCACTTTATTTGATGCAAAGGACATGTATTTTTGTTGCAGTTGTACCAAACAGGCCATTAGAATCACATTATTTTGTTCAATCTAGTAATGTGACTTGGGTTATAATTATTCTGGTCCATGTTTCCCAGCCCTACAGTCTCACACCGTATGCTGCTGAGAGTCGACGCAGCCTGTAATCCATATGTTCCTCTTCTCTCACATGATGGAACCGGCACAACCAGGCCAGAGCCTGAGGTGAGGGGGGGGTGGGCGTTTCCCTGATAGGGCTCTAAAAATAAACATGTGTCTTTACATAATAACTGTGAGTGTGAGAGCGAGTGTGATCAATGCCAGCAGGTCCTCACAGCTATCAGCTACAGACACCAGCAGCTGAACGGACCGGCTCAGCTTATAGATAAACACAATCCAAGAAGGTCTATCAGTTGACAGAGAAGGACATGAAGACCTCACTGAAAGGCAGACTAAGTTTGTTTCTTTTAAAGTGGAAATGATCCAAAACTGTTCATATGCAGTTACCTCAGATGTAGAGCTGATAGGTTATAGTATTAAAGACTTCTCACATAAAGCAGATCATGGATCTTTGTGCTTCTCACAGTGCCCAGGGTTGTAGCTCATGGTTAGTAAAGCAGATCTGAGGAGGCCCGGTGCTTAAGAGTGATAGTAAGCCACTGCGGCTGCAGAAAACATGAAAGCTTTGGTCTTAAGGAGAGCACGTTACACAATATCTAAGCCAGTAGATCCAGCACGACCACAGCCTTCCCACACTTCTCTGCAACAGAAGTGATTTGGATCAGTGGTGTGGAACTCATGTGCCTTGAAGCAATAGGTGTGTCTTGGGAGTTTCTGTAAACTGACGTATTAATACAACTGCACAGCAACTAATAAGGGAATTTCAAATTCACTCTGAATCAGACCTATGTGGCATATTATTGAGTTATGTCTGAGTTTATCACAATCAATTACAGCTTGTTAAATGTGGTCCAACAAAGTTTCCTGGCATGACAGCCCTGTCTTCACTCCTGTTTGTGCAGTCAGATGAGGCCTAAGCCGCTATAAGCTACTTTAAAAACGATCTGTGCGAGTTCAGAGGAGAAAACATTTCTAGGATGTCTTTCGATTCAGAAAAATCATGTTGCAACTTCAAGTGTCTTATCTGCGGTGTAAATTTTAGGACATCCTCAAGTGTCAAGGTTCGGTGTCAAAGATCAGGAAAAACAGCCTCAGGTCTCCAGAAAAAGAGACTCTGGTTTTCTTGTTTGGAAACTAGTCTGGTTCAGAACTGTGGGGTCTGGGTTCTCCTCCAAGCAATCCAGAGTTTGCTTTCTGACAGGTGTGAAAGCCATCAGAACCAAACAATGCAGACAGTGCTGAACTGGCCACTTACCACGGAGTAAGTGTCAAACTCAAAACCTGCCTTTTTAGTCAAGCTTTTACCTGAATTACCTTTCACTGTTTTTATTTATTCTTATTACAGCCCACTTTTGTTATTATTTTATCTTATTTTATTGTATTTTTTATCCTTTCTATTATTTCTTTTATTTTTTTTCCAGTTTTTCCATTTTTTTTTTTACCTCATTTCAATTTTTCTTTTTCTTATTTTATTTTGTGATATATTTAATTTTACACTTTTACTTAACCTCTTTTCTCATTTTTAAACCTTTAAGATGGCAGTACGTACTGGGTACAGCAGTGTGCTTTATTACTGTCTTTTATTTATGATGCTTTTTATCAATACTGTGCGTGGATTGCAGTGTGGGTGGGTTCAAGGGCTGGGTGGAGTGGGTCTGGGTCATAAATCCTTCATTTTAATTTATCTGTCTTTTTGTAAAGCACTTTGTGCTACATTTTTTGTATGAAAAGTGCTATATAAATAAAGTTTGACTGATTGATTGATTGATTGATGGAGCTCTAATAGAGCGTCTCAGCCTGACGGAGAATACAGCTGGATCAGGGGTGTCAACATTACTGATTATGAATATACTCTGGCATTAATCAGAATATATGGACCTGATTTAAAGATGCTATGAGGAGTTTCAAAGTAATTACAAAAAAGTCTCACTTTTAGATATATGCCTGATGGAAATACACACTTTAAGATGAGTTTTATAGCATCAAAATAGGTTATCTATAAATGCTATTCCTTAGCTTCGCGGTTGGGTCTGACAGGGCTGGACTGACCTGGATACTCAACTTCAGGAACAAGACAATTAAAACTAGAGCAAATTTATATTATTAAGACACGTCTTAGAGTAGCGATATATAGCCGGCTACAAAACTATGATACTAAGCTTTCCAAAAATTGTCACGTCTTTTGGTGCGTTCCAGTTGTAGTCAGAAGTAGGAATTTCTGGGTTCCGAGTAGGAAACTGCAACCGGAACGTCCCCTGAAGTCGGAATTTCCTACTGGGAACTCGGTGAAACATCGCCACCCCCGAGTTGACAATCAAAGATGGATGCCCCCAGTGTGAACAGTTATTTAGCTCCTGTAATAATCAATTTATTTGCACTTCTGACTGGGGTGTGTCACTCTAGATCAGCTGTATACATAGTATTGTTAGACTTATATTTACAAAAATGCTGCCATAGTGATAATCACATTCTTCATACAACAACACAGGGCGTGCTAACAACAGCTAACAATAGCCTGGTAGATCAGCACGTTTTTTTCCGACTTTAACTGGAACGCCGATAAGTCAGAGATGATGTCACTCCCCGTTCCGAGGTTACTGGAACGCAGCATTACGACAGTCGCTGTGCGTGCTCATGGGTAGCAGAGTCTTCATGTTGCCTGTAATAGATTCTCCTCATAGCACCTTTAAGCAAAATGCGAGCTCTGTGTGATGGGTAGATAGATGCTTTATTTCTGACTCAAAGATCCATATAATCAAAATATAAAAGTATACATGCTACTGACAATATAATAAAATAAAATAACTAGAAAATACATGAAGAGCACAATCCCCCACCAAGGCAGCTCACATGTTGCTGCTACATCTATAATCAATAGTTCCACAATAAAGTTACTATCACTTAATGATTCCTTGAGCCACACCTCACTCACGATCATGTTGATATCACTACTGCTTAGGCGGTGATTAAGAAAGAACAATTGTTTGCATATGGCAGTCATTTGGATGGCCACCAAAATGTAATCATTTTTAAGTTGGGCCATTACCAACATCTCCTGAAACTTTCAGTAAAATCTGTCCAGTAGTTTTTTTGTAATCTTGCTAACAAACACACATATGTCAGCATAAATATAACCTCCTTAGAGGGGGTAAGAGACATTTGATATATGCTCTTCATGATTTACTAATTACTTAACCACCTATTTTGTTGTTGAATAGATGAATTTAACATTAAAAAGGAAGAACAGCTGGTACATGTGCCTTACTGATATTATATTTTGTAGGTAGTTTTCACTTTAAACCAATAAAACCTCCTTGAAATAGCTTTTCTTATCATCAAGATAAATTCCAACCATGACATAATAAAATAAGTCCACTGTTTTGTAAGACATTTTATGGCCTCTCATAATTCTCCTGCGTCAGTCTCTTTATCCGAGGTTTGTCACCCTGTCTTGTCCGTCCTTTTCTCTGCTCAGACTAACTTTCCCTTTTCTAAACCCTGAAAAACCTCCTAACATAAACAACAAACATCGCATGCTTACACCATCAGCAGAATGTGGGTTGTGGCATAATAACCAGGTCAGTGTTTGTTCCTATTACATAACCGAGTACGGAGGATTTAACCACGGACACAGAGACCTGACCTCTGAGTGGCTGCCCTGCTGTCAACGTGACCCGCAATGCCTTCAGAAAAATTATTCAACCAACAAGAACGAAAGAAGACGGAGCGTCACAGAGGCAGCCACGTTGTTCACTTTTGATCCAAGGGTCCACAAATCAGTTTCTGCATCCTTTAGATGGAAAGAATCAATTCTAAGCTCACTGTAAAAACGACAAATAACATGTCTAATTTCAGTCCTTGAGATATGTCAACATTTCAGAATAAATTAAGGGGAAAAGACAATATTGTTGTGTTTTGTGTTAATGTTAGCTTGAAAGGTGAGACTTAACATGCTGAATAATGTTATGTTGCTCTTACAATGCTGTGTAATCTTAGTTGTGTGGCCTCTTGATTATCTACAACACTACAGAATAATTCAAAGGTCACAATCATGCTCATGTTAAATCAACTGGTGTAACGGAAAACTCTGCATGTCTGAGATAAAAGAAAGAAAACTATATCTATGTTTTTTAAAGACATAATGAACACCATTCAAATATTTACAATATGTTGTACTCTGCAAATAGCAGCAAGGAATTTTAACATTCATGATGTTTTACAACAGTACAGCAACACTCAGTAAAGCATTTTAGGACAAAAAGTCCTTAGCGGGTCCAAACCACGACATTTCTGTCTGTTTAATCAATCAGTCTTTATGTAAGGCCAATTCCCAACAACAGTTATCTTAACATACTTTGCAATAGAGCAGCATGTAACCATACTTCATATTAATTTAAAAGATATATACATATCCATTTATGAATGTATAGTATAATAAGAATAAAAATATCCATACACTCAAACCCAACATGAATCCAGCATGAGTGCAGCGCTGGGCCAACCTACAGTGCAGTGCACCTAGAGAAGGCTCAAAGTAACAGTGGTAAGAAGATCAAAAGGTGAAAACTGTCCTACTGCACAACATAAAAACATCCCTTATCCAGGATCAGATCACCACCAAACTCTAAACACTACCTCCTTATGTCATGATCAACATTCACGGAAAATATGACCAAAATCCGTCTAAAACTTTTTGGATTATCTTACAAACAAAAAGACACCCAGCAGTAAACACATAACCTCCTTGGTAGTCTTGGACGATGCAATCATATATTTTCCAGAACTATAATCACCCTCATGACAGCTCTTAGGTGGATATTTAAACATTTCAAAGGCAGAGGTGATGGCACGCTCGTTTAGAAAAACTGGGACAGATAATAACAGATTTTGCTCAATCACTGATTAAAATTCTAATTCATACCAAGATCAATTCAGGTATTCCTCTTTTCATAGTAAGCTTTATTTAGCTTTTATTATGTTTCCGAACAGCCAAATGTTGTTAGACCTCTTGAATGTTTGAAAGATTGAAACAGCCAATTTTTGCAGGTCTTTTTTATTTTCCAAATATTTGATGTTGACAAAAGAAATGCACATCTGTGGTTTGATCCACTGAGAGTTTGACATGTTGATGATCAGACGCCAGAGAAGAAGAAAAAACTCGAGGTGATTTAAAGTAATGAGAGACAAGAGCATTTATAAAGATGTTGCAGAGTAAACAGTGCATTTTTATCTCAAAAATACAGCACAGATACTCCAATCAGCACTTAAGAACAGTAACTAAGTAAATTCCCTTTGTTTCTGCCCAACACTGAAGGTTTATAAATTTGTACCTGTAGGTAAATTAGCAGATGTAGTACAGCCTGACTAACGCGGCACGCCAGATTAACATTTCAGTATATTTCACTAGTTTATCTGGGAAGGGGCTCGTAGAATGGGCAGAACCTTTCAAAAGCATATCCAGCAGATGATTGGACGATCTTTCCATCAATTAACATTCAATACAGGCCAATCAGATTACATAGTAGGAGGGTGCTACAGAGCGTGAGTCACTTGGTAAAACAAAGGCGGTTTTGTTTTACTACATGCTGCGTATGAAAGTAGTATTGGTAGGCACTGCATACTGCCTACTACACTTGAATGTAGCATGTAGTATAACTGTTCTGTTAGGTTTATTTTGTAGTATGCCACGCTGGATTCCAGTTTGAGCAAAGCGGAAGTAGGCTACAGCTTATTTATTTCCCAAACTTAATTTTAATTGTACAAAACAAACAAACCATGAGTACATGTTGACATTTCAGTTATTAATCTGCAAAGATATTGCCAGAAGTGGCATTTTATGTGAAACAGTCAGTGGTGGAGAACATGTATTATTTTGGAGAGGAATTATATTATTTTTGTTTGTACAACGGCATATTAGTGCCACTTAAAAGAAATACAGAACGTAATGGTAAAATGTCAGGCTTGTCAGTGTTTTACGCTAAAAATGCCGCAGGTATAGGACGGACGTCACACCACTGTCCGGCCAATATGAACTGTTAACGGAAAACAACAACAACAGACCTTTTTTACAACTTATTACCTTCGCCAAGGAGGTTCTGTATTTGGGAGAGTTTGTTTGTCTGTCTGTGAACAAAATAACTCAAAAGTAATGGATGGATTTTGATGCAATTTTCAGGAAATTTTCAGCATGGGAAAAGGAAGAACTGATTCGATTTTGGTGTTGATCCAGATCACCGTCTGTCTGCCATGATGAAAAATGTGATTTTTGTGAATAACTACTGAACTAAAATAGATGTCTTTATGAATCCAGTTGCTAATGGTATGTTTTCATGGTCAAGGAATCTAAATATTTCGATTAAATAAAGGTAGGACTAATATTTATGGGGAAAATCACAATATGGGTGAGGACTGTGGCGCTGGCGGAGGTCTGCGCTCTCCGAGTGCTTTTCTAGTTACACACTATTATGTGTTGAGAAGGTAAAGATAACAAATAGTGGCTCATATATTTACTTCCGTGTGCTGCTCCAGTTGTTGAAGCTTCACTTCAGCCAATTGCATTGTAGGTAACAGTAGGCGAAGCAGACTGGTCCGATGCATACTGTTAATTTTTTCCCAAATCAGTATGTTATCTGGGTATTTTTTGCATACTGCAACTTTGCTTTTGTCCGCATACTGTATATTGCATACTACATTTTGGTCGAATCAGTACGCACTGCTAGTATAGTAGGCGAATTCTAAAAAGGCCAAAATCTTGTCATAACAAGTCAGAAGTGGAGCGTAAATATCCTTACTATAGAGAAGTTTGTGGTGTATATCTTTGTTTTTTTGTTTAATAAAAAAAAATGTCCAGATCTGAAAAAGTTGCTACTGAAGCTGCTAGCATCTATGCTATCTCTGTCACTTCCTGCGTCTTCACAATCGTAGCTCCCTCTTCTTTCTGCTCCAAAGGGCTCTGATTGGGCCAAAGAGACACAAAGTTCAAGATGTCACGTTACACAAAGTCAAACATTTTCCCTGATGAAGAGGTGAAGACATTCAGGTTGAAACTCCCCGAAATCTGTTGAAGGCACAGATGCATAAAAATAAATAAATCAGTGTTACAAAACAAGAGATAAGCACCTTTTTGTTCAGCTCCCATAACAATCGTGACATTACACATGCCCAGTTGGGTTCAGGCATGCATATCTCCCATCAGGCCTCCCTCCACAGCCTGTAACACAGACAGAGTCTCACCGCCTTTGATCGGCCCCCTGTCAAACTCAGGACGGCTGCCAGGACGGCCCCTCCTTTCACCGCCGAGCTCAATGGACCCCTTGTTCGGAGCCGGGGCCCTAGGAGTGAGGGTTCGTGGAAAGCAGCATTTTAAACTTGTTCCTTTGTGCATAAACATGGATGGATGGATGCAGAGGGATGACAGAGTGTTACGGGCGAGCAAGCCAGCGGAGGAGAGGTCAGCGTGGAGAGATCCCCCTGGATAATCAGAAGGCATACAAATGAAACAGTGAGGGGGGACGGGCGAGGAGATGGAGAGGACGAGCCAGTGGAGTCATCATCATCTGAGCGACTCCAGTTATTTTAACATGTATCTGATGAACGTGGGGCCCAAGGACACTCGACTGTTAGAGCCCAGATCTGTGCAGATTCTCCTTCGGTCAAAGTGAAAAGTCATTTGTGAAAAAGTCAAGAAAAATACTTTAAAGTAATTTTTAGATCTTACATTTACATGCAGGTGGTGATGCTCTTCAATCTTTGACCAATGACCTCCAAAACCATATTAATTTATGTTACAGTTAGGGCTGGGAAAAATATCATTTAAATTGATTAATTCAAAAATATCCACTTAATTTAAAAAAAATTAAAAAAATTTTTGAAAACATGTAAAGGGAAAACTTGATATTGTTTTTGAGTCACTTAAAGTTTCTTTTTTTGTTTAAGTTTTTTTTCCAAGAGGAAAAAAACCTATAAAAATCTTTAATCAAGTATTGTCGCAAAAAATCTGGAATTTTACGTTTAGGCCATATCGTCCAATCCTAATTCCAGAGTAAGAAAGCAAAGTTTGACAGAAATCTATAAAAGCTTTTTTGTGATACTGTATTCATATGTGACACAGGAATTATTTTTAACCCTATAATGCCTGTTGTATCATATCTGATACATACTTTAAAGGAGTACTTCACCCAAAGAATGATATGCCTTCATTTTCTACTCACCCTCATGCTGAGCAACACTCTGGAGCACTTTTTTGATGTCTCAAATGCAGCCGGAGATCCGGGGGGACTTTCGCTGTCAACAAACTTCCATCTAACAGGGGACAATGGCGCCCAATAGAAAAAGGTCCATAAAAGTCCACAAAAACGTGCCTATTTTCCTTCATACTGCTCGTCCGCTGTAATCCAAGTGTCCGAGCGGGTAACGTCCATAATTAATTTGAAACGAGGTCATTTAGTACATTTTTCGAGCCTAAACAGTGCTACATCGTACTTCCGCAGTGCATGTCCACGGAACTACGGAAGCCGCGGCAGACCAAGCCAGACGCTTGCGCGCTTTCAGGGACTACTGTGCTAAATTGCAAGCGTAGAAGAAGAAGTTCCGCTGTTTACACTCTGCTGTGAGTGACCAAGCTGTGGACAATCACAAAAGTGAGTGACACTTCGGTTGACATGCAGTCAAAGCCTATATCCCTTAAAGGCTCAGAGACTGTTTTCAAACGATTCAACAGAAATCCTGACAACATGATGCACTGAACCTCGGCTGTGCTGGGTGCAGAGACATGATTACAAAGATATTTATAAGGTTTATTTTGTGGCTAACAGACATTTTATGGGATATGTTTAAGCAAAAGAGTAACAAAATGGACCTCAAATGAAAAGAAAGCTGGAGAGTAAATGTGAGGATGGTTCAGAACTAATTGGATAGAGGAATGATAGCACGGTTAAGAAGAGGAGAGAGTCATGGTCGATACAGGAGGACGGAAAAGGCTTCGTATCCGAGATGCTGGTGCCAGTTATATCAGCGCTCCGGGGAATCTGCAGTGCTGTTTCTATTTCTTGCATATCTGCATCCTGTGTTAAAGCAGCTATTAATATCCTGTGTGCATGTGTGAGAACAGCAGGCTCACCTTTCACCCACATACAACACTTATGCTTCTTTACTTCATATAAGCTCTGAATAACACTAACAGCTGCACACAAAGGTACAAATGTTCAAAATAAAGATGATTGATTGTTTGTGTCTGATAGTTATTGACCATGTTTGATCAAAAGTACTCGATTTGTAGGTCAAAATCACTGATCCAATCATCTGTGGTAAATACCCTGATATAAGAGAATCACAAAGTGTACAGTGAAGTTTAATGGGGCAGTATGCACTCAATGGCCACTTTATTAGGTATACTTTCTTTGAACCAGGTTTGACTCCCTTTTGCTTTCAGAGCTGACAAAGATTCAACAAGGTGCTGAAGCATTCCTTGCAGATTTTGGTCCATGTTGACATGCTATCATCACATAGATGCTGATTTGTCAGCTGCACATCCACAATAACCCTTTAACTCCCTGCTCAACTGTTTGGTATAAGTCTATATATTCAGGAATATCTAACATGTGAAATAATAAATACGTAATTGTTTATTTTTAGTATTCAGGAAAAATTTAAAAAAAATATTAACTGATATTTTCTTTGTGTGGAATTTAAAGGTTCAAAAAGCTAAACTTTTTTTTATTAGAATTACCATAATTATTATTTTAAATACTGAACCACGTACTGATATGATGGTTTACCTTTCTATACAATGTCATCTATTTAAAGTTTTTTTGATTGCTACTCTATTTAAAAACATTTAGCCTTTTCTGATGGATTTTGTCCAAATATTTGTGCATTTTTATGTAATAGCATTATCAAATATTAAGTGTTTAAACCTTTAAATCCAACACAAAGAACATATCTGGTGTTTGGCTTGTCTCTGTTCCCTAAAATTTTTACAGAATCGCATCAATGATTTGATTTTGTTCAATTTTTTAGAACAGTAAATGTCCCTGAGTTTATTGATGACCTCTGCCAACAGCTGAGAGCTAAAGGGATAAAGTCTCTTCTTTGAACAAATCCCAAAGGGGCTCTATGGGATTGAGATCTGGTGACTGTGGAGACCACTGGAGTATAGTGAACTCATCACCATGTTAAAGGAACCAGTGTGAGATGATTTGAGCTTTTTGAGGTTGAGTGCTACCCTGCTGGAAGTGGCCATCAGAAGACTGGCACTGTGGCCATGAAGAAATGGACGCAAGAGCACACATAAAGGGGGGGAAGCTTTCTGGGAGCAGGGTCCCAAAAAGGCCCACATAGCTTTAGCAGGTATGGTCCATCCTTATTTCAGAATCTAAACCTGCTTTTTTAACATAACACAATCCTTCTATAATTCATTCATTCATTTTCTCTTTGGTTAGAATCTATCCACAGTTTGGATAGAGCTTATTTTCTAGATTAGCATTATTCATGTGTATAACCACCTTAGTATCTCTCTGCGCTTATAGGGCCGACCCACCTACTGTATCTCTGTAGATCGGTCTTGATGGACATGGCCAACAACAATACTGCTGCATTTAAACAATGCTCTGTTCCTACTAATGCCTCATTTCCATCTTGTGTGTTTGCATTTCCATTGCCAGCTTTGCCTTTTATTTTCACTACTGTCACATAAGACTTGACAATTTTAGTGACCGCTCAGAAGACTGCAGGGCTTTTTTTTCCCCACCTCTTAGGGTCTGGTGGATACACTCGCTACCTCTTAAGAGGAGTGCCAAAAAGTGAGATGGCACGGGTCTGTTATTTGACCAGATTTCCTCCTTATCTGACAGTGGAAACATCCATAAAAGCGTGCCATACCAAGTCAAACTGAATAGGACTGGTTGGTGGAAGAGCAGCTTAAGGGGCCTAAAGTGTGCTGAAAAATCAACAATCAAGACCCTGAATGTGGCAGCAAGAATCCCGGCACATTAGCCAAGGCAACATTTTTCTGTCCAACTTTGGTGAAGCTACTTAAACTGTAGAGTCTGTTACCTGTTCTGAACTTACAGGAATGGCACTTGGTGTGGCTTTCTGCTGCTGTAGCCCATCTGCTTCAAGATTCAGAAAAATGTGTTGTCCATACCTTGTTTTTAGTGAGTTGGTATTTGATTCACTTAGCTATCTTTTATTCTCATACTACTGGCCATGCTCACCCAGAGAGCTGCTGCTCACTGGATATTGTCTACCTTCTGGGACCATTCTCTGCAAATCCTAGACATTGACATTGCATTTTCCTGAAATACAAGACCCGCAATGAAACCATGCAAAGTCCAAAGCAGCTTGTATCACTTTTTCTCCACTCTAATGCTCAGCTTGAACTTCAGCAGGTCGTCTTGTTTATGTTGACATGCCTAAATGCTTTGAGTTTCTACCAAGTGATTGGTGCAAGGTGTACCCAATAAAGTGACCAGTGATATTCCACTTAACTGCATGGTGGATGAGCAGGTTAGGATGATCTGCAACATCCCCACTGAAGAACCAAACACAGGCTGTGCACACCACCTTGCACTGTAAGCAGCTAAACTGTCCCATGCTGGTGCTCTTCTTAATCCCACAGCACCTCCCACACAGCGTCCTCTTTAGGAGAAGAATCTGTGCAGCTTCATGATTTTGGTTTGGAGCATAAGAGGCCCACAGTGACACAGCTTCCTTCAAGGACAGCTGAGGGCCAGAGGAATGTGGCTTACCTCCAAGTTACCCACACAGAAACACAAGAGCAGATACAATCGATGCAAAACGGAGCTCCGAGCTAAAAATATGTGCGGCAGAGCGACCTGGAGGTGAAATATGAGCGCTGGAAATTAGAAAATGGGGCAACAACAAAGGGAGCGTTTAGCAATCCGACAGCACGATCTCACATTACAGATAAAGTCGGGATCTGTTTTCATCTTAACATACAAGAGTGCCTGACTCTGCGCTGAAATCAGAAGCTCCTGGTTCCTCTCTGAAGATACTGCATCAAAAGTGCATTTTATGAATCTGCAGATAATGAACTCAGTCTGAGATCCTGGAAATGACTGTTCCAGTAAAGGTAAAAAAGGTATTTGTAACACGTAAAGCAGATATTTGAGGGTAATTGGAGCCGTAAATCCACCTCAGCTCTTCCAGGATTTAATAAAAAAGATTCCCTTGTTCAAGGGGAGCTCTCTTGTATCCAATCATCTGCACGCTGTCACACATTTATTACTAAGATGGTCTCGCTCTCCTCTTACTGTTAGTGTTTTATTAGACCAACCAGATTGGATTTTGATCTTTTAATACACCTTGGACAATAAACAGAACAACATCATCAGCCTCTGAACCAAAGACCGAATGATGGCTTTAATAATGGATGCAATACCAGATTTAATTTGTTTTATTATCACTGAAAGACTTTGCTTGCATTTCTCAAATGATAAGTTTATCACTTTTTTTATGCACCATGATCTCAAATTAAAAAAAGATGGTGAACTAATGGGCACAAATACCACAGGAATGACTTTGATGACTGGAATTTTCATCTTAAGAATACTTCTAGAGTTTTCTTATTTTATTCTACTCAAAAATTCACCTCAATTGACAAATCAATCATTAATTTTCCTACACCTTTGATCTAAGCTCAAGGTCTGAAAGCTTTGTGTTTAACCCGACACACCAGATGGACCGTTCATTTTTTTCAGCCATCTGGGAATTGGCCCATAGAAAGTGTTTAAGGAGGGCAGAATCTTTCAGAGGTATTTCTGGCAGGTGATTGGACGATTGTCTGTCAATAAAATCCTACACTGACCAGTAAGATAATGTAGTAGGCAGGCGCTACTGTGAAGGTGTAAAATACAAAACCTGAGCCACATATGGCCCTTTTCCATTAGCCCTACTCTACTCTACTCGACTCTACCCGGATCTACTCTACTCGCCTTGTGCTGCTTTTCCATTAGCCCCAGTAGCCTGCCCAATGGGGTGCAGTGTCGCTAAGCGGCTATGTGGTGACGTCATTTTGAGCGCGACACAACAATATGTGGCTTTTTTTACAAACTCAGTAAAAAACGAAAGCAGAAGAAGGCTGCAGGTGGCAAGAAGAAATACCCCTTGAGAAGCACAGGAGAGTTTTGGAAGCTATACAACAGAATGAAGCCGAGGACGAGAGCAATCGAGTTGCAAAGAAAAGACATATGAGGGTAAGCTAACGGTAGCTAACGCTAGCATGCTAGGTTGTCGCGCTCATGACTCATCGATGATGACATTGTCTGACCAATCAGTAGCCGGCGACGTCATCTTTTAGTATCAACTCTGCTCGCTTGGAACCAGAGCGGAGTAGGTACTAAAACTAGCTTGTTTTAGATACCAGGCCAGTGGAAACATGCTGCAAATTGAGTAGAGCCGAGTAGAGTAGGGCCAAGGCGTGCTAGTGGAAAAGGTCCAATAGTAAAACAAGCTTTCACCAAAACATGTCAGAAGGGAAGTGAAAATATACTTTCTATAGAGATGCGTTTTCACTGTTGCTGTTTGCTTTTCAATTATTATAGAAATGTAGTCCAGATCTGATAAAACTGCTACTGGAGCTATTAGCATTAATGCTAATCTATGTTCGAACAATCACTGCCTGCTGTCGCCTTGCTCGCAGCTTCCACTTCTTTCAGCTCTGAAGGATGCTGATTTGGCTGTGTCACTTTGAGTTGATCACAATCACAGTGGTTTGGAGCTTGAAAAAATGGATAAGCCATAATACTGACATTGAATCAAGTGGATCCAGCCACTGTGCAAGGTTATATCACAACATCCAAAATTAAGGAAATGTCATCAAAATTTGCACGGATGTTTACTCTGACCAAATAACAAATTTTGCAGGTCTAAATAAAAAAGGTCAAGTCTTTGAAACTCCTGGAGTCAAATCAAGTCCAATTTTACAAAAGGATTATCAGTTTAGATCTCATATTTAATGAGTCAACGGGATGATATATCAAAACATGCGCCAGTTAAGATAAATTTAATTATACAGGCAAGCAACAACAGGCCGGCTGAGCCTGTTGTCTTTTAGTATGCGCAGCAAAGTTCTCCTACCTAAGATTTTTCCATCTCTCATGTCAAGAGCAGCAAGAATGTCATTATATGATATTCTGAGGTGGAAGTAAAAGTTAACTAGCTCACTTCTTCTCTCCATTGTGTGTGTTTGTAAATACCTGACGTCACTATGGGAAGCCGTTGTGGACAAGGACAAGTCAAAACCTGGTAAATAACTTTATTTGTGTGCATGTTTTAGCTAAAACGTGCGCACAAATAAATATTTAAGGCACAGGTTTTCATATATCATGCACAGGTTTTAGTATCTTGTGCGAACGTTATAAAAAAAATGTCTTCGTGGAACCTTAGGGGCTCTGTCAGAAGGTTATGGGTTTAAGGTTAAAGGGATAGTTCTGTATTTTTTAAAGCTGGGTTGTGTGAGGCACTTGAATATTGTCAGTAAAGTGGTTGAAAGGGCTCCCAGCAGCACTGTACCTTTAAGAAGAGTACACATAGACTACCACAGAGTAATAATGGTGAGTACAGTTATTTAACCTGATACTGTGACTTTAAAGAACAAAAATAAGCCACTAAAGTATGTTGGGTCAAATATACAATTGAGCAAAAATGTGTGTGGGACTGTTTTATGATGCCACTAATCCTGACGCCAGTGAACGCCAAATTCTGAAGATTTTTTTGTTCTGTGTCCTCCGATTCATAGAGAAAAGAATATGAACGTCATTGTCAGAATCACTGATATTTGGTTTAGTTTTATCTGAGTAGATGTCTGTATCTGATTTCCTGAGTAGATCAGCAAATATGTCCCTTTCTTTCTAACACAGCACACAGTACAGGGACGAAACTGATCAATCTGACATTGTTTGTTGTCATGATTGGCTCTCTCAGGGGGCTTGAAACCTGAAAAAGTTGGTTCCAGCTCACTAAGTGTGAGATTATCGGAGCTGTCATATGCTATGTTGATAAATTGAGCAGGAACTGGAGGAAGTAGAGGGAAATGGAATAGAGTGGTTGAGTGAGGAGACAAAATGTGTGCTTGATTGCTGGATGAAAACAAAAACCTTCAGTCAAGCAACAAACACTTATAGAATATTGATGCAATCCACCATTTTGCTGTGTGTTGTTTACCTTTGCCTGAGTAACAGAATAACGCCCTTCCCCTTTGTTCCACTTAAAATGGTACAAACAGGAGCGGATTTGCTTTAAAGCACCAAGGTTCTGAGAATCCAGAAGGGAACCAGTCTCAGAACCAGAACTGTGCCAGTGTGAAAGCCCTCCCACTGTTTCCACACTGGTTAAAGGGACTGTGAGGAGTTTCTAAGTAATTACAAAAAAGTCTCACTTTTAGGTATATGCCGGATTAATATACACACTTTAAGATGAGTTTTATAGCATCAAAAGAGGTTATCTATAAATGCTATTCCTTAGCTTCACGGTCGGGTCGGACAGGGCTGGACTGGCCTGGATACTCAACTTCGGGAACAAGACAATTAAAACTAGAGCAAATTTAAATTATTCCGACATGTCTTAGAGCACCGGGCTGTAAGTAGTGATATATAGCTGGCTACAAAACTACAATGCTAAGTGTTCCAAAAACTGCTTGTTGTCACACATCAAAAACTACCGCTACGTAACTAGAAAGAGATACATGACCTCGTCGCTTTGCATCCTGTAAGTTGTTTAAAAAAGAAGTTGTAAAGCAATGAAGAGTTCTTAGGAAGGTCCGGTCTGCATCACAACAAACACACGCTTTGGCTTAGGTCACGTCTTTTGGTGTGTTCCAGTTGTAGTCAGAAGAAGGAATTTCCGAGTTCCGAGTAGGAAACTGCAACTGGAACGTCCCCCGAAGTCGGAATTTCCTACTGGGAACTCGGTGAAACATCGCCACCCCCGAGTTGACAATCGAAGATGGATGCCCCCAGTGTGAACAGTTATTTAGCTCCTGTAATAATCAATTTATTTGCACTTCTGACTGGGGTGTGTCGCTCTAGATCAGCTGTATACATAGTATTGTTAGACTTATATTTACAAAAATACTGCCATAGTGATAATCACATTTTTCATGCAACAACGCAGGGCGTGCTAACAACAGCTAACAATAGCCTGGTAGATCGGCACGTTTTTTTCCGACTTCAACTGGAACGCAGATAAGTCAGAGATGATGTCACTCCCAGTTCCGAGGTTACTGGAACGCAGCATTACGACAGTCGCCGCGAATGCTCATGGGTAGCAGAGTCTTAATGTCACCGCTAATAGATTCTCCTCATAGCACCTTTAAGGTTTAAGAAATCTTTATGTGTGGATCTAACTTTGTAAAAATGTCACCTGTGAGGATATGGTAGATTTTGGATGGCTCAACATGAAAGTCAAGGCTTGGGGTCCATCTTTGACTTGTAGTGAACAAGATTTCAAAACAATGAAAACCCTGAAAAGAATAAAGAGATAGCATTCTAAAGACTGTGTTCAAATTCAAGTGATATTTTTGAGAATTTGAATGAGATTCTTTAGAAGAAGACGTTGCTTCTTCTTCTTCTGGCACACATTATATCAGTAATTGTGTGTACTCCAGTGATTGCCCCCTGGTTTTATGAGTAGTAGCCTGTATGAAAGAAGCAAATGCATGTGTCCGATAATGGGGATTGTTTTTATCTCTTTACTGCATGAGTCACTTCTCCCTCAAGGCCGGCACATTGTGTCTCCATGTTATGCATTACAAGATGGTATCTACATGAGAATATTCTGCTCGCTGTAATTGATTTTGAAGGCTGTAAAAGCTGCAGATTTTACAGCGCTGTCTCTGAAGGACAGCACCCTCCCACTGCTCTGTTTTAAGAGCCATGAAATGCCATCCTACACACCTTTAACAGCTGCTTAGAGGGAGTTTAATAAATGACTTAACACACACGGCACCATGCGCCAAATGATGATGGCAGCAGAGCTTAATGATGCCTCGTACACAAGGGACGATACTGAGAGTCCAAATAATCTGCCATGTGTGTGCAGCATCATGGGGTCACAGTGTCATTTATCCCGGAGATTATTTCATTTACCACCCCGGCCCGGCTCGGCTGAACCACTTATTACATCACAGTCCACCTTCTCACCAAGGACACGCTAACGACGCCATTAAAAGAGGATGAGAGACCCTGCAGTGTGGTGCAGCTGCCCCCTGAGCACCTCCATCGGCTCTGCGGATGTCAGTATGAGACGCAAGTTTGACTATCAACGCCACTGAAGGCTTTCATAGAAGTTCTATCATCTTCTCACCAGATATCAAATGCTGACTCTATTCCATCTGAGCATTAACATCCTTTGTGTGAGCAAGTCTTCATCTTGTGAGATGTCCCAAGTCATAATCAGATTTAAAACCCTATGTGTGTAGAAGTGAGTGTTTTCAGACTCTTACCAAGACAAAGCACACGGAGAGATCTTAGTCCTGAAACTGACACGGCTGTAAGTCTCTTTATTCAATAAACTTTATGGCTTTAACCCCTTTAAAGCTCCAGAGAACCAGATCTTTACAATGTCTGAACTTTTCCTTATGGACACAGGTGAGAGTTACAGCAAATCCAAGATGGTGGACAAGAAACAGAGTCCAACACTGTGATGACAACAACAGTAACATCAGCTCAAGGCCATTTTACAAGGTTCATGCAGTCAACTGCCTGTCAATAGTAAGAACCAACCAGTTAATCACATGGCTGCAACTAAATGCATTTAGGCTGTAGACATGGTCAAAAACCAAACATCAGAATGAAGCAGAAAGGTGATTTTATTGAATCTGAACGTGACATAGTTGTCAGAACCAGATTGGCAGGTCTGAGTATTTCCCATTGTTCTGATTTACCGAGATTATACCATACAGCCATCTCCAGGATTTACATGAAATGGTCCAAAACAGGGAAAATATCCAGAGAGTGGCAGTTCTTCATGCAAAACTGCTTTAATTATGCCAGGGCTCAGAGGAGATGAGCTCTGTGAGCTCAGAACAGGAAAATGAGGCTACAATTAAGGCCCGAAACACAACAACATTGTCACCAGAAACAGAATGGTTTTTTGTTTGTCTGTTCAAAAGATCTCTGCATTCACATTGAGACAATGTGAAAAGGGTGCATGTCACACATACCTGTGAGAACAACTGAAAATGTAGATATAGACATGACACATAGTTGGTCATTTTATTAGGAACATTCCATTCCCATTATCATTATAGCTGTTAATGTAGATATTAGCATAATCTCCCTCTCCATGATCAATGCAACTACAGTATCTATCTTTTATTACCACATAGGCATGAGGTCCCTCTTGAAAATGGGATGTCACATCTCAAGAGGTCTTTATCACATTTATACTTAATGGAGACAAATATGGTCGAGATGCACTTGTGGTCTGGGCATCCATGAGTTTGTCACTACCATAAATTCTTATTTTCAGTAAGAATATCATTGCTTATACTTCTATAAAATGATCACCACAACCATTCAGACATGAAGACCCTTCTGAAAATGAGATGTAGCATCTCAAGAGGCTAACCTCTAATAAATCAGACGACAGGTCTATGGTTCATGGGTCTGTCACTAACTTTAGTTCTTATTCGAGTCCACTTGTCTCCTCTTACCTCCCTTCCTTTACCCTCACACCCAACACAGCATCGTGTGGATTTGCTGTTCATCATGAGACTGGGATCCACATTTAAGATTTCCTGCTGCTTAACAGAAGGTTTTTCCTGGCGCCATGATGGAGGGATTCATGATTGGCTATATGGATTCATGTTGGGTGTTGGATGTATATATTTGTATATATATGTATATGTGTATCTTTATATGTATATATGTATCTATGCATATATGTGTATCCACAAAATGAAGAGTTCTTGCTCTATTGTAAAGTGTCTTGAGATCACACTTGTTATGAATTGGCGCTATACAAATAAAGATTGATTGATTGATTGAAAATGTGGCGGCATGCATGTCAGGCCAGTATTTGGCAATATAGGTTTCTAGTAAAACAATGGTGTTGCAACACACTTTCCGATGAGGACAAAGTTATTGCAAACAACAATGGGGAGTTGACACATGTAGACGCAGGAGTTTCTTGTCTGGATGACAAATCTGTTAGGATATTTTTTCTGAATAACAAACCAAGCACAGTAAGCAGCACACATGTTGCTCGATAGATGACAAAAGTTGTTGATATTGTTGTTCTGAGGTGCACATGCAACCTTATTCTGAAAGCTTACCTTACATCCAGAGGATTGGGTCAATTTGGCATAAACATCATGACAACATGGATCCGGATTCCATACTGCCTTGTACTAATAGTTGAGGCTGGTGGTGAGGGTGTGACAAAGTGGGAGGAACTTTCTTAGCTGGCTTTTTTCCCTTTGGTCTAAGTTTACACACCAGTGACCTGATGTTAGAGAGTGAAATAGTTTAATTGTTTTGTGTATCCAGTTAGCCCACACCTGACCAACAACAGTACCCAGTGTTGGCATTCAACATGGCAGCATGCTTGAAAATGTGTTTGTCTCAGAGCTAAAGTTAACAAGTAGAGGAATATACTGCAGTAACATGATGGTGTTAGTGCAGCCTCTACTGTTGTGAACAATTTGCACTGAAGCAGCAGGGGTTCAGTTTTAGCCCCTGAACTACATTTCAAAACTTACTAAGCTTCCCCCCTTTAGAGAATCAGACGGACCTTTTAAGTTTCTTATTTATTTAAATGATCACCTGGTTACAGCCAGTTGATGTATAGCCTTTCTTTTTTAACTTCTGCACGTGAACGCACCAGGTCAGAAAGCTGTAATCATCTCTTAACCATGATGATGACTTCACTGGCCTTTACAATCACCAGATCTCTATCCAAGAGAGCACCTTAGAGATGAGGTAGAACAAAAAGCTCGATCCTGATGTGCAGCCAACAAATATCAATATGGACAAAAATTTCTGAGGTGTGTTTCCATCACATGTGAAATCTATCCTATGAAGAATTAAGGAGCCTTGAAGGCTAAAGTTGGCCCAACCTGATACAACAAGGTCAGCAAGTGTATATTTTATTAAAGATTATTGTTTCGATTAAACTTTAATTTGTGTCTTTTTGAATATGTAAAGCACCTTGAATCACTGTGTATAAATTAAAACTCTCTTAATAAAACATCCCTGCCTTTAAATACCAACAGACTGAATTATAATATTATTAAAACACAAATAAAGATGTATCCATTGTATAAATACACGAGCTGAGAACAACGCACATGCGAATGAGGAAAACAAACAGGGTATAAAGCAGGTAACCTCCACACTGTGAACATACTGCGTCTTGGTCCATGCATCAGCCTGCTCAGACATTAAATGGACTCTGAAAAGAAGACCTGCAGGTTCCAGTCTGTTAAAAGCTTCTGTTCTCTGGTGCAGCCCCTCTGGGTATTTATCAGACTTTTCTAGCCATGTAGTGCATGTGTGAAAGCATCTTGTAATGGCTATTTACCTCTCAGAGCTACTCTTCTCACTCTATGTTGCATAAAGCTTCTGTGACAGCAGCTTACAGTCATGGCACAGAGGCAGAGGAGAGCCAGCGTGCTCAGAGGCTGTGAGTACAACGCTGACTCATTGTTGTCCTACAGGAACACATAATCAATACTTCAGGGCACATAAAGCCTCGGACAGCATGATGCTTTCAGAGGCTCTTTTCTGGATTTTTAGGGTGTCAACAAGCATTAGAGGAGAGGCCTCCATCCTGACCCTGGTGTGAGAGGGTTTTTGAAACAGCCACAATGATACTTTTCATGTGCTTGTTGAGAGAAAGAGACTAATCGGGTTTTTACACCAACAGTTTGTTTGCTTTGTTCCAATCAGGTCAGTAACAGAGTGGTGCAGGAATGAAAATGCAGATGTCAGTTAGCATTTTAGCTTTGCTTTTTCCATTTTCCACCAAAGTGTATCAGATTTTAGAAAGTTTTCATATGTTATTGCCAGACAATTGGACTCGAGTCACAGGGACTCGGACTCGAGTCGACTTGAGCCACTAGTAAGACGACTTGCAACTTGATTCAGACTCAGGAGGTAGAAACTCGAGACTCGACTCGGGAGAAAGTGTCTCCAGACTCGACCTGACTTGAGACAACATGATTTGGAAAATTGCACGCACTCAGTCTTTATATGAAGAGCCAGACAGGAGATATACGCCGCTCTTTCCTTTAAGGTTCAATTTATTGATGCTCCATTCACAGTACACGTGTCCGTCACCTATTATTGTCCCACACACGACACAGTGCTACACACATACATTCCTACCACACACCCGCTTCTGCTACAGTGATGATCACTGGGCAGGGTGCGCGGGACGTGGGTTTCAAATTGGCAACTGCTACGTCTTCTGTGCCCAAAGTGATTTTCTTTGCATATAAAGAATTTCAATTAGATGGAAAATGAAGACACACCAAATTCCCGACCTGCAACGCTTCGATAAACAAATAGAGGGCACAACATCAAACTTTATCTGCCACCTGAGGACACATGAGGCTAAGTAAGTGAAACCTGCAAACATTAGCCAGGTAGCTAACGTTCCTGCCATAGGTCAGTATGGCAGGAATGTTAGCCCGACCTGTGGTCAATATGAAACTAGCAAAGCTAACGTTAGTAAAGAAAGTGTACGTGTGTTGTATGTGTGTGAAGATAAGGTTTCTCTCTTCAAGATAAAAATCTGAGTGCTTTTTGGGTGGACTGGGGAACAATGGTGTTGTGAACATTGCTCACAACAGAAAAAACTCAAGACTTGCTTGGCACTCGGATCGGAAGGACTTGGGCAATTGTCTGGTAATTGCCTTATATAAGGTCTGTGGTAACACATGTACAAGAGGTAGAGAAACCTTGTTGCAACATGCCTTTGAATTTTTAAGCGTTATTGTTTTTTTTTTAAAGGATGGATGCTCCAGAGCTGCAAACAAGGACTACAAAATGGCTGTGGGCCCTGAAGCAATAATTTCTGACAATTTTTTAGTCATTTATGAGACATACACTATGGCCACAGGCATGGGCACCAACTCGATCAGGTCGTTGATCAAGGAGAAATTCTCAAACAAGAGCACCATACATAGGAGGCTGCTTCTTCTTCATTTAACTGCCATGTTAAAGATTTTTATTCTCACCAAAAAAGGCTAGCTTAAAAACTTGTGAAATTTCTATTTGTTTGTGGAGATTAGGCTATCACAATGAACTAAAGATGTAAGATGCCACATATTTTTGTTCACAACATTAAAAAACTGGGGATTTAAAATACCATTAATAAAATAATATCAATTAATTTTTTGATCAATCATCTAATCATACCAATTGAAAGTCAAATGATCAATTCAAACTGTGGCCTGTATCAGTGAATTTCAGACTATTTTTTGCTCAAGGTGCATTAGAAACTGAGCAATCATCTTCTTTAATATGTTTTTCTATCTGTTCATTTGTCTAGCTTCATTTTTTTATCATAATAATATATGGCATACGATTGCATTATACTAGAATTTTACTTACAAAGGTATCCAGCATGTATAATCAGAGTAAAATTCAATTGACAGTTACCAGTCATGTTGTTTCCTGTGAGTTCAAACAGGCAAGCAGGAAGCTGATGCTAACAGTTAGCACTTTAGATAACAGGAGGACGTAAAGGATATTAACTCCTCTCTTGGCTGTGGGGCTTCAGATGAGGAAAACACCAGTGTGAGCTTTATGACAACCCTGTTTGCTTATTTAACTGTTTTGTGAATCTTGCCTCACTTTACCAATCACTTATTTAGTGCTTTAGTAGCATTTGAGAGCTAAACAGATTAGCACAGAGGATATGTAATATCTATTGTTCTATATCTATTATTATGGAATGCTTTGTAATATTGGAAAATACAGTATTTTTGTCCAAAGAATCAGTATGGTGTCAATCTGTATCAATATGGAACTAGTGATTTACACCAACTAGTGAAGTGAACCAACTTGATGCTAACTCCATCATCCCTGTATCGCACAATGATGGTGCATCTGCTCTTCTTGTAAGTGCACATTTATCTCTGATCTGATGGGACAAATCAAGGACACCAAGTCTACTAAAAAACTCACTGAGGAGGATGAAGCTGCAGCTCAGGACCTCCAAAGTCACACAATGTTGTCTTTGAATCCATCCAACAGCTTCGACAGGGTGGGACCTGTTTTACTCCAGTTATTTAACTTTCATTTCTATAATCAGGAGCAACCACAGCTGCAGTGATTAAATTTAGATCACTTTAATAGCCCGAGCACAAACTGGATGACTGTGGTGTTTTCTGTAAATGAGGACTCCCGAACGCAGCTGCTGTTACCAGAAACGCTGAGCCCCGTGGCGCTCGTCTGAGTGATATCTGCTCTAACGCCGTTTGTTCGTTCATCTGTCTTTTTGAACGGACTGCAGCCTCCAGCTGCAGCTCCGCTTCATTTTCACTGGATGAGTTCTTGTAATGTCGGTGTCCTGACACTTGACAGAATAATCAAAGGCTACAGAGACATATTTCAGCAGTCTGAAAAATGGGATATTCTGACACCTCTGGCTCGAAGTCCAATTACATTTTTCATATCGCTGAAAACTCCAGTTCAGGGCTTTCAATTAAAATTTTAACATTGAAACGTCAGGCTCCAGGGCATCTTTACTTTTCATATAAACCTATACAGGTGTCAAAACATATAAAAATACACATTTTTTATCCTGTGACAGCTTTTAGATATTTTTTTACATTATTCAGATTTTCTGTGTTCAGTTTGACCCTCCCAAAATATATCGCTTAGGGATCTCAAAACTTGTATTCATTCTCAAGACTCTTTTACAAAAGTCAGGGAGGTCCAGTATGAGTTCAGATGAGTTTAGTGGTTCTACAGGGTACTAATCAGTACTGTGATTTGTCAATTAAAGGTCCAGTATGAGTTTTTTTTAACTCTGCAGTGCAGCTGAATCAGCCTGATTTAATATCTGTAATTTGGTAGATCCATCTTTCTAAGCGCCAATGTACAATTGAGAGCCAAAAGCGGAATAGACCAATCAGAGTCCTTCAGAGCAGGAGGAGGTGGGCGTGAGACAACAGCAGAAAGTGACTGCTCATATAGAGATTAGCATAGATGCTAACAGCTTTTGGACCACATTTCTTTCTTAAATTTAAACAAACTCTACAATTTTCTCTATAGTAAGGACATTTTCACTCCACTTCTGATATGTTTGGCCAAGAGTTTAAAGGGACTGTGCGGAGAATCTATTACCGGCGACACAAAGACTCTGCTACCCATGAGCATGCATGGCGACTGTCGTAATGCTGCGTTCCAGTAACCTGGAATGCCTGGGGAGTGACATCATCTCCGACTTATCGGCGTTCCAGTTGAAGACTGAAAAAAACATGCCGATCTACCAGGCTATTGTTAGCTGCTGTTAGCACTGCGTTGTTGTTCACAAATATCACATGAAGAATGTGATTATCACTATGGCAGCATTTTTGAAAATATAAGTCTAACAATACTATGTATACAGCTGATCTAGAACGACACAGCCCAGTCAGAAGTGCAAATAAATTGATAATTACAGGAGCTAAATAACTGTTCACACTGGGGGCAACCATCTTCTATTGTCAACTCGGGGGTAGCGACGTTTCACCGAGTCCCCAGTAGGAAATTCTGACTTCGGGGGACGTTCCAGTTGCAGTTTCCTACTCCGAACTCAAAATTCCTACTTCTGACTACAACTGGAACGCAGCAAAGACATGAATGAAGCCAAAGCGTGTTTGTTGTGGTAAATGCAGCTCGGACCTTCCTCAGAACTCTGCATTGCTTTACAACTTCTTTTTTCAACAACTTACAGGATGCAAAGCGACGAGGTAATGTATCTCTTTCTAGATACGTAGCGGTAGTTTTTGATGTGTGACAACAAGCAATTTTTGGAAAACTTAGCATCGTAGTTGTAGCCAGCTAAATATCGCTACTTACAGCCCGGTGCTCTAAGACGTGTAATATAAATAATACAGCCCTGTCCCACCCGACCAGAAGGCTAAGAAATAGCATTTATAGATAACCTATTTTGATGCTATAAAACTCATCTTAAAGTGTGTATTTTGATCAGGCATAAATCTAAAAGTGAGACTTTTTTGTAATTACTTAGAAACACCTCACAGTCTCTTTAAAATCTGATGTTTAAATGTTAGTTTGATACACCAGGTCCTTGTCAGAGTTCAGTGAAAAACATAAAATAAAATGTTATTGCAAGATCAAGAGATGAATGTAATGTGGTTCAGCTAGAGCTCATCATTGGAGATTTTTCTTGTGCCTCCCCAACCGCAGAACCATCCATGTTCTTAAACCCTCTGAGCCTGTTTAAGCACACAGTACAGCAGCTCTTGTTGTCCTCCCTCCGATCCTGCTGTTCCTGTCTGTATCCGCTCCAGCAGAGTGTGTCTAAGTATCATTGATTGATGTAGAATTTACAGTCTGAGGGTGCTGGCATTTTTGCTGACACAGCAAATAGAAAAAAATTAACTTTGGGGCAACACGTAACGAATATCTGAATGTGCAAATGTGCAAAACCTTGGTGGTGATGAAGTGCCATGACATTGCTGAGAATTATGTAATAGCATGAAAAAACATAATTTGTAAAATGGAGAATAAGTAGATTGTAGATTCTGGGTGTGTGCTCAGCAATCTCAGTTATTGCATGAATTGGTAATGTCAGCGCCGTCAGCCTCGCTCAGTGATTTACAGTTTCAGCATTAAAGGAGGTGTCAACACCAAAAACAAATGGGCCGGCAGTTAATATGCTGGCGTGCACAACATACGAGCCGTACTTTCAAGGACGAAGTGTTCTGCATTCATTAAAACCTTTTTTAATGTTTAGAGGGAAAGTTCAGAGTTATAATTGAAGCCCTGAGGCTGATAGAAAGAAGCCAGAGGCTGCTTCATCCCTGAACTGCTCTGTATATCCTCTGTACTCTCTAACTTAGTACACATTTAGAAAAGAATCAAAAAACTAAAGGTGAATAAAAGTTTGTCAATACATGACTTATTTTCAGATGTTTTAGATGGAAGAGAGCCAAGAAACAGCAGATTTTGTCTAGCCTTGAAACAGTTACTTAGGTTGGATGGATGGATAAATGAATAGAAGTTTAGGGTCAATCCCAGCTGTACCCTTTTGCCTGTCATCACCCACAGCCGCTCGCTGGCTGTGTCACAGGTAGATGCGACAGTTGCGTCTGTCTGCAAGGATACCATAAAAAAATCAAAAATTATGCCTGATTACCATTATAGGAAATTTCTCATGCCCCTTCCCCCTCACCTTACGATGATTTGGGATACCCCTTCACTTGACATGAATGCACAAAACCAAGGACTAATGGCCCCTTTCCACTAGCACGCCTTGGCCCTACTCTACTCGGCTCTACTCAATTTGCAGCGTGTTTCCACTAGCCTGGTACCTCCTAAAACAAGCTAGTTTTAGTACCTACTCCACTCTGGTTCCAAGCGAGCTCAGTCGATAGTAAAAGATGACATCACCAACTGCTGGCTACTGATTGGTCACACAATGTCATCATCAATGAGTCATAAGCGCAATAACTTAGCATGCTAGCGGTAGCTACCATTAGCGTACCCTCATACGTCTTTTCTTTGCTGCTGGATTGCTCTCGTCCTTGGCTTCATTCTGTTGTATAGCTTCCAAAACTCTCCTGTGCTTCTCAAGGGGTATTTCTTCTTACCACCTGCAGCCTTCTTCTGCTTTCCTTTTTTACTCAGTTTGTGACAAAAAGCCACAGATTGTTGTGTCGCGCTCAAAATGACGTCACGGCAGTGCCGCTCAGCTGTTTACAGCGACACTGCACCCCGTTGGGCAGGCGACTGGGGCTAATGGAAAAGCAACACAAGGCGAGTAGAGTAGAGCCGGGTAGAGTCGAGTAGAGTAGAGTAGGGCTAATGGAAAAGGGCCATAAGGGGTGCAGTCGAAAACAACTTTGACAGACATGTCGATTTCAAGAATAAATGTAAAATCTAACATCTTTCAAAAACTCTAAATGACCTCTGCTTTAACTGTTAAAAAGATCTTGCAGACTTGCTGCTCTGTAACACCTGACCTACATGATCTAGAATTATTTTTTATTGTCAAAGAACAATGACAACCAATGCATTCAGGAGGAGGCTTTTCTTTCAGAAAGAACGAGCAAGTCAGCCTTGAATGACCAATCTGATCATCTTGCAAAGACCACATGGTCCTTGCTGTTTTTCAGCCATGTTGGCTTCCTGCAAAGGGCAGGTCTTGAACAAAGGGTTAGTTACCACAAAGTGGACCAGCCAAACCAATCAGAACAGACCAATCTATTTGAAATAAGTCGGACAACCCTCCCAAACCCTCAGGTCTTAAGGGCATCTGCCTCTGTTTAGATAGTCCAGGGAGGGGGCCTTCAGTTACTGTGGTCCCTCTCTTTGGGCGTCCACACTTTTCTTGATTTCAACATTTTTTTTTACACTCACACACAGAGGGTGAACGACCAGACACACTCAAACACACACCCACAGACTTTCACAAGCTCTACACCCACCCACCCACACACGGAGGGATTGTCTAATGAGATCTTTGTCCTGATTCCAGCAGAGCTTCCTTTGGCAGTAACAAAGGTTGAGGAGTGTTAATGTTTCATTCACTCTGCCACTCAATCTGCCAAGTTCCTAAAACCTCTCGGCAGGCCTCCTGGAGGAAAAAAGTGCTTGTGCAAACACGACCTCCCTCTGCCTCTTTTTTCCTGCCTGACGCTTCAATAACTGTCCCTCATGTCCTGCAGTATCTACTTAAGCTGCTTTCTCTCTTTGCTATGTCAACACAGACAACCAAAAATGACAAATGAGCTTGAGAAAAACTGCTACAACCCAGTTTAAGGTCTAATTTCATACATCAGCCGCTGAATTTAAGCTTTAAATCACCCCCCTCTGATGTTGGGGAGTGTGTTTTTCCACTTTTTGGTCACACGTTACATATTCAAAGATTCCAATGCCCGTCATAGTCAGTCAGGGCCAAACTGAGTTTCTTTAACGCCTCAGGCTGTTCTGTCAGTCCACATGAGTTCAGCTGAGTAATGGGAGATCCTCTCCGTCTGTTACCGGGTAGAATCACATCTCCACCCCTCGCTGCGATTGGTTGGGGCAGTTTTAGAGGCCCCACCTCTTGGAAAGTTGGTGTCTCTCTGTCACAAATCCTGACAACTGCTCTGTGATCTGCAGGCTAAGTTAGAGATCACTCAGAGTGAGGTAACGTGATCCAACTTTAGCCCGACTTAAACTTAACTTCAGTTTATTTAGGACTGATCCAAACGTGTCTGACGTGGGTCAGTGTTGTGTCTGTGACAATAACATATCACTGACTAAGACCTTTGTCGTAGTTCTTATAATCAGGACTAAAGATAAGGGTGAGGGTGATCAGGGCCAAAGACACTTTTATCAGTGGCTGAACATTACAGTATATCAATTCAGAGAAAAAAGTCAAAATCCTGAGACTGAAGTCCGAATTAAAAAAATAATAATGCAGGGATTAAAGCCATAATTCTGATTATTTTTCCAGACTTCTGAAAACAGTCTTTTATGCTAAGATTAAAGTTAAATTTCAAAGACTCAAATCTGAATTGCACATAAAGAATTCTGAGGAAAAGTTATAATTCTGGTCTTAATTTCAGATTTCTAAGGTTAAAGTTAGAATTCAGACATCGAAGTCAGAATTCACAGACAAAAAAGCCATAATCAAAGATTTGAGTCATAATTCTGCAATAAAAGTCAAAATTCTAATATATTAGTCAGAATACTAAAAATAGAATTCTGTAACTATAAGTTGGAATACAAGATTACAGTCATTTTGAATTGTGAAAAAGTTATAAATATCAAATGTCAGGAATTTAAGTTTCATGTCTAGTGGATGTGGACAAACCTATTATAACATAAAGGCAGGACAAAACATCTCAAAACATGCATCATCACAGAAGCCCTGGAAGTCCCTGCATACACATATTTAATCTTACTCAATATGCTAACTACTTAAAGTGCTGAATTTAATTCATTTGTTGAACAACTGAGACCACAGGTGGCTTTTATATTAAAGGATGAGTGGATCCTTGCATATTCATCTGGGAAGCCAGACTGTGCAGGGTTTACACTCAGGCTCTCTGTCCCTGTCATTCCGCCGAAGGATGAAAAAGTAAAACCTACGACTCGCTGTTAAACCTTGTTCTCATGCACTTTTCAACCTGAGCTCTGGATGCTGATATAAATGCATTTGACTCTGCATCATGTGTGTCGGTGAAGAACAGTGGATAAAACTGTAAGTCTGTATGATCGTTAGAGATGAGTATTGACAAAAGCTTCACATTACAATATTTATCCAGATACTTGAGTCACGTTACGATAATATCAAGATAAATCACGATTTCACAATATTGTGATGTATGGTAATATTTTACAGTTAACTAAGAAAAAACTAAAGATGGTGTCAATGTAAATAACACAATATTGCTCAAAACTGAAAGTACAAATCAAGTCAAAATTATCTGATTGAAATCAACTTTTCCATTTTATTTCTGAAATATGTCACATGCAGTGATACATACTGTACATACTCTTGACATGAAAACACAGAGTGCATCAAGCCACTACATCTAATGTTGCAAAGAAATTATTCTTGTTTTCCCTTTACACAATGTATTAAAGCTTCCTAACCTGCAGCTCAAACTATAATTGAACACATGAGGAACAAAGTGCTTTGAGTTACTGACAGCACAACAGCATGTATAAAAACATCACATATTTCTCTTGTCACTGTCTGAACTGAATAGACTGAATTAAAAAAAAACTGCATACACATTTATAAGTTGTATTTTACTTCCAACTTTGATAAAATAAAAGTTTTTATTTTTATAAATAAATCAATATTAACCCTTTCATGCATGGTGGTTACTACAGTAGACAAACATTTGGAATAAATAAATATACCCTTTAGGTTGCAGTAACATGTATAACTACTTGGTGGAAAATTCCCAAACCTGTGTCTCAAATTTCATAAAAATATCATATTTGCATATTTTTTCCTGTGGAGATATTGCATCATAAATCCAAAACAGCCAACAAAGGACAAATTTGGTATCCTTTCTGTATTCGGATTTTACATAATTTTGTACTTTTTATTTTAAATTTGGTGTAAGTCAAAGGTAAATAGTTTGATTACTGCAAACAAATGTATACTTCAGTTTTTTTTTCTAATTTACTCTTAATAAATGTTTGTTGAAGACAGTCATCAAGTTCCACTAAATTATTACTGTAAAGGACAGATGTATAACTCCCACAAAAAAACAACATAAAAAATTGCCATGACTTTAACTTGTTGAAAGTAAAAATTAAAATAAATTTGAGAATTAATAATTCATGCATGAAAGGGTTAAGATTTGAAATATCGACATTATATCGGAGGTCAAAATATCGCAATGTATTGCTGTATTGATATTTTTTCACACCTCTAAATAACGTTGGTTTTACACATTTTCCTCTGCACTAAGAAGGTTAAATTAGTTACTGTGTCAGCTGGTGACTTTCAGCTGACTGTTCCTAAATGTCGTTAATCAGCTGATGAAAACAGAGTGAGTCCTCATCAGTGCTTCTTTATTGAGGTTCAGAAACAAGCCTGTGGTTCCCTATGCTGAGCTATACTATGAGCAACATGTGCGTCTTATTTGCTGTGCAGTTTTGCTTTACAACTCCTGGTGGTGACGAATTGTCTTGCACAGAGTCACATCAGTGTGCCCATCACTTTAAAGCCACGGGCTAAAGAGTGTTATTATGGCCATTTAGTTCTGCATATTAACAGCCTGGCTAATTGTAATGCATGTTTTACCAACAATATTTTGTACAGCAGTGTATGCAGCTTCCAACTTTTATGTATTTCCACAAAATGTAATCTATGAAAACCTTCAGATCTAATTTGGGACACCTATTTGCCCTTTGCTGTCCTGCTGCTCTGGTGTTCACAGTTTGACGTACAAGTTTTCTTTTCCAGGGTGCAGCCAGGTGTGAGATTGCACGTTGTAATCCTCCTTCACTCTTCAATTCCTGCCATATGAACTCAGCATCCAGAAAACTCACATTGAGAGGTTGAAGGGTTCTCGTTATGTCTCTAACACACTCCCCCGTCCTCTCCTCAGTTTACGCCATCTGCCCCCCAACACACCACCTCAGATACTCTCCCTGTCATCCTAATCCCTCATCTTTACCTCTAATTAGTCAGCGTAATATCCTTTCAATCTGTGTTGTATAAGATGAAACTGGAGGCTCCAATGTTGATGTTGTCCTGAATATTTAATCTGTTAAAATCAGGCCAGCGTTGATTCAGACTCCTGATAATCACGTTACATCATGCAGTGAATAGACGGGCCTCATCTTCTCCTTTCTACAAAAACCCCACTCACTACATATTTTTGAAACAAATGCTATTTCGGTTGATAATCTCTTTTTATTTATTCCATGTTGGGATTAACATGACTTTGAACATCATGGTTAAGCAAATGACTGAGCCGGGACATCTTTGTCCTCACAGTGACTTGCACATGAAAAAAAGAGACGTAGGAGCAGTGCATGATATTATCCAACCAGTCCATATCCAGGCCAAGAGGTATTCTTATTTGGGTTTGTGCATCGATCCATTCAGGTCAGCCTTGTTATATCTCCAGGTTACTCTGAGGGGTCATCTTCAAACTTTGCATGACTGTTTTATTGTTTACAAAACAAAAAATAAGAGGAAATAATAAGAAAGCAGATAACTAATGTATTAAAGAATTTGAATTCTAGGACATTACAAAATTGTAGTGGATGATTAATCAAATGAATACATTAAAAAGAGAAGGTTGTAAATCTATATTTTTATTGGTGATTGAATTAAACCAAAGTCAGGGCAACTTGTCCAGAAAATTCTAAGCTCAATCAGGCAACTCAAATTACACTTTAAGTGTGTTTCATAAATCAAATTCAAAATAAGAAAAAGGTCGAGGACATCCAGCAAAACAATTAGGCCTGATGCATTATTAAAGAATGTAGTACAAATATAGATAAATTAATTCAAAAATAAAGCGGAGTCTTAAATATGCCATTCCTGTCGTCACCTCAGCTTTGTTTGGTTTGACTAGAGACGCACGTGTGAGGTGACGTGCCACTGCCATGTACGGGTCCTTGAACTGGGCAGTATTAAAATGTTCATGTGCTATATTTAATCCTGCGGTTAATTTTTATAACGCATTAATTTGCGTTGTAATTAATTAATGTAATTAATGCACTAAAGTGACAGCCCTAATTTAAACATTCACCTACCTATTTCTATACACATATAAATACCCCTCTACCTATCTGATTACCTACTCATATCCATATACACTTAAGCACTACACCTGTATACATGTAGATATCCATAAATTCATATATAAATTTTAAGGCTGTCACTTTAGTGCATTAATTAGATTAATTAATTACACCGCAAATTAACTTGTCATAAAAATTAATTGCAAGATTAATCATAGCACACAAACATTTTAATATTGTCCAGCTGGAGGACCCGTACATGGCAGTGGCACATGTCACTTCACACATGCGTCTCTAGTCAAACCAAACAAAGCCCAGGTGACAACAGGAATGGCATATTTAAGACTTAGTCTTATTTTATTTTTGAATTTATTTATCCATATTTACTGAATTCTTTAATAATGCATCAGGCCTAATTGTTTTGCTGGATGTCCTCGACCTTTTTCTTATTTTGAATTTGATTTATGAAACACACTTAAAGTGTAATTTGAGTTGCCTGATTGAGCTTAGAATTTTCTGGACAAGTTGCCTTGACTTTGGTTTTATTTAGTCACCAATAAAAATGTGGATTTACAAATCTTCACTTCTTAGTGTATTCATTTGATTAGTCCTGCACTACAATTTTATAATATCTTAGAATTCAAATTCTTTATTTGGGTACTTTAAGCAGAGATGAGATTAAAATGTGATTAATTAGATTAATTAATTATAAATCCGGTAATTAATTAGATTAATGTTTTTAATCTTCTGACAGCACTGATAAATTTATATATCCATGCATCTTGTTTGTTAAGCTTTTTTGGTTTATTTGCACACGACTTTGAAATGGGTCCAGCCCGCTCATGACCCATAAAATGATAAGCTGTACCGATGGAATTAGATGGTTGGAAATATAGAAAGAAAACTTACTTCAAAAATTCAAAACACCTTTTCTAAAACTCATTGCTAAAACAGACTTTACAGACATTAAAAGAAATTAGAAAGTGAACTACAACAACTCTCTTACTGAGAAGTCCTCATCCATCCCCCTTTGGGATAAACTTTTTAATTAAAAGAAAGAAAAAAAATGCTTCTCTCTCATCCTGAGAAGGAAAAACAGAGAGTGGATAAAGCTCTGGACTCTTTTATTCTCCAAGAACCTTGAGCGTGCCAAAGTTGTGCCAGATTATCTGACTTTTGGCTTCTATCCTTTACCGAGGTCATCGAATAAACCAATCACACACCTCTCCATGAACCAAAAAATATCTGACTTGTGTTCTCAAAACTTTAAAAAAATACAGTGAGGGGTTTTGTCAAAGTTGGCACAAAGGACTTCAACCTGAGCGCACACTGAGCAGATTTGAAAGGTAGGAGGTCACAGTGAACTCATAATGTGCATTTATTAAATGGATCAGCTAATCCTCATTTATCAGCTCTTCAATGCAAACTTAACCACAAAAACACTCCTCCCATACGCCACTTATGGATGAGACGTCTTTAATTGAAATAAAACCACTCAAGCCTCATTCTTCTCAAAGCCACAGACTGTAGTTGTAACTTTAAACAGCTTCTTCCCCCATGATGGGCTTAAATTCTGATATAGTTGTTGGATGTATTTGCCTCAGCTACAAACAGCTTGTCAAACTGGTGCATGAACTCTGTGAGCTGTGTGAGTCCAACAGCTCTGCAAACAGTGAATCTGAAAATCAAACATTTGATTAAACATGCAGGGAGGGAAGGCTTATCTGCTCAGCACACAGGAGAAGCTGTTTGGCACAAATAATGGCACACAGGATCAACTAATACCTGTGCACGTCACCAATTTATGCTCGCTGGCATACGCTGAGCCCTAAAAATAGGAAAGTGAGCATGCCAGGCGTCTATTCTCGACTGATTGTGTGAGATGAAATAGAAAAGAGGCTAATATTACAGCTTCCTAAATCTCCTTTTAAATGGAGAATTATTTATGTTTTCTAAATGGATAAATCTTCAGTCTAATACTGATTTAATACACCGGCCTGCTTCCATAATGCTGCATCCCTTCTCCTGGCATTGGCACGACTGTACTACTAAACTAACACACCCACACAGGCATGCCTGAGCACACAGACGCTCACAGAAGAGGCAGCCAAAGTCCTGAACCAGGAGTTTACAGAGCAGAGGAGGGAGGAGCATCAACCTAGTTATCCAGCAGCCTTCCTGAATAAACCCCCAGAAATCACACCTTAATAAAACATTTGTGCTTCAATTCATGGAGTGAGAATGACTGAAGCAGACACCCAAATGTGGGAGAGGTCTTGAGCAAGAAACGGTAGAAAAAGAAGACTACGAAGCCCTGATTCTCAATATGATTGTGCAGCTTCACTGAGCAAAAAGTAGTATATTTGATGTTAATTTTATCAGTTAGATTATTAGTCATAGTAAAGTTTACTAATTCAATACGAATAAAAGTACTTTTACTTTGTGGGAGAGAGAAGTAAAAAGCATACTAAATTACAAGTATACATTTTAGTATTAATATATAAGTAGTATTGATGTACTAAGTCTTAAGGTGCCTACACACTGAATGTGACTTCAGCGTCCTTGGCGATCACTCTCCATGTAAAGTCAATGTATAGTCGTGATGGGGCAGGGTTAACCCTCACATGATGCAACTGCCGCGTTCAAGGCGATCATTTCACCTGCTGCTTGTCATCAGAGTTGAAAAAAAGTTGATCTTTGCAGGTGATGTGTGTGATTGTGCGGCAACAGCCAATCAGCGGAGTGCGTGTGTGACGGTGCCCGAGACAGACAGTTTTTATTCTGGACTACAGAGTAACAATATCTGTGTGGGAAACATTAGTCAGTGAGGACATTAGTTCTGCCTAGATGAACCACAGAAAACTGAAAGAGGATGCTGCTACAGGGCATCAGCTGCAGTGTTTTGTGGTTGGCAAGCGAATGTAAAGGATACAGTTGAAATAATGTTAGCTTATGCATCCTTTCATGATGTATGATATGATCGCGGTGAAACTTAAGGGGACGTAACATCCCTGAGCCACAGCGACGGGCGACAGTGACCAAAATGAGGTATTTGACACAATTGTTGACATAACCTTGCAGTGCAGATGGATCCACCTGATTCATTGTCTGTAAATAGGCTGATCCATCTTGCCAAGCTCCAATCTACAATTACTGTGAGCAGTCCAAACTGGCACGGTCCACCTTCTTCTGCTTTAGAGCTACGAGTGTGAGGACAGCAGGAAGTGACAGCGAAACAGAGATTAGCTTAGATGCTGACAGTATTGGGGAAGTTACTTTTAAAAAGTAGTGTTTGCTCGTTACTTCTAAAATATGTAACTTATTACTTTACTTAGTTACCCTCTACGAAAAGAAACTTTTCACGTTACTCGTTACTTTTATATTATTTTTACATGACTTGACATTGGACAGAACCTCACATCTGTTCATAAATGTGAAGGCCTACAAAAGTTCTACTCCAGAGAACATAACAATTATTTTTATTGTGCTCCTTATTTTACAAAATCATGTCACATACCCTGTGGAATAAGAGCTCCTGCTTAGTGTTTCCACAATTTTCTTCTGCAAGAAGCAACCTGGTTGATAAAAACAAGCCCAAAAATAAGCAACCTCCAGCTTTTTCCTTTCCTAATGTGATATACTACTTTTTAAAAATGAGAAATCTACTTAAAATGCGTTAATTTTCGTCTACATTACATTTTGATATCACAGTGCCAAGCATCCATTCAAAAAAGAATGTGGCTCATAATATGCAGATCTGGCAACTTTGGTTCTGGAGCATGTGCCATGTGCGTGAGTGTGGGGGCGTGCACAACAACCAGGAAACGAGGAAGTGGAGAAACTGCCTACCACAGACATGTTTTGCTTTATTATTGGGAGCTGGAAGATAATCAGGGATATCCACTCGAAGAGAGAAGAGCTACACGAAGCAACTTCACGTTTAAAAAAAATGCAACATGGCAACACTGCTTGTGTCTAATGCAGACAGATGAGAAGGCAGCTTCGGTGTCAAATCTCTCCGTGGGAAAGTAACATTGCGCCGCATTAAAAAAGGAACTATGTTTCATAACCAAATTTTCAGTGGTAGAGCGTTACATACTTTTACCCAAAAAAGTATTACGTTACTGTACGTGTTACTTTGTAACGCATTACACACAACACTAGATGCTAACAGCTCTACTTTAACAGATCTGGACTGTATTTCTGCCCTAAATGAAAAGCACATAACACTACAGACTTGTGCATAGGAAGGATATTTTCACTCCACTTTAGACATGATTTGCCAAGGTCTATGTCCCGTCTTTTAGACCACTGCAGCAGCACATGGCTTCTAGATTATCTGATTGGCCTGAATTTGATTGGCAGGACAATCATCCAATCACCTGTTGGGACTGCTTCCGAAAGGTTCTGCCCTCCCAGGGCTCCAGAGTGCAACCATTTTAGGCACACATGCACCCAAAATTTGTGAGAGTGCACCTAACATTTTTCTCTTGGGCTCACTGGTGCACCATGAAAAAGTGTAAGCGCAATCTTAAAAATTTAAGTTGACAAAAGTAACTGAGGAAAAATTAGCCAAAAACAGACAAGTCAACGCACCTGCTTGCTGTTCAGTAATGTTCAGTATTTCAGTTCGGTAAAGCACTTTCAGCACAAGCACTTTTATTTGGAAATGTTTTATTTTGCTTAATGTTTTAGTTTAAATTTTTCAATCTCATTCGGTGAAGCACTTTTTCTTTTAATATATAATTTTGCTTCAAATAAAGACAATTTTCTTTACATCTTATTCTTGTTTAAAAAGCACTGACATTATACAAAAGTTATGGAGAGTGATAAAATGGTGACCTTATGGGGTTAAAGGTGACACTATGAAAAATTTGGGTGCATCTGTTTTTGTGCTGGTGCACCATAAAAAAGTTTTACATGCACTGTTGCAACCAATGCAAAAAGTTAGTCTGGTGCCCTGCCTCCCAAACACTTTCCATGGGCTCTTTCTCTGATGGGCTATTGACATATACTGGATGGTACACCTGGTGTGTTATTTTTCCTTTAAACTTTAAATCCTGCAGCCATGTGATTGGACTACAAATGTAGGCCCTTGAGCTAATGGATCCTGCAGAATTTCTACACAGAACTGAAAGTGTGACGGTGTACAGAGGTCAAAATCAGGAAAAACATTTGTTGATTTCTCAGCTGTTTGCCCAGAGCAAGGTTAAAAGTGGATGTGTTTCACGAGGCAGCTCAGGGAGGGGTCACCGCTGTCTAATCACAGACTCAAATGACCACCAGAGCACACCTCGGCTTCCCCTCCCTCCCTCCACGGTGCTGTCCCTCTACCACCTGGCGTCCTCGTCCATCTGCTCCGACTCTCAAGCCGAGGGAACACGGAGGGACAGATTGACGGATGAGCGGGCTGGAAAAATGGGAGTAGGAAAAGTAAACAGGTCAACACGGGGTCTACTATCAGCTTTAGATTAACAGAAAGAACAACATGATAGCAGCAGAGATACATCGAACAATCATTAACTCCTGTTTTTCACTCAGAGAGGAAAATAATCATGTGAGCTTCGGTTTAAAGAGTCTGTTTGTTTTGGTCTGGGCCTCATGTTAGGACGTCCTCAGGTCTCTGGAGGAAAGACTTCCAGGACATGTCACACTTCTTTAAGAAAATAAAAACATCAGATGACAAACCCTCAGATTAAAGGTCAGAAAGTTACCAGAAAAGAAGTCAAGAAATAAAGAGTCAATAAGCGAGTCCTCAGATGACTATTTCCCTGACTTTGTTTTGTCGTTGATTTCTCACAGCCTTCAGATGATTTCTCAATTTCTGACTCTTTTTCTCTCAAATGCCTTGTTACTTATTTTCTCTAAACCCCTGTGGTCCAGTGCCTTACTTTCTGACTCTTTTTTTCTCTTAGTCTGACACCTAACTGTTATGCTACGGCCACACCGGACGCGAATTGGCATATTTAAACGCGCATAGTGCCTGTGACGTGCCGCGCGTAACGCCCAAGGCTGGACACTGGACCATTTTGACAAACTGAGGGGCGACGCGCGTCACTGCACAGGCGGAGTAGAGAGCCGGAGCCAGTCGGACTCAGTGATGACCCGTGCAGGCAAATCCAGCTCCAAATAGCTCCGGATGATGGCAAACAGCACAGATCAACCTCTCCTCCATCTTTCAGCGGGGTTTGAGCAGGAGCAGGTGGCCGGAGCGTCACATGTCATCAAATCAATGATGTCGGGGGGTAATGTCATCACTGATTGGCTGCAGCGGCACAGCGTCACACGAATTTGTGTCCAAACGCATCTTTGCATTGACTTTGTATGTAATCTCAACGCGCGTCTTTGCGAATTCGCATGCTCTGACAGTAAGACAAATGATAGCTAATGGGTTTATAGACACATAAATTGATGACAGTTGATGGATGATAGATGACTGCATCACATCAGGAAGATGGAAAAGGAGAGGGTGGATAGAGGATGTGAAAAAGAGAAAATAAAAAAAAAAAACCAAAATAGAATAGAGATAATGATAATTAATGTCATACTTTCTAACCCTTTTTTCTGACTCCTTGTTTAACTCCTTAACATAATACCTCTCTGTCTGACTCGTATTGGCTCCTCTTTGTGTCATGCTTGACTTTTACCCCTTTAAACTGATTTGTTTTGCTCTGATTCTTTCTGTGACTCCTTTTTCCTCTCATGCCTTTCTTACCAACTCTTCTCCCCCGACTCCATTTATTGACTCCTTCCTTTCTTTCTGACTCTTTATCTCTGACTCTTTTTTGTCTGTTACTACCTTTTTGACTCTTTTTCATTTCTTTCTTCATTCACTCATTTATTCTGATAGTTCTCTTTGTGAGTCTTTTTTAATCTTACTCCTTACTTAGTGATTTGTTTTTTTGTCTTATGCCTTATTTTCCAGCCCCATTTCACCGATTCCTTTTGCTGAAACTCCTTCCTCGACTCCTTTCCTTTAGAGCTTTTCTTTCTGACTCTTTATCTCTGACTCTTTTTTGTCTGATGTTCCTACCTTTTTGACTCTTTTTAATTTCTTTCTTCATTCTCCCGTTTATTCTGATAGTTCTCTTTGTGAGTCTTTTTTCAGTCTTACTTCTCACTTAGGAGTTTGTTTTTTGTCTTATGCCTTATTTTCCAGCCCCATTTCACTGATTCCTTTTGCTGAAACTCCTTCCTCGACTCCTTTCCTTTAGAGCTTTTCTTTCTGACTCTTTTCCTCCTTTTATTGACTCCTTTCTGTCTTATTCTTTTTGTCTGATGGCTTAATTGGCTGACTTGCTTTTCTTAACTTTTTTATGTTTTATTCTGATTCTTTTGCCCAGTTCCTGACTCCCAGGCTTGTTTTAGTCTGGTGCTTACTTTCTGAATCCTTTTAATCCCTTTTTTATTTTCTCTGATTCCTTTTCACTGCTGCTTTATTGTCTGAGTACGACAAGGAGGATTAGGGCCACGTTGAAACTAAAAAAAAGGAAGGTTATGAGAATAAAGTCGAAAAGTTACGAGAATAAAGTCATCGGAATCATTAGCTGTAAATAAGTATCCATCAATATTTAACACAATTCTTTTGTAGATGAGTTATTGAGCCGCAAAGTCCATATCTGTGAATATCTTTCTAAATGTAGCCAAGTAGATGTTTCCTAGTTTGAGATGACTTTATTCTCTTAACTTTACGACTTTATTCTCGTAACCTTCCTTTTTTTTTTAGTTTTCAACGTGGCCCTAATCCTCCGTCGTATGTGAGGCTTTTTCTGAGTCCTATTTTTTGTAATGGCTCTCTTTCTGAGACTTTTTTTTTTGTTTCTCTTTTTAATCTGACTCTTTACTGTCGATTCCTTCTCTTTCTCTTGATTCTTTTTCATTGACTCCCTTTTTGTCTGATGCTTTCCTTTACTCCTTTGTACTCTTATTACTTTCTTTCCCACTCTTATTTCAGGCTCCTTTTTATCTGACTTATGCCTTCTTTTTTGACCCATTTCTTCTGATTTGTTTTCATCCAACTCTTTTTTCTGACTTGTTATCAACTCCTTTTCCCCTGATCCTTTGTTGAGTCTCTTTTATGCCAAACATCTTTCTTTTCCGACTCCTATTCCTGAGTCTGATGGTTTACCTTTTAATTATTTACCGAGCAGCTTTGAATTCAATATCTCCTGCTGACTCCCTCTTTTATTTTGATGTACTTCTGACACATGATGGTTTCTCGAGGCCGAATGCTTTTTTATCTCAGTGACACCTGCTCCGAGACCTAAAGGTGTCGTCATATGTGCACCATATTTCTAAAGCCTAAACCCACTTTAATCAGCGTCATGAAAGGTTCCAGCATGTGTGACAAATGTCAAAATGAGACGTTGAGGCATGCAGCGAACATATTGATTTGCATTAGCTTTTCATATTGATTCAGATTAGAGCACCTTTCCTACCTGACAGCCATCCGTCATTTTCTTTACGATTTAATCAAATAAAGTGGATTTTCATTTTAGCACGTCGACGCCTTCAGCTGCATGTTGGTGCCGCCTTTTTAATGAAGTGACTCTGATGGAGCTTGTTGATCAGATCGCTCTGCTGTAATTCAAAATCACACAAACAGGTTAGGGATGGAAAATATGGATCAAAAATTATGACGTCTATTTTTAGCACCAAACCTGACCACTTAGAGGAAGCTTTAATCACGGCTAAGGCTAACAGGGAACTAACTTTGGACTTGCTGCTCTTCACTTTCACACCTAAAGTTTGGACTTTTTTTACTGCACATGTTTTTTATGTTTGTTTTTTTAACAAATGGGGCATTTTCAGGGGCTTGATCATTTCTGTGGTGTAAGCACCAGACCTGACAGCTGTTTTTTTCCTCCATAATTCATTAAATCTTGCACTCACAGGTCAAGCCAGACTTCATTTTCATGCAATTTAAAACAAATTGATATTAATAATAACATAATACCCTTTATTTAGTTTGTAAATAAATCATTTTACTGTTAAAACTGCAATATGAAGCTAAATCCAGGCCAAACATTGTGTAATTAGAAGAAAAATGAAAACATAAAATTTGAAACTGAAATTTCAATGATTGTTCTTCAATCAATCAATCAATCAAACTTTGTTTATATAGCACTTTTCATCCAAAAAATGTAGCACAAAGTGCTTTACAAACAGAAAGATAAATTAAAATAAAGGACATATGACCCAGACCCACTCCACCCAGCCCTTGAACCCACCCACACTGCAATCAGTGTTGATAAAAGCATCATAAATAAAAGACAATAATAAAGCACACTGCTGTACGTATTGAGGAAACGCCATCTTAGAGGTTTAAAAATGAGAAAACACTGGAGGTTAAGTTAAGAGTGTAAAATTAAATATATCATAAAATAAAATTAAATAAAATTTTTTTTAAAAAAAATAAGAATAAATAACAAATTGAAATGAAGTTGAAAAATATAAAAAAATAAAAAACAAGATAGAAAATCTAGAAAATAAAATAAGGAAAGATAGCAAAGATAAAAAGATAAAAAAATAAATAAAATAAGATAAATCAATAAAAGAGTGGGCTGTAAGTACAATAAATAAAAACACTAAATAAAAACACTTGAATTTTTCATTTTAAATGTAACACTAAATTGACTTAAAATTAGTGTAAGAGATTTTTTTCTCAGTTTAAAGGGACTGTGAGGAGTTTTCAAGTAATTATAAAAAAGTCTCACTTTTAGATATATGCCTGATCGAAATACACACTTTAAGATGAGTTTATAGCATCTAAATAGGTTATCTGTAAATGCTTTTCTTTAGCTTCCTGGTCGGGTCGGACAGGGCTGGACTGGCCTGGATACTCAACTTCAGGAACAAGACAATTAAAACTAGAGCAAATTTATATTATTTTATTATTTATATTACACGTCTGAGAGCGCCGGGCTGTAAGTAGCGATAAATAGCCGTCTACAACTACGATAATAACTTTTCCCCGCATTGCTTGTTGTCACACATCAAAAACTACCGCTACGTAACTAGAAAGAGTTACATTACCTCGTCGCCTTGCATCCTGTAAGTTGTTTAAAAAAGAAGTTGTAAAGCAACGCAGAGTTCCGACAAAGATCCATGCAGCATTTACCACAACAAACAAACACATTTGGCTTCACGTCTCTGGTGCGTTCAAGTTGTAGTCAGAAGTAGGAATTTTGAGTTCCGAGTGGGAAACTAAAACTGGAACGTCCCCCGAAGTCTGAATTTCCTACTGGGAACTTGGTGAAACCTCGCCACCCCCAAGTTGACAATTGAAGATGGATGCCCCCAGTGTGAACAGTTATTTAGCTCCTGTAATAATCAATTTATTTGCCCTTCTGACTGGGGTGTGTCGCTCTAGATCAGCTGTATACATAGTATTGTTAGACTTATATTTACAAAAATGCTGCCATAGTGATAATCACATTCTTCATACAACAACGCAGGGCGTGCTAACAACAGCTAACAATAGCCTGGTAGTTAGGCATGTTTTTTTCTGACTTCAACTGGAACACCGATAAGTGGGAGATGATGTCACTCCCATTTCCGAGGTTACTGGAACGCAGCATTACGCCGGCGATAAATTCTCCACATAGCACCTTTAAATATATTTTTCAACCAGCTCTAGTAATTTCATGAAATGTTTTATTTCCATTGTTCACACTGAATATTTTCCACATGGGATGTGGGTTTTTTTAAGTTGCAGGATTATTATTTTCAGATTCAAACTTCTGAATTGGTATGATCTCACACCCCCCGCAGTTAATGCCGTGATGTCAGAACATGGTCAAAAGTTTAAAACTGAAAAAGAAAATCTGAAAGTGAAAAAAGGTCTGAATAAAAATAGTAATCCTGCAATTGAAAAAGGCACTCTGTAGGTTTAAATGTCTTTAAAAATAAAAAAAGAAAAGAAAGTATTTCATTGAAATAATTATAGTTCTGATTAAAAAGTACTGATTGAATGTTGTTTATACTGAATATATTAAAAATAAAAACAGAAATAGAAAAAAGAATTCAATCATTATACACAAAATATTTGAAAAGGAGATGAAGTAAAACTTATCGTCCCACCTCTTATCCATCTGTGAATCAAACATAAGCGCTTCCATATTTTACGAAAGAAAAACAGTTTCTACACAATAATTTAGTGATCTTACAAAGCAAAAAACAAAATGAAAAAAAGGCAAAACAATAACAAGCAATCATACTGTAACCCTTTCATGCATTAACTACTAAATCACAAAGTAATACATTTTAAAATGGTTGTTTTTACTTTCAAACAAGTTAAAAATGATGTTCATTTTCTTCAGTGTTATATTTTGAGAGTTATGCATCTGCCCCCCACAGTGGCTACCATGCATCAACAGTATACATAGTAATTTAGTGGAACTTAATAAAAATCCACAAGCAAATGTCTTTGACAAACATTAATTAAGTGTAAATTGAAAAAAAAAAGATAAATCTGAAGTACATGAATCATTGCTGATTAATCAAACTATTCTCATGTAAATAAGACCAGAATTTAAAATGACAAATAGAAACAAATGTAAAATCTGAATACAGGCATCATGTCCAGTTTGTCCTTCACTGGCTTTTATTGGATTTACGGTGGAATATCTCAATATGTTAAAAATGTGAAAAGATAACAATTTTCTGAAACTTAAGACAAGGGTTTTGGAATTTACCACCTAGTTGCTGGACATGGCAATACAACCTTAAAGGAACACTACACCCAAACAACGATTTGGCCTCATTTTCTACTCACCCTCATGCTGAACAACACTGTGGAGTAGTTTTGGAACATCTAGGATGCAGCCGGAGATCTGGGGGGATCCTCGCTGTCCACTGACATTGATATCATGACTTAGATAAGAGCCCGAACGAACAGTGTCCTTAAAAGTCCGCAAAAAGTCGGCAATATTCCTCCATACTGCTCGTGCGCTGTAATCCAAGTGTCCTGAGCGGGTAACGTCCACCATTTACTCGAAACGACATCATTTAGCACATGTTTACAGCCTAAACAGTACTACTTGGCATTTCTATGATACACTTACGGGTGCCTACGGGAGCCGTGGCTGACCAAACCAAAGGAATGCGCACTCTGCAATAACTAGGAGCGTAGAACAAGAAACAAGAACCCAAAAAATCCCACATTCTGTTGAGCATGAGGGTGAGTAGAAAATGAGGCCAAATCGTTGTTTGGGTGTAGTGTTCCTTTAAGGGTATAAACTCATTCCAAATATCTGTCTACTGTAGTGGACACCATGCATGAAAGGGTTAACTAATAAAAATGTTCTTACTCTTAACTTAATTTCAATGTAGTGTTTTTTTATTCAAGAGCACACATTAAAATTTCCTTTTTAAATTGTTTTCAATTTCCTTCTAATTTCAAACACTTGTGGCCTGGATTTAGCTCCATACTGCGGTTATTCCCTGAGCCAGACGAAACATAAGGCGTGTGATCAGTGTGTGTTCTGTGTGTTTGTATATGTGATGCTGTCCGACATATGCTGCATAAATGATGTTTGCTGTGCAGGGGGGTAATGGGCCGCGTCTACGAGACGCTGGGAAGAAAAAAACGACACTGAAAAGCACAACATGTACCAACGATTGTTTACCATAATCACTCAAAGATGTCAGCACAGACTGAGAGAGTGTGTCCGTGTGTGTGTGTTTGTGCAGAATAAAAATGAGTCTAGGCCGTCTCTGATGTCACAGACACATCCTGGCACTTTAATGTCTCCATTAATACAAACAGCTCGAGTGATCTGAGGAGGAACAGCGAGCCGTGATGGCTTCCTGCCCTTCGCTTTCAGATGTCCCAACGGCCACAGCAGTGTAAATCAGTCTGGGTGTAAATACAGTGCATGGGCACGCGGGGCACTTCGAGGATTTAACACTCCTTTCTTTAAAGGCATCGTCGGAGGATGCAGGGTGATAAAAGATAACAAGATCCGTGGAGAGAAGCCCGGCTGTCAAACTTTGTGTTTGCATAATGAATTCATTTAGCGTAGCCCCTTTAGCTTCACCTATACAAGCCCCTGTGGTGGGACTGCGCTTTAATTAAGAGCAGAGGGGGACGGCAGGGTGGTCCATTTAAAGTCCAAGACCAGTATTCATTACAGAGACAAAGACAAACACACACAAACACTCCACTCAGTTTTTATCACAGCATAACAAAGGCTGTATCATCTCTTTAATATTCCTGATGCTTCTGCTGCAGGTTACCAGGTCAGGCCTCACAGCAGCACCATCAGTCCTCCAGAGAAGGAAGAAAACAGAATCAAGTCTGCCTGCGTCCCGTCTCGTTGGACTTGGGAGCTTTTGGAAAGTTTTCATCTTTATTAATGCAAACTCACATATGACTTTCAACCCTGAGGAGAATTTCCTGTCCTATATGCTGGTTAATTTAAAGTTTAACTCACAGCTACTCTAATGTCAGTGCAAATAGCAAATCAGCCAATCACATGACAGCAACCTAATACATTAGGCACGTGTGCGATGATACATGAATTTAAGTAAAGAGATCCACGTTCTCTCTGCGTTTGCATGGCCCCAGCTGAATCCGATTGTATTGGTTTTTTTTTTGACATGGTCACTCTGCCACTACCTGCAAATGTGTAAGAGAAGAAGAGGTGCACTTCCTGCTTCCTGTTTACCTCTAGAAAGATGGATCCACGTCGTGTTTTGTTGGGGACGCTTATTGTGTTATGGTTACATTTATTTAAGGCTCTGAAGTCATTTTTAACTCTTGCAGGGTTTCTATTAAAAAGTTTGTTTCCTCCACCATCCTGTTCTTCTGTTTGTTCGCCATGTTTGTTTGGGCACGCTCTGTGTTCGTCACTACGTACCTCTTACGTACAACGGAGCGCCTGCGCAGATCGAACAATCCTCTCTATCAACCCAATCCGCTCCACTCAGCCGTTTATATGAAGCATGGAGCGAATTATCAATCGGCGTAGACTACCTCTTACAATCCGATCCAAAATGCAATCAGATCCAGGTGAATCCGATTGACTAAGGTGTTTACATGAAACATTTCTAATCTGATTGTAAATGAAATATTTTGACCCATGTAAACGGGGCCATTGTCAAAGAGTGAGAAAAAATGTGATTACTTTGAATGTGGCATGGTTCGTGTTGCCAGACAGGTCAATCTATCTCTTAAAATGCTGATCTACTGGGACATTCTTGCACAGCAATCCCTGGGTTTCAGAGAATGGTCTCAAAAAGAGGAGATATCCAAAGAGTAGCAGTTGTCTTGCTGAATAAGGCAGCTATGAAGGTGTATTAATTTAGTGGCTGCTGCCTTTCTATCATGTTAAACCACTCTGGCCATTATCATCTGACCTATGCATCAACACAGAAATTTCATATACAGCTACCACTCACTGGGTATCTTCTCTTGTTTGGACCATTCTCTGGAGATGGTTGCGCATGAAAATCCCAGTAGATTAGCAGTTTTAAAAACATGTAGACCAACAATCATGTCAAATTCAAAGTCATTTAAATCATCTTTTTTACTGGCCCTGTTGCTCAGTTTGAACTTCAGCAGGTCGTCTTGCAAAACCTGCATGACTAAATGCATTGACTTGCTGCCATTGGAGTGGCTGATGCTATTTGTGTTACAGGGCGTTTGAACTGGTTTCTTGCTGGAAAGTCTGAAATGAACTGCCAGGGTATTGGGCTTCACTTGGTTGCTGAATTAGTCTTATTTGATATTTTTGATGCAAGCGGCCGAAATGGGTTTCCTCCGCAGGGTGGCTGGGCTCTCCCTTAGAGATAGGGTGAGAAGTTTGGTCATTCGGGAGGGGCTCGGAGTAGAGCCACTGCTCCTACGCGTTGAGAGGAGCCAGATGAGGTGGCTCGGGCATCTGGTCAGGATGCCTCCTGGACGCCTCCCTGGTGAGGTGTTCCGGGCACGTCCCACCGGAAGGCGGCCCCGGGGTAGACCCAGGACACGCTGGAGAGACTATGTCTCTCGGCTGGCCTGGGGACGCCTCGGGAAGAGCTGGACGAGGTGGCTGGGGAGAGGGATGTCTGGGCTTCCCTGCTTAGGCTGCTGCCCCCGTGACCCGACCACGGATAAGCGGGAGAAGACGTGATATTTTTGATCATATAAAAGTGAAAAATTCAACTTTTGTGATACAGCTCTGTTTCTACAATGTCATCTGTTATACAATAATACATGATGTGAACAATACACCTGTTTACTAGAACATTATTACTTTGTATGATGATGTTTCTAAATCTGAAGAGATGTTTTATCAATTAGAGAGCCCAAATATGAAGATAAAAAATTCACATATTGAACCATTTTGATCGTACTATCGACACATAACCATTCTGTTCCACCACTGATCTAAAATCTAGTCATTAAGACAGAAATCTGATCAAATGTGATCTAACAAAAATACAGAAGAACCGTAGCAACAACCAGGACACATCATGGAAGAGGACATACAAGAAGAGGGAATGATGGTGGTCTTGGGACTATTTTTGATGGAAAAATTCAGAACTAAATAAGGACAGCGGGAACATGTGAGTTGGTCCTTCATTTCTGTGGCCCACCACACTTTGTGTTTGTTTTTATTTCCACCTGCTTCCTTGTTCCTCAGTCAGCTCGTTTCTTGATTGGCTACATTCATGTCACAATTCATGGAGTCATGACTAGGGATGCATATCGTTATGATTTAATTAATACAGATACAGAAACCTATACTCCTTATGGGTATCGATATTATCAATACTGTTATTGATACTACAACACGTAATTTTGTGAAAAAAATAAAGACTTTACAAGATATTGAAAGATTCAACCTTTTTTTTTATTACCACAAGGTAATAATAAAGCTTCAACAGAATAGAAGTAATGCATTACAAAAGCTTCTCAGAGGCAAAAAGAAAGCTAAGGAGATGGCAAAACCCCTTCATGTCGCCCAACAGACTACATGTACAGACAGACTCATATATCTTGTGGTGCTAAAATTGATGCTGTAATGATGACTACAAACTAGACAAAAAACTTTGTGCCAGGTGCTGCAGTCTTTAGTGTTAGCTGAGCTGCTAACTTTACTCGTGTTGCTATAGCAATCAAACAGCCCGCACTCCTTTAGCTTTATACTATGCGCATGCTCCAAGTGTTTGGTGATGTTGCTAGTATTTCCCCCCTTGGACGCAACTTCTCTCTGACAAAGAGTTTTCATTAACTTTGCTAAAGTGAGCCCAAACCTTTGAGCGCTAAACCCTCACGCGGTAGTGTCATAACTACGTGACAGTTGAAGAGACGTTCAAGTACAGATAATGTTACCGTTTTTCCAGATTCTTAACGGTATTCGGGTGCCGACCCAATTAGGGACCAGTACATTAAAGTACCGGTCTGCGGTATACATCCCTAGTCATGACTCAGGAGTCTTCGGCTTTCCCCACACACACAAAGACTTTCGGTTGTAAATACTGAACAAGTTTAATATTAAATATGTTTCAAATTTACAACGGTCTGCCTGAGCCATTTCAGAGCTGATTATCAGGACATATTCATATCTTAACACACCTCAGACCGCAGGATAATCTGATAGGATAATCTTATAAAACATAAGATAACCTGGTATTTGATGTTCTTGGTCTGGAAGAGGGAAAGTCAGGACAAAAACAGCCCAATAATGTTTATGTGTGTGCTTCTGCGAGTCTGTATATTTGAGCTCGGCATTCTTCCATCCTCTAAATTATATAGGAAGGCGTAGAAGTAAAGTCAGAGTGATGAGCTGGGTAAAGGTGAGTCACTGGACGTATTTTACACTTCATATGTTCTCTGCACTCCAACTCTGATTCATATTAGAGCCATAAAGCATCAGCTGAGGGCACTTTGAGGCGGGGAGAGGGGCCTGGAGGTATAAATCCAGCGGTGTGGACATGATGGAAATAAATAAAACGGCTCTTGCTAAAAGTAAACCCTCCTCTAAACATGCATCTTTTTGGCCGCTCTTGTCTATTTTATCTCAGACCTGTCGGACATTTCTTCAGTTCGCCGTCTGTTTGGTATTCAGAGTCTGATGCCCACTCCTCTGTGTGACACAAAGGCAGCACAGTGACCTTCATGGTATTAAGGCGTGTCCATCCAATCTCCCCGACTCCCCTGGGAGCGTCGTAAAGCACAGCAGCCTCTGACACCTCAGGGTGCGAGGTGCAGGCGAGAGTTATGATGTGCTGTAAACAAAGACGGTCTAAACATGACGGGCTGTGAGAGAGGAGATGTTTATGCTCTGCTTCGCTCCAGCCTAAACCTCTGACACTGTTTATGATCTCCAGACCATGACACCGTCACATCTCAGGGATTAAAGTCATAAACAACGGGACAGATTCAACATTTCTTCGGTTTGATTACAGTTTGATCACTTCTGATTGGCTGGAAAAGTTCATTTATTTTATCATGTGCAGCAAACGGACACAAAAAAGCCAACTTATTTCCATTCACATGAAAAACAGCCAGAAGATCTTTACATAAGCAGAGCAGGGATGACAAAAAAATGGATGTTCCACAAAAAAATACACTCATTGGCCACATCATTAGGTACACCTTGGTGGTACTGGTTTGAACCCCTATTGTCATATGGCCCTTTTCCATTAGCCCTACTCCACTCTACTCCACTCTACCCGGCTCTACTCTACTCGCCTTGTGCTGCTTTTCTATTAGCCCCAGTCGCCTGCCCAACGGGGTGCAGTGTCGCTGAGCGGCTCTGCGGTGACGTCATTTTGAGCGTGACACAACAATCTGTGGCTTTTTGTCACAAACCGAGTAAAAAAGGAAAGCAGAAGAAGGCTGCAGGTGGTAAGAAGAAATACCCCTTGAGAAGCACAGGAGAGTTTTGGAAGCTATACAACAGAATGAAGCCGAGGACGAGAGCAATCGAGCTGCAAAGAAAAGACGTATTAGGGTAAGCTAATGGTAGCTACCGCTAGCTTGCTAGGTTGTGGTGCTCATGACTCATCGATGATGACATTGTCTGACCAATCAGTGGCCAGCAGTCGGTGATGTCATCTTTTAGTATCGACTTTGCTCGCTTGGAACCAGAGCGGAGTAGGTACTAAAAATAGCTTGTTTTTAGGTATCAGGCTAGTGGAAACACGCTGCACATTGAGTAGGGCCAAGGCGTGCTAGTGGAAAAGGGCCAATAGAGCTCTTAAATTCTTTGTGGCATAGATTGAACAAGGTGCTTGCATATGTTATCCTCATTTTGATGTTCAGTTTGAATCTTTACAGGTCATCTTGACCAAAATAAAAACATTTCATTAGTCTCATCTTCCATTTCTTCCTCAGACACAAAGCAGATGCTGCAGTGAAGCTGCCATGTGATTGGTTGGCTAGGTATTTGCATTAAGGAGCAGTTGAGTGGATGTTCCTAAATAAGTGGCTGCTGTGCATATTTTCCGTATAAACCTTGAATCTCCTTTCTTCACCTCCTCACTCCGTTTTTCTTCCCCCCCTCGCCCTCGTCTCATTTCCTGTCTGCACTCTAAACCATTTAAGGGAAAGCTCTGGTCCGCCTCGACTCTGAAAAAGGCAAATATTCACAGCACAGAAGTGAACCGGAGGAGTTAGGACACACTTTTACGGAGTAACACTCTCTGTTCTCCCCCTCGTCACAGCCATGATTACTATAAGGACATCTTTGGCTCTGCAGCTCGCAGCTCTGGCAGAGAAGATCAGCGAGAACGTAAGAATAATTTTATCAGCTGTGAACACATTTGAGAAACACCATGCAAGTGTGAAAGACAAATGTACCGCTGCAGAGTCAGAAGCATTCATCCTTAAAAACACGGCACACGTTTGACATTTTCAGGAAAATGACTGTTGATTAATGAGCATAAAGAACATTTTCTCCTGCAGCCCGTTTATTTATGCTCCCTCCTGCAGACAGTCGGCTGTGTGTTCCTGTGTTGACTCAGTAAACATGAGATGGAGGCCCGCCGCTGCATCAATAAATGCCACAACCAGGTTGCACTCTTATTTCGGCCCATATTAGCCAGGGCAGCTAATTATATCTGCTTGGTGGTGCTGAAGAAACCCAGCACTGATCCAAAAAAAGATCCAGCCTCTCTGTGAGGGAGTAAATTTGAGCTCCGAATAACTGAGGAGAAATTCATCTGTGATCAGGGAAGGTGAGGCAGGGACTTGAAATATAATCAAATATACAGACTATAAACAGTGTAGATGAAAACACAATTCAGATTTGTCACCATGCAAGCTTTCAATGAGCAGTGTTCATTTTGACAGCACATTTTATTTTAGTTTTAGTCTTTTGCAAAAATATCTTTGAGTTTTCATCATTATTTAATAGGGGTGTAACGAAATAGTCAGCTCACAAAACGATACGAAATACGTAACAGGGCTCACGATATGAAATACTCACGATACAAAATAAAGATTATAGAAAATCCACAACAGTAGGAGTTGTGCAAAAATCTAATTTTCTTTATTTTCTTCCTAATGCAGACATACAAATAATATTGATGCATCAGTACAAAATAAATGCTCTTTGAAAAAAACAAACAAAATTATGTTTTTTCCCCTTATTTAGACAACAGTGCAAATACAAACATAAAATCTCAATAAAAAGTGCTTTGTTGTTGTAACAATCAGGATAAGTATGTTCTTGAATAAAAAGGAAAACAAATAGCAGTCCTCAGAGCTGCAGTTTAGACCTATAAATGTCTGAACTGTGAACTATAATACTTAGCCTATAACAGTGCGTATACTTCTGGTCTTCAAGTACGATCAAATTCTGTCAACTCAACAGTAGATGCAAAAATCAAATATTGTTTTCTATGCAGACTTACACAAACATACAGTTGCTGCCTGTCTCATGTTCAAAGTACTTGGTAGTTGTACTCGCTGCAGTATACGGCGAACTGTGGCGGCATATTCGGCACACGGTTGTTGTTTTGTCCGCAATCTTTTCAGCATATATCAGCCGCTATGTATGCTACATTATAGGAGGCAACCCTGCTTGATGTGGATTGGTCTGTGGTGAATGTGACGAGCTTAACAATTGTCCAATCACAAGCTTGTGTTTTTTTTAACGTTCTGCCCCTGAAAACAAATTCAAAGGGCTCCTACCCAGATGGACTAGTGAAATATTTCTGTGGCAGCTATATGAAGCTTTCCATCTGGCTTGTCAGGTTAAAAGCAAACTGCCCAGCTGACAAACTTCACAGGAGTGTGGAGAGTGTTGAAGATAACAGGAACATAATACTTAAAAAATCAGCCCTTGGATGCAGAGGACAGTGTAAAAGCAAATGAGGGCGAAAATTGTTTGTTTTGAAACTTGCTGCAGGCAAAAAAGAAGTGTTCTGTGGGCCACAATTTGAACTCAGGCCATAGTTTGGACACTGCTGACATAGTGGTATATAAAACAACTTCATGTATACTTCCAAGAGGAGCAGAAGTTAACTCTTGCAGCCCTGAACTATAAATGCAAAAAGGATACTCTGAAAATGATGCTGATATTGGCCCTAAGTGACTTGGAAAAATAATAATTCCTTAATAACTGTACTGAGTCCACACTCTTGAAAATTATTTGGAAAATACTCCTTTGCAACAAGAATTAAATCAGGTTGTGCATTCTCATGGTGGAGGGAAATCGGGTCAGTAATCAGTCTTAAAATCATCCAGTACAGCCAGCCTCAGGGGCCATGTCAAGCCTGCACCCTGTCAATAAATATTTAATATTCTTACAGTTCCCTTACATGTACCCTTGTAGTTAAAGCCTGTCAGAAGTTCCTTATTTCTTTCAAAATAGAAGTGTGTTTCATCCAAAGAGGAAGTTAAATGTCTTCAGGCCTTACAGTAAAACCATGTAAGGAATAGTTTCTGTAGTACATTCCTAAATTCCCGCTGTCACGTGAAACAGAAGATGTTGAACATCAGTGTTTACAGTCTATGCTGATGTAGCTCCACCACATAACCCTCCACCAAGGCGTTTTCAACACTGTCATGTGAATTATTGTTAGAAGCGTGGAGAACTGCCCTGTTGAAAAAGAAAAAAATACATGTAACCTAAGGCTGCGGTCAAATAGTCTCCTCCTAAGTCCTTTGCTATCTACTTTTCCTTAACCCTGATGGAAAATGTCATGAGGTTAAGGAAAGGAGAAAGGAGAATTCAGAAGGACTTAGGAAAGGAAAACTGCCGTGCAGAGAGAATCCAACTACACTTTCACTACACTACATCGTCATGTGACGGCGGATGTTACTGCTGTGGTAAAACTACAATTTTCTGAAGATGGACTACAAAAGATGCATCATAGAAGTGCTAATGTGTCATGACAATGTTCTTCCTTTTAGACAACATTGAACATAATAGTCTGGTAAAATTGGCATCTGCATAACTGATGTTGAAGTGAGGCTTTAAATAAATCTGTCCTCTCATTATCAAAATGAACACCAATCAGTGCATGAGAAAATGGTAACTGAATGAAAGAAAAGTTAAGGCAGGTTTTGGTAAACTGTAGAAAGGATCGAACAGCAGTGGTAACTCACATGGTCTGCGTGCTCTGTTGTCATTATTTGGTTGAATTTGGAAGCAGTCGGATAACGCGCTGTTTATAAAAGCTGTTGCCGCGGAGAATTGTGCGTTAGAATAATCTCCTCTCCAAGGGCCAAGGATGGTCCGCTGTGTCCTATGCTAAAGGAGCTAATAAAGGAGGCATTGAGCCACCTTTCCTATGCATTTAAACTGTTCAAACAGCTTTAATCAAGAACTACATCCAGTTCATTTCACTCCGTTAGGAACCCTCCTAAGCAAAAATGACTATTTGACCGCAGCCTATATCTACTCAATGCTTCTGTGATCTGTGACCAACATTTCCTGAAAATTTTCTCAAATTTGTTCATAGATTTTTTTTGTTATTCTGTTAACAACCAAACAGACTAACAAAAATTGAATGAAAAACTAATAAATATTCAATTAACATCATTGTAAAATCTTTTAATCTTATTTGATTCACAAGTCAACCCCTTGGCTAGAATCATATCCACTGTAAGCAGACTAAAATTGGCTTTGCATCCTAGAATATTTAAAATAAAAACATAGCATTATGATTATTCTGATTAAAAGTTTGCAGGTTGTTGTTATTCTAAAGTCCTTTTTGTCAGACAGCCCTAATAAACAGACACCAATGATTCAGCAGTTTAAGTGAAAGCCGCTCCTCTCTCTGATTATAGGTAAAGTATCCTGACACCCTGCTAATCTCCAGAGATTATTTGCTTGTTAATAGCCCTGCTGACACCCCGCTGTGCACTGACCTGAAACAGTCACGGGTCAATCTATCAGCCAACAAATGGCATCCTAACGTCCAACGCTGGGATCTTATTATATCACAGATATTATGTCAGGGTTTTGCAAACATGAAGGATTCACAGGCCTCTGGATTAAACAGAGCAGTGATTAAGTTCTAATTAATTAAAGCTAAAAGCTTTCTCTTTATATAATACAACTATACTTTATTCAGTTAGGATTTAAGTTGGTATTTGTTGGATGACAGTTGTTGTGTTAGAACAATCTAAGAGTGTGTAGGAGTTTACCTTAAATTTATTGGATTGTCTCGCCTCCAACAAACCAAGTACAGAGTTTTATTTAAAGGCAGGGTTGGTGATCAGATTTAGATACACTTTTTCTTAAATTGGTTAAAATGATCGTTATGTCCCGATGGCAATCAATGCATGATGTGTCCTTAACACTGAGAAAAAATATCCGCTGTCTTCAGCAGGAGTAAAGCACGGAAAACACCAACCAATCACAGCAAACCGGACTGGATTTATTTTATCAATCAAATCCTGTACTACCATTTTGCTCGCCTTCTATTCGAACCTTTTGCCAACATGCACCGACCCTGATAGACGGAGTCCTGGGGAGATGCTATATTCAAATTCATGCTAGTTTTCCGTGACTACCAACCCTGCCTTAAGAGCTCTATGCTTTTGAATACTATGTTTTATTGATTGAACAGATTATGTTGTTTTGGTCCATGTGGTATGAAAAAGTATTGCAGCATTTGAAACTGGGATGATGTTATATACCCATAAGAGGGAGCATGAGGGAGATCTTCCTTTATGCTGGATAAGCAACATGTTCTTAATGATTATGTCAAATCCTGGCTTAATGAGAAGCACCATCCACACATATAAAGCAAAAGAAGCACCAGGGTTTCTGTTGTCTTGTTAACTCTCTGTTTTGTTTTATTTTATTCTGTGTTACATCTAATGGCCCTTTTCCACTAGCACGCCTTGGCCCTACTCGATTTGTAGCGTGTTTCCACTAGCCTGGTACCTCCTAAAACAAGCTAGTTTTAGTACCTACTCCGCTCTGGTTCCAAGCGAGCTGAGTTGATACCAAAAGATGACGTCACCGACTGCCGGCTACTGATTGGTCAGACAATGTCGTCATCGATGAGTCATGAGCGCGACAACGTAGCATGCTAGCATGGTAGCTACCATTAGCTTACCCTCATACATCTTTTCTTTGCAGCTCGATTGCTCTCGTCCTCGGCTTCATTCTGTTGTATAGCTTCCAAAACTCTCCTGTGCTTCTCAAGAGGTATTTCTTCTTGCCACCTGCAGCCTTCTTCTGCTTTCCTTTTTTACTCGGTTTGTGACAAAAAGCCACAGATTGTTGTGTCGCGCTAAAAATGACATCACCGCAGTGCCACTCAGCTGTTTACAGCGACGCTGCACCCCGTTGGGCAGGCCACTGGGGCTAATGGAAAAGCAGCACAAGGCGAGTAGAGTAGAGCCGGGTAGAGTCGAGTAGAGTAGAGTAGGGCTAATGGAAAAGGGCCATTTGTCGTGCTGTTTGAAATCCACTGTTTGAAATCACTTCGTAATATCAAGCTTGTCTTCCAGTAAAGTCAATGGCAATATAATGTACAAAAGACACCACAGTGCTAATAAACCAAACAACACCAAGCACCATGCTGAGTCTACATTTCAAAATGATGTATTTCCAGGCAGAAAGACGACAAATCTGTGTGGACAAAGAGCCAAAACATAAATAGTTTGCATTCTCCGAAACTCACCTGTATTTACCATTAAACTAATTTAAATGCCTGAGAATGACCTTAACTTTGGGCCACTGTGTTTCTTCACTAAAGCTTTACGACAAACTGCCTCATGGTGCAGAAAAATAAATCCTGAAGAACATTTTCTCTGCACTTTTCAGTCCTAAAAAAGACCTAACTTCTGATTCTATGAGGTTATTATCAATGTTGCTCCTTTATCTGCTCGATGACCTACATTTGTCCCCCTCATGAATTTTAAGGGCCCTTCCACTGATCAGAAATATTGACAGGATGAGTCAATACAGACTCAAAAATTAATGAACGGTGACCGAGTGGAGGACCTGCTGGGATGTGATGGCCTACAAGAATGACAGCTTTCAATTAGAGCTCACATGTTTTTGAGGGAGTGGGTTAATCATTGAAGGTCAAGCTGTGAGGACATCTTCGATCATGAAGGAACAGAGCAACACTATAATGATTTTTTTTACTGCACATATTGATATTTAGAGATAATTCATCAGAGGAGGGGTGACCGAGTGTGTATGTCTTTGTGGATCATATTCACAAACAGACAGTGGACTGACAAAGGGATGGGAAACAAGGATCAAAATCATATGTTGAACTCTATCAAGAATTTTGGAGATGGATAATTAACACAGCCTCCAGTATTATAGATAATAAAAGTCAGATGTGGTGGGAGTTGTGTATTTTGGTAATTATTCCAGAAACTTTGACTCTGAGAATTCATGAAATTAAGCATTTCTAGACATTAGAGAAGCGTTCATTGCCCTTTGAAGAATCTTTAGTCTACCGAACTCTTCTGCATCACCACTGAAAGGCTCATATACACAATTTAAAAGATTCATTCCTCAATTCTGTAGAGTCAAGCCCTGATATCCCAAAAAATAACTAGAAAAGCACTTGGAGAGCACAAACCTCCGCCAGCACCACAGTCCTCAGCCATATTGTCATTTTGACCATAAATATTAGTCCTACCTTTATTTCATGTAAATATTTAGATTCCCTGACCATGAAAACATACCATTAGTAATTGGTTTCATAATGATATCTGTTTTAGTTCAGTAGTTATTCACAGAAATCACATTTTTCGTCATGGCGGATCCAGACGCTGATCCTAATCAACACCAAAATTGAATCAGTTCTTCCTTTTTCCACGCTGAACATTTCCTGAAAATTTCATAAAAATCCGTCCATAACTTTTTGAGTTATTTTGTTCACAGATGGAGACAAACTCTCCCGAAAACATAACCTCCTTGGTGGAGGTAAAAACACAAAGGGACGCCACACACCACTGAGACTGGTGGTTTTTTACCCTCCTCGCCTACCGTAGCAAAACACTCGCTTCAATATAGAGGAAGACGAGGTCAGGGACTTAGCTGATGCTCCATCGTCAAATAAATCGGTTGTGTGGACCTATTTTGGCTTCCCATGTAAAAGACGAGAGAACGGTGAGAAGACTGCGGACAAAACAACAACTGTGTGCTAAATATGCCGCTACAGTTCGCAGTATACTGCAGCAAGTACAACTACCAACTACTTTGAACTGGAGACAGGCAGCAACTGTATGTTGTGTAAGTCTGCATAAAAAACAATTTGACTTCTGCATCTACTGTTGAGTTGACAGAATTTGATCATACTTGAAGATCAGAAGTATATGCACTGTTATAGGCTAAATATTATAGTTCACAGTTCAGACATTTATAGGTCTAAACTGCAGCTCTGAGGACTGCAATTTGTTTTCCTTTTTATTCAAGAATGTACTTATCCTGATTGTTTCAACAACAAAGCACTTTTTATTGAGATTTTATGTTTGTATTTGCACTGGAGTGTAAATAAGGGGAAAAACTACAATTTAGTTTTTTTCTTTCAAAGAGTATTTATTTTGTACTGTTGCAGCAATATTTTTTGTATGTCTGCATCAGGAAGAAAATAAAGAAAATGAGATTTTTGCACAACTTCATACTGTTGGGGATTTTCTATAATCTTTATTTTGTATCGTGAGTATTTCGTATCGTGAGCCCTGTTTCGTATTTCATATTGTCTTGTGGGTCGACCCTTTCGTTACACCCCTACTCTCTCGTAATGTATGTTTTCCTTTTCTCCATTGATAGTGCTGTTTTTTGTTATTATTGATTTTTGTGTTTGTTTTTTTGTAATGATATGTAGATATGTGTCATACATTTTCCCAAATGGATGTAGACAACTAATCTATTGTACTAACTGGTAGTATCATTTGTCAAAAATAATTGTTTTATTATTTATCATCAGTGATGTTTGGAAATTCATAGGTGGCCAGGAGGAGGGAGGAAGCATTATGATGTAACACACAACTTATGTTTGAATATTCCTTTCCAGAAAGTGTGAAGAGAGAAAAGGACAGAATGAAAGAAAAAAAACAAACCCAAGACGTCATGAAGAGCCTCAATACATGGGACTAGGGATGGGAATCAAAAACCAACTCATGCTAAGCGTGGACAACAATTCCATCAAGGGATCAATTTTATTAATTATTTTGCTTATTGATTCCTTCATTAATTCCTTCCACTCTCTTCTGCATCCCTTGCAAATCAAGAATGTCAAACTCTCACCAGAGGCAGTGAAGAGGAAGCCAATATCATGACAGACATGGGACAAAACTGCTCAAAACTATGGTTCAATTTTCCATCAAAGTACATTCACTGCATACTTAGTGCATGGAAACACAAAAAACCTTAAAGTCATTCGTCTTTACAGCACAGTGAAGATATCAGTGACATGTTGTCATTGTTGCTGACAAAAATCTCTGTAAGCTGTTTCTTTTTTTACAGAAAATCAGCAGGAATTGATGTGGGAATCCTTAAAGGACTGCATCAATAAGCAGAACCATAAATGGCTTTGGTTTCTATAAAATCTTATCACTTTCCTAGATGGGACGCACCAACACAACCCACGAGGCTGTCAGCACCACATGTCCATATTTCTAATAGTTAAAATTGTTCTCACAATACCAGAATTATAAACTTTGATATAAAAGTAGACTGAAGAGAAAACATGTGAGGGGGATTGCTGCACTGAGTCCAAGGCATGTGATGACAAAGAAGAAGGTATGTGTGATCTTCAAGGATCCAAGGACAGCGGTACATTTGAAGAATGTATTAAAAATCTGAGGCACTCTAATAAAGATAAAATCCTTTTTTTCATCAGGGATTTGTCATGTCAACGTGTTTGGACTCGTCAGAGTCTTCAACAGGACAAAAGCCTCTTACAACATGAAACTTTCTGGATCTATTCCCTCAGAGCCGCCTCCTTCCCAGGCCTAAATGGGGAGGTAAACCACCCCTCCTCATAATCTGTTTTGCAATTTTGTGCAGCCAGGACTGTTTTTTTAACACCTGTTAGTGTTCTTAAAGGAACACTACACCCAAACAACGATTTGGCCTCATTTTCTACTCACCCTCATGCTGAACAACACTGTGGAGTAGTTTTGGAACATCTAGGATGCAGCCGGAGATCTGGGGGTATCCTCGCTGTCCACTGACATTGATATCATGACTTAGATAAGAGCCCGAACGAACAGTGTCCTTAAAAGTCCACAAAAAGTCGGCAATATTCCTCCATACTGCTCGTGCGCTGTAATCCAAGTGTCCTGAGCGGATAACGTCCACCATTTACTCGAAACGACATCTTTAGCACATGTTTATAGCCTAAACAGTACTACTTGGCATTGCTATGATACACTTACGGGTGCCTACGGGAGCCGTGGCTGACCAAACCAAAGAAATCCGTACTCTGCAATAACTAGGAGCGTAGAACAAGAAACAAGAACACAAGAAATCCCACATTCTGCTGACCCCTCTTGTGTCTGTCCACGGCTCCGTCGCTCACAGCAGAATGTGGGATTTCTTGCTCTACGCTCCTAGTTATTGCAGAGTGCGCATTCGTTTGTTTTGGTCAGCCGCTCCCGTAGGCAAAACATTGACATGACATATCACTAATGAAATAAAGGATTCTTAAATGTAATGGAGTGCCTCTAATTTAGATGTATTCTTTAAATAAAAATAACACTGTTGAACACACCAGCAATAAAAAGTAGAAGTCCTTATTGTGAAGATTTTTTTCTTTTGTGTGTCAAAATGATAAAAACTTCCCTTAAGTTAAAAGTTGGTGGCACAAAAAGTCCAAAAACTGAATGACCTGGTCCTATTTTTAAGAGAGGAAAAGAGAAAGCAGCAGTAGTCTTAGTTGCACAAAGATGGCGTGAAATAATTAAATATAAATTCATTTCTCATTATGGGGTGTTAAGGACTTTTATTTTTGTTGTTGTGGTATCAGACAGGTGTAAATATAGTTTGACCAATGATCAAAACATAACAGAACTTTAAGTGCTCAAAGAGCTCAGACCTTCACACCTTGGCATTTCCAACAACGGGCAAGTTACTGTCCAAAATCTGGAAAACTGCTCCATCTGTTGACAAATCCTCTAAATAATTCCTGGATCTGTATCCAAATTCTAACCTTGCAATGCAGCTGGATCACCCTGAATCAATGTCTCCAATCAGGTGATTCCATCTTGCTCCAATCTACAACAACTGAGTCTTTTAGAACAGGAAGAGGTGGAGCTACAGGTGAGACGACAGCAGAAAGTGACAGAGATTAGCATAGATACTAACAGCTTGTTAGCTTAATAGATCTTTAGCTTGATACCTTTTTGCTCCACTTCCAACATGTTACGCAGAGAGGTTGTTTTACACAGTGGCTGTGTCTGAAATGGCATACTTACGTACTACTCATACTAAGTGTGACGTCAAAATGAGTATGTAGTGTGTTCACATTAGATAGTAGGAAAAGATTGAGTGTGCGAGAAATACGTGGATGTATGCTATATCAGAAAAAATTTTAAGCATGCGAGGTGGGCAAAGTAGTCATACTCACATGCCTCATAATGCATTGGGGCATGCATTATGACCGACCGGCATTCAGCAAAAAATCAGCCACTAGCAAACTTCCCGTTTTCAAAATAAACGCATCTTTTATTATCTCATTTTAGTTCTTTAACGCTTTTGTAAATTGGGCTCTTGTTTTGGAGCCGACTGGAAGTTTCTTCAATAGCATAATGGCGCCCATTACGGAATGTCCGAAATGCCGAAATGAAATTTGTATCCGTGCGTTTTATGGCTCAAATGACCACATTTTGGTATTCTACGTGGTGACTTTCTTGCCTAAAATGCTCTCTGAACTTTCAAATGTGGCTCTTCAACAGAGATATTTGATAGTCTGGTGTGCTCCTGATTTTTGTCGTCGGAGGTTTGAAATGCATCATGGGAAACTTAGTAGTGTACTACAGTGTGAACAGTTGGCATTCTAATCATACTTGTACGTAAATACACATGAGTTTGAAGTATTTAGTACATTAGTATGCCATTTCGGACACAGCCAGTGTCTCAAATTCTGTCCTTCACAGGTCTGCAGTAGCACCCGCCTACTACATTATCAGATTGGGCTGTAATGCATTTGATTGATGGAACGACTGTCCAATCCCCTGCTGGATATGCTTTTGGAAGGTTCCGCCCGCCACAATCACTTGCTATGGGCTCCTTCGTAAATGGACTAGTAAAATATATCCTGTTTCATATCGCCATGAGAACTGCCCCACTTCTCTATTGTGCTATAATCAACAATCCCTGAAAATATCATCAAAATCTGTCAAAAACTTCTTGAGTTATTAGTGAAAATGTTGAAAACTGTCATTTCTCATGATGTTAACGAAGCCTTCAAAAATGCTTGGATCCACATCCAGGTTCAGATCACAACCAAAACTCTGGTTAAGTCTTCTTTGTGTTATGACCAAGAGATAATAAAAAAGAAAACAAACAATTATCCACAAAGACTTAACATGCCAAATTGGTCACGTTGTTGATAATAAGCATTTCTCTGATAGTGTTTCTCTCTATAAATGATTTGTGTTTGACATTTTCTATTAATCAGCATCATTTCAGTATAATCAGGATTGTTTTCCACTCCAGCTCATTTAAATGGATCAATATTTCTCACAGACTTGATATTCTGCCCATGAAATAAAAACTACAAACAGATCCACGTGAGCGGTGTCACTGGCGTGTTTTCTTCCTAAATTTCTGCACACATGACAAGAATACGAGACCTCTGTGTTCTCTGTCATGTCTCCTCTGGGACTCGGTCAGCAGAAATGGAAAGTGATCTGCTTTAAATGAGCTCAAACATGCAAAATCATGGACGTGGCTCCCTTTGAGAGGAAAAATGCTTTTCTGCTGATCCCGACAGCCCGTGAAAGACAATATGTCCTCACTGAGAACACCAGAGTATCTTTACTTTTATGCATTATTGATGTCTGTGGCTGTCTATGGACATAAAGGAGCATTATGCTGTGGCTCCTTTCCTTCACAGCTTCAGTGTTGCCAGTTTTTTCAACGGAAATAAGCAGCCAAGTCAATAAAAACAAGCCAAAACAAGCAGCTGTATGTATTACTTTAAATGAGAAGTCTACGTGAAGTGTGTTCTAATTTCCATATACATTGCTTTTCGATTTTACAGTGATGATTTTTCTTATTTGGCTATTAAGATACGTATTTAACAAATTCAGTTCAATTAGATGTTGTTATGGAGCACAATAGGAAACATTCTTAATTTTCCACACTTCTGTTCATGGCTGCTTTTATTAGAGATGCTTTACTCATATTTTCACCCTCTTTTTTTTCATCAAGATTGTGGAATTTTTGGCATATCAATCTTAAATTGAGAGTATACATAAATATCAAACAATGACACGTTATGCTTGATTTTATTGTACTGTTAAAAAAAATAAATATTGCATATGATGAAGATGTAATTGTAAAGGGCCTAATGTCTGTCATTTCTTCATATCAGTATTAGCCAAAATATGTTTTGAAATATCAGATGTTATATGGGCTAATATTAGATATTAGCAAAACAGAAGTGAAGGGAGAGGCTACAGTTATTTATCTCTAACTAAACAGTCTGTCTAACCTTGATTTTTGTAACCGAGCAGAAATAGTCAGACTTTTATCTTAGTTTTATGTAGATCTCCCGCAGCTTTATTGTGGTGAAAACGGCATAGCTACATTAGGGATTAATTTAATTTGGGCTGTTTTTGGTGGAAACATCATTTCTTTCTCTTTTTACAACAAAATTTGCATTTGTGTTTGGAGTGGGATCAGATGATTCATCAGATCTCTCCTGGGTTTGGGGGCACAACAAGCCCAAATGAACAACAGCACTTTTAAAAGTGCTATGAGGAGAATCTATTTCCGGCAGCATAAAGACTCTGCTACCCATGAGCACGCACGGCGACTGTCGTAAAGACGTGACCCAAGCCAAAGCGTGTGTTTGTTGTGATGCTAATGAATGCAGCTTCCTCAGAACTCTGCATTGCTTTACAACTTCTGTTTTCAACAACTTACAGGATGCAAAGCGACGAGGTAATGTATCTCTTTCTAGTTACGTAGCGGTAGTTTTTGATGTGTGACAACAAGCAATTTTTGGAAAACTTAGTATCCTAGTTTTGTAGCCGGCTATATATCTCTACTTACAGCCCGGTGCTCTAAGACGTGTCCGAATAATATAAATTTGCTCTAGTTTTAATTGTCTTGTTCCCAAAGTTGAGTATCCAGGCCAGTCCAGCCCTGTCTGATCCGACCGTGAAGCTAAGGAATAGCATTTATAGATAACCTATTTTGATGCTATAAAACTCATCTTAAAGTGTGTATATTGATCAGGCATATATCTAAAAGTGAGACCTTTTTGTAATTACCTAGAAACTCCTCATAGCATCTTTAAAACAAGCCCTAAAAAAAAGCAACCTGCAATTGCAAGCAACTTTTTAAAAAAGAGGCCCAAATTTGATTAGAAAAACCAAACCTGGCGACCGTACACAGTGTGTCTGTGGACTTCTCGACTTTATTTAAAGCTCCAGTTATACTTTCTATAACAGGCTAATTGATTAACTTTCTCTTGTATAAGCTGGAGCTAGCTTTAGTGCGACAACGCGTCGAGCTGACCCTAATCCCCTCCCACTGTGGGTCACCGCCTTCCAGCAGGGCGGGCGGCCCTCTGGCTGTCACACGAAGCACCAATCCGTTATATTCTTGGCCCCGAGGCTCGCCTGTTCCCATGGCCCCGAGGCGATTAGCCTTACTATTCAGAGATGCTCCGTCTCCTCAGCCGCTCTCCTGCAGGATGTGACTGGCCAAACTCTCTCACGGCAAATCTCCCTCTGCTAATCCGAGCGGCTGATTAGCACGCTTCTGTCGGACCGGTGTGTGCGTCTGTGTGTCCTGATGGAGGGTGATTACCATTAGACAAAGGTCAGCTGCTGTTTGGTGTGCTCAGGTGTGCGATATAAAGAAACTCAGTCCTACACAATCCTTCATCTATCATGGGTTCAGATCATTTCAGCATTTTTAACCATAAATCTTGATTACTTAGATTTTTTATTATGTTTTTTTTAGTTTTGAGCTGATTTTACAGGAAAAGTGTCACATTGTCATTTTCAAAAACCAAATAAATCACATATGAAGCTAAATTCGAGCCTAGAGTTAAAATATAAAAATAAAAAGACTGAAAATTCAAATTTGAAACTGAAATTTCAATGTTATTAAACAAAAAAAATTGAATTTAAAAATAAACAATTTTTTTTAAAAGTTTAAATATACTTTTGATTCGGCTCTGTAATCATTTCAATAAATTGTGTCATTTTCTTTTTTTACTGTCGTTTTGCAAAAGCACGTTTAGGCTTTTATATGTTTCTGTAATTAGATGAAATATTAAACATTTCAATCCCAAAAACACAAATTGTAGCCAGAAAATTCACATTTTTGGAGCTGCAATGTTCATTTCACTTTCTACTGAAATAAGAAATAAAATAAAAAAATTTACATAAAATTTTACATGTATATTTTTTGTATCTCATTTGATATATTAGGTGTTTTTGGAAACTGGTACTCCATTTGAGGACATTTTTATCATTTATCAGATTGTATTCAGATTTTTTAGTGGCACAGGTATCATAAAAGTATGTAAAAAATATGATACAAAATGCTTTTAGGTGTTGATCAAATCAGATGCTGCAAAAAGTAGCTCATATGTCAATGTTTATGTAGACAGGCTGGCCTACATTTGAACAACAAAATTAACATTTTATGACAAAAATAGAGCATATATTTGAACTTAAAGAGGAAAAGTGAGTTTTAATTTTGAACATTTTTTATAACATGTCATTTTTGTCACTTTTTTTGAGAGGGAAAAATTATTAAAATTGTAAACTGAGTTTAGTGGGAAGAAAAATCTTTGATTTTATTTCTAGGTCATACTGCTCAGCTCTACCTATAGATAGTGTTTTATCTATCTATCTATCTATCTATCTATCTATCTATCTATCTATCTATCTATCTATCTATCTATCTATCATAAGTGTTTCTCTGACTGCTGGATTCAACAAGCTTTTTTCACCCAGAGAACTGCCTCTTGCTTCATATTTTCTCTTTTGGGGGCCATTCTCTGTCAACCTTTGAGATGTCTGATTGAAAAATCCAGTAGAGTGGTAGATTCTGAAGTTCTCAGACCAGCTTGCTCCACCGATAAACCAACTTTCTTCTCCACTCTGATGCTCCCTCTATACTTCCGTAGGTGACCATGTCTACATGATTGGATGTGTTGAGTTGCTGCCATGTGATTGGCTGGTTTACCATTTTCAATTGAGTGATTGTACCTAATAAAGTGGCTGGTGTGCATCTGGTGTTTGCTTACCCAGTGCCACAGTTTTTATTCAGCTGTTAATGAAGGGCGGACGCTTCAGTTATCACCTCGCTGTAATTCTGTTTCATATTTACGTGTCTGATTCTCTGGAACAGGACGGCAGGCTTCTTACGGGACATCTGGGTCTTTTGGCATCACTTGGATCGATGTGAAAACAGTCGGGCACTCGGCGAGGCCCCCTCGTTGCTCCATGGAAACACACTTTCTGTTCTCTGCTTATGGTGGAGCTTCTCTCCATAACATAACAAGTTTACACAACCAGAGATAAGGCTCATATCCGTGGGCGGACAAACACAGTGACATAATGAAGACGGTGCAGAGATTGCTTAGAAACAGGCCAAAGCACACAAGCAGGTTTCAACACATCGGCGGCTTATGTAAAGGTCTGATCTCCTGATTGAGAACTTCACATTAACTTTGATATCATCACTCTGCTGCTGTGGGAAGGTGACACCCCACCACAGAGTCAGAGCTGAGCTGCTGTGCTCTCATTAACTGGAACCGCTCCAACCCAGGACCAGAAAAAACACCTGCAGCAGGAAAATAAAACGATTGTTCAGCGTTATAACGAAAAAGCGTTAGAAGTGAGCACCAGGCCACATTCCTCTGAGAGTAGACTCTCCCCGAGGGCCTGAAGGTTGGAGGTGATCCATGCAAGAAGTTTCACAAACAGCCCCATTTTCACACCCAGCCTCCCTCAGTCATTAAAAAAAGGCATTGTGTAACAAACCAGACGAGAGCAGAGAAGACGGCACAGGTCTTAAATCATGGAGGAGTCTCAGAGTTCAGTTAAGAGGCAGTTAATCTGGGTGTGAAGCAGCAGGTCCAAAACAAAAGACGTTTTTACACCAAAATGATCAAGAGAAAGGGAAGGACGGTGTCAAGAAAGACTGGAAAAACAAGCAAAACTGTAGTTCTTCTTTTATTTTATTAAAAGATCTTTGAGTGAAATAAACAGTGTTGGGGAAGTTACTTTTAAAAAGTAGTGTTTGCTCGTTACTCGTTACATCTGAAAAAAGTAACTCTTTACTTAGTTACCCTCTATGAAGAGTAACTTCTCAAGTTACTTTTCTGTTACTTTTACATTGCTTGATCATGGACAGAACCCCACATCTATTCCTAAATGTGAAGGCCTACAAAAAGTTCTACTACAGAGAACATAACAGTTTTTTGTGTTCTTTATTTTACAAAATGTCAGATACTCTGTGGAATGAGAGCTCCTGCCCAGCATTTCCACATTTTTCTTCTGAAATAAGCAACCAGGTCGATATAAACAACCCCAAAATAAGCAACCAGCTATTTTCCTTTCCTAATGTGATATACTACTTTTTAAAAAGAGAAATCTACATGAAGTTTGTTAATTTTCATCTATGTTACATTTTAATATCACAGTGCCAAGCATCTATTCAAGAAAAGACAGTCGCTTTTGATAAGCAGACCTGGCAACTTTGGCTCTGGAGCATGCGCCATGTGCAAGGGTATGTTTGGGGGCGTGCGCGATAACCAGGAAACAAGGAAGTGGACAAACTGCCTATCGCAGTCGTGTTTTACTTTATGTTAGGAGCTGGAAGATAATCAGGTTGAATCACACAGACAGGAAGGACAGAAAGAAGTAACTTCATATTTCGAAACAAGCCCAAAAAACAGCGACTCGTGGCGTGACTCATGAGATTAGCAGCCCTTAGAAGCTTATAATGAGCATACTTGGCAACGCTGCTCGTGTCTAATGCGGGCAGCTGAGAAAAAAGGAACTATATTTCGTTACCAAATTTTCAGTAGTAGTCCATTGCTTTACTTTTTCCCTGAAAAAGTAGTTACGTTACTGTAATGTGTTACTTTGTAATGCGTTACACACAACACTGTTTATCAATCACAGCTGTCAGCATTCAGCAGCCTGACAGCTAAAAACACGGAGGCCTATATCCTAAGGATCGTACAAAACTGGCCAACATGGACACACAAATAAAATGCAAATGGGAACATGGAGTAAACAGCACAAACAGCTCTGGAGTCCATCAGCATGTCAAAAACCAAGCATCAGAAAAGGTCCTGAACTGAACCCTGTTTCCAGAACTTTCTGTTCTCAGATACCCTTAATCCAAGTGTCATGTAAACTAAGAGCCAAAACTCACAGCAGATCACATTTCACAGAACTCTGCACAAAGCACTCGTCTGAGATCATCGTCAATCAGACGACTTAGACTTGCCAACAGTCTGGATCAGAGCTCTGCTTCACGGCAGAAATCCCCCATAATGCATCACCACCGCTTTAAGAGAAACTAGAGGAACCTTACTGTGAGTCGACTTCATACCGTCCACCTCTTCTTCAGGATTTTGCAGCAGTGCAGGTCCCTTTTGATGCAATGTCTCCTTCAACATAACTCCAGATCGTACCGTCCGGCAGACAAACAGGTTTTCCTTTTCTCATGGTTCCATTTTTAATAATATTGTCACTGTTTCTTCGTTTTCCACGTCCAATTAAGTTCATATCATTTATCACAAAGTTCTGTTCATCAGTCTGATTTATTTACCTCTGCCAAGATTGTTTGTTTGTTTGTTTGTCCACCATTCGTCCATCTGTGAACTTGATAGCTCAGAAAGTGCTCAGCAATATTTTTATGACATTTTCAGGGCATGGCACCAAGAAGCAGCGATCAGATTTTGGTGTGAATGTGGATCCAGGACGTTTTTAATGATTTAACATTGTGAAATGGGTTTGTGTACACTGTTGCCTCTCAGGTCTGCTTGTAAAAACTTTAACTTTAAAAAGACTATTTTAAAAACTCCAGTCCTTGGATGTGTTTAGTGGATGTTACTCCAGCATGATAAAAGTGCACCACTGATCATTTTTCTCTTTGTTTGTGTGGCATTCGTTCGTATGTTTAACATGTAGATGTCTGCAGGGCCTTCAGAAAGCATCGTTGGTCTTCAGCATGTAAATCCACAGTCATCCTCTCAATCTGGTCACAATCACCCTTCATATAAGTCTGCTTTGTTTTGTTTAAGAAAGTAAAGATCACCTCTACTCAGCCTTTAACTGCCTCCACCAAACTACAGTTAGGCTTTCTCGGATGAGTGAATAACGTGCACATACCCCACTGATGCTGCAGGACCAGCCTCCATGCACATGGATCAAACTTTGGATTTAAATACTTCCTGGTTAAACCACCTTGAGCTATCAAGGATTAAAATCAAACTGAGGAATCTGTTAGGAATATCAGAGACTACAGTGTTCACTAAACTCAATAAAATATAAAATTACTTTCAGGTAAAGTGTCTAAACTTGAATTTTAAAAGCTGATTAGAAACAAACACAAAGACAGGAAGGTTTGCACCCCCATCTTCAAGTCATATTTGGTACAGTCCACCTGGCTACCACCTGGTGGAGCCATGGTGCGTTCAGGTGCATAAAGGCACAGAAACAGCAGAGAGGAGGGTCTCTGAGAAAGGAAATGTGACAAGCTGAAGCAGGAATTAAAGCTTTAATAAAATGCTAAACACAAGTTATTTATAAATCAGAGTAGGATTTGATCAACTGAGCAGGCACACACTCAGAAATGGCAACTTAGAGGGCCACATTAATGTTATTCACAGTGAAAGGGCGGCAAGATGCTCTTAATTTAATGGAAATGCTTATCCAATTAAACAGAGGGAACACATACAGCCATTTTAATCATTAACCATACCAGCATTTACATTTTAGGTTCAGCTGAAAAACATTAAATGAGCTAACATGAGAATTTAACACAAAATTAAACCATTTTTCGTAAAATTAACATTTTCATGTTACATTTTTTTAAATTACAGGCCCTTTTCATTCATGCAAATACATTGTTTGATTTACAAGAGTTTTAAAGAAACAAGAAGTCAGCTACATCTGTTATGTCCTGCAAAATAAATAAATAAATGAATTCCAATAACTAAAGATTATAATGGAAATATTCCAGTTAATGAGAGTTTTGTCTTTTTTTATGTCAGCAAGATGGTAATGCTTTTGTCTGTTTTTCTGTTTGACTCTTTGCTCAGTAACTCAAAAGGTTGAAAGTGGATTTTGTTCAGATTATAAGGGACTGTTTGTCTTTGATATGAAAAGGGTTGCTGATTTAGTTATTTTAGAGATGACTTGTCAACATTTTGGCTAAAAAGTTGTCAAGCTCTCAACTGATTTTGCTGATATTTTCAGGGACTGTTGTTCCTGGCACAAGACAGAACTGACGTGATTTTGGTGGTGAGCCAGTATTTTTTCAGGAGCAGTTAACAGTGTGAGAAAGGGCGTTTTTTCACATTTTTGACAATAACTCACCTGACATTGTTGGAAATGCCTTGTGGAGGCGTGTGTGCCTTCATGATGACAGTTGATTGACATTTAAAATTCCTTTTGGCCCACATTGGGTGAGTGGGAGGGAGGGCCGATCCGCCCATCCCTGTGGTAAAACATCGCTGTAGGCCAAAACCTCTTATCGCCCTTTTTTACGACTTTGATATTTATCAGAGACACTTTGGTTTTTATCAACTTCATCACTGGTAAAAAATGTTTTATTAATTTTTAACCGATTAGATTTACAAAAAAAAATAAGAAGCAGCAGCTTTTGCAATAGGAGGTTTTGGCCTGACAGTAACTTCATGCTCATGGCCTACTGACTGATGTTTGCCTCCTGGGCCTGGCACCAATCAGCTTTATAGACGAGTAAGAAAAAGTCTTCTGCAGGTCCCAGCATGACTAAACCGACACACAGTTATCACTGTGTTAACAAGTCTAACTGGTGCAGAATAAATACTGTAACGCTTTGCAGAAAAGGTCTGACACAGGACTGTGCTTCTTTTGCGTTTATTTTGTCTTGGTACACAACTTGCCGCTCACTCGTAGTCCACAGCAACACATCAACAAAACTACAACATCCGGTTTACCCGCAATAACCCCGGAACTCCTCCCTCTCTACACACCGAGACAGGTAGAGATACCAGACATACTAACTGAGGCCGTTACAATGCTAATAAATAAATCATACATATAAACACGCACAGTTCCTGCCATTCAAAGATGAAGAAGTTTTCATTTTGAGACAGGAAATAATAAAAATATATTTTTTATTTTCATTTATTGGTGAAATTTTGTAGCCTTGCAGAGCAGACAGACCTGCCTGATTCTGAAATCCTGCAGGTCCATCTTGCCAGCCTCCGTCGTCCAACGAATTCTTAACGGCCCAATCAGGGAAGAGAGGCGGGAGCAGCAGAATGCAGACGTGACGACAACCGGAAGTTGAGAACGGACATGCCGATTAGCCTATTGTCCTCATGGCTATCAAGTGATACTTGGCGAAATCTGCCCTCCTCAGAAGTTTACTTGTAGGGATTGTCTTTGACGAGGTTCATGTCACATGTAAGTGTTAATTGAATCATCTGTGTGGTACAATTTAGTGTAAGATGATAGTAAAAGGCCATGAGCTGTTAGCTGTTAGCGGCCAAGTTAGCCGCTATGGCTAACATCCATGAACTGTTATTCACTGTTGTTAGCCATTAGCCGCTACATTAGCCGCTATGTATGCTACGTTATAGGAGGCAACCCTGCTTGATGTGGATTGGTCTGTGATGAATGTGACGAGCCAAACAATTGTCCAATCACAAGCTTGTGTTTTTTTTAACATTCTGCCCTGAAAACAAATTCAAAGGGCTCCTACCCAGATGGACTAGTGAAATATTTCTGTGGCAGATATGTGGAGCTGTCCATCTGGCTTTTCAGGTTAGAAATTTTGGGTTATACATAAAAACTAGATGGACCCTAAAAGCACTTCTATGTAACAAAGCTGTCCAGTTAATAGATTGCACAGAGAAAATGCAGAGACAATTCGTAACAAGTTCCATCATAGTGTGATATAACACTGACCGGCCACTTTATTAGGTAGGCTATACTTTGCTTGTTGGACCCTGTTTTTGCCTTCAGATCTCCTTGTGCAAAGATTCAACAAGGTGCTGAAACATCCCTCAGATATTTAGTCCATATCTTCATAACAGCATCACACAGCTGCTGCACATTTGTTGGCTGAACAGATGTCCAAAAGGTGCTCCACTGGATCATGTTCAAGGGACCAGTTTGAGATGTTTAAACTTTCAGATATGGAGTGTTATGCTGCTGGAAATATTGCTGAGAAGATGGTCCGCCATGGTCATAAAGGTATGAAAATGGTAATTAACAACACTCGGGTAGGATGGAGTGTGTAGACAATGCTCAGTCGGCACTAAGGGACTCAAAGTGTGTCATGAAAATACCACCATGCCATCAGGATGTTCACACCAAAGTCTGATCCTACCATTAAAACTATTATTCCCATTTCTCTCGAACAATTCAGATGATCCTGTTCAACTTATGTCTTCATTTTCCTGCTTTTAGCTAACAGGAGTGGCACCCAGTGTGGTCTTCAGCTGCTGTAGCCCATCTTCTTCATGATTTGGCATGTTGTTTGCTAAAACATTGTCTTCTTCATACTTTTATTGTGATTAAAGGTCATTGGAGTCACTGTTTCCTTCATGTCATCTCGACACTGCTCTGTTTGCTCACCTCTGACCACTGCCTAAATGCATTAACTTGCTGCCATGTTATTGGCTGATAAGGTATTTACTTGACCAATATACTTTTAGCAAGCAGTTCACAGGGTGTACCAAATGAAGTGGCCAGTGTTTGTAGATTTATTTCTATTTGCGAGCTGCACCCTCAAGGCATTTTCTTTGTTTTTTAAAACGACCTCATGTGGAACCAAATCCATCCCAGAGGCCAAAACAGAGGAACAGAAAATCTGACACAGCTCTTATTGATTTTCAATCCCTCGTCAATCTGTCCCTTGCAGCAATGTCCTGTGCCCTCATAAAGACCAAGGTACTGTGTCACATAAAAACATGGATGCTCCTTCACGCAGAGATGATTCCCCACCCCTTCATGATGAACCAGTTCTTCAAATCAACCTGTCAGGAGGCAGACGGATGTTCCTGCAGGGCCAACCGGAGGTCACGACTTAATGGTCCAACGCTGTCGTCCAACCTTCACGCCAGCATCAGGACAGTTAATAACCACCGGACATGAAGGTTGAATCAAGTGTGCATGCATGTTAAAGTTTCCACAAAGACATGTATGCTGGGTGATATGAATACAGGCGAGTCGGCTATTGAAACGGATCAGACGTGTGCAAAACACAATTTCAATGAAGTTGGAACGTTGTGTAAAATGTAAGTAAAATCAGTGATTTGCAAATCCCTTTTGACTGATATTCATTTTATTGCACTTCAAATACAGATATTTAATGTTCAATTTGATCACGTTAGTTGGATATTTTTTAAATATTTAGTCATTTTGAATTTAAGTCCTGCAACACACAAGAAAGCTGGGACATAAGCAACAAAAGACTGGGTATAATGCTGTAAAATGCTGTAAAAAAATGCCTCAATGCTGTAAAATGATGGATATAAGAGGATGATTGGATATAAGAGGAGCATCACCAAGTGGCAAAATTGTTCACTAGCAAGGATGGGCCGAGGTTCACCATTTTGTGAACAACAGTGTGAGCAAATAGTCCAAAAGTTTAAGACAGTACAATTGCGATACATTTTGGGATTTCATCATCTGCAGTCCATAATATCATCAAAAGATTCAGAGGATCAGGAGAAATCTCTGCTCTTAAAGATGCTATGAGGAATTTTAGACTTTTAGATATATGCCTGATCGAAATACACACTTTAAGATGAGTTTTATAGCATCTAAATAGGTTATCTATAAATGCTATTCCAAAAATTGCTTGTTGTCACACATCAAAAACTACCGCTACATAACTAGAAAGAGATACATTACCTCGTCGCTTTGCATCCTGTAAGTTGTTGAAAAAAGAAGTTGTAAAGCAATGCAGAGATCTGAGGAAGGTCCCAGCTGTATTTATTATCATCACAACAAACACACGCTTTGGCTTGGGTCACGTCTTTACGACAGTCGCCGCGCGTGCTCATTTGTAGCAGAGTCTTTATGCTGCTGGATATAGATTCTCCTCTTAGCACTTTTAAAAGTGCAGTTGTTCATTTGGGCTTGTTGTGCCCCCAAACCCCCAAAAGTAGGAATTTACGAGTTCCGAGTAGGAAACTGCAACTGGAACGTTCCCCAAAGTCGGAATTTCCTACTGGGAAACCTCGCCACCCCCGAGTTGACAATCGAAGATAGATGCCCCCAGTGTGAACAGTTATTTAGCTCCTGTAATCAGCTGTATGCATAGTATTGTTAGACTTGTATTTACAAACATGCCGCCATAGTGAACATTAATGCAGGGCGTGCTAACAACAGCTAACAATAGCCTGGAAGATCGGCACGTTTTTTTTCGACTTCAACTGGAACACCGATAAGTCGGAGATGATGTCACTCCCAGTTTCGAGGTTACTGGCACGCAGCATTACGACAATCGGCGCGCGTGCTCATGGGTAGCAGAGTCTTAATGTCGCTGGAAATAGATTCTCCTCATAGCACCTTTAAGCAGCAAGATCAAAAACAACACTGAATGCCCATGACCTTTGATACTTCAGGCATTATAAACCAGCATCAGTGTATAAAGGATATAACCACATGGGCTCAGGAACACTTCAGAAAACCATTGCTGATTCATTTCTACATCTACAAGGTCAAGGTCAAAATGTACCATGCAAAGACAAAACCAAATACCAACAACACCCAGAAACACCACAGGCTTCTCTTGGCCGAGCTCATCTGAGATGGACTGAGGCAAAGTGGAAAAGTCTGCTGTGGTCTTAGTCCGCATTTCAGACTGTTTTTGGACATCATGGATGTTGTGTCCTCTGGGCTAAAGAGGAAAAGGACCATCCAGACTGTTATCAGAGTGGTCAAAAGACAGCATCTGTGATGGTAACGGGGTGTTCGTACCCATGGCATGGGTAACCTGCACAACTGTGAAGGCTCCATTAATGCTGACAGATGGATGCAGGTTTTGGAGACATATGCTGCCATCATCCCTGATTATTACAGAGAGAAAATGCAGGCTACTACAGTGTGGCTTCACAGTAAAAGAGAGCAGTTAATAGACTGACCTGCCCCACTTTGTGTATGTGTAGCACATAATGGAGCCCAAAATACAACAACAGAGACCACAAACTGCAGAGCAACTGAAGTCGAACATCAAGCAAGCATAAGAGAGAATTTCACCTTTAAATCAGTGTCCTCAGTTCACAAACTCTGATTGTTGTTAAAAAGAAAGAGGATGTAACACAGTGGTAAACATCCTCCTGTCCCAGCTTATTTGGAACATGCTGCAGGACTTTTATTCAAAATGAGTGAATGTTTGCTTCCGTTGATCAGTTTCACCCTTTTATATCTTGTCCCTGTCTTCAACTGAATAAAGGTCAAAAAGTATTTGACATCATTGTATTCTGTTTTTATCTACATTTAACACAACTACCCAACTTCACTGGAACAAAATCTTTTTCAGCTCCGTTTGCTACCTTCCTGAGAAAAACTCCTCGCTCACCCACACACATTCCTCACGTTTACGTCCCGGCTCCTTTGTGCTGTATTTGAAATCACTTCCTCCCACATACTCTGTTCCACGCACACACACTCGGATACTCCCTGACACCTCGTGTTGCTAATGCTGGACGGGGGTTGTCATGGGAACACATCTTTGACAGTTTTCTCGGCTTGCTCTTGCAAAAATAAAGAGAAACTCACTCAGGAGGCAGAGAAGAGAGAAAGAGGGCACGTGTGAGACAGAGGAAGAGAAAACAGGTCGGGGGGAATCATCAGGAGATGGAGGTGGTGGAGCGAGGAGCTCACTCAGAGTCTGCATGTGGGAGATTCAGGACTCTTAACACCTGTAGCTGAGGTTTGACATCGAACACCTGAGCTCCTACAAACTTGGTCATCTTTTAGTCACATACTGACAACACTCTCAGGTGCTTTCATCTCCAACTGCGCAGTTGCTTTGCTTAAATCAAGTTAAACAAATGATTCAAAGTTGCATATTTCCTTTGAATTGTTTCATGCTCACATGGCAGTTTTTTGAAGCACACTGATCCACACTAGACTCAAAGCTTGCCTTACGCGTGGCGACTGTCGTAATGCTGCGTTCCAGTAACCTCGGAACTGGGAGTGACGTCATCTCTGACTTATCGGCGTTCCAGTTGAAGTCCGAAAAAAACATGCAGATCTACCAGGCTATTGTTAGCTGTTGTTAGCACGCCCTGCATAGTTGTTCACAAATACCACATGAAGAATGTGATTATCACTATGGTAGCATTTTTTTAAATATAAGTCTAACAATACTATGTATACAGCTGATCTAGAGCGACATACCCCAGTCAGAAGTGCAAATAAATTGATTATTACAGGAGCTAAATAACTGTTCACACTGGGGGCATCCATCTCGATTGTCAACTCGGGGGTGGCGAGGTTTCACCGAGTTCCCAGTAGGAAATTCAGACTTCGGGGGACGTTCCAGTTGCAGTTACCTACTCGGAACTCAGAAATTCCTACTTCTGACTACCACTGGAACGCACCATAATACCCAACCCAAAGCGTGTGTTTGTTGTGATAAAAGCAGCTAGGACCTTCCTCACAACTCTGCATTGCTTTATAACTTCTTTTTTCAACAACTTACAGATGCAAAGCAATGAGGTAATGTATCTCTTTCTAGTTACGTAGTGGTAGTTTTTGATTTGTGACAAGCAATTTTTGGAACACATAGTATCGTAGTTTTGTAGCCGGCTATATATCGCTACTTACAGCCCGGTGCTCTAAGACGTGTCCAAATAATATAAATATTATCTAGTTTTAATTGTCTTGTTCACGTAGTTGAGTATCCAGTCCAGTCCAGCCCTGTCCGACCTGACCGCTAAGCTCAGGAAAAGCATTTATAGATTATATATTTTGATGCTATAAAACTCATCTTAAAGTGTGTATTTCGATCAGGCATATATCTAAAAGTGAGACTTTTTTGTAATTACTTCCCTTAAAAAAAAAACATCTTCCATGAAAACAACAGTCATGGCATGATCACTGCCTCTGTCTTGGGGCAGGGAAAAGTGTCTAAAAGTCCAATTACTAAAACAATTTTTCAATATTTCAAAGGATCTCACTAGTCTCCTCTTGATGTGATTAATCCTTGGGCACTGTTGCTGTACTCCATGATTAACTGGTGATAGGTGTTACTGATGAATGAGTCAAGATCATGGGAGTGATTTGACTGTCGCAAATAACAAGTTTTCATCAAAAGAAGTTTCAGATGCTTCAGGTTATAGGTGCTCTGACTCATACTAAGTGCTCTTTGACTCTGAATTGATGTATTAAGAGAGAATAATTTTATTTCTACATCTGAACTGTGCCCCTCTTGCAGGATACTCCTGCAAATCAAGTCTCAGTGAAGCTTTCTTTAATAAATAAAGTCTTTGATAAATAAAGTTTAAATAGATAATACCTGCTTTAAGATGCTATGAGGAGTTTCTAAGTAATTATAAAAAAGTCTCACTTTTAGATATATGCCTGATTGAAATACACACTTTAAGATGAGTTTTATAGCATCAAAATAGGTTATCTATAAATGCTATTCCTTAGCTTCGTGGTCGGGTCGGACAGGGCTGGACTGGCCAAGATACTCAACTTTCAGGAACAAGACAATTAAAACTAAGAAAATGTATATTATTTGGACACGTCTTAGAGCACGGGGCTGTAAGTAGCGATAGCCGGCTACAAAACTACGATACTAAGTTTTCCAAAAATTGCTTGTTGTCACACATCAAAAACTACCGCTACGTAACTAGAAAGAGATACATTACCTCGTCGCTTTGCATCCTGTAAGTTGTTGAAAAAAGAAGTTGTAAAGCAATGTAGAGTTCTGAGGAAGGTCCCAGCTGCATTCATTAGCATCACAACAAACACACGCTTTGGCTCGGTTCACGTCTTTGGTGCGTTCCAGTTGTAGTCAGAAGTAGAATTTCTGAGTTCCGAGTAGGAAACTGCAACTGGAACGTTTCCCTAAGTCGGAATTTCCTACTGGGAACTCGGTGAAACATCGCCACCCCCCAAGTTGACAATCGAAGATGGATGCCCCCAGTGTGAACAGTTATTTAGCTCCTGTAATAATCAATTTATTTGCACTTCTGACTGGGGTGTGTCGCTCTAGATCAGCTGTATACATAGTATTGTTAGACTTATATTTACAAAAATGCTGCCATAGTGATAATCACATTCTTCATATGATATTTGTGAACAACAACGCAGGGCGTGCTAACAACAGCTAACAATAGCCTGGTAGATCTGCATGTTTTTTTCCAGCTTGAACTGGAACGCCGATAAGTCAGAGATGATGTCACTCCCAGTTCCTAGGTTACTGGAATGCAGTATTAAGACAGTCGCCGCGCGTGCTCATGGGTAGCAGAGTCTTAATGTTGCCGGAACTAAATTCTCCTCATAGCACCTTTAAATACACAAGCACTCAATTCACATCCTTGGTGCACTAAATGATGTTGATGTAGAAGAGAGGGACATGGGGGAAGACTGAAGAGCAAAAAGCATTTACAACACTACAGGGTAACAGATGCTGGATATGTATCAACCATATACTCACACAGAGATGGATGTTTTCTGCTTCCCTTGCCGTCACTCCGAGGGTCTTCAGAAGAGAGTGGCATGGAGGGGGCCAGAGAAAGGTCAGAAACAACACAGAGGGATCAAAAAAGAGGACGTGGCCCACCAGTGAGACCTCACAGCGGGGTGTTGTGGAGGAACAATGCTGGAGGAGGATGAGAGGGGGAGGACATCCAGGTAATGGAAGAAAAGGTTGAGGGATAAATGTAAAGATAAGGGGGTGTGAGATGTGATAAGGTCTTAGTGAAATCATCTGCTGGTTTCTAAAGAGGTGTTTTAAGATGCTTTCACATCCAACATGTTCGAATGTGAACTATGGCTCACAGAGTCTTTTGATTTGATTGGTAAATGGACTTGACATTTCTTTTCTAGTTTTTTACTTATCAAACAGCTTCACACCACAGGTCACATCTACCCATTCACACCCATTCACTCTTACATTTACTCACCGATGGTTGGAGTATCAGCTAACATATTCATGCCCTCTCATGCCTATTTACACACCACTGATACAGTGGAAGCAACTCGGGTAAGTGTCTTGCCCAAAGAACGTCCTGCTTGAACCTGCAATCTTCAGATTGTAGACGAAGCACACACCCTCGCATCCAACACAGCATCGTGTGGATTTGCTGTTCATCATGAGACTGGGATCCACATTCAAGATTTCCTGCTGCTTAACAGAAGTTTTTTTCTTGCCGCCATGATGGAGGGATTCATGATTGGCTATATGGATTCATGTTGGCTGTTGGATGTATATATTTGTATATATATGTATATGTGTATTTTATATGCATATATGTATCTATGCATATATGTGTATCCATAAAATGAAGAGTTTCATGCTCTATTGTAAAGTGTGTTGAGATAACACTTATTATGAATTGGTGCTATACAAATAAAGATTGATTGATTGATTGGTTGATTGATTGACTCAAACTGTGCCACCAACGCCCCACAATTCACAATTTCATTTGCTGCAGATGTGAAAGCCATTTAAGGGCCAAATAGGAAACCTTGCACCTGATTTAGTGTCTGTAATCAGATCCATTTCACCAAGATTGTACTCAGCCCAAAGTGGGTCGGCCAAATCCCCATCCTTAAGAGAGATTAGCATAGATGCTAACAGATTCACTGGTAGCTTAATCAGAACTGGAAAAACAAACACTGAAAGAATTTCTCAAGTAAAAGGACATTTTAGCTCCACTCCTGAGATATTATGGCCCATTTTGACAGCACTCTTTCTAATTTAGTTTTAGTCTTTTGCCTAAACTATCATTTAGTTTTAGTTATAATTTAGTCATCTGACTTGTTTTTTTTTAGTCTAGTTTAAGTTGATCAAATTTCACAACTGTAAATTTAGTCGACTATATTATAAAGTGTAAAGGGTAAGGCATCTTTGATGTTTCCTTGAATTTCTAAAGTCATGATTTATACGTGGATCCCATCACTACCAAGCTAAGGCAGTTGTGACTGGATGTTCGTCTTAACTCATCCAACCTTCCCACATAACTTAAGTTACTCTGATTGGATATACTCCTAACTTGTCCCTACTTACTACATGACCACTTAGGTCTGAATGGGTTTCTACATCAAACATTTTAGTCTAGTTCTTATCTGTTGATGAAAATAGCTGGGTTTCCATTACAGTTTTTCGCAAAATAAAAGCAATATTCCTAAAATTTTGACAAAGTATATTTGTGCTGTTTCCATTTAAGGTTGTTCTAGGCAGGAGCGTCGTAACTCTCGTGAAATATAACCCCACAAGTTTTCAGTGCAGGAAGATGGACGCCCAAAACCTGTTGCATGTAGGTATTGTTTTGCTAGGAAGCGCTGCTTCAGAGTTTTCCATTTGCTGCAGAGAATATTCCAAGGCTTGTCAAACCCTTTCTCCCTCATTTCCATTTCTATCTCCTTATAACACTCTGCATTCCTCTGTTGTTTGCTGTCTAGTATGGCAGTTGTGTTTTTCTTGATAATAATGGCAAGAAAAGTCTCCATCTCCTCCTCTGTCCAAACGTACTGCGCCATGTTCACTCTGAGAGAAGTGATCATGTGACCAGGTATCTCACTTCCTGTGATGCATAATTGCAGAAAAAGTGTTTCCATTGTGCTTTTGCGATATATTTGAATATTGAAACCTCTGAAAAAACACCTCGTGAAAGCATACAAACTCTTGATATTTTAGTGCTTTTTTGAAATTCAGGTGTTTCTATTTCCAGTTTTTTATTGCACTTACATTTTGTGCATATCCAAGGGTAATGGGAACACACTTAGTGTCATTTAATTTAGTTTTAGTGCATGTGCACTTGCTTTGTTTTAGTAATGGTTAAGTTTTCATCAGGGGAAAAAAGGTTGTTGACAAACACTGTGGCGGAAATAACTACTCGACAAACTTAAAACTGTTTTGGCCACAGTTTGTCCTAAGAAGTGATCATTAACTTTACAATGCAATAGTGCCCTCCTCCCACATTATCTGATTGGCCTGTAATGAATGTGACCAGTGTTGGTAATAATGGCGTTAGAGTACAACGGCATTACTAACGGCGTTATTTTTTTCAGTAACGAGTAATCTAATTAATTACTTTTTTATGCGTTAAAACGCCGTTACCATTACTAACAGTGAAATGTGGCGCGTTACTTTAGACCAATGTCAAGCAGCTGTTATCCAACCTGCCTTACCCCCAAATCCCACGACACACGGAAGCGCCGCGCCACGGTCTTGCCCTGACAGACAAAACCCACTGAAAGGGCGCTGGTCCCAACCACACAGCTTTGTGATTTATTCAACTTCTATCCACCTATATCCTTGTAGAAAAGATGTTTGATGTCATGTATACAGTATATTTCTGTACCTCTACGATTGACTTCTTCGTCCATGGTGTTGTGTTGCCTCTGGGACCCTCTGACCGACTGCTGACCCGATGCTCGTGCCTCCGGTTTTTACATAATGACAAACAATTGAGGAAATTTACATTCAAGAGTCAGTGCATTCTGTTTTATTTTGAAACTTCTAGATACTCTACACATTGACTTCCTGTCTGGTGCTTTCCTAACGACAGTGAAGCAATCTCCAGCACCTTGGAGCGCACCGGTGCTTCACCAATGCAGAGCTGCGCGGCACCCTTGAAACGTACTGTGGAGCACTTCGCTACCATTCTAGTCTATCAGGCAAATTCCACTGCACACATTGTTGGAGAACTGATGATGTCAGAGCTGCTGCAGCAGGTAACAACATGGAAGGACACAGCGATGGAGACACAGTTCAAGCAGCAAAAGCTTTTTCAAAAAAGTAACGCATCAATTACTTTGCCTGGTAACTAATTATATTTATAAAGGAGTAATTCTGTTAGTAATTCAGTTACTTTTTGGAGAAAGTAACTATAACTAATTACTTTTTTAAAGTAATGTGCCCAACACTGAATGTGACTGACAGAACAATCGTCCAATCAGCTGCTGGATTTGCTTTTGAAAGGTTCTGCCCCCCACCAAACACTTTCTATGGGCTCTTTCCAAAATTGACAAGTGAAACATATTGAATGGTCCATCTGGTTTGTAAGACTAACAAATACTCTAAAACAGGAGTATTGTGTTTCTGTTGTGTTTCATCCACTAGTTTTTGTCAGTTCACAAGCATAAACTAGCTGAAGAATTGGGTATGTTGGTTTATGAGAGTCTCCTGATGTAAAACAAACTTTGAATGAGTGTTTTAAATAGTTGTATTATGATGCAGAGAGACTCTCAGCAGTCCAGATTTTTGCCAGAAAACCTTGGCTCTGTTTATTTATTTGGTTTAGGAGATAAATAAAGCTGAAGGGTTAAAGCAGAACAAGTGTCAGCGATGGGATGAAGTGCCTAAAAGCTTTGAAAGGGTCTTTGGAGAGAAAGTAACTACCAGACTGATGAATCATAAAAGTCCAAAGAGAGTGAATCATGAGAGTCCGACCGTCCAGCTGCTGCCTGTGCACAAAAATATAAAAGACTAAAATAAATAAATGGAATATGGAGGGTTAAGAGAGTGGTAAGAGCCCAGAGTCTACGTCACCAGGACAGCGTAACCAGACCCTCGGGGCAGAGCAGATAAATAAAGCAGTGAGGGGTGTTTGTCGCATCACCCAGGCCTCCCGGTGGCCTTGCCTCCCATCGTGCTCTGCAGGGTCGTGATGTCACCCAGAGGGAGAGAGACGCTCGTTCAGCCCGCCTTCACATCCACAAACACTCCAGAGCAAGGACAGGTCTGCACACACACTGCAGATGTTTAAATATTTAACAACACAACATGTTTATTTATACACACATCCGCACGATTCCTCATCGATATCCATACGGTCAATAATTCATGGGACGCTTCCACTGCAATGACTGCCTGTCACAACCGCTTCATGTGTTTTCAAGAGATGTCAGGAGTGTTTTTATATTTATGTAGGAGGGTGGAGGATTCTGCTGCTTTACTAAAGTGAAAATGAAGAAAATAGTTGATAAAATGTCTTCCTGGAGGCAAGAAAACAGCTCTTAAGAGACATTCAACATGCTGTTCTGAGCAAAGATAGCTGAACTGCCTGTCTTATTTGTATCAATCTTACTTTAAGAAGCCATCTCCTGCTTTTTCTCCCCAACATGATTTGATGTTGATAGAGCAGCAGCTGCTTGAAAAATCCCAGTCATAACTACCACTGTGATGTGATACCATTACTTCTTCATCAGTTTAAGCAAATTGGCTCAAGGTAGCCAATCGCAGAGCAGAGACAAAACAAGGAATGCAAAGGTGTTGACAATGTGGTACTGAGATAGACTGATCAACCAATCGGGGCAAGCTAGGCCCACATGGGGAAGTGGCAGCAGTTCGTCCTGATTGGTTAGGACTGAGAGAGAATTGAGCTGGATCAGGGGTGCCTAACTTTCAACAGAACTGATTGTGAACTCAAGTAGTCATCAAAAATGAAAATAACGTCACTGCTTGTCCAAATGCAAAGTCTAATCTTCAAATCTTTTGCTACCTCTGCCAAGGAAGTTACACTTTTCCCTGTGTATGTTTGAAGAGCTCTTTTCCAAAATGCTATAAAAGCCAAAATTAAAAATATATATATTACTCAGTGCTATTCTTTTGTATACCGATTGTACTACCTGTCCTATCAGTATTTAATGCCAGAAAGCTATATATCCCTGTGTAAACTGTATTTCAAAGTTCAGTTCAACAGCCAACCCAGTGGTGGGTCTGGGTAAATTTCATTTTTCAAAATGAAAATGGATTTATAGCATTTTGGAAAAGTTGGGCCATGGTAATGGCCCAACTTACAAAGATCAGATTTTGGTGGCGATACATACATTTGTCTGTATGCAAACAGTTCCCAGAATCTCAAAAAATCTCATCAGTTAACATTGGGCGGACTTTAAATTATCATATCTCTGCCAATTTGATTCCAAATTAACAAGATAACATGAGGTCCATGTCTCATCATCAAGGTAAATTTCATCTTGATACGATCCAGTTTGATGTCACAAAAAAAAACAAACATAGAACTTTAAAATGAGAAATCTGTGGAGCCCCTAAAGGGACATCAGCAGAAAAATAATAATCTAAAACTATCTAGTGTGCACATCAGAAACTATCTTGCCCCTAAAGGGTATCATCGGCAGGAAAAAAAAAAAATTATGACTATCTGGTATCAGAAAGTATTTGGTGGGCACCAGATACTCATAACTATTTTTTTTCTGCTTTGTAGGAGTCCCATTTACAACATTCAATAAATCATACAGAATCAAAATATTAAGTGATGTTCTCAGAACTTGTCGTGTTCATTCAGGATAACAACCTCCATGTTTTTGCTGAGTTTTGTCTGGATCCTTGTGCTATTCAGGATCTGGTGATCCAGAATTTTCTTTTTTACAGGGGTTTCAGAGAAGCCACTGGCAGAGATCTGCGCTCTCTGAGTGCTTTTCTACCTGCAAACTGCAGACCTCACCAAACCTCCAGGGCAGGTCCCAGACCTCTTACAGTCCCAAAGACACATCACATCTTAATACAATGATCGACAATCATGGTTAATGGGTGTCCCAGTTAAGGCTCATAGGAAGAGAAAGGGGACACAAAGTAAGTGTTAAATTCTGGTTGACTCCCACAGCACAAACCAGGTTAGGCTGCACAGCGGTGGACTTCAAAAGTGTTCCCTAAATATGGGCGAGAGAGAGAGAGAGAGAGAAAGGATCTAACTGGTTTGTACCCATTTATAACCTCTGCCTCACTGCAGCCAGCACATGGTGTCACACTAAACTGTGGCCCCACTCTCAACCCCACTTCTGTCTCCTCAGCACTTTAGTCATCAGCTATAAATAGGCACAAACACACAAACACTCACACTTACACACACCTTTGCACCACAGGCAGAGGCCCACTCTGTGTATTTTCTCACCAAAGACATTTGGGCTGCGGCGAGGCCTCACCTGCAGCCCTGTGTTGTGTTTATCGTCCTCGCAGCACGAGCACAGAACGCCGTGTTTCTCTCAGAGAGCGCTTAGTCAAGGCCATCAAGGTGAAATACTGAGCAGCTCCACACGAGGGCAAAGACCCTCTCCCCAGGACCAAGAGAGGCCTTTAAATCACATCCTATTATAATCACAACACGTGCACTGCAGGTAGGCCAGGACGAGCAGAGAGGAGAGAGAGAGGACTTGCTGAGAAAGCTACAGTCAGGGCATCATGGTGCAGCAGCAGAGTAAAAACCTGTTGGTCCAGATCAGTACTGACTGCAGGATTTTGACCATTCTGTCCTTGTTTCTGGGGCTGAAAATGACCAATTTAAGACCGTCTAACGGAGCTGAAGAGGACAGAGTGAGGACGAGGACTGAAAGATATTAGTTTTGCATATGGGTGCAACTCTACTGGAGCCCTCTTTTATTTTTGCCAATAATTCCTGATACCTAATGCTAATGTGGGATGTCAAATATTTAGCATAATTCTGTTTTTTCTACTTTTGTCTGATTTTGCTGTTGGCATCATTTTGCATCAGACTTTGCCACCCTATGGTCTCCATCTGTCTCCTGTACACCATTTTAACCTCCTTGACTCTTTCATTGAGTATTGCATCAATATTTTTGGGGGTTTTGATAAGAAGTGGAACCAACTTCTAGGACAAAAATCTTATCTGCTAGCCTTTTGCTGTGGACTTGGGAGGCGTCTCAGACTGATTTGTTGTTGTATGTCATCACCACACAACAAACCACAGATATTTGTGTCAGGTTGGACCATAATTGCATAGTCTGACCATTTTTTAAATTTGGAATCAGTATAAAAGTTTATAGTACAATGACTGGCAAACAAACATCCAGCATGATCCCTCTTTTAAGTATTTTTAAACATAATTTCCAATCATATTTAAGTAGAAAGTACTCAGAGAGCACAAACCTCTACCAAGGTAGCTTACATATTGTTTTACATCTATAAGCAATAGTTCCATGTTACAGTTACCATCATAAGATGATTTATGACCATGAAAACCCACACCTAGCACTCAGAATCATGTTAGCATCATTATTAATTGGACAGTTATTAAGCAAAAAATATCACTCATGTCAGGAATCAGGCTCGGAAGGATTCAATAAGCAGACAAAACGGTAAGACAAACAGCAAGTTATATGGAGCAGTCCAGAGTTCAGTATACAAGGCAAAAGTTTCTAGAAAGGGCTAGGCTAGAGGCTAAATGAAGAAAAAAATAAGGTCATGATCAGGAGCTGTGACAAGAATAAGTGCTGGAAAATGAGTTGACATACAACAGACAAGACTGAAGAAGACATGAAGTGAATACATGAGGTAATGGGGGGTACTGAGACACAGCTGGGGAAGGTACAATCAGGGATCAGGTGTGATAGAGCCAGACAGGAAGTAAAATCTACTAAGACAAACAAAGTTAGGCATTTCAAAACAAAATAGGACGTACAAGACACATGAAACATAGAAACAGAAAGGAAACTTAAAGATGCAATGAGGAAGTTTATAAGTAATTACAAAAAAGTCTCACTTTTAGATATATGCCTGATCGAAACACACACTTTAAGATGAGTTTTATAGCATCAAAATAGGTTATGTGTAAATGCTATTCCTTAGCTTCGCGGTCGGACAGGGCTGGACTGGCCTGGATACTCAACTTCCGGAACAAGACAATTAAACTAGAGCAATTTTATATTATTCGGACACGTCTTAGAGCACCGGGCTGTAAGTAGCGATATATAGCCGGCTACAAAACTACGATACTAAGTTTTCCAAAAATTGCTTGTTGTCACACATCAAAAACTACCGCTACGTAACTAGAAAAAGATACATTACCTCGTCGCTTTGCATCTTGAAAGTTGTTGAAAAAAGAAGTTATAAAGCAATGCAGAGTTCTGAGGAAGGTCCGAGCTGCATTCATTAGCATCACAACAAACACACAATTTGGCTTGGGTCACGTCTTTACGACAGTCGCCGCGCGTGCTCATGGGTAGCAGAGTCTTTATGTCCCCGGAAATAGATTCTCCTCATAGCATCTTTGATTAACAGACAAACAAACAAACATATGCTGGCAAAAACATAACTTCCTTGATGGAGGGAATGGTATGAGATACATAAAACCAAAGCAATGAAAAAAAAGAAAAAGGAAAAGAAAAGCAAGAAGAGGAAAATTAACAGCACAAACTAGATGTAACATTTGAACATGGGCTGTCTCTTATCCAATAAAACAGGAAAATGAAATTTGAAGCATGTGTCTTTAAAGTAAAAATCAATTTTAATTGTATTTAAATTCAAACAAATTAAGGATCTGTAGGGAGGATATATTTTTACAGTTTTTCCCAGAATTCTTGAAATCTCTTCTGAAACTGCAATGAAAAGGGGGTTTGTTTGAATACATATTTTCAATTCCTTGTATTGTTTTAGTCATCTAAAGTCTCAGAGTCTGGCTTAAGCCAATTTTTACCTCCACCAAAGAGGTTATGCCCAGTTTGCCACATTTTTTACTTATTTTGAACTGGTTTGTGTAATTACTTGATTTTAAATGGACATGTTTTTTATTGTTTTGTAAACTTTTTTGATATTTTATGCTGTTAAATATTGTAAATTTTCTGACTTTTAAATTTAAAGGCCCAAATAGGGACAAGAGTTGTAAATTAGCATTTGCTATAAACTCTCTGTGCAGCACATCAGATTCATGCTCAGTGACGGAACTATGTTAAACTGCATTGTCCCTATCAAATAAATAGATTCAATTCAATATGTTTGTCATGCCTGTTTGTTTGTCTGCTTGTTTGTTAGCAAGATAACGCAAAACTACTGGGCAGATTTTGCTGGAATTTTCAGGAGATGTTGGTAAAGGCCCAACTTAGAAATGATTAGATAGTGGTGGTGATAACCGCCATTAGCGAATGATCGTTTCTGCTCAATAACTGTCTAACTAATAATGATAACAACATGATTCTGAGTGCTAGGTGTGGGTTTTCAGAGTCAGGAATCATATTATGATGCTAACTTTACCATATTGCTTATAGATGTAGCAGCAATAGGAGGGATACCTTGGCGGAGGTTTGTGGTCTAGTTTTGAAATTGCCTTCTTGTATGGGGAGAGATTTGTCTCAAAATGATTCACACAAATCTCTTCATGATTTTCACATGTGTTTTTCAGATCCACAAATATATCAATAATATTCACATGTGTTTTTCAGATCCACAAATATATCCATAATTTTCTCATGTGTTTTTCAGATCCACAAATATATATATGATTTTCACATGTGTTTTTCAGATTCACAAATATATATTTGATTTTCACATGTGTTTTCAAATTTTGTGAGTGCATTTATCATGACTTATCATTTGTAAATCTTCAATTCTGCTTGTGAACTGTTGGAAGTGCGTTTGTGGATCAACTGACACCTGCATTCATTTTTGAGACAAACGTAACGCAGTTTCCTAGAAATGCACACACATATTTGGAGGGATTTATCTCATTAATATGCAGACAAATATCCATGAATTTCACATGTGTTTTGCAGATCCACAAATATAAACATAATTTTCTCATGTGTTTTTAGGATTCACAAATATTTTTACGATTTTCACATGTGTTTCTCCGATCTGCAAACATATGTATGATTTTCACATGTGTTTTAAGGTTCACAAATATATCCACGTTTTTCACATGTATTTTTAAAGTTTGTGAGAGCATTTATCATGACTTATCATTTGTAAATCTTCAGTTGTGCTTGTGAATCATTTAAAGTACGTGGATCAACGGACACGTGCCTCTATTTTTGAGACAAACGTACCGCAGTTTCACAGAGATTCTCACACACACAGGTTGAGAATATTCACATGTGTCTCAAGCCCCGCCCCCTCCATCCACTAGGCGGCAGTGTTGCTGTCTTTGTTTAACAGGGGCGCTAAACGGCCTGCTCGCTCGGTGCTGTTGAAGAAGAAGGAAGTCCCTTCAGGAGCAGAAAGGCGCCTCAACTTAGAAGCAAAAGCAGCCTAACCCAGTCCGCCAGTATTCATTTCTGGCCCCTCGCCATGCTCTGGAGTGTGTCTTTTATATGTGTATAATGTTTATTCATTTTTCTGAACAGAACTTTGACGATCATTAACAGATGAACGTAAACGCACCAGGCACAGCATTGCTGCAGACCGCTGACGCCTCCTCCTGCTGACTGGGCAAAGTCAGAAAGATATTCACTAATCTGACCTCTTTTCAGGCACTGTCATGATAACTGGAAGCTACAGCCCGCTTTTTCCTCAAAACGAGCCGCTCCGAGCCAGACAGCTTCTATTTGTATCAAAGTGTTGTCGGTGATGCTCGACGGCTTAGGGAGCGCCGCAATTCACCATAGCAAAGGAAAGCGTGAATGAAAACTCAGTACTGTCACCATGAAAAACTGTAACAGAAACACACTACACAAGACCTTATGTTATTCATTAAAAAATGTCACAGTTTGTTAAAAAATATCAAGATATACACAGGACACATTATTTCTTAAAATATTAATTTCTGTTAATAGGTAATGACTATAATAATTGAACGGTACTGTTGCAGAACTTATCTTAAGGATCAAACATCTCTGGTTTAGCCTACTTCACGGCTCACTAAAGAAAGTTTAATGTTTATATATTTTCAGGCAAATACTTTTCAAGCAGTATTGACTTTCAGGTCATTTATAAAATTATCCTTTCACAATAAAGTTTTCAGGAAGGAATACTATGTGAAATAAATAGCATCCCATTAACAGTTTCAATGACGCCTTTAATCATTTTCCATCATTTAAACTCACTTTCTCTTTTTTTAAATAACCATCTTAAGTATTCTATTTTTATTTCATCCCAAATATTTGATTTCACATACTCTATGGGATTAGTTTTTAATCCTTCAAAGTTTTATAAGTGTGAAGATCATAGAAGTACTTATTCACACATTTCTTTTAATCTGTTATACCAGAAAGTGTTAAATATAAAATAAATTATCACAGCTTTCAATTTCAGTTGCTTTGATCATTTCCCCAATAGTAGATCATATGTGTAAAAAATAAAAACCTCTTCTATAAAAAAATGCTGTAGAAAATACCTTATCAGGATCTTTGCGCCTATTACAGACTAATGAAAATATAGTTGGAAAACATATAGCGGCAAACCAGGAATTTTTTATTGCTCAACTGCATTTAATATAAATAAATTTATGAAAAGCTCTTCTCTAAAGGGCTGCAGTACAAGGCTAGAGAATATTTGATAACTGGGTTGAGTTTGGTATAGCCTATTTAACAGCAGTAGAGTTATTGCAGTTTTATAGGCATCAACTAATCATATTAACATCAAAGTAAATATTTAAATTTGATCTCTCCTAAGTATCTTTATCTCTCCTATGTATCTGTTTTTTTGTAGTGTTTGTCTTTGTTTGTTTTTTTTATTATGTACTATGACCCTTGTATGTCTCAATGGTTTCTTAACACCATGCCAGAGGACTTCAGTTGGAAACTAGCCTTTGGCTAAAACTGGCACATTTACAGTAATGTATGATTGATGTGCGCTGTCCTCTTTAAATAAAATGAAAAAAAAAAAAATCATAGACATTGAGTTTAAACCTATTTCTCTAAAGAGAAAAAGCATATGGCTGTAGGTGGAGGAGATAAACATCCAAATATTTGTGAAAATGTCAGTAGAGCTCATAAATTTAATGGCACTGGCTTTTTTCCCGATCATAAACGTCCTGTGTATATCTTGATATTTTTTAACAAACTGTGACATTTTTTAATGAATAACATAAGGTCTTGTGTAGTGTGTTTCTGACGACATTACAGTTTTTCATGGTGACAGTACTGAGTTTTCATTCACCGCTTTCCTTTGCTATGGTGAATTGCCGACGCTCCCTAAGCCGAGCATCACCGACAGCACTTTGATACAAGTAGAAGCTGTCTGGCTCGGAGAACGGCTCGCTTTTGAGGAAAAAGCGGCTGTAGCTTCCAGTCTTCATGACAGTGACTGAAAAGAGGGTCAGATTAGTGAATATCTTTCTGACTTTGCCCAGTCAGCAGGAGGAGGCGCCAGCGGTCTGCAGCAATGCTTGTGCCTGGTGCGCTTACGCTCATCTGTTAATGATCGCCAAAGTTCTGTTCAGAAAAATGAATAAACATTATACACATATAAAAGACACACTCCAGAGCATGGCGGGGCCAGAAATGAATACTGGCGGACTGGGTTAGGCTGCTTTTGCTTCTAAGTTGAGGCGCCTTTCTGCTCCTGAAGGGGCTTCCTTCTTCTTCAACAGCACCGAGCCGAGCAGGCCGCTTGACGCCCCTGTTAAACAAAGACAGCAACACTGCCGCCTAGTGGATGGAGGGGCGGGCTTGAGACACATGTGAATATTCTCAACCTGTGTGTGTGAGAATCTCTGTGAAACTGCGGCACGCTTTGTCTCAAAAATAGAGGCACGTGTCCGTTGATCCACTAACGCATTTTAAATGATTCACAAGCACAACTGAAGATTTACAAATGATAAGTCATGATAAATGCTCTCACAAACTTTAAAAATACATGTGAAAAACGTGGATATATTTGTGAACCTTAAAAACACATGTGAAAATCATGCATATGTTTGCAGATCGGAGAAACACATGTGAAAATCGAAAAAATATTTGTGAATCCTAAAAACACATGAGAAAATTATGTTTATATTTGTGGATCTGTAAAACACATGTGTAATTCATGGATATTTGTCTGCATATTAATGAGATAAATCCTCCAAATATGTGTGTGCATTTCTAGGAAACTGCGTTACGTTTGTCTCAAAAATGAATGCAGGTGTCAGTTGATCCACAAACGCACTTCCAACAGTTCACAAGCAGAATTGAAGATTTACAAATGATAAGTCATGATAAATGCACTCACAAAATTTGAAAACACATGTGAAAATCAAATATATATTTGTGAATCTGAAAAACACATGTGAAAATCATATATATATTTGTGGATCTGAAAAACACATGAGAAAATTATGGATATATTTGTGGATCTGAAAAACACATGTGAATATTATTGATATATTTGTGGATCTGAAAAACACATGTGAAAATCATGGAGAGATTTGTGTGAATCATTTTGAGACAAATCTCTCCCCATATTCTTGGCAGTGATGCTCAAAACTGCAAACATGGCTTATTTTCTTATTTGTAGATGACAACAACATTCCAACCAAGAGTTGCTCCCAGTTAAAAGTAAAGTCTATCATGAACATATTTTTCTTTAGTGATATTTCAACAGAACCTGCTGAATTTAGGATAGTCCCAAGCTGACCTTCTATTTATCAACATATGTCCAATAAAGGGAGGTAGTTTTCTACATTCACTATAGGACAGAGAATTCTTACCGGGCATCAAGGTGCACCAAACCAAGTTCCTACATCATGCTGCTTTAAGGAAACATCTCCAGACATCAGAAAGCGTCCTGATGTAGATCCATATGAAAACCTCTCCTCTTGTTTACCAGCTTCACTCACACACTGTAGCAGATCCCCCTCCTCCCTCTCCTCGTCTCCTCTGTCATATTTTTCACTCTGGTGTCATCTGCTCGGCCCCCCTCCTCTCTCGGTGTTGACTTCCTCCCCACCTTCTCGCCCCTCTTTCATGTTCCTCTAAACTTCTTGGATTTCTCACCTTCCTCTCTGTGCTTTCATCCGGCTCCTTTCACCGCGAGGGCTCTGGATTTGAAATGCCTCCCAAATAAATCAACACACCGCTCCCCTGTTATGTTGACACTCCACAGGCATCTTTCAAAGTATTTCAGCTATTACGTCCACGCACTACAACTCAGAGGAAGTTTCACGAGCGTGCGGTTAGTAAGGATACAACAGCAGGAAGAGAGGAAAAAGCTGAATGTGGGAGGTCGGCCTTTATTTTCTGTTTTTATGCCTCCATGTTGGTGACACTCTGAGCCAGACGCATTATGTATGAGGGCACTTTTCAATCTTAAGAAAATATTCATACTCCAAACTTTGCCCCTAGAGCCAGTTTAACTAAAAGACAAAGACAACTTTATTTACAGAGCATTATTCAGCGATTCTCAGAGCTTAAAAAGAGTTAAAAACAAAGGCAATAAGAGCATTAAAGCAAAAAACAAAGTACCAAAATTAGAAGTCCTTCAACAAGGAGTTTCCTGCACTGTTGGTTGAATATTACGCTCATTTCACACTGGAGCATTTTGTTCATATTCACCTGAATACTGAGCTTCTATCAAAAGTTTTGGAGGAACCACAGCAAGTTTTTAAACCAGGAACCTGATTCTGATTTATTACATGACCTGAAACCTGCAGCATGACAGCATCCCAGCAACCAAGGGGAATTTCTCCATGGAGGAAAGAAACTGAAGTTTTAACAAGCAGTCCATTCTAATTTATTTTCTATGTATTTAATTTAATTGTAGAGCATGCTTATGTTTAAGTTAAACACAGTGGTTATTTTGCAATTTAAAAATATATGTTTTTATTTTTATTTGATTTATTGAGGTTAATTTTAAGGGTCTTCCTATTTATTTTTTATGTATTTTATTTAATTGTAGTATATTTTTGTATTTAATGTTAAAATTCATTGAACCCATTGGTAAATAGCCAACGGTTAGTTTTTCTCATACCTACTGTTGCTGACTTCTGTTCTCTGTTTGAGTAATCTCACTTTTCTTACAGGCATACTACAAAATAAGTAATGAAAGTATGTATGATTCCTGCTGATATTGTATCGATATCGGTATCGGCCAATACTATAATATATAATATATAATATAATATATTGGTATCATGTCGGAGGTGAAAAAGTTGTACTGGGACACCCCAAACAGACAGGAAGAGTAAGTGGAAGGTTTGTATCTTTTGTGTGACTACCGCTCTACCAGCTGGATTAAGGTAAATAAAGCTCTTTACAGTTTTCTTCATTTTCTGTCTGTTTTCACAGCTCGCAGAAAAACAGGCGAGCCTCCTAATCTTAAGATTTTCATCACTGGAGACGTGCCTGAGATGAACATGTCATGTTTCCAGTCTGAAATGTCTGACTTGATACCGTGCTTTACAAACTGAAAACAGGCACACACAGCTGCTGTGATTTAAGTAACACACTTCTAGTGTGGAACGGCCCCTCAAACAAACTGCCTTATCATGCAAGGTTTACAAATTATTCAATATATTCCTGGATCTGCATCTCTACTCAGATCACTACTGAAATCTCATCACTTTTTCTTTGTGCCATGACCAACAATCCCTGGAGACGTCTTTAATATTCATCAAGAACTTTTGAGTTATCTTGCTCACAGACGAACTGTTTCTCTTTACCTCCTTGGTGCAGGTATGGATAAATATGTATTCAATCAAAATAACAGAGGACATGAAAATAGAAGATAAATAAGAGAGAGCTAGACTAATGTAACCTGAAATGCCCGATGGACAGTTCCATATTGAAAATATTTCAATAATCCATCTGGGGAGGAGCCCTGCGAGAGCGTTTTCAGGGGCAGAACCTTCAAATAAACAGCAGTTTGTGATTGGACGATCGTTTGGCTTAAAACACTCATCGCAGACCAATCCATATCAAGCAGCTAACGGTAGCCATTAGCTGCTACGGCTAATGGCTGACAAGGGCAAACAACAGTAAATGGCCATTAGCCAACTGTTGTTTGCCCTTGTTAGCCGTAGTGGCTGACGGTCGCTAGCCGATAGCTTAACTACCTTGAGACAACCATTTCACATTAAATTATACCACTCAGATGTATCATTTAACACTTATATGGGACATGAACCATGTCAAAGACAATCCCTACTTAGTAAACTGATGAGGAGAGCAGATTTCGCGAAGTATAATTGCGTAATTTTGATGGCTAGCCAACATTAGCCTTCATTATTTGTACAACAGGAAGTGATTTCATGGAGAAGTCACTTCCTGTTGTCGTACGCCCACTGGTGCCGCCTCTCTTCCCTGATTGGACCGTTAAGCATTCAGCTGAGTGAAACCGTTGGACAATGGAGACAAGACGGAGATGCATAATTTCAGAATCAGGCAGGTAAATTGTAAATGGACTTGAGCTTATATAGCGCTTTTCTAGTCTTTTGACTACTCACAGCTGCTTTACACCGCAAGTCACACTTACCCATTCACACCCATTCACTCTTGAATTCACTAACTACTGGTTCTGTTTCTATGTCAGTTATCCATTAGTATCTCTAACATGTTCACGCTCTTTCATGCCCATTTACACACCACTGACGCAGCAGTGGGAGCAACTTGGGGTTAAGTGTCTTGCTCATGGACACATCGCCATGTGTCGCCCGGAGCTGGGCTTGAACCTGCAACCTCCCAATCACTGACCAAGCGCTCTATCCAACTGCGCCATTATGATAGGGAAGTGATGTATTAAAATATTAAGTTTCAAAATAAAATCGTGAGATTTTGAACTCTGAAGGTCAAGATTCAAGGTCAGTTTCTGTGTTCGAAACCATCCACTCATTAACTCAGTATTCCCTACATAGTGTAAATGAAATAGTGAACAACATAGGGAATGACCAAACGAGATTTCCGACACTACGCTGAAATTTTCTAAACGTCATTGCATCAGTAGATGAGCCGGATATTCCAGTGATGAAATGGATGTGCCAAGAGCCAAGTAAACAAACGGACACTTGAGGATAAGTAGCAAATTTTAGAGCAGTTTGCAACCATGAAAAGACGTAAAAAAGCTACACTACAAATGTGTTAAAGATACTTTTTACATTTATAAATGAAAGCAGCGCCAATTTGTGCCCGAGCAGCCTTCTTTCTCTTCTTCTTCTTATTCTTACTTGAAAAATACGACCACATTGCATTTTGATATACAGGAGTACAATATAGGGTACATCATAACTACACTCACATTTGCTGTGCATTGTGGGTATTCTATAGTGCACTAAATAGTATTAGCTGCTGAGAATTGGAACAACACTGCAAAATGGCGAACACACTACATGGAGCACTACATCCGTGATAGGGAACGATTTCGAACACAGCTACAGTCTTTGATCACTTCTTACTTGTGGAAGCAGTTCCCAAAAATCTTCCAATAATTTTCTTTACATTTTGCATGGCTTGATTTTGGTCAAGATGACTGCGTCCTTAATTCTCATGAACACGACATTCAAGACTTCCCCATCACATCAGCCCATCTTCTTGACCCCCCACGGTGCTCCCTCCTGAAGGCCCATAACCACAGCTCTGTTTTTCTGACTGAAACGTTCCGCCCTCCTCTCCTCTGAAGTCCTTTTATGTAATATCACTCAGGGTATTGATCTGGCAGCCCGTCCGAACGTCCGTGCTGTGTAACAAGCTGAGACAAGCACAGGTGATGACTTTCACACCAAACATCTCCACCGCCAGAAGAATGCCATCAGCACATTTCAGAAGAGCAGCAAAAAGGGCACAGACGAGCTTTTAGTGCAGATTTTAGGATTAAATGTCATCTCTGAAGTGATGATCCCGCACATTAAAGAGTTTTATTTCTTATCGTAGACACTAAATGTCAGAAGTCTGTCCATATCAGGGGAGCAAATGGCGACCCAGGGCTAAATTCTGTTCACATCCTTCCAGGTCAACTTTTAATTCTGGCTTCACATTTCCAAAAACTGTGATGCCAAAATCAGCTATAAAAAAAAAAAAAAAAAAAAAAAACAAAGAATCGATATCATGAGTCTTTTTGCTAATCTGACAGAGTTCAGAAGCATCAGAATTGTGGCTTAATTTTTCACAAAAGACACCAACTGTACACTGAGTGGACACACCAGCAACTTGGAGAAGCAGTTATCTATGCTGTGACGTGTGTTTGACATTGTTGACACTGTAAATCTACAGGAATCAATAAGGGAATCGTTAAAGAATTGGATAGATGAGCAGGATCGTTAATAGCACTAGTAAATCTTATCAATTCCCATCCCTAACAAGGTTTGGCTATTCAAAAATGAGACTGCTGAGGACAAAACCACATGTTTACACTCACACTGAGTTTTTTGTTATTTATGATTAAAACAGTTGCCACCTGGATTTAACTCAGCAAATGGGTTTGAGCCTCCATTAGATTTTAATGTTTGGGCAATTGTCTTTCAGCTGGAAACAAGAGCCAATGAACTGCTCCACCAGCTCCTCGATCTTTAAAAAAAACAGGTTAAATATCATGGACTTTGTAATATACAGCATTTAATACTGTGATAAGTTTTTTTTTTTGTGATTTCATGTGGACAGAGATGTCATAAAAACTCACCTGTCCACATGTGCCAGTGTTTGCTTGTTAGAAAAAAAAAAAAAAAAAAAAAAAAAAAAAAAAAAAAAACATGATTCTGAGTGCTAGGTGTGGGTTTCTAGCCTTGCAGAGCAGATGGACCTGCCTGATTCTGAAATCATGCATCTCCGTCTTGCCAGCCTCCATTGTACAACAGTTTCACTCGGCTAAATGCTTATCAGGGAAGAGAAGCGGGAGCAGCGGGTTTTACGACAACAGGAAGTGACTTGACAGGAAATGACAATGCTTCCTGTTGTACAAATAATGGCAGCTAATGTTGGTTAGCCTGTGCTCATCATGGTTACTCAGTTTAGTTTACTTTGTAGGGATTGTCTTTGACGAGGTTCATGTCACATATCAGTGTTAAATGATACATCTGTGTGGTATAATTTAATGTGAAACAATAGACTTAAAGGAACACTACACCCAAACAACGATTTGGCCTCATTTTCTACTCACCCTCATGCTGAGCAACACTCTGGAGCACTTTTTTGATGTCTCAAAAATGTACTAAATGACCTGATTTTAATTATGTGAACATACTTCCATCTAACAAGGACACTTGGATTACAGCCGAAGCAGTATGAAGGAAAATAGTCACAGGACTGCATATTTTCCTTCGGCTGCTGCCTCGCTTGTTAATGGAAGTGTCCTGTTCACAGCGAATTAATCACGAGGTCATCCAGCTGCATTTGAGACATCAAAAAAGTGCTCCAGAGTGTTGCTCAGCATGAGGGTGAGTAGAAAATGAGGCCAAATTGTTGTTTGGGTGTAGTGTTCCTTTAAGGCAGTTTAGCAATCGGCTAATGGCCGTTAGCTGCTATGGCTATTGGCCACTAACTGTTGTTTGCCCTTGTAAGCAGTTAGCCATAGCGGCTAAACATAGCTGTTAGACGCTATGTTTAGCCACTACATATGCTACGTCATAGCAGTGCTGCTTATATGGATTGGTCGTTAATGAGTGTGATGAGCCAAACGATCGTCCAAAAGCTGCTGTTGTTTTTGAAGGTTCTGCCCCTGAAAACATTTTCACAGGGCTCCTTACCAGATGGATTCTGTTTATCACCGTTAAACTCTGGCACAGTTCTTCCTGCCGCTCTTAAAACAGTAACACTGTGCTGCAACTGCAGGGACCTGGAGGAATTGAACACAGACACACGTCAGAGCAAGTTGACACGAGGCTTGGAGCTAAGCTAACTAGCACGATCATGTCAGCAGTCTGGCAATATATTTTTTGGCAATTATTATGAATGTTTACAAAGGGTTTAACCTGAGTCAGGCCTTACCACAATGATGATCATATCACTGTCATACAAGCATTGTGTGATATTTGTTTACAACATGTTGGTGTCAGATTGGTACTCGGTATCGGCCGATATCCACAGCACCAATATCGGTATCAAGATGGAAAAATGGTATCAGAACATCTCTAAACTAAATAATGGAACTATTGCTTATTGATGTGACAGCAATATGTGAGCCTTGGTGGAGGTTTGTGCTCTCTAAGTGTTTTCTAGTTTAATTCATCAACATGATAAAGAGCCAAATTACAAAACCCAAATGCCAGACGTGATACAATTTCATCAGAGCATCCCCCTGATCATGGTGGCAGCCTCCTGTTATGAAGGCTCTCCTGCTCTTGATCAAAGTACACCGTGTTCCTTCTCCATCCTCCGAGTCTTCCGCTGCTACAGACTATAGATCATCTCTATGCCCCTGCTGTACTGCAGCAGCAGCAGCTCCAAAGAATCCCCCGTCTGATCCACAACACACTGTGACGTCAGACAGATTTACGTGAGAGCGGGCCTCGCCGTCAGCCCCCGCACTGAGGAGGAGGAGAGGAGGGGGACAAAGAGAGAGACAGGGGTGGGAGGTGGGCTCTGCGTTGTGATGTAATTTCATGGATGTTGTTTTGTGTGGTGATGCTGCAGCTGACAAAAGCTCAGAGCTCAGCCTCCTATTGGACAGAAGTAACAAGATCAGAGCATCAAATGTAATAAATAATAGATTTGTTTTGAAGATATTGATCATCGCGCTGATACATGATCATTTATGCTGTGAGGCCTTAATCCAGTTTATATTAACTGTAGTTAAAGAGAGAGGATGAAGACGTTATTCACAGTTCTGGTGTTAAAAAGGAGGGCTGCATCCGTTTATCAGACACAAGCATCATGTTCCTAATAAAATGGCCTCTGGGATCAGAAAGGACACTCCAGCCTGTTTGATAAGACAAACATACAGCACCATCTGGTGGTGACAGCATGAAAGTCTTCCTGGCTTAAACCAAGCTGGGAATTTGGTCCATATCTTCATGACAGCATCACACAGCTGCAGCAGATTTGTCCCCCCAATTGGATTGAGATCTGGTGACTGTGGGGGTCGATAAAGTGCAGTGAAGTCATTATCAGGTGCAAAGAACTAGTTTGAGACGATTTGAGTTTGGGGAAATTGACCATTATCCTGCTGGAAGAGCTGGAAATATCCACCAGAAGACAAATGGATGGACATAGTCAGCAAATGGTCAGGTAGGCCGTGGAGTTTGAAAAATAAATGAACAAATAAATAAATAAATCATATTTTTCATTGTATTCAATTTTCTCCCTTTTAACATCTTAGTTTATTTTCTTCATTTATATGTGAAGCACATTGCACTAAAAATGTTGTATGATCAAAGAAGCATGCCACAATTCTCCATGAGCAGAGAGTTTGGTCATGTTCTGCTCCTGAGCCCTTTTTTACAACATTATCCCAAGGAAAATTGATTTTAAAGGACATGGAAGCTTTAAGTTTCATATTAAGTTTAAAGAGGCATTTTCTGTTTTCATGTTTAGTTGTGTTAGAAGCTAAAAGTGAATGCAAGACTCTGACTGATCTGTATTTGTTCTATCATCATCACATTTTCTTGACTGGTTCTGCCCTTCCCAGTCACTTTGTATGAGATGTTGCCCAGATGGACTTGAAATGTATCCCATAGTCATGTGAAAAAGTCCATCTGGTGTGTCAGGTTAGCTGTATATGCCTCAAGAAATCATGTTGTGCCTTTCAAAGTTGTCCAAAGAGCAAATAAAAACAGAAAAAAAAAAACAGGGTTTGGTCTCTTTAAGCTAATACATGGAAAAAATATCCCTCATTTCTGCATTTGAAGCCAGTCTTAATGTAAAGAAATATAAGCACCAGCTGTCTGAGATTTTTTGTTTTAAAATGACATTAAATCCTGGTTTGACATATGCACAGTAAATATTTTTGCATCTCCCTTTGATGCCATTAACAGTTGGACACTTCAAATAATTAAAGACTGCAAGGTCCAGCTTAACCACAATTTAAAAGAAGCCTTGTTAAAACACCTTCCCAGCCAAACCAATCAATGAGGGAGAAACCAAAATGAAATGTGACATATTGAGACACAGAAGCAGAATCTTCTCCATGAAACTGATTTTAATAGATCGTTAAAAATAAGGCTATGATGCTATTTTTTTTTTTAGCAAACATCGACCACGAGGAACCACCGTCATGGCGTCCAGAGGAGCCGGTACAGTGTGTAAATATGACCGATCTCTGGTATTTTTTACAGATGGACGTTCAGTGAACACACACACACACACACACAAACACACACAGACAAATGTGTGCTGCGCTCGCACATATACACACACAAACACACACAGGGACATCCAGCCCACCCAAAACGGTGGCATTAACAGAGACCGAGCTGAAACATCGCAGTATTCTTTTAAAAAAAACATGCATAGCTTAGTACATGGATGAGTTATTCCAAAACATAGTTATTCTTGCACATATTGATCTTATGGTTTGTCAAAAATTCAAAACAGGATGACGTGAATTTCTTTATTTTGTTAACAATCACGTAAACGTTTGACTATTTCCTTTACAATAGCCTTCTTCTATGTTGTTGTTCATGTATAAAGTTACATTCTGAAGCACAGACCGGCTCCATTACAAGGAAATAAATACTGGAATGGCAAAAACACAAGAATGAGTTCATAATTGAAATGGACCGGAGAGCAGTCTCCACCCAAACAGTCGGATATAAAAACAAATTGGTTTTATCATGTTATAGTCAGTACTTCATAAATGTTTCTCACATCAGATTATAAAACACTCATGATGCTCAGCATGACAAAAAAAGGACAACGGTTTCCCTTTGGGGCCTGGAAATATTCAACAGGACAAATGAGGAATGATGAAGAACTCAGGAGAGACTCTGGTTCTGCGTGTGCATCCATTTAAAAATCTTTCTGAGTGGACCCGTCTAATTCCTGGACACAAATATATCTTTACACTTCAGACAAGTGATGAGTTCACTGTTATCTTTTAAGAGCAAAACATCAAGAATCCTGATGTTGGTATTTAAAATGACAGAATGCCATGAAATCCACACTGACCATTCGTTTTGCCGGTCTTTTGTTTTTTAAAATTCAGGATAAATTCAGGAGTAACATTTTCTCAATATTCATGAAAGTTTGATTATGTCAGTTGGTGCTTGGAGAGCTAACTGACCCCGCTGCAGCACTCTGAGCTCAACAGCTAAGAGGACAGTAACACACTACTGGTGGAAGGACATGTGGTTCATATGCTGCATCACAAAATAGTTCCAAACACTATAAAGAATCTTACAGTAGCATCTAGCAGGGCTGTCACCTTTCAACCAATATTAGTTCGATTACTGGGGTAAAAACTCATACTCAAAGTGTAAATAAATATTCAGCTGAACAGTACCGATACACCAGGACACCTGCCGTTCAGCTTGTGTGCTCTAACACTAGACAACAGCTTCATCTTGTCTGCCAAAAACCAACAGTAGAAGAAGACACTGGCAAACTCACTCTGAGCGGACAATAACACCCTCAAAACATGTGCCATATGGAAGCACTTTGGGCTCCACTGTGTGTTGATTATGTGCAAAGCAACTGGCCCACTATGATAAATCTTTGGACTAATTTGGTGGCTTTTAAGTTCTCAGTCCAGTGCGTCTGTGTCCTTACTGGCAGCCTCACGGCCAAAATGCCCAAGTCAGCAAGACCCTTATGAGTGGGGGTATTGAGCTTTACACACTAATAACTGAATATCCTCGATTATTAGCGAGTTTTGATTTTAGGGAAAAGTGACAGCCCTAGTGTCTACCAGAGCCAAACGAGTTTGCTGTATAGTTTTACCCTAAAGGTGGTGTCATTACAAGACTTTTGGGGGCACAATTTACTGCTATGTGTAGCATGGTGTCCATAATCAGCTTTCTGCCATCAGAGCTGTTTAGCTGCTTTATCGGTAATTATATTTACTAGTGCAATCATCAAAAAACCTGAACTATTCTTTGACAGTATCAGGTTCCTCCTCATCATGTAATTAAGTTTATCCTGCAGAAAAATTGCATTTGCCACAAAAGGAGCACTGAAAGAGCTAATGCTGAAGCTAACAACTCCCGGGTGCAAACCTTTTACCCTGACTTTTTTTAAATAAGCCGTTAAGACCAGAGAAAGGACTTGCAAATGCCTCGACGTGTAGTTTCAGTCCAATAAATGCCTGGTGCAGCTGTATGGCTTCTGGTTATACTTCCAGATCACTACCTTAAAAACCACTTCGTTCAGTCCAGTTTGTTCTTCTGTATTTTTTTTTTGTTCTTCTGTTTATTATGTCAGTTATTTTAATGAAGGAAGTGTCATAATTATCTTTAAATGGTTTCTATCAAGTCTTTCAGCAACATGAGGCATACTGCATATCCACCAAATAGTAGCTCTAATAACTCACTAAAATGATTCAGACTTTATTTTTCCTGTTATATCTTTCATAAGACATTTATCTGGACACACCAGGAGAATATGGCTTAAAGGAAGTGTAAGAGATAATCCTTTAAATTAGATGAATTCACTCAGAAAGATCTGAATTCTGCAGTAAATGTACCACACAAAACCTTTTTTCTAGTCCAGATTCCCTTTTTCAAGCTTTTTTTCCCAGAATCATAACGCCCTAAAACACACATGAATTCCCTTAAACAATAAGACATATTAAAATATAAAAGGATTAAGTATTCAGTTTCACGGTGCCTTGTCTTTGTCCTTTGGTTACTGGGATGACAGATCACTAATAATCCTTCATCTTGTTCCCTTCATTAAATCAGCACACAGTAGTGTTTCAGTGGTTTTCTTCAAACTTCAAGAGACTAAAATTTAAAGTGCCGATGAGCTGAAGCTAACAGGAAGCACTGCAGCGGTGGTTTCCTCACACAGTAGGCGAGGGGGTTAATCTTCAAGACGTCCAAGCAGGCAGACACACAAACACACAGACGGGACTCCTTCATGCAGGCTAATGCTCACCTACAGCTCAGGACAGGAAACTAGACGCCTGTCGCAGTAAACTGAGGCGTGTTGGAGCTGAAATAAGTCACTACTGTAGGAAAAATCGGAGCTGAATCATCCTGCGTTTGTAGAAAGACATTTAATTTACTTCTGGTTTGTCCAAGCTGCTTCTCTAATAATCAGTCTCTATGGTTAAGTTATCGACGTTGAAACATTTCGAACAGAGTTTGAACTGTAGGCGTGATATTTCAGATCCTGGGGCTTCATTCACCAGAACTTCAGAAATTTCAGGAAGAGGAACATCAGGAAGAAACACATCCGCACCTCCTCTGACATTTACCAAGCAGTAAGAGGTTCATCCTTCAAAGAAGTTCTTCAAGTACAACGAGTTTCTGGGCTTGGCATGATGCTGTTGTTTCATTTAGCACCACCACAAATATATATATATATATATATATATATATATATATATATATATATATATATATATATATATATATATATATATATATATATATATGTAGTTGGTGTCACATTGTACCTACAATAGGTCAGAAAGGTCCAACTCAATCGGTCTACCTCCTAGGGCTCCCAAGATTACTCTGTTAGACGTTGATGATCAAAATCGTCGATTACTAACTTAATAGACGACATTGTTGTTTCTTTGTTTGTTTTAAGTGTTGTTTTCTCTCAAAAAATACCACTGTACCTTCTGCTGTCTTGTCTGCCTTTCTGTCCTTGACACATGCGCAGTCGTGGTAATCTGGGTCAGCAACGAAGCTCGAAAGTTTGGGAGCATTTTACCAAAACAAAAGAGAAGAATGTGGAATGCAAAATCTGCAAGGCAGAACTTCGTCTTCAAAGGCAGTACGATGGCGAGACACAAGCATCTGAAAAGGAAGCACGTCGTGGCTGATTCAATTTCTGTCAAAGAGGGACGGTAAGCTAACTGGCTAGTTAGCTGCTAACATTAGCGTCAACAGTCATGACAACATTAACAAAGACAGCTTTATTAGCCTTAGAACACATATGTGTTTGCTGTAACTTAATAACAGCTGCAAAGTTCATTAAAAGTTGAATGAACTACTATCTTAATTTTCTTTATTTCTATTTAGCACATATCTTAAACACTCCAAGCTGAAAATTAATGATGGTTATACAAGAGCAGCTGCATGCTGGTGCGGCAATTCATGCATGATGTGATTAGTCTACTAATCACAAAAAATAGTTGTTGACTAGTCGGTTATCAAATTAGTCTTTTGTGGCAGCCCTAGTCTGCTATGATTGCTTGAATATGCCATCCTTGGTTTGCAAGAGAGCCAGATAGTTGTGGAAGGAATTGATAATATTGGATGTATATATTTGTATATATATGTATATGTGTATCTGTATATGTATATATGTATTTATGCATATATGTGTATCCATAAAATGAAGAGCTTTATGCTCTATTGTAAAGTGTCTTGAGATAACACTTGTTATGAATTGGCGCAAAGACTGATGGATTGAATTACTGTTTTTATGTACTCCCGATGCCACTGGAAATGAGAGCATGCTCTCAATGGAATTTCGAGATTAAAGAAATAATTGAAATGAATGAATAAGGGAATTGTTAAGCAAAAAGACAAATGTTACAGTTCTCTACCTATTTGTTATTGATTCTCAACTGTAATTGGTTTTTGATTCCCATCCCTACCACTAACAATAGTCAAATACATTATAATGTGCTGTGACAGCGGCTGTTTGTGCACTACACCTAAATCTGTTATACTTAAAGTATAAGGTCAGTAAAAGGTCGTTTCCCTATGCGAATTAGCAGAAAACATGCTCAAGCTTCCAGTTAACTAGATTAAAGAGCCTCAACATTCAAAACAGGCCATGAATCTTTCTTTAAGTCTTTTTGTGAACAAAATGAAGAAAAATCTTGAGTAGCTGGTGAATGAAGCCCTGTGTTCTTTTACATTAAAGGTATTAGAGATGTTAAAATGAGAGGTTTCTGTGACTGCACACACGCTTGGCGCTCACACACGAACAGACGAGTGTTAAAAACGTTAAAGTCTGGTGTGTATGATATGAAATATACTTCAGTAAACCTGCTCCTTCTTCATGCTTCAAGCTCCTTCATCCTTCACACCAAATCTGTTCTACATTGGAAACAAAGCGCCTGCACATACTTAAACAAGCTGACACCTCCACGCACCTTCTTCCTGCGTGCACCGGCTTCACCTACGTGATCCCAGAGAGAGACACTCGGACGGATTCTTCGAGTTAACCTCACCGTTCCTTTTTGAAATTCATAAACTGTACAAAACACGGACTAAAAATAATGTTTCTTTACAAAGTAGTCGACTACTCAGGCATTAAGAATGATCAGTAATATGAAATTAAAAACTCAGGAGGGCATGCGGGGGTCGGTGGGCGGCCCTGGCATCAGAGAGTCTGTGATTTGATTCTTTTTAATCATGAGAGGTGGTGACCTGCCAGACGATGAGGTGGCTCTGCTCGGCCTTGGTGGGAGCCGACTGCTGGCTGGCTGGAGGCTCCGATAAACCGTCCAGCTCCCCGCCTTCGTCACCTACAGAGGGAGACAGCGGGTTAAACAAACAGAGGGACGGGGGGAGGCTTGGGAGCTTTCTGCTGCAGTTAAAACACGTTTATGAGACAGAAGGAGGACAAACTTTTTGTTTTTTGTGGAAATTATAGGCAAACTTTAAATGAATGCTTTTACTAGATTTTGATTTTATCCTGAAAATGTCAAGAATGAAATAAAAAAGCTTGTCAGAGTGTTCTGACACATAAGTCGTGTTTTCTTCTGTCTAAGCAACCGACTGAACCCTCTGCATTCTGCTTCAAAAAGGGCAACTAAAGCAGCACATGCTTTCTCCATTCATTCATTTCTTTTCCCCTTTATCCCTTCCGGGGTCGGGGGGCTGGAGCCTAACCCAACTGTCACTGGCCGAGAGGCGGGGTACACCTGAACCGGTCACCAGTCGATTACAGGGCCACATAGAAAGACAGACAACAGTTCATGCTCACACTCATACCTAAGGGCAATTTAGAGCCACCAATTAACCTACTGAGCATGTTTTTGGTCTGTGGGAGGAAGTCAGAGTGCCCGGAGAGAACCCACACATGCAAAGGAAGATTATGCAAACTTCACACAGGAAGGCCCCAGTCCAACCCGGGAATCAAATTGGGAACCTTCTTGCTGTGAGGCACGTGCACTACCTGCTGCGCCACCATGTCGCCCCACGTGCTTTCTTTATATAAAAAAATAACTCTCCTATTTTTCCTCACATATGACTAAATTGAGAGGTGCTTTCACACCTTTATGTTTTCGGAGAGGACTTCCTCATTTGGTTTTCATTTTTTCAAACAAATATGAAAATTTTAATTCAACCCTGTTTTGAAAAACATTGTGACTCTGCTGATATCGCTTGAAAAAGTGTCTCGGTTTGCTGTCAATCAGCCCCTGGAGTGGTTTGATTGCTGTGAGAGCAAAACCTACAATCAGCACAAACAGGGAGACAAACTCATCACACTGTTGCAGCAGGGCCGATAATAATGGTGGTATGTCTATCACATAGCTTTATAGCCAATGATATCACAATGCTATGTAGCTAAAATAATTTGCTACTGATCCTATGCCAGATTTTAGTCCATCTTATTTACAATACCCAAACCAGTGAAGTTGGCACGTTGTGTAAATTGTAAATAAAAACATAATACAATGATTTGCAAATCCCTTTCAACCTATATTCAATTGAATACACTGAAAAGACAAGATACTTAATGTTCAAACTGGTAAACTTTGTTATTTTTTGCAAATATTAGCTCATTTGGAATTTGATGCCTGCAACATGTTTCAAAAAGGCTGGCACAAGTGGCAAAAAAGACTGAGGAAGTTGAGGAATGCTCATCAAACACTTATTTGGAACATCCCACAGGTGAACAGGCTAATTGGGAACAGGTGGGTGCCATGATTGGGTATAAAAGCAGCTTCCCTGAAATGCTCAGTCATTCACAAACAAGGATGGGGCGAGGGTCACCACTTTGTGAACAAATGCGTGAGAAAATTGTCCAACAGTTTAAGAAAAACATTTCTCAACCAGCTATTGCAAGAAATTTAGGGATTTCATCATCTACGGTCCGTGATATCAAAAGGTTCAGAGAATCTGGAGAAATTACTGCACGGAAGCAGCAAGGCCCAAAACCAACATTGAATGCCCGTGACCTTCGATCCCTCAGGCGGTACAGCATCAAAAACCGGCATCACTGTGTGAAGGATGTCACCACATGGGCGCAGGAACACTTCAGAAAACCACAGTCAGTAACTACAGTTCGTCTACATCTGGAAGTGCAAGTTAAAACTCTACTATGCAAAGCCAAAGCCATTTATCAACAACACCAGAACGCCACCGGCCATGGGCCCGAGCTCATCTAAGATGGACTGATGCAAAGTGGAAAAGTGTTCTGTGGTCTGACCAGTCCACATTTCAAATTGTTTTTGGAAACTGTGGTCGTCGTGTCCTCCGAACCAAAGAGGAAAAGAACCATCCGGACTGTTATAGGCGCAAAGTTCAAAAGCCAGCATCTGTGATGGTATGGGGGTGTATTAGTGCCCAAGGCATGGGTAACTTACACATCTGTGAAGGCACCATTAATGCTGAAAGGTACATACAGGTTTTGGAGCAACATATGTTGCCATCCAAGCAACGTCTTTTTCATGGACGCCCCTGCTTATTTCAGCAAGACAATGCCAAGCCACATTCTGCACGTGTTACAACAGCGTGGCCAGAGTAAAAGAGTGCAGGTACTAGACTGGCCTGCCTGTAGTCCAGACCTGTCCCCCATTGAAAATGTGTGGCGCATTATGAAGCATAAAATACAACAACAGAGACCCCGGACTGTTGAACAACTTAAGCTGTACATCAAGCAAGAATGGGAAAGAATTCCACCTGAAAAGCTTCAAAAATTGGTCTCCTCAGTTCCCAAACGTTTACTGACTGTTGCTAAAAGGAAAGGCGATGTAACACAGTGGTAAAAATGCCCCTGTGCCAACTTTTTTGCAACGTGTTGCTGCCATTAAATTCTAAGTTGATTATTTGCAAAAGAAAATAAAGTTTCTCAGTTCGAACATTTAGTATCTTGTCTTTGCTGTGTATTCAATTGAATATAAGTTGAAAGGGATTTGCAAATCATTGTATTCTGTTTTTATTTACAATTTACACAACGTGCCAACTTCACTGCTTTTGGGTATTGTAAGTAGAATTTTTTATCACTATAAACCTGCATTATTAAAAAGTTCATCTCTAATTTTCTGCATCACTGAGAGCTTCAATGAAGACACTTGAGCCAGTGTTAAGGTGCAATAAGCTACCATGTTATCTGGTGTCCCCAGTGGCTCAATATTAACACCAGTGAGCCTTAAACTTTCTTCTTCTTCATGTGCCAAGTCTGTCAACTTTTGCATTTGAAGGTTTGTCACATTCAAATAAATATGTTCATCTTTGCAGTCGTTCATGAGACAACTGTCCTCGTTGCTTAAATCAAAACTCATTGGCTGTTTTTGTTACCCACAACTAAATCCTGTTCTAATAATGAACACAGCATGCTGCATATCAGTGTTAATTTTCGCAGCACTTTTTAATTTGGTTTTAGTCCTAGTCTGAGTTTTTATGGTCTTATTTAGTCATCTTAATTGCTTTAATTTTAGTCTGGTTTAAGTTGATGAAATTTCGCAACAGTTTGGTCGATTTAACCCTCTGGATCCCAAACCCGCCGGCGGGTTCAAAAACGCACTTATTTTAAGACGACTGGCATTTACAAACCGTTTGTCCTATTAAAAAGCCGTAAAAAGTGGCGTTTTTGTCAGATTCTCAAGTTTCCGAGGGTACCTGAATGTATCACACATGACGTCGGCAACATTCCGAACAATGGCGGAAAAGACCGATGATTTTCCGCGACTGCCGTCAACATCGCATTTATTCACACGTCCACTTCAAAAATCTGCAGAAAATAAACCGTTTGCTCTAGCTCAATTCTGTAAAAAACAAATAATTTTACACATCTTACAGCTTTTAACAAGCATTGAATGATCGATATACGTCCTGTATTTACTTCTGAAGAATTATTTGAATATTGCCTTCCATATGCCTGCTGTCATTTCAGCCTCTGTCTGTTCATCACCAATCAGCATGCTCCATACGTCGGCTCTGTGTCTCCAGAGACTGTTTCAGGGCAGCAGGAAGCCAGTTTCAGGGGGTCCCTTGAAACAGTTACAGGGGAGTCCTGTCGCCTTGTACACAGTTATTCACAGTTTTCATTGTTCTGAAAATAAATATTCAGAAAATTTCACTGTCCATCTTTCTTTATAGAATAGTTTCTTGCATTCTGGTTATGTTATATTGCTTTGAGACATTGTTGAATTATATCTGGCTTCAGCCCTCGTTCTCCTGAGCACATAGAGGTGTAGAACTTGATATTGCAGTGAAAAATGAGTCCACAGTGAGTAAAAATGTGACAGAAGCAAAAACGGCCTAAAATTCCAATCAACTTATAAGATCCCAGAATGTGTAGTTTCTGTAAAGGTAGAACCACACCACTTTTTTCCTGTGTTCCTTTTGCTTGAGGGTACCTGGAAGTGTGTAGTATATACTCCCACCATATTTTTAGAATTTTTTTAAAATCAGAAAATCAGAAAAATTAAATTTTCGTTTCTCTTTTTTCTGATGATTTACAGCCTTTTAATTTTGTTACACTGCATGAAGACATAATTGAGTTATATCAGCTTATAGCCATGGTTGTCCTGAATCCATAGAGGTGCTGGACTTCACTTTACAGAGAAAAATGAGACCACAGTGAGTAAAAATATGACAGAAGCAGAAAACGCTCAGAAATGGCTTGGGATTCAGAGGGTTAATCTACAGTAAATTTAGTCAACAAAAATATGAATTGTAAAGTGTAAGGCTTTTTATGTTTCCCTTAAATTTCTGAAGTCATGTTTTACACTTGGATCCTGCCACCATGAAGCTAAAGCAGCTGTGATTGGATGTCTCTCTGAACTCATCCAACCTTTCCACACAACCAAAGTAGCTGTGATTGGATAGATTCCTAACTTGTCTCTACTTTCTACATGACCAAATTAACTCTGACTGGATTAAGTCTGTCAAACATTTTAGTCCAGTTTTTATTTGTTGATGAAAATGTCAGTTAATTTAGTTTGAGTTTTTGTCCATGTGCACTTCTAGTTTTCGTCAAGGGAAAAAAGGTTTCTAAAACTATGACGAAAATAATTAATCAACTAAAGGAACACTGCTGCATATACTGTGTTCTGTATTTAGAAGAAGGATGTAGCATATTTGTTTGTATTTGTTAATGTATCAATGTGTATGGTGATGGGTGTGGGGGGCATTTATCTGGCAAAGGGGGGGCCAGCAGCGAGTTTGGTGTTTGGTGTGGAGTTTTTTTTTATACTTAAAATATACATTCAAAGTGCCTCCAGGTCAAAAAATCAACACAGAAATCGACACAAAGTGCCTGTGCACTGTAGTTTTATACACTTGTTTGAATTAACTATGAAGATGACAAAATGCCTGAGGTAACGCTGTTTGTAAAAAAATAAAAATCTTAATAGAAAACTCAACTCTTGTTGTAAAAAACGTAAAAGTGTACAAATTAATGAGAAAGGCGCCTCAAGTGCGAATGCAAAATGAACAGGCTGAATTAAAAAAAAAAATCGTTAAACTTGAATTTCAGGAAAAACAAATCAATTTGACTTGCCAACTCGATTTTTAAATCTTATCGATTTTTTGCCCAGGCCTAGTTATAAGAAAAACAAAGTTCACTTATTCTGCTGTTTCTCATTCAGGTGAGACTCTCCTGGACCGATGCAGTTTGTCAACAGTCTCTACTGCAGACGTTCAGTGAACTCACCAATTCTGAAGTCGATGTAACCTTCACCTCCACTCATGACCAGGAAAGTTTTGGGTTCAGAGGTCGTGGCGTCGGAAGATTCGGACGGAGGATCATCAGAGCCTGAATCTGCCGTTCCTGGAGGGGGCATGGCCTGACCTGTGACGGACAGTTAGTCATATGACATCCAAAAATCAACACCAAATGTCAGAATATCTAAGATCTGACCACTTTGCTTCACTTGTAAGCTTTAGTCTGTTACCTGGAACAGTAACAAAAAACTTGACAGCGTCCCGGTGTCCGTGGAAACACAGCTGGGCGTGGGCCATGGAGCAGTACGGCACGAAGCTGCCCGGTACGGCGCAGTCCGAGGCATCATCAGAGTAAACCCGGACCGCACTGCCCGGACGATTTGGCACGATTCCCGTCGTCTTGTTAGCTAAAATATAAAGAAGAAAATGATTAACCCAACCTGTTTTCTGATGCATTCATGCAAGAACAAAAGAGATTAAACCTGCACATGTGATCAGAGATAAACACAAAACAGAAAAACAGGTTACTGCACCTTTTCACATCAAATCTAAGACTTCAGTGATTTTTTTAGACCCCTGCAAAGATCAATCAAACTTTTTTTGCACTCAGAACATACACACGATTAAGATGTCCTTATCTACTGTTTCCTTCAGAAGCGTAGATTTGATCAAATAATCAGGTAAGTCGTTAACTTTGCTGCAAAAAAGGCCTCGCACAAAAAATGGAAATACTTTACGACTCTGAATCTAAAAATTCTGGCACACTTCCCGTTGTCTTGTTGGCTAAAATATCAAGAAGAAAATGATTAACTCAGCCTGTTTTTTGATGCACTTACGCAAGAACAAAAGAGATTAAAACCTGTACATGAGGGCAAAATGAATAGTAATACACACAAGACAGAAAACTGTGGTGCTGCACAATATGTCCAAGACTTAAGGTACTTTTCTAAGACCCTGACAAAGAGGAGGAAATACTTTTGTTGCATCTAGAAGCTACACACTAGGAGTAAAGCAGTTTGATTTCTGCTTAGTCCAAGGCAAAGGTCTTTATCCTTACCTACCATTTCCTTTAGATTTCAGTTCTTAACCCTTTTCCATTGTAAATTCTACAACTGTTGTTTATTTAACTTGACCAACCAAAGCCAAATAGTCTTAAAAATACATATTTAAAGCTACTAAGCAGTGTAGATTTGATTACAAAAAGCATCAGGTAAGTCTTGCTCTCAATGCTACAAATAAGACTTCATAGAAGAAGTGAAAATACTTTTTTAGGAATCTGAATCTTAAGAAATTTGTTCATTTCTGGTCATCTTGTTGGCTAAAATATCAAGAAGAAAATAATGAACCTAACATGTTTCTGATGCATTAAAGCAAGAACAAAAGCAGATAAAGCAAGCAATCATTATTTGCATCCAGAAGATACACAGTATTTTAATTTCATGTGGAGTAACATAACTTTGAGTTTGATTTCTGCTTAGTCCAAGGGAAACATATTGTCCATATCTACCATTTCCTTTAGATTTTATTACTAAATGCTACTCTGTGATAGATGCTTCAGTTGCAGCTTATTTTACTTGAACAACCAAAGCCAAAGAGTAATAAAAATACATATTTAAAGCTAATTAGTGATGTAGATTTGAAAAAATATTCAGATAAGTCTTTCTCACTTTGCAACAAAAAATAAATGCCTCACAGAAAAAGTGGAAATATTTTAATAGAACTCTAAAAAAAATGAATTTACTTTTTGAGGCTTTTCAGTAAGTCACAGTAACCCTGAATAAGAACTCAAACATGACTCATGGCTTTTTGCAAAGAGGAGTGCGCACTTATGAGCAAGAAAAATACCCTTTTAGGGCCCAGACCCAGTACATTAAATTATATTTTCACAGAGGTTTGAACATTATTTTCCATCAAGTAGGCTCCACAGAGGAGGACAGACAATCACAGGCCTTCAGAGTCTCTCAGACAGACAGACAGACAGACAGCAGAGGTCTGCGGGTTCAGTTCAGTCTAATTATACAGACGTCTGGTTGTTTGTGAAAGCATAAACATACTGAGGCTCTTATTCTTATATTCACTCTCCGTCAGACAAGCACATCAAGGATGTAAACAAGATGCTTTTGATACTGCGGAGGACAGGAGCATCAGAAAGGGAGGGACATGGAGAGATGGAGGAGGAAGAATGGGAAAAATATGAGAAAATATTCATATGAGCTTTGTGACATGAACCTTCGAAACCCGATCACATGTCCACAGACATTTTATTTTCAACAATAGTGACTGTTGTTGAATATTTCCTTTAAAAGAAATGACGATCGGAGGATTCACAGCAAGCAGGACTTATAAAAATAATAAACAGCACTCTAATAACTGCAGAGATACATCACTAAGGGAATATTATTCAATTTTTATTTTTATTTAACCAGGAAAAGAAACTCATTGAGATTAAAAATCTCTTTTACAAGAGTGTCCTGGCCAAGATTGGTAGCAGCACAATTTACATAGTTTCTTACATTCACAAACAGAATTACTCACAATACAAAAGACCTGTAAAACACTTAATATACAATAAATAAAGACATTTAACGGGCTGGATTATAAAAGGAAGCAAGATCATCTGTCGACACATCTGCAGCCAGATGCCTCAGTGTTTACATCATTTAATATCCTCTTAAAAGTGTCCAATGAGACCAGCTCATTAAGTTTCAGGTCTTTTTGCAGCTCATTCCAAGCAAAAGGAGCAGCAAATTTAAAGGCCTTTTTTCCTGAATATTCCCTAGAATTCGGACTATAATTAGATTACAAAACCAGAAACCACCCCAGTTAAACCACTTTAACGATGCATTAGTCTGGTCTGGTTTGGTTCAGTTTCATTAAGGAACACTGTTCACACCTGCATTTCCTCAAACTCTGTTCACACTCACAGAAAGACCCTGTAATGATCCTGAATTTACTGAGGTAGCTGCATTTGTTTGTCACACAGACTTTACCCTGAATCTTCCTGCTGCTCCATCAACATTCCCCCTCCCTCACCTCTTTATTTACTGACATACAAACTGCTCTGTGAATGTTCTGAGTAGGTTTTAAAGGTATTTTCTGGGAAGTAGGGTTGTTGCGAAGCAGCAATAAAAGAAAGGAAAGAAAAAAATAAAGAAAGGAGGAAATAAAAATCTCATTTCATGAGTAGGGAAGCATAGTTATGAGATGGATGATAATGAATACTGTGGTGGATATTAATTAGTATGTTAATAAGGTTTAATATGTAGATATATATGGACACATATATTATATATGTTGATATTTTCTGAATTCTTACTTATTATTAGGATTTTTTGTTTGTTCTCTTGGAGGTTTAAATGATAGGGTTGTGCTTTTAGACATTTGTTTTACTATGACAAATGACTGTTGTCTGTAAAATGAGGCTAACGGTAATTGATTGTTTCCATTAATAATGACCGCTGGTATTGAATAATAATTTTTATTCAGTGTTGGATCTGATCTGTAAGGAAGGGGCAGGACCAGATAAGCTCTTTGCTTCATTCTCTTCCTTCTCAAACTGCTTGTTGTGTTGACAAACATGAGTATGTTCTCACATGTGCAAATTTGTTTGATGGACATGTACAATTGTTTGGTGTACATATGTATTGTTTTGCATTGACATGGTTGTCTGTTGTTCTTTTTAAGCTTGAGATAAATAAAAAAATGAAGAAAGAAAGAAAGAAAATCAGATAAAATTGGTGGACATGGCTTTAACTGTTGTGTTTTGCTAATTATTGGTTTGTAAAAAAGTGACCCAAATTTTTTCCATTTGGGTCAGCAGCCATCTTTGTAGTCCTTGTTAGCACTCATTAGTAAATCATCCTTCCAAACGAACAAGAAGTTACATTTTAAAACTAAGATTTATTAAATTATATCTGCTTTAAGATTTTGTTCTTTTCACTCCCAATGCCTTGTGCACTAATATACCAGTTTTAAAATTGTCATTATATGCCATAACACCAGTGGAAATACATACAAAACAAATATGACCCATTAATCAAATAATTAGAATAATCCATTAAGTATCTGGAGTCCACTAATCGTTTTTTTTATTGGATCTTCTATGTTAAAATTAAAGACATTGTTTATTTAAAAACACTGGAGATCATTTTTGTGCTGTAAATAATACTCCTTCTGCTTATATTCAAACATTTTTAAACTAAGAAAAGGAAAATATAATTTATGTTTGAAACAAGAAAAGTTAGAATAAATGCTAAATACAGATGTCTTTCTGTTTTGGGGATACAATTTTGAAATGAGCGATTAATGATTAATCAAAATTATGCAAAACTCTCTAATAGTGTAGTGCAGACAAACCTTAACATATGGATTACTTCATGTTTAAAAGGTGTAATGATCATCCAATATTATGATTCATGGACAGATGCCTTATACCTTTTATTTCATACATGTCATAGTTATTCACAAGTTCATTCATCCATTCATTTAATAACACTTCAAAAATTAAAATAAGGGCATTTACAATAAAGACGCATTTAATGTTGCAAAATTGAACATTAAAATCTTAAATGCATTAGTTCATTATGGATCATCTTAGACATTAATTTTAAAAAGATGATCTAAAATCAATTTAGGAACGATGAAGTAGAGGAGCTAAAATGCTAACTCACCTACACATTTCAGGATTCATCCCTGCACCACTCTATACTCAACAGTGACATCACACACATCATAACTTTAGGTCTGGTGTTTTGAGGTGTGTGTTACCTTCAGACAGCGGGATGGAGATGATGACGCCGTTTCCCGTCCCCACCCAAAGTCGGCTGCAGGAAACGACCAGAGCTGTGATTCTTACGAAGGAGAAGCCCAGTTTACCCGTACCTGAAACACACGGAAACTCAGAGTTAGATGATTTACCTCAGGAGATCATGAGGAACAATGAAGAGGATACAAATACAGATGTGTTATTTTATAAGTGTCTTTTTAAAGTGCCCTTACTGATAGGAGAGAGAGAGACAGTGGATAGGCATGTGAAAGGCTGGTTTGCACTAGAGATGTGACGTTAGCGAACAAGTAAATCTTTTGTGCAACTCTTTCAAACTCCTAAATTTGCCGGCAGTCTACATTTAAGTATGGCTCACAAACAAACAGCACACTCACAACTGTGAATCTGTTCTCATCGTTCACTCAAAGAGCTATGCAAAAGACTCGACTCTTTCACTAACGCCACATTTCTAGCACAAAGCACCATTGAAGTAGGTCAGCAAAACAAAGCCTCTGTTTAGGAGAAGAGGAAGGTAATAGGATGATAGCAGATGACTTAACACTAGGCAGTAAAAACGAGTCACAACAAGCACACAGGACCATTTACAGAAGCTGAAGAGTTTATCTGATGACTGTTGGCAGAGGCAGGCTAACACTACCCATTGTCTCCCAGTGTTTGAGCTAAGCTAATTAGCAGTGGGCGAGCTCTGCCAGTCTCTTCCTTGTTACAGCACGTACAGTCAAAAAATTGGTGTTAGGTGCTGGTTTTGCAGAGTGGTTAGCAACCATGCACGTCCCATATACATTATTCTGCTGGTCTGGGTTCGAAACCAGCCTGTGACCAGTTTGCAGAGTGTCTTCCCCTACTCTCTCACCCTTTTTCACAAGCCTATCCACTGTCATTATCTCCTGTCAATAAAGTCACAAAATGACCAAAAAAAACATTAAAAAAAAAAATTGGTGTCTATCTGCCTGTCATGGACTCAGGAGTGAGACCAGACAGGGAAAAAAAAATCAAAGTTGGCCTGTCGCTCTAAGGTGGTGGTGGGTCCTGAGGCCAGACCACACAAGCCTCTGATTTTGACAGTGTGTGCTCACCTAACATCTTGCTGACGTACGGCTCAATGTCCACGTCCTGGAGGTGCTGATAGGTGTGTGCGTGAAACAAGCGAAGAGTCGAATCGAGGCGTATAGACACCCAGATCCCGTCCCCGACCCAGGCCAGCTGTCGAACCTGACTCTCCTTACGAGGATGAGCGTCAAAAGACTTCTGCTCGGACACATTCAGATGATGAGGGGTTAGACTGAAGTGAAGTAAGTCAAAGATAAGTCAGACAGTGTAACATTGATAAAGGCATGGCTGCCACACCTCTATCCTCATGGCCTTGGGCTGGATGACGTAGATCTTGTTCCTGTAGCCGCACCAGACCTTATCATGGACGACCGTCATACAGCGGATGGAGTGATGAGGACGGCCCAGATCCAACAGGTGGTAGTTTGTTAAATCCCACTGACCATCTGCTTCAAAAACAAAGAAAATAAGATTATTTTGAACAAAAGTGTATTTGTTAGTCTGAGAAAGTTATTTATGACCAAACACAGAAGTTTAACCCTCAAAGTAAATTCAAATCAACAAGGCTGGATGTTGTTAAAAAGCCAGATGTCACTCTTAAAATCAACTAATCTCCAAAATGACAACACAACTTTCTTTAAAAAGTGCAAAAGTTTAAAGCTTTCTGTCCTAAAAAAACAGACTTTAATGTTCTTCCAACTGTTGTTACCTCAGCCAAGGAGGACATGTTTTTGCCAGCATATGTTTGTTTGTTAGCAAGACTCCACAAAAACTACTGGATGGATTTATGAGAAAATTTAACCAGAGGTGTGGTTTGGTCCACAGAAGAAGCTATTAAGCTATTTTGATGGTGATCCGCACATTTTTCAGGTTGCATAAAATTCCCAAAATGTTCTACATATCTGATCAGTTAACTTTGGGCTGCATTTTTTTTTTTAAATCCGATATTTGCCATCATTTTAGATTAGTAACCACAACAGTGGAAGCTAATGGGGATCCAAATAAAAATAAAGAATAAAGAATTTAATGGATTTGTTTCAAAATGTACAGGCTTTTATTTATATATATATATAAATTGGTAATTTATAATTTATATAAATAAATTTATATATATATATATATATATATATATATATATATATATATATATATATATATATATATATATATATATACACACATATATATGTATATATGTATATATATATATATATATATATATATATGTATATATATATAATATAACACTATTATCAAGGTAACTTTAATCTGGATCCGTTCCAGATCGATGTCACAAGAAACACTGAGGTTTAAAACAGAAAATCCCGTTTATTTCTCCTCGGCTGCTGTGAGGGTTTCGCCCCCTTTACTTCATTATCGGAATTGTTTTATATGCAATCTATTGTCAATTTTTCAAGCCTATCTGACTTCTTTTCCAGCTTCCCCAGCAATGCCGGCGGATGGGGCTCTCCACATGCAGGACCAGAGACATGAGCAGAGACTCAGCGTCCAATCAGAGTGTGTTTTGATCTAGAAGTGCATGTTTTACAGGAATTGTAGAAAAGCTGCTGCCATAACTGAGCTGCTTTGCAGTTCTGTACTCTCTGAGTGCTTTTCTAGTTTAATAATAAAATCTGTTGATCTATGATACAATTCTTCTCCTGCACACTTACCAATGTCCCTGTGGAAGATTGCCAATGTGCCATCAGCCAGAGCCACCAAGACTCTCCCTTTAACGTGCCTGTGATGAGAAAATAACAATAACCATGAAACATTAATCATGTAGATGTATGTTAGTGTTTCCTTGAATCACTGTAGTAATACTTACACTATACTGAGGATGGAGTCTTTTAGCTTGATGGCATGGAGACATTTTCTCCACCGTGCCACAGAAGAGTGGACGTACAGACTTATGAGAAAGACACACAAAGGGAAATAACAATGGATTAATGTGGTTTATTTTAATGTTTAGTTTGATATAGACATGCTGTAGCCCATAAATATGATAATGAGAATATTGTGTCACCTGTCTGAGGGCGGAGTGTTTTCCTGCTGCACTAACAGCGCCCTCTGGTGGCTATCATACTGAACTGAAACAAACTCACCATCCATTCTGAGCTCCGAGCCACATGGTGGGCAGAGCGCTGCTCATCCTGAGGACCTCCCCCTCCGAGGGGTCGCATTCTTCAGGCAGAGACGTGACTCCATCCTGTCCCGACCCCCTGGGCCATAAAAAGACAGATCTATCAGATTTTTGAGAAGATGCACTTTCTGTAATACAATAATCAAGCTGCGATCACAGCATTTAGAAATTCACTGCATCACTTCCAGCACGGCATTTTCAGGTGTGATCATCGCACCTCTGAGTGTCAGTGGGTGAGGGGTCAGTGGGTCCCACCCCCAGAGGATCTGTAAACACGTGCTCGGTGTAGATCCCCGGCTGGTTTGGATCTGAGGCCTGGTCCTCCTCCCCTTCCTCGCCCACGCCAGCGTTCGCCTCCGTCGCTTCTGTCGCCTCCTCTGCTGGGGGAACGCCGTCCTCTGTTGGGCTGGGCTCTCTGGACAGCTCAACTGTGGGAAACACAGACTTTAAGGTTAATAAAATGTAGAAATGATGAAGGAAAGTGATTTTTAATCATTTATGTCCTCTAGGATATTAGTGTCAAGAACAATGGACAAACTGTTTTAAATCCAGAATGAAAGTATTCATATTTTCTTAATCAAAGCAGAAAATGAACTCATACTGTAGATCAGAACCACTTCTTTCCACAATATAAAACACTCTGGTCTTGGAGTGTTAATAAATATTCATTGCACATTTAGACTATTCTGTCAGCAGGCAGGATGTTGAATCTCATTATCACTGTAATGGTTTGAATTAAAGATGGCTTTTATGACAGATTAAATAAAACAGCTTCATATGAAAACATCATTTCATTTAAACTAGATTTTAAGACTTACTTACTGGTTTTAAAGTTCTTGAAGGACTTGCTCCTTCTTATTTATCTGATTTGTTTTTACTTTAATGCCTGGCTCAGACTACAGGATTTTCGGCCTGATTTAGCCCAGATTCAGTCCTCCCGACAATTGGGGAAGAAATCTGGTCGGGGACCAAGACCGGGCCCGATGTTCGGCCAAGATTATCTTCTAGTGTGAGCGGGTGATAGATAAATCTTAACTCCCACGATTGTGTCATGACGCATCAGAGCCGCCCCGATAATTTTCAAACATGTTTGATATTTATCTGGATGATTACGCAACTCGTATTCGCTGAGGATGACAGTAGCCGATCAGAGAGAGCCGCAAGACAGGAGTTATCAGAGGCAAGAACGGCGAGCACAAAGAGCATATGGATGAGATGGACAGCGGAGATGGAGGACAGTCTTATCGACTTGTGGCAAGGTCACGAATGTTTATACAACTTTTCATGTAGAGATTATTTCAACTGACGTGATAAGGACAGGCGTTGAGAGAAATCGCATCCACATTAAATATTCCAGGTGAGATAATAATGTGGCAGAGTGCAGCAGGTAATCACCCCCATTACATATGCTCCTTGGTGAGATGATGTTGGATCACATTTAGCGTCGCTCTGGTCCAATAATCTTGATGAAATCCTGCAGTATGCGCTGGTCACAATTTTTAAATGTTGTTGTGTCTGTGCTTAAGATTTAAGAAAAGATAATCTGTCAGGATTCTCTTTATGTGAGTGATCCAACCTGACTTCAGAATCTTATAACATTTTTTAAATCCTATAGTGTGAACCAGACTTAAGAGCCCAGCAGAAGACTCAGGTCTTCAGGAAGTTCTCTGTAAACAGTTCCCCAAGCTAAAAAAAAAAAATAACAGTGAGGCATATTTTAATATTACCGCCCGTCTACCTAGAGGGTTGCCCCTCATGTTAAAGTTTTAAAAGCAAGCTCAAGCCCGACCTCTGTAGTCTGACTTTTACCTGAATGGAATGTACTCATCTTGATCTATTTAAATAATTATGGTTTTATCTTATTCTCTTGAGAAGGATCTTTTTGTAGTTTATTCTCTTGTTTTATCCTTTCTCCCCAAGCTCTTAAGTGTTATATATGGCTGTTACCTTTTAGTGCTTTTATTCCCTTCGGCACCCTTTCTTTATTTGTTTTTCTTTAATTAAATTTTAGTTTATTTGTATTTGTCTTCATTTAAAACCTTTAAGATGGCATTTCTGTCGCAAGTAGACCCTCCAACATTCGACCAGTGGTGTAGAATCATCCAAGAAATTTACTGTATGGAGAGAGTTACTTTTGTATTTAGGCTCCAGTTGGAAAATGGATTATGTATGCACCATGAATAAAGCCCTGTTTCCCCCAGAGGGTTCAGTTCAGTTCATCTCTGTACGGCTTGCTTTTTGTGGCGTTTCCATAGCCTAAAACCGGGGCAGGTCCCATTATAAGCGAACCATACTGTCCTAAGTTTTAGGACCCTTCTGTTGGGGTGCCAAGCATACCGATCCGACCCCAGAAGGTGGAGCTAGAAACACTGCAGTCTGTTGATTGGTCAAAAGAGACGTCACTTCCCATGCAACAGTGGAACAACACATAACCCCGCCATGTTTAAATCTCCACTCATCTTCGTGAAGATAACTCTCGTGGCACACAGCCTTCTCTGTAACAAAGCTTGGTTGCGCTTCGTAACAAAAAGCCACATGCTGATCAAAAAAAAGAAGAACTGATGGATGTCTTCCATCGTTCCTCTTTGTTTACTGTGTCGCGTTTTCTTTTTCGTTGTATTTAATAGCCGAGTACACGGTGTCGCGCTGCAATGACGTCATGCTATCGACATCCGGCTTGGACGCAGAAACGGGGCTTGATATGACATTATACCATGATGTCTGTGTAAAAAAATACTTTGAGTTTAACTGTAACACTTATAATGATCTCATGTTCTTTGTACATGTAAATAATTAAATTTATTTAAAAAAAAGGATGGCCTTTCCTCGGTGCGTACTGGCTGGATTGTGGAGTGGGTTTGGTTCATACTTTCTTTCACCTTCTTCTAATTTATCTGCCTGTTTGTAGAGCACTTTGCACTACATATTTTTTAAATGAAAGGTGTACTATAAATAAAGTTTGATGATTGTTTCAGCACACATCTACCTGAGCCAGAGATGCCGCTGTGCTCAGCCGGCTGCTCACCAACACCCGCTGAGGCCGTCTGAGGGATGGCGGTCGTTCCCTCTGCCGCCATCGCCCCATCGCTGCCCGTCGATCCCACGCTGGCCACACTTCCAGCCAGAGACACCCCGTCACCTTGACTCGCCTCCAGGTCTTGGGGAACCTCCTCACCTGCTGGATAATCAGTCTCCAACACCCCTGAGGAACATCCAGTCACAGCCTTCAGTCATCTGCCCAGTGAGGCCACAGCTGGATTAGACTGTGTGATCTCAGCATACCTGGCACGCTGGCGATGCAGACCACGTGGGTGTTGCAGGCGTAGAAGCTGTCCAGGAGGTCGGAGGGCTGACTGGCGTCCAGCACCATCACCTTGGTGGAGGAGTGCGTGCTGGTGCAAACCCAGACCCTGCTGGAGGTCTCATCCTGAGCAACGAGCTCCTTCTCCTGATCCCCCTTCTCCTCCTAAAGTCCAACATGACATGAGCTGTTTGAGTCTGAACCAAATCCTGCAGAACCTTCCAGACTCGAACAGTCTTTTCTTACCTTGTTCTCCTGCTCCAGCTGATCCAGGCTGCTCTGTGAACCTTTAATTTGTTTACTGAGCTCTGACGTTGATTTCCCACCGGACATGTTGACTCCTGCAGCACACCAAAGCTGAACCACAGAAGAAGGAGACATAAATAAAAACTCTACTCTCTATCAGACACTATTTTTAAATGTATTTTAGGCTTTTCACGTCTGTACCTTCATAGAAGCATCTTTCTGGTCCAGAGGTCTCAGGTACACCGGCACAGGTAAGTTCATTTTGTTCTCTACTTGTCCACCATTGGTCACCTGCTGAGGACAACAAGGACACGCAGAGGAGAGGACTTTAATAAATATGGACATGATGGCATCACAGCTGTGCATTCATGTTCCACCACATCCAAAAGGTACAGCTGATGTCTTATAATAATAATAATAATAATAATAATAATAATAATAATAATAATAATAATGATGATATTTCATAACAATAATAATAATAATAATAATGAAAATAACAATATTGACAATGATAGTCATAATAATGATGATAATCATAATAACAACAATACTGATAATAACAATAACAATAATAATAATAATAACAATAATGACAATGACAATAATAATAAAAATGATGATGATGATGATGGTGATGATGATGATTCATAATAATAATAATAATAATAATAATAATAATAATAATAATAATAATAACGAAAATAACAATAATGACAATGATGGTAATAATAATGATGATAATCATAATAACAATAATACTGATAATAATAAAAATAACAATTATAATAACAATGATAACAATAACGACAATTACAATGATAATAATAATAATAATAATAATAATAATAATAATAACGAAAATAACAATAATGACAATGATAGTCATAATAATGATGATAATCATAATAACAATAATACTGATAATAATAACAATAACAATTATAATAACAATGATAACAATAATGACAATGATAATAATAATAATAGTAATAATAATAATAATGACAAGGATAATTATAACAATAATAATAATAATTATTATAATAATAATAATAATGATAATAATAATAATAATATAATACTGGTCGTAATAATAACAATAATGATGATCATAATACTGATAATAATAATAATAATACTGATAAGTGAAATAATAACAATAATAACAATATCAATAATAATGACAATGATAATAATAATAATAATAATAATAATCATAATAATAATAGTAATAATAATACTGACAATAATAATAATAATTGTAACAATAATAATAATTATTATTATTATTATTACAATTATAATAATTATAATAACATAATAAACTGAATTTGTATAGCACTTTTAAAAACAGGTTTACAAAATGCAGGAACATTAAAACAGCAAAGCACAAGAGAATTAAAATATAAAAACATTTCAGACACACACAAAAGGCAAAATGAAATTCAGCCCATGTCATAGGAACCCAGACAAAACAAGAACAGTGTTACATAAAAAGAGACCATGAGGACCAATGTTAAAGCTAAAAACAAAACAAAACATAAAAAATACTTCATATAATAATAGAATAGAGATTAAAAATGAGATAAAACACTAAAACAATAAGCTTTAAAGTTTTCTATGAAAAGATTTAAGAGTATAACATAAGGTAAAGCAAAATAAAACAATCAAAGTTTAAAGTAATTAAAGACACCAATCTGTTAACGTAGTTCTATTTCTTGTTGACAGTATGAGTTTGAGAGCCAGAGCCAAACAGGTACAGAGGAGTCTGCCTTATATAATGAATGTTCTATTCCTGGTTTTGAGCTCTATATATTTAAATTACTTTAAAACCTTTTTTTACTCCTATAAAGTAGTCCTGCTTATCAGACACTTCACTGTGGTTCATTCTCACATCTTCTTTCACTACCTTGTATTTGCTGGGCAGGCTCCATCCGTGTGCAGTGACCCGTCCGTCCTCCTTCTGCATGTGAGCCTTCACCTGTCTGTACTGAGCCCTCTTCTGCTCTTTACGTGACGGTGAGCTGCACACGTCTTTCCTACAATAAGAGCGGAATAAAGAGAAACGTTATCAGTGTACGGTCACATTAACAACATATAATAATAACACATAGCACCTTTAAAAACAGAAGTTTACAAACAGACAAAACAAAGGCAGAAAAGGGCAGAATAAAATCAACAATCAATTCATCAGGGACCACGAGAGTCAGAGGAAAAGGCACTAGAGTTAACTAAAGCAACAAAATGAAAGAAAACAGAATAAACTGGTCGGACTGAAACAGCTGGCATAATGCATAATGACAAGGAGATAATAGGACAGTAGATGGATAATAGATTTACAGATAAATGGATAAATTTAAGACTGTTGAAGGTTGATGACATCACATCAGGAAGATTGAAAAGAAGGGGGCAGATAGAGGACTGGTAAAAAGAGAAAAATAATAATAATAATAATAATAATAATAATAAATACGAATAATTAATAAATCAATACATAAAAGTTAAATAGAATAATGACAATAAAAACTGAGTATGTCAAAACAAGAAAAAGAAGTAAAAACAGGAATAAAACAATGAGAAAACATGAGGAGGATAAGAACAGTAGAACTTAAAATAATAAAACAAGTAAGTTAAAATAAAGAAAAAATGTAAAAACAAGTCTAAAAAAGTGGGTTTTAAGATGTGATTTAAAAGGTGTCACTGATTCAGTTCGCCTTATCTCCTCGGGCAGGGCGTCCCAAAGTCGAGGAGCTCAGACATAGTAACATATATATATAACAACATAGATGTGTGGAACTAAATGGCTTGCAGCTCATCCTAAACCTATGATTTTATCACTCACTCTTCATTGAGGAAGTCAAAGGTCTTGGACTTCTCTGTGGGGAACTGGGAGAAGGTGCTGCTCCTCTTCACCAGGCTGCCCGGGGCGTTGTACTTCACGTTGGACTGGGAGTCCACCTTCTTCATGGGGGGGGAACTGGAGGAGGAGCTAAACAGTCTGCTGAAGCTGCAGGTGGTGAAGTTACAGAAAGCCAGAAGGGACAAACAGAGCAGACAGGAGTGCAGGGGAAAAAGCAAGGAAGGAGGGGTCACCAACCGACCAGACATCAGAGGATCTCACACCAGTGCTGTACAGAGACATAAAGCATGCTGGGAAACTATTATCATTAACTTCATCAGGGTCACACCCATACTTTCTAAATACTGAACAAATTCAGCCTTAGGCCCAATAAACAGTTAAAGGATAAGTTTGGTTTCTACAGCTTACACATTGTTTATAGAATGAAGTAGAACAACATACTCACCCAGAAGGCTTTCCTGATCCAAACAGTGCTTCAGGAGATATTTAGATCCAAATCGAGTGGCGGACATCCGTATAACGGTAGCACACGGGGCATACAGCGCCATGATGAAATATTGGTGAAACTAATGAGTTTTTGGACGATTAATGAAGTTTTAGGAGCAGCGCTATACATGCCCTATGTACTACCATTATACGGATGTCCGCCGCTCGATTTTGGATCCAAATATCTCCTGAAGCACTGTTTGGATCAGGAAAGCCTTCTGGGTGAGTATATTGTTCTACTTCATTCTATAAAAAATGTGAAAGCTGTAGGAACCAAACTTATTCTTTAAATAATGACCTTTAGAAAGTGCTTTTTAGAGGGATATAAAATATAGAGCCCATGTGTTATGACATTAAACGGTTTGTAAATACCAAGGTGTTCGGGCATGTGCTCCAGTTTTTGACAAAGATGTTTCCCCACTGATGGAACAACAACATCAGGCATGTCCTCATACTAAGGCTGAACGATATGGACTAAATTTTATATCTCTATGACTCTCTATGACTTCGGGTTCGATGAAAACCAAGTAGTGAATTCAAGGGCGATTGTAAACATGAAATTTGTTGTGAGTTCCAGAGCTGTACATGCAGGGTGAGCGCAGGGGAAAATCAATATCATTTTATTAGGGCTGGGCAATTAATCAAAAAATAATCAAAATCGACAATCAGACCCTCTAATCGAAGTAGTTTTACTCATATCAATTACTGTGATTATTTTCCTTCTGTAAGTTATGTGACCGCACCACCTCCATTCAGTCTACGTTCACTTTCACCAAGAGCAAAGGATGCGCTGCCAACATGGAGGAGAAAAGCGCCAATCAGTCAGAGGACCCTGTAGCCAAGAAAAAGGCTGTCTCCGCTGATTGGGCGCATTTTGGATTCTGTGCAGAGGAAATCGAGCAGAAAGAAGTCAAGTGTCAATACTGCAGGTAGAGCTTTTGGACGGCCATCGGTATCACCACTAATTTGTTCCAGCATAGTATAAAATAATCGTTCATTAATTTTTATCGAGGTAAGAGCTTCATTTAATCTTGATATTGAGATTAGGTAATATCGCCCAACCATAATTTAAATCGTTGCTTTTTCGATTTTAATATCTTGAATGTTCATATCTCGATATAGATACGATAATATATCTTTCAGCCCTACCTCATATCATGTCGGTATCAGCAAAAGATTCAAACTGAGGTCCATCAGACCATATTTTCATTGATTAGGATCAGGATTTATACCCATCGGATCAATTTAAACATGCTTTACAGCAGGCCTTAAAAGCACGAGTGACGTAGCAGTAGCAGGCCTGTGGCTAACCCGTTAGCATTGTGGAAATACTTTGATTAAGACCAGAAAAATATTTAATAGTATCTCCCAGTTTCCTCAAAACTCTAACTTCTTTAAATACAATCTGTTGGATAAGACATTTCAACATGCAAAAGAAGTGCATGGAGTGTTTACTTAAGACTCAGAGGAAAAAGAACCTGGTATTTAACAAGAGATCGGGGCCAAAACGCTGATCCAGACATCCTTAGTTTACAGATCTGATCACACATTCCTTAAGAGAATCAAAGAAAACAAATGATGAAACTACATTTCATAAATCTTGACAAACTATTCATGTAAATATAGGGAGGGAAAACCTATAACCAATTTTGGATTTTGGCAGATATTTCAATATGCCAGTAGTTCCAAAAGCATTAATGCTGATAATTGCATTTTTTGTCAAGAGTATAAAGTCCTTACTTTACAAATATCGACTTGCTACTTTCAATGTGCCTGATTTTTTATGACGGAAGCAATTGTAAAACAACAATAAAAATAATCTCTTGAAAAAAATAAGACTCTTGACCGTTAAATATAGCCATGCAGTGAATATAATCTGTAGAAATATGATACATCTGAGTATTTTGCCGACATTACTGCCAATATATGAGATAGTTACAGTCGATAAGAATGGTTGATGGCAGAAAACATCTGCAAAATTTCAACAATGGCTGATATTGATATTAAACTTTTTAGGTCAATATCTACCAATGCCGATATTGTACCAATAATATCATGCATCCCTATTTTTTCATTAAATAGAGCCTTTTATCACCTCCAACAACGAGTGGCTTTTATCAAATTTAAACCAATTTAAAGAATAAAACTGTTTCTAGTTTGTAGTGCTGCATGACATTGTTTTGTTGCTGATATGTAACATGCAGATATCTTCACACTGATACTCCTCGATACTGATACTGATATTTTCATCAGGAGCCCAGTCTTTATAAAACTGAACTTGTTGCCTTCTCTGTCAGTCTGTGAAGGAACAGATGTAAAACAAGAAATACAATATCCACCTTTTGAAAAAATTAGACTTGATTTTTTCATGTAGCCATGCAGTGATGATAAGATGAAGAAATATGGTATATCTGTTTGCTTTGCCAATATTACAGCTGATATATGGGATATTTATATACGGCTAATGTGCTGAGCAGAAAAAATTCCATATCAGTTGATACCAATATTGTACCAATAATTATTCTTGTAATGAAGCTTTATTTTCCTAAAGTGCAGCAATTCAGGAGATGAGAGGTTATGGTCTGAAAAATGCTGCATAAGCTGCTCATGTCTGTTGGTTTATGCTTCTTTCTGTTCAGCTAAATAATCCTGATTCAAAAACATCTACAGTCAGGCCGGTGGGTCGTCTGTATCTCCCTGTGAGCAGACAGACGGACACATGGAAAGGCACACAGCAGGCAGGAGACCCGGGGGCACGAGGAAAATGTTTGTGAACAGATTGCCATAAAAACATCTGATGCACGGCACACAGAGAAGGACGAGTTGGATCCACGTGTGACGGAGGAGCAGTTCTGTGTTAACGAGGGGCAGAATCAGAAGGTTTGGCTGGGAGAGGGTCCATTAAACCATCTTTACCTAATGCTGCCAATGCATTAGCACATCCCGGAAAAGATGAGAGAGAACATTTGAAAGTTTTCATCTGGGAGTGTCTGCAGACCCAAACAGGCTGTGAAATGTTAAGCCCTGACAGAGGTCACAGGTCAAACAAAAACAGGAACTCAGTCAGACTTACAACTGCCAGATGCTGGATTTCTTCTTCTCTGTCAGAGTTGGATTTTCTCTTGAGGCCCTGAAAGAAAGAGCAATATTACAGATAAAAAATACCCACAGTGGAGTTCAACGATAAAGGAGAAAAAGTCGATGACATCCTGATGTTAGGGGTGTAATGATCCATCTATCTGGTTCGATACATCGATTGGTTGGTTAAGCAATGATCCGACCACATCGATGGAAACTCAAAACATCGATCTGCATCATCAACTTTGTACGCCTTTATTTTGAAATTCCGACCAGACACACGTGTCAGTTTCCGCCCAACTGTGCATCGTTCTGAGTTTCCTCTAAAGTCTCACGCACTCAGCTCTCACACACCACACCTGGTATTTCTCCTGCTGTAAAATGTATTGTATAGAGCCCACCGAGTAAAACTGTTGTGTGCGAACATGTGGCAAGATGCTGTTAGCATCACAGAGCTAAACAGGAGCCAGACATATCAGCCAATCAGAAAATAGCTCTGCTGTATCTGGGTAAGATACGGTCGACCTGACAGCAGTGGATGCTTGATGCACGCAGGACAAAATCATCAATGTTAAGTTAGTTAATAGTTCTAATCATGAACATGAGAAATGTTTTGATTTAATTAAAATCAAAACTACACATTTTTGGTTGATAGAGCATGGTCACATGTTGGAGGTCAATAATAATGAAATTTAAATAATTCAATAATTTGTATTATAATGTTGCATCATTACTTGATATAATACAAAAACATTACAATTTAATAAGACCCATAAGGTAACCGTGGGAGCAAAAAAGCCCCTTACCTGAATTAAACCAGTTTTAATTTAAAAAAATGATTGGATCATACAGATGGTTATAATCCTCTATAAACTATCATACCCAAAGGCCAGCACATTGTTTCACATTTCAGTAATAAAACTTTCAAAATTGCTTTGTATTTCTTTCTTGCTTCAGGTGAAATGTTGCTGATTGTGTGTCACCACTTCCTTGTTAAAGAAGCTGATGGTAAAGGTGATGGACTGGCCAAGCATGTCTCCAGACCTAAAGCCTGTTGAGAATCTGTGTGAAGTCCTCAAAAGGAAAGTGGAGGAGTGCAAGGTCTCTAACATCCACCAGCTCCATCATGTGGTCATTAGTAAGTGGAAAAGGATTCCAGTGGCAAAATGTGAAGCTCTGGTGAACTCCATCCCCGAGAGGGTTAATGCAGTGCTGAAAAATAATGGTGGCCGCACAAAATATTGACACTTAGGGCCAATTTGGACACTTTCACTTAGGGGTGTACTCACTTTTGTTGCCAGCAGTTTGGACATTAATGGCTGTGTGTCAAGTTGTTTTGAGGGGACAGTGAATTTGAAATGTTTAACAAGCTGCCCACTCAGTACTGTACACTGTATCAAAGTGTCATTACCTCACTGCTGTCCCATGAAAAGATATAAAATATTTGGAGAAATGGGAGGGGTGTACTCACTTTTGTGAGGCACTGTAGCTCTACAAGGCCTGACTTAGTCTGACGGGGCTCAACATTTCCCTGCATGTCGGCAAAAGTTGGCCAAAATGCGCGTTTGTTTTGATTTTAGAGCTGGGCAAATAATCATGTTTATATTTCAGTATTAATCACTGCCACCCACACTTATAGAAACAATATAATCAAGATTAAAAGATCACTCTAACACATGACATGTTACACTTGTTTCTTCTCACATCCATGTCCGTATCCTTCAAACTGATGTCTTACCGGATCATCTCAGTCCACCTCACAGCCTCCTGGAGCTCCATCAGCCTCTCTTTGTACTGGTTCCTCTCCATCAGCACTCGGGCCATCTCCACTCTGGTGAAGCGTTTCCTCTGAGCTGTCGGCACGTCACTCTGTAAAAGCACACGGTTAACGTCAACTTAAGCACCTGGGAAAACTCTGCCTGCAGTCCTCAGGGTGATTTGAAACTCACGTCTTCTTCATCTTTACTTTTCTGCTTCACGTCTTCCATTTCGAGGCGAACTCTAGAGATGAAAAAAAAAACAAAGGAAAGAAATTTTCCTTTAATTTGTGCACATTCATGGTGGCCATGAGGCGTGTGCTGCTGATAACTAAAAGGATTTCTATTTGGGACACAACATAGGAGGCATGATATTGTTTTGTTATCAATATAATATTTCTAATCTCATTCTGGAGCTAACTCTGGTCTTACTTCTTCAGCTCCTCCTCCAGCTCCTTGTTCTTGTCCTCCAGCTTCGTCTTAGCCTGCAGCACAGCGTCCAGCTCGCCCTGCAGCATGTCCTTCTCACACGTCAGCTCGTCCACCTTCAGGATCAAGTCCTTGTTCACCACGTTCAGAGCATTTCTGCAAACACAAATCACAGGAAACCTCAGCATTCAAATACGAGATGGCAGATTACAAAAAGTAGTGACATTAAGATAAGGCTCTTACTTTGTCTCCAGGAGCTGTGAATTCTCCTGAATGAGGTTTTCAACCTCTTTGCCCATTCCTGAACAGAAGTGATGATAAAATTAGAGTTTATCACTAAAGTCAAACGATGAGACAACAAGCTGCAGCAATAACTACAGAAATACTACAGATTAGGATGAAAAACTGGACATTATTCTTTCTACTGCAAAAATCTAACAAGGGATGCACAATATTGAATTTAAGCTTGAACTTATGTTGATAATTCACAACCTGAACATTTCCAAACTGATTTTAATCGACATAAATATAAATATGACTTTGTTTTAAATATATTTGATGGCCTTGAATTGAGCTGTTGCTGTGTTTGTAACTTTTTGTTGGAAGTAAGACAAATAGAGGATAAAACTGTGTATACAGCATTTTTTTTGAATAAATTTCCTTTTATGGGTACAGTCAGCACGTGTTGGAAACAGATGTGAAGAAGGAAAAACATTTTTTTTCTTTTCCTCAAAGACATTTTTGATTAATAAAGATGGACACTGACTGATACTGAAGTAGGGCTGGGCGATATATCCTAGAAATAAAATCCCCGATTTTTTCCACAACTCTCGATTTACAATTTAATCAATGTTTCCCCCTCTAAAAGAAACAAAACTCCCAGTGACATAAAAATTAAACAAATCAAGTTTTGCCTTTATGTTGTCTAAATGTTTCCCTCTTAAAGTCAAAGTCTGGGTCATAAAAGGTTGATTATGTAGTATAAACGTAGGCAGGTTTGTCTACATAAACACTAAAAGGCTGAGGTATTTTACAGTACTAGCATGAAACTCTCTGATCAATATTTAATCTACTTAAATAACAAATACAAGCCTATAAAAGTGCTTGTGCAAACCCTACAAGGCCGACCATCATGAGAATTGTATTTTTTTCAAAAATTGCAACTACTTATAGTTGGACTAAGGCAAGAAAAAAAATCTTGTTTTTTAAGTTCGTCAATCTTCAGCAGAAAATAATTCGCATTAAATGATTAAATAGATTTTTTGCCCAGCTCTATGATGAAGTAAAACATCATGCTACATTGTAAATTTGGTTATATTACAGCCAATATAGAGGATGCTTATAGTCAATTTGCATGGTCAAAATGTTGGCAGAAAATACGGGTAAGTATCTGCTGATACCACTGTTAGTCTTTTAATCCCATACATCACTAAGTTTATTGCTCCTTTCTACCACAATACATGTCCAGCTGTGTGAATGCGTGCACGAGTGCAAGCAACAGATCAGAGACTGGCAGCGTGCATGTGCATGCCATTACACAGGATATGATGCTTGTGTGTGTCTAGTCATATTCAGTTTTATGAGTTGAGCTTGACTCGAGGGATGGGAACTTAAAACCAATTTCAGTTGACAATTAAAAACAACTCTCTAAAAAAATCATTATCATTAGTCTTTCTATTTCTCAATGCCCTTATCAACTCCTTCCACTGACAGAAGTCAGAAGTGGAGAGAATTGGGTTTTCATTTTTGACAAAAAAGATGCTTAATGTAGAATTTTCTGTGAGAGGAAACACCAGCAGCGTAGCATTGAATCAGGAGCATTGTTGCCTCCAAAATCCTACAAAAAATCATCAGGAATCAAAAAGGGAATCACCAAAGAATCTGATCTATAAGTTGTATTGTTAACGGCCACGGTATCAATTAAATCTTGTCAGTTCCCATCCCTTAGCACGACCCTCTGTCACTCCAGAAGAGAGGAACAAGCTGCTTTATGGATGGGTTGCCCAACCTCCAACTACGGGCGACAATAAAAAAAAAAAAAATCAAATTAAATAAAAATCAATGTGTTGTTTAGATGCCAACCTCCTCTTTCACCCCTTTCCTGGAGAACCTGGTCCCACCCCTAACAAAAAAACTTTGAGAAAACACTGAAATCTGTTGTTATGAACCAAATTTTGGAGTAAAATAATTGTATTTTAATTTAATTTTGGAAAAATTACTTAAAAACAGGAGACAGCGGCAATACATCTGCTAACTTTTTTACTTTTTTAATGTCATTGGTAGAATAAAGCATTAAAACATGCAACTTTTGCTGCAACTTTTTGATAAACTTGCCACAAAATCTGGCTTTTCCGCTGTATTAATCATCCTGGAGGGTCAAAAATCATTGAAGTGATAATATTGTGCATCCCACTAACCAGGCACTACAAAGGATGTAAAATATCTCCTAATGGGATATTTGTTACCTCCGATTTTTACAGCACAGCACACTACCACTACACACACAACCCCACAGCACATTTACTGACGGACATGAGAAGGATGGAGAGAGTGGGTGGGGGTCTTACCAATCAAACTAAGGTCTGAGAAAACCATGCAATCCAAGTCAGGCGGAAAGAACAAGGAAGAGAGAGAGAGAGAGAGAGAAATGCGATATAGTTTGAGACAGTGAAATGACCAAAACGATGACGGAGCCAGAGCTGAGCCTGCAGCTGCTGACTCCACAAGCAAAAGATGTCGTTTTTGTTTTTGTCTAAAAGCTACTTAAATACAAAAACCTGCAGCGGTACACAGAGGAAAAACAGGAGGGCAAATAATGAGCTGTAAAAAGAACCGTTAGGCCAACAAAGGAAGCACTGAACTCCATCACTCATGCATCAGACTTTGTCAAACTTCTATTAACGAAGGAGAAGCTGTAATGAGGGCGGGCATGGCAGAAAAAGTGACCAATGGAAGGAAGAGGAAGGTTTTTAATCTAAGGAAAGTTTGAGGTCATACACACCAGAGTACTCCACTGGGATTATGGACAAAAGGCAGAGGATGAGACACGGGAGAGAGAGAGGTGATGTTAACATGAGAAGATGGCTGACACTGTGAATATCAGCTGGACAAAAGCAAAGGCATGTAGCAGAGCAGAGAACAGCAGGGGAGAGACTACGCTTCAAAAATACAACTTTGTAAACAGCTGATAGGGCTTCAGGAAATTAAACAATACTAGAACTTTAACCCTTTAACTTCAAACTCAACTGTTTGGCAGAGATGAGTAAATTCAGGAATATTCAGGAATATTTAATGCGTTAAAAAAACAAACTAACGTCATTGTTTCTGACAGTGTTTAAGGATACAGAAAAAACAGCCAACCTTTCTTTGTGTTGGATTTCAAGGTTTTAAAATCTAACATCTATTATCATTGTTACCATTATGTACTTAAAGGATAAGTTCAGTTTCTACAGCTTTCACATTGTTTATAGAATGAAGTAGAACAATGTACTCACCCAGAAGGCTTTCCTGATCCAAACAGTGCTTCAGGAGATATTTAGATCCAAAATCGAGCAGTGGACATCCGTATAATGGTAGCACATGGGGGATGTATAGCGCCGCTCCTAAAACTTCATTAATCGTCCAAAAACTCATTAGTTTCACCAATATTTCATCATGGTCTGCTCACGCTACTGCTCCAAGACAGTCCAAGGTCGCTCCACCCATGTTTTTGTAACTGTGCTGACCTCAGAACTGGAAACTTTCTTTACGGCTGCGCAGCACAGCTCATTGTTACAGGAGCGACCGCTACCTACTCAACAACTTTCCTCTTCCAGTTTTGTGCAAAATGGACGAATATCTATTGGATGAAGATGTTGTGGAGGAGAACTTTGAATATGATGGGTGTCCTTGCAGCTTCGAGCCAGAGTTTACAGATGAGGAGCTCATCGAAAGGAGGACGCAGAGGCAAAGAGAAGAACAGCTGGCCAGAGAGCAATTTCAGTTCAGAGGTCAGCAGTCACAAAAACATGGGTGGAGCGACCTTGGACTGTCTTGGAGCAGTAGTGTGAGCGGACCATGATGAAATATTATTGAAACTAATGAGTTTTTGGATGATTAATGCAGTTTTAGGAGCGGCGCAATACATGCCCCGTGTGCTACCATTATACGGATGTCCGCCGCTCGATTTTGGGTCTAAATATCTCCTGAAGCACTGTTTGGATCAGGAAAGCCTTCTGGGTGAGTATATTGTTCTACTTCATTCTATAAACAATTTGAAAGCTGTAGAAACCGAACTTATCCTTTAACTCAACCACTGACTGATCTGATGGTATATATATTTATATATATTAAATCCAACCACAATCCCTCCACATCAGAAACTCAGACTCTTTGCTGTTATTCAAACAATCCATCAAACCTGCCTGTTCACAAATGCATATGACCCCTAACCACTCATAGATTTTATTTTTTGTTTTGTTGTAAAGCGTCTTTGAGTCTATTGAGAAGCAGTATAATAATGTTATGTATTATTATTATCATTATTAAATCTGTGATTCATCAAAAAACATGAAACTGTGAACTCACCCAGCAGGTCGGCTCCTTCATCAACGTCCCCGATGAGTCCTGTGCCTGCAGACGACAGCTCTTCAAAGAGAGAGTCTGTGTTTCTGTCAAACGCCATGTTCTCAATGCCTTTAGTGGGCGTACTGAAACATAGATGGCATTGAGTGTTTAGGCCTCAGTGACAGAAGTGTGACAATAATCCTCACCCATAAAGCTCTCGATGGGCAGGAACCAAATTATCTTAAAGAGTTTGAAGTGCAGTACAACCATCCAGAACTCCAAACATGCTGGCCTGCTCGTGGTACCATCAGTCTCTAAAGTAGTATGGGAGGTAGAGCCTTCAGTTATCAGGCTCCTCTTCTCCAAAACCATTTACTGACACCCGCTTTACCTTCAAGTTTAGACTTGAAACACTCCTCTGTGATAGAGCTCTCAGTTAGGGCTGGATCAGGCCTGGTTCATCTCATAGTTAAGCTGCAACAGGCTTAGACTGCAGGGGGATCTGGCACACTGAGCTCCTTCCTCTGTCTCTCTAACGCTGTCTCTTTATGTCGTTGCCACTTTTTGTTTCTCTTGTATTCGTCTGGTTCCTGTTTTGTTGGTTGCTCAGGATCCTTGGTGTGGACGAAGGCTGTCAAGACTATAGATACTCCAGAAAGTATCAATACTCAAAGGCTGTATCCAAATACATTACTAACTTGCCATGGTATTGATACTACAGTGTGTTTTTGAATCCCTGCTGTATCAAAAATGGTATCGAGTATTGAATATCTTCTTGGGATAGGGCTGGGAGATATGACCAAGAAATAAAATCCCCAGTTTTTTTCCACGACACTCAATTTACGATTTTAATCGATTTTTACCTCCTTAAAAGAAACAAAACTCCCAGTGACATAAAAATGAAACAAATCAAGTTTTGCCTTTATGTTGTCTAAATGTTTCCCTCTTAAAGTCAAAGTCTGGGTCATAAAAGGTTGATTATGTAGTATAAATGTAGGCAGGTTTGTCTACATAAACACTAAAAGGCTGAGGTATTTTTACAGAATTAGCATGAAACTCTCTGATCAATATTTAATCTACTTAAATATCAAATACAAGCCTATAAAAGTGCTTGTGCAAACCCTACAAGGCCGACCATCATGAAAATTGTAATTTTTTTAAAAACTTGCAACAACTGGGGTGCTGGTTTGGCATAGTGGTTAGCACCCCATGTACTTGCTTCTGCCGGTCCAGGTTCGAATCCCGCCTGTGACCAGTTTGCAGAGTGTCTTCCCCTGCTCTCTCTCCACTGTCTCTCTTCTATCAATAAAGGCACAAAATGCCCAAAAAATATACATTAAAAAAAAAAATTGCAACTACTTACACTTGGACTAAGGCAAGAAAAAAAATCTTGATTTTTAATTTTTCAATCTTCTGCAGAAAATAATTAGAATCAATCAATTTAATCTTTTTTTTTGCCCACTAACTTGGGTATTGATATTGAGTTTGAAATGTTAGTATAATGACAACCTTAGTGAGGACGGCCTGCTGCTGTGGACTTATGAAGCTTCAGTTACTATCTGTCCGTTCCTTTAGCCACATATAGACCCTGATATTAACTAACAAAATTTAATAAATGGTGGTTCCTGCAAACAGCCAAATATCATCATGGATGACCTGCTGCTGTGGACCTGCTTCACTCTATCTGCTCTATTCTGCATCATCCACCTCAAGAAATGATTTCATTTAACATTAATTCATAATTTCCACCAGATTCAATGGTTTGACATCTTTGTGATGTTTAAACATACTTTAAATTCAGTTATAGTCCCACCTGCAGGGTTTGTATCCAATGAGATCCATGTCCAGCTCTGGCGTGGATTCAATGATGTCCAGTACATCTGAGCTGTCCTCGTTTTCGGGTAAACCTGCACGAGAGACAGAAGGTCACCAAAACACCAAAGACATGGATGGATACTGCATGTTTGTTAAATCTAAAAGAAAAAGCAGCTCATATATTTCTAGAGAGCAAATATTTCCGTCAGTGTCAAACGTGAAATGGAGTTCAGCTTCTCTACCCATCTCTCTACTCAAAGCGCCTTCACACTGCAGGTCACACCAGTTCACTCGCTGACCGTGGAGGCTGCTCTGTGGAGTCCATCAGGGTCAGCTGTCATTCACACTAAAGCTGAACGATTAGAGGAAAAGTGTGATTTTTCTCAATTTGATTCAAGATTTTATTTAATTAAAGTAGGGCCCCATAATATCCGCGATCATGCAATCACTGAATTTGTTATTTAACGCAGAATTCAATATAAACACGTAATGCTACAGAAATGGTCGACATTTTACGTAAAACTGTTTTTTTTTTCTGGCAAAAAAGGAATGTATCTCTAGGTAAAATGCCCCTAGGAGGTCACTGACGCTGCAGACAATATGGCTGTGATGATACCTTTTTCTCACAATTCGATTTTTTTTTACGATTTTTTAGGTGCGGATTCGATTTAAATTGCAACTCTACGATATTGCCGGTTTTGCAGCCTTTAGTTAGCTTTTTTAACATCAGCGAAAAAGATGAACAATAATGATGCCTACAGACTATATCAGGATAAATACACATCACACGTGAGTCCGTTTTTAGGACATATTCAGGATTTCCTTACTATTAACAGTAAAGACAACAGTAAGAAAATCAATGATTAAAAGCACATTATTCATCATCTAATATTGATGATAAATAATCTGTCATTGTTATTTAAGTGATACTCCAACTTCTCCTCCAAAACACAGACTATGTGTTGTGGGCCTGCTTACCAGTGTTTCTGTAAATGTAAATTGCCTGCAGATTTGTAAAATAGTTGACACAACAGATCCTGGGTCAGTCAGGAGTGCTGCAAAAATTGCTGCTTTGGCAATCCCGATTGCCTTGTCCAAAATTGCGATTTTGACCCGAAAACGATGAATTGTTCAGCCCTAGTCCTTAACCAACGGTTAAAGTTAAAACGAAAACAAAAATGCAAAGAAAATCCGTCCAAAAACTCCAATGTTAAATAAGTTATGATAAACAAAATTTAACAATTACAAATAATGAAAAAAGCAAGCCATGCCAAACCAGCATGTGAACCTCTGATAGTTTTGACATGAGCGCTGACATGTGACGGATCGCAAACAGGTGACACGACAGATCCTGGGTCAGTCAGGAGCGCTGCAAACAGCTTCAGCTTCAGTGATCACATGATCACATCTGAAATCGTGATTTTGATCAGAGAGTGATAATCGTTCAGCCTTAATTTAACCCATTCACACTCACGCAGCAGGGGGAGCACACTGGGATTTTTCTTGCCCAAGCACACATCCACATGTGACTGCAGGAACTGGGGCTCAAACCCTTTACCTTCCAGCTGAGAGAAGGCCCACTCTACCACTGATCCACAGCCCCTCACAACACCTCCTAACCATGAAAAAGTGCACCAAATCTTTGTGAGAGACAAACAGACCGGACAGACAAATCAAACGCTGCTGCTTCGTGACGTACCCACTGATATGGATCTGGTACCCGGTGCGGCCTGGACCTCTGTGCTCTTACTGGTCCCATCCTCTCTGTCTGAGGCCGTGGTGGACATCGGTGTGACCGACTTGGAGCCGGTGAAGTCTGACAGCTCATCCTGTAATTAACAGAAGCTTAATCCCAGGCAAGTTTAACGTCTTCATGAGAGGAGATGGACGTCAAAATGAAACAATAAAAACACAGAAGAGCAGAGTGAAACAGCACAGCTCACAGTCTGACACGAGAACACGATGAACAGACAAATCACAGACAAATCACAGACAAATCACAGACAAATCACAGACTTTACCGCTTCACTGGGGGCTACACATGCAGATTTATTAATCTCAGCTCTGACATGGTTTAAACCAGGATCAGGCAGCTTTGTAATGAGAGAGCTGGATTCATCTAATGCTGAGTTTTGTTTATTGTAGAAGATTCAAAACCTGAATAAATATAACAAAAAGTAAAAGGAACAAATAAAAATTGTATAATAATAGTTAAATCATATTGAACCCATTTTTCAAAACACTGACTTATGCTTATCAACCTCATATCATCACTGTCGGGCACAATCCTCCCATCTTTTAAAAGCCTTTCAGGAAATGAAAAACCCTCTTAACTACTGAATCAATCAATATTGTATTGTCCTGGTTTCAAATTATATTTTAGTATATTCACTTATTTAAAAATATATAAAACTTATATTCTTCTGGCAGAGAGGGGAAACTGTGTCACAAAAAATGTCTATAATCAAACCCACCAGCTACTGATGTTTGGATCAACACTGTTTATGAAATAAATGTAACAGAAATACTGTTATTGTCCCTTAACATCCGAAATGGAAGATATTACCACATCTGGAGCATTGATTCATGTAAAATAAGAGAAAACTGTTAAATTAAATATTCTGAATCCTATAGCTTTCTCTACTAGGTGAAGCTCTGCTTGTTTGTTGGTTAATATCGAATGTCTAAGTTGTTTAAAGCAAACTATTATTAAAGTGCTAAATGTCTTACCTTTATTACTGTCTGTTCAGATTTACCTAAATGAACAAAGCTATGACATTTGTCTTACAGTTTTATAATAACAACATGTGATTTGTTTTTCCTAAATTATAATAAAAATATATATATATATATAAAACAAGCTCATCAATATGGAAGGTAACCAACAGTACTGATTTATAAATAAAAATTAAGATGGAGGTTTATGCCCAACAGCAGTGATATTATAAAAGTATGTTACCTATTTATTTTCAGATTCTTTATGCTTTACTGAATTACACAAGGCAGATTTCACCTTCTTACTTACTGAAATGATTAAGTCATATATAAATGATGACGGATTAATATAATCAAAAAATTTCTTAATTTGTTTTTCCTTCATATTTTGGCGAGTTTGAAACCCAGGTTCAGATCAGGGACAATTAAAAGTACAAAAAAAATAACAAAATGTACAAATCTAGTTTAAAGTGTTTGACTTAAATGAAGGAGGTTGGTAGCCTAAAAAAAGTTGACAATATAGGATAGGCCTTTATAAGCAATCTGCTTCTGCCTATACCTTTCAGTCATTATTTAACACATGATTCTTGGTTTTGTGATTTTGTGTCAAATGTCAATATTGTGTACAATATTTGGTGTTGTCATGACTGAATAAACAATAAATAAACAAACAAAAAATCAAACAAAAAAACGATGCTTAAGTTTAAGAGGGAAATGAAAATTCAAGTAAATTTAAGCTCCAATTCAAAAAGTATATTTATCGGTCATGTGGGAATTTAACTAATAATTTTATTTCTTTTTAAATCCAATGAAGAGTACATATAAAAGACTATCCTAGAAACAGAAACTATCCAAGTGAGTTTAACTCTGATTCTAATCCCAGTCACCATTAACTATGAAATCATAATGTGCAATGTGCAGTTATCTACAATGTACAATTACTATTTGCAATTAATGTGCAATCCTCAATCCTCTCAATGTGCAATGACAGTGTAGAAGTACACCCATGTACAATCACTTATCCCACGTGCAATTACTTCGTAAATGTATATAATCTTTATAGGATTTGCTTTTTAGTTTTGTTTCCAAGCCTTTTGTATATTTTTATATTTTATATTTTTTTATATTTTATGTCTTATATAGGTAGAGTAATGTACATGCTGCTATTTTTTATACTTAAGTCATTTTTTTATTCTATTAATGCTGTCCACTTTGCTGCTGTAACACTGTAAATTTCCCCACGTGGGACGAATAAAGGTTTATTCTATTCTTCTCTATTCTATTCTTAAAGACTCCCACCAGTGATCAAACATTAATAAAGGTCTTTTTCATGTTTCTTCATGTTTTAAATTTCACATTATTTAAAATCACACTGCAGGCCTCAGGCAGATTGATCCCATGTTGTCTCTGTGCCTCAAGCTGCCTACCCTTAGCTACATTCAGTAAACAATTTGAAACAGTGATCTACAAAGACTGTTGTCCTTTTTTATTTTGTTAAATCTGGACTCATACAAACGTCTCTTCAAGCTGGATCAAGAAACACGAGGAACAAAGAGAGAGGGGAGAGGCTTGAAACAGCACACTTGGTTTGACGGGGATGAGGTTTGCAGAATAAACATGAAAAAACACAGAGCGAGTACACAACAAAGAGACAACACGTCTGACAAAGAGGTCCACACACAGCGACACAGACTGAGAGGGGCTTCACACGGCGAAATGAAACACAGCCACGATGGGAGCTGGCATTTATCGCTGTAACACAACAAAACAGAACCCACTTGAAAACAAGACTGAAGTGGAGCGAACATCTACTGTTACATGACCACACAACACTACTAAAGATGATCCTGTTAGAGCACAATGATCGATTAGAAATGATGTTAGAAATCTGCATGAATGAAGCAAAATATCAGGAACGTGAATATATTTTGTGCCATTCAACTAAAAAAAGAACAAACGAGAGGCCAAATGCAACCATTAATCTAAAAAGATCTATCAAACAGTTCAGCTGTGATTGTTTACTGAATTTAAAAAAGCCAATCAAGCCTTTACATCACTCGTGGTTGCATGTAGCCTGACGGTGCACAGTTGGAATATGAGGTGAAGCGTATAACTGTGAGCAGCAGCAGCAGCAGGGTGTTTGAACAGATGAAACAGCATAGTGAAGGAGACGACTGAAGCCCACGCACACAGAGACACAAACACTGAGCGCTCTGCAGCAGCCGCCGCTGCCGCTGCGACGTCAGCCAGCCGACACTCATCCAGCTACCTTGCAGTCGTCTGCCAGTGAATTCCCCCAAGAAGAGTCCTGCGCACTCTTACCCTCCCTTTCCTTCGGGGGGTCGACAAAGTCCTTGGGGAGGGGGGAGAGTAAGAATGAAGCTGACATGTGCAGAAGCAGTTCAGCAGAAATGCAAACAGAGTGAGGCGAGTGGAGAAACAGAGCTGGAGTGAAGTTCAGCTTCAGTGTGGACATGTGGCTTTAAGAAAAATCATACAGGTGACAAACTTTGACAGATAAGAACTCTCCTGATGGTTACTCTCCTCACGAACTCCTTCAGCTCCAGCTTCTTAAATGTGCTTTTCTCCTTGTCTAAACTGACTGTAAACTCAATATATCATCCAGCTGTAGCAAATGTTTTAAATCTATAAAATCATTTAACCTCCAAAATCCAATCAAACCACTGAACTTAACGGCCCTTTTCATGAGCTATTGCTCGTCCCAGGTTGGACCCACAGCTCAAGACTGCTCCCTCCCAAGTGCAGGACTAACAGAATGAGAAACTCCTTTGTCCCTCAGGCCATCAGACTACAACTCCTTACCGAGGGGGAGGAGGAGCAACAGGAAGACTGAAGATAGGAAGGAGCAGTAGCCAGCCAGTAGCCATATTTTAATTTTTATCTATTTTTTGCTTAATTTTATTTATTATATGTTTCATTTATGTCTGCAAATTGTTTTTACTTTTTTATTTTTGGATATCCTGTGTTCTTTTATACAGTACCTGTGTACTATGCAACAATACTGGAATCTTAATTGTCCTGAAGCAGTGTTCCAAAGGGATTGATTAAATTTGATTTAGTCTAATCTAATCAAATCTTTTGCTTTCCGAGCTGCCTTACTTATTCATTGCCTACACCTTAGAGCAGCCCTATTTAATCAGCGGCCTGCAGGCCACATGCAGCCCAAAAGCAACCCTCGAGTGGCCCGAAATCAATGTGATTGGAGCTTAGGTCCAGCAAGAAAAATAGAAAAATCTATTTTATATCTAATATCTATTTTAAATACATAATATTTATATATCAACAGTCATAACACATTATATCACTTATAATGAATTATAATGGCTAGCTCTATCGTTCATTATAAGTTATATCATAATGTGTTATGACTGTTGATAAAGTGCAACATAAAGCATTATGAGTGTAGTTATGAAGCATTATGAATGCCCCCATAATGCACTGTGATTGTCGGGGCTTCATACCTCATAAAGCATTATGGATGTAGTGTTCATGAGTGTTCATGAGCATCCATGGAACAAGTCATTATAATTCATTATAAATGACATTATAATGTTTCATGACCGTTGATACAAAGCATCATGAAGCATTATGTTTGCTTATACGTGTAGCTATGAGGCATTATGAATGCATTATAATGCATTACGAATGCCGTTATAATGCCTTATAAATATAAATGTGGGCTTTATAGAAAGTGTTACCGAAAAAACTTATACAAACACTGACTAGGTCTCACAAAAAATCCAACATTATTACAGACATTGAGTCCAACACGTCCAACAACCTACTTTTATGCACTTTAAAATATGACCGTAAAACGGCGTTTTAAATCTGCACCTTTGTTTTAATGTTCATACACACCGTAATATGTGCTTGTATTTACCTGTCAAAACGTGTTGAGTTATCTGTTTGAAGTGTAAAATTAAAAAAAACAGTATCTCAGCAGAAGATTTGTTTAGTGCTGCTCTTTATTGAATTTTGCTCTTTTGGATGTGGCAATAAATTAATGAACATCCAGTGTGTTTGTTATCTATTGGTGTTTCTTCTAAGTTGTTAACTTTTCTCTCTGTCTGCCGAGAATGTCCGGCCCAGCTCATAACCTAAGTCTGAAAATTTGGCCCAAGTGAATTTCTACTTTAATAGCCCTGCCTTAGAGTTTTGCTGTATATTTAGTACGGCTAAGTATTGTTGAGAACCTCATGATTTGATTCTTTAGGTTGCGATTTTGATTCAATCTTGATTTAATGCTTCGGTGTCGATTCAGCAAGAAGCAGAAATAAACAAAAAATACAGTACCTGTTAAGAATTTTAAATCTTATCTATGCCTATGTGAACATGTGTGGTGTGTCACCTCACCGCACAGTGTCGCCCACTGGCCAGGAGGTGAATCTATTCAGAGGATTCACTGAATCAGTATTGAATGAAGGGCGGTTATTGCAAAGCACTGATGAATCGATATTTAACCCTGATATTGACATAATAGCATCACGTAGCTGCTGCAGATTTGTTGGCTGAACAGGAGGAGAATTTCCAGTTCCACCACATTCAAAGTTGCTCTACTGGATTGAGATCATGTTCAAGAAAACAGTGGGCAATCAATCCAATGTGGTGAACAGGAGATCCTTGTCATGCACGTGCAGCTGACAAACTAGATTTTAGAAAGGTATACCTAATAAAGTGGCCATTGAGTGTATTGTTAAGGAAAAAGAGAATGAGGAATTAAACGTTGTGGTTCCCTTTGCTTGTAAAAATGTTCTACACATTCAAATAATGTCACAATCTTTCCTAATCGAGCCCTGATGTACGGTATGACCAAACATCATTTTTATTACATGACTGGTGCATTCTGGGAGTTTCCCCTCATGTGACTTTTGGAAAACTCGAGCAAAAATAAACAACGGGCTACAGTGGCCTGTCATTTTTTAGTAGTGAGCAGGTTCCCTTTGCAGTGATGCTGTCTTTAAATTTCCGTCTAAATGAAACAAAAGCGACGATGAAGGAAGCAGAAGTGAACCGTTTCCAGAGGCAGTGGGATGGCTTTGCTCCATGACTCAGATTGTGGATGGACATTAAATCATGTTTGGCACACTGGCATAAAAACATCATTAACCTGTCATCCTCCCCCCTTAAAGCCCCACCCACTCCCATAAATAAACATTACGTCTCTGTTTAAGTCCTCGAGAGCGTCTGCATATCAAAAGGCAGAGCTGGACAATAACTGTCCTGTAGCAATGATTACATAAGAACCAATCACATTCAGCGAGCCTTTTCTCCCTCAGTGACTGGCTGCACGCCATACAGCGGCATCACTCCCATCATGCACTGCTCTGCCGAGCTGATGTCCCAGTTTTAAGAAAAAAGGCAGCAGTGGGATGAATTAACATTGTCACCCTGCAGGTCCAAACTGCCACAGATACAAAGACTCCCACTAACCAATAATACTTTAAAGACAAACAGACTCAGAGGCTCTAATTTTAGAATCACTGCTTTTTCCTGCAGTATTTTCAGCACTCAAACGCGTTTAGACTCCTGAAATGCACATAATATATTGAATTTGTCTAGTTTAAAACAGACCATCTCCGCCTTTATGAATATTCATGCGCTACATTTCATGATCTCCGCTGACTGCTGCAGCAGCGGGAAAAAAAACAAGTCTGCATATTCATCAATGGATAACGAGGAGGATGTCTGAAGACAGAGGTGGCCTTGTCAGATGCCTGCTAAAATTTGCCTACACGCCTGAGCTTATCAAAGGAGCTCTATTTTTAACTGGAACCAAAGCCAAAAATCCTCCATCTTCAAACACAAACGACACAGCTGGAAACGCACAAGTACGAAATGGATTATAGAGCTCATATCATCATCCACAAAAGATGTATTTATATTCATGTTTGCTTTACAACTGGGGAAAAATCTAGAACAGGGGTTGTTCAGGAGTGTTAAATATTAAGGTATCAAAAATTATGATTCTGTTGAAATACTGGGGGAGTTAAACAACAAAATCCTTCTATCACTCAAGGTAGATACATGTCAGAAAAATCAACCTATTGGCATTTTCACATCTTAACTTTGATTAAAATAATGTACCTGTTTGTTCCAATAATCTATATTCACATGGTAATGAATGTGCAGAGGCTTTCTGATCAAACGCCTACCTTCAGGCTTGCGTTCGACCGTGGTTGTGTTGAGTCTGTGAACCGCCAGGCCTCTGTGCCGAGGGTCTCTGACCTGACCTGGGGGTCCGGGGTGAGCAGGGACGTACCAGCAGAAGACGGGAAGATCCCCAAAGAAAGAGGGCGCTCTCTCCTGAAGAGACGGAGGATTTAAAGTGATTTGCAGGCACTTTGCTAAAACCGTTTTTTAACTAATTTCATCAACAGAAACAAAACAAAAAAAAGTATTATTGAAAAAATTCCAAGTTCAAGAAAATTAAACTACATTTCACTCGTCTATCTGGGAAAGAGTCCACAGAAAATGTTTGGGGATAACAGAACCTTTTAACAGCGTATCTGGCAGGTGATTGGACGATCGTTCAGTCCATCACATTCATTACAGGCCAATCACATCATGTGGTAAGCAGGCTCTAATGCACAACAGAATGTGAATCCTTTCTAAAAACAAACGTGAGTTAAAACATGTCAGAAATAGGTATGGCAATCAAAAACCAATACTAGTTGAGAATCGTTAACAGCGAACGAATCAATATCATGAGTCTTTTTGCAAATCAATTCCCTTATCAATTCCTTCCACTGACAGGGTTCAAAAGCGTCAAAATTGTGGCTTAATTTTCTACAAAAGGCGCCTACTGCTCAACCTTTAGTGAGTGGAAACACCAGCAACTTGCAGAAGCATCTTTGCCGAGACGTGTGTTTGACATTGTTGCCACTGAAAATCTACAGGCCAACATCTGCCCACAGAGAAAATCTGCAGGAATCAATCAACAAGGGAATTGGAGGATTGTTAATAGCAATGGTATCGATAAAATCTTACCAATTCCCATCCCTAGTCTGAAGAAGAGTCAAAATATCCTTACTATTTAGAAGTATGTTGTGTTTTTGGTTTTCATTTAATGAAGAAATGTGGTCCCAAACTAATTAATCTGCTGTTGAAGCTGTTAGCATCCATGCTAATCTCTAAACGAGCAGTCACTTCCTGCTGTCGTCTCCCTCATTACTCCACCTCTTCCTGCTCCAAAGGTGGCTGACTGGGTGATGAAACTTTAGGATGCTCACAATCGTTGTAGATTGCAGTTGGCAAGACGGACCTGCCTAATTACTCACATTGAATCAGCTGATCCATTTGGACTTCAAGGTTAGCCTTATCTTGCAATATTGACAAATCCATTAAAAAAATCCTCTGCATCACCAGTGAAATCAAATCTTATCTTCCTTGTGCAACGATCAATGTTTCCTGGAAAGTTCATCAAAGTTTGTTCATAACTTTTTTAAGTTTTAAAAATACACCTGTATATAATATATAGTGCAGTTCTTTTGTGTCATAAACTGCACTATAAACAACAAATGGTAAAAATTATAGACATGAAGCCACCCTGAAGCTACAAACTATTGCATGTGAGACTGCAGCTTCTCCATAATCAGATCTTCAGACTGTAGATCTGTGGTGACCTTACCTGACCCTGCCAACTGCACTGGACTCTGACGTCTCACTGATCTGCTGCATTTTGATCCTCTCGACATGCTCCATGTAATTATGAATCATCTGCAAAAGAAAAGGCAAACAGATGAAACTTCTCATGAACTTGGTGTATCAACAGAACTTAAATCTTTCTTTCTGAGTTCCTCTTACCTCAGTGTGCCTCTGGTGGAGCGAGTTGTATTCCTTCTTGAGCTCCAACTCTCGCTCCTCTAACCTGCCGACTGAACCAGAAATGAAAGTTTGATAAAAGGTGATGAGACCAAAAAATGAGCAGTACAAGGTTTGTTGTCAATATGAAATAAAATATGTACAGAATCGTTGGAGAAACTTCATTTCTGGGATGAACAAGATTTGATTTTTGCATATCATCATATTTGATGATTTTACAAAACTTAAATTGGCCAATATAGATGTAGAAATGACTGAAAGTAATTCTTCTTAGATAACACGTCATATGCTAAATGTACTTTTGATAGTAAAATCAAGCTTCACCTGCTCTTTTAAGAGCTAAAACGCTGATTCATTTACCTGCTTCCAGAAAAACTCGTCCAATTCTGGGAGAGGATACTACTGATAAACAAAAAACTCCACATCATTGATGCAATGATCCATCCATCTATTATCTACATCACTTATCCCATGCAGAGCTTCAGGGCCAATCCCAGCTGACATTGACAAGAGGCAGGTTGAACCTGATCACAGCCAATCGCATGGGAAGACTGGTAACTTTTCAACCTCACACCAAGGGGCAGTTTGGAGTCACCAATTAGCTTAATAAGCAGGTTTTTGGTCTGCGTGAGGAAGCTAGAGAGCCCAGGGAGAACCCACACATGCACAGAGAGAACAAGCTAGCCAATCACAGGGCCATATAGAAAGACAACCATTCACAATACCAATAACTGTGATGGATCGTTCATTGGTTTGAAGGTTCTGTTTTTGGTTGGTTTGTTGGTTGTTTTGTTTGATAGTTGGTACGATGATTAGTTGGATTGTGTGTTGATTGTTTGTTGTTTTATTGGTTGGATTATTTATTGGTTTGTTGGTTGTTTTGTTTGATAGTTGGTACAATGATTAGTTGGATTGTGTGTTGATTGTTGTTTTACTGGTTGGTTTTTTGGTTGGTTTGTTGGTTGTTTTGTTTGTTAGTTGGTAATATGATTAGTTGAAATATGAGTTGATTGTTTGTTGGACAGCTGGTTGTTTCATTGGTTGGGTTATTTATTGGTTTGTTGTTTCTTTGATTGGTTTGTTGGTTGGTCAACTGGATGTTTTGGTTGTTAGAAGGTTATATTTGGTTGGATTATTTATTGGATAGTTTCTCAGTTTGTTAGCTGGCTGCTTTGTTGTTCTAATGTTTCATTACTTGTTTTGATTACTAGATGCTTGGGAATCACCAATTAACCTAATGAGTACGTTTTTGGTTTGAGTGAGGAAGCTGGAGTGTCTGGAGAGAACACATACATGCACAAGAAAACATGCAAACTCTATACAGAAAGGCCCTGACCAACACAGAGTTTGAACCAGTGACTTTGTGGCTGTGAGGCGTGTGCACTACCTGCTGCGCCACTGTGCCACCGCTGATACAAATATGTAAGGACTCCAACATGCCAGTAACACTGTGTATCCCTGTCAATTTCACCTGAAGTGACAGCAGAAGGTACACCATGAGGCAAAGACGTGATGCAGGGCTGAAGTGTTGTGGTAAAAATCATGTTTAAGTAAATGTTAAAGACTAAGGGGGCTGTTTTTATCTTCATTTTGATAAACTCAATTCTATGATCATGCTGTTATTACATTAGCACACTCGTCCCTGCAGTGTGAGCACACAGACACAGGATTACTTCGGCCGTCTCTTCCTCCCTGCATCACATGTCTCCATGAATCTGATGACTCATGATGGCAGGATAAAATCATCTCTGTTCAGTGTCAAAACTCACACTGCAGTGAGATGTGAATCGCAAAGCATGCAGAAGCTTCAGCTGTTGTAATTGATAGCATCCGGGCTTTATGCGGTGAATCTGTCTTTTCAGCAGCTTACTGTGCGGCTTAGGCTCGACCTGACGCATTAAGGAGGGATTAGGTGTTTTTGTCACTTTGTAACAACACTGGAACCAATCGGAGTGAGATAAGCTGCTCTGCCAACACTCTGAGCCTGACTCGTGGTGTTACACACACACATGTTTATGCACAATGTTTTTTTAATTACCGAGGACTGAGCGAGAGCTTCAGTACAAGAGCACAGGTATAGCCCACAAGGCTATCAGCAGTCCAGTTACGCTGACACTTTTTTATTCATACAACAATTCTTTCACCAAAATTTGATGTCCTGTTGCTCCGTCAACCATTTACCTCCTGTCATGGGGCATTACGGGGGGGCGAAGGAATAATAGAATTATCTTCGATTATTTCGGTGAATGTCTTTTTTGGAAAAGTGACAGCCTTAGTTGTGAGAGGTTAAGATGATTAGTTGGATTATGTCTTGATATTTTTTTTGCTGGATGGCTAGTTGGTTTGTTAATTGTTATTTTTTTTGTTTGTTTCTATTATTGGTTTGTTGTTTCTAAAGTTGGTTGGTTCATTGGTTGTTTTGTTTGTTAGATGTTTAGAAACTTGTTGAAAATCTAAATTTCATTCCTCACTAATGCATATTTTTGTCATTGCAATGAGTAGAATTCACTTCTGACCTAATTAAAAAAGACTAATTCCATGTTTGTACCAAGAGAAAATACTTAAGTCTTACCAGACTTGGCTTTTAAATACAAAAGTTAGATCTGCTTTAAATTTTACATAAGCTGAAGGATTAAATGCTGCTTTCCTGTCAGAATTACTTGTTAAACATGAACTAGTTCTGGTAAAATAATGAAGAGAAGGAAGTCCTTTCAGTGTAAAGGAGACAGATTATTCAGCTGATTTATTTCAAGATCAAGAAGCATCTAAGATGACCAAATCAGAAATAGAATTAAGCCCCAACTAAAGCAGAAAAACATGGAAAAAAAGTCTGACTGATCCGGTGTGTGTGGCCCTTTAAACTCTCCAGCAGCTCTGGACTTCGTCCTATGATGCCTCAGGACACAATCATCTCTGCTGCCACACAGTCATGAATGAATGATTTACTATTCACCGGAGGGTCAGAGGTTTACTGGAACCACATGACCAGCGGCATGTGCCCCAAAAATGAATTTGGAAAAGTTTGTATCCAATTATAAGAGAACAAATTAAAAGATTATTAAATCTACAAGAAAAATTCAAGACTAATCCGTCATGTTTGCCTTGAAATGCCTCTGCAAACAGTCTCATGTGGAATCAATTCACGTTGGCAGCTTTGTGTGAATGAATGAGTCACTTTAAAGCAGCCGCCTTACTGCGAGACACCGGACAAGCCTCTGTGAGGACGTCCAAGCAGACAGGCAGGCAGAGCCAACCAGCACACTTTCCCTCCCCTAATCCACCAATAAGACAGGCGGTAATGTAATGTCGCATTAGGAGGATGGGAATAACAGAAATCCTATAATCCCATTACTGTTACCTCGCAGAGAGGGAGGAGGAAACTGGTGAGTGTGTGTGCAGGAGAAGAGTAGGCATAACAAGTCGATAAGGGGAAATTAAACGAGAAAAGATTGTATGGAGAGTAAAACTGTTAATACATGAGCATGGTGAGAAACTGATAAACAGAAAAATCAGCCTGAATCTACATCACAGTGTAATTTCAGGGACTGAATCTTTCACACCATCGTTTCAAGCCAGAGTTTGTACGCCCCTGAGATGATTCGCCTCCACTGTGAACGTCACAGAGATGGACTCTGGGTAATGAGCTGATCCCCTCTCTGCTCTGTCTCCATAGGTAGTAACCAAAGCATCTCAGTATTAAACATAGCAAAACATGCACTCAACTACAAATCACTACATTTTCTTTACCATGCACTTCCTCTGCCATATTTAAGTGACTGTTTGGAATGATGATGTAACAAATCATTTCACAAAAAGCAACAAGAATCATCCATAAGGTTGAATATCTAGGACCCACCAATTAACTGTTTTTAAGGTCAAAACTAGTTAAATTTGTAGATATTGTTGAACTGCAAACAGCGTAAATAATGTACAAGGCCAAGAATAATTCAAAAGACTTTAGAGATAGACATAAGGATTATAATGTAATGGGAAACTCATAGGACATGTACAAGAATGAAAAACTTTTGTGTTTCATGGTGTGGTGTCCAATAATGGAACTGGTTAAAACAGGATTCAAAGCAATGCTCACACCTGTTGAAATTCAAAATAATGTATAGAAGTATAATTTTAAGTACATATGTGGATAAACAGGAGGTAACGCATGAAACTGAAGAACAGTTACTTTCTTTTGCAGATAGTTTGTCATTGTTTTTCTCTTCTTTTTCATTTTGTTTTTAATTTTGTTAGTTCACCAAAGTACTGTGTAGAATCTCTTTTTCTGTTGTAAAATATGGAAGTATTTATGCTTATTAACTGATGAGAAGATGTGGGACTTGCTAAGTTTTACTTGCTCCTGTACACCTTTAAGGCCATCCACAACCTCGCCCCTCCATATCTGTCTCTCCTCCTCCACCCACTTCACTGTGCCCTCTGCTCGCCTCAGCACCATGGGGAGCAGGGCCTTCAGTCGTTCTGCTCCCCAGCTCTGGAACTCTCTCCCACCGGGCCTCAGAAATCTGACCCCCCTGTCTCTTTTTAAATCAAGACTTAAAACCAACCTGTTCCGAACTGCGTACTCCTTGCCATGAATATTCCACTCTCATCCACATATCCTTCACTGTCTGTTGTATTTTGCTGATTTTATAGTTGTATTGTTGTGTCGATTTTATTGTTGTTGTTTTATCCTGTACAGTGTCCTTGGGTGTTTTGAAAGGTGCTTTTAAATAAAATGTATTATTATTATTATTGTTATTATTATTATTATTATTATTATTACTTCCTCCAACTTCTTTTCGAATGTATTGTATGTAACGACTACACTTTTTTATTATTTGCTTTTTGTCTCTGTTTCATATATGTTCAAAATAAAAGGAAAAGGGAGTGATCCACATCTTGTCTATTTTGGCAGAGCTGAAACGAACAAAGCTTCTCACTGGCCAAAATGCTGCTCAGTCTGCTGAATCTAGACCACAACAAAGAGCACCATAGGCAGCTCGTCCACCACCCATGTTTGGAAAGCATTAACCAAACACTGTTGCTGTTTGTGTGCATCACTCCTTCGACGATGGAGCTCCACTGGTGCATGTTTCACAGTTACTCGCCCACTTCTGGTCAGCAGTGCCATTAAAACTGTTAACTGATTAACCAAGAATGCCAATTTTATAATGACACTCTCAATGATAGAGGATAATCAGCACAGCACATTAACACAAATATAATAAAAGTGTTTAAGTATTGGCTGTGAGGGTGAAGGGAAGGTTACTCAAAGGCTAAAGGCCATGGACACGAAGCAGAGTAATCTCCATGAGTATAATGAAATCTTTACGTTTGTTTGTTTCCTGGAGGGAGGGGCAGCTGTTGTAAATAATCCACACATAGTCCATGATCACCCTTTGCCATCGTTGTGGCTTGTTTTCACCCAAGATTCTTTGCATAACATGAAGTCAGCTGAAAAATCTGCAGAGATGTCTTCCCCAAGTGTCCATGCCATCTCTCTGTACAGATGTAAATCTGATCTCCGTCACCGTGGCTAATGTTCAGGCTAATGCTTCATACTGTTTACAACTCAACTTCAGAAATCTTGAACTGTCCATTTTAGGTCAGTTTGAGAAGATGAGGAGGATGTCTGACCTGATGCAGTAAGTGTTCAGTGTGTTCCTGCAGTAACAGCAGAAACTTTTCAGGAGTTTTTATTTTTCCAAGCTGCAGACTGAAAGGTGGACAGTGGTCTTTCTGTTTGAGTTGATGCACAGTTCAGATGTACACAAGCCTTTTCACAACAACTACTTAATGTGACACCTGTGGTATAAAAAATGACCCATGAGACCTGAAAGAAGACCTGAAAGAAGACCTGCTAGAGACCGATTAATTGGTCCAAGTTAACTGTTATCCATCCCTGGTCAAGTAAGACCACTCTAGTTCAGAGTTGTAACAAGTGAAATAACCTGCAAAAGTAGCTACACTGACATGGGTCCCTCTGAACAGAACACAACAAATGCACAGATGTAAACCTCACAAAATCAGTGACTATATATACTGATTATTATTATTTCACTTATCAGCCCTGCTGGTATGTCCAAAACTATTGGGGTTTATATGAAAAAAATGGGATGTTTTCTTACTCTGGTCTGCGTAGTTCCTGATCTTGAGTTCCAGTTGTCTGGAGTGGGACTCCATCCGGTCCACATGGTTCTGCAGGTCCTTCTTGTCCTGTTCATGGGTGTCCTCGAACTCAATGAACTTCTGCTCAAAGATAAAGACAGAAAACACAGAGACAGAGCTTGATCAGACTCTTTAATAAAGAGTAGGATCCTTAAATTTCAAAAACATCAGAACTAAAATACCTTTCAGAATAAAACAATAACTCCATGCACTGTCCTGTCAAATATTGGCTTTAAAAAAGACGACCTAAAAATCAAACTGTTTCTATACAATGAATGGGAATTAATACGATTTTATCTATACAAATACTTTTAACGATTCTGTAACTATTTCTGTGATCGACGCAGGGTTTCAGTGCAAAGTCAAACACAAAACTCTTGAACAGTAAGTACCTTATCTCTTAAAAGCATACAAAACTAAGTGGAAGGAATTAAAAAAGACTAGGATAAGCAAAAAGACTAGGATATTGATTCCTTGAGGGAGTTTCTATCAATTCTCAACTACAATTGATTTGACTGCGATCCCTTATTGATACCTAATTGACAAAAAAATAGAGGTCATAGGCCCCCAAAGTTTGACAATTTCTTGTTCCTAATCATAACGAATTGGACACAAACTCAGAGTAAACAGCAATAAAACACTACAGAGACAAGGATAAATATTTACTTTAACAGTGCGTACAGGTTTGTCAGTAATTTCATGTATTGTTTTCGCTTTACCATCTCAAGAAATAAAAGTAGCTTCTTTAACAGCTTATGCGCTTTTCTACATAATTTAGCATTTAAATAGAACAGATTATATGAGAACTACAGATAAAGAAAAGTATCATTAATTACCAAAGTATCATAGCAGTTTATTGCTGTTTAGGTGACAATATGGCACCTCTCCAGGTAAAATGTACACAAACTGAATGAGGGAGTGTTGCTTCATGACAATGGAAAGGAAATGACAACCAATTCCAGCTGAGAACTGTTCACAAGTGCCTCAAGGAATCACTATCATTGGTCATTATAGGGCTGGGCAATTTTAGGGAAAGATCTAATTTTTCTGGCAGATACATAATTTCCTTTAAATCAAGGCTCAGTGTAATATTCACTATGTATACCGTATAGACAACAGTATGGAAATCAATGATCAAAAGCACATAACAGACACAACAGATGCTGGGTCCGTCAGGAGCGCTGCAAAAAACTGCAGCTTTGTTAACCCCATGATTGCGTTGTCTGAAATTGCAACTTCAATTCAAAAATCATAAATCTTCAGTCCTTGTCTTATGCTTGGCTATTCTCTTATAAGCTCTTTCTACTTTCATCCGCTTGCCTTGCAAAACAAGTTCTTTACGCTCTTGTCACTGAAAGTCGTTTCGTCAAACTGCGACTTTCTTTGTTAAACAGTAGGGATGTCCCATTCTGATATATCTGATATCGGTCTGATATCAGCAAAAAAAATATTGCATTATACCAGCCTGCAATCAAAATCTCCGATGTAAGCACTCCAATACAAGCAGTTCATTGTAATTTATTTTTAATTTATTTAATTCAGTTGTAGAATCTGCTGAAGTTGAAGTTAAACACAGTAGTTATTTTGCAATTTAAAAATATATGTTTTGTTTTTTGTTTGTCTTTTCAGGGCTTTCTAACTTATTTATTTATTTATTTAATTGTAGTATATTCTCATGTTTACAGTGAACATTTATTGGACCCATTGGTTGATAACAAATTAATAAGTTTTTCTAATACCTACTATCTCTAACTACTGTTCTCTGTTTGAGTAATTTCACCTGATTAAGCCTTTTCTTACAATCCATACTACAAAATAAGTAATAAAAGTATGTATGATTCCTGCTGATATCGGTATCGGCCAATGCTCAAGGCTGCAATATCGGTATCATATTGGAGGTAAAAAAGTTGTATCGGGACATCCCTATTAAAAAGTGAATCTAACAGCCCAACATTTGGTTTCTGTTTCTGTAATGACCAGATTGGGTGGACACATCACCAACCTGAGTGAGCATCATGCAGCCCTGCATCAAATATCAGAGTGTCATGTGGTTAACCTCCTGACCCTGAAAACCTGTGCAGACCTGCTGCTTTAAAACAGAAAGTCCACAGGCATCAATGAAGGGATCAATAAAGAGGAGGATTGGTATGGCACTGTATCAATAAAATGTGGTTACATTTCCATCTAGGGGTGTTAAAAAAAATCTGTATCACAATATATCGTGATATTTTGACTCCCGATACAATATCGATGTTTCAAATCTTAGTATCAATATTTTTGTAAACAATGAAAAGTCATATTTTATCAGAGTTGGAAATAAAATACAACTTATAAATATGTATGTACAGGTTTTGTTTCATGCAGTTTATTCAGTGATATGTGATTTTTTTACTAGGGATGTCCCAATCCGACATTGATATCGGATATCGGTCAAAAAAACAAATATCGGATTATATCGGCCTGCATCCTAAATCTCCAATATCAGCACTCCGTACAAGCAGTCAATTCTTATATATTTATTTTTTATTTTATTCAGTTGTAGAATATGCTTATGTTTAAGTTCAACACAGTGGTTATTTTGCAGTTGGTGAAATATGTTTTTGTTTGATTTATTGAGGTCACTTTTCAGGGTCTTCTAATATTTTTATTATTATTTATTTAATTGTAGTATATTCTTATGTTTAAGGTTAAAATTTATTTAACCTATTGGTTAATAACAAATTAATAAGTTTTTCTCATGCCTACTATTGCTGACTACTGTTCTCTGTTTGAGTAATCTTACCTGATCAAGCCTTTTCTTACAGTCCATACTACAAAATAAGTAATAAAAGTATGTATGATTCCTGCTGATATCGGTATCGGCCAATACTCAAGGCTGCAATATCGGTATCGTATCGGAGGTGAAATAGTTGTATCGGGACACCCCTATTTTTTACTTACTGTTGTGCTGTCAATAACATAAAGCAGTTTGTTCCTCATGTGTTCAATTACAGTTTGAGCTGCTCTGCAGGTTTGGATGCTTTCAGTGCTTCATTAAAGGGAAAACAAGAATAATTTCTTACATTAATTCAGGTGACTTGATGCACTCTGTGTTTTCAAGTTAAGTGTATGTAACACTGCAGTTGACATATTTCAATTACAATAAAATGGAAAAGTTAAAAATTCACTGTCTCTAGGTTTTCCCTAGTTTACTGTATAATATCCCAATATTGTGATATCGTGATATATTGTGATATTATCGTATCGTGACCAAAGTATCGTGATGCGTATCATATCGTGAGGCTCTTGCCAGTACCCATCCCTATTCCCATCCCTACTCGTAACATCAAAACATTTTAATAGTAATAGCTAGGGGTGGGAGAAAATATCAATTCACATGAGTATCGGGATTTTTGCCAATTATTAAATCAATTTTTCTGTTCAAATATTTATTTTTTTATCCAAATTTAAATGCTTCATTTTAGTCTGTGTTAACAAGCCACTTTTAAATGCAGTCCAGGCTTTTAAATAGAGAGCACAAACAACTGGTTAAAATATATCGCTGAATAAATCCTAAAAACTGACTCACATGTGACGTGTACTTTTCCTGATATAGTCTGTAGGCATCATCATTGTGCATCTTTTTTGCTGGTGTTTAAAAAGCTAACTGAAGATTGCAAAAATCTGCAATATCATAGAATTTCAATTTAAATCAATTCGGCACCTAAAAAATTGTAAAAAATCGAATTGGGAGAGGCGTATCGTCTCACCCTAGTAATAGCTTTTTTTCATGGCAGTCATGACTGAGACAGCCAAACTGCGACCTATCGATGTTCTGTGCACAGACAGGACACAGAAAAACTGACATCTGCAGTCAAACTCAGGTTCTTTTAATTCTAAATAATGGCTTTGACTGACAGTCACAGCCACCACACACCATTCTCATATTTGGATATAGAAATGTTTCTGAATCACAGCTAAAGGGACAGGATATGACTTATTGGTTTCATCTGGAAATGCAGGGTCCTCCCAGTTTCCTTTGTGTGTGAGCGTGTTTGTGTATCCACATCCTGTCCAGCTGAGAGAGAAGGGCCCTTAATGTGGCTTCAGTCCCTCCTCTGGGTGCATGAGTCAAGTTACATGGAGATGTTAGATTTTTCAGGGCAGTCGTTTTGTGTCCTGAGATGGGAGATGATGGGCCTTTTCCAACAGGAGTTTAACAGTTACAGAGAAATGATAAACCGCGGTAAAATTTCTGACGGTTTGTATTATCGTTCCCTATTTTAATCACCAAAAAAATGTGTTTGATTATTTTACTTTGTCAATAACTCGCGGTGATGCTGCTCACTGCCTGGAGAAGACAGACCATTGTGTCTGCTCCTTGGTAAAGCAGCAGCAGCCCTCAGACTCAGCCGTGCATGCACAGTTTACAATGTTTGAAGGCAAAAGTATGGCGGTTCATGCCCAGACAGTGATTTTTTTCCCCCTTTGAAATGGACAGTTTCAGAAAGTTTGAAGTCTGGTCATATTTTAGATTTTACAAGGATGCCAGGGGAAACTAACTGAAGACGGTCCACCACAAACAGCAGCATCAGAGGGGAGCGCCCAGGCTGAGAAAGAGGAACCAGAGAGGTGAAGAGGGTCAGGCTCAAAGATCTTTCTTAAATTCCCATTATTTCTTAACTAACTAAAACTTTGATAAATGATCTGTGTGTGTGTAAAAGTACTTTTTGAACATCTTGAGCACATTGTAACAACACTGCGATAAACAAAACAACTCGTTAGTTTTCACATGTAAGTAACAATAGAGCGAAAACAAAGCAGCTCAGCTACGACACAACTGTTAGATGGCAACATTTCAGTGCTCAGCTTTACACAAATAAGAATCCTCAAAACACAATGTGCAATGGAGTTTCTCAAAATGAGGAAACATCCAACCAGGACTGCTCCCTTCTTGGTACACAGCTTTTTTCTTACAAAAAAAAAAAGAAGCACTTCCCAGCACTCAGACACGAACCATGCTACACATTATACTGCTACGTCATCCATTTGCTTACATCAGATTTCTGCTTTTCTTTTGAATCAGCACATTATTTTTTAGCTCATGGACCATGATGATTTTGATCACATTAACCGTGATATTAAACTTTCATCCTGCTACATCCCTCTTTTCCACTACAGTACATGGTACCAGCTCGACTTTACTCAGTTGACTTGTATTTTCATTGGGGATTATGCCGAGTAACTGGCACTGGTCATCGTGTCACCTCCAGAGGGGGAACATGCTGGCTGACAAGGACTGAATATGATGCTGTGACACTGCTGACCTCTGAATCCTTGGAGAATCTCTAGGCCCACATTTGTCGATCTTTAGTGATATTAGGTATATCAGTATCAGCGGATAACTGCTTCAAAGGCTAAATACTGGTATAAAACTCCCTTTCAATATTTACCAAGAAGTTATGTTTATGATGGCATACTTTTGTTTGTTTGTTAGCAAGATCACGCAAAAAGTACTGGATGAATTTAGAAGAAAATTTCAGGATACGCTGGTAAAGGCTGACCTAAAAATGATTCAATTTTGGTGGTGATCCAGATAACCACAATTAGCGAACAGACGTCTTTGTTCAATAACTATCTGAGTTAATAATGATATCTAAGTGCTAGGTGGGGGTTTTCAGGGTCAAGGATAACATTATGACAGCTATTGCTTATAGTGGTGCTGTCAGCAGATTGAAAAAATTGGGCGATTCATTAATTATGACCTCTAGTTAATTGATCTATTTTTCAATCTAACTTAAAAATTGATGAAAAAAGCCTCAGATTGAGGTGTTTTCATTGAAATTCAGATTATTTATTGAAATTTAGATTATTGTGGCAGAACAAAAGATTGGCACCCACCCCCCAAAAACCTAAAGCACAAGAAGTCCAATGCATAAAAAACCTCCAACTTTAACGGCCCAATCAGGGGACAGAGGCGGAGCTGCAGATGTGACGACAACAGGAAGTGACTGCATGTTTGATAAAACAGCAGCACGTCAAGCTGACTCTGCAGTTTTATTAGAAATTGACTCCATTTCTCCTTTAAAAGAGGAGCAAAGAACGTCACTTCAAGCTTTCTTACGGGAAATCATGATTTTGCTCTTCTCACTGCACGGAAACCGAGAGAACGCAGAAATGCTGCGCTAATAATGCTGAGCCGTAGTCATGGTTACCCTACGATATCAAATATTCCCTCCTCAGAAGTTTACCAAGAGAACTTGGTGGGTTTTGTCTGTGATGAGATTCATGTCACATGTGGCAGATGATACATCTGTGTGGTTTAATGTAAGATAAGACGATAGTCTAAGGAGTTAAGTACTCATAATCTGAGCTAACGGCAGGGTCTGGCTAATACGTCATACTATGGCTTGATATGATTGGTCTGTGAAGAGTGTGACGAGCAGACCAATCATCCAATCACCAGCTGCCCTGGTATTTTAAGGTGCTGCCCTCTGAACATACCAAAACTTTGATTAACGAGATTAAGAAACATAGCGCACTATTTATGGCTGTAATTAATTAATCTAAATTAACGCGATAATTTGACACCCCTAGCTTATAGATGTAACTTCAATATGTGAGCTACCTTGGAGGTTTGAGCTCTCCAAGTTTTTTCTAGCTCCCTTCTGATATTTAAGCATATTATATTTGCATTATGATTGCAGAGTTTGTTGCATATTAATCTGAACTTGAGACTATAAGCTCCTAAAATTTCTGTCAGCAGGTAAGTAAATGTGTGTTTTAAAAGGTGTAGGAGGCTTGATTTTACTGTTATTGTCAATGATATTCTACATATGATGTAGGTGTATTCTAAAAAGATCACTTTAGGTCATTTCTGTTTTTATTGGTATGAATGTCAGTATTACACAAAATCACTTTTGAAATATCAGCATATCAAATATCTGCAAACATCCAATATTAAGCATTCATAATTTGTATTGATGAAACAATGTTATTAGAGGCTTTTTCTTGTTTGAAAAGACACTGATATTTTGTTTTAAATCAATATATATATAAATAATACATGTCCCAGCCCTACCGGGGACGTAATAAAACACATGCTTCCCTTTCCACTCCCTTCTGACAAAAGATCCCATGACCTGGAAGTAACACCAGGCTCCACGTGGCCCTGCGCTCCTCCTCAGGGTGTGGACAGAGTCTATCCCAAAACCAAACAGCTGTCTTAATGTGCACTCGTACCTCAAACCATGCTGTAACAACAAATGAGCTCCCTGTGTAATGATAGTGTGTGTTTGTGTGTCTGTGCTGTCACTCTGCCTCAGCGTCACCATGGAGGGGTCTAAACGTCACAGGGACGAGCCGGGACAGAAGGTCTGAGTCACGTCACATCGCCCTTCATACAAACATGATCGGGACCAGGAGGCAGCAGTAGAGCATGACAAAAAACACACACACACTAACACACACATCAGGCCATGTGGAGAAAATGTTTCCTCTGGTAATTTGATTTCTCTACGGACACTCAAATGGTTTAATATCACTTACTAAACAGAACATACTTTTAATAGGGATGCACGATATTAGCAATTCGATATCGGTATAGGCCAATATCAGCCTAAAGAGTTTAAGTATCAGTTTAAGCCAATGTTGAAATTCATGCATTGACATTTACAGACATATCAACCACACAGATCGTCCACATAACAGCTGGAATATCAGCAATTGATGCACCTGCTCATCACTAGTAAAAATCAAGGGTTGAGGGATGGGAATTAGTACGATTTTATTGATACCAATGCTATTGACGATCCTGCTAATGATCCAATTCTTTCCCGATTCCCTTATTGATTCCTGCAGATATTTCATTTGGGCAAATGTTGGCCTGTAGATTCTCAGTGTCAACAATGTCAAACACATGTCACAGCATAGATAGATAACTGCTTCTGCAAGCTGCTGGTGTTTCCACTCACATAAGGTTGTGCTGTAGGCGCCTTTTGTAAAATTTTAAACCACAATTTTGACACTTCTGAACCCTGTCAGTGGAAGGAATTGATAAGGGAATTGATTAGCAAAAAGACTCATGGTATCTATTTTTTGATAGAGCTGTTAACGATTCTCAACTAGAATTGGTTTTCGATTTCCATTCCTGCAAGGGTTTCTTTTTTGCAGAGTTAAATGCTGTTTTTCTTGCTTACACCTGATCCTCGCAAAAAAATATACTGTAATATTGACAGAAACAAGTCCATTTTTGTTAAGTACAGAGCTTGTGCTCTTGATCAGAAATACTGGGATCAGTAATAATGAATCAAACAATATCAGCAAAAATCTATTACCATTCACCCATATTTGCCTTCGCAAAGGAGGTCATCTTATTGCCGGCATCCGTTTGTTTGTTTTCTTGTTTGTTTGTTTCTCTGTTAGCAACATAACTCAAAAAGTTATGGACAGATTTCGATTAAATTTTCAGGAAATGTCCAGATTGGGACAAGGAACAAATGATTAGATTTTGGGAGTGATCCGAATCACCATCTGGATCCAGGAATTTTTTAAAGGATTCTTTAACATTGCGAGATTGGACCATTTTGCCATTTGTGCCTATTACTCCACCAAAAATAGTCAGGGCATTTGGAAAAAAAAAAAAAAAAAAAAAAACATTCCACAAGATATCACAGACTGATCCGGATCCTGGCAAAATTCCAGATTCTCTGATCCAGAACATGAAAAATGTAGATATCCTTGGAATTTTCAGCATACCAAGGGAACAAATAAAGGCATAGACTTGCAACAAATGCCAAAATATAGCCAAGATACTGTGGAATCTGGAGTGTTCTATGAGATTTGTTTTACCTTCGAAAACTTTGGAGCTAGATACAGAAGAAAAGCACCATAATGAAAAATGTGATTTTCGTGAATAACTACTGAACTAAAAAAGATATCATTATGACTCCAATTGCTAATGGTATGTTTTCATGATCAAGGAATCTAAATATTTAGATGAAATAAAAGTAGGACTAATATTAATGGTGAAAGTCACAATATGGGTGAGGACTGTGGCGCTGGAGGAGGTCTGCGCTCTCAAAGTGCTTTTCTAGTGTTAAATAATTTATTCTCTGTTGTCTTGTATCATGATGGTATAAGAAAAAAAAAACATCAGAAACGACTGTTTACCATAAACAAGACCTGACCGATACATCGGCCAGCCAATTTAATTGGCCGATTAGAGCCCTTTTCAAATTATTCAACATCAACCAGAGTTTTGCCGATGTAACACCGATATATTCTTAATTTCTCATAAAACAGTACACGCTGTACGGTGTCCAAGCCGCGCAGAATGATGATGTGGAAGATGGTGATGTGTGTTGGTGGCAGCTCTTCTTAGCTCTAGGGTGATTGCTGTGCGTGGATGACTCACCTACACTCACACGGAGTTGTTCTTTTAAGCCTGAAGGTCCGACATGTCGAGCAACTTTCAGCTGTGTACAATGTCCCGCTGCTGCTGGACACAGAGAGACCATCAGGCTCTTTGCTAGTTCGGCTACCAAAGCAGCCTCACAGACAGACCGGGCACCGCCAAAAAGTTTTCCTGACCACTGCCGCCTGTGTTGTTGTCAATACTTGATGAATTGGACCTTCTGGTGGCAGGGGATCAGTTTAGCCGTGACTGTTTGATTTTGATTATGACGGAAATCTGGCTTTATCCGCCTGTTCCCGACACGGCAGCTAAGCTAACTAGCTAGCGAGCTAACTATGTTAGCATAGCTCCTCGGAGCCCTACGTCATCATCAGCAGACTCATCCAGGGGATACATCATCGTGGCTGGGGACTTTAATCAGCCAGTTTAAATAAGTTTGTGAAATATGTGCAGTGTCCCACAAAATATTTTGATTTCTGACACACATTACTTCATGTTTTTAAATAAAAAAGTGGTTCTACCTGAACTAAAACATACTTTTGATAAACTAATGAGGACTGTAAGGCAGATGTGACAGAGTTCATTAATAATCTATATGTTTACATTTTTAAAAAGCTAATTTGTTTTAATTTGCAGGAATTTGTCTCAGTTTAACACACTCTTTTATTTTGTACTTGAAAGCTGCAGAGAAGGAAAATAAACGCCTATGAAAAGGCGTGTTTCTGTTCCTTTCCTGTTTGCAACTTTAAAAGTTGTTCTATCTTTACTATAATCTTCCTCTAATTTTCATCAACACGAAGTACAAGATACAGAACAAAGTTTCAATAAGTAAAATGTGCTGTCATATTCATGAAATACAAAAACAGGCCTGAGCACATTTGTTGAAGAAGGATGATTTCAGTGACTTTGGGGCAATGACTATGAGATTTTCACACACAACCATCTCCAGGTTTGACCCAAAAAAGGGAAAACATCCAGTAAGAAGCAGTTCTCTGGGCCAAAAAGTTAATATCAGAATAAGTTGAAGCGGTTGTTCGAAGATAATGGGAGACTCTTTTTTTCTCCACAGACTGGTGTGTGATCCTCTGGACTGAGTTCAGTCCACATCTCTGCTCCCTGTGCTCTTTCTGAAGCTCATGCTCCAGTGGCGTCCCAGAGTGCTGAGTCACTTCATCTGCTGCTTCTCCACTCAATGTGGCTCCTCTGAATCTGATGCAACATCCTAAGGCTGGGAAAATTACATAAATATCAGAATATTCTTAAATGAGACATCCTATGTGATATCTGCTTGACTGGGTTAGACTGCTTTGGTTCTTAAGGGCCGGACCTCGTACCTGCACAGTTTTCATATCAGCAGACTAAACCTGATGAAGAGACACTGCTGAAGAATCATTTGTGTTTCCCTCTGATCTGTTCCTTCCCCTTTGTTCTGCATGCTTTGTAAACCAGGGACTTAACGCTAATGTCAAGGCAGCAATGAAACCAAGATTATAAACATCAGGGCTGGGTATCGATTAGGGCTGAACAATTAATCAGAAATTAGATGAAATCGCAATATGGCTTGCTCCATTTTCAAATCACAGAAGGTTCAATATTTTTAGCCTAAAATGTGTTGAACATTTTGGGATTGTGATGTAGTTTCTAGCAATTTCATGCCTATTTTTTACCTCTATTCTTACGCTTTTGTCCCAAATTTGGACCATTTTTACCTTTTTTTAAACCCGTTTTTACAACTTTATGCCTATTTTGCCCCCATTCATCTTTTTTTGGCCACTGTCAGAACCATTTTTGAAATTTTTACATTGTTTTTGAAATTTAATTTTAAAGTTAATTCCCAATTTTGCCACCATAATCAATTTTCCCAAGCCACTTTTGGATTTTCTTGGGCAATTTTTCCCCATTTTTTGCAATTTCATACCTATTTTGCACCTATTTATTGACCTTTTTCTGCTTTCAAACAATTTTTACCCAGTTTTTTCAATTTCATACCTGTTTTGCTTCTGTTCTTCACTTCTCCACTTTTTCTCAAATCTTTTATCCTTAGATTAACTTAATGTCATGTTGGTTTAACTTTAAAAAGATCTACTGCTCATGTTTGTTTAAGAATACATAAGATGAGGAACATTAAAACACTCGCAGAGTAAACTGCAATATTGGGGAAAAAATCAATTAGATTATTTTCTCAAATCGTTCAGCCCTAGTATCGATTCAGATTTTCTGGATTGATTTGATATTACAAGGTCTCGAATTTATTCAATTCACCATTTAATTCTATATTTTTTTCCATCTGGGATATCTCAAAAAAATTGAAATACTGCTGTTAGTTTAATAAGCAACCTTTTCGCCTGGTACATTATTAAAATTTGTTTTAACATGAAGGATTGAACATAAAAATGTTAATCATATATTAATGATATACATTAATGTATATTCTGTATATTACTTGTTTTTTGTCAAACTCTTCTTTTCCTTCGCTCTTGTTAAATCTGAAATATGTCCAAACATTAGCTTTAAACTCATCAGTGGTGCCCATATAGTGCTTCTCACTTCCGCCATGTTTGTTTAAATGCTTATAGTACACATGTCACCAGATCTTGCTCAGTGGAAAACGGATCTAAACGCTGATCACACAAGACGAGCAGGGTTGATACCACAGGCTGCTTCTCTGAACATCCAAAGAAGAAAAAAGTACCCAAGTTAAAAGATCCATCTTTGGATTTTATGGATCGATTATGAACCAGGGAAAGGGAAATCTATCAAAATCAATTATATTGATTTTTTAAACCCAGTCCTACTAAAGATGGCAGCAGAGGGAAGAAGTGGTTCATGTTTCACTTGATTTTGAAGAAAAGATGTAATCAGGAGTGACATGAGTTTGTCATCTGACACTGACACCTCTAAAAACTGGTGTAGGCCACAAAGAAAATCCACTAACGCAATGGATCAATAAACAGAAATCCTTAGAGAATAAATGTCAATAAAATTGTATAAATTTCCATCCCTAATCCATCTTTCTCTGTCGCTTAGTTGTTTGCTGTTGTTTTTGGAGCAAAATGAACCACGTAACTGTCACAAAAAAAGACACAAAGGGTCCAGCAACACTGTTGCTTTTTTTAAGCCACCGTTTTTGTGACAGTCTCAATATGCCAACATTTTCAATTCAGTAACACCAACACAGACATTATTGAAGCCCCCATTTCACTAAAATGAACCTCTTTTCTTTTTCTTTCAGTTGCAGTGTATTTGTACAAGACATAGATGAGAGAAAAGAAAAACTGCAGTTTATTCTTTGATAAATTGTAACTTTGATCTTGGAAGTGGACATTCTGTGAAGATGAGGTAAACCAAAACGGTCAACTAATAATCAAATTTGCATTTACAGAAGTTGGCAAGCAGGTTAACAGCAAAAAGCCTCTGTTTATCTGAAGAAGTTGGAGTATTCCTTAAATCATGAAAACAGATTATCATCAATATTAGATGATGGATAATGTGTTATGTCATATTGATCATTTAATCCTAACTGTTGTCTATACTGTAAACATAGTGAATACTGCTTGATTTGAAGAAAACCGTGAACTGAATTAAAAGCTAAATATCTGCCAGAAAAATGACAATTATATTTTTTCCTAAAATCGTTCAGCCCTAGGTTACACTATTTGCTTCATATGTCTTTGGAATTAAAAGAGCTATGATTAACACTGTGTGGTCATGCCCTAGACCATACAGTGTTTATACAAACCCCAGTTTCAATGAAGTTGGGTTTGTTGTGTTTGAACATTTTCCAACATAAAATAGAAAGCAATTTAGGGATTTCATCATCCACTGTCCATAATATCATCAAAATATTGAGAGAATTCAGGAGCAACAAGACCGAGAAAACCAACACTGAATGCCTGTGACCTGTGTTCCCTAATTGCATTGCATTAAAAAACACATTGTTAAAAATTACCATATTCAGTGAACATTTTGGCTCTACATCTACAACTGTGAGATAACGCTCTACCATGCAGAGACAAAGTCATAAATCAACAACACCCAGAAACACCACCAGTTTCTGGGCCTAAGCTCATCTGAGATGGACTGAGGCAAAGTGGGAAAGTCTGCTGTGGCTTGAGTCCACGTGTTCTTGGACATCATGGACGTGGTGTCCTCCGGGCTAAAGAGGAAAAGGACCATCCAGACTGTCATCAGAGCAAAGGTCAAAAGAAGGCAGCTGTGATGGGATGAGGGGGTGTAAGTACCCAAGGCATGGGTAACTTGCACATCTGTGAAGGCACCATTAATGCTGAGAAGTTTTGGGACGACATAGGCTGCCATTCAAGCAGCGTCCTTTTCAGAGATGCTTATTTTAATTAGACAGTTCAAAGACACATTCAGCAGGTGTTACAACAGCGTGACGTCAGAGTAAAAGAGAGCAGGTACTAGACCAGCCTCCCACGGACAATATGTGGAGAATTACGAAGCTCAAAATACGACAATAGAGACTAAAGGACTGTTGAACAACTGAAGCTGTATATCAAACACGTATGAGGAGAAAACCCACACACAGCTTTTCAACAATCAGTGTTCTTAGTACTGAAGCGCTTATTGAGTGTTGTTAAATTTAAAGGTGTGTAACACAGTTGTACACAGTCTCCTTGAAGGTTTAAAATTTGAATTAAGTGAAAATTTGAAAAAAATTAGAACTTTAAATATCATGTTGTTCATGTGTTTCATCTGAATGTGGAAAGAGGATTTTCAGAGCATCATATTCTCTACATATAGATGTAACAATATTCCTCTTGCAGTTCTTTCACATTTTTGACTTTCATTTGCAATTTATCATATTTTCTTAAATTTGCACCAGAGGTTAAATTGGGCGGGAGCCCTCCATGCTCAGCTCCACCTCTACACCTTGTCAGTACAGCCAGCTGGAACTGAGCTCCATCTGCTTCAATGTTGTTGTAATCATGGCTGTAGCTACCTTTATATGACTTTTTTAAATCCTTCATTTGGATCCCCGTGAATAAATCAGCCTGTGAACTCAGCGCTGTTTTCAGAGCCCTGTTAGAGCTTCATCACTGAGTCCGTTCTGCATATTTATCAAGATAAAACCTGACCCAATGAAACTCCAGTACAAGTTTTCACTACTACCGACGTCTTCTCCTATACTGCATAAGTGCACATACGCATACGCGCACACACACGCAAGCGCAGTGCTGCGAACACATAGGTGGGTGAAGTAACAATCACAGACAAATGTTAACCATTTCATTTACTAGAATTAAATGTCTGTATTTTCCACCTTCATTTTTCTGTGATAAAGTTTCTTTACAGCTGATGCTATGTTAGCAAATAGTGAAAAGATGAGGGCAAGTAGTTTTCATTTGATCAACCACCTTCCTCATTGGCTAACTGTTAAGACGAGCTAATGCTGAGTTAGTGTTTCCCATTAATTAAGTTATTCAGCCACAGTCTCTCACAGAAAAAAAAACTCCTGACATCTAGGTTCAAACTCAGATGCAGGGCCAGCACAGAGATCCTTTGTGTTGGTGAATAACATAATGAAAGGGATAAGATAGTTTAGAATAATTGAAATTTGTGAATGAGGGCGCTAGCTGAATTGTGAAATGTAACATCTGTCTCTGCATTGTTCTACGAGAGCTTGCCACAGTATTTTTTGCAAGCGTGAAATTAGTTTTTATAGGTTGGCATGTCTGTTATCTACTCCCATGGACAGGCGGGAAAGTTGCGTATGCAAATAGTTGATGTGTAGACTGATGAGATGGCAATAAATGTTGCTAATACATTAATTGATTGTGTATATTTTGAATATTTTTAAAAATTACATTGTAGATTTATAGTGAATGTAGGCCTAATAAGTTACCAATATGTGAATGTGAGATGATAAGTAAGCCATAAGTTGATAAAATATGTAGTAAACCAATGGTGCAAGGTTAAAGAATTTTTTTTTGGGAGAGATAATGACCGCCAAGTGAAGAAGGGCTCCCCCTCCTGACCAAAGCCAATTTAACCACTGATTTGCACCACACCTGAATCTAAAAACTGTAGCCTATGCAAATGACACCTAGTTCTGTATACACCTGCTGTATACTGAATTATAATAAATTCTTTGTAAGTCTAAGTCTATTTCTATATATTTTTCAAAACTCGTATAAACTCAATTTATCAGTCCTCTATCTAACCTTTTCTTTCCATCTGCCTGATGTGATTTCATCAACTGTTATCTATTTATTTTTCTGTCTACATTTATTATCTATTTGTTGTCTACTTACCACTTTATATAAAACAAAATACCGTCTTTACCAATGTTACTCATATGCACATGTGTTTTTACTCTGTGCCTCTTCATTTGACTCTTTTGGTCTTTGAGTTGATTGTTGATTTATTGTCTCCAGGGTCTTGCCCTTTTCTATCTTCCTTTTCTTGATTAAAGCACTTTGTAAAAATCTGTTTTTAAATGTCTTACATGAATAAAGTAGTCATCGTACACACCCTCCTTGAAGACTTAAAATTCAAAATGAGTGAATATTTGAAAAATCAGCTAGAACTCTAAATATCATGTTCTTCAAGTGTTTAACTGAATGTAGGAATAAAAGGTTTTTCAGAGAATTATGTTCTACTTATTTGTACAATTTTCATAACTCTTACTTATTTCTTTGATTTGTGTATCCATCCTCTACCTACCCTTTTTTTTCCATCTTCCTGATAAGCTGTCATCAAACACTAACTGTCATCTGTTTAATCATCTATCTACACTTATCATCTATTTGTTGTCGTTTTACCACTACAACAAAATATCATATTTTCTAATGATACTAATATGTACATGTGTTTTTACTCTGTGCCTTTTTCATTTGACTTTTTTGGTCTTTGTTTGAGCTGATTGTTGATTTACTGTCTCCAGAGTCTTGCCTATTTCTGCCTTCGCTTTGTTTGTTTTGCCTACATCTGTTTTAAAAGGTCTTATATAAATAGAGCTGTAACTATACACACCTCTCTTGAAGGCTAAAAATTCAAAATGAGTGCATATATGAAAAAAAATCAGAACTCTAAATTTCATGTTGTTGAAGTGTTTAACCCAATGTGGGAATAAAAGGATCTTCATAAACTACATTATATTTTTGTGTACATTTTTCATAACTCTAATTCATTTTATTTTTGTATCCGTCCGCTATGTACCCTCTTCTTTCCATCTTCTTGATGTGAAGTTGTCAACTACTAACTGTCATCTACTTATTTATTTGTCTACTCCTATCACCTATTTGTTGTCTCCTTATCGCTATGTATAAAAAAAACAAAAAAAAACTCTTTCCAATGTTACTCATATGTACATGTGCTTTTACTACGCATCTTTTCATTTGACTCTTCTGGTCTTTGTTTGAGCTGATTGTTGATTTACTGTCTCCAGAGTCTTGCCTTTTCTGCCTTTGTTTTGTCTTTTAAAGCATTGTGAACAGCTTCTTTTGAAGGTATTTCAAAGTGTTAAATTAAGTAAATCTACCTTGAGTAAATGTAAGAGGCTTCTTCCCACCCCTGTTATCTCAAGACTACCAAGGATGTGTTTTATGGTCTCTATCGCCCAGCCCTAGACCAGAGCCTGGTCATACAAAGAGGGGTCCAGGGCAGCCATGACTCTGCCTTGTTTACATCTCCATCCATGGGAGGCTGCTGCTGCTGCTGCTGGCCTGAACACGTGTGTGGGTTAATACATGGCGTGGGGATGACAGGAGGGCAGGGAGACCTCGGTCAGACTCCCGTCCTCCTTCCGCCCCTCCACGGAGGATGCTGCCGGTCCCCCGTGTCCCAGCTCCCCCTTGAACCCACCTCCTCTGCGTGTTTCCTCAGCGCCTTCTCCCGCTCGTACTGGGTGATGAGCTGCTCGTTGTCCTCCTTCAGCAGCTCCAGCTCCACTTCGTGCTCCTGGTTCTCCGCGAAAACCGAGTCCAGGTTCTCCAGCACGGCCACGACCAGCGGCATCAGCTCTTTCACCACGTCCTCGTCGTATTTGCCGATGAGCCGCTCGAACTCGCGGTAGATGGAGTTGGCCAGGCCCGATACCCGCTCAGACATCATCGCGGACGTCCCCGGATCGTCCTGGTACACAACTCCGTCTTCCAGCTCCATTTTTAGTCCTCTCCGTCGCTGCTAACGGGACTAACGTGGGCTATTCCCTTCCCCCCGCCACTATGAACGCCGTTATCCGCTTAATTAAAAGCAGTAAACCATGAATTAAACGAACACATTGAGAATAACACACGGCTGGACTATTACGATGCAACACAGGCTACGTGGATTTCTTCCTCTTTTCCCTCACTTGTCCCATGATGCGTTCAAGTGTTCTCCCAAAGCTCCGATATTTTACTATCAAAACGGCCAACTCATACATTTGACGTCCTACATTAAATTCCTCTTGTAAAACATACGTAACAGAACAAGAAGTGCTAAAACACATTAGTGTACATGGCCATTCTTATGTGATTACAAGAAAATAAAGCACTTTCATTGTTTCTACAAGATGGCAACCAAATTTTCGAAGGAAAGTGAAAGCACCATCCAAACAGCTGAGTTGTTGACCGGATCGCGTGATGACGTCATATCATGCCAACAACGTAAGATTATTTGCACTGACGGGCTGAGATTGTAGACTTGCATAATTATTCTGTTTAAAAAGAGGGAAATCAAATGGATATTTTGAGTATTAGCAATTAAAATTATGCCTGGTTTTCTTACGACATGTTATCAGAGTATCTTAACTATAACCTTTTTTTCTACATTTTAAGGAGAGTAATTCATTCACTCAATTTCAGTAAATTCAAGGAACTTTATTGGCATGATTGTAGTACATTACTGAAAAACAAATTCAATAACATTAAAGGGAAACTCCGGTTTTTTGACACCTGGACCTTATTTTTAGGTTTGTGCATGCTCATATACTCACTCAGACAAACATCGTGCAGCTCGGAGTCCTTCAGAAGTTATTTAGATCCAACCGATGAATAAGACTTAGCGGGGGCCACGGCAATGGAGCTTCAGCGACATAATCTCTGCAAAATTTGTTTCTGCCTTTGCCTCTCTACCACAGCCCGGTTTGTCATTGCAGAGAAATCCTCCAGAGTAGTCAGACATATATTCCTGGATAGATCCATACGCTTGTCAGCCGGTTTCAAGTCCCACTCTGAGCAGCAAACACACTCCTCTTCTGTTGCTATAGGCGAACACTGTCCACAAGCGCACCACCAGTTAGCATTGAGTCGTGACGGTTCCTGTTTGTTGTTCTCGAGCCAGCTGTTCGCCTCTTCTCCTCCACATTCTTCTTCTTCATGGAGCTCCTCGTCCTGCGGTACTCAGACTCAAACCGGTCGTCAGAATCTGACCTTCGGCATCAGATAAATATTCTGCCATGTTGCTCAGCAATGCCGCTAAAAGTAGCTGTACCTTTGTGTCAGTCGCTGCTATGACGCCATCAAAAGTTTGTTTGTCAGGATTCGTTTGAGACGAAGACTTTATGATAACACTGGAAGAAATATAGCCGAAATGAGCGATTTTGCAGAGATCGCAGAGATTTGCAGAGCGCGGGACATAATCTCTGCAAAATCACTCATTTCGGCTATATGTCTTCCAGTGTTATCATAAAGTCAGCTCGTCTACCGTCTTCAGGTGGGTCTGTTATAATACATCCATGGTCTGACCTGGTAAACAAACTTTTGATGATGTCATAGCCGCGCGACACAAAGGTACAGCTACTTTTAGCCGGCATTGCTGAGCAACATGGCAGAATATTTATCTGATGCCGAAGAGTCAGACTACGACGGCCGGTTTGAGTCTGAGTACAGGTACGAGGAGCTCCATGAAAGACTTAATGCGGAGGGAGAAAGACTAACAGCTGGCTCGAGAACAACAAACAGGAGCACGCCCACGCACTCAATGCTAACTGGTGGTGCGCTTAGGACAGTGTTCGCCTATAGCAACAGAAGAGGAGTGTGTTTACTGCTCAGAGTGGGACTTGAAACCGGCTGACACGCATATGGATCTATCCAGGAATATATGTCTGACTACTCTGGAGGATTTCTCTCAATGACAAACCGGGCTGTGGTAGAGACGAGCGATTTTGCAGAGATTATGTCCCGCGCTGAAGCTCCATTGCCGTGGCCCCCGCTAAGTGCAGCTAAATCGATTGGATCTAAATAACTTCTGAAGGACTCCGAGCTGCACGATGTTTGTCTGAGTGAGTATATGAGCATGCACAAACCTAAAAATAAGGTCCAGGTGTCAAAAAACCGGAGTTTCCCTTTAAAAGCTTAGTAAGGAATGCACTTAGAAATAAAAAGTTACAGTTGTGAAAAAGACGTCTTAATAACAACAAAAGACTGAATTAGAAATTAAAGTTGTAAAAATTTGAGAAAAAGAGTCAAAATTAGGAATAACAGACTAATTTTTTTAGTTATAAAGCGAACACATGTTTCAGTGAAACTGCAACCTCCTTTGGACTTTGCATCCTATAATTTTGGCTTTTCTTATCAGTTTTACTTCTTTGATGTAGTTTTGGTGCACCACATTTTTTTGACATTTACAGTGTAGCATGGTTACAGTGATTAAACTCTGACATCTTCTACATGATCTTATCAGATCAAGTTTCCTCACATCCATTTAAGTGAAACAAATTCATGTCACAACAAAAAACAGATAAACACACAAAAAATTTTTGGGTTATTTTTTCAACCCAACAGCTGGGTTGAGACTGTTGGTTAGTTTAATTGGGTTGTTTTCATTAAATTGGGTAATCTAAATACCCAGATTGCTGGGTTATTGTAGTTGGCAGTTGAGTTATTAGCTGTTGGGTTGTAATTTTCATTATAATGTGTTGGGTTATTTCGAACTACCCAACATGTTGGGTTGACACTCGCGCATGCACGACCAACAGCTACCCCCAGGTTACCCCCACTCATTCGACCCCCCCCAAGCTGCTTCTCTTCGCGGGCTTCTACGTGCAGTAACGCCATCTAGCAGCGTCGCATACTGATAGACACCCTGACAGACTCAGCTCTATACAAGCAAGGTTTGCTACGTGTGCACTATTCTTTCACCACAATGTTCAATTTATATTAATAAAATGTATATGAGGCACACTGTAGTTTGGGGTGCTGGTTTGGCGTAGTGGTTAGCACCCCATGTACATGCTTCTACCAGTCCAGGTTCGAATCCTGCCTGTGACCAGTTTGCAGAGTATCTTCCCCTATTCTCTCTCCCCCTTTCACAAGCCTATCCACTGTCTGTCTCCTATCAATAAAGGCACAAAATGCCCAAAAATATGCATTTGAAAAATAAAAAAGCTCACTGTAGTAACCGTGTATGTTGGCTATCCGAATTCAACATGACAGGGGCGTCAGTTGCGCAGTTGGATAGTGCGCTTGGTCAGTGATCGGGAGGTTGCAGGTTCAAGCCCAGCTCCGGGCGACACATGGCGATGTGTCCTTGGGCAAGACACTTAACCCCAAGTTGCTCCCACTGCTGTGTCAGTGGCGTGTAAATGGTCATGAAAGGGTATGAATGTGTTAGAGATACTGATGGATAACTAACATAGAAACTCTGAACCATCAATGAATGTGAGAGTGAATGGGTGTGAATGGGTAGGTGTGACCTGCGGTGTAAAGCAGCTTTGAGTAGTCAAAGACTAGAAAAGCGCTATATAAGCTCAAGTCCATTTACCATTTACATGAGCGTGTGAAGCAGTGATTGTGAACTCTTGGTCATTTGTAGTTAACGTTAGCGTTGGGTTATTTGAACAACCCAACTGATCGAGTAAAAAGAACCCAACAGTGTAGTCAAATTGAGCCTGTGGTTGGGTTATTTGAACAACCTAACTGGGTTGTTCAAATAACCCAACTGTTGGTTAAAGGAAACCAACCCAACTTGTTGGGTCAAAATAACCCAGCATGTGTTCTGTCCAATATTTAACCAGTGTTGGGTTAAAAAATAACCCATATTGGGTTGTTTTTAACCCAACATTTTTAAGTGTGAATGCTCAATAACTCTCATTAACAGAAGGATTTTCTGATATTGAAACATGCATTTATGTGATAACAGGTTTGTGATGCGTGCAGGTTCACTGATCGTTGAGAAAGTCCTCTCCAAAGGTCAATATCTGCCTCAATGCAGCCAGAATCAGAGCATTCACATCATCATTGGTTGTGGCTTCCGTGTTGTAGTTCTTCACCAGGAAGATGCAGTTTGGTTGTATACCTAGCAGGATGCTCAATTTTTCCACCTAGGAAAAAATTTGAATAAGACAGAGAATGCAAATCGATGATGAATGAGAATATGTCCTTAATGAGCATTGATCTATGTAACCATAACATATACCTGCTCCTTTGTGTAGTCACTCTTATAGGCATTTCTGAGATTATTTGTAACCTCGCTACAAGATTCATCAACCTTCGTGAGGATGGCCAGTTGGGGGATTCCTGCAGAAGAAGGAAAGAAATATATTATGATTACTGCTTCCAAGCAGTTGCATGGGCAATGAAATATAAACAGAAAATGAAGGGTATTGTCCATAGAGTTCCCACCATTATGGAAAACCTGGACCCATAAAACTTTCACCAGTGTTCAGTTGTGTATACATCAGTTGAGAAAATAAAATTGCTATGTTATTTTGTTTTATTTCATCTTCAGTACACAAAAAGTTCAATGCGTTCATCATAAAATGGTCCTTTTAGTGGCATTTTTTAATGAGATTGCTTTATTATGGAGCGGAACGGTGGCGCAGCAGGTAGTGCACATGCTTCACAGTAAAGCCGGGCATCCACAGTTCGACTTTTTCAATCGCGGCATTCAGCTGCTGCTCATACTGAACGAGTGAATCGCAGGGGTTGACAGTTCACAGCTCACGATTCTTCTTCTCACACTATACGACCCGATGCTCGGATGTGATCTGACTGCTCACACTGTTCGTCCATGTACAACATGCATGGATGCATTATAAGAACTTATGGTAAAATAAAGTCTTATACATGACGACACGTCGGACTCTTGTATCCGGAAATGCAACGTTAAAAGTAGTAGTAGGAGAAGAAGAAGTGGAAAGTGGTCGGATGCTCACAGATGTGAATAAATAACAAAAAAATCATTGCCTGAATAGGCTCCGCTTTGGTTTTGGGTCCAGGTCCGCTGTGTGTGCATTTGTTTTCTCTTCTGTATCTGCGTTTGCGCATGTGTAGTGTGACACAGCCTCACGAGGGGCAACCAGGATTTCAAACAGGTTTGATTTTCATCAGATCGACCAGGAGGTGGTCGTGAGGTGTTAATCGCTTCTCGTTACCTCATGTATACTACACGATGTGAGACGCACAGTTGAGCCAAAACTCGGCCCGATCCCCAAAATAGTCGCATGGGTGGAAAATCGGGTGAAAAAGGGCCAAAAATGACAGTGACCGGCTTAAGAAGGTTCCTGGTTTGGTTCCTGGTTTAGTTCCTGGTTTAGTCCCTGGGTCAGACATGGCCTTTCTGTGTGAAGTTTGCTTGTTGTTCCTGTGCATGTGTGGGTCCTCTCTGGGCACTCCAGCTTCCTCCCACAGCTTGCTCATTAGGTCAGTAGGTGACTCTAAATTGCCCTTGGGTATGAGTGTGAGTGTTTGTCTCTCTATGTTGCCCTTTGATCAACTGGTGACCGGTTCAGGGTGTAACCCGCCTCTCACCCATTGACAGCTGGGATAGGCGCCAGCCCCTCCTGACCCCGAAAGGGATAAAAGGGGTTACGAATATGAATGAATGAATGGTTTACAATGGGATCACTGTGCTGGATCGGTAAAAATGAATAAAATCAGCTTTTAAATGACCATATAATACAACAATGTATAATTTGTCTTCATCAAATTCAGCATGTTGAGTCTGTTTATACCTCAATAGTGCAATGTATCGTGGGAGACATAACTCACAAAATCAAAAATATTGAACAAGTACATATATATGTGTATATATATATATATATATATATATATATATATATATATACATATATATATATATATATATATATATATATATAAATATATGTGTGTGTGTGTATATATATATATATATATATATATATAGTGTATATATAGGAAGCAGCAGGTTTTAGCCTTGGGAATGGCAACACTGCGGACAATTGAGGAGAAGAGGATGCAGACAGGTGTTGAGCCAGGACATACAACTACATTCTGCATTTTGGCATCAGTTTCCAGAATCAGCCGTAGAGATGTTGGAGACATTAAGCAGATATGTGTTATGACTGTAAAATAAAGTGCCTTCCTATACACGATCACATTATGCTATAAAAGAAATGAGACAACTTTTCTCATGAAATGTGTAAAAATATTAATTTCCATGTGAGGCTTGTTAAAATATCTGCGTTACCTCTCCTACTGTGTTCGCTAACGTTATGCATCAATGATCCTTCATAAAGCTTGAATTCTTTTCCTGATATATTACCTGTAGCCAGAAGTGGAACCAAGTCATTATTATGCAAGTCACAAATAGGTCTCAAGTCATTGCTCTTAGGTCCCAAGTAAACTCTCAAGTCAGGTCTTAAGTCCTAAAGTTGGAGTTTTTGAGTCTATCTTGGCTGCTTCTTTCTGGTGTGTCATGTTGTCTATCATTGGGTTTGACTTTAATCTATTTGTTTTCCAGGTTAAATGTTGGCTAGTATTGCCTGACGGGTGGATTTCCGTAAAACAAACCCAATAGTTTAGGGGTTGCATTTATAGCTACAGGGAATCACTGAAAAGTACGTACTTTTCAAATTATAACTAATCCCCCCCACTCACATTTTTTTAAATTTGATAATGTTCTGAGGCCAGTTAGGAAGCTGTGGAGGACCTGATGTGGCCTCAAAGCCACCAGTTGATGATCAGCGAAGTCTGGTGGATGACAGATTTGTAAAACAAGGTAAATTCTGGGGGTGAATATATACTTTTGCTAGAAAAGTATACATTGGTTTCATCAGTACTTAATGTGGAAGGAAACACTGATATTTTAACTTAAAAAAACCCTACACCTCAGGGATTGCTCTTTCATGTATCCAAGAAAAAGTCACCATCTTAACATTCATCATAACTCAAATCTCAAAAAGATCAACCACCTTGATGTGTTTAGTGAAAAAAAACATTGCTGCTTGGACATCAGATTGAAGAAAAAAAACATTTTTTTGTGCAAAGAGACAGGAGAAAAAAATTCTAAACACTGGGGGATCATAAATCCATAAATCTTACTCACTTTGTTTGCCATCATAACATTTATATTCTGTTTTTTTTTCTACCTATTTTAAGTCAAAAGTTTGTCATAAGAAAACCCCAATTTCTGTGCTAAGATGACAGAATATGTCAATATCCAGAGAGAAAAGCTAATATGTATTTGATGCAGCACAACAGAGTCAAATGAAATGTATTGAAGTTTGTCTTTTCAGGGCCTCTGAACACTGAAGACAAATTTACCACATTTTTGCCTGATTTATACACAGTCCACTGAAAACAGCTCTATGATCCACTTTTGGGCCTCCACTCACAGGTAGAGAACCACTGCACTGGTAGACTGCATTGGGAGCTTGATCCTTCACATGTTGCTTATATGGAGAATAAGTGATGCAGGAAACCTCAAGATGAATTTATCATTTAGACAAATGAAGTGAAAACAAAAGGTCGATTGCTCGGGTATGTTGATTTTTAACTAACCAAAAGGCTGACTCTCCACTTTTTAAATCTTTGTGTTCACTTTAATGAGACACCATTGACACAGATACAATAAAACACAAAGTGATTCACGATCCCTGTACATGCACTGTGCTAATATTTCCATTTCCACGATTGACATATGTCACCAATTTTGATTTCAAACTGGTTTCGCAGAAAGGTGAGGGATTATCATGCCTGTGCTTGTTTTGACTTGAACCTCATCATTTTACTTTTTAAAAAATATTTTCATTATTTTTACATTTAAATTTCATCCTAAACATTTCAATCCATTTCAACTTTCGAAACATTTTGTCTTTAAGCTCATTATTTTGACTTTGTTCAGACATTTGAATATGTATTTGAAGTTAAGAATTGTTTAACTTTTTCTTTCTCTTGTCTGACCCCAATACCTTTCCATATATCCAAACATAAATCATGTTTAGTACACAGAATGAGGACCACTGAGTTTTCTGCTCTTACCCATTCTGCTTGCTTCAAGTCTGATCTCTCTCAGCTTCCCAATGACCTCTTTATCAACAACGGAGACTTTATCAGTGGGAATGACACAGACCAGGACGTGAACTTTGTCATCCAGAGTGGGACTTGGGTTGTAATTCTCATCATTCCTCTGCAGAGGCTGCCCAGGCTTAAACTACAAGAAAAAAAGATTTAAAATGTTTTATAAGAACAGTCAAATGTTCACCGATGAAACTCCATATTTACTCGATGTGGGACTAGAATAAATGAATTAATGTGATGACATACCTCGTATCTTTCCTTCACATGTCCTCCTAAGGCCAGTTTAACGTCCTCTGTGCAAACACCATTCTGCTTCTCCAAGCCCATGATGTCGTTGAAAACAAACTTGCAACTGGACTCTGGGCTCATGTTGATTTTATACGTTCTGTACTGTAAGGAGAAAAAAAGGAGGCTAGTTTTTGGTTGGTTTAGCAAGCTAAATCTGGTTTAACATTCATGCAATTCTTTTGTTTGAGACCCGTTTACAGAACAATGAAAATGACCAAAAGTGAGAGTTTTCATTGTGTTTGTGCTTCCTGATGACACGAGAATGGTGCCCAGAGTGCCTGAATCTGCAAACTTTTGAAACCGGGGTCCAGAGTGAAAAGTTTTGGAAACGTTTTGGTACAGGAACAACAACAGCTTCCGCCGTCTACTGAGTTACATGTGCAGGGCTTAGAGTATTCTGTAATATAATAATAATAATAAAAAACAACTATCAGTACACATAGTGGTTGAGATCTAGCAGCAGTTTATACTGCAATCCTTAAAACTCAGGGAGTTGAACAATGAACGGTGTTAAAGTTGGAAATTACACATAATCATCTTAGAAAATAATCATGAATTGCTGCTGCTGCATACGTTTTCAGTGTTCAGCAAATAGAGACAATATGCCACACTTCTTTTTCTCTGCCGAGTTAACCTGTAACGTGAGCGGTTGTAGTGCAAGTGTGACTGTGTGAGCTGAGCACTCAGAATAAAACGAACTGGTATAGCTCTTTTCCGGTCTAGTTCCAGGATGAACCTTTTTAGAGTAACCTAGGCCAGATGTACTGTTCAATATATTTCACAAGTACATTTGGGAAACAGCTCATAGAATGCGTTTGAGACTGGTCAGAGATTTCTAGTACAAATCTAGCAGGTGATTGGACAATCATTTCATCATTCCATTATGGGGCAGTCTGATAAAGTAGTAGGCTGGTACTACTGCAGTGGTGTGAAATACATAACATGAGCCACTACTCAAAAGAAACCCTCGCCAAAAATGTCGGAAGTGGAGTGAAAATACAGTTTTTATAGAGATAAACTTTCAATGCTGTTGTTTGTTCAATAAAGAAATACAGTCCAGATCTGATAAAACTGCTTCTGAAGCTGTTAGCATCTATGCTAATCTCTGTATGAAGAGCTGCTTCCTAAAATCATCTTTCTCATAAGTCTCACCACCTCTTGAACTCTGCTGTGGCTGTGACACTTTGAACTGTTCAAAATCATTGTAGGTTGGAGCTTGACAAGATTGATCTTTCTGATTACGACATGAAGCAGATCCAGCTGTCATATATTTGATAATACAATAGGTTATTTTTTAAGACTGCTTGCAATAATACTTGTACGCTTCTGGTAGTTTCATTTGGACCCCAGGTTGAGAACCAAGGTCTTCAGTTGTTTGATCTTTTAAACTTTGTTCCTTAGAGCTCGGGTCTACGATTTGAAACCGCAGCCTGCCCCCCCTTCCCTCACCTCTCCCCTCCGTGTTCCAAGATCCCGCCCCCAGCTCGTGTCGCCTCATATACCAACAAGCCCCCTCGGACTGAGCTACGAGCGACTAGCATAATATATCAGCAGCAAACTCAATCAAAAACAGCTCAGCTCAACTGAAAGTATCAAACACGACAGACATCCCCCTTGTAACACACAGCAGTAGCCATTTCAACTGGACCGGCTGCAATGCGGGTCTGGCGCTGCCAGAGCGGAGCCGATTGTGGGGGAGGATTTATCTTTCTCAGCCTGTCCTCCCCAGCTCAGCTTACAGTGCTAACGATTAGCGGCTAACAGGCTAACCCGCTTCGCTACAAGTCATTAGCCAGGACAGGCACAGACTAACCAGAGTTATTCAGCAGACATCTCACACTGTAGTAAACAAAGCCATTACCTGATCAACCAGGGGCGAAACGGCCGATGCTGAAGGTCGGACAGCCGACAGAGGCTATTCGTTAGCCGTTAGCCAGCTAACAGGCCTCAACCCGCGGGCAGAGCTCCGTTGGGCCCCGCGGGAGAGGGAGGCGGCTTCCTGGTTTCGGCGCTAGGCTTTTCCGGCTCCATGATAGTTCAGTAGCTAACGCTGCTAGCTGCTCACCGGAGGTAGAGGGGAGGAGGCGGGACCATGGGCATGACGCTGCGTAGTGAGGGAGACGGCGGATTGGATGGACTCACAGACCAACTCACAGACCAACTGAACCTTAACAGGCTTCTAGGCTTGATTGGTCAGCTAGTATGCAGCTTTGCAGCGGATATACTGAATGGATTTTTTTCGTTCTTTTTGGTCTTTATACTGTGTAGATAGGACCATAGGTCCATAACAGCCTTATAAATGGTGTTATTAATATGTACAAAGCTTCCAAATCGTAGACCATAGCTTTAAGACACAAAAAGTCAAGAATGATGCTAAAAGCACTGCCACTGACAAAAATGTCAGAATATTGTGATATACAATATGTTGCCCCAAACCCCTTATATTAGGACACCTATGAGATCCTTATGTTGCTGGAAATACCTAGCTGTAGTCTGGGAAGTGATGGAGCAGGAGGTTTTCCTAATGAATGTGCAGCCTTAGCAACTTTGTAATTTTATCATAATGAAGGCAGTTCTGAAGGCAAAATGGGGTCCAACCCTGCACTAGCAAGATATACCTAATAATGTGGCCAGTAAGAAAATCTTAATCACAGTCAGTCTCACCTGTAGGGTGTGGCTACTCCCGCAGGTGGCATCTGTTTGAGCTCGGTTAGAAATTCTTCCCTTTAAAACGCTGTCAACAGAGTTGATGAAACTGGATTTTCCAGCACCGATGGGTCCATGAAGCAGAATCCTGAGATGTTTCACCTCACTGTTCCAAGGTTTGTAAGATTTTACAAATTTGAGGTTTTCCTCGTTGTCCCTGTTAACAAAAATGAAAGCCCTTCAATTTAAATAAGCCAATATGGGAATTCATTATCATACACACACAAATGTTCTTATTGAAGCTCTTTGCTTTAGCACACCAGCAAGCAAACAACAAACCATCAAAGAAACACTTAGGGCCTGATCTACTAGATCCAAAATAACGGGTGCTAAATTGCGTGTGCAAACTAACAAATTGCATGTGCTATTAATGGGCTTGTTGCCAATGATCTACTATGACAATTGATAACAGGCGCCAAAGTGGTGTGGCCCTCCCTCTTTCAAGGAGGATTTTGTGTGTGCTACCGACTGTCGCTATGGAGAGTTTGGGGGAGCAGAGAGGCATAAATGAAATTTGAAGCCACGGAGTTTGAGGCACACACACTTGTTTACTCAGATTCAACAATGCACGCAATAACTTGCAGGTTTGATTAATCACACTGTGTGTCCTAAATGATCATCTCCTCCTCCCAGTATTTTGCATGTTCTGACGATCTGCATGTATTCTGCATATTGATGAGGTCAAACACGCTAAATGGAATGCACGTGCTATTTTGCTCATCTGACAGACACAATCCTTTGTGCTCCCTGATAGTAGAACGAATTTGTTTGTGCTACCAAGTTTACACCTGTTTTAATACACACAAAACCTTAGTAGATCGGGCCCTAAGAGTGCACTCACACTAAGGGCCAGATCCTCAAAAGGATTGCACTGCTTTTGCCACCACTAAACCTGTGCAAATGACGGAAAAAAATAGCGCATGACCCTCAAAGCATACGCAAGAGGTGAAATGCACGCAAGCTGAACCCAAACTGCACTGCCACTCCTGGCTGTGCCGGCCCAATTTGCATGCATGCAAATTTGAGAATATTCGTAAATTCAGCACAAAATTGCCCCCTTCCTATGCAAATGAGACCCGTTGAAATACCACCTAATCCACAAAGACCAGTGCTAATTGCCAGAGGCACTAAATCGGTGCTGTTTACCACCAGTGAGACCTGTGTATAAAATTGCGCAATTTTTCTTTCTCCCTCTCTCTCTCTCTCTCGCTCAAAACCAGTTGTTGGTAACTGTGGAGTAGAGCCTTTTTAAGGTCTGTCATGCCAGGACTCTTTGATACTCATGGCAGAAGTGATTGTAAAGCCAAGGCAGGCGCAAACAAGAAAGGATTTATCGAAGGAGAGTATCACTTTTTGATGTAAGTCAATATAAAATCATCTGCAGATCCTTGTACTAGATGACATCAATGATGACAGTAATATAGCCTACTTTGTTCTGTGTTTGCGAATATTCCACCATTTTTTAGTAAACATGAGTAATTTTTATAAATACAGACAGTTAAAAAACCCCTATGACCCCGTTTTTGGTCTTTTGAGTTGAATTTCCTGCAATTGTTTTTACTGTTTCAATAACAAAGGCCAAAGGAAATTTCAAAAAATAATGGGATAAACAACAGAAATAATACCACAAAAAATGAGACTTATGGACATATGGTCCTTTGACAACTTTGAATCACTTTGTAGTCATAATAAATAATTTGAAGGGTTTTATTTAAGGGGCGCAATTAATACTCAAGCATTTATACAGTTGGCGGTTGTGTCTAAGGAGGTAAGGGTTGTCCACTAAATGCTAAATGCTTCACTAAATAAAAGGATAAATAAGTAATACCAAACATACCAGAGAAATGAATACAAGGTAAACAGGTCAGCACAAAAGGACAGTTCTGTGTCGACTTGTTTATTATTTATTTACCATATATTTATTATAATTATTTAAGTTCATCAGGACAATATAATAAATAATAAATAAATCAACATATACAGCCTTATCAATTTCAGGAAACATGTGAAAACGACAACAAAACGTGAATGTCAAACAAGGTCAAATACAGTCATTATAATAAATTACATTTATTTTTCTTTCCTGCCTCTTAATTGCCATCATGTGGCAGGCAGCTCAGGCTGACTCTGCTTCTTGCAGCAGAAGCATTTCTGGCCTCAAAAGCAGCAGCAGTCCTACTCATCCCGACCTAACCATGATTGGAAGTTGGTTTGGTAGCTGGAGAGGTGCCTGCGGACTTCCTGAGCACTGCTGAAAGCTGATCGGAAGCGCTTCTTCAGGAGCAGCAAGTCTGTATTTAAAAGCATGTCTCAACAACATAGTGTAAAAAACTGAATTTCCTGTGAGGGATTAATACAGTATGTCTTCTTCTTCTTCCTCTTCATGGCCCCTATCATATCTGCACAAAGTGTTTTTATATTTTTTTTTTCAATTTGGATATTGTTCTTGTGCCGATGTTTGTTTTGCTGCTCAGTGTAAAGGAGACACCAATCTTCTCTAAGTTTGCAGGGACAAAGCCACCTACATTATATGCCACGGGAATTATTGCAGTTAGAGGCGCAAAGTGCGCTCAGATACCAAACTGTGTGGGCGTGTTTACGCCGGCATCTGATTATAGCAATTTCTTTTGAGGATAAGGCGCTAAGACAGGACAGATTGCGTGAGCTATTTCTGTGCAAATGATTGCGCTATTAGCAGGAGCAATCCATTCTCTGAAATCGGGCCCTAAGCATTTTGATATGTTAAACGTTTAGAGGAGCATCCATTTAGAAGCTTGAAACGACTCATTTAAGGTGGAAAAGTCACTTATTGTTGCACAACGTGGAGCTGGTCCTAGTGTGAGTCACTACTGAAATAATGCTAAGTCATACTCACTCTGGCAGGGACCTCCATTCAGACTTCGGTCCAAGGAAAAGCTATGTTGACAAAGAAAAAAACACATTGTTTGACAATTATATAAAGATATGTCATATGCTCTAAGTCAGTGGTTCCAGACTTGTCTACCCTCAGGACCCACCACCACTCCATACATATGAAAAAAGGACCCAATAGGAGTTGTGTGAGGATGACACATTTTTCTTCCCTCAACAAAAGGCCTGAGAGATTATTTAGTGTTATTACACGGCATTGTCAAATGCTCGATTCTGATTGGTCAATTACAACATTCTACGGTCTGTTATTTCTGAATAGCAGACCGTTGTTAAGGACGCTTCTGATCGACTCGGGCGAATCACGTCATGTCATATCAATTCGCAGAAAGACGTTTATACCTGCGGCAAGACATCGTTAATTTTTCCTCTAATTCTGGCAGCAGCAGCAGATCGGGTGAGTGCCTCTCTTAAAGCGTTAGTGATGAGATAATATTGAGAGCAGTTGTAACGGTGAAAAACTGTTTCTAGGTATGTCAGCTGCAGGGCCACAGCAGGGAGGAAATATGGACATGAATGAGGAGACGTCAGCATCAATATTCCCAAGGACGTCCCATTCACCTTGTCCCACGTCACAATCAATGGAAACGTTCAGTTTAATGTGAATTACAAATAAGCTAATCTTCGCTTCAGAGTTACCGTTGCATTCCGTTACAGTTTCAACCGTAGAAAGGAACGGACTATTTTTTCAAGCGGATGCAATGAAAACTTTTGTAAATCAATAAAATCATATTTAGATAAGCATTTGATGTCAAACTTTTGATTTCTTTAGTGAGTAGCCGTGTAATAAGCAGGATAATGTAGAGCGAGCCGGTCACTATAGAGCAGCCATTCTCAACCTTGGGGTCGCGAGATGATTTCTGGGGGTCGCCAAATCATTTAGGAAAAATATCGCGTCGGGGTTCTGCATCACCCTGTTGGGGTTTATTTCTCTATAGTGACCGGCTCGCTCTACATTATCCCTTACTTATTGGATTATTGTTGATAATACAGTCTGTGGTGATTCTTGTAACCCTAACATTTTGGTAAACATAATAATCCCAATGAACAACCATAATTTTCAAATTTTTTTGACCTTCAAAATATTCAGTGAGAGTAAAAGGTTAATACCAAACTTTAGTAGAAATACAAAATGGCGAATTGACTTAAAGCAGTAATTGCACTTCCTACTGAAAGCATTGTGTTGTATCCCAATCAAGTTAGTGTCCATTGCTGTGGCTATGGTGTATGTGTTATGTTTAATAAAAACAATCAGCTGATTGCTTCAGCATCTCTAGACTTTTTTGTTTTCCTTGTCAGTTTTTGTTAGCATCCATCCTTTTAAAAAACAGAAATGCACTTTAATGTCAAAAGTGGGGCAGTGTCAGATGAATTTTATTTTGCAAAAACAAATATTTCATATTCCTGAGCATGTGTTCATCATGGACCATATTTCAGTCATTTCTTCAAAAAGCTGGTCTTAAATCCCAAAGTATAGTACGTTATGAGAAAATTTTAAATGCTGTAAGTGCTGCCCAGGTTCCATCATCATGCTTTATTAATTTATACAAGTCATTTTTCAATATTAGAACACATATTTGTCTATAAAAGTGTGATTGATCAACACTTACGTGCCACCAACGTCGAAACATTTATCTGTAAATGGATGAACAAATATATATTTAAATGTTAATTGTTATAGTTGAATTAAAATTTCTTGACAAACTCAAAATTGCTCCACAAAAAATATCTTGTATGAGCAAAATGGGTTGCTCTGATGAATTGAATTCATATTAAAACATAAAAAACACTTTTATACTTCTATGTTAGAGTTAAGTCAGATATTACAATCTATCATAGCATTGTAAAAACCTTACACAGATCAGAACCAGGAACATACCAAGGCATCATTTTCTAATGAGAAAATAAAAAATCTGCTCTGTTTCTGTTATTTAAAGGGATAGTTCAGTTTTTTTAAGTGAGGCTGTATGGGCTCCGTATGGCAACTTGCCACAAACAGCAAATTATTGTACCAAATAAAAAGGGTATTTTCTCTTCCTACAAGAACTCCCATCACAAAATAATAACACAGATTAAGAGAACGCTACCTAGAAATGTTTTTGTGTGTATTCATTTTCAGAAATATAAAGTTTATCTGGAACTCACCAACTCTCATCACTTATTCCTCTGTGCAGCGCTGCCACTAGTTGATTGCATACTTTTACAGACTGTGGCTTACTGTTGGAGAGGAGAGAACTTTCTACTGTATCTATTGTACAATGTACAACCACAATTCAAAAAAATTGAACTGCCCCTTTAACCAGATAATAATTTCAGAAGATCATTTCAAGAGCATCTGAACAGATGTTCTGTATCTCGGTTCATCTAGAAAAACCCAAAACAATTTTAGGATCACAGCCATGACATCAAGTATTTAATGCCTATTTTTAAATAAACAGTTGATTGCTAGCAGTTAATTTTAAAGTCATAATTCTTTTAAAATCTTACTGTGAATCAGCAATAACCAAAGTGACTATGGAATTCATTTATATAAAAAATAAATATCCAGAAAAACTTAAATCATTTTGAGATAATAAAATAAAGCAAAAAAGTACCAGTAAAAAGAAAAGTCCTGACGTTGAGATGACTGTCTGATTAGTTAAAAAAACAGAGCTATTTTTGTATTTCATGTGTATGCATGTGAATACTTTCACAGGCATGAGATGGAAAATGTGAAAAAAGAAGATATTTTTCATTAGTCTTAATAAAAAAGAAAAAATGACATTCAAGACTTGAATTAATTAGAAAAGTGACTATACATTATAGAGAAAGATTCAATAATGTTCAATAACATTGAATAATTCAGAATTTATCCAAGAAAGTGTGTATGTCCTTCCAATTCTGGCTCATAATCCAAACCTAGAAACCTTTTGCAAGAGATCATTTTTTAAGAGGCAGACACATACAGATGAAGACAGAGTGATACCAGAGCAAAGGCAGTCTTACCTCGTCTTAGCTGATCCAGAGGGAGAGTGCAGCCAAGCAGGCTGGGTGGTGCTTTTATAATGTCTCTTCTTACTTTCACTTTTGTTCTTAAGTTTCTTAGAAATTGTGGGACTTTCAAGAAGACCCCCACCTCCCAGCAAATGAGCCAGTTACTCAGCTGTGTTGCAGGTCCATCCTGAATCCTGTGGACCATCTAACTCCCTTCATTTTAGATGTCAGCTGGTGTTTTTGTACAAACAGAAATCATATTGAAATCTTTTATGAAATTTGTTCTGATAGAACTTGGCGTTACAAGCTCACATGAAAAAAGGCCGGCTTCCATTGAATTCCATCCAGCTGTATTTGATTCATTTCTAGTGAATCAACTCAGCAATGGGGTTACAGATTAACTCATCACACTAACAGTATAAGCAGTATTGGTAGTAATACAGCTGAATTACAGCTACTGGGCAACCAAGCTGATAACAAAGTACTACTTAAAACTTAAAAAAAAAAAAAAAACTGCTCTTTGCCTTTCTGTTCTATCAACAGTTTTTCTGCAGACACTCCTGCAGGTGTTACATCATAACAAGTTACCATGCTATCTCTATCATCTGCTTAGCACTGAAAGCTCATTTTCTTTGTGCACTGAAGTTTTTTTTACACCTATATTATGGGGCATGTAGGACACTAACAAATATAATTATCTATAAATCATTTATAGGAAATTTCCCCTCCTTGACTCCAATGACAGCTCTGGGAACAGGAAGTTTGTACAGCTTTGTACATAAACATCTCTACCGCCTGGTTTGATAAACAGCTTTGAGGGGAAGCGACAGACAGATGCCTTTTATGATCTGAAAGTGTTTGGATTTAAGCTCTCAGAGCCACCTTCTTCTCAGGCCTACATGAGACAGATTTCTCTTCCTTCCTGTAATTTCTTCTGCATTTTGTATAGCCAGTACTCAAATGTTTTTTTTTCATTCTGATATCATGTGACAGTGTCATATAACACAATCATGACATCCCATTGTATATTTTAACACCTGTTAAGAGTTATTAATTGTTGCCATGAGGCCTCAATTACAGTCCTACTCAGAATTATTGGCACCCCTTCATTATTTGCATTACTTTAACGATATCTTCAGAAATTAATTGAAATGTACCAAATTTATGTCATCAGGATCTTTTAATTGAGGTCCAAAAAACTTTATCAAAAAAAAATAGTTTTACAAGTTACAACTTGTAATTTCAAAGAGGGAACTGAAAAAAAGCATGTGCAGCAATAATGGCACCCCTCTTCAGTATTTTGTTGCACACACTTTGGCACTGATGACAGCCTCCCAACGTTTCTTGTAGCCATCTATAAGCTTCTTACACTTCTCAGATGGTATTTTCTCCCACTCTTCTTTTGCAAATTGTTCAAGCTCTTGAACATTTGCAGGTTTCTTTTCCTCAATGGCAGATTTCAGCTCAAACCAAAGATTTTCAATTAGATTCAGATCAGGACTCATTGCTGGCCATTTTAAAACAGTCCATTTTTTTCCTTTTCAACCATTCCTGTGTGCTTTTGGATGTGTGCCTTGGGTATTTGTCTTGCTGGAAGACACAGCGCCTCGTAGCCAGCTGTGGCTCTGCAGCGGAGGCCGTCTTACGCCAAGATGAGAACTAGAGCGTTATTTAGCGGTGTTTTTGTGTGAAAGTAATGCGCTGAAAATTCTCTAAATAAAGCGTGAATGCAGACCGATAATAGATTTTTTCGGTGGGAGTCCGTTTATTAGTGTTTTTGGTCAAGTAAAATATGGCCCCGTCTGAGTGCAGAGGAACTCGGCATACGAGCAGGCCCAGAGCAGGGAGGGGGGGTTTGGTGCGGGTGCCCTGGGCTTCTGCTGCACAGAAACACTGCTGTAGGGGTAATTTCTGCCCTAAACCTTGTGATAGGACCCAACTTGTTCCATCCCGGAATAATGCTTTAATGCTGTCATGCGTGACAATTTCTGATTATTGATTATTCTAATTAAAAGCAGTAAACCATGAATTAAACGAACACATTGAGAATAACACACAACTGGACTATTACGATGCAACACAGGCTACGTGGATTTCTTCCTCTTTTCCCTCACTTGTCCCATGATGCGTTCAGGTGTTCTCCCAAAGCTCCGATATTTTACAATCAAAAAGGCCAACTCACACATTTGACATCCTACATTAAATTCCTCTGGTAAAACATACGTAACAGAACAAGAAGTGCTAAAACATATTAGTGTACATGGTCATTCTTACGTTATTACTAGATTATAAAACATCTTCATTGTTTCTGCAGGACAACATCCAAAATGTCGAAGGGAGGTGAAAGCACCATCCAAACAGCTGAGTTGTTGACCGGATCGCGTGATGACGTCATATCATGCCAACAACGTAAGATTATTTGCACTGACGGGCTGAGATTGTAGTCTTACAGAATTATTCAGTTTAAAAAAGAGGGAAATCAAATGCTTTTTTTTAATATTAGCAATTAAAATTATGTCTGGTTTTCTTATGACATGTTATAAGAGAATCTTAACTGTAACCTTTTTTTCTACATTTTACGTAGAGTAATTCATTCACTCAATTTCAGTAAATTCAAAGAACTTTATTGGAATGATTGTACTGCGTTACTGCAAAACAATGTCAATCAAATTAAAAACAGAAAAAGGACTACATTAAAAATGAAAGCGAAAGTATCTATAATCAAAAAATTATAGTACTGAAATAGTAAAGGTTAAAAAGGCTTAAAAAGGTTAAATATTCAAGATATGCTTAATTACATAAACGCCATTCACACTTGCTAAATTACACTAAAGTCAGACTCATGAGAAAAAGTACCTAGATATAAAAAAATTATAGTTATGAGAAAAAAAGTCTTAATAACAACAAAAGACTGAATAAAGAGATTAAAGTTGTAAAAATGAAAAAAAAAATCATTTAAAATTCTGAGTTACATAGACTTTTTTTTGTTTCAGAGCACACGTTTCAGTGGCGCTGCAACCTTTATCTAATAATTTGAACTTTGTATCCCATAATTTAACTTTTCTTATTAGTTTTACTTTTTGATGTAGTTTTGGTGTACCTCATTATTTTGACATCGACAGTATTTCATAGTTTTTACTTATCTTACAATTCTGAAACACCTCATAACTTTGACAAAGTATTAATTAGTTAAAGTGATTAAACTGACATCTTCCACATGATTCCAATCAAATTAAGTTTCATCATTTCCATTTAAGTAAAAGCTAAATTCAGGCCAAATCTAAAAACAGATACATTCTTAATAATCTCCATTAAAAGAAGAGTTTTATCATATTGAAATATACATTGAGGTTGATCCAGGTTTACGATGTGTGCAGGTTCACTGATCGTTGAGGAAGTCCTCTCCAAAGGTCAATATCTGCCTCAGTGCAGCCAGGATCAGAGCATCCACATAATAATTGGTTGTAATTTCTGAGCAGTAGTTCTTCACAAGGAAGATGCTGTTTTCTTGAATACCCAGCAGCTTACTCAATTTTCCCAGCTTTGGAAAAAGAACAAAAAAAAAAGAATTAGACAGCGACTGCAAAACAGTAATAAATGAGAATAAGGTCTCAAATGTTGAGCATCGATCTGTTTAACCATAAAATATACCTGCTCCTTTGTGTATTTACTGTAGTAGGCATTTCTTATGTCCTTTTTCACCTCCTCACAAGATTCATCAACCTTTGTGAGGATAGCCAGCTGGGGGATTCCTGCAAAAGAAGAAAAAAGATCCCAATTCAGAAGTCTTCAGTTTGCTGAAATGTTGATAAAAAAGTCCTTCAAAAAATTAAAAAAATGCCACTTTCTGGTTCTGCACATGCACCTTATGGCATCACTCTCTCTCTCTGTTAGGGTTCGGGTTTGGGTGAGGGCAGCAAAATCTGACAAGGTAGCAAAACACGTCAGAACACCGGCCTGTCTGTCATGTTGAAACAGCACACAAGTCACACCAGTCTCTCTAGTTGTCACTGGAGCTCTAAGCGTATCACCTGCATGCAACATTTGACTTTGGCGTATATATCGCACGTACTTTGAAAGTCTAAAACTGTGCAATTTGTACGTTATTGGGTGGGAATGGGTCGTCCTGTAACTGGGTTGGACTTGACAAAGGATCTGTTCAGCCTTATTCTTCCCATTTTGAACTTTCTCTCCTTCCTCTGTTAAATTTACAGACTTTTTTTCTCACGAACAGTGTTATTGCTTCTTTAGACTTTTAAAGGTGCAATGTGTGGAATTTGGCATTTTAGCGACATCTAGTGTTCAGATATTAGAATAAGCCTAATTGTAACCAAATCGTCACGTCGCTGAGCAACAGAACACTGTGAAGACCAAAAGGGTCTTGAACACAGCACACAATTTATGTTGTGTGTGTGTTTATACACACAGTTTGAATCCCTAGGACAGAGTAACAACTTTCTATGCATCCACTGCCATCCTCTCCTCTTCTTCGCCTGCATTCCAGGTAGATTTCATAACCAACGGACAGATTCACGTTTTCGTTTTTTGTGCCCAAAAAACCACCCGTAGACAACATGGCGGATCAATTTGTTGGCCTACACGAAACAGCGGCCCACGGTAATGTAATTTTTTTTATAACGATTTTTCTAACTAAATAAAAATAAAACAAACGTTTTATGGGGATGATTTTACTCCTATTTTGACGGACTTTACATAAACAGTTTGGCAAAATGCGGTGAATGTATAAAATGGCACATTCTACACACTGCACCTTTAACTCATAACTTTATTTCAGACGATTCATTATTTTCAAATTTAAATTTCATCCTAAACATGTTGATCAATTTCAACTACAGAAACATCTCCTCTTTAAGCGCATTATTTTGACTTGGGTCATCAATTTGAATTTATATTTTTAAGTAAATAATTGTTCAACTTTTCTTTTTCTTGTCTGACTCTAATCCACCTCCATATATCCAAATATAAAACATTTTTTAGAACACAGAATGATGACCACCAAGTTTTCTGCTCTTACCCATTCTGCTTGCTTCAAGTCTGATCTCTCTCAGCTTCCCAATGACCTCTTTATCAACAACGGAGACTTTATCAGTGGGAACAACACAGACCAGGACGTGAACTTTGTCATCCAGAGTGGGACGTTGGTTATAATTCTCATCATTCCTCTGCAGAGGTTGCCCAGGCTTAAACTACAGGAAAAAAAGACTTAAAATGTTTTAAAAGAACAGCTGAATGTCCCAGTGATGAGACTCCATTTTTACTCAGCGTGGGATTCAGACAAATTCATGTTCAGACATACCTCGTATCCTTCCTTCACGTGTCCTCTTAGGGCCAGTTTGACGTCCTCTGTGCAAACACCCCTCAGCTTCTCCAAGCCCATGATGTCGTTGAAAACAAACTTGTAATCGTCCCCCTGGCTCGTTTTGATTGTGTACGTTTTGTACTGTTAGCGGAAAAAGAGAGGTTCGTTCAGCTGGGTAGGTTTGGTTTAACATTTCTCAGTTTTCAGTTGTTTAAATTAACATTCAACATTCAGGCCAAAGAGTTGTGTGAAGGTGCTGCCCTCCACCAGCTAAAGCTGAAGCTGTAGTCTTGTTAGCTAGCTTACTATGTTGATTTTCTACTTCATTCAACCAGTGCTGCTCTTTTTCTCACCACTAAAGTGTGGCTACTGCCGCAGGTGGCATCTGTTGGAGCTCTAGCAGCAATTCTTTCCTGTAAAACGCTGTCAGCAGAGTTGATGAAACTGGATTTTCCAGCACCGACGGGTCCATGAAGCAGAATCCTGAGATGTTTCACATTACTGTTCCTGGGTTTGTAAGATCTCACAAAGTTGAGGTTTTCCTTGTTGTTCCTGTTGATAAAAATGGAAGCTCTAAGATTAAAATTGGCTGATCTGGGATTTCATTATGACATGCATATGTTCTTACTGAAGCTCTTTGCTTTAACACATCATCAACCAAACAAAAAACCATTAAACAAACACTAAGAGTGCACTCACACTAAGCATTTTATATGTTAAATGTTTAGAGGAGCGTTTGATTTAGAAGGTTGAAACGACTCTTTTAAGGTGGAAAAGTCACTTGTTGTTGCACAACATAACTGGTCCTGGTGTGAGTCACTGCTGAAATAATGCTTAGTCATACTCACTTAGGCAGGGGCCTCCATGGTGATGAAAACCCTGAATATATGTACAAAGAAAAAGAAAAATGATGTTTGAAAAACACATAAAGATGGTGTCATATGCTCTACGTCAGTGGTTCTTGACCCATCACTATTGAATGAGATATTTGAACCCAAATTGGAGTGGTGCAGGGATGACATATTCTTTTAGGTCAACCTTGAAGTTAACACTGTGCTGGATTCCTCAACAAAAGAGCTTATTCAGGGTTCTTGGATCATTGTTGATAACACAGTCTTTGGTGATTCATCTCACCCTAACATTTTGGCAATCATGATATTCTTCATGAACAAGCACAACTTTCACATTTTTATCAAACTTTAAACATAATCACTGAGGGCAAGAGGCTTACATCAAACTACAGCAGAACTACAAAATGGTGGGCTGACTTGGAGTTGTCACTGCACTTCCAATAGAAAACGTCCTGCTGTAACCCATGCAAGTTAGTGCCCATGGCTGTGGCTATGGTGTATTATTGTTTAAAAAAAATCAATCAGCTGATTGCATCAGCATTCCCAGACATTTTTGTGCATTATAAAAACAAAAATACACTTAAATGTCAAAAGAAAAAAAAAAAAAATCTGCTCTATCCTGCAAAGCTAAATTATATTTGCCAAAAGTCGTGGTGTCGTGATTTTGTTCTTTGCTCTAGATGAGTAACCTGTTTTGTTTTTGTTTCATGTCATGTGTTTCCTGGGTTTTGTTTGTTTTGCTTGTTTTTTAAAAAAGTTCAAGCATCTCTCTCGACTTCCTCAGCTGTGTCTCATCACCCTCAGTCACCTCATTGATTTAAAGGTGCAGTGTGTAGAATGTGTCATTTTATACATCCACCGTATTTCGCCAAACAGAAACGGTGAATATAGGAGATATATGTTTTTAATGTATGTAATGTCAGTCAAAATAGGAGTTCAATCAACCCCCTAAAACGTTTGTTTTATTTTTATTTAGTTTCGTGTAGGCCGACATATTGATCCGCCGTGTTGTCTACAGGTGTTTTTTAGGGACAAAAAGAACGAAAGGGGAATCTGTCCGCCGGTTCTGAAATCTACCTGAAATGCAGGCAAAGAAGAGGAGAGGATGGCAGTGGATGCATAGAAAGTTGTCTTAGGGATTCAAACTGTGTGTATAAACACACACACAACATAAATTGTGTGCCGTGTTGACAATCCCTTTTGGTCTTCACAGTGCTTCGTTGCTAAGCGATGTGACGATTTGGTTAAATTTGGGCTCATTCTAGAATCTGAACACTAGATGTCGCTAAAATGCCAAATTCTACACACTGCACCTTTAACTCTTGTGTCTTCCCCTGTCTCGTTGCCAGATTGTTGTTCCTTAGTGTCACTTTCCAGCATTCCTTCCATAGTCACAGTTTGATCACAACCTGTTTTGCTTTAAGACCTTGCCTTTTTGTTTGCTCTTTTTGGATTCCTTTGTCAGACTCTGACTGCTTTTTTGTAGACTGAATCTTGAACTGTGAATAAATCTTGCCTTTTGCATCAGACCTACTTCTTCTGCTTTTTTGGATTCTTTTATGTGCTTTGAGAGCTCTAGTCATGACGCATGGCTCTATTTACAAATTCGGATCACCACCAGAGTCGAATAATTTCTTCTTTATGCCATGACTAATATTCCTTAAAAATGTCATCAAAATCAATTTTTGACCTTTGTAGTTTTCTTGCTAACAGACAAGTTCCAGCAAAAACCTCATTGACAGAGGTAAAGTTCTTTAATTCATGTCTCTATTTGTCTTATTCTGGGCAAATTAGCCTTCATAGACAATGAGAACATTTTAAATGCTGACAGTGCAGCACAGGTTTAATCCTCCCACTTAAAGGTGTAGTCAGCGATGTGGGAGAAGAAGAGTGGAGAGGTTGTTTATAAACAAATTTAGACCCACCTCTCCCTTCATACCTTAACCCTGGCTCCACCCCCGAAAGCTGATGGACGTGCATCGTCATGGAAATGGCCGTAGAAACTGTGTAGCTGACCAACGTAGCTAAGGTAACCCCGACTCCTCAGACAACTTTACTGACAATATTGGTAACATCACAACAACAGTACATTTTGGCAGATTAGACAATAAGATGAATGCCTGACGGCTGTTACTGTTATGTGAAGCACCACAAAGCTAATGTTGCTTACCTATCCAGCAGACAGACGGCAACATCTGCGTCCGTTTTCAGGTCTTTCAATTCGCAGAGTTCCCTCCACCATAGGAAAGCAACACCAATGTTGACCCGGGTCTTCGCTCTTTCATGGTCTTAGCCCTTCTTTTTCACTTTTCACTCCTCTGACCTTTTTCTTTTGGGCTGTTTTTCAGCCATTGCTACTGCACCTATTGTGTCTCTCTCTTACGCTAACTGCGCAAGCTACGCAACCTCCTACTCCCCCTCCCCCCTCTGTCTGATCTGTGCACGAGTATGATCGCCCCCTGGATGTGGGGAGGTGTACCCTGTTTTGGTAACTTGGCCTGAGCCACAGCATTTACCTGGTGAAATTCAGAGCCAAGGCTGTGTATTGAAAGCAGACTTTTTTTTCCAACATGCTGTCAGTGGTGACATCTTGTGGATGGAGAGGAGAAATATGGGGATTTTGACAAATAGTGCATTAGATTAGAGGATTAGAAGATCGCTGACTATACCTTTAAATCATTTATGCAATACATAAATATTTCAATATTGGAACATATTCTTGACAATAAAAAGTGACTGATGAATACTTACATCCCCCCATTGCTGCAAAGAAGAACAGTTACCTGTAAATGGATAAAAAAAATATATTTTTAATGTAATTGTTGATGTTGAATTACAATTTCTTGACAAACTCAAAATTGCTCCAAATCAAATGTCTTTCATGTGCAAAACTGGGTTTCTCTGAAGACTTGTTAGGGACTGCTTTGGTCTGTTTAAAAAGAAGCACAAATCCATATCAGACGGGTATTACAACCATTTATTATAATATGTCAGGCAATACACAAGTGCATAGAAAACCACTCAGCTGCTGAGGTCTCTGATCTGCAGAAAAGAGCTCCTAACAAAGGATGTTACATCTTATACACTTAGGGGTGGTGTCTTCATTACCACATTTGTTCTGCAACAATGTCATATAAAAGTACAAAACAGAAAATGTATCCTCATGTGTGTAATTTCATGAAATATGTCTACCAGAGATGTTTAAAACTCGGGGCAAGGAGTTAGCAACACAAGGTTTCAGTTAAGTTCAACTAACAGAAAATAACAAAAACAAGTTTGATGTGCATCATACAGGAAATAAGGTTTTGCTGCCTCTGCAGATTAAATGACATCTTCAAGCAGTAATAGATAACAGATTTATTCAGACAAAAATAACCTCTGTCAGAATTACATCAGATTATAACTTCAAACAGCACTGAACAAAAAGATTAGGCGCATACCGAGGCATAGTGCGTTCTAATGACAAAATTAAAAACTGTGCTCCATTTCTATAACTTAACCAAGTAACTATCAGAATTATTAGTAACATAAACTATGTCGCAATCTTACTTAAAGAAACCCTGACGCCCTAAAGCTCATCTTAAGAGTGTCTGAACAGACGCTGTGTATTTTGGTTCATCTGCACACATGAACAAAATTGTTGGTGCCCTTCAGTTAAAGAAAGAAAAACCCACACGGTCACTGAAATAACTTGAAACTAACAAAAGTAATAAAAAAAATACAAATTAACTAATAAACAGACAGCTTATGGAAGAGTATTAGGGCCATGTTAGATGGACAAAATAATTTTGGGGAAGTCAAAACTAAAGTCTTGCTGATTCATAACTTAATATCAGAACAACAGGATAAGAAAACCTTCCTCCTTTTTCTCTGACTTTCACTCTGACTCTCTCTGACTCTAACATCCTGACAGACACAAACATAAAAACAGAGTAATACCAGAGCGAAAGCATTCTTACCTCCTGTTAGTCGATCCAGAGAGACAGTGCAGCAATGCAGGCTGGGTGGTGCTTGTAAAATGTCTCTTACTTTCACTTTTGTTCTTAAAGTTTCTGTTTCTATGAAATTATGGGACTTTCAAGAAGATCTCTATCTCACAGCAGAAGGGTCGGTTACTCTGGTTTTTTAGTTTCATCTTGATTTCTGTGTACAGTCTGTCTCCCTTCATTTTTTTTTTTTTTTTTTGAATGCATTTTTTCGGCATTTTGTGCCTTTATTGATGGTAGAGAGACAGTGGATAGACTTGTGAAAGCGGGTGAGAGAGTAGGGGAAGACACTCTGCAAACTGGTCACAGGCAGGATTTGAACCTGGACCAGCAGATCAAGTACATGGGGTGCCTGGTTGCTAACCACTCCGCAAAACCAGCACCCCCACTCCCTTCATTTTTGACATCTGGGGAGTGTTTCCTCTTTGGCTCCGCCCTTTTGATTATACATGATGAATGCAACAATTAATCAGTTTCCCTGCAGACAATTGTGCCATTGACTTCTATCGACCTCTGGAGCGGTTTGTTTGCAGTGAGGAAACAATCAGCTCAGCAACAGGGTCACGAGTTAACTCATCACAGTGCTGTAGCAGCATAAGCAGCTATAGTAATAATAGAGTTGAATTACAGCTACCAGGCAACCAGGCTGATAACTAAGTTCTAGTTAAGTAGTACTTTATTAGGCTGATTGCTGGCACAAAAAAGTGATTTGGGCACAGGCATGGTATGTTGTGCCTGAATCCCTCCTGAGCAGTGTGGTGACGGAGGCAGCGGCGGACATGAGTGCACCAAATGCGATGGAGTCTCCAGTCGCCATATCCTTCAGCACAGCCAGATAAGCAATTATGATCTTTTCTCCTTACGAGTCCGTGCCTTCTTATATCCAACCATCACTTAATTTCCTAAACAGCTAAAGGTATTAAAGCCTAACTGATCAGCAGTTTTGTGCAAAGATCATGTCATTTTAATTATAATTATGATTAAAGGTAGGGTCTGTAAGATTTTCCTTAAAAATAAAATACAAACTTTTTCAGGAATATCCTGCTCAGTCCTCTCCTATGGGTCTCTATTGGTGTGTGATGGTGTCTTTGTTTCTCTCGCCCCCCTCCTCAGCCTGTATTTTGATGTTTTGATTGTCTCTGGATGTTTTGGGCAGAGAGTAGCCGGGGATACTCCAGCCAATCACAGTGCGCTCTGTGCTCAAGTGACTGAGTGTTATAAAATGCACTAACCCTAACACTAATGCTACGCAGAGCGGTAAAGATGGCAGACGCTACAGCGAAGAAAAGAAGATACAATCAGGCAGAAGCAAAACACCAAGTGGACAGAGCTCGGTCTAAAACCAGAGTGAAACTAGGGTTGGCTTTCACTCACTTCTGAGCTCTAAAGGACTGTCTCGGGATGAAAAGCATTGTGGAGTTAGCTGTCATGCTGTTGTACTAGTAGGTTATGGACAAAGGCAGTTAGCTTGTGCTAACTTGCCAAATAATCGGTTTTCCATTACAACATATGTATTAATCCCAGGTAGCTTGCAGTTTAGGTACAAACAGTGAACAAACATTTTAAATACTGGGATCAAATAATATTACATTTGGGTGATTGCAATCATAGATTCGCCCCGGGCGGCACGTTGGATGCATCTGGCACGGCGCATATGGAGCATCAAACGCCTCTACGCTCGAGTTGAAAATATTGAACTTTCGACGCAAATTCGCGTGACGCTGTGCGGCGGCAGCCAATCAGCAATGACATTCCCCCCCGACGTCATTGATTTGATGACATGTGACGCTCCAGCCATCTGCTTCAGCTCAAACCCCTCTGAAAGATGGAGGAGAGGTTGATCTGCGCTGTTTGCCATCATCTGGAGCTATACGATTCGGCATGTGTACTCTACAGAGACCGAAACAAAAAGGAGCAGGCTTGGGTGAAAGTCAATGAGGAGACAGGTTTTGAAGTTAAGTTCTGTAAATATTTGTTTCCAGCTGGATTTGCCTGCACGGGTCATCACTGAGTCCGACTGGCTCTGGCTCTCTGCTGCGCCTGCGCAGTGACGCACGTCGCCTCTCAGCTTGTCCAAAAGGTCCAGCGTCCAGCCTCGGGCTTTGTGCGTGGCGCGTCACAGGCACTATGCGTGTTTCAATACGCTAATTCGCGTCCGGTGTGGCCGTAACATAAAAGATAACTTATTTGAATCATGCAACTTTAAACACACAAACAAACAAGGTTTTAGTCTCACTTTGATTTTATACAGCTTATCAAAGTTGAATAAATACAACATTCCGAACTCAAATGATGTGGATAGTAAATTATTCCTCCTGTGTTCTAATGACCTGTCTCCCTCAGCGGTAATCAGCTTTCCATGTAGTTGACGCAGTCCTCTCCGTACATCACCATCTGTTTCAGAGCGGTCAGAATCGGACCATTAATGCTGTCATGTGTGACAATTTCTGATTCGTAGTTCTTCACCAGGAAGATGCAGTTAAGTGGAATCCCCAGCAGCATGCTGAATTTTTCCACCTTAGAAAATAGTTCAACACATTAGTGAAAAAAATGCTAATAAATGAATTTTCAAATGAATGGCAGAATAGTTGATCAAACTCACCTGTTGCTTCAGGTACTTGCTCTTGTAGATGTTGTATACGTTTGTTTTCACTGCAGGACAGGCTTCATCACTTTTGGTGAGAATGGCCAGTTGGGGGATTCCTGCAGACACAGAAAGGTTTCAGAGTTTTTCATTATTTTGATGCATCTGTTTGAATTCCCAAACTGAATATGGAGCCATAAACACCTCTGCTGTGCCCTGCATCATCTTGATCATTCTTCATCATCAGGATGAAGTTTAAGGTGACATATTCACAAAATTTACCATATGATGAAAAATGGTCATCAGTGTGTTGAAACTGATTATCCATCCTTCTTAGGTGGTGTAAGATTTGCGATTGGATTTGGACGTGGAATTTGGCACCATGCATATGGCCTAAAAGTTTGTGTGCAGTCATTCAATGCACTAATTGTCCCGAGAGTAAAAAGAGGTTGACCATTACCGTACAGGATATGAGATGAACATGAGAAGTCTGCTTTAAAGTTTTCTACCTCTTGTTCTGAGATTTATAGACAAAACCACAACATTTGCTTGTCCTTCAGCAAATACTCTTTCAAGGGATAGTTGGGGTTCCTTGTTGTGAGGTACATGGCATGAGCCTGAACATGTGCCACAGTCAGAATTGGGAGGGTTACTTAAAAATGTATTCGGATACAGTTACTAGTTACCTGTTAAAAAAGTGTAGTCAGTAACACAATCCAAGTACCATAATATAAAACGAATGTAATAGTTACTTTCAATTACTTTTATGTCTCTAAAACAAAAATTAAAACACTGATAACTCCTTGTCTGATTTCCATTTTTTTGCTCAAATGAAAAATGGGAAAGCGGCGTCTTTTTCTGGCAAAAGTTGCGTGACATGGAAGGGAACTTTACAGAGACAACAAGAGAACAAGAGACAGGCTTTACCGCCATGTCTGGAGCGACCGGCCATTGACTCTATACTAGTCGAGAGCAATCATTTTCTTAAAGTATGCATAAAGTTCACTTCCTAGTTCCTCATCTTTCGCCAGATGAAAAGGTCAAAATGAGATAAAACTCTCATTATTTGTTGTTCCCATTTTAGATTTGAGCACAGAAAAGACAGTCAGAAAGAGTTATCAGTGTTTTCTTTTCAATTGAGGAACGAATATTGAGAAAACAAGTTTGTTTGTTTTTTTTTCCATTTTTGGTTTTACTTTGACAATCCAGTAAACGAATGACACACAGGTTCACCTAAAGTTTCCTATTGGTGTCATGGGTCATGTGGGAGCATACTGTCTCTCTCTGTCTCTTTTTAATAAATAAATGTATATTTATCATCATAAAATGCATTTAAATCCTGCATAATAATCCCATTCTTTACTAAATATACCTGTAATCTGCATACATCTTTGTCCAAGTGTAGCTGAATACAGTAACCTATTGTTGTATCCTAGTCAAGTAGCGCCTTTACATGTATCCTTTACTCCCCAAGCAAGGCCTTAGTGTCACAGCTCAGTCCTCTCTCTGTTCAGAAATCTCTGGACAGACACTAATGCTGTACACTGTGCCAAAATCTCTGTAATTAAAGGCCCTGTTGGAGAAAACAAACCACAAAAACAGCTTCGGGTCATCACACACCACAGTTTGTTTACCTCAGCTTTATTTTCTCTGAGTACTGTGAATACTGGATTACAAGTGACATACATTTTGGGTGATATCCACCTGACTTTAAAGGCAGTCATGCAGCTCAAAATTTTGGTCAAAATCACGTTAAAAGCCGCACAGTGTATGCTCAGTTCACAGAGGTGTCTGGACTGCCAGAGCTTAGACTGAGCTAAGATGCAGCAGAGAAGAGCTGGTGGAAGCACCATCATTGAATTAAAGTAAATCTAACATTTCTGCTGTTCCTACAGGAGAGGAGGTGGACAGAATAGAAACTGGTGTTGTTTAACTGAGGATTACATTTGAAGAACATAAGTGGTTTTTTAACACAACATTGTGGACATCTTTTGTTGACATGGTTTTGTGTCGTTTATGATTGGGGCAATTGGCAAGACTTGGTTTGAGCTGCAGATCACTATGATGTTTTTCCACAAGGGCCACAATTTTAGGTGGTGCCCTTTATTGTCAAGCTACCTGTGTATGCTTCTGGACAGTTTAGGGGTGTAATGAACATGCTGATGTATAGATTTGACACAGGTGGATACATCATACATCTTTTGAGTATAATATCTGCTCTTACCCAGGTCAGTTGCTGTCTGTCGGACTTCCTTTAACTTTTGCAACTTTTCCTTAGTTAGCAGAGAGACCACATCAGCAGGAAAAACACAGACCAGGACGTGGACTTTGTCTCCCAGAGAAGGGTTGGGGTTGTAGCCCAGATTACTTTCTGTTAGTGGACGATCAGGGAGGAACTGGAAAGACAAAGAAAATCAAACCAGACGATTACTCTTCAGTGCTTGTGAAGGAGAAAGATGGACTATATTCCCACAGAGGTCACACAAGTGGTGCTTTTGTTTTACTTGCCAGTGTTTCCCCTAGTTTTTTTTTCTTTGGGAAAGGGGGTGCCTGGGCTGGAATGAGCGGGGTCCATTGCTCGGGATCATCTATATTAATAAGCTTGTTTGTTTGTTTATTCATTTATCTATCTATATTAATCATTATTTATTTATTAATTTATCTATCTATCTTTCAATATGAATCACTTTTGTTTTTTAATTATTTATCAATCTATTTATCTATGTTAATCATGTTTTTTAAATTTATTTATCTATCTATCTATCCAAATTAATCAATTAACTCACCAATCTCGGTCTTGTACACAGTGGTGTAGTCTGGATTATTCTACTGGGTATACTCTGACATACTCTGATGGACGTTTGTCCGCCTAGAGCCTCCATACACTGAAGACATTTTAGCCACCCACCCACAGGTTTAACACTGATGCACCAGTAGATTGTATTTGGAGCTTGATCCTCAAAGATTGTTCTTATATCATGGCGAACAAAGCGATCCAGGATAACGCAGGGTGAATTTATCATTTATAAAACAGTGAGTGAGAGAAAACAAGAGCTGGACTGCTAAGAACTGTAGTGTTTTGATCAATCAAAAGGCTGACTCATCATTTTTTAAATCTTTGTGTTAACTTAAACAGTGCACATGAGCTGTCAAGACACTGTTTGAATGATAGATGATGCTGTTTAACTGAAGGCAGCACTTATTTTGCTGAATGTTTTTACGTGAATGATCAGACTTTGTGAGGAGAGAGGTTGGCTTGCGAAGTGAGCATCCAAAGTCAGACGTCAGGCCAGAGAAGGGTCAGGGGGGAGGAGAAATGCATTTAAATGAATGTGATGAAATGATAGCAATGCACAAGACTCTACAATTGCACAAATTAGTGTTAGATTTTTATTTGATAAAAATAATGCCTGTAATACGCCCTTTTGATTAAAAAACAAAGAATGCATTCTTCTTTTTTCTTTGAAATCTATACTTGAATTTCTGGGTGGAAATCCTTTTGTAATGGCGAGGGTGTCCAGTGGGACGTCATCTCAAATAACCTACTGGGAAACACTGTTAGCTGTTGTCAATCAAACCTCAAGTCCATTTCAGTCTTTTTAATTTAACTGTTTCCCAATTAAAAGATAATTACAGAGACAATGATCCCAGACAATTCAGTGACATGTCAGTTCTATTCTGTCTTAGGTTGCTTCCACTCCTAACAAGTTTAGTCTGAACCAACTTAGCTCTTGCTAGCGTTTTTGGAAAAGGGTTTCACTTTGCAACCAAGTGAACCAGAGCTCTGTCCACTGTGGCTATGAAAGTAATCTGAGCAAAACAAGAACCAAACAAGGGGACCAAACAAAAAAAAGGGACCATAACAGCAAGCAAGCTAATGTTGTGTTAATGTACAATGTTATTGTCTTTATAGTTCAAAATATTGCTGGCCTGCTTTGAGCTCAATAGAGTCAATGTTTAACATCCTGTTAAGTCACTTAAGGTAATTATATATAAAAAGGTGCAAGAATCTTGAGGTGTGAATGACAAACATACAATAAAATAAAACAAAAATGTGATAATTAGGGATGTAAATTGAAATTCCAGTTCATCATTGATAACAACTCCCTAAATAAATCAATATCAAAGTCTTTTTGCAGAACAATTCCCCTATTAATTCCTTCCACTTTGTCCTGCGTGCTTGGTAAATCAGAGACAGAAAACAAAGACAAAATGATGGCAGAAAAAGGGGTTTAAGTTGTGGCTTCACTTTTGACAGAAAGGCGCTTACTGCCTTTCAGAGGTGGAAAAACCAACGACTTGCAGAGGCATTTGTGCAGCATAGTGGGAGTTTTACATTGTTGCCACTGAAAACCTGTACAGGACACATTTTACCCAGACAAAAAGTCAGCAGAAATCAAAAAGGAAACTGTTAAGGAATCAGATCAATAAGGAGAACCATTAATGGCACTGGTATCAATTAAAGGTGCTATGAGGAGAATCTATTCCTGGTGACATAAAGACTCTGCTACCCATGAATGCAGCTCGGACCTTCCTCAGAACTCTGCATTGCTTTATAACTTCTTTTTTCAACAATTTACAGGATGCAAAGCCACGAGGTGATGTATCTCTGTCTAGTTACGTAGCGGTAGTTTTTGATGTGTGACAACAGGAAATTTTTGGAAAACTTAGTATCGTAGTTTTGTAGCCGGCTATTTATCGTTACTAACAGCCCGGTGCTCTAAGACGTGTCCGAATAATAAAAATTTGGTCTAGTTTTAATTGTCTTGTTCCTGAAGTTGAGTATCCAGGCCAGTCCAGCCCTGTCCGACCCGACCGTGACGCTAAGGAATAGCATTTATAGATAACCTATTTTGTGGCTATAAAACTCATCTTAAAGTGTATATTTCCATCAGGCATATATCTAAAAGTGAGACTTTTTTGTAATTACTTAGAAACTACTCACAGCATCTTTAACTTAGATAACATTTAAGTTTCCAATGCTACACAGTAAGGCTTTAAAGTTTCCTCCATTGAGGCATTTCCAGTCTTTTAAAACCAAATGTCAGTGTGTGTCAGCCAAAACCCTTTTTTCAGACATCTTTCTAAAGTTCTATTATGATAGCTCTATTTTGCCTGTGGGGGGCTTTTTGGACAATACTGGGTGTCAAACAGCAAAGATTGGCCTGCCCCGATTCACTGTGTGAAATCCTGCATGTCTGTCTTGGTAACATCTATTGTTCAACGACTTCACCAGCTAAATGCTTAATGGTCCAATTAGGGAAGACAGGAAGGAGCTCTGGAAGTGATGACAGCAGGAAGTGACTGCATGTTTGAAAATAATGGTGGCTTCTGAAGGAGTCTCTATGGATAGAAATGTCTCCCGTTTCAATCAGAAACTGACTTGTTTTTTTTATTAAAAAGAGAACATCACTCAAAGCTTTTCTTATGGGAAATCATGTTTTTGCTCTTCTCCTGCCAGGAGATCACTGCTGGCAAACTGGGAAGGATGCAGAAATCCTACACGGGGTAAATCTTTGGTTGTTCAGTAATACTTGGTGAAATATGCTGAAGTTTACCAGGAGAACTTGGTGGGCATTGTCTTTGATGAGGTTCATGTCACTTTAAAGTGGTAAACAATACATCTGTGTTGTACAACTTATTGTAAGGCAATAGTCTCTAAGGACTGAAATGTAGTTTACGCTAAAGGCTAACAACAGGGCGAGCTGCTACGCCATACTGTACATGTGGACTGGTCTGTGAAGAGCGATCGTCCAATCACCAGCTGCTGTTTTTACTGTCCATCTGGCGTGTCAGTTTACTGGTTCTCAGCAGCAGTTTTATTAAGAGCTGGTCCCATTTATGCATCTGAACCCTTTGCTCAGAGTCTCTTATTTTCTCTGCATTGAAAATGACATGGTTGATCAGGGAAAGCAAACCCATTCATACCTCATAACCCTCTCTCACGTGTCCTCGTAGGGCCAGTCTGACGTCCTCCACCTGAACTCCTTTGCTGAGGTTTTGTTCGAAGCCCATGATGTCGTTGAAAACAAACGCGTAGGAGCTCTGGCGGTCTTTGTGGATTTTGTACGTTTTGTACTGTAAAGACGAAAAAAGGAAAGTTACTTGAACCTAAAAATGAAACACTCACAGTCACTTCATGAAGTGCAACTATTCATTAACAGAACAGCATATCAGCCAATCACATGGCAGTGATCAATGCATTTAGGCATGTAGACAAAGTCAAGAAGACCCACTGAAGCTAAAACTGTGTATCATGGAGAGGGCCTCTTGACTTCTTAAGCTGGAGATAAATGCATATGCATGATGGCTGCCACATGTCCCCTGCATTGATTTAGTGTGTCAGTTGTTTGTCATCCAGAATTAATGCGACGCAGATGCAACTGCAGTCTGCACACCACTGGTAGGATCAGTATAGAGGAAGACAGACATCACAGCAGCAGAAGCAACAGAAAGTTTCAAAGACAAACTGATTCATTAAAGACCGCAATCTGAAAAATGAGACTGAACAGGCATAAACCTGACAGTTACTGCAGCTGATGACAGATTCATTCTCCTTTACAAGTCAGGAAACAAGGAAATTATTTTCGGTGTACTAGATCAACTGTTGATTGTGTTCATTGGTGACCGTGGAGCTGACAAAATGACTGATTTTGTCCGTGGCTATGTTTGCGTAGCTTTGTTTCTTTGGCTGTATTTTCTCACATAAACTAATTAAGTATTTTCTTGACATGCTGATTGATAAAAGTGAAGAAATGAAGAGTAAACCCCCTGCTTTTTCTGGCTTTGACTACATCTTTCAGCATAGTTGGCAGCAAGTAATCAGTTAACAAGATAACTCAATACACCCTGTGATTTTTTTTTTAAGTTATTTTATAATGATTAATGTTGGTTTTATTTTGTATTGTGATTTTAATGCATTTTTCTTGTCCTGTAAAGCACTTTGAATTGCCTTGTGTATGAATTGTGCTCTACAAATATTCGGTAAAGATCGGTAAAGCCTGATCCTGTTTGCGTTTCCACAGCCAACCGCATCCTACTTGTTAGGTGGTGTCTAAGCCGTATGCCGATAGTACGACGTCATAGAAGCACGATACAGTGTACACGGTTATTAAATACAACAAAGAAAAAAACGCAACACAGTAAACAAATAGCAATGATGGAAGACTTTCAGCAATTCTTCTTTTTTGTGATCAGCATGTGGCTTTTTGTTACGAAGCACAACCAAGCTTTGTTTCAGAGAGAGAAGGCTGTGTGCTGCGAGAGTTATCCTCACGAAGACGGGTGGAGATTTAAACATGGCGGGGTTATGTGTAGTTCCGCTGTTGCACAGGAAGTGACGTCTCCTTCAATCAATCAACAGACTGCGGTGTTTCTAGCTCCACCTTCTGGGATCGGATCAGTATGCTTGGCAACCCAACAGAAGAGTCCCAAAAGTAGGATGGTACGGATAGCTTATAAGGGGTCCTGTCCCGGTTTTAGGCTATGGAAAAAAAGCGAGCCGTACCAAGATAAACCAAACTGAACCCTCTGGTGGAAACGGGGCTTAAGGTTCCTAGTTTAGGGGAAGGGTGGGTCAGGATCAAACACAATATCAACAAAAGCGATCACGACACCAATGGACACAACCACAGGTACAAACTGCAAGTACATCTTTGATGGCAAAACCAACTTATCCAGCTTTAAGTGTTTAAAATGTTAAATTCCATCTTACTTTCAAGGTGAAGCTGTGCCCAGATTTTGCATCTACAGGTGCTCGAACTGCAACTTGACCCCTCAAAGCACTCTCTACTGAGTTCACAAAACTGGACTTTCCAGCTCCGACCGGCCCGTGGAGCAGAATCCTGAGGTGTTTGAGCTCACTGTTCTGAGGTTTGTAGGATTTCAAGTAGATTACATTTTCCTGGGCGCTCCTGTTTGTGGACAAATATCAGATTAATCAGTCTCATGTGATGAATTATTTCTGAGGCAGAAGACTTCATTTCATTTTTACTCACATGGGCATGGGCCTCCATGATTCAGGTAAACAAGCTGGAAGACAAATTCAAATCTCAGCATATGAGGCAGATTCATTCCATTCAAACAAATTTAACAACTTCATGCACCTCCAAGAGCTGAATGATTTTTGAGATATCCAAAAGTCTTACGTTTGGATTTTCTGCCACCCATGTTGTCTCTTGAGAAGTTCTGTAAGTTTGGACATTTGGACATTTATTTGAGATCAAAAATTAGCAAATGCAAACCTACTTCACTAAAGTTGAATATTCACATCAATACCTTAATAAAAATACAAACATTTTTGCAGCTTTAGAAATAAATTACAACATTTCTACCAACTGATCCTCAACAGGCTCATGGACCGATTTTTAATGACTGAGTTAAATATCCATCACTAAGTTGCTGAGTTACAGATGGTTTCATGTTGGCAAAAAGACTTGTTCAGTGAATAGTGATAATTTTAAACTAAAGCAGGTTAGAAAGAAGAAGTAATGATTAATTTCATCTTAGCAAAATACTGCACTGCTTCACATTTTAGATTTGACCTCAAACCAAATCATGACACCTTACAAAACTATTTTTTATAATAAAGTTGCTGTTAATAGATCATCTTTAAAGCAAAAATGTATGGTGGCCCTAAATGTCAACTCTAAAAAAGTGAAAATGTTAAAAAAAAGATCCCATAAACATGTTAGAAAATACCAAAATATTTCAAGAAATTCAAAAAATATCCAAAAATATTTAATTATTTCATGTGAATCAAAACTGTAGAAATAACTGCATAAACAGACCAACTTTTATTAAAAAAAGAAAGAAAAAAACTATATATATATATTTATATATTTACTAGGGGTGCATCAATACATGTATCTGTATTGAACAGTTCGATACAGTGGCCTCGGTTCGGTACATCCTATGAACCGAGCAATACGCAATTTTGTATTTATTTACTTGATCAACTTCTGACGAGGTGCTATGCGCTGAAAGTTCAGTGAATCTGAGTTTGACTACTCCGGGCTGCATTGTCGAGCACAGATCCGCTGAGCTGCGCGCGCAGCACCTCCCCTTTCATTCGGCCAAGCTGCTGAGACAGAAGAAGCTACATACGCTAGGACGCTGCAACATGGCGAGTGCTTTACCTTCAGCTGAAATTGAAGACCCTCCACTATCATTCAGATCTGGCGTCCTGGACTACTTTGGCTTCCGTGTTAAGTATGACCTGATGGTAAGCGTGTCGTGGACAAAAACACAACAGTATGTCGGAAGTGCAACAGAATGCTTAACTATGTCGGGTGAAATACAACAAACGCCGAAATCAACCTGGTGTTAAAACAAGTGGAACCATACAGAAACAACAGCCAGCACACATGCTCCAGACTTTACCTGGGTCATTTAGACAGCCATTAGCACATGATTCAAAGAAGGCAAAGGAAATTGAGCGGGCGATAGCTGCTTTTATTGCTGTCGACATGAGACCCTTTTCTGTTGTGGATAACACTGGATTTCAGGACATGCTACGGACACTTGATACACTTATAGCTCGTTCTTTGTAATATTTACTCTGCTGCTAAGAATGCACCACATAAGATGGTTGACTTCTCTATTAGATACTTTTATTTTTTTACTTATTCTTATTTTTGCATTATGATGTTTTTGTTTTTTATGATTCTAAGTATGCACCGAAGAATGTGCCTGGTTTAGCTGCAAGAGTTACATTAAATTCAATTTAATGAAAATGTACTCTGAGTTGAAACAAATGTTGGTTATTTTGATAAACCACAAGTAAAAAAGGCATTGCAATTTCTTATATTTTGTTTCAAAAAAGTATTGAACCGTGACAGAAACGTATCGAACTGAACCATGAATTATGTGTATCATTGCACCCCTAATATATATATAACAAAATCTGAATTTACTGCAACTCACTTATGAACCTAAATCTCTTGTTATAGAAAATTTTGAAAAGCAAAGTAGGTTAAAAGCCCTGTCAGTTATAAAATATATCCTGTGGATAGGTGAGAAATACTCTAAATTTATAAACATGATCATAAACCGATAAAAACTGAGTGACAGATCTTTAAATATCACATCCTTACCTTGTGTTTGTCGTCCTGGTGGAGTGACTGGCTGCAGGCTGAATTTATAATCCCTCTACTGTCAATGTTGTCCTTCAGTTTCATTTACTTAAAACCACATGGGTATAAAAAGAGCTGGTTCATACTGATAACTAACCATCCGCATGATAACAGTGTCATATCAACTCTGTGCACCCGCTGGTTTCAATACCGCAGTCTACAAAGTTTCAGAGAGGTAAGAAAACGCTGTAAAGAATGCTTTAAGGATTTTAATTCTCTGTACATCAGTCAAAAAATGCAAAATGAAGACCTGAAAAAAGATAAAATAAATTAATATTCGGAATTTATATAACAGCAATTAATCACCGTTTCCTGACAAACAAATGCGTCAAGTTCACCTGAAAAAGGTTGTACTGGCCTCCACTGACTTTCATCGACCTCTGGAGCGGTTCATTTGCTGTGAGGAAACAATCAACTCAGAAACAGGGTTATGAGTTAACTCATCACACTGCTGTAGCATTATAAGCAGCAGCAGAGGTGGATTACAGCTACTGGGCTAAAAAGCTGATAAAGTACTATTTGAAAATAATGTTTTGGATCCCACAGAGTTTCTGTGCTCAGTCACAACATGCTGCTCCATAAAATATCAACAGATGAACATTACTCAGCATTTCTAAAGCAGATCTTCACAGGACTTAACAAAATGAACTGATTCAAAAACTGGTTTAGTTTAGAGACTGTAGTCGGGATTATTCAAACACGAGAACTTATCATTATTATACCTGCTCTTTGTTTTTCTGAATTATCAACAGTTTTTCTGCAGACACTCTTACAGGCGTTACATCATAACAAGTTACCATGCTGTCTGGTGTTCTCTTAACCTTACACGGCAGATAAACAGTTCCATATAAATTTCACTAATCCATCGGAGACAGTGCCGTTCGAAAATGTTTTCAGGGGCAGAACCTCCAAAAACAACAGCAGCTTGTGATTGGACGATCCATCGGCTTGTAACACTCATTACAGACCAGTCCATATCAAGCAATGCTGCTACGTATGACGTAGCATATGTAGTGGCTAATGGCAGACAACAGTTAACAGCCGTTAGCTGAAGCAGCTGATGGCTTGCAGCCATTTGATGTTAGCTTAAACTACCTTAAGACTAGGGTTGAAAGATATATCATTATTGTATCGATATCGAGACATGAACATTAAAGGTATTAATATCGAAAAGCAACGATTTAAACAACATAGATTTTGTCCGTGCTCGCCCTGCACGCACAGCTCTGGAAGTTACAATAAAATTAGTTTTTTTAACAATTGCCCTTGAATGCACCACTTGACCCACATACACAGTAGCGGTAATCTGGATCAGCCGTGATGTCACCAGAAGAGTTAGTAAACAGTATCACCGCTGTCCTGCAAATCCACACGATGCTGTGTTGGGTGTGTGGGCGAAGGAAGGGAGGTAAGAGGAGACAAGTGGACTAAAGTAAGAACTAAAGTTAGAGACAGATCCATGAACCACAGACCTGTCGTCTGATTTATTAAGGTTAGCCTCTTGAGATGCTACATCTGGTTTTCAGGAGGGTCCTCATGTCTGAATGGTTGTGGTGATCATTCTACAGGAGTAAAATAAATTATATTCTTACTGAAAATAAGAATTTACAGTAGTGATGAACTCATGGGTGCCCAGAACACAAGTGCATCCCTAACATATTTGTCTTTGTCAAGTATAGATGTATTAAAGATAGACCTCTTGAGATGTGACATCCCATTTTCACAAGGGATCTCATGCCTATGTGGTGATAAAAATAGTTACTATAGATGCATCAACCATGGATAGAGAGATCGTGCTAATATCTACACAAACAGCTATAGTGATAATTGGGATGGAATGTTCCTAATGAAATGACCAAACATGTTTCATGTCTGTAATTGTAGTTTTTGAGGCTTCGTGACTCCACAGCAGCAGGTAGTCTATAACAAGGATCCCAGACCACCTACAAGACAAGAGCCAGAGACGAGTACAGGAGCAAACAAAAGGGGCAAAGGCAGATGTGGAGAGAGAGTATGTGAGAGAGAGGGATAGAGCCCAATGTGCCAGATCCCCCCCGGCAGTCTGGGCCTATTTATCTTAACTATGTGTATAATTGATGGACTTTAAGATGGAAACAAGTTCACTAAAAAGGATAAACCAAAAAAATTTGAGCTAATGTAATACTTCATACTGTAGTAGTTGTCAAAACAGACGGGTCAATTTCACCCGGGAGGACAACAGGTGTGACTATTTCCTGCCATTAAAAAATGTAAATGGTTTCAAAACAATTTCTTGACTTAACTTTGGCATATGTGAAATTCAAACTATTTGTGGCTCTCTGATAATAACCTGTGTGAAAATAATTCTGAATTTCCATTTTTTTTTCACTCAAAAAGGAGGAATAATGCAATGTTAATTAGGTCTATTATACAAAACATTACAAAAGTGAATGTAAAGTATATGTTAACAACTTCACTAAAAAGGACTAACAATATATATACATGTACATATATATATAAATATATGTATATATATCAGTTTTCTTTACAGATGCTGGGTATGAGAAACTGGGACACACACACACACCATTTTATTTTCCCACCAGACAAAAAGCTGATTACATGATGACAGCACTGCTTTAAATATCATATTTCCATTTTATTTTCCTAATTTGCCTGTTTTTTGGTTACATCTCTCACATGCAGGAAAACACTAAATCGTGCAAAGCTCCAATTACCAAAGTGCAATTTGTATCTGTCTGATTAATATTACAATTCGAACAAAACAACAAGCTGCAATTATCATTCCCAGACAGCTGTTTTCAGTTTCGCTACAATCCAGCATATTTATATCTACTGCTTTTTGAATAGATGTCCATTAATGTGCACTTTCCCTATTAAATAAACAAATAGAGAAATAAATAAATAGATAAATAAAGAAATAAAAATAAATGGAGATTAATTCATTTAAATATCACACTTATACTCCATTATAAACCCCATTCAGACTTGCAAAAATACCCTAAAAAAGTCAAATTCATGAGAAAAAAGTCAGACCGAAATAAAAAGTTTTAATTATGAAAAAGAAGTCTTAATTACACTACAAAAAAATGAGTTTAGAGACAAAAGTTGTAAAAAAATTTTTAAAAGAGTCAAAATTGTGTTTCTGAGTCTCACTTTCAAGTTTCGGAGAGCACATGTTTCAGTAGCACTACAACATTTATCTAAAGATTTTGACTTTTTTTCATTAGTTTTACTTTTTTGATGTAGTTTTGATGCACCTCATTATTTTGACATTGTAGTTAATGGTTACAGTGATTAAACTCTGATATCTTACATGCTTCTAATCAGATCAATTTTCCTCACAACAAAACTCATGCCACCACGAAAAACAGATAAATGCTCAGTTACTCCCATTAACAGGAGAATTTTTTGATATTGAACTACTCTTTTAGGCGATTACAGGTTTATGATGCGTGCAGGTTCACTGGTCGTTGAGGAAGTCCTCTCCCATGGTCAATATCTGCCTCAGTGCAGCCAGAATCAGAGCATCCACATTATCATCGGTTCTGTTTTCTGTGTTGTAGTTCTTCACCAGGAAGATGCAGTTTGGTTGAATACCCAGCAGCATGCTGAATTTTTCCAGCTATGGAAAGGAAAATTAGACAGCGACCACGAAATGGTGATAAATGAGAATGTGTCCTCAAACAATGAGCAGTGATCTGTAATCATAAAAATATCAATAATATATACCTGCTCCTTTGTCTCTTTACTGTAGTAGGCATTTCTGATGTCATTTTTCACCTTGTCACAAAATTCATCAACCTTTGTGAGGATGACCAGTTGGGGGATTCCTGCAGAAGAAGAAAAATGATCCCAATTCAGATTCTGCAATTTGCTGAAATGTTGAACAGAAATACTTTGGAGACGAATCAGGACCAAGATGGAGAAAAACTATGACAGCAGAGGAATACTATCTCATGGTTGTCTGCCTCTGCACGTTGGCCTTGTGATTGGCTAGTGACCATTCCAGAGTGTACCCTACTGTACCTCCTAATGTCAGCTCAGAAGGGCCTCAACAACCCCTAACCAGAGAGGGTCCCAAGAGAAACAGGCTCAAAACCCAGACTTTGGGGAACATAGCTCTGCAGGATCAGTTACAGGGCACAGTTTAGCAAAGAGTCTGTCAGCTTTAGTCCTCAATTTTGAACTTTCTCCCTCCTTCCTCTCTAACTTTGCAGACTATTTTATTTTGTCTCACTAAGTGTCATTGCTTGTTTGACTATAATCTCATCACTTTATTTCAGATAATTCATCATTTTCATCCTTAACATTTCTACCCATTTCAAATTTAGATAAGTCTGATCTTTAAGCACATTATCCTGACTTTGTTCATCACTTTAAACTTGTATTTTTAAGTTAATAATTGTTCGACTTTTCTTTCTCTTTCACTCCATATATCCAAACATAAATCAGTTTGAGTATCAGAAAATGCCAAATAAAAGCCGTGGCATTTATTTGCTTCAATCACTGAGCAGACCAGGCATTTATTTGGGACAGGCGTTTAATTCCTTTTGCAGAAAAATACTGCTTGGCAAAAAATGAAAAAATATGATAAATATAATCAAATTATTTATTTACACCAGTATGAATATCACCTGTACATTTTCAAGGCAAGATTACAGTACCATTGTTATGTTTTGTTATTATCTTCTTCAACTCAGCTCTTTCTAAACACTCTTAAAACTGTTAAGTAATGACTGGTAGTTCAGTCAAGGTTGTACTTCTTTTTTTTTTTCGCTGCACCATGGCGATTGAGATAAGCAGCAATGTACCGCTAACTGACGTGACTAGCCTCCTGACGTTAGTTAAGGACAAAAAAACAAACAGCGGCAGTGGCAACGTCGTCTTCTTTAAATTTTCAAAGCCCTAGTATGTAGGATTCTGGCTTTCTGCACTCTAGTGCCCTTTGTGGACGTTGAGAGTAACTACACTGTTGTGAAACAGAGCGCCTCAGACCAACATGCATTTGTTGACATACGGAGTGAGGAGAAGTGAGTCGACAGGATGTCCAGAGAGACAAATAAACCTTGTGGACTGTAAAGTTTCAGTCTGATCATGTTTCTTTTAAAGTGTCAGCTGTCAGTTGTGAGCTCAGCATTTGCATGTGTGTTCTGTAACTTTGACTGTAGCTCCTAGGCTGTGCCAAATAATTTACACCAGGCATTTATTTGGAACGGGCGTCTATTTGTCAAAATGTACTGCAACACCAGGCGTTTATTTGTTACCAGGCGATTATTTGGAACCAGGCGTTTATTTGGTATTTTACGGTATTCAGAAGGATGACCACTGAGGTTTCTCTTACCCATGTCACTCGCTTCAAGTCTGATCTCTTTCAGCTTCTCAATGACCTCTTTATCAGCAATGGAGACTTTATCAATGGGAACAACACAGACCAGGACGTGAACTTTGTCATCCAGAGTGGGACGTGGGTTGTAATCCTTATCTTTCCTCTTCAGTGGCAGCTCAGGTTTGAACTACAAAAAAATGTATATATAAAAGTTTTAAAAGAACATTGGAATGTCCCAGTGATGAGACTCTAATTTTACTCAGCATGGGACTCAGACAACTTCATGTTCAGACATACCTGGTATCCTTCTCTCACGTGTCCTTTTAAGGCCACTTTGACGTCCTCGGTGCAAACAACCCTCTGCTTCTGCAAGCCTGTGATGTCGTTGAAAACAAACTTGCAATCGTGCCCCTGGCTTGTTTTGATTGTGTACGTTTTGTACTGTTAGGGGGAAAAAGAGAGGCTGGTTTTTGGTTGCTTCAGCTGGGTAGGTTTGGTTTAACATTTCTCAGTTAAAAGTTGTTTATGGCCTTCCTCACACGAGGACGGCCACGTATTGTCTTGGCGTTGGCATCAAAACATGTATTGCTGTTTACACATCGTATTGTACATAGGCTTGTGCATTCACATGACAACGCAAAATCGTCGGGTTGTCCGTCTGGTTCTGCTCCGAGGTGGATTCCACGTCGACAAGTGCTCATGCATGCGTAACATGCTGCGTCTCTGCATGAGCACTTGTTGCTGGTGTTGTTGGTGTTCTGTGAGCAAATGTTGGTATAAAAGTCATAGCAATATTTGTAGCTGCTGAAACAAGATCAGAATCAGCCTGGCTGCCGCCATTGTTGTTGTTGGTGTGTGTGACAGCGTGGGTTGGGGGGCGGGGAGGAGGACGGGTGCTAAGAGGTCTGTCTTTTCCGACTTATCTGTTAATACCAACTACGGCATGAAGACGAAGACCTAGATATCCACCTGCAGACCCGTTTTCAAAAAAGATGCAGAGTCATGGACAAATACATGTCTCTGTGTGTCAATATCACCAGATCGATAGTTTGTTTTTACCGTTTATTTTTCATTTTCTAATGAAAATCAGACGTAGATTTTGAATTGAATTCAAAAATAATTAAAGCCGCAAGCGGCGATGATCAGGCCCTCGCCCCCATGCGCCCGTTGGGCCCTGCCGCTACCGCCACATATTGCTTTTACCGAATGCTGCTGTTGCGAAACATTGGTGGCGCTAAATGTTGTTCGCGCCACATGTCCGACCGCTGCATGTTGCTGCCAGCACATGTACGTAATTTATGACAAATCTAATGCTTGTAGTGATTGAAGTTGCAGAGAATTGAGCTTATAGATGTGTTAGGAGGTGGACCTTGATCATGGTTGTGAATTTTGAAGCAGATTGGACCTTAAATGAAGGAGTTAGAGTGATTTCCAGGCTCACGGCGATGAGTGAAGTTTGAGGCTTCGCCATCGCCATACCGTTTCACCTCAGGACACAACCTCAACACTGATGCTTCATGAAGGTGTGAAGACCCTTTCTGAGAAAATTTGAAAAAAATATGCTGAAAAACAGAGGAGATTTTAATGATAGAGTAAAACATCAGACTTCCTGTTACCAGCAGGGGGCGCTATAGTTGAGAGTGAAACAAAGCATATAGATTAACATACACAGGGACAGTGAACATGTGTACATGTTTTGGTCCGAATGTAACATTGTACAAGAGAGTTATTAAGGTTTACGTGTTTTCCAAAAATGGTCAACTTTGGCCGTCCTTCCTGGCCACGCCCATTGACCTACAAAATATCTTTTAATAACTTTTCATGGGCAATGTGTCTAGTATACACAAACCAAATCTGGAATTGATCCGATAAAAAACCTAGGAGGAGTTCGTTCAAAAGCAAGGCTTGGTCGCAAAAATCGTAATTTCAACGTTAATGTACGAACTTCCTGTTCGGAATTCCCAATGACAATTTATATATTTGTGATCGTCCTGGCCTGGGGGTTAGGCCCAAAAAGTTTTGTGCAAATCGAAGTTAGTGAAAAATTCGCCAAATTTGGGCGTGATTTCTGGCCACGCCCATTGACCTGTGAAAATTCTTTTAATAACTTTTCATCGTCAATGTGTCTAGTATACACAATCCAAATCTGGAGTTGATCCGATAAAAACCCTAGGAGGAGTTTGTTCAAATACGTACCCTGCAAATCGCCAAAATGCGACATTCAACGCTAATTTGCGAACTTCCTGTATGGAATTGACGATGGGGGCTAGAGACTTTTTTGTAGGTCTGGGCATGATAGTTATGCCCGAAAAATTTCAGGTCGATCCGTAAAAGTAGCCGGATGGCCTGCAGTTTAAGGCCAGTAGGGGGCGCAGTGGCGCATTTTTTTGTGTGCAAACACTGGATTCATAAATTTTTCGCTGCGACTCAACTTTGGGAATAGGCGCGTTTGCGTTTATCTCAAGTTGAAGGCACGCAATTTGGGGTTAAAGTGGCAGAAGAACAATTTAGCGATTACAATAGGGCCTTCGCCGGCCATTCGGCTCGGGCCCTAATGAAACTGGCAGGGACAGAAATAATGGTACTGTAGCATATGTGTAATTACTTGAGTACAGTATGGGTCCTTAAGTAACACTGTAATAGGCTAGTTAACAGAAGATTTAAGGTTTGACTCTGGGAGTGGAGAGAGAGACCGAGACAGGATTTGTAATTGCAAGGTTCACATATATTAAAGACAACAACAGACATACAAATACATAATTGACCAATGATAATTCATAAACATTTCATTTAAAGTTCATTCAAAGTTCATTCAAGTACGTGATTGTTCAGTCCAAGAAGTTCAGTGCAATGTGCAATTCAGTTCAGTTCAGTTCAGTTCATGTCAGTTAAAGTCCACCAGACACGAACAGAGCAGCAAAAATAGTCCAGGGAAAAAGGGAAGTGTGTGTGAGGGAGTGACGGAGTTCAGAGCTGCTCAAAGTGCGATCTGCATGGACTAGCGCAAGGGGGAAAAAAAAGAAAAGAAAGAAAGAAAGGGTGGCTGCAAAGGAGCCTCCTACCGGCCCGACCAGATCAGGAGGACAGATCAGATTCTCCAAAGTCGATGAGTGTTGGCGTTGAGGCCGTAGCCTGGAATTTCATGGATTCACCTCCGGCTTACGCACGTCATTCATTCATGGATTCTCTCTAGGCTCTAAGCTCGCCATCATCTCTGGGCTGTATAAAAAGGAACAGTGCCAGGATAAACTTTCTGTGTGCACACTATATACATTTCATTTCAATTCACAATATCAATGATGAAAGTCTTATCATAAATCAGTGAAAAAATCCCATATTGTACAATATTAATCAAGCAATCTATGATTTCAAGTTAACAGTTCATGATTCAGATATAAAAAAGTGCAAAATGAACAAGCACATCATTCAATCTATCAATCAGAGGCACATAGCATGGCTCCAAAGTGCATTAACATCACCTGAGGCTATTTAAAGTGCATGCATAGCATTAGCTCCAAACAATTATAAAGCTTGGCCATTAAAGTGCATAGTATTGCTATCACCCTTTAAATACACATACAACATTAGCACCACATTGTTTCAATATGATTCATATTCGGTTTAGTCACATACATTTAGAGAAACCAGCATAAAAGTCTGTGCTAACTGCTCCAGGTAATTCAAAGGGAGCGGCTAAGCTAAGCTAAGCTACGCTAACAGTTGGCGTGACTCACCGGTTCAGAAGGTAACTCAGGAACACACGTCCTCGTCATTATCGGCACCGGTAGTCAGCTCCCTACAGTTTGGTTGCATGTTAGTATCAGAGACTGAAACAGTTGACATTAAAAGACGACATACACGGTGCATTTACCTGCAGCATCCGTCTCGTGTGTGCTTCAGCTCACGCTCCCCGTACTGTGTTCAGGCTTCCCGGTTAAAGCCGTACCTATTGGCCACGCTTAACCACGTGATGACATAACGACGGCTTACGTCGCGATGCACGACGTAATGATAGAAACTGCACCGAGGCCGTGATTAAAAAGAGTGAAAAGGAGAAATATGACAGTTTTCCACCCGGGTCACAGTACCCTTTACTATTTCGTTGCACAACTTTTTGAGGCAATCAATGCAATCAGGTGATTTTTTCAGTGAAACTTGACATTTTTATGTATTATTATATTTTTCAGTTTCAAGTTATTTCAGGAAACATAGATAGTTTTTCTTTCTCTCACGGAAGAGTACCAACTATTTTGTCCACATGTGTATGTAGGGCTACCTACACAACTTGGCTTAGAGGAATATCATTGTTAAGCTCAGAGCAGCAATGTGTTACCATGTTCAGCACTGACCATAAGCAATGCTTATGTTTGCCACACTCTGCTTGATCATAACTACTGCTGCTATGTTGGCTAGCTTACTGTGTTGATTTTCTGCCACATTCAAACAACAGTGCTTCTCTTATTTGGTTCAGCTAGCTTTTACACCCAATGTGAGCCAAATCTGGCTCACTGGTTTGAAGATTTGTAGCTGTGCTTCTCCTCTCTTTTTTTCAGTGTTCTCCATGAGCCCTCACCATTGCCACACTCGTCATCCATTCTCTGCCCTCTCCCTTCAATAAAACTGTGAATTGTTGCACCGTGACTTGTTCTGAGTTTGTTCCTGGGTCCAATCTAAGACATCTGGGATTTTTCCCTAAAAGTTTAAGCTGGAACTGATGCCATTTTTGGCATAATTCTCCAACAATACACACTTTTTTGCTCATGTCTGATTGTGAAAACAGATCACAGTTTGTCCAACAGGTCACTTTTTCTCTGATTAAGAGTTTTTTCTAAATCAGCTGTAAGGTGTGCCAGATAGCAGCATTAAATTGATGTGCTAGAACATATAAACATCTCAAAAGCTGATATCTGTCCCTTCAACATAATTAATAATATATTATAATAATGATGCTAATATGACTCTGATGTACATCCCTACTTCAGAGCAAATCAACCTCTGTTCTCAAGCGACCAGAGTCCAGATCTTTAGTCACGCAGAGTTTCTGTGAGCGTCCTCACCACCCTAAATCAGACTTTCAAAAAAAAACAAACCACACTTTTTCACACTCACATTCTCACAAGAACTCACGTGCTGGCCATAGGCCATACACACCACTACAAACACTTCACATAGACACACATATACTCCATGAACACACCTTTAAACTCCATGTCATTAAAATAATGTGACTCGATGCTGAGAGTCAGACTTCCTTCTCATCTGACCAACTGACTTTCACTGATCATTCTGATTGTCTCCATTCTTGCAAGATTGTGTATTTTTCCCATTGTAATGAAGACTCACAAAGGCAGTATTTGGTTCATGATCCTTCATTTCCCCTCTTTGGGGAAGATAGACACATTTTTCAACAACACCGTATGCTTCGGGTACTTACATTTGAACGTAAAACAAAGAAAAAGGACAAAATGGTCAAGAATAATGTTAAAGGTGTCATTGACTACAGCTTCAGAATATCATGATGCATATCACATCATAGCCCCTGTAATAGGAAACCTATGGGATTCTGTTGTTGCTGGAAATACCTAGACATAGTCCGGGATGTGATGGAGCAGGAGATTTTCCACAAGGATGTACAGCTTCAGCAACTGTGTGATTTTAGCATGTTGATATGGACCAAAATCTCAGTGTTTCCAGCTCCTTGTTTAATTCATGCCACAAAGAATGAAGGCAGTTCTGAAGGCAAAATGGGGTCCAGCCCTGCTCTAGCATTATGTACCTAATAATGTGGCCAGTAAGAGCATGTTAATCACAGTCAGTCTCACCTTTAAGGTGTCGGTGCACCCAGAGATGGCATCTGTTGAAGTTCTAGCAGCAATTCTTCCCTGCAAAACGCTGTCAACAGAGTTGATGAAACTGGATTTTCCAGCACCGACGGGTCCATGAAGCAGAATCCTGAGATGTTTCACCTCACTGTTTCGAGGTTTATAAGATTTCACAAAGTTGAGGTTTTCGTTGTTGTCCCTGTTTATAAAAATGAAAACCCTAAGATTAAAATAGGCTGATCTAGGATTATATTATCATATGCAAATGTTCTTATTGAAGCTATTTGCTTTAACACATCATCAAGCAAACAAGAAACCGTCAAACACTAATGCTGCGTTCACACTGCAAGCAACCCAGCTACCAAAATCGCGTCTCCCACTGACGTATCGTCGCTTGTCCATAAATACCTCATTTTGGTCACCGTCGCTCGGTGACGTCACGTCCACTCGAGTTTCACCGCAATCATATCATATATCATATAATAGGATGTATAAGTGGACACTATTCCGGCTGTATCCTTTTCATTCACTTATCAAACACAAAACACTGCAGCTGATGCCCTGCAGTAGCATCATCTGTGAGTTTCCTGCGGTCCGTCTCGGCGGAAATAATGTCCTCACTGACTAATGTTTCCCACACAGACATAAATTGTTCCTCTGAAGTCCGGATGAAAAACTGTCTGTCACGGGCACCGTCACACATGCACACACCGCTGATTGGCTGTTGCCGCACAGCCACACACGACATCGTCTGTTAAGATCAACTTTTATTTTGACATCGCGCGACAAGCTATGTGGTAGTGTGAAAAGTGGCTGTCGCAATGCGGGAGAGTTAGCCCCGCCCCATCGTGGCTGTACACTGACTTTGCATGGAGACTGATCACCGAGGTAGTACAAGTAGCATGCGGTGTGAACGCAGCATTAGACCGCTTTCACACTAAAATTAGCGGGTAAATGGGTTTTTTTTTTAACAAGGGTTAACCTGCTAACAATCGACAAGTGACTCTTTTCCCACTGCCAGCAAGCCTGGGTCTAACCAGACGAGCTGCATGGTTGTGTTTATTCCTCTAGTGCATCAAGCTGATGATGTCATCAGCTTCAGATTGTCCGAGCACCCAATGAAACCGGTAACAATCTGCTCCTGCCGGCAGTTTAAAAGGGTTTAATCAGCATGACAACCTGAGTCGATTGACCCTGCAAGCGACAGGTTTTAATCAGCTCACTTCCAATCGGCTTCATGGAAAACAACACACCCAGGTCGACCTGCTAATTTACGGATGACGTCAGTGTAACGTCCCCACAGCATAACATTATGCCTTCATCCTCTGTCTATAACTAACGTGACTCTTTGTTGTCTCAGCAACAAATTTCACCCAGTTTTGAATCATCACCGTTGAGTTTATATTTTTAAAGAGGGACTAAGAACAAAGTGAAGAAAACTTTGTCCACGGCCTCTGTGTTCCTTTTAGTTGTTTACATGGACGTGCTTTATCACGCTGATGTCATCACTGGGTTTAAACAGGCTTTTTGGCCAGTCTGAAAGGGGTATCAGAGCGCACTCCCACTAAGCATTTTGTATGTTAAATGTTTAGAGGAGCGTTCATTTAGAATCTTTAAACGACTTTTTTAAGGTAGAAAAATCACTTATTGTTGCACGGCATGGAGCTGGTCCTGGTGTGAATCACTGCTGAAATAACGCTTAGTCATACTCACTTAGGCAGGGCCCTCCAAGGTTCTGCAGAAAATTAAATATGAGAAAAAGAAAAAGACAAATGATGTTTGACAATATATGAAGATGGTGTCATGTGCTCTAAGTCAGTGGCTCATAACTTGTCAGGCCTCAGGACCACCATATGCATAAGAAACTGGGACCAAATTGGAGTGGTGCAGGGATGATGTATTCTTTTGGGTCAACCTCAATGTGAGCATTGCGCTGGTTCCCTCAACAAAAGGAAAACGAGATTATTCACAATTTTGTTGGACCATTGCTGATAATAAAGTCTGTTGTGAATCATGTAACCCTAACATTTTGGTCTACGTGAACAAGCACAACTTTCATCATTTTTTAAAGGTGCTATGAGAAGAATCTATTTCTGGTGACACAAAGACTCTGCTACCCATGAGCACGCGTGGCGACTGTCGTAAAGACGTGACCCAAGCCAAAGCATGCGTTTGTTGTGATGCTAATGAATGTAGCTCGGACCTTCCTCAGAACTCTGCATTGTTTTACAACATATTTTTTTAACAACTTACAGGATGCAAAGCCACGATGTAATGTATCTCTTTCTAGTTACATAGCGTTAGTTTTTGATGTGTGACAACAAGCAATTTTTGGAAAACTTAGTATTGTAGTTTTGTAGCCGGCTACATATCTCTACTTACAGCCCGGTGCTCTAAGACGTATTCGAATAATATAAATTTGCTCTAGTTTTAATTGTCTTGTTCCTGAAGTTGAGTATCCAGGCCAGTCCAGCCCTGTCTGACCCGACACCGAAACTAAAGAATAGCATTTATAGATAACCTATTTTTTTATAAATTTGCTGTTCACTGAAATATTTACGGAGCCGCTGCTGACCAAAACCAAACGACGCGCACTCTGCAATAACTAGGAGCGAGAACAAGAAATCCCACATTCTGTGGTGAGCAACGGAGCTGTGGACAGACACAAGAGGGGCCAGCGGAATGTGGAATTTCTTAGGTTCTTTTTTCTTGTTCTACGCCTCCTAGTTATTGCAGAGTGCGATTCGCTTGGTTTATCAGCCACGGCTCCGTGAGGGCACCCGTAAGTGTATCATAGAAATGCCAAGTAGTACTGTTTAGGCTATAAACATGTGCTAAATGATGTTGTTTCGAGTAAATGGTGGACGTTACCCGCTCAGGACACATGGATTACAGCGCACGAGCAGTATGGAGGAATATTGCCGACTTTTTGTGGACTTTTTGTGGACTTTTAAGGACACTGTTCGTTCGGGCTCGTATCTAAGTCATGATATCAGTGGCAGTGGACAGCGAGGATCCCCACAGATCTCCGGCTGCATCCTAGATGTTCCAAAACTACTCCACAGTGTTGTTCAGCATGAGGGTGAGTAGAAAATGAGGCCAAATCGTTGTTTCGGTGTAGTATTCCTTTAAAGTGTGTATTTCAACCAGGCATATATGTAAAAGTGAGACTTTTTTTTAATAACTTAGAAACTCCTCGTAGTATCTTTAAGCTTCAACATAAAGAGAGCAAAAGGCTAACATCAAACTACAGCAGAACTACAAAACAGCTGATTGACTTGAATCTGTAACTGCACTTTAAACAGAAAATGGCCTCTTGTCAAGTTAGTCTCCATGGCTGTGGCTATGGCGCATGTGTTATTGTTTAATTAAAACAATCAGCTGATTGCATCCCCAGACATTTTTGCTGTCCTTGTTAGCTTTTGTTAGCGTTCATCCTTTTAAAAACACAAATGCACTTTAATGTCAAAAGTGTGGCAGTGTCAGATTAATTTTATTTTGCAAAATAAAGCATTCATGTTCATTAGCGTGTCTTCATCATGGACCATATTTCAGGCATTTTTTTCAAAAAGCTGGTTTTAAATCCTGAAGTATTTGTGATTGTTTCCGTTTTAAACAAATGTAATGGAATGTTGTTCATGGTCCAGTGAAGAAGTGATTTGTTTTTTGTGGTGATCAGAATCTGGATGTGGACCCTGGGAATTTTTAAAAAAATTGCTGAGATTGACTGATAGGTTTTTATATATATGTTTTATGGAATGTTGTAAATGCCTTTTCAACTTTGTTGAGTTATTGTCAAATTATTGTCAAGTTATTGTCAAAATATGGAAAAAAGACGCTCTTTCCCGCAATGCTGACTAATACTTGCCAAAGTTCCAGGCTCCACATATGAAGTCAGATCACCACCAAAATCAAACCATTTCTTCCTTTGCCACGACCAACATTCTCTGGAAATGCATCAACGTCCTTTCCTGACTTTTTTAGTTATCTTGCGAACAGAAAAATGCCAGAAAAACCTTGGCAGAGGTAATGATCCTTGATTCAGTTCTCTATTTGTCATATTCTGGAAAAATTAGCCCTCACAGATGAAGAGAACATTTTAAAATGCTGTAAGTGCTGTCTTGGTTTCATTCACACAATAGTTAGTTATACATCAATTTTCCACAATTGAACATATTTTTGACAATTAAAAAATAACTGATCAACACTTACTTTGTCCCATTTCTGCAAAGAACAGTTATCTGCAAATGGATTAAAATATATATATATTTAAATATTGTCACAGTTTAGTTACAATTTCTTGACAAACTCAGAGTTGCTCCACATCAAATGTCTTATGGGCAAAAATGAGTTTTTTTGATATTATAATTCTTATTCAAACAGTTAAAAAATACTTTTATACATTTATGTTAGAGTTACATCAGATTTTAACAACATTGTAAAAACCTTAAACAAAACATGACCAGGCACATGCAGAGGTGTAGTGTGGTCTCATGAGAGAATAACAAGTCTGCTCTGTTTCTGTAATTTAACCATAGAAATATTTCAAATTATGTTTTACATAAATCTCTGTTGCAGTTTTACTTGAAGAAGCACTGACGTCCTGAAGATCATATGAAGAGCGTCTGGACAGATGATGTGTGTTTTGGTTCTTACAGAACAGCCACACCCAAATTAAAGTGCACAGCCATAACATTAAGTACTAAACACCTACTTTTTAATAAATCAGCTGAATGTTTAAAATCATTTTAAAGCTATAATTCTTGTAAAATCTGACTATCAATCTGCCACAGCAACAACCAACCTCATAATTCTGATATGACTATGTAATTCATTTACAATAAACAAAAAGAATATTCTGAAAAACTTAACTTTTCTGTGATGATAAAAATAGAGCAACAATGTATCAATAAAAAGAGAACTCCTCATGTTGAGACAATTCTTATTAGTTAAGAGGAACAGAGCAGATTTTTATATCTCATGTTCATGCATGTGTATACCTTCATAGGCATGAGATGGAAAATTTAAGGAAGATATTTTTCACATCAGCCTTCATAAAAACATTATTAATCACTGAATTTTATCTCACCTTGAGTTTTAAAAGTTTTGCATTATTGTCAACAGTTCCACTTTAGTCTCCAGATTGTAGGCATATCTGAATTCTGTTCTTCTTAATTGATAACGTAGTATCAGAATAAGAGGACAAGAAAACCTACCTCCTTTTTCTCTGACTTTCACGCCGACTCTCTCTGACTCTGACGCTCCTACAGACAAACAGATGGAGACAGAGTGATACCAGAGCAAAGGCAGTCTCACCTCCTGTTAGTCGATCCAGAGGGACTGAGCATCAACGCAGGCTGGGTGGTGCTTTGATTACATCTTACTTTCACTTTTGTTCTTCAGTTTCGTTTTGAGTTCAAAATCAATGATGGACCATCTCCTAGGAAATGGACTGGTTACAGAACTTCAGGATGATTCAGCCATGCAAAGATTATTTATTTATGAGATTTGTTCTGATACATCTTGGCGTTCCTGGTTTGGTTCATCCATTTGGTTCATCCATTTGATTGTGATTGGTTGGTGTTTTCCCAGGTTAATTCCTGCTGATAGCGGATATTTTTCACTTTATTTTAAGAACACATTATGAACTGATTGCCATTAGGTCATGACGATCATTTTAACCAGTATTACAAAAAGTGTATCTAAATCAGATTACCAACCCCAGCTTTAAACGTATGAGATGAATCTGGCTTCAATTCACCACCTCATTTTTGTAAATCACAGCCTTAGCATGGAAAGTGGAAGTTTATCCTACTCATTGAAATGTTTGAAAAAGTGGCATGGCTACACCACTTTCAAGCCCTGTTTATGCATAGGTAAGCTTTATAAATGAGGTCCCTGGTGCATATTTCAAGGTCTCAGTTCAACCATGGGCCAGATAAAGAGAAAAAAAGACTGCAGCTACGGCCCCATCTCGTGCTATAAGGCTGTATTATACAGCATATGACAGGCTTTGGTCCATTTGAAGAAGTGCAGTGTGAACATTTCAACAATGTTCTACACCTCAGAATAGGATCAGATCCAGGGGTCTTTCTATGTCTTATGATGCTTTCAGGGGCTCTCCCAAAGCTCCGACATTCCATTATTCAAAATGTATTTTAACTTGCACATTCCTGCATTAAATCTGATCAACAAGAGATCAAAAATATTTGTGTACTTAAGGCACCATCCCGACAGCTGAGTTGCTGATAGTGTGATGACATCATATCATGCCAATTTAAGATTATTTGCACTGACAGGCTTAGATTTTAAAGTCTCACATGAATATTCTGTTAAAAAAGAGGAAAACGAAATATAAAAAAAAATATTGGCATTAAACATCACGTCTGGTTATCTATTGATATGTTATAAGAGTATCTAAACTATTACAATTTTTCTATTTTAAGTAGAGTCATTAATTTACTCGATTTCATTAAATTTAGTAAGCTTTATTGGCATGACCAAAGTGAATAATTGCAAAACAATTTCATTCAAAATAAAAACAAAAGCATATATATTTAAAGTAAAAGCAAAATTATCAATTGTAATCATAGAAATATAAAGTGTTGTGATTGTAAAGACAAAAAAAAACAATATTTAAGGCCTTTGCACACCAGACACAAATTTTTATTTTGCACGATATTTATTTTTTCCAGACCTACTGTTTTTCAATTTAAGCTTTCACAACAGCAACTTTATTTCGCTGAGTGATGCTTGCAAATAAAATCCACGTAGTGGCAGAAAGCCTGCCTGATTATCCTAGGCCCTCTGAAATTATTCCAAATTATTGAACCATACACCAAGGTGTATATTTACTAATAAACAACTATTTCTTTACAGGTTAGCTATGCATCTTAAGAAGATATCTAAAATGGATTCAATGTTCAGAAGTAATCATTTCATGCCATATTAATGATGCTGTATGTGCTGCACAGCTGCCATCAGGTTGTTTTTAATTGGGCCTACTATTGGGCAAACACTTTTCAGTATGATGTAAAATTTTCCTTTTCATGTGGTTTCCTTGAGCTAGTGCTAAGATATTTTTGTCTTTAATATCATATTAGTTAGCCTAATAAACTACTGAGACAGTTACTAGGCAGCCCATCACATAAGAATGGACCAGATGTGCTATGCACACAGCTGGAGCTGTTTACAAACAAGCAGGATGTGACTCAAAGTGTACTTTTAGCAACAGTGTATCCCCTTACTTCAGACATACAGCCAATCGCTGCTCTGTGTCAACTGGTTCCTGAGAATGTATTAAATTGCACCGCTCCTGACGTTCATAGAGAGGCGTGCTAAAATTTGCCTCAGAATTATTTGCAATTTTGTGCCGTATATTCGCATTGCCATTGCTGTACAAAGGCCTTTGTATGGTTATATATGCCATATACTTCATTACATAAACCCCATTCACACTTGCAGGTTCACTGGTCATTGAGGAAGTCCTCTCCCAAGGTGCAGTAATCATCCTTCCATGTAACTGACGTAGTCATCTCCATACATCACCATGTGTTTCAGAGCGGTCAGGATGGGACTGCTAATTTTGTCTTCTATGTCAATTTCTGATTCGTAGTTCTTCACCAGGAAGATGCAGTTGATTGGAATCCCCAGCAGCTTGCTGAATTTTTCCACCTAAGAAAATAATTAGAAACACATAAATGAAAAAATACTGAGATTGAGTTTTCCATGAATGGCAGAATAGTCGATCAAACTCACCTGTTCCTTCAGGTCCTTGCTCTTGTAAATATTGCTTATGTCTTTTTTCACTTCAGGACAGGCTTCATCCACTTTGGTGAGAATGGCCACTTGGGGGATTCCTGCAGATGCAGAGAAGTTTTAGAGTTTTTCATTATTTTAATGCATGTGTTTGAATTCCCAAACTGAATATGGAGCCATAAAGTCTGATAAGACCTCTGTATCAATCCAACCCTGTGCCCTGTGTCATCTTGATCACTCTTCATCATCAGGATGAAGCTTAAGGTGACACTATCACACAATTCAATATCTGACTAAAAATTGTTATCAGTGTGTTGGAATTGAAAAGCCGTGATTAATTCCTTTTTAATGACTTGGAGGGATGTGGAATTTTCATCACCATTCATTTGAATTGCAACTGAAGGGCCATCCTTCATCAACCGTGCACAAGGCCAAAAAATACAGTCCTGATCAAATTCTTAAGATCAGTTGAAAAATTGCTAGAATATGCATTTTGCACTTTTGGATCTTAATGAGGTTTAAAATAGAGCTACAATATGCAAAAGCAAGAAGGGGGAGTGTAACAAAAAGCACTTTGAAAAAGTAATTTATTGAAAACAACAAACTGAAATAGGCTGTTTATCAGCTGATCAAAAGTTTAAGACCATCCCTCAAAAAATTACAAAAAACCCTCCAAACCAGAACAAAAATGTTTCTCAGTAGGACTCAGTAATGAGTAGCTCCACCGTTCTTGTTAATCACTTCAAAAATTGGTTTGGGCATGCTTGATGTTAGTGTTTCCAGGAAGCTTTTGGGAACATTGCTCCAAGTGGTGAAGATGGCTTCAATCAACTGTCTGGAACTGATGGCCATTTTTATAAACGTCCTTGTCATCCATCCCCAAATGTTCTCTATGGGATTTAAATCAGGGGAACATGCGGGATGGTCCAAAAGAGTGATGTTATTCTCCCTGAAGAAGTCCTTGGTCAAGCGAGCATTGTGAACTGCAGCGTTGTCCTGTTGAAAAACCCAGCTGTTACCACACAGACGAGGGCCCTCAGTCATGAGGGATGCCCGCTGCAACATCTGCACGTAACCAGCCGCCGTTTGACAACCCTGCACCACCTGAAGCTCCAGTGTTCCACTGAATGAAAAAGCACCCAGGTCATGATGGACCCCCCTCCACTGTGCTGGGTAGAAAACATCTCAGGTGGGATCTCCTTGTCATGCCAGTAACGTTGAAGCCATCTGGACCGTCAAGGTTACATTTTTTCTCATCAGAGAATAAAACTTTTTTTCACCTTTCAGTGTCCCATGTTTGATGCTCCAAAGTCTAAACGGGCAGTTTTGTGGCATTGAAGGTGACGAGGTCTTTGAATTTATTTTTTGTTTTTGAAACCCTTTTCCTGCAGAGGCCGTCTGATGGTTATTGCGCTGCAGTCAGCACCAGTAAGGGCCTTAATTTGGGTCCAGGACCGCCCTGTGTCTTGACGGACAGCCAATCAGACCCTCCGGCTCAGCGCAGATGGAATTTTTTTGGGTCTACCACTTGACTTTTTTGTTCCATAATGCTCAGGATCTTTCAAAAAATGTAGAATGACTGTCTTACTGCGTCCAACCTCAGCAGCATTGGCACGCTGCGAGAGGCCTTGCTTATGCAGCTCAACGATCTGACCACGTTCAAGAAGAGAAAGCTTCTTAGCTTTAGCCACCAGGAGGGCATGAACGTGTGAATGTCTGACAAAAAATGAAAATTTTGAGCAGATTCTGGCTTTGATAGCCTGTGGTCTTAAACTTTTGATCAGCTGATAAACAGCCTATTTCAGTTTACTTGTTTTTTTCAATAAATTACTTTTTCAAAGTGTTTTTTGTCACACTCCCCCTTCTTGCTTTTGCATATTGTAGCCCTACTTAAAACCTCATTAAGGTCCAAATGTGCAAAATGCATAATCTAGCAATTTTTCAACTGTTTTTTTGATCAGGATTTATGTGTGGGGTCATTTCCACGCACTTACTGTAATTTATCATTCTGAACCTGTCATGAGTGAGCACAGGATAGGCTCGAATGACCTGACAGATCTGAACTCATGTATGCATTTTTACATTCAGTGTGGACTCACTGTTACCAATAAAACCTGTCTGTGAAGAAGAATCTGTGTGTCATACTTACTGACACACTGGTTTAAGGCTGAGAAGTGTTTCTGTATATATAATGTAAATATATATTTGATATTACACTTCACCTTATTTGTAAGGCAGTCTGGGAAAGAAGCATAGGGTCATCATCATCACACTACAAACACTTTGTTTACATCTCCTATATTTCCTACTACAAAGCTGCTTTGACGAGGCACTATTTTGAGACACAGCACAGCATACGCGTCTCTCTGAATACTGTGAATACTCAATGACAAGTGATGTACAATCAGGGTGAAATCCACCTGACATCAAAGGCAGTCATGCACCGCAAAATTTTGGTGAAAATCATGTTAAGGCTTCAAAGTTTATGCTCAGCTTTAGGTGGACTTCTGATGGGTTTTGAGAAAGCAAGGACAGATGAGTGATGATCTGTTCAGCATTTTGGAGAGCACTGAGGCGTCTGCACTGCCTGAGCTGAGACTGAGCTGAGATGCAGCAGAGCAGAGCAGGTGGAAGCACCATCATTGAATGAAAGTAAAATCTAACATTTCTGCTGTTCCTACAGGAGAGAACATGGACAGAATCGAAACTGGTGCTTTTTCAGGGAGAGGATTACATTTAGAAGAAAATTAGTGATTCTTCAACACAACATCATTTCCAGGTATTATTGGTTTTTTGTTTGTTTGTTTGTTTGTTTTTTACAACTTTTTGTGTTCCTGATCTATGGTTGGGACAGTTGGGATAAACTTGACTTGAGCTACAGTTCACAATAGGGGTGTCCCGATTCGATATGGATATCAGTCCAATACCAGCAAAAAAACAAATATCAGATTTTATCAGCCTGCATCGAGAATATCAAATATAAGAACTCCAATACAAGCAGCTAATTCCAATTTTTAAATTTACTTAATTTATTTGTAAAATATGCTTATGTTTAAGTTAAACACAGTGGTTATTTTGCCACTTAGAAATACTTGTTTTTGTTTTTACTGGATTTCTTGAGGTTACTTTTCAGGGTCTTCTATTTTATTTTCGTTTATTTTATTTAATTGTACTATATTCTTATGTTTAAAGTTAAAATTTATTGAACCAAATGGTTCAAAACAAATGGATTTGTTTTTTCTTATCTAATATTGCTGACTATTGTTTTCTGTTTGAGTAATCTCACCTGATCAAGCCTTTTCTTACAGTCCATACTACAAAATAAGTAATAAAAGGCTGTATGATTCCTGCTAAGACTATATCGAATCGATATCGATATCAGCAATACTCAAGGCTGCAATATCGGTATTGTATCACAGGTGAAACACCTGTTCGCAAGGATGTTCCTGCACAGGGGCAACACTTTTTCATGGTGCCCTTGATTGTAAAGCTACCTGTGTTTGCTTCTGAGTTGATTCAGGGCTGTGTTTACTTACAAAATATGCTGAGGTATAGATCTGATACAGCAGTATAAATCAGGCTTTAGTGTATAAAATCTGTTCTTACCCAGATGACTTGCTGTCTTTCTGACTTCCTTTAACTTCTGCACCACTTCCATAGATAGCAGAGAGACCATATCAGCAGGAACAACACAGACCAGGACGTGGACTTTGTCTCCCAGAGAAGGGTTGGGGTTGTAGCTCGGATCATTTGTTGTTATTGGGTGATCAGGATTAAACTAGAAAGACAAACACAATAAAATCCGTTATTAACTTTTCAGTGTTACTTACAAATAAAGATATACTGTATTCCCATAGAGGTCACACAAGTGGTGCTATAATTTCACCAGCTGCTGTCATTCAAACCTTTTGACTGTTACAGCTGTTTTTATTTAACTGTTCCTCAAATAGAAGATAACTGCAGAGACACTGGATACCAAAAAGCCACTGTCTTTCAATTGTACAGTAAACTTACCCCTGTGGCGTTTCCATTAATTTTTTTTGTGACTTTTTCCAGACATCTATCTAAAAGTTCTAATATGATTACTCCTGTAGGGGCTTTTTTGGACAACACTTGTTGTCACAACAGTAAAGTCCTCTGACCTCTCCTGCTGCTCAGTGCAGTTTCATTAAGAGCTGGTCCCATTTATGCTCCTGAACCATTTGATCAATGACTCCCATACTGGTTCTCTGCACTGAAAATGACGCGGCCATGATTGTTTAGGGAAAACAAACACACTCATACCCTGTAGCCGTCTGTCACGTGTCCTTGCAGGGCCAGTCTGACGTCCTCCACATGAACTCCACTGTCAAAGTTTTGTTCAAAGCCCATGATGTCGCTGAAAACAAATGAGTAGGAGCTCTGACTGTCTTTGTGAATGTTATACGTTTTGTACTGTGAAGAAGAAAAAAGGAAAGTTACTTGAACCTAAAAACGATACACTCACGACCACTTCATTAGGTTCATCTCATCAACTGTTCATTAACAGAATAGCAAATCAGCCAATCTCATGGCAGTGATCAATGCATTTAGACATGTGGACAAGGTCAAGAAGATGCACTGAAGGTCAAACTGAGTATCATGGAGATGACCTCTTGGCCTTTTAAGCTGGAGATAAACTTGCTGTAAACTACACGAACATGATGCATGATGGACGCCACGCATCTCCTGCATTGATACAGAGTGTCAATTGTGTTTGTCATCCAGAATTAATGCGACGCAGAAGCGAGCTGCAGTCTGCACATCACTGGTAGGATCAGTGTAGAGGAAGAAGAGAGATGACAGACTGATCACAGCAGCAGAAACAACAGAAAGTTTAAACTGGTTCATTAAAGACCACGATCGACAACATCTGAAAAATTAGACTGAACAGACAAAAACCTGACAGTTCCTGCAGCTGTTGACAGATTCATTCTCCTTTACAAGTCAGGAAACAAGGAAATACGTTTCGGTGTAGTAGATCAACTGGCGATTGTGTTCATTGGTGACCGTGGAGCTGAGAAAATGATTGATTCTATCTGTAGATATGTTTGCGTTAGCTTTGTTTCTTTGACTACTAACAAACTAATGAAGTGTTTTTTATTTTTTAAATGCTGATTGATAATAGTGAATAAAAGATGAGTACATCCTCTGCAGGTGTAGAGCATGGTGTAGATGATCATCAGCTGCAAACAAAGTATCAGATGGATGCATGCAGCCTGAGATCTTTTGTGCCCTCTAGTGGTGTCCTGCAGTAACACGATTCACTTCCAGGCGAAACAAAAAAGATCATGACACCAATGGGTGCAAACGCAGGCGCATCTTTGATGGCAAATCCAAGGGAAAAACCAGATGAATTTAAATGTTGAGACCTCCAGCTTTAACTTTTTAACATTAATCTCCATCTGTTGCTCTTACTGTCAAGGTGAAGCTGTGTCCACTTATAGAATCAGTCAGCACCCGATTTGTGACTCGACCCCTCAAAGCACTCTCTACTGAGTTCACAAAACTGGACTTTCCAGCTCCGACCGGCCCGTGCAGCAGAATCCTGAGGTGTGGCAGTTCATTGTTCTGAGGTTTGTAAGATTTGAAGAAGTTCAGATTCTCCTGGGTGCTCCTGTTTGTGAACAAAAATCAGATTAATCATTCTCATATGTGAGGACACTGAACCTTTCCTATCATTTTTACTCACATGGGCATGGGCCTCCATGGTTCAGAGAAACAAGCTGAAAGACAAATTTACACAACATATGAGGCAGTTTCATTCATTAAAACTGATTCAACAAGTTACTACACCTCCAAGAGCTGAATGTTTAATAGTAATGAATGTGAGATATTCAAAGTCTTACGTGGTGGTGGTGGTGGTGGTGGTGGTGGTGGTGGTGGTGGGTGGTGATGGTTTGGATCCTCCTCCTCCCATTTTGTCTCTTGAGAAGTTCTGCATGTTGAGACATTTAGACATTTGTTCATGTACTCAATTTTTATGACTACAGTTCAGTAAAAGAGAATATTCACATCAAAACCTTAAAGAATACATTTGAGTTTATTATTGTTTCATATCAACCAAAGAAGCTGAGTAAGTTATGAATTCGAAAAGGTTAGGCGACATAGGCAAAGGCTTCAGCCCACATCTTTTTTCAGTCTTGTTTTGTTAGTTTGTTGTTATTGTGTTGATTGTTTGGGGTCAACCCGAGCACTAACGTAACACTTGCTTGCTTTGCAATGTCTCACTTTAAAGGAGACATATCATGCTGATGCATGATTTAATACTTACATATAATATAATAAATTTGAAAACAAGACCTTACACCCCCTTAATTTTCAAAAAATGAGATATTGTATTATTTCTGATATCCTCGAATGAGATTTGATGCCTCTGAAAATAGGTCATTGCGAGATGTCCGCGAGATTTCAAACATCGTGACGACACGAGGTACCTTTCTTTTTATTGGAGTAATCTGATAAAACACTTCCTCCTCTGTGATGTCCGTTAGCCACAAACCCTCACTGAGGAACACATCCACCAGCAGGGGTATAAAGCTCCCTCGCTCACACTTCCTCATTACCAGCTCTGGCCTGTAGGGGGACTCGATACGCGGTCGCTGCATTGAGCCTGCCGGAAAATACAGTAGAAGAAGAAGGACAGGCTGGCTCTACCCCCGATAGAACTGACCAATCAGAGCACAAAGGGCTGAGACGTTGCGAGGTAACTTTAGGTCAGTCTTGAGACCAAGCGTTTCAACAAGAGCTTCATAATGATCTAAAATGAGGATTTTGAGAACGCTATTGTGGGGCAATGAAGGAACTAAATGACTTGTACTGAGGGCAGAAATGCTTTACAGGCATCCTAGTCTGGCATAGTGAAAAGGAGAAACAAGCATGATATGTCCCCTTTAATGTTTGTAAGTGAGATTTCATGTTTAAAGTGACCAAAAATTATAAAATAGCTTTACAAATAAATTGCATTCCTACCAACTGATCCTCGACAGGATCAGGATCACATCATAAATACTAATGTTCAAGGCTTGGGTGGGATATTGTGTTTATTTTTTCAAATTCTTTAGTAGTGAGTTAAATAATCATGGCTAAGTTCATGAGTTACAGATGGTTTCTTGTTGAGATAAGAGTTGGTCAATCAAGAGTGAATATTTTAACTACAGTAGATTAGAAATATGAAGCAATATTTAATTTCATTTTAGCAAAATACTGCACTGTTTGACATGTCGGGTTTGACGTCAACCAGATCCTAACACCTTAAAAGAGTGTGTTGTGATCAGGTTGCTGTTAATCGATCATCTTTAAAGTAAACATGGTGACCTTAAGGTCAACACTACAAAGGCGAAAGACTGAAAAAAGACGCCAAAAGCAAAAATATTTATAAAATTCAATTTTTTTTATGTGAATCAAAACTGCATAAAATAACTGCATAAATAGATCTACTTTTGTTTTAAAAAATGATATATATCATAATTGTCATAATTATATATATATATATATATATATATATATATATATATATACATATATATAGATAGATAGATAGATAGATAGATAGATAGATAGATAGATAGATAGATAGATATATTTATATACCACATGGTATTCAAAATTGATTGCTTTTGTCCAAAATAGATCCCAACATAAACAATTTTACCTCTTTTTGGCAAAACATGATGTAATCTGCAATAACAGATAAAACTTTTTTTTTTTTAAAAAAAAGGGAATTTAAAGGGTTTTTAATGGTTTGCTTGTGTGATATTTAGCAAAGTTTAGTTCTTATGTCTTTTTTTTATTAATGACATCTATATCATCTGTCTTTATAAATACTGATTGATGGAATTCCATTTTTAAAATTTCCTAAACGTGTGCAAAGAAAATTTTTTTTCCTTTTCTTTCAAAAATGCAATAGGTGTTTTTTTTCTATTCGACATAAAGCCAATACAGAAGAGATTATACCTCATTGTTTCCAGGTAGACAGTTAAAGCTGATGCTAAAACTCTGTTTTTGAAACATTTTTTTAAGTTAATGTTATTCATTATGAAAATTATACTTAAAATAATGACAGCAGTAATAATAATAACAAAAATGATATGATGACAATGAATAATAATGATAATGATTATAAATGTTATTTATTTCCTTTTTTAAAACATAAAAGAGAAAACAACACTTCTCATCATTTGCTTTGGTTATAACTGAACTTGGCTGTAACAAAAACACTCCTGTTATCTTCTGGTGTGATGTTCGCTCTCTTGGACCTCCTTCTGCTGGTTCATTCAGACTTTTTTTATTTGTCACATACATAGGCCCCTCCCGTGTGAACTACCCTTGTCTACAGATTAACTGTCCGATTATTTAAAAAAAAAAAACATTCACAGAACATGTACAACAATCAATATATGAATTACAGGCAGAACATTTCACTCTTTTACAATACTTTGTCCCTAAGTATTGGTTTAATTTTACAACATAAAGGAATTTTCAAGTCCAAACACATGCAGAAAAGCATGAAACCTCAGGGAAATTAAAAATAAAACTTAACTTAAATTTTTTAAATTTTATATACCTAAATTTTTTTTTTTTTTTTCCAGGCTGCTTTTACTCCTGACCAGTTTTTCTTGTGATCATGAGTTCATTCCTTCATATTTTCAGGAAAAAAACCCAAAACAAAACAGAAACTAACTTATCAATAAAGCCAATTCAACCTTGTTGACAATATGTTACAAAATTAATGAGTTATGTTTTGAGGAATAATTCTAAAAAAAAAAAAAAATAGCAAATTTTCAGGTAAAAAGTGAAACATTTCTGATAATGACTCCTTTTTGAGCTTCAGTGTCACTGACTCCTTTTAAGACAAAAAAAATATTTTTTTCAAGTTGAAGAAAATCTGAACTTACTGCTAAAAAGAAAAGTAGGTTAAAAGCCCTGTTACAGGATAAAATGTATCCTGTAGATAGGTGAGAAATACTTTAAATTCATAAACATGATCATAAACAGATAAAACAAAGTGATAAAATCTTTAAATAATCCCATCCTTACCTTGTTTTTGTTGTCCTGGTGCAGTGACTGGCTGTGAGATGGGTGGGCTGTTTTTATTGCCCCTCTACTGTCAGTTTTGTCTTTCAGTTTTGGTTTCTTGCAAACCACATGGGTATGAAAAAGAGCTGGTTAATACTGATAACTACTCATCCCCGTGATAATGGTCTCATATCAACTTTGTGCACCCGCAATTTTTAATATTCTGCAGAGTACAAAGTTTCAGCGAGGCAAGAAAAAGCTGTAAAGTAAACATGCTTCAGAGATTTTAATTCTTTATTTTCATTAATCCAAAAAAATGCAGAATGAAGAACTGAAAAAATAAAATAAAAAATAAAAATTGGGAGCTTAGAGAACAGAAATCAATCCCTGTTTCCTGATAGACAACTGTGCCAAGCTCACCTTAAAAAGGTTGTACTGCCTCCATCGACATCCAACAACCTCTGGAGCGGTTCATTTCCACAGGACACAATCAACTCAGAAACAGGGTGATGAGTTAACTCATCATCCTGCTGTAGCAACATGAGCAGCACTCCATCAAATAACGACAGGTGAACATCACTCAGCGTCTCTACAGCAGATCTTCACAGGACTCAACATGAGCTGCACAAAGACTGGTTCGACTAAACCAGGCATCCACTGTTATACAGAAATTAAAAATATTTCAGTTCCATAAAGTGGTCCAAGAGGAAGATAGTTCTGAACTTTCTAATTAACTATTAGCTCTATAATTTCACTTCAGATTGTTTTATTCATTGTTTGAAGCTCCACCTAATAACTTGGATGAAACAATTATAAGTGGTCCATTTAAAATATATATATATATACAGTTGTGCCCAAAAGTTTACACCCCCCAGCAGAATTTCAGATTTTTTGGCCTTTTCTCAGAAAATATGAATGATAACACAAAAACCTTTCTGTCACTCATGGTTAGTGGTTGAGTGAAGACATTTATTGAAAAAAAAAACAGTTTACTCTTTTTAAATCATAATGACAACAGAAACTTCCAAATTACCCTCTTCAAAAGTTTACACCCCCTGGCAGTTTTGGCCTGATAAAATGCACAAAATTTGACACAAATGGGTTTGAATGTCTACTAAAGGTAACCATCCTCTCTGTGATCTATTAGCTTGTAATCTGTGTGTGTGTGAAAGCTCAGTGAGTTTCTGAGCTCCTGACAGACACGTGCATCTTTCACTCAGTGCTACGTTGAAGTTTCTGGTTTCTGCGTCATGGTAAAGCAAAAGAATTGTCAAAAGATCCGCGGGAAAAGATATTTCAACTGTATAAAACAGGAAAAGGATTTTAAAAGATATCTAAGGAACTGAGGATGCCAAGAAGCACTGTTAAAACTCTAATGAAGAAGGGGAGAGAGAGGGATTCTGTTCAAACCAAACCACGGTCAGGCAGACCAACAAAAATTTCAGCTCCAACTGCAAGGACAATTGTTAGAGATGCAAAGAAAAACCTTCAAATAACTTCAGCTGAAATACAGGACTCTGAAAAAAATTGGAGTGGATGTTTCAAGATCCACAATAAGGAGACTCTTGAAGGAACATGGGCTACATGGTCGAGTCGCCAGAAGAAAGCCATTTCTACGCAAATGCCACAAAATATCCCGTTTACAATATGCCAAACAGCACAGAGACAAGCCTCAAAACTTCTGGAACAAAGATATTTGGAGTGATGAGACCAAAATTGAACTTTTTGGCCACAACCATAAACGTTACATTTGGAGAGGAGTCAACAAGGCCCATGATGAAAGGTACACCATTCCTACTGTGAAACACGGAGGTGGATCACTGATGTTTTGGGGATGCGTGAGCTGCAAAGGCACAGGAAAATTGGCCAAAATTGATGGAAGGATGAATGCAGCATGTTATCAGAAAATACTGGAGTAAAATTTACACTCATCGGCCCAGAAGCTGCGCATGGGACGTTCTTGGACATTCCGACACGACAATGATCCAAAACACAAGGCCAAATCAACCTGCCATTGGCTACAGCAGAATAAAGTGAAGGTTTTAAAGTGGCCATCTCAGTCTCCTGACCTCAATATCATTGAGCCACTCTGGGGAGATCTCAAATGTGCAGTTCATGCAAGACAGCCCAAGAATTTACTTTTTGCCAAGAGGAATGGGCAGTTTTACCATCCATCCACAACTACCACAAAAGACTTCAAGCTGTTATTGATGTTAAAGGGGGAAATACAAGGTATTAAAAACAGGGGGGTGTAAACTTTTGAACAGGGTAATTTGGAAGTTTCTGTTGTCATTATGATTTAAAAAGAGTAAACTAATCTTTTTTCAATAAATGTCTTCACTCAACCACTAACCATGAGTGACAGAAAGGTTTTTGTGTTATCATTCATATTTTCTGAGAAAAGGCCAAAAAATCTGAAATTCTGCTGGGGGGTGTAAACTTTTGGGCACAACTGTATATATATTTTCAAATTTGTACATCAGTTTCCTTCACAGATGCTAGGTTTGAGAAACTGTGAACACCGTGGGCTCTAATTTCGTGGCACAGCGCAGGGGGCGCAAGCCTGGTGCACCCCGCACAGTGTTAATTTCGTGCGGCGCACTGCCGTGCGCTGCCAATTTGACAATTTGGTAGACCGTCTGCGCAGAGATGGGTGTGACGGCGCACCAGGGGGAGTTGAAGGCGCACCTGGGGGAGGTGTCGACAGATTCGAGTGGCGCAGTGACAATTTCGTGCCAAAAAACTGTGCGGAAGGTGCGCTGAAAGCTCGCCAGCTCCAACCTGGTCTATCTTCGGCGCAGGGCGGAGCGCACCCTCCGCAGCTGTAATCTAAATACAGCTGTAAAATACATCTGTCCCGGGAGCTGGCCCACACGGTGACGCGCCCCGCTGTCCATTCTCCTGCTGAAGGGACAGCGTCTCCACTGCTGGGTCTTTCCAGCACACTGTTTCCACGGTGGCGGGGATAATTCAGACCAATCAGACGCTGCGCCTCAGCCGCAGCGCATTTAAAGGCGAGGAGAGGCGCTCATTTGATTGGTGAAGACAGCGATCGGCTGTGTTAATCCCACTCACGTCTATTCTCCTCCTACTCTGACATTTGCGCGGAGAGGCAGAGACGTGGGCGTGGATGCGCTCCTCTGCGCCCCCTCTGCGCCATGAGTGCGCCTCTCATGGCACTGCAGGAAACTTGCAAAGCGCGCAGGTCACACCCAGTCCGCGCGGCGAAGGCCGGCGCAGGCAGGTGCGCCTGCGCTTGCGCCTGGTCTACGAAATTAGAGCCCCGTGAGTTCAGTCAAACAAGCATTAAAACATAGAAGAGAAATGACAGGAGCTACATGTCAGGCATTAAAACAGCAAACAGTTCATGACAAACAAAACCATTTTATTTCATCAGCAGACAAAAAGTTGATTACATGATGACAGCACTGGTTTAAATATATTTCCATTTTATTTTCTTAATTTGCTTGGTTTTTGGTTACATCCCTCACATGCAGGAGTACACTAAATTTCGCAAAGCTTCAATTACAGAAGAGCAATTTGTATCTGTCTGATTAATATCACTATTTGAACAAACCAAGAAGCTGCAACTATCATTCCCAGACGGTTTCAGTTTCACATCCGCTTATACAAGTAGATGAGTTGGTTGCAGTTTGGACAGCGATGCTCGACATCTTTGCAGGGATCAACCAAAAATGGGATAAAGCAGCAGAGATAACACCTGGAGGAAAAGACAGTGAATTACAGATTGGTTTTTTGTCTCTCATGGTTTAATAGTTTTGGATTATCACTGACTTCAGTTTTGAATGGTTTTGAATACTGAAGCATCTGTCTGAAGATGTTTTGGCAGATGATCTTGTTTCCTTTAATAGTCCAGCTTATCAATGAACTGCCTTTAATTTTTTTTCATTGTATTTTAAGTGTTATACATGTCATGAGTGTCTGTATGTGATCCTGTTGTGATTGTAAGTGACTTCATTGTCCATAATGCTGCTGTCTATCTTGGCCTTTTGAGTTTTGTTTCCTGGTTAAATAAAAAAAATAAAAAGATTTACCCAATTACGCCGAGTCCAACACAGCTGAGCCAGGTCAAGAGGCCAGGGACGTATTCTGTATTGGTGACCACGTTCTGGCGACAGTGTGGACACAAAGCCTGTCCTGGAGCGTCACGTAAGGATGGTGTCACTATAACGTGAGTCACTGAAGACCAAAAATACACAAAAGAGGACAAAAATTAGGCTCAACCCTCAGATGGATAACTCTGGCCTGTATTTATTTAAAATATTCACTCCAAACATAGTTTGAGCTTCAGCAACTTCATCACACCTTGCAGATGTTATGGACAAAATAAGAGTGATGATTAAGTATTTTAAAGGGAAACATTTTGGGCCCCATGTTCAGATCTCACCAGGGCCCCACCACTACATCCCAAAGTAACATCACACAATAGCCTGAGGCCCATCGACACAAATGTGAAGCTTTAAATGGGTCTTTAAAGGTGTAGTCAGCGATGTGGGAGAAAACGAGTGGAGAGGTTGTTGATAAACCGATTTAGACCTGCTCTCCCTTCATACCAGTGGCGTTTGCTCTGAGACTGCAAGGAAAGCTCAGCTTCCCCTAAAATGTCCCCCAAAAAAGTGGTGATATGTACTGCTGTGTGTACATTTCATTGACTAAATGTGCGCTAGAATACCTTCATCTTTTGTTCAGAATCAGCTACTTATCACAGGTAACTGGCGCGACTTCCTTCTCATTCATCCCTGCAGGGTCTCAGCGCTTTAACACAGTCGGACGCTGAGCGTCTTCTGACTTCGATGGGGAAGCGTAGAGTGGGTTGTTCCACAGTGGAAACTGGACGGTCATTGGATAAATGCTGGGCTTTGTCCCGCCCATCAGACGCTCAGCTATGACGCAGTGGGCTGGCCTGGATGCTCAGCTTCTGCATGATGATTGGATCAAATCAAAATCAAATCAAACTTTATTTATAAGACACTTTTCATACAGCCCCACAAGTGGACCAGGAGCAGCTCCTAGTGTGGAGAGCCCCCATGAGGAAACACTAGAGCTAAAAACCATCATACTAAAACACTACTAAAAATACAAGAATAGAGATAAAATAACATAAAATAGATAAGCGAAATAATGCAAAAAGTTAAGAATTAAATATGATAAGTATTTTGACTAAACGAATTAATAAGATATACAGTAATACAAGAAAACAATAAATAATAAAGGAATAAATAACTTGATTAAATCAATTAAAAGCTTGATTAAAAAGATGGGTTTTAAGCCTCTTTTTAAAAGTATCAACAGACTCTGCAGCCCTGAGATTCTCCGGCAGGCTGTTCCACAATCGGGGACTATAAAAACTAAAAGCCGCCTCCCCGTGTGTCTTAGTTTTTTGGTATGGTTAAAAGGCCAGTGCCAGAGGACCTCAGGGTCCGCGAGGGCTGATAAGGTATAAACAGGTCAGAAAAACTCTTATGTTATATTTGATAGATAGATGAATAGATAGATAAAACAGATGAATAGATAGATGAATGAATAGATAGATAGATAGATAGATAGATAGATAGAAACTGGAGTAATATGTTCCCGCCCTCTGGTCCTCATCAGCACTCGTGCAGCTGAATTCTGTAATAGTTGTAGGCTGGATATAGTTTTTTTGGGAAGACCAGAGAGCAGGGCATTACAGTAATCTAAATGAGAAGAGATGAAAGCATGCATTAACACCTCCGTGCTGGCCTGAGAGAGAAACGGGCGGACTCTGGCTATATTCTTGAGATGGTAAAAAACAATCTTAGTTACATTCTTGATGTGTGGAATAAAAGAAAGCTCAGAGTCAAAAATCACACCCAGATTTTTTACAGAATTTGATGGTTTAAGGTCTTGGAGTTTTGGTAAAGTTTCTCTCTCTGGCCTTCAGGGCCAATGAATAAAACTTCTGTTTTGTCCTGGTTGAGCTGTAGGAAATTTGCTGCCATCCATGACTTTATATCTAAAATGCAGTTAAAAAGGACATCAATAGGCCCTGTGTCATCAGGAGACGCTGTGTCTTTTCCCTGGGAAGACACAGCGATGTACAGCTGCGTATCAGATCTGTCTGAGGCCGAATCCCTTTTGATTGACAGTGAAATGAGCCAATCAGTGATCTTGAAGTATAACCCTCCTCTTTTACATTCAGTTGTTCTGGAGAGGAGCTTCTCCTGTTTAAAGCGGCTCAAGTCTTACACCCCCAACACAATGGGCCAAGACCGTTTAAGCAGTCTAGCTCTGCTGGCCATTGAGAGAACACTGGTAAAATCCCTGGAAAAGACACCTAGTTGGTACGACAGGGTCACAGATCATTTTCTTGAAAAGGAACAGAGGGTAGAATTTACATTTAAATAAATAAACAAATATATGACGTAAGCTGGAAAAAAATGAGCTTCCCCTCCTTGACTGACCAGCAGCTGCCACTGGTTCATACCTCACCCCTTGCTCCACCCCTGAAAGCTGATAAACGTGCATCGCCATAGAAACTGCATAGCTGACTAACATAGCTAAGGTAACCCCGACTCGTCAGACAACTCGACTGACAATATTAATAACATCACGACAACAGTACATTTTGGCAGATTAGACAATAAGATGAAAGTCCGACGGCTGTCACTGTTATGTGAAGCACCACAAAGCTAATGTTGCTAACCTATCCAGCAGAAAGACGGCAACAGTCCGTTTTTAGGTCTTTCAATTGGCGGAGTTCCCTCCACCGTCGAAAAGCAACACCAATGTTGACCCGGGTCTTTGCTCTTTCATGGTCATAGCCCTTCTTTTTCACTTTCAACCCTCTGACCTTTTTCTTTTGGGCTATTTTTCAGCGGTGGGGGGGGTGTACCCTGTTATGGTGACTTGGCCCGAGCCACAGTGTTTACCTGCTGAAATTCAGAGCCAAGGCTGTGTATTGAAAAGGGACTTTTTTTCAACATGCTGTCAGTGGTGACATCTTGTGGATGGAGAGGAGAAAAACGGTGATTTTGACGAATAGTGCATTAGATTAGAAGATTAGAAGATCGCTGACTACACCTTTAAATATTGATAAGATGAAGTAAGAAGAAGGGAAGCTGCATTTTTGATCATCATGCAGGTTAAACTGAGGGTCAGTTCAAACTTGTGTTTCTTTGAGTTTCCCTAAACTCTAGTATAGATTCTCTGTTAGCCTTCATAGCCTTCATTCTGAGCAGTTAGAAAGATCTGAACCTAATGCAGACTCTAAGTCTTTCATTTTGTTAAAATAAACACATAAATTGATAGTAAAGAAAATTTTAAAAAATCCTGACTGCAGTGACTCAACAGGACCAGCAGAGAGAGCCAAACGCATGATTCAAATTAAAGATTGCATTTCCTTTTACGTGATAAGAATGTTAATGCCTGGCAGAGAGAGATAGAAAGACAGCTGGTAGGATGGACAGACAGAAAAACAGACATCTAGGTCAAAGATAGATCCTGTGTTAGTTTGGAGAGTCTACCACAGCTTATGACAGAATACTGCATTTACGCCACATTCAAATGAACAAGATAAAGGCATTTATGTGTGGGGAAAAAAGTGTTCAATAATGTATTTTCTGTATTAGTTTATGAATTCTTTGGATGGTATCAAAAATACTCTTGATAATGGCAAAAAAGGCTCAGTGTTTTTGTCTTTAATGTGAAATTTTTTGTCCCTTATTCAACTGTGGCAACTAATCAGGAAACTTAAACATTTTTGTTGCTACTGAAGACTCTTATGTTGTTATATTTGATAGATAGATAGATAGATAGATAGATAGATAGATAGATAGATAGATAGATAGATAGATAGATAGATAGATAGATAGATAGATAGATAGATAGATAGATAGATAGACAGACAGACATCCTCCTACAGTGAGTGAAATCATGCTTTGACGGTTTTATAAAATGATGTTGGTTTGATGGAGATCAAATCTTTCATAGATTAAATTCATTAACAAAAACAGAAACTCTGAAAAACACCACTTTAACCCCACTAGGGATGGGAATTGATAAGATTTTATCAATATCGATGCTGTTAACGATCCTGCTAATCGATCCAATTCTCTAACGATTCCCTTATCGATTCCTGCAGATTTTCCATGTGAGCAAATGGTGGTCTGATTTTCGTGGCAACAATGTCAAACACATGTCACATTATGTATAACTGCCTCTGCAAATTGCAGGTGTGTCCACTCACTTAAGGTTGTGTAGTAGGTGCAGTTAGGATTAAGTCACAGTTCTGATGCTTCTGAACCCTGTCAGTGGAAGGAATTGATAAGGGAATTGATAAGCAAAAAAATGTATGATATCGATTCTTTGATGGAGTTGTTAACGATTCTCAACTGGAATTGGTTTTCGATTCCCATCCCTAAACCCCACAAAGCCAATTGTATCATATTTGATACACACTTTTATCATACCTCTATCTACTCAATATGATCAACAAATTACAAAAAACTATTTGAATACAATCAGATAAATGATTAAAAAAATGTCCTCAAATGAATTATCAGTTGCCCAAAATACCAAATTTATCAAATGAGATATGAAAAATCTATAGGTTGAATTTTATAGACACTTTGATATTTTTAGGATTTTAGCAGAAAGTGAAGCAAACATTCAGCTCCAAAAAATTAGATTTTTTTGGCTATAATCTATGGTCTTGGGCCTTAAAGGGTTAAAATAAAGTGTTGTCAAAGAAATGTCTACATGTGAGCGGCCCACCCTTCATATGAGCTGTTTCAGTATTTTCATGCTTTATGAGTTTATGAGGGGAAGAAGCAGATCTGTAAAGAACCTCTGTCACAGTCAGTGCTCATCAGGTGAGGGCAAACACACAATGAACAAAAGCTTTTTGTCGAGCTCAGAGGACACAGACTGAAGATTACTCTGCTGAGAGAGGGTTTCTCCAATTGACTTTTAGACTCAGCAGAGAATCATACTCTTTTTTAAAGATGAAATAAAATTCTGTTATTATTTTATGATTTGCTTACGCAGATGTGTGCACTAAAAAGTACATTTGTAAATGTGTGTGCACTTCCTTGTAAGAGGAGAAGTCAAACAATGAATGCAGGTTGAATGCAGCAGGTGAACGTCCTCACCTGTCGTTGTTACTGAAGGAGCAGCTTGAGGTGGAGGAAACAGATCACCTGGAAGACAAACACACTGTTAGCCAAAGTAACACAGATCAGTAAGATCAGTATTTAGACATGTGTTGATCTAAAAAAAAAATGCTTTAAATACCTAATGGGAAGTTTGTTCTCTCCTGAGAACCCAGACTAAGAAATACAAATTTTGAAGCCTGAATCTTTTTTTACAAAAGAAATATCATCGAAATTATCATTGGCTGGAACATTAAACACTGTTTTTGGTAAGAAACACTGTTTCTTTAGTTTATGCACTGTGGTTTCCAAATGAAAAACAAATGAACTTTTTCCTTTGAAAAATATTTTTGACTCAGTTTATCTTTCAGATCTGAACTTGATCCGTTCCTCAGCAGAAGCAGATACTGTTTTGAATCATATAAAATACTTGGAATTTAAAAGAATTTACAACAACAAAACTAAAAAGTAGTCTCAGGTGATAATTAAACATAAATCAGAGTGAGAAAGAATTCAGTTTTATTTTAGATTCATTAAATGCTTGTTTGTGATTGCACAAAGTTCTATTGTAGTTTCCCTCTTTAATAAAATACATTTAGTGCTGTCAGACGATTAAAAAAAATAATCAAATAAATGACGAATTTTAATTAATTAATCTAATTAATCGCATTTTAATCTCATCTCTGCTTAAAGTACCAAAGTAAAGAGTTTGAATTCTAAGATATTATATAATTGTAGTGCATGACTAATCAAATGAAAACACTAAGAAGTGAAGAATTATAAATCCACATTTTTATTGGTGACTAAATAAAACCAAAGTCAGGGCAACTTGTCCAGAAAATTCTAAACTCAATCAGGCAACTCAAATTACACTTTAAGTGTGTTTCATAAATCAAATTCAAAATAAGAAAAAGGTCGAGGACATCCAGCAAAACAATTAGGCCTGATGCATTATTAAAGAATGTAGTACAAATATAGATAAATAAATTCAAAAATAAAATAAGACTAAGTCTTAAATAGGTCATTCCTGTTGTCACCTGGGCTTTGTTTGGTTTGACTAGAGACGCATGTGTGAAGTGACATGTGCCACTGCCATGTACGGGTCCTCCAGCTGGACAATATCAAAATGTTTGTGTGCTATGATTAATCTTGTGATTAATTTTTATAAAGCAGGAATTTGCAGTGTAATTAATTAATCTAATTAATGCACTAAAGTGACAGCCCTTATTACATTAAATTTATTGTGTTTCAATAATTTAAATAAGAAAATCAAATTATCTGTAGGTTATGAGGGAAAATGTGTAGCAGTAACACCTGCTCTGTCCTCCCCTATGAAAAGTTCTACCAGTATTTTGATTCATTTAAAAACTCTTCAAGCATCACATTACTGTGGCATCTCTGACGCAGCAGCCTAAACTGTCCCTCAGTTCATGGACCGTTCCCTCTCCCACACTCCGTCAGGCCAAAGCGATGCCAACGAGCCACGTCGAGTGAAGACGAGGGAGGGGGGGCAGGTGTGACCTGCTCTAGAGGAAGAGACGTGCTCTACGGGTTTTGAAGATAGCAGTTCAACAGTTTAGTAAATACACCTCATGAAGTTTTTGGTGAAAACAATCATCAAGAATGAGAGTTAGAGTCACGACTGCAGTCAAAGGGCAACAGCTTCAGCTGGAACAGTCCTCCACGTCAATGTTCAAACTCATTTTATAGTCGTGCTTCTTTATCTGAAGTTTTATTTTACCAAAGCCTTGTGAAACTGTTTCAACCAGACTTTATGGCTTTTATCCACTTTTTGTGACCACCTCTTTACTTGGTTTTACCTGTTTATCTGCGTCTTACTTTACTTACTTACTGCGTCTTGCTTTAAATTATCTTAGTATCTAAGTATGATATTATTTGGTCCTAGAAATAAAGTAAGCAAAATAAGATCATCAATATGGTACAGTAGCAAAGGCAGTAATTTAGTAAAAAGAGATAAGCATGAATACAAATAAAATAAAAATAACCAAACTTAAAAAAAAGTGAGCGCAATGTAACTGTTATTCGATTACTCGTAGAATTGACAAAAATTTGATAGAGTAATTGATTACAAAAAGAATCGATAGCTGCAGCTCTAACTTTCATAACAGCTTTGTAATAGCCTTGCTTAATTTTTTTTATGCCTATAACTGCTGAGTCAAGTCCTTTCATGAGGGATATCAGGATGAGCAAAGCATGTAATTCTCATAAACTTTTACCACAGAGTTTATTATCAACAATGATCCAAGAACACACTGGAAACCAGTGTGATGCTCACTTCCTGGTTGGCCTTTAAAAATACGTCATCCCTGCACTGCTGTATTGAAGCTGTGCAGACATCATGGACTGAATGTTATAAACTCATTTTAACCAGTACACCCACTTTACCTGACTGGTGACCTCCAGGTGGAGGAGGGTATGGTGAAGCCTGAGGGTACCCTCCCGGCTGTGGGAACGCCTGAGGCTGAGGTGGACTGCCTCCATAGTTCTGTGGGGGGCCTGGGTAAGGAGGGACTGACTCCTGAGGTGGGTCTCCTTTGTCCATCTTCACGAAAACTCACTGAAAAAAATAATAAAATACACTTAAGTCACATCAACTTAACCACTGAGAACAAAAACATGAATTTAGCAAAGAGCTATTGAGGTTAAAGTGCTCAGACAAAACCATGATCCAGGCTCATGTATTTGATTCTGATGACTGCTGGAGTTTGATCATTAACAGTGATGTTCAGAAAACCGTTGAGTTAGCGTACTGCCTTCTCTTAATCCACCTTTATGCTCAGTCTGTCTGAAGTACTCTGCTGGATCTCCTGTCCCTTTAAGGCCCCCTCCCACACATGAGCTCTGATTGGTTAAAAGGTTATCTCTGTAGTAACTGTTAATATCAGCATTGCTCTGTGTCATGTTGTCAATAACTCTACACTCACTACTGTCTACCTTCTGCCCAGGCTTGTAGCTCTAAGCCAGTGGGCTTAGGGAAAGCTACTGACACTGTTTAGAAGGAGGGGGCGACACTTTTCATCTGGTGCATAGAAGTACTCTCTCTCTCGAGATAGAGGCATGTAAATCACACTTATGTGCAAAAACTCTAACAAAATCACAATCTGATCTCTTTAAAACATGTGTGAGTGTTAGTGGTTATTAAGGATTAATGGTTTGCAGACCAAGTGTTCATCACTGTTTTAGCGACCTGAAATTTTCTCTAATTTCTGTTCTCAAATGTGCTGCTACCAAATCCACGTATGTGAGCGCCTGAGGGCTTTTTTGTCAGTTTTGGCTTCTCGAAGGAAAACTCTAACCTGACATGCCAGATTGACAGTTTCATATTGAAAATATTTCACTAATCCATCTGGGGAGGAGCCCTGCAAAAATGTTTTCAGGGGCAGAACCTTCAAAAACAACAACATCCTGTGATTGGACGATCATTTGGCTCATGACTCTCATCACAGACCAATCCATTTCAAGCAGTGCTGCTATGACACAGCATATGCAGCTGCTAGCCATGGCGGCTAACAGCTTACAAGGCCAAACAACAGTAAATGGCCGTTAGCTGTTGTTTGCCCTTATTAGCCGTTTGTCTTAAGGTAGTTAGCCGATAGCTTAACTACCTTAAGACTATCGTTTCACATTAATTATACCACACAGATGTATCATTTAACACTTAGCCTATATGAGACATGAACCTCGACAAAGACAATCCCTATGAAGTAAACCTATGAGGAGAGCATATTTCGCCAAGTATAACTGAGTAACCATGATGACCACAGGCTAACCGTCATTAGCCACCACTATTTGTACAACAGGAAGTTACTTCACTTCCTGTCAAGTCACTTCCTGTTGTCGTAATGCCCGCAGGCCGTTAAGCTTTTGGCCAAGTGAAACTTTTGGATAATGAAGGCTGGCAAGATGGAGATGCATGATTTGAGAATCAGGCAGGTCTGTCTGCTCTGCAAGGCTACGAACATTTGTGAGATTGGAGTAAAAACATGTTTGTTTTTAAGATAACAGGAATTCAAGTGGAAAATCAGTTTTAATGTTCTGAAAAAGGAATGGGGTCCACACACTTTATGATTATAAAATTGTTTTTTGAAAATAAAAATGACTTTGTCCCAAGCACCCTGTGCAACAGATGTGACCTTTTCATGTGGCTTCTTTTGAAATATGAACATCTGAAAAGAGTTTACAATAAATCATATTACACACAAACTGGTTCTCTGTTCAGGTGTTGATGTAAACTTTATGAAAGAGAGAACAGTGTGACAGTCTTTTGAGATTAAACTAACAAAATGAGTGTTTTGTTTGATACCATAAAATCAATCGAAATCTAAAATATTGAATAATAATGGCTATATAATGGTGGGAATGTTTTCATGAGTAAACCTAAACTAACAGCAACTAAATGTTGTGAAATTGAATCAACTGAAGCTAGACTAAAATTAAAACAATTTAGATGACTATATCATGACTAAAACTCAAAGATATTTCAAGCTAAAGAGTAAATCGAACACAAAATGAAAAAGTGCTGTGAAATTAACACTGGACCAGTCAGAAACTAAACTATAGACAAGTCTTTTCAGGTGCACCAGTTTGATTTCTGTTCTAACAATCTCTACAATCTCTACATTTTCCTTTGGAAGGAAAATGTGGCAGTACCAGTTTCAGATATTGATTTTGTGAGCATTAATGGACAGGTTCACATCGTTATTCAGCAGATGGATCTTAATGTCACTCACATTAGAATAAGATCAAAAACAAATATGTTGAATTTAGTTTAGTTTATTTCAGTCACTTAAAGAAATGAAATCTCACAAACATTAAAGTGAGAAATTGCAAAGAAAACAAGTGTTAAGTTAGTTCTTTTCTCACATCAATCCCAAACAATCAACAAAATAACAAAACAAGACCCAAAAGCTAGTAGTAGCAAGCAGACTGAAGTCTTAGCTTTTTTTGCCTACCCTTTTCAAATTCATACTTTACTGAGCTTCCTTTTGATTGATATGAAACAATCATAAACTCACATGTATCCAAAATCTGGGACACATTTTGTGCCCACACTACAATGGCCCTGAGGGTCAATGCGAATAAACATTTAACAATGCACAAAAACATTTTACAATACTCAAAAACATTTATGAATGTGCAAAAACATTTAAGAATACGCAAAAACATTTCACGATACGCAAAAAACATTTAAGAATGCGCAAAAACATTTAAGAATGTGCAAAAACATTTCACGATATGCAAAACCATTTAAGAATGTGCAAAAACATTTAAGAATAGACAAAAACATTTCACAATATGCAAAACCATTTAAGAATGTGCAAAAACATTTCACAATATATTTCACAATATGCAAGAACATTTAAGACTGACCAAAAACATTTAAGAATGTGCAAAAACATTTAACATTATGCAAAAACATTTCACAAAACACAAAAACATTTCACAATACTTAAAACATTTCAGGGATCACACTGCAACACTATCACCGGCAGGCCGGTGTGGCTGTGTCGGCAGATAAACTAAGAAAGGCATCTGCCTCCGGAGCTCGGTATAAAGTGACACTATTACCGGCAGGTCGAACCCAGACCCGCAGAAGCATGTACATGGGACATGCATGGTTGGTAACCATTCTGCCAAACCAGCACCCCTGTTTCTTAAATGATTTTGCATATTGTGAAGTGTTTTTGTGTATTTCTTAAATGTTTTTGTGTATTGCGAAATGTTTTTGTGTATTGTGAAATGTTTTTGTGTAGTGTTCAATGTTTTTGCGCATTCTTAAATGTTTTTGCATAATGTGAAATGTTTGTTGATAACCCCGACACCAGCCTGGTGTCGGGGTTATCTTGGCACGCTTCAGGCCCCTCTGAGCTTGGTTTAAAACTGGCCTTATTGCTGCTGATCAAGTAGTTCCTGGATCCTTACTGCCTTTAATTTCTGTAGGAGCTTAGATCAGCATAACACTTGGACTGCTCAATCAGAAACACTGCCTGTCTGTCCTCCTCTCCGTTTGTCTTGTCTCGTCCTGTCTGTCACTATTTCCCCTTCTTTCACACTGTGGTGTGGCACGGCCCTCCCCTTCAGCTCACATCAGGGGTTAAATAAAGTTTGATTTGATGGAGTAGCCTACAGAGAGGGCTGATGATGGTCACTGTAGCAGTGAATCATATTCACATATCTCCAACTGCCAGAAAAAAAATGCATTGGTCTTTCCAACGCTGTCATTAGACACAGTGCCCAGCTGAAAAGACAATGCAGACAAGGGGGAAAAAAACAACTCGCCTTATTGCTGCTGATCAAGTCGTTCTGATTCTGATATCGGCTATAACATCCACAGAATGTATGAATGCAAGAATTAAATAAATAATTTTAAAAAAGTATTACCTTCAAAGAATGCAGGGTTCCCTCTCTTTTCTAGAAATCATTTTAAAGAAACTTTTTTATCCCCCATTAAATTAAGTGAATTCTAACATCCAGGCATGAACATTATCTTTTAGCTATCTTTTTAGTCTGGCTTATATGAAGTGTTTTACTATTAAAAATGAAAGATACTTATTTTTTTAATCGTTTATAATAAATTTACTTTCTTGGTTTACTGTTTAAGTAGCCTATACTTTATCTTACCGTTTTTAGTCCTTGTCACTGTTGTTTTGAGCTTTTTTATTTAATTCCTTACCTTGCATTATTTTGTCTACTCATATGTGTATAAGTTACCAAGTAGATTTTCTCTTCATTTCCTATGTTTGATTTTTATTCACTAACAAGGTAGAAGGAAATCTATTTTCCAGGACAGTTCAAGCTTTTCCAGGACATTTTACTTTTTTACTCATTTTCCACATGTTTTTCTATGACTGGAAAATCGATCAACCATTTTCCAGGTTTTCCAGGACGTGTGGGAACCCTGAGAATGAGATGTTGTTCTTCTTGGGCACAACGCTTTCACAAGGAGAGGAGCAGGTAAAATCAGTAAAGAATATACTTTGTACTCTTGCCAAATGTAACGTCATTAGCAGTGATAGGTTTGTATGTACCAGCAAATCAGATATTTGTAAAATACAGTATTGTGCATCCCTAGATGAAACTGTTAAATAGTTTACTTTTAGAATAAAACATATAGCAGGTAAAATCTTCAGTAAAAAGTTTGTTTACAGTGAAAAACACTAACAGCAATATGTTACTGCAATCAGATGACCTACACTTCTCAAAAAAAAGTTTGTAAACTTTTATTTCAGTTGATCATTTCCCACTTTTAATGACACCATATGTTTTTTATTTCCTTCTGGAAAACCTGATTAGTTAACTTGACAGGCAGAAGCAGCTTATAAAGGTTAACTTGTGCATGACAAACACAGATTAACGAGTGGGTGGTGTTTAAAAAATGTACAAAACGTTGATACTGCAGAGCAGGATGGGCAACTTTGGTGAGCATAAATGCCTCGCAGAGGGCCAAACGGTTAAAAATTGATCGAGGCACACAATAAGACAATAAAAAAGACAATAAAAAATGTGTAATTAAAAAAGTATGTTGCCGTGGGGCAGAGGCCTTATTCTAAAAGTATTCATATTAAATAAATCTGTCTTCCTGGTCACCCCTCATGCTGGTGTGGGAATTTAAAACAAAAGAATAAAAATCAACCAACAAACAATTCACTGTCTATTTCAGATAGCACTTTTTAATTGCCTGAAAATAAGTGATTTTAGTGATGTGAGGTTTGTTTCCACCAAGCAAAGAAACTTAATCAAAGTTTGTAATGCCAAAGTAATATTTTAAACCAAAAATAAAACATGTGTATTTAAAGCCAATTAAGGTCCTGCTACTCTTTTTTATGTCTATTTTTCTCAAATGCATGGTACGATCTTTTGTAAAAGACCTTCACAGAAACCATCACAACAAATAACACTTGATTTCATGTAAAAATCAAATTGAGCAGTTTTTCAGAGTTGTATACTAGTTATACAGTAATGTTTCCATCGTTCACGTTGTGCATGTTGCATTTGAGGTCAGTCAGTATGGAACATACTTCAGATTTTGATTTCATGTTTACAGCTTAAAATGTGAAACTGACTGATGGGCTGAATTTCACGTGGAGGTGGGCTGCATGTGGTCCCCAGGCCACTCACCACCACAAATCATTAGAATCTTCGATTTTATTATTTTAAGACACATTGTATTTGACAGTTTTACATTTTTTTGATGATCTGAGTCAGTATAGGTAAATGTTGCTGCTGTTTTTAAACAGGTTGGACCAGTTTGTCTAAAGTGTGCAAGAGTGAGAATCTCATGTAAGAGCATAATGTCTACCACTACAGTACACTGCACAGCAAAAATGTATATGTAAATAACAAATTAAATTTTTAAGGATATTACTGATAAAACATCACACTCGCAAGGAAAAAATGCAAACATTTAAATGATTGTTTCCATCATGTTTTTGCACTTGTATTTATTTTGTTTAGATCTGTCTGATATTTTAGAAATGTAACATGTTATTTCCAAAAGTCCAAGTAAATCTGAACTTCTTTGTCCTATTTTAAATGGTATAAAGTATCAAATTAAGAATCAAGTCAAGACGAATACAATGTCAAAAACGACCACCTTAAATCCAGCATTGTCTTTTATTCTATAAAAATAAACTCTCTGACAAAACAGGCAGCGTCTCTTAGCAGTTCACAGGTTGTGACCTGATGCACAGGAATCAGTTTGCATTGCAGCAGTTATTGGCCAACTTCCTCTTTTCTCCAAGTCATAATACTTACAATGTACTTGTGGGGAAATAAATATTTGCTTCACAAAGTAGAAATGGGCTGAGCTGCACAGTGTTCACTGGATTGTTTTCTCTCTCTGTGCCTCCCCTAAAGTCTTCACACACTTTAAGAATCACTGGTAAGACCATCTCATTTAGTAGTATTTCCATCAAAACTTTATTCTTAAAATTGCATTTTAACAGTGCTGCCATTTTCTAAATATTTGGCTAAATATTTACATCCATAATCAGGCAGATCCATCTTGCAAAATTCCTATCTACATTGACTCAGAGCAGCTCAAAGGAACAAGCTGCATTTCTTTATCAAATGAAAAACAAATATCAACACTGCAAACTTTTCAATAAAAAGGATATTTTGCCTCAACTTGCAACATGTTTTGATGAGAGTTTATTTGTGGCCCCAGGTTGCCAATTTATGGTAATTATGGCCAAAGCATGGATCCATCCTGCCGTGTATCAACAGCTCTGGTTGCTGGTGGATATATGCTGTGGAGGATCATTTCTTGGCACACTTTGGGCCCCTCAGTAACAGCTGAGTGTTATTTGAGAACCACAGTCTACCTGATCACGTCCCTCCCACCATCTTCTTATGGCTACTTCCACCAGGATCACGAATTGTGTCACAAAGATCAACCTTCTCAAACTCTTGAAAATGACACTGAGTTCACTGCACTCCAGAGCCTCCACATTCACCAGATCTCAATCTAACAGAGTTCCTTTGAGATGATAGGCAGCCATCAAGGATGTGAAGCCAACAAGACCGAAATCTCTAAGGAATGTTTCCAGAACCTTTTTTAATCTGTCATTAAGAGTTAAAAATGCTATGAGGAGAATCTATTACTGGTGACATTAGGACTCTGCTACCCATGAGCACGCGTGGCGACTGTCGTAATGCTGCGTTCCAGTAACCTCGGAACTGGGAGTGACATCATCTCCGACTTATCAGCGTTCCAGTTGAAGTCGGAAAAAAACATGCCAATCTACCAGGCTATTGTTAGCTGTTGTTAGCTCAGGGGTGGCGAGGTTTCACCAAGTTCCCAGTAGGAAATTTCGACTTCAGGGAACATTCTAGTTGCAGTTTCCTACTTGGAACCCGGAAATTCCTACTTCTGACTACAACTGGAACGCACCAAAAGACCCAAGCCAAAGCGTGCGTTTGTTGTGATCCTAATAAATGCAGCTCAGACCTTCCTCAGAACTCTGCATTGCTTTACAACTTCTTTTTTCAACAACTTACAGGATGCAAAGCAACGAGGTAATGTATCTCTTTCTAGTTACGTAGCGGTAGTTTTTGATGTGTGACAACAAACAATTTTTGGAAAACTTAGTTTTGTAGTTTTGTATCCGGCTATATAACACTACTTACAGCCGGGTGCTCTAAGACGTGTCTGAATAATATAAATCTGCTCTAGTTTTACTTGTCTTGTTCCAGAAGTTGAGTATCCAGGCCAGTCCAGCCCTGTCCGACCCGACCGGAAGGCTAAGGAATAGCATTTATAGATAACCTATTTTGATGCCATAAAACTCATCTTAAAGTGTGTATTTCCATCAGGCATATATCTAAAAGTGATACTTTTTTGTAATTACTTAGAAACTCCTCACAGTCCCTTTAGGGCTACTCTGAAGGCCAACCTTGTACTGGAAGGTGTACCCAATGAAGTGGCCAGTCTAGTTTTGTAGCCACGGTTTTGACTTTTAAAGTTTAATTTGAGATAAATATTTCATTATGGCTTTCAGCTGACCAATACTGACAGGTGATACTGATCCAGATCACTCAGTCTGAACCCCTGTCCATATCAAACCTGCAAACACCCAAAGCTTCAGCAGATAAAGATTAAAACCTCTTTAAAGTGATTTTTACCTGCTTATGAAATCCAAGAAAAGCCGAGACACTCCTCCTATTCCACTGACAGATGAACACACTCTGCCAGCTAAGCTTCTCTCACCTGAGCTCTGACTGGAAGCTCCTCCTCCTCATTCTTCATGTGACCGGAGAGTCTGAGCAGAACAAACCAAAGCAGGACTCAAGTGTTTGTTCAAAGTGTGGTTCAAATCATGACCTTCTGCGTTAAAACAACCAATTACAGAGAGGAACAAGGGCTTTACTGTTGACCTGCACTAAGACCTCATTTATATATTTAAAAAAAAACAGCAGAGGCATTGTTAGTCATTTGGAGAAACACCTTAACAAGGTTACCCTCCTTAATGTAAAATCAAACACTGAGTGTGAACAACATAATTGAAGTTTCTAAGAGCCTTCAAAAAACTCATTTATCACCACTGACAGTTTTGTCCAAAGATTTTTATGCTCTTATTTTCTAATAATGCTGACTGGCTGAATGCCTATGGCTTTTTGTTGTTTTTGGAGGAATCGTTTGTATTGATAAAGTCAACATATGCCATTTCTAATGAAGTTTAGATGATGTGTAAAATGTACATAAAACACAGAAAACAATAATTTACAAATCCTTTTAACCTATATTCTATTTAATACACTACAAAGATGATAAATCAAACATGCAAAATGATAACTTAGATTACATTTTATTTTATGCAAATATTCACTCATCTAGAATTTGATGCCTGAAACACCTTCCAAAAGAAGCTGGGACAGGGGCAAAAAAACTAGGACTATTGAAGAATGCTGAAAAAGCACCTGTATGGATCAGGTGAGAATCATGACTGGGTATAAAAGAGCATCCTTTAAAGGAGACATATCATGCTAATGCTTGATTTAATACTTACATATAATATAATAAATTTGAAAACAAGACCTTACACCCCCTTAATTTTCAAAAAATGAGATATTGTTTTCTGATATCCTAGAACGAGATTTGATGCCTCTGAAAATAGGTCATTGCAAGATGTCCGCGAGATTTCAAACGTCGTGACGACACGAGGTACCTTTCTTTTTATTGGAGTAAACTGATAAAACACTTCCTCGTCTGTGATGTCCGTTAGCCACAAAACCGTCACCGAGGAACACATCCACCAGCAGGGGTATATAGGTCCCTGGCTCACATTTAGTCATTACCAGCTCTAGCCTGTAGGGGGACTCAATACGTGGTCGCTGCTTTGAGCCTGCCGGAAAAAAACAGTAGAAGAAGAAGGACAGGCTGGCTCTACCCGATAGAACTGACCAATCAGAGCACAAAGGGCTGTGACGTTGTGAGGTAACTTTAGGTCATCCTTGAGACCGAGTGTTTCAATGTGGGCTTCATAATGGCCTAAAATAAGGATATTGAGAATGCTATTGTGCCACAATGAAGGAACTAAATGACTTGTACTGAGGGCAGAAATGCTTTACAGGCATCCTAGTCTGGCATAGTGAAAAGGAGAAACAACTTCAACTTCAACTTTATTTCATTTATATGGCACTTTTCATGCATTTAGCAACACAAAGTGCCTCACAGAGGATAAGAACAAAAACAAAACTAAAACAAAACCATAAAAACCCCAAACCTCCCACCCCCACAAATATATACACTCGTACACATACATAGACATACGCGCACATATACATACCCACACACACACACACACACACATACACAGGCTGTTGCTGAGGAGACATTGCTGGGCACCAAGATCTGAGGTGAGGAAAAAGCTGCCTTTGGGGGCCGTGCAGACCGGGAGGAGCCATGGTCCATGGGTGAAGGGGGCGCCACCACAGGGACCACCCCAGCCCAGGCAGACAGGAGGCTCCACACCAAGGTGTAGAGCTCTGTAGCCACCAGGGCCGGAGCCATCCACGGGACAGCGCCCCAATCAGTGGACCAGAAACAGCTCCCGGTGTGACAGGCCCCCAGGAGGAAACACTGGGAAACCGAGGGTCTAAAATAGTAAAATGTGATAAAAGGTATAGAAGCTAAAACTGAGTGAATAAAACAGTATTCTTAAGATAGATTAAATAGATAATGTGAAATAAACTAAATCTAAAACATCAAAATAAAACAATAACATAATATAAAAGGATAGACCAAGCTAAATAAGTAAATAAAATAATAATAATGATACTAATATAAATAAAGTAATGATAAAAAGTGTAAAAATATGGGTAAGCATAAAAGGATTTTGAGGAGTTAAATTAGTCAGTTAAAAGCCTGATTAAAAAGATGGGTCTTGAGCCTCTTTTTAAAAATATCAACATTCTCTGCGCCCCTGAGACTCTCCAGGAGGCTGTTCCACAATCGGGGACCATAATAACTGAATGCCGCCTCCCCGTGAGTTTTAGTTCTAACTTGTGGTATTGTTAAAAGGCCAGCACCGGAGGACCTCAGGGTCCTCAGGGACATATCAAGCATAATATGTCCTCTTTAAAGGTTCAGAAATGCAAAAGCATGTATGGAGAGAGGTTCATCATTTTGTAAACAACTGCGAAGTAAATATCCCATCAGTTTGCCAAAAATGTTTCTCAATGTACAACCACAAGGAGTATAGAGATTTCATCAGCTACAGCCCATAATGTCAACAAAAGATTCAGATCATCCAGAGAGACTCTGCAAATAAGCTTCAAGGTCTAAACACTGAATGCCCATGACCTTTGAGCACTCAGGCATTAGTGCATTTTAAAGCAGCATCTGTCAGGATATGTGCTTTGTCAAGTCTTTCGGTCTGTCTTCATGTTTTATGTCTTGTTTTTGTGCTTCCTGTTTTATTTTGAAAGTCACTTTTTCTTTCTTGTCTTCGTAGGTTTTACTTCCTGTCGCGGCTTGTCACACCTGCTCCCTGATTGTTTCTCTCCCAGCTGTGTCTGGTTAACCCTCATTACCTCTTGTATATTACCCTGGTGTTCTCTCCTGTCTTGTTCCAAGATTGTTAAGTACCTGTACTCTTTCTAGGCGATTTAGTTCATGTCACAGTCTCGTTTCGACCTCCTTTGTTCTAGACCTTTCTGTCTCTCGTTTTTGGATACCTCAGCCCATCTGCCTTTTTGTGTACCGAACCTAGCCTGTCTGATTGCCGGCCTTGTGTACCGTATCCTGCCTGTCTGATTGCCCGTTTTCTGTACCGAACCTTGGATTGTGCATTAAACTCTGGTTTTTGAACTCTGATACGGACTTTGTGGTGTTCTTGTATGGTTGTTCAATACAGCACCATTGCGTAAAGGACATCAGAGCATAGGCTCAGGAACACTTCAGAAAACCATCATCAGTTAACACATCTCTACATCTACATGGTCAGACTCCACCATCCAACAACACCCAGAAACACTGCCAGCTTCTCTGGACCGAGCTCATCTGAGATGGACTGAGGCAAAGTGGAAAAGTCTGCTGTGGTCTGAGTCCACATTTCAGACTGTTTTTGGACATCATGGACGTGGTGTCCTCCTGCTGAAGAGGAAAAGGACCATCCAGACTGTCATCAGAGCAAAAGTCAAAAGACAGCATCTGTGATGGTATGGGAGGGTGTTAATGCCCATGGCATGGGTAACCTGCACATCTGTGAAGGCTCCATTAATGATAAAAGGTACAAACAGGTTTGGAGCAACATGTTGCCATAGAACAGACGTCTTTTTCAAGGACATCCCTGCTTATTTTAGCAAGACAATGAAGACACCTTCAGCAGGTGTAATGACAGTGTGGCTTCAGAGTTAAAGAAAGCAGGTACAAGACTGACCTGCGACAGTCCAGACCTGTGCCCCATTTGAAATGTGTGGGGCATTATGAACCACAACAGAAGACAACAGAGACCCCGGACCGTTGTGCAACTGAAGATGTACATTAAGAATTTCACCTACAAAGCTCTAAAACCAGTAAACCTCAATAAAATTAAACAGACATGGCATGAAAAAATCCCCCCGTACTGTGAGAGCACATGGATGAATTATAGTTCAGACTGAAGCTGTTCTATGAACCAGGCTGCAGAGACGTTTATGTAGGTCTTAAATAACTGCCTGTTTCCTCAGAGGTTATCATCAAACATATATTCGAGGAACTGCAGCTGTTTGTACTTCCACTTGACCCCCTTTTATAGATCCAGAGGTTGCAGCTTATGTTCATCATGATAATCTGCATTATTGATCCTGAGTTAAAGTTTTAAAGGGACAGTTCAGTTTTTTTGAAGTGGGGTTGTATGAGCTCCATATGGCCACTAAGGACATTAAATACAGTAGAAAGTTATCTCTTCTCCACCAGAAAGCCACAGTCTGTGACCGTCAGTGACGAAGAAAAGACACTAATGGCAAAGTACTATACCAAATTTAAAGGCTATTTTCTCCGCCTACAAGAACTCAAATCAAAAAGTAATACCGCAGTTTAAGAGTACACTACATATGAATTTTTTTAAGTGCATTAACCTTTCGGAAATATAAAGTTTATCCGGACCTAAGCCAACTCATGTCATGTGTCCCTCCGCTAAATCACTCTGCCGTCCCCCCACCCCCTCTCAGCTGATCATACAAGCTAGCGGCTTCAGATGCTGGCTGTAGCTCTGGGTAACTTATATCATGTAAAAAGTATCGTGTGAGGAAGAGACAATGCAGGAAATTAAAAAAGAGATGGTTATGACAGCACCAATGAAGTCCCATTCACTTTGGAGCCACGAGGATACCTGTATTAACCGGAGTTCACAGAAGAAAGAGCTGCCAAAGATGGAGATGAACCGACTGAAAGGAAAACAGAGGAAACATCCACGGACACTGGATATCAAGAATGTGATGTCATGACATCATGAGATGTTTGGTGTTGTCAGCCTGAGTCTGCCTGTGAGTGCAGCTCCTTGATTGGAGTAATGTCAGACACCTGTGCTTAGAGTGAGGAGGTTACTTAAGCTCCTGCAGTCACACAGCTCACTCTCTCTGACCTGACCTCCACACAGGTATACCACCTTTGGATTTAGTTATGCTAGATTAGGTTTAGGTCACATTTGTACATACACCAGACACTCTTCACTCATGCACACCCTACACAACTGACTTTACTAATTAACCTTCTGTTTGCTTTAAATACATGGTTTAATCTTATTTGAACTAAATTTGAGTCATTTGGTTTAATTTGGTCTAATTTGGCTTTTCTGATTGTTTAGTTTGGTCTATTTCAGTTAACAGTAAACTGTCTAATTTGAACATCTGATTTAGCCTTATTTGGTTTAGTTTTGCTTTACCTGTTTTAATTAAAGATTCATTTGATTTGACTGTTTCAGTTGGTTTGATTGAAAATAAAGACTTTGTTAAAACTTCGCCATGGTGTTGCCTCCCTCTTTTGTTGTGACCACCTGAGCCAGGTCATGACAAGAAAGAGTCGGAAATAAACACTGGGGCGAATGTTGACCTGGGAGTGGGTGATACGGACTGTGGTATTACTCGTCAAACAGACTCTGTGGACATTCTTCAATTTCCCGAAGATAAACTGGAAAAATGTCCCAAACCTGAAAGACCTAATGACAGTTTCTGCTCGAACTATTTCTGTGCCGCATTCACTATACGATGTAACTGCATGCCCTCGTTACACAGAGGAATACGGTGAAAGCAGAGTTCTAGATGATGCACATCTGTTTCTGCATCAAGGGAAGCATCACAAAAACCCATCTCAGAAATATTTGTCATATAATGTGCTTTCAATTAGTGTAAAACAGTCTGAGGCTGCAAGCTAACTATGGCAGAGTGATTTAGCGGAGGGACACACGACATGAGTTGGCTTAGGTCTGGATAAACTTTATATTTCCGAAAGGTTAATGCACTTAAAAAAATTCATATGTGGCATACTCTTGCCACATATGAATTTGGCGACCCTCAGACGTCACCATGTTTATGTAGCCGCGCAACAGCTGCAAGAGCCACAATGGATGAGGAAGTTGAACGAGAGTTTACTGACACAGGCATGATGTTTTTCCTTTCACCAAAAATGTCACTGGTTTACAAAACTCACCGGGCTTTGTAAACTGTGCGCCGGTATATCCTTCCATGGAGCACTGCGACACAAAAGTTTTTTTTGAGCTTGTCTCACTTTTTCAATGATAGGGAAAGGGCGTGTGTCCAAAATCGTCGGAGTATTCCTTTAGGAAAAAGTATGTGATAATTTGACCAAAATATTTGATTATTATTTATTTCCCTTTTCATTTATTTATTTATTTTATTTGGCCCCCATTGCACATGCCAAGAATGAACTACCCATTGTACAAATGTTGATGATCCAGGCCATTGAAATGCTTGGTAATGGCCAGAACCTTTCAAAGCACATTAGGCAGGTGATTGGACAATTTTTTCTGTCAATCAAATTTACAAATTCTTCCAAACCCATTCCCATTTCATTAAAGAGCTCATGTTATCTTCATGTTCTGTTCATGTTCATGACTGCTAGTGTATGTTAGCAACCGCCAATGTTCAGGAAAATCTGATTCACTTACTGAGTACCCCTGATCCACCACTATTCTCAGGTAGGCTTACCATTTGGAGTCAATGGGCTTAAATCACACTTGAAAAATTGTAAGTATGTTGTAGTCAAAACGTTCAATACAATAATTTGCTCAGTTGTGTGCAGTTAAAGAGGAACCTGTTTTTTCAGGCAGAAAAAATGACCAAATAATGGATTTAAAGATGATGTTTGCTGGAAGCTAATTTTTTATTCACTCAAGCTTCAACTGTTGGTTCTATAGATGTGATTAAATTTCAGCTGTTAAATTAAACTATGAGATGCACCAAGTTTCCCTCTCCTCTCTAAAACTTTTTTCTATTTAGCTTCTGTTTAATGAAAAGGAAAACAGGCTGTCACTGTCTGTTAAGACCTCTGTAGTGTAATTTTTTAAAATGAATTTTTAATGTACACATTAAAAACTATTAGTCCTAATGGCACGTTGGAAACCACCTCCTAAACGTCTCTTTTTCATGTTGTTTTGAATCATTTCTGTGTGAAGGTCAGAGGAAAAAACAATAATGTGTTAAATAAACACCTGATATCACACTTTGTTCACTACAGTCCTGAAGTTTTTGTTAACTGTTAAAAACAATATATCTGGTTTGTTTTTGACTGTATGATCTTCTTATGGTGAATAAGTCTTTAAAAACAACTAACCACAGTTGTTGTTTTTTTATTGTTACAGTACCAGGAGGAGAATTAGCTGCATTTTTGCTTTCATTCTCATTATTTGTAAGCTGTGAGTGTCCTCCACCTTTAGCTCCCAAAGTGAGCGGCATGCAAGAGTCTGAGAGTTTCCTGTTAAACTGCTGCATGTGTATCTTTGTTTTCTTTTTATGCTCTTTGTTTGAAATCTATTAATTGACACACTTCGTGACGTTGCTCTGTGAAAGGTGACATATCAAATGAACTTCACTTACTTACTCAAAGCCCTAGTGTGTATTTCAAGGTCTCAGTTCAACAACAGGCCAGATAACAAGAAAAAAGACTACAGCTACGGTCCCATCTAGTGGTATAAGGTTGTATTACACAAGTTGTTTCACAATTTCCCACTCAATCTAAGAGCAATTTGGCCACAGGTCAAAAGTGATGTCCCTCCTCTCTCTCTTTGATGACCACAGCTGATCATGAGGATGAAGGAGGAACAATAAATGTATTAGACTGAGACTCCTGACAGAGCTGCAGAAACACGAATCAGTCTAACTTAGAGCAGTTTACAGGGATGAAAAGGGATGAAAACCTCAAAATGGAGGTCAACTGGGCATGAGGGGACCTGTGACAGAGCGAGGACCCGTCCAACACTGCTTGCAGCTTTAATTGACTTAGTATTTCATAATTACAGTGACAAAAATCTAAAATCCTGCACATGATTCTAATCAGATCAAGTTTCCTCGAGGCAGTTTAAGTAAAAGCAAATTTCATGCCACAATGAAAAACAGATAAATCCTCAATAACCCATTAACAGGAGAATTTTTTAATATTGAAATATACATTCAGGTTATTACAGGTTTATGATGAGTGCAGGTTCACTGGTCGTTGAGGGAGTCTTCTCACAAAGTGTAGCGATTAGCTTTCCAAGTAGCTGACGTAGTCATCTCCATACATCACCATCTGTTTCAGAGCAGTCAGGATCGGATTGCTAATTTTGTCTTCTGTGTAAATTTCTGATTCGTAGTTCTTCACCAGGAAGATGCAGTTGATTGAAATCCCCAGCAGCGTGCTGAATCTTTCCACCTTAGAAAATAATTATCAACACATAAGTGAAAAATATTGAAAATTGAGTTTTCCATGAATGGCAGAATAGTCGATCAAACTCACCTTTTCCTTCAGGTACTTGCTCTTGTAAATGTTGCTTATGTCTTTTTTCACTTCAGGACAGGCTTCATCCACTTTGGTGAGAATGGCCACTTGGGGGATTCCTGCAGACACAGAAAGGTTTCAGAGTTTTTCATTATTTTGATGCATGTGTTTGAATTCCCAAACTGAATATGGAGCCATAAAGCCTGATAAGACCCCTGCATCGATCCTACCCTGTGCCCTGTGTCATCTTGATCATTCTTCATCATCGGGTAGTGCTTTAGGGGATATTTTCACACAATTCAATTTCTGACTAAAATGGTTATCAGTGTGTTGAAATTGAATATCCATGATAATTTCCCTTTTTGAAGACTGGGTGGGATGTTCAATTTTCCTCGCCATTCATTTAAACTGTGCAACTGTGAAATGACCGTATGTGTGTGTAATTCCTACACAGTATCTGTCATTCACTAACAAGGACCACACCACAAATGTATGCGTTTGAAGGTTCAATGAAGATTTGGGAATATGAGGAATGACAGTGATGAACATGTGACATGAGATGTATTGAAAGATGAGCCGTCAGGAAGGACATCGTAAGCCAGGCAGAGGGAGACACAGCGTGTGGGGGTTCCACCTCATTGTGTTCTGCCCGAGCTGATCTTGACCCCCAAAAGAGTAATGTTGAACGGAGATCAGCTGAGAATGGATAGACATGGATTATAAGTTGTTGTTATGAATGTGATGAGCTGAGATGTCCTATGACTGGGAATTGGAAGAAGCCATGAATGGTCGCTTTACTCTCAGTAACGTGGATGGAAGTAGATGCTATGGTGGGGCATAGTGACTGATAAGAACTCGAATGTCAGTCTGGTGTGGAGTGAGATTGTGGAGGATTACCTCCTGGAGGTAGAATGAGGCTTGGTAGCTGTGAAACTAGTTTGATATTGAGGGTTTGTGATGGTCGAGGAAGAATAGGTTCTTGCAAGGAATCTCCTCAACTTCTGATATGTTGAGTATGTTAGTATGGACTCCTTGACCATTTTGGCCCACAAAAGATGGTGAATGTTATCGTGAATGAGTTCGAGCGGATGGTGGAGACTGAAACTCAATCAATCAATCAATATCCTGTATTTAACTGGGAAGAGAAAACAGAGTCGGACCCCGGCTGGAGCGAGCTCCTTGAGCTGAGGACTTGATGATTGCTAGTCAAACTAACTTAGTCTGAAGCTGACGTTTAGCCTTCTTACGAGATGAATCACCATTTCCAGCATTTTGGTCAGATCATAATGTTATATCCTCACATCGAGCTGAAGACGGCACGTACATCATTTATTCCGAGGTTTGGGTTTAGTTGAATGCTGAGTTAGATGACATTTGTAAAGTGCTACATTGAGGGACTTGTGCGGAGTAGCTTGTGTTAGTCAACATTTCTGGCCTGTCTGTCTGGGTCCGATGACCTGACATGTGGTCCGGCCTGACCAGCTGACTTAGGCTACATTTACATGGAAACTCCTGACTTAAAGACGCAAAGATTTTTCCTCTGCGTTTTCAAATTCTTCTGCGTTCAAATGGCAACGCTGGAGACGAGTTAATCCGCTGTAGTATGCATGCTGGTTCAGTAGATGGCGGTGTAGGTTAGCAGAGAGGCAGCGGTGCTTCAGCACAAACGAAGAAGACAAACTTTTCACAAGCAACAATAGCAAATAGACACACAGAGACGAAGTTTCTTTTCTGGACAACAAATCAGTACGGACAACAAAATTGTCTGTATTTGTTATCCAGACAAATTGATAGTTTTGTCTGGATAACAAACCAAGCATAGTAAGAGACTCACACGGTAAGAGGCTCACACGCTACTTGGCAGACGGCCAAATCTATTATTGTTCCTGGTATGCGCGCAAGCCTTCATGTGAAAGAGTACTGCGCATGCGGTGACGTCAGCTTTTCACCCTGAAACACTCTGATACGAGTTAACACAGAGCTGCATGGAGAGCATATTCAAAACTTTCCACTCTGGAGCCCATTTTCAAAAGTTTCCGTTTTCAGACGCAATGCAACGAGTTTTCATCTAAACGCTAGGCCAAAACGCAACAAAAACGTATTGGATTTGACCGTTTTCTGCGCCATGTAAACGCAGCCTTAGCCATGAAGTCCAGGCCGCCTCACCTGACGCAAGAGCTTTCTGGGATTGACTCTGCAGCTTTGGCATGCTAATCTCCCTGACTAACCCTTTAGTCAAGTGACCTGGCATGTCGAGGTCCGAAGACCTGACATGTGGTCCGGCATGACTGACTGCTGTAGCTGTCTATGGGCCTAGAAAGAGGATGATAGGGCTACATGGAATGGAATTGTTTGTTTCTCTATATTACAACCTGACTATCAATGGAGGGAACTGAGGTGGCTGGCCGTGGCAGGGAGTGCTGAGCTCCGTGGTGTCGTGCCTGATGTCGCAACAACAATTGATGTAAGGACTTCAGTTTTGAAATGAATGGTGTGGCACGTTGAGGTCATGTCTTTTGACCTAGAGACTAAGCTTAACAGGCCGCGTGGATTTGAATTGATTGCTTCTCTGTACTACAACTACTTCGTAACAGCGCATCCAGTGTACGAGCCGTGATTGATGTAACAAGTTAATCTAAAAGTGTCTCGTTGAGGTCGTTACTTATGGCTCTAGAGGCAATGAGTGACAGAACTGTACGGAAATGTAATTGTTGTTTCTGTGTATTGACCTGACTGTCTACCAAGGGAACACAAGGGAACTGTGGTGGCTGGCTATGTAAGTGAGTTCTGAGCACTGTGATGTTGTGTCTGACATTGCGGCCGTGATTGAAGTTAGAAGTTTAGTTCAAAATTAATGCTATGGCTCATGCATGTCATGGCTATGGACCTAGAGACAAAGCCAACTGGGCTACGTGGAATGGGGTTATTCCTCTGATTTATGGCTTACTTTCGGCCAAGGGAGCTGAGGTAGCTGGTGGGGGCAGCTGGCTGAGCTCCGTGACAGCACGCCTGATGTCGCGGGCTGTTATTGATTTACGGGTCTAGCTTTAAATGGATGATGTGTCTCGTTGGGGTCGAACTAATTGACCTAGGGACGACAAGTGATAGAGCTTACAGAGACAGAATTGTTGTTTCTGTGTAACGACTTGACTGTCTACCACGGGAAAAGTGGTGGCTGGCTGTGTCAGCGAGTGCTGAGCACCGTGAGGTCGTGCCCGATGTTCCAGGCCGGGATTGACGTTAAAAGTTTGGTTTGAATGAATGGTGTGCTCATAAGGTGACTAGCGTATTCAAAAGCGATCGCTTTACTCATAGTACGTCATCAAGTTGAAGAAAAAGGTGATCTTTTAGCCAATGACATGTGTGGTTGTGCAGCGGTGGCCAATCAACGGTTGGCGTGTGTGATTGTACCTGTCACCGACAGTTTTTTATGGAGGACTACAGAGTAACTGTCCATGTCCGTATGGGAACATTGGTCAGAGAAAACATGAGTGCCGCTTAGATGGGCCGCGGAGAACTTGCGGAGGATGCTGCTTCGGGACCGTCAGCCGCAGTGTTTCGTGGTTGATATATGAGTGAACGGAATACTGTAAGGAATATGCTGGCATATACATCCTGATTGCAGTGAACCTGAGAAGATGTGGCGTCATCGAGCGGTGGCAATGTTTGGCGGTGACCGAAATGGGGTATTTATATGCGCAACGCGACTTCAGGGGCAATGTGATTTAGATCGCTGGGTTGCATTCAGTGTGAACGCAGGTCTGAGGGCTGTGGCTAAGTCTTAGAGAAGATGAGTGACGGAGCTGTATGGATGCGGAATGGGGTCTAGTTGGATGGGTGGCGCTACTGACTCCCAATGGGGGGAGCTTTTATGGCTGGCTGCAAGGGCAGATATTGGTGTGAGGGAAGAGATTGAGGAAAAAGACAAAAATAAAATGCATTGGTTGATGGGGAAGGGAGGGGGTGGGGAGGGAAAGGGAGGGTTGATAGGATAAATTAGTCAGAAATGGAGAAGATTGGTTTATCTGCAATGAGCTACTGGGAAACTCATGATTGGCTATGACAGGAGGAAAGGAGCAACGTTGCAAGGTGTGGCTGCTGTGCTGATAGAATAGAAGTAAGGGATGACGGGATGGTGGGATGCATGTGCACAGGATAATGTGAGCCTGCGAGTACAGGGTGAGTCGATGTAGTAGTAGCTGATATAGTTGTTTGGGCAGTGGTTGTGGCCGCAGTTGTAGCTGCTGTGGTGGCAGCAGTTGTGGTAGTTGGGGCTGTGGTAGTAGCTGCTGTGGTTGAGGCCGCTGTGGAAGTAGCTGCTGTAGTTGTAGCTGCTGTGCTTGAAAGGGTGGATATTGGCGTGGGTGAAGAGATTGACAAAGATAAAAAGAAATGCATTTGGGTGATGGGGAAGGGAGGGGGTAGGGAGAGGGAGGGAGGGTTGATAGGATAAATTAGTCGGAAATGGAGAAGATCAGGAATAGCCAGACTGTTTCATCTGTAATGAGCTACTGGGACACTCATGAGATTGGCTATAACAGGAGGAAAGGAGCCGCGCTGCAAGATGTGGCTGCTGTGCTGATAGAATAGGAGAAAGGGATGACGGGATGGTGGGATGCATGTGTATGGGATGATGTGAGCCTGCGAGCGCAGGGTGAGTCGATGAGTGAGTGCGATACGACCTGATTCCCGACAGTGGGAGCTGTTGAGGCTGGCTGTGTCTGCTGGGTCATTTGACATCATGTGTGTCGTCAGCGTCGATGATTGGCTCTGGTGGGAACCCGGAAGCTGGACTGTGAGATCGTTTTCAGGAACCGACTCAGGCGATTCGGTTTGAGAACATCATGTCGGTCGGGATGAGGGTGCACGGCTGGCTGGAGATGAGCGGTCGGAGTGTAGCGAGGAGGGCTGCTATGTGTATCGTCTCCTGTCTGAAGATCTTTGTGGGTTTGAGCTTTGAGACCTTGTGGAAGTTGGAGGTATTGATTGTGGCCAGAAACTGTATGGACATGGCTGGCAGGCGGTACACGGACCACAAAGCTTTGCTGTGAGGCTGGCTCTGGTGGGAATCTGGCTGTTAGAGGATGGTGCCTGGTTGGAGAAGGTCGTCGTGAGTCATCGTCTGGACAGTGAATATGGAGTTCGGGATCGGTGGTAAGTGGTTGCTTTTGCTTTGGTGTCTTATGCGATCGGCATGCAGCGTGGTCTGTCCGTCTTGAAGAGTCACAAACAACAAACCGAGCAATGAGGCATGGGTGAATAGAAGTAGGCTTGTCAGCTGATTGGAGGTGTGGTTTGTGGAGTGGTCCTGCTCCTGAAATTAAGTTAATACATTAACTCCATTTTATCAATGTACCTGCCATGAGCAAGCACAGGATACGCTTGAATCACCTAACAGGTCTGAGTTTGTGTGTGCAAGTTTACATTCAATGTGGAATCACTCTGTTACAAATAAAACCTGTCTGTGAAGAAGAATCTAAGTAGCATACTGTCCGATATACTGATTAATTGCTGAACAGTGTTGTTGTATACATAATCTAAATATTGTCGTGGAAGTTTTGCCCTGTTTCTGGTAAAGAATGAAATAGAGACTTCTTGCCGGCCGACATGGTTTTCTTTTCTTTGCAAAGAAAAGGCCAGTCAACAAACGAGTTTGAATGAAGAAAGGCCCTTACTCCAGAGAGGTCAGGGTCTAAGTTCCTTAGCAGACAAAAGAGATGCAACATATTTGATGCACAAAATGGGAAGAGGGACACTGATCAGACATGGTAAATAATGGCAGGCAAAAGAAATACTATTTACATGGAGATGTCATTTATCTTTGATCAAGGGCACCAGGATGGGTGGGGGACAGCCTGAGCTAAAAGTGTCAGGAGGGGAAGCATGCCTGAGGGACGCCCTCTAAGATAGGCTGCAAACCCTGTCTGCTGAGGGAGATGCCACAATTGAGGAGACAAAAGGGCAAGATCAGGAGACAAAAGGATTTTAAAAACAAAGAAGTCCAGCAGGAAATAGGGTGGGAGTCAGGGAGTGGACCAAGGTTGGAAAAGAAAAGTACCTTGTATATTGGTGAGGGGAAGCAGATGGTTCAGGTTAGAAGTCTAATTATTAGGGCCCGACCGATGCCAAGGCCGATGCCAATACCGATATTTATTGGAAAAAAATACTGATAAATCCAAAAAATTGGAATATATATATATATGTATATATCTATATATATCTATATATATCTATATATATATATATATATATATATATATATATATATATATATATATATATATATATATATATATATATATATATATATATATATATATATATATATATATATATATATATATATATATATTTGCACTTAGTATTTGTTAAACTTTACACCAGAGAGGAAATTTAGAGTACAAAAACATGCAAAAATGCATTGAACTACTGGGAAAGTAATTATGTCGCCTTAAAAAAGAGTTATTCTGTATCTTGTACTTCTTGTTGATAAAAATTAGAAGATTATAGGAAATATAGAACAACTTTTTAGAAAGTTTTTAACAGGGCAGGAAAAAAAACACTTCAGGTAACATTCTTTTCATGGGCATCTTTTATTTTCCTTCTCTGCAGCTTTCAAGTACAATATAAAGGAGTGAGTTAAACTGAGGCAAATTCCTGCAAAATAAAACAAATTACTTTGTTAAAAATGTAAATTTATAGGTTGTTTATGAACTCTTTGTCACATCTGTCTTTGAGTCCTCATTAGTTTATCAGAAGCAGTTTTTACTTCAGACAGAACCACTTTTTTATTGTAAAAACGAGGTAATGTGCGTTAGGAAATTAAAAATATTTTGGGGGACACTGCACATATTTCACAGGCTGATTAAAGTCCCCAGCTAGCTGAAGTCTCCCCTGGATGAGTCTGCTGATGATGACATAGGGCTGAGGAGCTATGCAAATGCTAGCATAGTTAGCTAGCTAGTTGTTCGCTGTTGGTTCAACTTCCTTTCTGGCGTTGTTACACCTGACCTGTTTGGGCCTGGATACTTATTCCTACTCGTACATTGAATTCTGAACTGAAGATAAACCCTGTTATTTGCTTCATGGACCTGACTTATCTGCATTTGAGGTTTTTCTTGTTGTTTTTTTGTGCAAAGATAGAGTTTAAGAAAAATGGTTTGGGTTCAGTTATGTTCTGGGGCTGCTTTGCTGCATCTGGCACAGGGCATCTTGAACCTGTGCAAGGTACAATAAAATCTCAAGACTATCAAGGCACTCTGGAACGAAATGTGCTGCCCAGTGTCAAAAAGCTTGGTCTCAATCCCAGGTCATGGGTCCTCCAACAAGATAATGACCCAAAACACACAGCTAAAAACACCCAAGAATGGCTCAGAACAAATATTGGACTATTCTTGATGTGGCTTTCTATGATCCTTGATCTAAATCCTATTGAGCATTTGTGGAAGAAGCTGAGTCATGCAGTCTGCAGAAGACACCCTTCAAACCTCAGACAGCTGGAGCAGTTTGCTAACAAGGAGTGGACTGTTGAGAGTTATAAAAATCATCTCATTGCAGTGATTGCCACAAAAAGGTTGTGCAAGGCTAAGTTTCATCTGTGTCGCACGGCGTTGACTAGGCCAAGGTTAGCAGGCTTTGTGTTTGCCTGCAATGTTTGGGAGAACGAACTGCATTGTTATCTGGTAACTAGCATGAATTTGTGGTTTGCGTAAGCAGCAGTGCACTCGAGTTGCACTGCAGGTCCATCATGAATTGCTGTATGTATGCTGCTCTGCCCTGGATCATTAGCATATGAAGTCGTTCTGAACAGAGAGGTAATGTGAGCATGGAAAAAATGCAGCTATGCTTTATTCAAAGGCTTTTTGGACCAAAGCATGTTTCCAACGTTTCATGAACACATCAAGGATCCATGTTAAACAGCAGAAAATGAGAAAAATATGGCAACTTTAAATCTGCACTGAATATGCTCAGCTTCAGGTAAACGTCCGATGGGTTCAAGCTGGCTAAGAAAGAAAGGACAGACAAGTGATAATTTGTTCAGCATGATGGAGAGCACTGAGGTGTCTGGACTGCATGAGCTGAGACTGATCTGAGATGCAGCAGAGCAGAGCTGGTGGAAGCACCATCATTGAATGACAGTAAAATCTAACATTTCTGCTGCTTCTACAAGATAGAACATGGACAGAATCGATACTGGTGCATTTTAAGGGAGAGGATTACATTCAGAAGAATATTAGTGATTCTTCAACACAACATCATTGACAGGAACTATTTTTTTTTAATGGTTATGTTTTTGTTGTTTTTTGTTGTGTTTTTTTTTGGGGGGGGGGGGTTACAACTTTTTGTGTTCCTGATCTATGGTTGAATCAAAACTTGATTTAAGTTGCAGTTCACAGTCCGGGTGTCCTGATCCGATATTCTAGATACAGGCCAATATCAGCAAAAAAACAAATATCAGATTATATTAGAAGATCGGATTGTAATATATTCTTATGTTTAAGGTTCAAATGTATTTTACCCGTTGGTTTTAAAACAAATCGGTTCATTTTCTTCTTATCTTATATTGCTGACTACTGTGCTCTGTTTGAGTAATCTCACTTGATCAAGTCTTTTCTTACAATCCATACTTCAAAATTAGTAATAAAAGTCTGTATGATTCCTGCTAATATCGTATCGTATCGAATCGATATCAATGTCAACAACACTCAAGGGTGCAATATCAGTATTGTATTGGAGGTGAAAAAGTTGTGTTGGGACCCCCCTAGTTCACAATGATGTTGCTGCATAGGGGCCACAATTTTTCATGGTGCCCTTAATTGTAAAGCTACCTGTGTTTGCTTCTGAGTTTTTTTAGGGCTGTGTTTACTTACAGAATATGCTGAGGTATAGATCTGACACAGCAGTATAAATCAGGCTTGGGTGTATAAAATCTGTTCTTACCCAGATCACTTGCCGTCCTTCTGACTTCTTTTAACTTCTGCATCACTTTCTCATCTAGCAGAGACACCACATCAGCAGGAATAACACAGACCAGGATGTGGGCTTTGTCTCCCAGAGAAGGGCTGGGGTTGTACTTCGGATCATTTGTTGTTATTGGGTTATCAACGCTGAACTAGAAAGACAAAAAAAATAAAATCAGTTATTAACTTTTGTTGAAGAGCAGGGTGTACTGCCTTCCCACAGAGGTCAAACAACTGGTGCTATTATTTCACCGTCTGCTGTCATTCCAACCTTGAACTGTTTCCAAATAGACGACAACTTCAGAGACACTGGATACCAAAATTTCAGTGAAATATTGGGCTTTATTCTGTCTTACATTTCTAACAAGTTTAGTTTGGACCAAATCAACTATTGCTGAATTTTTTTGAAAAATTGATTTGTGTCATGAACTGAGGCAACAGGGGCCAAGTGAACCAGAGCTCTGTTCTCTGTGGCTGTCAAAGTAATCTGAGCTAAAAAAAAAAACAAAAAAAAACAAGGGGACCAAACCAAAATAAGACTCCATAACAGTAAGTAAGCTAATGGAGTGCTGATCAGTGATGCCAGAATGTGTTACTAAGTAAATCATTACTGTAATACAACCCTCTTTTTTAAGTAAAAAGTGATCCAACGTGTTACTTACCAGTAATCAGAAAATACTTGAGTCACTGTGCATTACTATTTTTGTCATTTTCCTTACTAAGAAGATATGTTTGCTTTCTCTTGGGTCTCGGGCATGGCTATATACAACAAGTTACATTTTCAGCAAAGGATTACGTGTGAGTCGTCCCCCGCTTTAAAAATCAATGGAGGGAGGTCAGAGGTGAACATTTTCTAGCTGGAAATAAGTCACTATTTTGAGTTTGACAAGTGGACAATATTAAGGTTTGTTGGACACTCTGAGCAAAAGACAAAGTGTTTTCAACCTTAAAAAGCACTACGTCAAATTTAAAGAAACATTTGGAGTTGCAGCACGGCACAGTCAAACTAACAGAGAAAGTCCCACCAGATGGTGCAAAGCAAAGAGCTGCGACTAATGCAGGAGGTCCTCCACCCCACCAACAAAAACTGGACTTCAGTGGGAAACCAGTTAGAGGGGAAGAGATCAAGAACTTGGTTGGACAGGATGTTGTAAAAGGAAATGCTGCCCTTAACCATGGTTTACTCGCAGTATATATATTTTATACAAAGTGCTAAGCATAACTGAGTACACCCCTTCAGATTTCTCAGAAAACATTTAGTTTCTTTTCAAAATCAACATTTTCTATGGCATACCATACCCTTACCCTCATCCCCCAAATCTGGGCCATTGATTGCCAACAGGATTTTTTAAGTTGCACACAAAAAAGTTTTTTCTCAATTAAAGATCAGGATACAAAAATGAGTACATCCCAATCAAAGGGGTGTGAGCAAAGCTTAAGTTTAATTATCATATATCCTTATTCTCATCTTATGAAAAAAAATGTGTTAAACTCCACTACATCAAAACTTTGGAAATTGTTCCTCTATTAATTTAGATATTGATTAATACTAGGGCCCGACCGATTTATCAGTGGTTGATTAAGTCGGCCGATCATAGTCCTTTTAAGGATTCAACATGCTGTTTGGTGTTCAAGCAGCGCAGAATGATGACGTTGAAGCGGCTCTCTGCTGATGCTGTGTGTGGATGACTCATCTACACTCACACAGAGTTGATCTTTTAAGCCTGAAGGTCTGACATGACGGGCAACTTTCAGCGGTGTGTAATGTCCCGCTGCTGCTGGACACAGAGAGACCACCGGGCTTTCTGCTCAGCTACAGATCAGCCTCACTGACAGACCAGGCACCGCTGGACAGTTTTCCTGATGGTTGCCGCCTCTGTCGTTGTGAATACTGATGAATGGGACCTTCTGATGGCAGGGGATCAGTTTAGCCATGACTGTTCTATTGTGATTATGATGGAAATCTGGCTTTATCCGCCTGTTCCCAACATTGCAGCTAAGTTAACTAGCTAGCAAGATAACTATGCTAGCATTAGCATTGCTCCTCAGAGCCCTATGAAGTCACCAGCAGACTCATCCAGGAGAGACTTCATCGTAGCTGGGACTTTAATCAGCCTGTTTAAATAAGTTTGTGAAATATGTGCAGTATCTCACAACATATTTTTAATTTCCTCACGCACATTACCTAATATTTAAAATAAAAAAGTGGCTCTACCTGAACTATAACCTAGTTCTGATTAACTAATGAGGACTGAAAGGCAGATGTGACAAAGAGTTCATAAATAATCTATTTATTTACATTTTTAAAAAGGTTATTTGTTTTATTTTGCAGGAATTTGCTGCAGTTTTTCCACACTGTTTTTTGCTTGAAATCTCCAAAGAAAAATAAAAATACCTATAAAAAATGTTACCCGAGTGTTTTTGTTGCTTTCCTCTCACAGTTATCTGTTTACAACTTTTTAAAAAGTTGTTCTACCTTTTCCATAACCTACCTTTAGCTTTAATCATCAAGAAGTACAACACACAGAGTGACTCTTTTTTAAGGTTATTTAATGTCCCATAAGTTAAATGCTTTTTTTGCATGTTATTGTACTTCAAATTTTGTCTCTGGTTTAAAGTCAAACAAATACTGAAAGGTACAGTGTGTAGTTTTTAGCGACATCTAAAGGTGAGGTTTGAGATTGCAGCACTCCGGTGCTCCCCCCTCCCTTTCGGAGAACCCCTGAGCTACGGTGGCCTTCCAAGGACAAAAAGTGTTTTTTCAACATGATGTCGTCAACGAGTGTTTCCAGCTACCAAGCTATAAAATATCTCTGTTGATTCGCCACATTTGAAAGTTCAGAGAGCATTTTAGGCGAGAAAGTCACCACGTAGAATACCAAAATGTGGTCATTTGAGCCATAAAACGCACAGATACAAATTTCATTTCGGTATTTCGGAAATTCTGTTAAGCGCGCCAGTATGCTATCGAAGAAACTTCCGGTCGGCTCCAAAACAAGAGCCTAATTTACAAAAGTGTTAAAGAACTAATAGGAGATAATGAAGAAAGCTTTTATTTTGAAAACGGGAAGTTTGCTAGTGGCTGATTTTTAGCTGAATGTCGTCTCAAGACGACTTGACATATGATATTAAGATGATAATGATATTGTTATGACCTGACGCTGTTTTTTATTTGAATCCGTTTTTCCAGTATTTTGTCTGATGACTTTCATTTTGAAGCCTGAGGCTGTATTATCTGACGGAGGTTTTATTGAGGGAGGTTTTTCTGATGCCATTTGGTCTGAGAAATGATACAGAGGTTTTCCTAAGACCGAAGTATCCTAAAAAGTACACCTTACCAATGTGTACTTGTGCTACTAAATGACAAATTAGGAGCAAACAATAAAATTAAGGAGTACGGTGAAAATCTTTACATTTGTCTCATCAACAGCGCTATATAGCTTAGTTTTCAGCCTATGTTTTCTGTCCACAGAAAATTGCTTGTGGCCGTGAAATAAGCCTCTTATGGCAGACACATTCTCTGCGTCTTAATCCGACTTCTCCCGAAAGTAAACAAATAAATTCGGCTCCATATACGAGTACAATTCAACACTTAGTCTTACCTGTCCAGCAAAAAACAGGCAACTTCGGTGTCTGTCTGCAAACTTATCCTTCAGGGACTTCCATCTGGGAAAGGCAGCGCCGATGTTGACACTGTTTTTTTTTGTCTCATCCTGTCCCGATTGCGTTTGGCTTCATCCCGTTTTCGTTTCTTTGACAAAGTTTCACGCTCCTCTGCTGGCAAATTGTTCGTGTGGTCCTCCATGTTTGTTTGTATTAGCATAGCTGCTTGGTAATCACTCTCTTCTTCTTCGTCTATTTCACAACTCTACATTTCCGGTAGACGTCGAAAAAAAACGCGAAAGCATATTTTGGCCGTTCTGCGTTAGAAAAGATGGCGACGCAAGATGGAGGCCCCCATAAACGGGCGACCCACTCCTAGATTGATATAAATGACTTTTTCTAAGGTAACCAAAACAAAACATTAATTATTTAAGGCTGATTAGAAACTACTTTAAATATAATTTTAAATAACATATTCCATTTTTACCAAGTCTGTTATTTTTTTTTTTTCGTTTAGCATTTAATAATACACACTGGACCTTTAAGGACCAAGTATTGTTACACTATAAAAACTTCTGCCTGCAATTCATAAAGTCATTGTTGTGTTGTGTTTTGGGACCAATTGTTTTGCAATTAATTTTATATATATTTTAAATTAATCAGCCGAATAATCGGTAATCTGTGTTTTTTCTGCCAAATATCGGTATCGGTATCGGAATCGGCCTCAAAAAATCCATATTGGACGGGCCCTAATTAATACTTATATATATGGATATAATATATATTGAATGTATCTAATCAAGTAACTTGTAATGAGTGTAGGTATTTTAAAATCAAGTAATCAGTAAAGTGACTAAATAACTTTTTCAAAGGATTGCATTGCTGCCATTCTTGGCCAGACACATCTTGAAAACGAGATCTCTGATCTCAACGAGATTAACCTGGTTAAATAAAAGTAAAAAAAAAAAATCAGTAATCAGATTAGTTTTTCCAGGTAACTGTGGCAACACTGGTGCTGATGTACAATATCAATGTCAATACGGCATTGCCTGACATAAACCATCTTTATGTCATAGCTCAATACTGGCCTGCTTTGAGATAACAAAAATAAAAATATGATTTGACGTCCCCAGCCATTTCTGGAGTCCTTGTTAGCAATTTGTGAGCCATCGTCTTTCAGATGTGCAGTAACGTTTTAAATGCACTCCTGTGGCGTTTCTATTCATCTTTAAATGAAAAGTCCACGCATGTTTGCCAAAGACTTTTTTCAGACATCTATCCAAAAGTTCTTATATGATAACTGATGTGGGGGCTTTTTGGACAACACTGGGTGTCACAACAGTGAAGTCCTCTGACCTCTCCTGCTGCTCAGTTCAGTTTCATTAAGAGCTGGTCCCATTTATACTTCAGAACCATTTGACCTTAGACTTCCATTTTGCATTGAAAATGACATGGTCATGATTGATTAGGAAAAACAAACACACTCTTACCCTGTAACCATCTCTCACGTGTCCTTGCAGGGCCAGTCTGACATCCTCCACATGAACTCCTTTGCTAAAGTTTTTTTCGAAGCCCATGATGTCGCTGAAAACAAACGAGTAGAAGCTCTGATTGTCTTTGCGGATTTTGTACGTTTTGTACTGTGAAAAAAGAAGAAAAAAGTAAAGTTACTTAAACCTTAAAGGATACACTTATGGCCATGTTAGCATTCCGGTTCGAACACAACATGCAGCTGGGTACAGTCAGATATTTTGCGCCCTCTAGTGGTGTCCTCCAGTAACACGCATCACTTCCAGGCGAGTATAGAAGTTTTTTAAATGTTAAGACCTCCAGTTTTAACTTTTAAACATTAATCTCCATCTGTTGCTCTTACTTTCAAGGTGAAGGTGCCTCCACCTGTATCAGCCAGTGCTCGAACTGCAACTTGACCCCTCAAAGCGCTCTCTACTGAGTTCACAAAACTGGACTTTCCAGCTCCGACCGGCCCGTGCAGCAGAATCCTGAGGTGTGGCACATCACTGTTCTGAGGTTTGTAAGATTTGAAGAAGTTCAGATACTCCTGGGTGCTCCTGTTTGTGGACAAACATCAGATAAATCACTCTCATATGTGAGGAAACAAAACCTTCTCTTCATTTTTACTCACATGGGCATGGACCTCCATGGTTCAGAGAAACAAGCTGAAAGGCAAATTTATCCGTCAACATATGAGACAGTTTCATCCATTTAAAAAAATTCAACAGCTTACTGCACCTCAAAGAGCTGAATGTTTAATAGTAATGATTGTTGAGATATTCAAAAGTCTTACGTGGTGGTGGTGGTGATGGTTTGGATTCCTCTACTCCCATTTTGTCTCTTGAGAAGTTCTGTAAGTTTAGACATTTAGACATTTATTCATGTATTCATTCAGTATGACTTTTCTTCACTGAAAGAGAATATTCACAGCAATAACTTACTAAAAATAGAGTTGTTCTGATACCAATACCAGTATCAGAAATTGCTCTGATACTGCAAAAAATGTTGGTATCAGTATCTGCAAGTACTGGAGTCCAGGTACCATCCAATACCAGGTAATTTATTATGTTGAAATGCTGAGTCAGCATTTCAACATATTGTTCTCCCTAACCGCCATTTTGTTCTTTTTCTCAGTGAGACTTCGGCACCTTTCACAGGCTTCAAATTTGCACAGATTTTCACGGAAAAAAATTGACATAAGCAGCATGTTCAGGAGAAGTGCGCTTGTATTTTTCACAGCTTTAACAGTTATACTTTTTACAGTAAAAAATAATTTCTGCATGTATTTTTACATTGAAATCAATGGGACGTTTCTGCAGCTCCGCTGAAAACTTCTGCAACTTTGAAGCTCCACAGCTTGGGCATGCTTCCACCTACAGACTTCATTCATACTTTAAAAGCTGCACTGACTTCTCAGCCATTTTTACATATCTTCAGCTTTTTGCTGGCGTCTACAGTTTTTTACATATGCAATAAGCAACACCAACTTTTGAGGAAATCCTCCATGTCAGAGCGCGTCAGACCGAAGACCCGGACAGCCGAGTGAAGCGCATTTTTAACTCGCCACTGTGTTAACATTTTAAGCAGTTCAGACATGAGAATTTTATTAAACGTTTCAGCAGGTTGTTGGGACGCTCACGGTGAAATCCTTTTCCTGATATCTATCCCGATTTAGACACAGCGAGCGTTCGTTTACCCGGAAGTGTTATCAGTGCTGAGCTGCTGAGCTGAGGAGAAATAGCCTGCTTTCCATGATTCAGCATTTTTAACCACATGGATAAATAGATAGTGCAGCAGAATGCGGAGCCCGACAGCAGGGTTCGATTCCTGGTTGGGGTGCTTTTCTTCTCCAGCTAACACAGATCCTTCTTTATAATGGCGTAATCATGCTTGTCTTTACACTCTCAACCTTACTTTACACTGACTGGCCACTTTATTAGGTACATCTCCAAATATCAACACATTTAACCATGTTACAAAACAGTCATTCATTTTCTGCTTTCTTTCACATCTGCAAACAGTTTTGATGTACTTTTCACTATCTGCTACAGTTTCTAGATATGACTGTTGAAGCAGCATCTACTTTTGCACATTTCTTTGAAGTTAGAGCGTGGTCATGACGCACACCTGACCTCCAGTAGCTATAATGTTCTGCAAACATTTTTAATGCACATTTCTCACATTTTCAGCCCTGATTTACTGCTTACAACTATTCATGTCACATTTTCTACTTTCTTTGCATTACTTTGAACACTTTCATTTCACAGTTTCAGCAGTCACGCTCAGCATTTCAACGCATTTCCTTCATGGAAATGCAAATTCTCTAGTTAAATTAGTAATCTATTTACTGTTCACCACCATTAAATTCCAGCACAATTCTTCTTTGTCGTTTTTATAACAGTAGAACTGTAGAGCAGTAGACCTGAAGGGACCTGGAGGAATTGATCATGTGACAGAGACACAACAGACCCAGGTGTGTCAGAGCCCGGTGACGCGAAGCTTGGAGCTAAGCTAACTAGCATGATCACGCTGCATCATTGTATTTATTCATGTTTACATGTCTAACTTGATCATATCACAGTCATGCAGATGTAGTATGATATTGTTTTTTATAACATACATGGTGTCGAATCGGTACTCGGTATCGGCCGATAACCACAGCAAAGTAACGCTATAGAGAGGGAAAATGGCATCGGAACATCTCTAAATAAAAATACCACCAACGTTTTAGCAGCTTCACAAATTACAACATTACTACCAACTGATCCTCAACAGGCTTAAAAACAGATTTTTAATGATTACCAGTCATATAATGTTTTTTTCTTATTTGTAACCAGTGAGTTAAATAGTCATGGCTAAATTCATGAGTTGCATATGGTTTCAGGTTGAGATAATGGTTGGTAAATTGAGGGTGAATATTTTAGTAGGTTAGAAATATGAAGACATAAATACCTGTATCTAATTAAAATTATGAACTGTTTTATATTTCAGAATCGACCTCAATCCATATCAAAACCTTACAAAACTGTCTTATAAGAAAGTAACTGTGAATAGATCATCCATAAATGTAAACTCAAATATTTCAAATATCAAAAAATTGAAGGAATGGGAATCAAAACTACAAAACTGGATAAACAGTAAACTTTTATTTTAAACAAGAAGTCATCTGCAAAAACAGGCAGTAAAGCTTCTTTATTTTTCTTAAAGGGTTTTAAATTATTTAATCATGTGATGTCAACCAAGTCTCTTCTTTTACTTTTTTCATATTATTAATTGATGAATTATTCAGATACATGTAAGTATGTATGTAAAAAAAAAAATAAAATAAGTGTCCTTATCATTTGCACAAAAATATTTTCTTTGTTTTAAACTGCAAAACATGATTTGCTTCTATTTTATTTGACATAAACCTAACACAGAAGAGAGTATACTTTGTTGTTTCCAGGTAGAAAGTTGAAGCAGGTGGTAAAGCTCTGCTGTTGATAAAATTTAATTTTACTTAATGTTATTAGTTATGAAAATTATACTTAGGATAATGAGAGTAGTGATAATTAAAATGATTATAACGATATGTTAATATTAACAATTAAATCACTAACTAATATTAATATTGCTATTACTCCTCTCCTTTTTTGTTTAAAAAACTAATTTAGGGCATTTGTTAGCAGATAAAATATACTAGTTTTTAGAGTGAGTTTTTGGATATAACTGAGCATGACACTAACGTTTGTGTTTAATATCATGGGCACCTGATTAATAATAACATATATAAATATAAATGAGATTTTGCCCTTGTTATGAACTTAACACTTTTTTCTAGGCTGTTTTTACTCCTGACTTGTTAATCCTTTCCTTTTAGGATGAGTGGGCTTTTTTTCCTGTGATCATGAGTTCATTCTCTAATATTTTCAGAAAAACACAGAAACTAACACATTAAAGTAAATTCACCTTTGTTAAGAGAATGTTAGAAGAGCAATGAATTAAGATTTTGAGGGGAAAAACAATACTCTGATTAAAGGTAAAAGTAAAACACACAGATAGATGACAGCCCTTAGAGCTTCCATATCAATCCCCCCTTTTAAGACAAAGGCTTTAATTTTTTCAAAATCTGAACTTACTGCAGCTCACTTATGGACTTAAATCCCTGGCTATAGAAAAATGTTAAAAACCAAAGTGGGTGTCACGTTTTTTTAGTAAAACAAAAAAAAAAAGTTGCAGGACCCAGATGCAGATAACCAAAAAAAACTCTTTAATTACAAACATAAAGGGACCAATAAACAAAGTACAAATCAAATACCAAAAGACCTAAACAAAACCACAGATTACCTACAAACGCAGGAACACAGGAGACACAGAGGCACATGAGCACATGGTGACACAGGAAAAATGAACAACACCAGACACAAGGAACACAGATACTACATACACAGGGGAATCAGGCACAGGTGAGACAATCACACAGGTGGAGGGAATCATCGTCAGCAGAGACACAGAAAGGAGGGAAGGAACACACCACGAGAAACAGGAATTTCAAAATAAAACAGGAAGCATGAGACAAGACACAAAACCAGCAACTTGACTATAATGAACAGAATCAAGAAAGCAAGGTTTAACCAAGGAACAAAGTACATAAAACTAAATAACCAAAGACAGACAGAACCATGTCAGTGGGTTAAAAACCCTGTCAGTCATTAAATCTATCCTGTAAATAGGTGAGTAAAACTTTAACTAAAATCATAAACATGATCAGAAACAAGTAAAAGCTGAGTGATAGAGTCTTTAAATAATCCCATCCTTACCTTCTGACTGTCGTCCTGATGCAGTGACTGGCTGCAGGCTGGGTGGGCTGTATTTATAGCCCCTCTACGCTCTCACTTTTCACTTTCAGTTTCTGATTCTTGTAAACCACATTGGCTTTTAAAAAGAGCTCAATCACTCTTATTTACCCATTCACGTGATAACTGTCTCATTATTTACTTTTTGCTCCTGCAGATCTGAAATACAGCAGTGTACAAAGTTCAGAGGTAAGAAGAAGCTGTAAAGAAGAATGCTTTCAAGATTTAATCCTTTCTTTTCATATAATCACCAAAAATGCAAAGTGAATGGCCAGGAAAAATATAAAATCTAATAAATGTTTGGAGTGACCTCCCTTTTCCTTCAAACAGCATCAGGTCCTTCAGGCGCTCTGGCTCAAAGTCAAGGATTTGTACAGTTATCGCTTATCGGCAGCAGAATGATTTGCTGATCAGTAATCCTTTTAGATCGATTAAAAACAACATATTGATTTGCGATGAATTTCCCATTTAACACCAAAATGTACACCACAAGTAGCTCTTCAGCGCCACCTACCGCAGTGGAGGTCGGAAGTTGTATTTATTTCCAACTCTGATAAAATATGAGTTTTTATTTTTACAAAAAAAACTATATTAAGATTTGATATTATATCTGAGGCCAAAATATTGTGATATTACGCTGTATCAATATTTTGTCACACCTCTAACTTGTTGCGTCTAACTCATAATTCAAGGATGGGCTTGATGGTGGAAAAAAACACTGCAACTCCAGCCACAGCTACGATCAGGGGTAGGGATGTATACTGTGGACCAGTACTTTACTGTACCGGTCCACAATTGGGTTGACACCTGAATACCGTCAAGAATCTGGAAAAATGGTACTGTTATCGGTACTTGAACGTCTCTTCAACTGTCATGTAGTTATGACACTACTGTTGTCAACAGGTGATGACACAGCTGGCTCAAGCATGTCGGTGAGGGCTAAGCTTCTGAAGGTTTGGGCTCACTTTAGCAAAGTTAATGAAAACTCGGCCGGATGTAATCTTTCCCAGAGAGAAGTTGAATCAAAAGGGGGTAAATAAATACTAGCAACATCACCAAACACTTGGAGTGCGCGCATAGTATATAGTTAAAGGAATGCAGGCTGTTTGTTTGCTATAGCAACACAAGTAAAGTTCGCAGCCACGCTAACACTGAAGACTGCAGCACCATGGCGGCGGCACCCGGTTTTGTTTCTGCTTTGTCAAGTCCCGTCTCCCCCCGGTAGTAAGGGACAGAGACTCTATTATCCGCCCTTTCGGTAAGGACCCTGCCGAAAAAAACAGTCACATGGGGTTAAACTCTTGAGGAAGCGCCGCTGCACTCGGCCGTATAACTTGGATGAAAAGCCGACGGCTGAGCCCGCACATCTGATGTGGAGGACGAGTGACTAAACTTCATTTCACACAGCCTGGTCTTTGGTTTTAAGTTTGCCATCAACAGTGTAGAACCAAAACTACTTCCACACAGCTCTCCTCAGATGACTCTGAGCTGCTAATGTCCACTTGGAGTGGAAACTCTTTGTTTACTGAGGTCAAGAGAGCAGCGGATGTGTCTGAGGGTCAAGTTGCGCTCACAGTGCCCTCTGTTGGACGGAACGGTCCACTGCTCCTGGCGCCCTGATGTGCCGCTACACTCAATATTTTACATTTGAATATTTATTTACAATCCGGTTATGGATATTTATCCCCATATTCGATCGGTTATTTGAATATCCAATATACAGTGACAGCACTAGTATTCATCATTACAGCATCAATTTTAGCACCACAAGATAAATGGGACTGTCTGTACATGCAGTCTGTTGGGCGGCATGAAGGGGTTTTGCCGTCTCCTTAGCTTTCTGTTTTGCCTCTGAGAAGCATTTGTAATGCATTACTTCTATTCTGTTGAAGCTTTATTATAACCTTGTGGTAATAAAAAAATGTTGAATCTTTTAATATCTTGTAAAGTCTTTATTTTTACACAAAAGTACGTGTTGTAGTATCGATAACAGTATCGATAAGTATCAATACCGATAAGGAGTATTGGTATCTGTATGGGTATTGATAAAACCTTAACGATATACATCCCTCGTCAGGAGGCTACATTACACAACATTTGGTTTGCCTGACTGTGTACAGTGTGAAACAGGAGAAAAATTTTAAACATTTAAACTTCATCCTCAAACTAAACCAAGTTACCTAGTTTTAAGTGTGAAGGTGAGCTAAGGTTCCCTTCCACAGCCTGGTCCATTCCGACTGGTTTACACATCAGCTCTGTAGTAATTGGTCAATTCAGAGCTGCTTGGCGTCATGTTTTCAACAGCTTTGCATTCATTTCAAGGTCTACGCTCTGCTGCCATGAGCCAGTGGGCTTTAATATATCCAAAAGTATTACAATAATTGTCATGGCAATGGTATATGGATTCAAGGCCGCCAATAATTTTTTTAATGTATTGTATCTGCGGATGCACAATATTGGATTTTTGTTGATATCTGATGAGCTAATATTTCTGAACTCACTTCTGCCAATACTGGTATTTTTCATCAAGAGCACAAAGTCTTTCAACTCTGGAAAAAATGAAACACTTGAACAGAAATATAATCATGCAGTGGCAGCCAGGTCAAACACAATGGTACATTTGTATATTTTGAGGATATATCTGTTAAAATATATGGCCAATAAATCTGCTTTCTATATCGGCTAATATATATATTTAACATTTTAGGACAATACCTGCCAGAACCAATATCAAAATATATAGAAAAGTTAGGAGGATTCCAAGGGCCCATAACAAAATATCATACAACCAGTATTTTATACATGTGACTCTATTGTGTTGTCCCCAAAAACAGATGGATTTTTTTTCTCTGCAGGCCTTTAAAGATTTCAATCCTCTTCATATATTACTCATAACTATACCAAGCTTTTCTAATGTTCAGTTGCAAAAAAGTAACATTAAGGCATCTTTTGCATGGATTAACTCCCAGAAAATAATATTCATATTATAAAAAGAGTCCTATTTGAACAGTTAGTAGTTATTTGTTACACCAAAAAACATGTAAAAATTTGGCATCTTATGAAATAAAAAGTGATACAGCTCCTTTCACCTTCAGAATGAGGCTAAGCAGTCTCTCAGTTTACAGAGGGCAGAGCTGGTAAATGGCTTCACTTTCTATCCACAAATATAACCCTGCACTTTGGCTAACTTTCAACCCACATAGACAGCTGTGCTGCCACATGATGAATGGCAGATAGTGTTACGTGATGTTTCAATGTCTGAGGCAGGGAACTTTCCAGAACTCAAGACAAAAGCTAGCAAGCCCTCAGTATATGCCAGTTTATTGCTTTCTACTTTACATGAGGGGAAATCAGCAGAGGTGATGTTCACTGTGCAGGAGAGTGTTACACCCAAATTCCACTGGATGCGACTGCGCCGCGCCGTGCAGCGCCCTTGAAACGTACTGCAGAGCACTTTGCTCCCATTGTCGTCTATCGGGCAAATTCCACTACACGCGCTGCGTTGCTAAAGCACCGGCGCGCACCAAGGCGCGAGAGATGCGCTTCAGGTCTGTTTTCTGCATGGCTGCTTCCAAACCTCGTAAATTCACTGTCATTAAGAAAGTACCAGACAGGAAGTCGCCGTGTGGAAAATTTGGAAGTTTCAAAATAAAACACAATGCACGGACTCTTACACGTAAATTTCCTCAATTGTTTATCAATACGTCAAAACTGGACGCGCAAACATCAGGTCAGCAGTCGGTCAGAGGGTTCCTGAGGCAACATGACACAAAGAAAAGTGAATCGTACAGGTACAGAAGTATATTACATTGTATACGTTAGCTAACATTAGCTGTAAGCCCATTGCGCCAACAATGCGTGCGCCACCATAGTCCCACACCTGCTCAAAATGAAGCCTGCCCGACGAGAGATGTGATGTGATTGGTCGGTGTTACTGCCATTTCAAACTGTTCTCCAGTCGACTTCTGCTAGCGAGTCCCTCTATGATTTTCTAGGTCTGCCAATCAGAAAGCTGGAAATATAGCACTTTTTTGCCCAGCAACAAAAGAAGGATATCCTAATTGGCAGACACCACCCGCCTCTCTGATTTAACCTTTTATATGCCAGCATTACCTTTCGTTTTTAATGTGATTTAAAAAATTTTTGATCCATACAGAAAAGGGAGGGCTGAAGAGAGAAAAGTTAGGAGGATTCTAAAGGCCCATAACAAAATATCATGCAACCAGTATTTTATACATGTGAGTCTATTTTGTTGTCCCCAAAAACAGATGGATTTTTTTTTCTCTTCAGGCCCGTTTCGATGGCTTTCCTCTTCATATATTACTAATAAAAATACCAAGCTCTCTTTTGTTCAGTTGCAAAAAGTAACATTCGGTCATCTTTTACATGGATTAACTCACAGAAAATAACGTTTATATTAAAAATGGCAAGTCCTGATTGAACTGTTATTGGTTATTTGTTGTACCTGAAAGCATGTTAAAATTTGGCATCTTATGAAATAACAAGCAATACAACAGGACAAATACATGATATGCAGTTTTTTTAATTTTTTTGAAGGGTTAAAAGTAGGGCTGTCACTTTAGTGCATTAATTAGATTAATTAATTACAATGCAAATTAATGCATTAAAAAAATTAATCCCAAGATTAATTAATCGCACGTCACTTCACACATGCGTCTCTAGTCAAACCAAACAAAGCCCAGGTGACAACAGGAACGGCCTATTTGAGACTCTGCTTTATTTTATTTTTTAATTTATTTATCTATATTTGTACTACATTCTTTAATAATGCATCAGGCCTAATTGGTTTGCTGGATGTCCTCGACCTTTTCTTATTTTTTAATTGTATTTATGAAACACACTTAAAGTGTAATTTGAGTTGCGAGCTTAGAATTTTCTGGACAAGATGCCCTGACTTTGGTTGTATTCAATCACCAATAAAAATTTAGATTTATAATCTTCTCTTTTTGGCTTATTCATTTGATTAATCATCCGCTATGATTTTGTAATGTCCGAGAATTCAAATTCTTTATGTGGGGACTTAAAGCAGATGTGAGATTAAAATGCGATTAATTAGATTAATTAATTACAAATCCTGTAATTAATTAGATTAATTTTTTTAATCACCTGACAGCACTAGTTAAAAGACAAATGAGTCATTTTACCTGCTAATACAGAAATTAGAAACATTTTTCCTCTTTACAATGCTCCAAGAGGCAGAAAATTCTTAATAGTACACAGTCTAATTCACTATTTACAATTTCAGGTGAAGATTGTTTTAGTCATTGTTTGAAGCTTCTTTATGTCTTTAATCATAATGCTGATGTAATGACCTTCAGCACCGGCCGTTCCATCCCTGATTGAACAGGTAATAACTTTTGTTTACTAGAGTGGGAGATGTCTGCTGAATAACTCTGGTTAGTCTGTGCCTATACTGGCTAATGACTAAACGTTGTTGGTCGGAACGGGTAGGCTCTGTCAATAGATTTTAGCACAAGTTAGTGAAGAAACATAAATCCTCGCCCACAATCGGCTCTGCTCTGGCGACGCCAGACCCGCTTTTCCGCCGGTCCAACTGAAATGGCTACCGCTGTGTGTTATAAGGGGGATGACTTTCGTGTTTGTTACTTTCAGTTGAGCTGAGTTGTTTTTGGTTGTTGATAGTTTATGCAAGCCGGCTTGTTGCTCTATCGGAGGGGGCGTGTTGCTAGGAGGCGACACGAGCTGGGGGGCGGGATCTTGGAACACTGAAGGGAGGGGTGAGTGAAGGGCGGGTTGCATTTTTCATATCTGTCTCAACAGCCAAACTGATTTACAGATTGTAGACCCTAGCCTTAACTTAATTTTTTTAAATTTTATATACCTAAGCATTTTTTTTTATCAACAGAACTTTTTCTTCTAGGCTGCTTTAAATCCTGACCAGTTTTTCTTGTGATCATGAGTTCATTCCCTAACATTTTCAGGAAAAAAAAATCCCAGAAACTTGTTGTGTCCGTACAGCTTTAAAACAATAAAAACGGAGACGGGGCTTCCACATAGACTGTGCCTTTTTTACTGGAAGGACAACAGTGTTACAAACAATGCCAACACACGTATCACTGCGCCAATGTAATGAACTATGATGTGCACCGATAGGCACGGAGGGGGGGCGAGATAACTCCGCTTGGGAAATAGTCCCTACACAACAAAACTTACTTATCAATAAAGCCAATTCAGCCTTGTTGACATAATGTTACAAGATTAATGGGTTACATTTTGAGGAATAATTCTAAAACCCCCCCGCAAATTATCAGGTAAAAAGTGAAACATTTCAGATATTGACTGTACTTTTTGAGCTTCAGTATCACTGACTCCTTTTAAGACAAAAAATTAAATTAGCAAGTTAACCCTATAAAGCCAATTGTATCATATTTGATACATACTTTTATAATACCTCTTTCTACTCAATATGTGCAACTTATTACAAAATCATCTGAATACAATCAGATAAATGATAAAAATGTCCTCAATTATCAGTTGCCAAAAACACCTAATGTATCAAATGAGATATGAAAAATCTACATGTTGAATTTTACGGACATTTTGATTTTCTGGCTATGATCTATGGACTTGGGCCTTAAAGGGTTAAAGAAAATTAAACTTACTGCTAAAAAGAAAAGTGGATTGAAAGCCCTGTTACAGGATAAAATATATCCTGTAGATAGGTGAGAAATACTTTAAATTCATAAACATGATCATAAACAGATAAAACGGAGTGATAAAATCTTTAAATAATCCCATCCTTACCTTGTTTTTGTTGTCCTGGTGCAGTGACTGGCAGTGAGATGGCTGGGCTGTTTTTATTGCCCCTCTACTGTCAATTTTGTCTTTCAGTTTTGGTTTCTTGCAAACCACAAATGAAAAGGAGCTGGTTAACTACTCATCTCCGTGATAATGGTCTCATATCAACTCTGTGCACCCGCAATTTTTATATTCTGCAGAGTACAAAGTTTCAGTGAGGTAAGAAAAAGCTGTAAAGTAAACATGCTTTCAAGATTTTAATTCTTTATTTTCATTAATCCAAAAAACTGCAGAATGAAGGACTGAAAAATAAAAACATAATAATAAAATTGGGAGTTTAGAGAACAGAAATCAATCCCTGTTTCCTGATAGACAACTGTGCCAAGCTCACCTGAAAAAGGTTGTACTGCCTCCATCAAATTCCATCGACCTCTGAAGCGATTCATTTGCTGTGAGGAAACAACTCAGAAACAGGGTGATGAGTTAACTCATCACACTGCTGTAGCAAAATGAGCAGCACTCCATCAAATATCACCAGGTGAACATCACTCAGCGTCTCTACAGCAGACCGTCACAGGACTCAACATGAACTGATTCAAAGACTGGTTCAGTTTAGAGACTGCAGTCCAGGTTGTTCAAGCAGGAGAACTTAGCTTTTTTAAACATGCTCTTTGCGTTTCTGTATTTCCAACATTTTTTCTGCAGACACTCCTACAGGTGTTACATCATAACAAGTTACCATGCTCTCTGGTGCTCTCTATGGTCTTCTAAGCACTGAGCTTTAAAAGTTCCTTTTCAATGTGCACTGAGTGACAAGGTTTCAGGAAGGACCCAGAAGCAAAGTAGCAGTTGTGCACACAGTAACCAGACTTTAATTACAGATTCTTGAATACAACACAATTCAAATCAGGTATCAAACCCACGAGCCTTGACTGCAAGTCTAATGCTCTATCCACGTGGTCACACTGGAGGTTAACAGCCCACGGGAGGATTCAGTCTTTAAAGATGACAGCAGAGATGAGAGCGGGGATCAAACCCGCAAGCCTTTAAACAGAAGTCCAACGAGCAGACCACTCAGCCACGCTGACGACACTCTCATGCAAGGCGAACAGAGGCTTTCAGGAATGAAAACATACATTAAAACATAGCAGAGAAATGACAGGAGCTACATGTCAAATATTAAAGCAGCAAACAGTTCATGACAAACAAAAAATTTTATTTTACCAGCAGACAAACAGCTAATTACGTGATAACAGCACTGGATTAAATATCATATTTCCATTTTATTTTCCTAATTTGCTGGGTTTTTGGTTACATCAATCACATGCAGGAATACAGTAAATTCTACAAAGCTTCAATTACAGAAGAGAAATTTGCATCTGTCTGATTAATATCACAATTTGAACAAACCAAGAAGCTGCAATTATCAGTCCCAGGCAGAGACGGTTTCAGTTTCACATCCGCTCATATAAGTAGATGAGTTGGTTGCAATTTGGACAGAGATGCCTGACATTGTTGCAGGGATCAACCAAAAATGGGATCAAGACACAGCAATAACACCTGAAAGAGGAGATGTGAATTACAGATTGTTTTGGCAGATGATCTTGTGTCCTTTAATAATCCAGCTTATCAATTAACTCTTTAATATTTTTTCATTGTATTTTAAGTGTTATACACGTCATGTATTTGTACGTGATCCTGTTGTGATTGTAAGTAACTTTATTACCCTTAATGCTGCTGTCTGTCTTGGCCTTTTGAGTTTTGTTTCCTGGTTAAATAAAAAAATAAAAAGATTTACCCAATTATGCTGAGTCCAACACAGCTGAGCCAGGTCCAGAGGCCAGGGACGTATTCATTTTTGGTGACCACAGTCTGGCGACAGTGTGGACACAAAGCCTGTCCTGGAGTATCACACAACGATGGTGTCACTGTCACGTGAGTCACTGAAGACCAAAAATCAAAAAAAGAGAAAAACATTAGGCTCAACCCTCAGATGGATAACACCGGCCTGTATTTATTTAAAACATTCTCTCCAGCAGCACAGTTCAAGGCGGGGATCGAATCCACAAGCCTTGGAACAGGAGACCGGTGAGAACACCAGCCAGCCACGCTGATGATGCTCTCTCACTTGGCGAACAGAGGATTTCAGGAAAACTAGGACCGGACTCCCTCTTTGCTTGGCGAGCAGAGGCGTTCAGGAAGACATGGACTGGACTCACTCCTTGCTTGGTGACACAGAGGCATTCAGGAAGACTTGGACTGGACTCACTCTTTACTTGGCGAGCACAGGCGTTCAGGAAGACTTGGACTGGACTCACCCTTTGCGTGGTGACACAGAGGCATTCAGGAAGACTTGGACTGGACTCACTCTTTACTTGCCGAGCAGAGGCATTCAAGAAGACATGGACTGGACTCACTCCTTGCTTGGTGACACAGAGGCGTTCAGGAAGACTTGGACTGGACTCACTCTTTACTTGCCGAGCAGAGGCATTCAAGAAGACATGGACTGGACTCACTCCTTGCTTGGTTACACAGAGGCGTTCAGGAAGACTTGGACTGAACTCACTCTTTGCTTGGCGAGCAGGGATGCACCAGAAAGCCAGAAACCAGGCTGCCACTACTGGTCAGGATTCACAGGCAGAATCTCAACGTCAAGGACAGGCAGGAGAGTCGGATACCAGGCGGGCCACCACAGAGCAGGATACACAGGCAGAATATCAACGTCGGAGACAGAAGGCGGGTTCGACAGCTGGGACTCGGGCAGACGGGTAAGTGAGGAACAGAAGCTAGTCGATACCTTGCAGTCAAGCCGAGGGTCAGGCGTTAAAGGCAGAACCAGGAACGAAACCTGTCGGCAACGGGTGATCAATCCGGAAGACAGGTCTGGAGTTCTCAGCATGAAGGTGAAGACAGTCTGACACTGACTCTGTGTGGAGCTGGGGTTTAAGTAGGTGGCCTGATTGCAGCAGATGAGGTGCAGGTGTGAGCAGGAACGCAGGTGAGGTGAGTTGAGCTGATTAGGCAGCAGCAGGAATGTGACAGGCTGAAGGTGAAGATTGAGGCTGAGACTGAGATTGTGACACCGGTGGAGGGTTATGCTTCAAGGTCGCTGATTGGCTCATTTCACTGTCAATCAGGTAGCTGATTCTGAACAAAAGATGAAGGTATTCTAGCGCATATTTAGTCAATGAAATGTATACACAGCAGTACATATCACCACTTTTTCTGGGGGCATTTTAGGGGAAGCTGAGCTTCCCTTGCAGTCTTAGAGCAATCACCACTGGTTTTCAGGTATTTCAATTTGCGGAGTTCCCTCCACCATAGGAAAGCAACACCAATGTTGACCCGGGCCTTCGCTCTCTCATGGTCTTTTATAGCCCTCTTTTTCACTTTTCACTCCTCTGACCTTTTTCTTTTGGGCTGTTTTTCAGCCATCGCTACTGCACCTATTGTATCTCTCTCTGACGCTAAATGTGCACGCTACGCAACCTATTACTCCCCCCCCAGTCTGATCTGCGCATAAGTGTACCATGTTATGGTGACTCGGCCCGAGCCACAGTATTTACCTGCTGAAATTCAGAGCCAAGGCTGTGTATTGAAACCAGACTTTTTTTCAACATGCTGTCAGTGGTGACATCTTGTGGATGGAGAAGAGAAATACAGTGATTTTGACAAATAGTGCATTTGATTAGAAGATTAGAAGATCGCTGACTACACCTTTAAATACTGATAAGATGAAGTAAAAAGAAGGGAAGTTGCATTTTTGATCATCATGCAGGTTAAACTGAGGGTCAGTTCAAACTTGTGTTTTTTTGAGTTTCCCTAAACTCTGGTACAGATTCACTGTTAGCCTTCATAACCTCCATTCTGAGCAGTTACAAAGATCTGAACCTAATGCAGACTCGCAGTCTTTCATTTTGTTAAAATAAACACATAAATTGATAGTAAAGAACATTTTTTAAAATCCTGACTGCAGTGACTCAACAGGACCAGCAGAGAGAGCCAAACGCATGATTCAAATAAAGATTGCATTTCCTTATACGTGACATGACTGTTAATGCCTGGTAGAGAGAGATAGAAAGACAGCTGGTAGGATGGACAGACAGAAAAACAGACATCTGGATCAAAAGATAGATCCTGTGTTAGTTTGGAGAGTCTACCACAGCTTATGACAGAGAGCTGCATTTATATCACATTCAAATAAACAAGATAAAGCATTTCTATGCAAAAAACTGTCCAATTATGTATTTTCTGGATTAGTTTATGAATTCTTTTGATGGTGTCAAAAATACTCTTGATAATGGCAAAAAAAGGCTCAGTGTTTTTGTCTTTAATGTGAAATGTTTTTATCCCTTATTCAATCATTCATAGATTACATTCAGTAACAAAAACAGAAACTCTGAAAAACATCACTTTAACCCCATAAAGCCAATTGTATCATATTTGATACATACTTTTTTAATACCTCTATCTAATCAATATAATCAACAAATTACAATAAAACTATTTGAATACAATCATATAAATGATAAAAGAAAAAGTCCTCAAATGAATTATCAGTTGCCCAAAATGCCAAATGTATCAAATGAGATACGAAAAATCAATAGGTTGAATTTTATGGATACTTTGATATTTTTAGGATTTTAGCAGAAAGTGAAACAAACATTCAGCTCCAAAAAGACAGATGGGCCATTCATCTGAGGATTACTGCTGAGAGAGGTTTTCTCCAACTGACTTTATGACTCAGCTGAGAATCATACTCTTTTTTACAAGCTGAAATAAAATTCTGTATTATTTTATGATTTGCTTACTCAGAGGTAGAGGTAGAGACGTGCTCTACGGGTTTCGAAGATAACAGTTCAACAGTTCAGTAAATACACCTCATGAAGTTTTTAGTGAAAACAATCATCAAGAATGAGAGTTAGAGTCACGACTGCAGTCAAAGGGCGACAGCTTCAGCTGGAACAGTCCTCCACTTCATATTTAGTTCCTGTTTTTCAAGTCAATTTTCAAACTCATCTTATAGTCGTGCTTCTTTATCTGTCATTTCATTTTAACAGAGCCTTTGTAAAACTGTTTTAACCAGACTTCATGGCTTTTATCCACATTTTGTGACCGCCTCTTTACTTGGTTTTACCTGTTTATCTGCGTCTTACTTTATTTACTTACTGCGTCTTGCTTTATTTTTGTGATTGTGTCTTTTTATTTCCTTCTGTGAACACTTGATAGTTCTGTGCTCTGAGAGAGTAAACATCTGCCAACACATTTCTGCCACACCAGAGTTATTCTGGAAAACCTGGGAAACTTCCCTTTTGTGCAAACAAAAGCTTTAAAAGATTCCTGGATCTGCATCCAGATTTAAGCCACCACCATCACAGTGTACTCACTTCTGCTTTGTGCCATGACCAACAGTCCCTGAAAACTTCATCAAAAGCATTTAAAACATTTTGAATAAAGTTCCCACAGACAGACAGAAGGACTCCGGCAAATACATAACTTTCTTAGTGGAGGTGATAAATGATCATTAATTTCATTATCCAACCATCCAAAATGCCGTCTTGTGTGGCAGGATAAAGCTTTACCCAGCTACAATTCGGTAAGAGGAGAAGTTCACCCTGGTTTGGTCACTACTCAATCACAGGGCCAACATGTAGAGACAGAAACTCACAGCACCACCTGAGGGCAGTTGAGAGTCAGACTTTTGTACTGCTGCTCAGCTTCATGAGCTCAGGAGTAAATTTTCAAACATGGGGTTTTATTGAGGAGATAAATGTTTACCTTCCATGTCAAACCGTAATGTTATAGTTCCATAATAGCCTTGTAATAGCCTTGCTTAATTTGTTAATGCTATAACTGTTGAGCCAAGTCTTTTCATGAGGGATATCAGGATGAGCAAAGCATGTAATTCTCGTAAACTTTTAGTACAGAGTTTATTATGAACAATGATCCAAGAACACACTGAAAAATCTCAGTCAAGTGAATCTGTGTGATGCTAACTTCTGGTTGGCTCACATAAATACGTCATCCCTGCACTGCTGTTCTGAAGCTGTGCAGACATCATGTAGTGAATGTAATAAACTCATTTTAACCAGTACACCCACTTTACCTGGCTGGTAACCTCCAGGTGGAGGAGGGTATGGTGAAGCCTGAGGGTACCCTCCCGGCTGTGGGAATGCCTGAGGCTGAGGTGGACCATAGTTCTGTGGGGGGCCTGGGTAAGGGGGGGCTGACTCCTGAGGTGGGTCTCCTTTGTCCATCTTCACGAAAATTCACTGAAAAATAATAAAATACACTCAAGTCACATCAACTTAAAGGCGCTATGAGGAGAATCTATTTCCAGCAACATAAAAACTCTGCTACCCATGAGCACGTGCGGCGACTGTCGTAAAGACGTGACCCATGCCAAAGCGTGCGTTTGTTGTGATGCTAATGAATGCAGCTCGGACCTTCCTCAGAACTCTGCATTGCTTTACAACTTGTTTTTTCAACAACTTACAGGATGCAAAGCAATGAGGTAATGTATCTCTTTCTAGTTACGTAGCGGTAGTTTTTTGATTTGTGTGACAACAAGCAATTTTTGGAAAACTCAGTATCGTGGTTTTGTCGCCGGCTATATATCGCTTCTTACAGCCTGGTGCTCTAAGACGTGTCCGAATAATATTTACTCCAGTTTTAATTGTCTTGTTCCCGAAGTTGAGTATCCAGGCCAGTCCAGCCCTGTCTGACCCGACCGCGAAGCTAAGGAATAGCATTTATAGATATCTTATATGTTTATATGTACTGTATCTATGCATATATGTGTGTTTTATATATGTATATATGTATCTATGCATATATGTGTGTTTTATATATGTATATATGTATCTATGCATATATGTGTAGCCATAAAATGAAGAGTTTTAAGCTCTATTGTAAAGTGTCTTGAGACAACACTTGTTATGAATGGGTGCTATTGAAATAAATATTGATTGATTGATTGATGTGCTCTTAGTAAGTGGATCTTGACTTGCCCAGTCTCAGGGCCCACCACTACTTCATGAATAAGAAATAGGGACCCAATTGGAGTGGTGATGACGTATTTTTGGTGGTCAACCCTGAAGTTAGCATAGTGCCAGTTCCCTCAGCAAAAGGCCTAAGAGATTATCTAGTGATCTTGGATCATTGTTAATAACACAGTCTGTGGTGATTTGTGTTAGCGCAAAATTTTGTTCATCATGATAATCTTCATGAAAGAGCATAAATCTCATAATTTTATGAGCTTCATAATAACTGTTAAGTGTAAAATGCTTATTTTAAACTATAACAGACCTACAAAATTCCAAACTGACTTGCAGCGGCCACACTTCCATCACAAAGTTATATGTAACCAAATTAAGTTCGAGCCCATGGCTGTGGCTTTGGATGTATGTGTTATTGTTTCATAAAAAACAATCAGCTGATTGCATCAGCATCTCCAGACATTTCTGCTGTCCTTGTTAGTTTTTGATAGCAGCCAAACTTTTAGAAACACAAAACTTTAATGTCAAAAGAGGGGTAAACTCTGACACGTTATTTTGCAAAAGAACATTCATATTCATTGGCATGTGTTCATCGTGGACCATATTTCAGGCATTTCTCAAAAAAGCTGGTATTAAATCCTGAAGTATTTCTGACTGTTTTTTGATTATTTTTTTGTGGAATGTTGTTCATGGAACAAGTGATTCAATTTCAGATGTGATCAGATTCCAGATGTTGGTCAAGGGACTATTCAAAGATTTTGTTGAGGTTGCATGATAGGGCTTTTTTATATATATATTTTATGTAATAATTTATTGGATTGTTGGAAATGCCTTAGCAGAGGTTTATGCTTTTCCTAGTATGCCCAATGTCAATCAGAAATCTTCCCACTATCGCATTGATGAAAATGTCATCAAAATTCATTGTTGACTTTTCTAGTTATCTTGTTAACAAACGCCAGTAAAAACCACCTTGGCAGAGGGAATGTTTTTCATGTTTTATTTCTGCACCTTAATCATTTCTACACATCATCTTCTTTTTCAACATTGAAACATATGCTGACAAAGAAAGTGTGATTTATTCTTATTTATTTTGTAACTTACATTTTGCCATTGCTGCAAAGAAAAACAGTTACCTGCAAATGGAGTAATATCAACCTTATAATGTTAGTTGTTGATGTTGAAATTACAATTCTGGACAAGCTCAAACTTCAACTCTCAACAACAAATATCTTTTTATTAGAAAAGATGGATTTTCCCAACTACTTAAATTCTTATTCAAACAGAGAAAAAAATGCTTTTATACTTTGATGTTAGAGTTACATCAGATTACATCTTCAAACATAGCATTGTAAACCTTGAACAAAAAGAGGTCTATGCACATACCTAAGCATTGTGTATTCTCATGAGAGAATAAAAAGTCTGGTCTGTTTCCATAACTTAATTAGATAATTATTTCAGAATGATGTAACTTAAAACACAAACCAAGTTAAAGTGCACAGCCATAACATTAAGTATTTCACCCTCATTTTATAAGCTGTTGACTGTAACTGCTTAATTTTAAAGCCATAATTCTTTTAACAGTCTGACTGTAAATCTGCAAACTCTTCTCTACATTCAAAACTCCAAAAAAGTGTTGTACTTGTTTCTCACATAATATATATGACAAAGATGCCTAGACAAAAATAAAATATGGAACACGTAAACCTCATCCAGCACCTTTTGGCTTTTAAAACCAGACTTTTGCTTGTGCTTGTAATTATTGTGAACGACCTCTCACTGATTTTCACAATACAGTGGTGGGGAAATGACCATGGGCTGGAGTTGGTGCCCATGGTATTGGCCATCATTCTCATATTAGGGTTTGTTGAAGAACTGTCAAACATGACTGCATTGAATTCCTGACCATTTTTGTAGTCCTTCTTAGCATTTGTTGCACTTGTTCTTTTAAGAACATAATTAAACTTCAAAAACTCATCAATTGCACAATAAAAAATGCAGATCATCTTTTAAAATGAAACATTAAAATCTTGCATGCATTTGGTAATCACAGACATCAATTTAGGCAGGGCAAGTTATTCTGAAAACTCAAAGACCTTGCAGAGCAGACAGACCTGCTTGATTCTGACATCCTGCATATCCGTCTGCGACCTTCTATTGCCCAACAACTTCACTCGGCTAAATGCTTAACGGCCAAATCAGGGAAGAGAGGTGGCAGCTGCAGAATAGGGTGTCTCTTAAAGGAGACATATCATGCTGATGCATGATTTAATACTTACATATAATATAATAAATTTGAAAACAAGACCTTACACCCCCTTAATTTTCAAAAAATGAGATATTGTATTTTTTCTGATATCCTAGAACGAGATTTGATGTCTCTGAAAATAGATCATTGCGAGATAATAGCGAGATTTAAATTGTCGTGATGACACGAGCTACATTTCTTTTATTGGAGTAATCTGATAAAACACTTCCTCCTCTGTGATGTCTGTTAGCTTCATAACCATCAGTGAGGAACACATCCACCAAGCAGCAGTAATAGCTCCATGACTCACACTCACTCATTACCAGCTCTGGCCTGTAGGGGAACTCGATACGCGGTCACTGCTTTGAGCCTGCCGGAAATTACAGTAGAAGAAGAAGGACAGGCTGGCTCAACCCCCTCGGCAGCTCTGATAGAACTGACCAATCAGAGCACAAAGGGCTGTGATGTTACGAGGTTACTGTAGGTCAGCCTGAAAACGGAGCGTTTCAACGAGAGCTTGATAATGGCCTAAAATGAGGATTTTGAGAACGCTATTGCGGGGTAATGAAGGAACTAAATGACTTGTACTGAGGGCAGAAATGCTTTACAGGCATCCTAGTCTGGCATAGTGAAAAGGAGAAACAAGCATGATATGTCTCCTTTAAGTTCACATGCGAGTCAGGCCAGGTGAGCGAATACTTTTGGCAATATAGTGTAAGTGACCTCCCATTCCTAATCCAGAGGGTTCAATATGACGTCAGTCCACCCTTTGCAGCAATAACAGCTTCAACTCTTCTGGGAAGGCTGTCCACAAGGTTCAGGAGTGTTTATGGGAATTTTTGACCATTCTTCCAGAAGCACATTAGTGAGGTCACACACTGATGTTGGACGAGAAGGCCTGGCTCTCAGTCTCTGCTCTATTTCATCCCAAAGATGGTTGAAGTCAGTACTCTGTGCAGGCTAGTCAAGTTCATCCACACCAGTATCTGTCATCCATGTCTTTATGGACCTGCTTTGTGCTCTGGTGCACAGTCATGTTGAAAGAGGAAGGGGCCAGCTCCAAACCGTTCCCACAAAGTTGGAGCATGGAATTGTCCAAAATGTCTTGGTGTGCTGAAGCATTCAGAGTTCCTTTGACTTGAACTAAGGGGCCAAGCCCAGCTCCTGAAAAACACACACACCATAATCCCCCCTCCACCAAATTTTACACTTAGCACAACACAGTCCTACGAGCATCGTTCTCCTGGCAGCTGCCAAACCCAGATTGGTCCATCAGATTGTCAGATGGAGAAGCGTGATTGGTCACACGTCTCCACTGCTCTAGAGTCCAGTGGCGGCGTGCTTTACACCATTGCATTGACGCTTTGCATTGCACTTGGTGATGTGAGGCTTGGATGCGGCAGTTCGGCCATGGAAACCCATCCATGAAGCTCTCTGCACTGTTCTTGAGCTAATCTGAAGGCCACATGAAGTTTGGAGGTCTGTAGCGATTGACTCTGCAGAAAGTTGGTGACCTCTTCTCACTATGGGCCTCAGCATCCACTGACCCCGCTCCGTCAGTTTATGTGGCCTACCACTTCGTGGCTGAGTTGTGGCAGCTCCACATCTCCCCCTGCCTCAATCAACCATGGTGTCCCTCAAGGCTCTGTGCTGGGTCCCACTCTCTTCACCATCTACCTGCTCCCCCTCGGCCAGATCATACGCCACCATGGACTCAATTTCCATTGCTACGCTGATGATACACAATTGTACCTCAGCACCTCACCTTCCTCTCAGCTCCCCCCACAGTCTCTGGTCAACTGCCTCCACGACATCAAAGTCTGGATGACAACTAACCTCCTCAAGCTGAACAGCAGCAAGATTGAGCTCATGGTTGTGGCCCCCAAGCCACTGCTCCGGAACGTTAGGGATCTCCTCATCAGCGTCGATGCTGTTCCGTCTGCCCAGCCTCTGAGGTCCGCAACCTGGGCGTCATTTTCGACCCCTCCCTTTCTTTCCAGTCACATATCAAATCTGTCACGAAATCAGCCTTCCATCATCTCAAAAACATCTCCGCCTCTGTTCCTCATTATCAGACTCTGTCACAAACCCTTATCCACGCTTACATCCTGGCTGGATTACTGTAATGGAAGTACCATGAAAGTACTAAAACGCTGACTCTCTTCCACATTTAAGGTTTCATTCCTGTATGCTGTACAAAAACTTTGTTGTCAATACATGAATCCATATTTATCTCTTTATGAGTCAACCAAAGCTGACATGAAAGGTTGACAGCTCAATATTTAGTTCACATTTAATTAGTCACTAGATGGTGCTTGAAGAGGGCAGAAACTTGAGAAAAAATAACTGACAGGTGGACAATACCACTGTTAATCACATTCTTTATGGGTCAGTCATCTGACGTAGGAGCCATGCCCTGCTGCTGAGGAGTAATGACCTTAATGCAAGTTAATTCTGAGCATATACTTTCACCAGAAACCAATGGAAGACAGCCAAAAGATGTTTTTTTATCCAGGATTTTTTTCCATGCTTTTCATTTTTTTCATTTGATGAAAAAATGATTCTTAAATTATTATTATTTTTGTCAATGGTTCCAAAAATTTTAGGCATATCTCAATTCTGTTCGTCTTTATTCATAACTTAATATCAGAATAACAGGATAAGAAAACCTTCCTCTTTTTTTCTCTGACTAATTCTCACTCTCTCTGACTCTAAAGTTCCAACAGACAAACAGATGAAGACAGAGTGATACCAGAGCAACAGCAGCCTTACCTCCTGTTAGTCAATCCAGAGGGACAGTGCAGCACCGCAGGCTGGGTGGTGCTTTTATAATGTTTTCTTTCTTTCACTTTTGTTCTGAAGTTTCTGTTTCGTAGTATTTAAGACAATCACTCTGTCATAGGTAAGTTTCCACATGAAAGTTATTAAGCAATTTGTTGTGATACATCTTGGCATTCCTTTTTGACTCGATTCTTTTACATGTATGAACACAGCAATTAACCCTGTTAGAATTAGCTCATGTAGGGAAAGGGGAAGTAAAATAAAATATACCAAGTTTTTAAAAGGTTTAAATAAAGTTATTTATTAACAAACGGATTCTTGTTTTGACAACAAAAGTGAGGCAAATAAACTATTAAGTGCTGTGAAATTAAACAGGAACAAAAAGAGACTCTGACCTAGACTTGATGGTCCAATAACAACAACAAAAAAAACTACTACCCAGAAAAATGAATCACAAAAATTAACAGCACCCAAACCTAGTGAGTCTAACAAGTACAATCTAAGTGTGTGGTGGTGTGTTCTGATACAAACTAGTGTCTCACAAAAATCACAAATTTTTCCAAGGTTTTATCTACAACAAATCTACGGACAGCGAGTAGCCTGCTCCACGAGTGTGAGCTCTGCCGGCTTCTTATGCTGCTTGCTCTTGATTGGTCGACAGTCAGGCGGTCATCTTTCCAACCGGGGCCCTATTCTGCGAAGCAAGTTCAGCCTAGCGAGATAGCCTTGGAGCTACCTCGCTGAACTGAGTGCAGTAGCCGGGCGGTCTCGCTACACGGTTCAACGACGCTGGTTATCAGCCTCATAAGTGGATCCAGCTTTGCAATGAGCGCGTGCACGCTTATAAGGCGGAGCCCGCCGCATCTGACCAATCGCGAACATGGACCAGTCTGGAGCGTCAGAGCAGGCTTCACACACGAGGAGCAGGAGGCGATCATGACAAAGTATGAAGAATTTAAACATGTAATAAATGTCAAAAGCAACACCGTCACCGCTGCAAAAGCACGGAAGGAGTGCTGGCAGAAAATTGCTGACAGTCTCAATGCATAAGAATAGCGTGCAAAAAAACTTTTGTGCCATTATCATCTTGAAATAGCACTGTTCAGCATGCACTTTTACTGTAACATGCACCAGACATGTCTAATTCATTTCTAAGATGAATTCATTCATTTGTTCATTCCTATTGTGTTTACATTTTTTGTGTGATATGTAGGCCACATGAGCCCTACATGAATTCCTGTCACAATTTTAAGACGGGCAATAAAATATTGTCATGGAGCAGAAGTGTTGGCATTGAAGATCTTGTTACGGCAATGAGAGTTCTTCATTCCCTTTAACTGCCTGTAGCAAGTGTCATGTACTGTAGTGACTCTAAATCTGAGTCTCGTTTCAGCACCGATCAAAGTGGCACAAAAAGATCTGGGGGGGATTCCTCCCTCAGATTTTACTCCTGCAGAGGAGCTGGCCCTCTGCAGCCATCGGGTCAGCTCATTGGTCAGTGGGCGAGGTTTTTGTAGTCCGCGAGTTCAATCTGGAACCTAACCTGCCCGGGGCAGGTTAGCCGTTCAGCGTACGTTGCCATGGAGACCCGCCTGGCTAAGGAGTGATCCCGTCTCGTAGAACAGGGAATCCGGAACCTAACCTCAAAGCTACCTCGCTAGGCAGTAATCCCGCTGTAATGCCCATTATGCATGTGGTTCAATCCTGCCCTCACAGAGTTCTTCAGCTATCTGCACACGTGTAACTGTCCAGACATAAAGTGCTTTGAGCTTCCAGTGTGCAGGGAGTCATCCCTGTTCTTAATAGAACAGAATCTCAAACTCAAATCTACACATTGGCATTGGAAGTGGTATTATTGCCATTTTGGACGATGGCCTCTTTCAATGGGCACAGAAGGAGCAAAAATCAAATCTCTGTCTACTGCTGGTTGTCTGGGCATCTAGTTTAAGGACAAATGAATATGTTTGGATTCATTGCATGATTTATAATATACCTATTTGTTTGGCTTTAAATCAAATATCTAGTAAACTGGTCAAGGTCAGAAGTAGGCAACCATAACTATGCAAAGAGGTGTTTTAGGCAAAGAAATTTTTGATCGCAGAAAAAATATACAAGATAAGTATTTTTAAAATCTGCATTTAACTGTGGTTAATATATTAAAATTTAAGATGTATATTTTATCCTGTCTGATTCTTCAAGAATAGAGGGATTAACTTATTGTTAAAGGGTGTGGCGCAATTCACCTTCATCTGCCAATTTGGATTTATCATGCAATATGTAAATATGACAAAAATAAGTGTAAGTAATATTTTAAGAAACTTAAAACAGGTAATGGAGTTTTCCACCTGGTAGCTGGACATGGCACTCAAACCTTAAAGGAACAAAATTTATACCAAATATCCGTCTACCATTATGGTCCCCATGCATGAAAGGGTTAATTTCATCAAGATGATGTATTATATTAGTAGTTATTTAGAAATTCAGTTTCCCATTGTAGGTCTTTGGTGCAGCTGCTAAAATACATGTGCCTAATGTGAATTAATGGTCAGCTAGCAAGCCAAGATGAAGATTTTCATATCATTTTGTAGACATTGTTCACAAACTCTTGTTGATGTACTCGCAGGTCAAACATTTACATCACCGTGGATGTTTCCTCTGTTTTCCTTTCGGTCTGTTCGTCTCCATCTTTAGCAGCTCTTCTTCTGATAACTCCGGTTCGTACAGGTATCCTCTTGACTCCAAAGTGAATGGGACTTCATCGGCGCTGTCATAATCATCCCTTTTTTAATTTCCTGCATTGTCTCTTCCTCACACCGCTAACAGTCAAAACAGAAGAATTACAATACTTGATAAAAGTTACACGAAGCTACAACCGGCATCTGAAGCCGCTAGCTTGAATGTTTTGATCAGTTGAAAGAGAAGTGTGTGTGTGTGGGGGGGGACTGATTTAGCGGAGGGACACATGACACGAGTTAGCTAGGTCCGGATAAACTTTAAATTTCCAAAATGTTTATCCACTTAAAAACAATCATATGTAGCGCACTCTTTAACTGTGGTATTACTTTTTGATTTGAGTTCTTGTAGGCTGAGAAAATAGCCTTTGAATTTGGTACGGTACTTTCCTGTTAGCGCCTATTTATTCATCTCCAACGGTTACAGTCTGTGTCTTACTGAGGGAGAGGAGAGAACTTTCTACTGCATCTAATGGACTTAGTGGTCATATGGACCTCATACAACCCCACTCCAAAAAAACTGAACTATCCCTTTAAATAAACATGCCATAGTTTGTTTCTGTCAATGTTTTATGATATAGAAAAACTGCAAACAAACCAAAGAACTGATATTTTGTTTATAGGATTTAAAGGTTTAAAAAACTAAAAGCCACCATTATTATAACCATCATTATTTTAAAATACTTAACCATTTACTGATATGAAGATATGTATGTACATATAAAGTATGTTCATCAAAAACATTTTTGAAGGTCCATGCAGGGCCTCCTGAAGTCTGAATAACATCTCTTATCCTTCACACAGTGCTGAGGAAAATCAGAGCGGCCTGATCGGAGTTTGATTTTCCTGCTTGTTGCTCTTAAAGAGGAAAGTTTGTGTTGGTGCTTAAACAACATAACAGACAGGCTGACGAGTTGATCTGCTCTCCTTTAATATGACGTAAATACCTCAGAGTGAGTCAGACTTTCTGACTTTCCTGTCTGCTTAGTGTCTCTTAAACCTCGCCTGCCACAGTCTGAGGAGAAGCTCCAAACATGCCGTCTGATTCTGCTGAATCACCGCGGGGTTGTTGAAGCTCCGGCTGACGTGAAGCTGCACAGATGTTTGTTAAAGCTTCCTGCTCCTGTTTCCATGAGAATCATCTCTGTTTTTATCTTAAAATGATTATCAATCCTGCACGTGGAGGTTTGAATCTGTTAAACTATACTGCCAAAAGTATTCGCTCACCCATCCAAATAATCAGACTCAGGTGTTCCAGTCTCTTCCATGTCCACAGGTGTATAAAATCATCACCTAGGCATGCAGACTGCTTTAACAAACATTAGTGAAAGAATGGGTCGCTCTCAGGAGCTCAGTGAATTCCAGCGTGGAACTGTGATAGGATGCCACCTGAGCAACAAATCCAGTGGTGACATTTCTTCACTCCTAAATATTCCACAGTCAACTGGCAGCTCGATTATAAGAACGTGGAAGTGTTTGGGAACCACAGCAACTCAGCCACCAAGTGGTAGGCCACATAAACTGACGGAGCGGGGTCAGCGGATGCTGAGGCGCATAGTGAGAAGAGGTCACCAACTTTCTGCAGAGTCAATCGCTACAGACCTCCAAACTTCATGTGGCCTTCAGATTAGCTCAAGAACAGTGCAGAGAGCTTCATGGATGGGTTTCCATGGTCGAGCAGCTGCATCCAAGCCTCACATCACCAAGTGCAATGCAAAGCGTGGATGCAGTGGTGTAAAGCACGCCGCCACTGGACTCTAGAGCAGTGGAGACGTGTTCTCTGAGTGACCAATCATGCTTCTCCATCTGACAATCTGATGGACCAGTCTGGGTTTGGAGGTTGCCAGGAGAACCATACTTGTGGGACTGCATTGTGCCAAGTGTAAAGTTTGGTGGAGGGGGGGGATTATGGTGTGGGGGTGTTTTTCAGGAGCTGGGCTTGGTCCCTTAGTTCCAGTCAAAGGAACTCTGAATGCTTCAGCACACCAAGACATTTTGGACAATTCCATTTCTATAGACGTGAAGTTGCTTCTTGGGGCTCAAGTCTGTGTGAATCCCCTGATTATCTTCCAGCTCCTAACATAAAGGAAAACACGACTCATGTAGGCAGTTTGTCCACTTCCTTGTTTCCTGGCTATATGCACGCCCCCAAACACACTCAAGCACATGGCGCATGCTCCAGAGCCAAAGTTGCCAGGTCTGCTTGTGATAAGCGACGGTCTTTTCTTGAATAGATAGCCTACTTGCACTGTGATATTGAAATGTAATGTAGACGAAAATTAACACACTTTGTGTAGACTTCTCTTTTTAAAAAGTAGTATATCACAGTAGGAAAGGAAATAGCTGGAGGTTGCTTATTTTGGGCTTATTTTTATTGACCTGGTTGCTTATTTCAGAAGCAAAATGTGGAAACACTGGGCGGGAGCTCTGATTCCACAGGGTATGTGACATTTTTTAAAATAAAGAGCACAAAAAACTGTTATGTTCTCTGTAGTAGAACTTTTTGTAGGCCTTCACATTTAGGAATAGATGTGGGGTTCTGTCCATGATCAAGCAATGTAAAAGTAACGGAAAAGTAACTTGAGAAGTTACTCTTCATAGAGGGTAACTAAGTAAAGTAAAGAGTTACTTTTTTCAGATGTAATGAGTAATGAGCAAACACTACTTTTTAAAAGTAACTTCCCCAACACTGGTCATGACAACACCAAATATTGTACACAATATTGACATTTGACACAAAGTGACAAAACTAAGATTCATGTGTTAAATAATGACTGAAAAGGCATAGGCAGAAGCAAATTGCTTATAAAGGCCTATCCTATATTGTCAACTCTTTTAGGCTACCATCCTCCAAAAAAAGCAAAAAGGCAACAACACAGATACTTAATCACTCTTATTAGCTTCAAAAATAGTTTTACAAACCATTTTCTTAAAAACAAAGAAAGAATGACAAGTTTTTAAATTAATTCTGGCATCATTCCAGAATTTAACTCCAATAATGGAGACACATCTCCTTTTCGTACCTTTTTTAGCTTTTTGTACAGTAAATTTGCAAACGCCTCTGAGACTATATGGACTGTCTTGAATTATAAAAAACCTCTGTATTGAGTCAGGGAGCATTTTTGATTTTGCTTTGAACATAATTTGCATTATTTTATAATAAAACAGATCAGAAAATTTCATAACATGAGAATTAAGAAAAAGTGGCTCCGTATGAGCATAATAGTCAGCTCTATTGATAATACGTATAGCTCGCTTCTGTAGTTTTATTATTGAATTTAAGGTGGTTTTGAAGGTGGATCCCCACAATTCCACACAGTAAGATATATAGGGAGCAATCAATGAGTAGTAAATCAAATGTAAGGCCTTGGAATTCAGTATATTTCTGGATTTATACAGGATTGCAAGTGATTTTGAGATTTTCCCTTTTATGTATTCAATGTGTTGTTTCCATGTTAGCTTTTCATCAATGACAACTCCAAGGAATTTGGTCTCAGAAACTCTTTCAATGTCAACATTGCAGATTTTTAATTTAACATTACAATCACGATCATTTTGATTCCCAAAAACCATAAATTTTGTTTTCTTAATATTTAAAGATAATTTATTGACATCAAACCAAGTCTTGAGATTTTCCAGCTCCATTTCTACACAGCACAAAAGCTCCTTCAGATTCTTACCGGAGCAAAACAAATTGGTATCATCTGCAAATATTACATATCTAAAAAAATCTGTTACATTGCAGATGTCAGTGATGTAAAGAATGAACATTATTGGACCAATCACTGATCCTTGTGGCACACCACATGTGATCTTTCTAAGTGCTGACATAGTATCATTGATTTGTACACACTGGTGCCTATTACATAAATAACTTTCCAACCAAGAATAAGCAACCCCTCGTATTCCATACATCTCTAATTTCTTCAGTAACTGTCTGTGATCTATGGTGTCAAAAGCCTTCTGCAGATCAATATACAGACCAATACAACACTCACCATTTTCATTTGCATTCGCTACTTCTTCTACCATTTGCATTACTGCCAAAGCAGTAGTTCTGCTTTCTCTGAACCCATATTAATTCACTTAATAATTTATTTTTATGTATGAACAATTTTAATTGTTTTACAAACAATTTCTCTAGAATTTTAGAAAACTGCGGCAGAAGTGATATTGGTCTGTAATTTTCCATACAGTTTTTATCTCCATTTTTATAAATTGGGATCACCTTTGCTAACTTCATGTTGTTAGGAAAGATTCCTTTTTGGAAAGACAGATTACAAACATAGGTCAGGGGTCTGACAATATAATCAATAACTTCTTTAATAGTCACTGTATCAATGGAGTTTATGTTGAGTGATCGCTTATCTTTTAATTTTTTTACAATTTCAATAACATCAGTTTTGTGTATCCCACTTAAAAACATAGAACTAACATTAATGTTAATCAAATTATTAAACATATATTTGTTTTCATCAGATACAGTAATCTGTTTTGCCAAAGAAGCTCCAACATCAACAAAGTAATCATTGAACTCATCAACAATATTTTTTAAATCATCCACTTTATTTTTTACTTTATTTATAAAAAAGTCTGGAAGTTCTGAATTATTAATTTTATTATATATAATATGATTGATTACCTTCCAAGTTTTTTGTATGTTATTTTTACTATCCTCCAGCATTTTACTATAGTCTTCCTTTTTTTGAATCCTCATAATGGTGGTTACTTTGTTCTTATGCTACGGCCACACCCGACGCGAATTCGCCTGGACGCGTGTCGAGATTACATACAAAGTCAATGCAAACACGCGTCTTGACGCAAATTCGCCCCGGGCGACGCTGGACGCGCGGCGCGGGCGATCTGGAGCGTTGGACGCGCGGGCACGCTTGAGCGCCGAGGCGCTTTGACGCCCCAAACGCCGACGCCGAGTTGAAAATATTGAACTTTCAAAGCCAGTTCGGCGCGCTGCAGCCAATCAGCGATGACATTCCCCGACATCATTGATTTGATGACGGTGACGCTCCGCGGCCTCCTGCTCCCACTCAAGCTCCTCTCAAAGATGGAGGAGAGGTTTATCGGCACTGTTTGCTATCATTCGCAGCTATACTATTCGTCGTGTATACTCTACAGAGACCGGAACAAAAGGAAGCAGGCTTGGGTGAAAGTCACCGAGGAGACCGCATTGCTTTGATGATGCGTGACGCTCCCGCCTCCTGCTCCCGCTCAAACCCCCTCTCAAAGATGGAGGAGAGGTTTATCTGCGCTGTTTGCTATCATCCGGAGCTAAACTACTCGGCGTGTGTCCTCTACAGAGACCGGAACAAAAGGAGCAGGCTTGGGTGAAAGTCTCTGAGGAGACAGGTTTTGAAGGTAAGTTCTGTAAATATTCGTTCCCAGCTGGATTTGCCTGCATGGGTCACCACTGAGTCCGACCGGCTCCGGCTCTCTACTGCGCCTGCGCCCAGACGCACGTCGTCCCACAGCTTGTCAAAATGCGCGCGGCGCGTCACAGGCTTTACGCGCGTTAAAATTCGCCAATTCGCGTCCGGTGTGGCCGTAGCATTATAGCACTTATATTTTTCCTCACTTTCACTAGTTCTCTGCAGTAAAAACTTTTTGTACAGTTGATTTTTCTTATTACATGCCTTTTGCAGACCCTTTGTAATCCATGGTTTACCTTCATATTGATCTTTCACCCTGCACATTTTTATAGGACAATGCTTATTATATAATTTTAAAAATGTAGACAGAAAAGCATCATATGCTAGATCTGGATCTTCAACATAAACCTCATCCCAGTTAGAATTCTTAAGATCCATTTTGAAGGCTTCTGTTCTTTCTAATGTTTTCAATCTCTTTAATTTGCAAGGATGTCTATTTTTATCAACCGAACATTTAGAAATTAAATTACGCTACATTACAAAAACAGGAAGGTGATCACTGACATCACTTATGAGCAAACCACATGTTACTTGGTGATGAGTATTTGTAAAAATATTGTCTATGAGTGTTGCACTGTCTTTGGTTATTCGACTCGGTTTATCAATTAGGGGCCAGATACCTAAACTGAACATTGTGTTACAAAATTCTGTTGTCATTTTATGTCCATTCCATTTCATTAAATCAATATTGAAATCACCACAAACAAAAACTTGTTTCTTATCACATACCTTACCTAGAATGTCAACCATGGAACTAACAAAGGAATCGATGCAAGAGCCAGGTGTCCTATATATACAACTCACAATAATACTTTTCAGATTAGTGGAATGAATTTCAATTGTCAGACTCCCCATGATATCATCCACAACTGTGCTGTCAACCACTCTACACTGAAAATCTTCCTGTACAAAGACAGCCACTCCACCACCATTTTTATTTTTGCGGTTTACACTAAAAAGATTGTATCCCCCTAGTATAAAATTGGAGCCCTTTTCATTTGTCAGCCAGGTTTCGCTGATGGCAATGACTTGAAAAATATGTTTTAATGATTGCAGATTTTCTTTGATGTGATCAAAATTTGCATAGAGGCTTTGACTATTGAAGTGTATGATTGAAAATCCATTCAGACTGAGTTCATTAAACTGATTTTCTGTGTAGTATTTGGACGCAGAATTCCAATCTTTGTAAAAATTTACATCTGGATCAATGTCTTTCTCAAAGCTAAATGATTTATGTTCAGCACATAAGAAACTTATGTGTGACTCTTCATATATTCTATTGAAACAGGGCTCAGCTAAATTATTTTCATTCTCATAAAAATCCTCATACTCCTGTCCCAAGGGAGAAGACATGTTATCTGTCATATCCTAACTGATAAAAAGTAAATATAAACAAAACAGCAAACCAAAAGTAACACGATTTTACAGTATACGTATAATACAAACTGTTCTCTTGCCATCATAAAGCAAAGAATATAACTCAAAGTGATACCGAAAAATTCTATTTTTATACAGCAAACATGGCACCAGCTCTTCATCTTGCTACTTTGTTCCAATAAAACAGATAAACATTTTCCAATCCTCATTGAGTGCGCCATTTGCTAACCAAGCTACATCCATTGTTACTTGTATCGTCCTTCTCTTTGTGTGTTAAATTCAGTGATGGACAGCAACATAGTAGACTTAAGTACATTTTTGAGTATCTGTACTTTACTTGGTTTAGGTTTTGGTTATGGGTCATTTTATTTTTTCAAATCAATTTCCACTTGGAATTTTAAACATGTCCCTGTTATACAATATAAAGATAGCGCTATATAAGTTCATATACAAAAATTATTGAGTATTACAGTAGTTCGACAGGTATATTATTTACACCCATGACATCACAACCTCCAGCTCCCAGCTCAACTGTTTGGCAGATGTCGATATATTCAAAAATATTTAATGTGTTAAAAAATCATTTGTTTCTGTCAGTCTTAGGGTACAGAAAGAACTGCAAACAAACCAAAATAACTGATTTCTTTGTGTAGGGTATAAAATGCAAGTTATCATATACATATATACATATATATACAGATATATAAATAGATATAGATACAGATACATAGACAGATAGATAGATATAATTATGTTTCTTTTATATATATATACGACATATAATACATATATAATTTATATGTATTATATTTCTTTTATATATTTTTTAACATATATATATATAATACAATATACAGAAATGAAATATATATGGATATAGATAGCTTTATGTCTTATTCTCTGCAGTTGAGCTGGGAGTAAAGGGTTAATATTGAAGCATCAGTGTTAGATCAGCATGTTACTTGTACCACAAAGGATGTAACAAAAAACACACCACCATTAATATTAATTTTAATTTATTCAATCTCAATCAGTCAATCTTTATTTGTATAGTGCCAATTCATAACAAGTGTTATCTCAAGACACTTTACAATAGAGCATAAAGCTCTTCATATTATGGATACACATATATGCATAGATACATATATACATATATAAAATACACATATACATATATATACAAATATATACATCCAACACCAACATGAATCCATATAGCCAATCATGGATCCCTCCATCATGGCGGCAAGAAAAAACCTTCTGTTAAGCAGCAGGAAATCTTGAATGTGGATCCCAGTCTCATGATGAACAGCAAATCCACGCGATGCTGTGTTGGGTGTGAGGGCAAAGGAAGGGAGGTAAGAGGAGACAAGTGGACTAAAGTAAGAACTAAAGTTCGTGACAGGTTCATGGACCATCGACCTGTCGTCTGATTTATAAGAGGTTAGCCTCTTGAGATGCTACATCTCATTTTCAGAAGGGTCTTCATGTCTGAATGGTTGTGGGGATCAATTTATAGTAGTATAACCAATGATATTCTTACTGAAAATAAGAATTTATGGTAGTGACGAACTCATGGGTGCCCAGACCACAAGTGCATCCCAACCATATTTGTCTCCGTTAAATATAAATGTGTTAAAAGCCTCTTGAGATGTGACATCCCATTTTCAGAGGGACCTCATGCCTATGTGGTACTAAAAAATAGATACTGTAGATGTATCGATCATGGATATGGAGATCATGCATGAACAGCTATAATGATAATGGGAATGGAGTGTTCCTAATAAAATGGCCAACTATGTGTCATGTTTATAATTGTAGTTTTTGAGGCTTCGTGGCTCCACAGCAGCAGGCAGTCTCCATCAGGATCCCAGGCCACCTACAAGACAAGAGCCAGAGACGAGTACAAGAGCAAACAAAAGGGGCAAAGGCAGATGCAGAGAGAGAGAGAGAGAGGGAGGGAGAGAGAGGGAGAGAGAGAGAGAGAGAGAGAGAGAGAGAGCCCAATGTGACAGATCCCCCCCCCCCTCCAGGAACATTAGTTAGCTAATGCTGCTGAATCGAGGTTAGGTTTTTTAGGGAGGGGTTTGATCACTGCTGTTTTAAAAGACTGTGGTACGTAGCCTGTTGATACAGATATATTTACTGATATTTTTTATGTTTACTTTTATTTAAAGACATTAGTGCTGCATTTCCCCAGCCTCCAATCCCCAGGCTGCACTGCCAGCTTAACGCCACAGTGCCACTCCTGCCGATGTTCTGTGATGGGGGCTACCCCTGCCTCAAGCAGTGCCCTCATCACCATCTACCAGGTGGAGGTCCATCTTTGTTTTTTGGGCACTTTAGGTCCTGTGCAGGAAGGACAACACATTACAGAAAAACAGAATTATGTAATGATGACTGTGCACTCACATCACACAGAATCCACTTGTTGATCACATCACAGCAAACCAATTTTTTAATGACAAGGGCAGGTACCTGTGGCATTACGCCTCCACGTGAACAGGCAGCAACCCTCCAGGCTATCTGGTGCCTGGTTTACTCATCAGTCCCTAGAAAGAGCAAAACATTGAACCTTACAGACATCGAAAGGGAAACATGAGAGTAATGACATGATATGCTGCAGATAAACATCCATAGCTGACACTAGCTATATATTCACAGGCTATCTACCAAGCTAAAGGTAGCTAATAGCTGCCGAATCGAACGAGTATTTATGATTGATAAAGCCCTCCCCACACTTCTAACATCAGCATCCTCTACAGCGAAGGCAAACATTAATCCCATATTAACCACATCACAAACAGCGGTGTAGAGTCACAGGTACCGGTGTTTTACAGATACCTGTGTTTTACAGGTATCTGCAGCTGACTGAGGCAACCGAGAGCTACACGGGACGCAGCGGCAATTAAAATACAGCAATAAATAGAAATGTCCGAGTGGTGCTTCTGATCATATAGTCCCTGTGCGGGGTCTAACCCGCTGGTTAATTTTATTTGCCCGATTATTCAGGGTAATGCTCGGACCCCGGCAGCTGTTAACCCAACTAGCATTAGCATTTAAGGTAGCTGCTAGTCCAACTAGCGTTAGCATAACTGATAGCAGACCATTCGTGGTACAAAACAAACAAAAAAAAACAACATACACAACAAATGCGCTCTAAAGGACAACAGCTTATGGTGCTTGGTGGAAACAACATGTGTTTATAACTTACCTTTGAACAGCGCAGTCACATCCACTGTCGTCAGTACAGAGCCACAGCTCACCGCTGCCATCGTTGATGAGGAAAGTAGTACGTTGAGTGTCCACAGCTGCATATTCAAAATCCGGGCCGATTTGAGTACATCATCCGGGTACTTTTGCATACTCATTTTTCGCAAACTATGTATACTGTTTTTCATTTTGACGCAGTACTCTCAAAATTTTAAGTATTTGAGTATGGAAGTATGCGATTTGGGATACACTATAAGTTTTCCAAAAATTGCATGTTGTCACACGTCAAAAACTACCGCTACGTAACTAGAAAGAGATACATTACCTCGTGGCTTTGCATCCTGTAAGTTGTTGAAAAAAGAAGTTGTAAAGCAATGCAGAGTTCTGAGGAAGGTCCGAGCTGCATTCATTAGCATCACAACAAACGCACACTTTGGCTTGGGTCTGCGTTCCAGTTGTAGTCAGAAGTAGGAATTTCCGAGTTCCAAGTAGGAAACTGCAACTGGAACGCCCCGCAAAGTCGGAATTTCCTACTGGGAACTCGGTGAAACCTCGCCACCCCCGAGTTGACAATGGAAGATGGATGCCCCCAGTGTGAACAGTTATTTAGCTCCTGTAATAATCAATTTATAATTTAATTTATTTAAAAATACTTCAAAAAATTCCTGGATCCACATCCAGAATGGGGTCGTCACTAAAGTGTGATTAGTTTGTTCTTTGGCTACGGCCAACAGCCACTAAAAATGTCATTAAAATATATTAATTATTTTTTGAGTTATTCTCTTAACAAACAAACAAACAAACAGGAGTTTTAAAAACTAATCAAAAACAAAATATCCTTAGAAGAGGTAACAATTACACCTATAAATATGAATAATTATAGAAAAAATTAAAAAGAAAAGTACTAATAAAATTTATAAATTGTGAAAGTGCAACTATAGTTAAAGAATGTTCCTCAAAGCCCCTGAATATTAAAAAAAAGAGTTAATTCTCATATTTTAAGTAAAAATTACTTAATATTGGAATTTCACAGAAGAGATGACAGCTTTTTTTTCGGGTGTGGCATTCGTTTGTTTTAAAAATAGCCACAAAAAGTTCTCAAAAAGGAGGCTTCAGATAAAAGTATTATTTCAATATCATAAACATTATTTTAAAATTGACTGTGGAGTATTTTGGAAGCTCCTTTAAAACTTTTTAAAGGAGTTTTCAAAGTTTTCAGTCAGCTTGAGTATAAAGGCTCGCTAGCTCTCTGACGTTTTTATATCAAAATTCTCCCGCGGTCAGAGACATAATCAGATAATTTGAAATGCAGCGAAGTGCTCAGTGGACGATCTCTGCTCTTGACTGGAGGCTCCGTTTCCTCTCTCTCCCCCCGAGGACGAGCGAGCGGGAGCAAATGATGTGCACGAGATAATGAAAATAATTTTAAATTGAAAGTGAGGACGCTAATAGACTAAGAGGGACCGAGGAGCTCACTGGTTATCTTATTAGCAGCTCCAGATAGTGTTACTGGGGGGGGGGGGTCTGAATGAGATTATGGTCTGAATGGGGCTCCTGTAATGGGCCTGATAATGAGGGGGGGCAGGAGTGTCCTACAGGTTTGTGAAGGCGAAGGTTTGACTTTGTAACAGGCTGATTTATTAAATACATATTCACCTGAACTTCTGTTGTAGGAAAGACGACATAAAATAAAGATAAATACACGTGAAAGAGCCTCTAAAAGACATTTTTCTGACGTGTTAATCAGAAAAATCACATTAGAGAGAGAAATAAAACTTTTTTCATGCACTGACAGATATTTGGAAAACTTCAAATACCATGTCGGTTGCAATAACAACTGCAAATACCAATTAGTGAAACTTGTCCAATAAACAAGTTTCCTAAAAACATTATCTTTACATATTTTTGTCATATTAAGAGATTGCATCATAAGTCCAAAACCGCCACCACCCCATTGAGGAATAAGTGTATTATATGAAAATAAAGTATTTATAAACATTAATTTAATCAAAAAGGATCATTATGAAAAGTTAAACCTATATTTAAAACTATCTAAGGTTTATTAATTGAAATGTAATTTTCACCATTTATGTTCCTGGTAAGTGGTGCACTCTGCTCCAGTTGACCTTTTGAAATGAACAACTGAAACAAACGAGCCTCAACTTACCATGACTCTGAAAACTTCTTTTAGGATGTGTCCGAATTACAGAAACTTTCAGGGTCAACGGTGCGCTTCTGTTACGGCCCTGGTCAGATCTTGTAGTAATTTGTTCTTGTTCTGTGTTTAAATTTATTTAATTTATTTTGCATGCCAGCTAAAAACAAAAGGCAGCAAAGGCTGGCACACAAAAATAATGATTTACCCAAAACTACAGCAATTATCTGGTAGTACAAACAGTCAAACTAGCAAATACAAAGGTTACAACAATCACAATAAAGGGTTTGGAGGCCAACAGGGATTCAAAGCTGCTGTCAGAAGAACGCCGACTTCCAGCTGCTCCTTCAGCTTCTTGAAAGGGGAGCAGTTTCTCCGTGGGCCAATGGGAGGGCTGCTTTACCTCAGACGATTCAGCTTCCTCTGCCAATAGTGCCGGGGCACCTGAGAGCTCCACAAAGAACAAATTATGGAGGCTGGTTTGCTGGTTTTGGAGGCAGGAGGGAACAATTACTGCTGACGGAGGAACAAAAATGTTTCATTGGAAAACAAAAACTGGAGTAAAGATGGATCCACTGCGCTGCTGTTTTTTCTTTTTTTGGGTGGGGGCAGTTACTGCTGCTGCTCCAGCTGGGTCAGCCGGGTCTGCAGCTTAAACTGCCGCCTGCTTTTTGATGTTACTAGTTTTTTAGCCTTCCTCCAAAGACTGATCTTCTCGCTTTCATGGAACAGGTGTGTGATTCCTTGTAGTTTTTTCTGGGAGTCGACAGCGCTCGATGTTAGATGGTCCATCTCCTCTTTTCCAGTTTCCTGCACAGCCTTACAGATGACCTCCTGTACAGTCAGTTTTGATGTCAGGAGAAGGCTGCTGCTCTTCTGGGCCTCCAGCTCCTCCTTGAGCTCTTTAATCTGCCGACCAAAGAGCTCCTCTTTATTGGAGGCCTCATCCTTGTGGGCCTCCACCTCCAGACGCAGAGTGTCGTTTTCTAGTTTGAGCTCATTGGTCAGGCGGATTTTTTCCATGGTCTCGTGCTCAAGGAGGTTAACTTTCCTAACCAGCTCTCCGAACTCTTCTCTGGAGTCATCTAGAAGCTTCTGGAGTTCCAGATTGGACTCCTGAGTGGTTTTGAGTCCGGAGGCTGTATTCATGTTGGTCTGTTTGGCAGCTTTAAGGTCTGCCTTCAAACTCTCGTTCTGCAGAGCACTGCTGGAGGCCTCATACTCTAGGTTCTTTATCTTCAGAATGAGCTTTTTGTTTTCCAATGTTACATTTTTGGTCAGCTCTTGACTCTTCTGGATTTCCTCAGATAATTGCTCTTCAAGGCTGTTAACTTTCCTTACCAGCTCTCCACACTCTGTTCTGGAGGCATCCAGGACCTTCTGGAGTTCCAGATTGGACTTCTGTGTGGTTCTGAGTGTGGAGGCTGTGTCGATGTTGCTCTTTTTCAACGCTTTGATCTCTTTCCTCAAACTACCTTCTGCCTGGGCACTTCTGGAGGCCGCACACTCAAGGTCCTTTACCTTCTGAATCAGAGCGTGGTTTTCCGTGGTAAACTCTATGGCCAGCCTCTGTCTCTGGCGGATGTCATTTTCCAGCTCCTCCTCCAGTCTTTTGACCTCCGTATACAGCTCTAGGCACAATTTCTGAGTGTCAGCCAGAAGTTCGTCTTTAGTTTGTGGTATGCTTTCATCTGGGCGGCTGCTTTTTTCTTTTTTCAAAGTCTTCCTTCAGACCGGACTCCTCCAGTGCTCTGCTGAAGGCCTCCCTTTCAGAGATCTTAGTGGTAGGAGGTGGTTTCAGCAGAGTCTTGTCCTCCTGGCCTTCCCTCCAGCTGTTTTTGGAGGTCATCAGCCCTGGCCGTCTGAAGGTCTCTTTCCCTCACTGTCTCCTCCAGCTTCATCTTTAGAGCTTCAACTTCTTGCTCCAGAGCCTTCTCCTTTGCAGGAGCTCTCAAGCCACTTGAGGCTGTGCTCTGGAGTCTGAAGTGCTCAGCCTCACACCTACGTCTGTCCTGCTCCTTCGCCGTCTTATTGAAGGGCCTGTTGTTTTGCTGACGGGATCGATCCTGACGGGGCTGATGGTAATAGCCACCGAAATCCTCCCTCTGTCCTTGGACCTGACCAGGACCAGTCAGGTACTGGTCCTGGTTTTTAAACTGACGGCTCCTGCTGTTGGTACCGCTGGGCCGCGGTCGTTTGCTGCATTCATGGGGCGGTTGATCTTTGGCCTCCAAGCTTGTTTGCGATCCATAGTTGACAAAGAAAGTGCTGTGCTGTGCTGCAGTTGACTGCTGAAATGCTCAGGTCAACGGCGCTTTGCTACAGTCACCTTCTGAATGATCCGGGAATACTCCGTACGCTGCTACAGTAGACTGCTGAATACTCAGTGTCGATACTGTGCTGTGCTCTGCTAGATGTCGAAGAGGGTTTCATCGAGCTCTTCTTTTTATACTTTCAGCAGCTGCTCTGATCCTCTTCAATCCTTTGATGAGTTGAGTTCCATGACTAAACTCAAAGTTGTTTCCATGACAACACAGAATAACACGGATCTATGAGTTATTGATTTTAAAAATAAACAAAATGGCCAACTTCTCCCAAATATGTAACATAAAACCTTTTTTATTTTAGAGCTCCGCAAATTTCATCGCACTTAGGTAATAATTAGACAAAGTTTTCTCTTTTTTCTTTGAAATTTCATGAGAATTTGGTGAAAATTAGCACATAACTTCTCTAAAATAATGTCCAAATTCATTGTCGCAAGTCACAACTGGTAGGTTACTGTTTTTTCCAGTTTCTTTGAAATTTACTTCAATTGATATTGCACATTTTTATAAAAACTGCACTATTTAAATTAAAACCTGTTCAGAAAGTTTCTTTAGCTTTAATTGTCTGTTTTTTTCTTTTAGGTTTTACATGTATTATATGTTAAACATAGGGAAATAATGGTCAATCATGCAAATTAGTCTAGAAAAATCAAAGTAAAAAAGAAACGTGATAAAATCGTGATCCTGATTTTGTTTTTTTTATTTTTCAAAAATCGTGATATGATATACACTCAACAAAAATATAAACGCAACACTTTTGTTTTGCTCCCATTTTTCATGAGATGGACTTAAAGATCTAAAGTTCATTCCAGATACACAATATTACCATTTCTCTCAAACATTGTTCACAAATCTGTCTAAATGTGTGATAGTGAGCACTTCTACTTTGCTGAGATAATCCATCCTCCTCACAGGTGTGCCACATCAAGATGCTCATCAGACACCATGATTAGTGCACAGGTGTGCCTTAGACTGTCCACAATAAAAGGCCACCCTGAAATGTGCAATTTTTTGCTTTTATTGGGGGTCTGAGGACTCAGAACCAGTCAGTATCTGGTGTGACCACCATTTGCCTCATGCAGTGCAACACATCTTGGCATAGAGTTTATCAGATTGTCAATTGTGGCCTGTGGTCTGCAGTTTTGAGGCCGGTTGGATGTACTGCCATATTCTCTGAAACGCCTTTGGAGACGGCTTATGGTGGAGAAATGAACATTCAATGCACGAGCAACAGATCTGGTTGACATTCCTGCTGTCAGCATGCCAATTGCACGCTCCCTCAATGCTTGCAACATCTGTGGCATTTTGCTGTGAGACAAAACTGCACATTTCAGGGTTGCCTTTTATTGTGGACAGTCTCAGGCACACCTGTGCAATAATCATGATGTCTGATGAGCATCTTGATGTGGCACACCTGTGAGGTGGGATGGATTATCTCAGCAATGCAGAAGTGCTCACTATCACACATTTAGACAGATTTGTGAACAACATTTGAAAGAAATGGTAATATTGTTTATCTGGAATGAATTTTAGATCTTGGAGTCCATCTCATGAAAAATGGGAGCAAAAACAAAAGTGTCGTGTTTATATTTTTGTTGAGTATATTTGCCATATTGCCCACCCCTACCTACTTTATTGTTTAGTGAGTCTCCCAAGACATAACAAATTTTTCACAGTTTTTCCAAAGATATTATGCAAGGCTGCAAGTCAGTCCTGATGCATCAGAGAGCATTATAAGACCACTTCTCACCAACTCTCTGTGGTCTGATGAAGGGGATAATCAGCCATATGTCTGAGGAAAGAGGATACACTGTAAAAAGTATATTTCAACTAATGTATTAAAACATATCGCTGCTGATGTGGAAAGAAAGGCACATGAAATTTGCCTTGAATTATTCCCAATTTTGGGGATTTTTTCACACTGTCGTTTGTGTGCAAAGACCTTAAGACTGTATTGTGTGCAGACTTCTCTAGGGATGGGACGATACACTTAAACTCACGATACGCTGCGCCTCGATATGCCCGGTTCACGATATGATACATCGATACGATACAATATCAAAAAAGTAAAAAAGAAAAATATTACTGTGTAATTACAACTTATTTGTTTTTGTTTGAGTTGCACACAGGAAAACACAAGGCCTAACAGGCCAAACATTAACAATAACACTCTCTAACCCTAGAGAGGTTAGAGAGAGTGTATGCTAGCAGGCTTCGTTTTACGCCGTCTTGTCTTTTTAATGAGAAAGCCAAAATACTGCCTGACAGTTACTCCTCATCCCCCAATTGAGGAGTTATACATTCTGATGGCCTGAGGGACAAAGGAGTTTCTCAGTCTGTTGGTCCTGCACTTGGGGAGGAGCAGTCTTACGCTGGACAGGCTCATCTGGTTGTTGATGACCATGTGTAAAGGGTGATTGGCATCATCCAGAATGTCCAGCAGTTTGTCCAGTGTCCTCTTCTCTGCCACCGTCACCGAAGAGTCCAGCTTCATGCCAACCACAGAACCAGCCCTCCTGATCAGTTTTTTAATCCTGGATGTGTCCTTGGTCCTTGAATATCTGATGAAACTGGCTCTTGGTAGCTGATGATAATGAAGCTGGCAGTTGGTGGCATCTTTCAAAAACACTCTGCTGGTATCCTCAGAAATGCCTCCTGGCAGCAATGATGGTTGAAAAAGATATCCATAGGATATACAAGAAAAAAGAGTCTTAATAAGAAGTGCAATAAGGTCAGAAAAAGATCAAAAAAGGAAAACTTTTGAAAATTGTTAGAAAAATTAAAAAAACACAAAAACAGCTAAAATATGGAGAACAAACTGGACAGGCTGCTGCTGTTTACAGCACCATGGCAACAACACACTATGCGCTATTACCGGATGTGACGTCTTTATTTTGTGATCCATTTTTTTCAAACTCGATGCATTTCGACACGACTGATCACGATATATATTGCCAAACGATATTTCATCCCATCCCTAGAGTTCGCCCACATCATCGCCATAGCTGTTTACATTCAGATATGAAACTCCACACAGACATGGAAATCGAACCAGCAACCGCTTTTGCTACGACGGACGAGGCTCCTGCTGCGCCCTTTGTGCTGCCCCAACAATGGTTTTGTAATTGTGTAAAAATCGAAGACATCTCAACACCATCGGCCCTTTTTACACAGTACCACAAAACACAAAATGATGAAATCAAGTGTGTTGTTGTCATTATTGTTCATTATGATAGTAACACTGCTGTTGATTTGGTAACACTTTACTTTAGAGGTCCGCAAATTTCATCGCACTTAGGTAATAATTAGACAAAGTTTTTTCTTATTTCTTTGAAATTACCCCCAAAATTTCATGAGAATTTGGTGAAAATTAGCGAAAAACTTCTTTACAATAATAATATTTTGCATGTGATCTCAATTATGCATATCAACAAACGTGGTACTAAAGAACTTGGTGAAATTAAATAACAAATAGCTAACTATCAACTGCTTATAGGGAAATTGAATTATTCACGTAACACTTCAAAGGTAATTATCACAGGAAACAATGAACCTAACTTCTGTATCCAAGAACTAAGCAGCTATTTATCACCTGCGTCTCTGGAAACAGCAGAAATGTTGGGATACTTCTAAAACATTTTGTGGTGGTTTGTGATTTAATTTCAAATAAATTATTTGCTGATCATCACCTTCTTACCTTCAATTCAGAGTAAATTTCAAAGAAACTGGAAAAAACAGTAACCTACCAGTTGTGACTTGCAACATTGAATTTGGACATTATTTTAGAGAGTTATGTGCTCATTTACACCAAATTCTCATGAAAATTCAAAGAAAAAAGAGGAAACTTTGTCTAATTATTATCTAAGTGCAATGAAATTTGCGGACCTCTAAAGTAAAGTGTTACCGTTGATTTTAATGAGGATATTATCTCCATTTCACAGTGTAAAATAAGCTTATACTGATTGAATAGTGTAGTTGCAGGTTGATATACTCAGAGTTTAAGCTAACATTGATCCCAAAAACCAGACAGTGTATCTCTGCATGTGAGGGGTGATGACTTGGACATTGGTTTTGGCTGATGAGAGAGGGACAGAGACATAAATCAAAAACACTGATTTTTTAAAAATTATCTTTCTGTCGAATTAGATTAACTACCACACTTTCCTTGGTGCTTTCAGAACAAGGTGAATCAGATCTTATGTGCTCATGTTGCAGATGTTGAATGAGGGCTTAATGTTTACTGAAGCTTAAAATTAAATCAGAGAAAAACCATCTTTAAGCACAGGCCATTGTCTTTACCATTCAGTTTCACCTGCTTCTTTATGGTTTGTATTTTATTTTTGTTTTTCTTCTCTATGTTGTTTATTATCATGTTATTATGCACCCTTTAAAACACTATGCATTGTGTTGTAAAGGTTTAAAATAAACTTCTTTAAACATGTTTTGACAAACTTTTTAATCTTTAAATCTTAAATACAGCCTGGCTAATGTTTTCTCTCAACTTTGACTTCATCTTTACTGGCACATTTGGGTCAATCCGCCAAAAGAGGGAAATCTGTTGTGGTAACTCTTCAAAATTAAACTTCATTTTTCATCCAATTTCAATTTAGAATTTAATAATCTACACATTTACTCATTAAAAATGAATACTGGCCAATCTCAGGCTACTTTATTTAATTTGTTGCAACTTTCGACAGTTTATTATCATTGCAATTTTTTCTCTGCTGTTACCAAAACTCAGGGGCCGTTTACATGACGCAGAAAACAGTCAATTCCGCAAACATTTCGTTGCGTTTCGGCCTTCCGTTTAGATGAGACCACGTTGCGTTTCCACCGAAAACGCAAACTTTGAAACCGCTCCCCAGAGCGGAAAGATTTGAATCCGCTCCTCCATCCGGCCTCGTGTAAACACAGAGCAGAGCGTTTCAGGGGGAAACGCTGACATCACCGCATGCGCAGTACTCTTTCACATGGAGGCTGCGTGCGCATACCAGGAACAACAACAGCTTCGGCCGTCTGCTGAGTAACGTGTGAGCGTCTTACCGTGCTCGGTTTGTTATCCAGAAAAAACTATCCAGACAGATTTGTTGTCCGAACTGATCTGTTGTCCATAAAAGAAACTCCTGCTTCTCTGTGCGTCTATTCGCCATTGTTGTGTGTGAAAGTTTTTCTTCTTCGTTCATGTGTTGTAGCAGCGCTGCCTCTCTGCAGACCTACACCGCCATCTACTGAACCGGCATGCACACTACAGTGGATTTACAGGGGATTAACTCGTCTCCGAGAGTTGTCATCTAAACGCAGAAGAATTCGAAAACGCAAAGAAAGAATCTTTGCGTCTTCAAGTCAGGAGTTTACATGTAAACGGCCCCTCAAATACCATTTTTAAACCATGAATAAGTATAATAATAATAAGAATATCAACCACATACAATGTTTTCCCTTAGAAAAAGAGTTTATTTAGAAAAAATGGTTGGTTATATGATGAAAATACTAACATTTATGACAAAAAAATGACTTTTTTTTTGCTGTTACTCTTTATTTGGGTAACAGCAATGACTTTTTCACTTACAATTAGCAGTTGTGTGAAATCTAGCCACATGGAGCACATTCTTAAGATTGAACTGAATATTTTACTTTTGATATCAACAAATGTTGTCTTAGAGATAACTTAGGTAACAGGACTGAGTTTTTAGATTGACCATCTCTAAAACAGCTAATATATCATTAAATTTAAGGAAAAATAAAAGAGATAACCAACTTTTGGTCTTCCCATGACTTGCAGAAGACCTAAATGATGTCACTTCCTGCAGAACATGTCACTGGTGGAATGTTCCAGAATTTTAAAGCGGGGGAATGTGTTTGGTGAAAACCTGGGGACAGCACTAAAATGTGAATTTTAACCAAAATATAAAGACTAAACGTAGTGTAGAGAATATGGAGTCACACTTAAATGCAAAAGAAAATTTGCTTTGGAAGGATTTTGTTCATGATGCATTGTAGTAAAGTGTAGCGTTTGGCTGTGAGGACAGGCAAGAAATGCTATGTATAAGTGTTTTGGATGCCATTTTAAAATATTAAAATATATATATATATGTAATTTCTACAAATATTAATGTGTTAGGTGTTTAGTATAACAATAAAAAAAATTGTAATATATTACTTGTCTTTATACATTTAATATACAATAATATGCTGGGGACAGAAATTTCACTCTTTTGGCGGAATCGCAGATTTATGAAATTTGCTTGGTATCCCTGGAAAATACATCAGAACACATTCAGGCCAAGTCAGTCACAAGAAGAAAAACATTTAAGTATGAAAGGATAAAACAGAGGATGTAAACCACAGAAAACATCAAGAGACAACCAAGACTAAAGCCATCAGTTAAAAAAAGAGGCGACACTGTGGTGCCATACCTTTGGTACGGTGTACATTTTAGGACATCCTCAGTCTCAGGAAAACCTCCGTCAAACCAAACGGCCTCAGGCTTCAAAATAAAAGTCATCAGACTAAACGGCGTCAAATTAAACTGCCTCAACCAAAACAACGTCAGATAAAACGGGCTCAAAATGAAAGCCATCAGACAAAACACTGGATAAACGGGCTTAAATAAAAAACAGCGTCAGGTCGTAACATCCAACTGAACATTATTTTTAAGAGACCGGAAGTACGCATGACGTCATCAAAAGTCGGTGCCATAGACATTATTATATTATGTATGTCTGAAATGGCATACTAACTTACTACATACTACACACTCATCTGTATATACTGTATACTACATACTATAAGTATGATTAGAATGCCAACCGTTCACACTGTAGTATACTACTAATTTTCCCATGATGCATTTCAAACCCCCAACAACAAAAATCAGAAGCACACCAGGCTATCAAATATCTCTGTTGATTCGTCACCACGTAGAATACCAAAATGTGGTCATTCGAGCCATAAAATGCACGCACACAAATTTCATTTCAACATTTCAGACATTCGTTATGCGCACCATTATGCTATCGAAGAAACTTCCGGTCGGCTCCAAAACAAGAGCCCAATTTACAAAAGCATTAAAGAACTAAAAGGAGATACTAAAAGATGGTTTTATTTTGAAAACAGGAAGCTTGCTAGTGGCTGATTTTTAGCTGAATGGTGTCTCAAGACGATTTAACATTTATGATGTTACAATGATTATGATTTTGTTACGACCTGACGCTGTTTTTCATTTGAGTCCGTTTATCCAGTGTTTTGTCTGATGGCCTTCATTTTGAGGCCGCTTTTATCTGTCGCTGCTTTTGGGTGAGGCAGTTTAATTTGACGCCGCTTTTGTCTGATGACTTTTATTTTGAAGCCTGAGGCCGTTTGGTATGATGGGGGTTTTTCTGAGGCCGTTTGGTCTGAGAAATGACAGAAGTTTTCCTGAGACTGAGGATGTCCTAAAATGTACACCGTACTTTGGTTTGAAGCTCCTGCCTGAAGGAGAGGATGGTCAGGAAACTGAATTTTGTTCTTAGCTCTAGGTTTTACTCCACCCATGACTTTACAGCAATCTTTACAACCTGTTCAAGCCTCTGTTTTAGCAGATGAAGAAAGGCTCACAAACCAGGAAATAAAAACAAAGGTGACAACAGACTCTACCATGATGTTATAAAAGACTGTCATCGATGTACAGCACACTCCACAACAGTCGGTTTCCTGAGAAAGGGCAGCCACTGCTGTGCTTCTTCAGAACTGTTCCTATATTATCACTAGCTAAGCAGTTTTTACGCAGGAGTTTGGTAAACTTAATTTTCTTAATGTGTGTTTAAAATGTGCTGGACAATAGTAGTAGTAGTAGTAAAGTTTATTTCGGACAAATTAATAACAATAACAATGATAGTAATACAAATAAGGTAATAATAATGATATCAATGATGATAATCACAAATAAACCAAAAATAGAATACTGCAGTAGACTGAGATAAACAAAAGATAAATAAAAAAAAAGAAAATACTTTGCAGAAGCCAAACGCATGAAACTAAAAGAGTAAAACTTGTCATGTGATTAAATAAATCATATATCCGAAAAGGAGTGAGTGGAAGTAAATCTTATTTATACCCACCCCCATTTAATTAATAATTAATAATAATTTATCATTTCTTTTCTGCTCCTTCACTCTTTATACGAATATAGATATACATACATTAACACACACATACATATATATACCTACATGCATACATATATACATATATATATACAATATACACATACACACACACACATATACACACATGTACATACATGCATACATAAACGCACATACATACACATACACACCTACATACACACACACATAAATATATACATACATATATACACATACATATACATACATACATACATACACACATATACACATATACCTACACACACACATACATATATATATTCAGATACATACATACACATACACAGAAAATACATACACACATATATACAATAATATTATTCATATATCCGTTTACAGCATATATAAATCATCATCATTTATCATACAGATGCGAGTGACACCAAAAAAAACAGCAATCAGCAACAACAACAAAATAGTAGTAATAAATAAAACAAAACAATAATAATAAAAAAAATGAAACAAAACTACATAATGAAATAACTAATACCCCTCCCCACACACACACCCACACACACACTAGAAAGTGCACCCTGTGAATTCTAAGAGTCCTCCTGATAAGACCTAAACACCATGTATGTAGTTTTTAAAATTACTTATTATTTATGAAATGACAAAAAACAGATTGGAAAAATGAATATCTACCCAAAAGACTTGATCAGTAATTTATAAATAAACAATAATCTTTTATAAAAGTAATAAAATTAAGAGTCAATAGAGATACAGTAACACTGAAAGAGAGTTTTTTGCATCCTTGATAGAGAAAAATTATTTTGGGGATGCCGAGATGAAAGTCAAAATGTCGGGATTAACGTTGAAATGACGACAATAAAGTTGAAATAGTTTTGTGATAGAAGTCGAAATGTCAAAAAAATAGGCAGAAATGTTGAGAATAAAGTCGAAATACATTTTATGTCAGCTTTATTCCAGACATTTCAACTTTTATCCCAAAATTGTTATATAACTTTGTTCTGGACATTTCAACATTAATGTTGCCTTCCCTAAATTTATTTCTTTCGTGCTTCATTGATATACAAATGAAAGAATCTAAAGAGTCTAAAGTTTTAGTGCTCATTTTTCCAAGAGACCTGGTACTTTAAATATCAACTTTAGCACTTTAATTAGTAATTATAGCACTTTATACTCGACTCCAGCACTTTACTGCCTACATCTAGCTCTTTAACATCTGCTACTGACCACCTGTGTACAATAAAAACTATGATTGTAATGTACTGTAAAATGTTTTATTATGATAATGTTTCTCTGTTCTTTCTTTAAAAAGAAGCAAAACAAGAAGAACAGAACCTTTTAAATATTATATTTGTATTTTCTTCCTTTAACCTGTTTGTTTTTATATTTTAGCTGGGGGGACTACCAATGGAAATTAGCTTGGTAGCTAGAGTTGGGTACATTTAAATTTTATTTTTTTAAAGTGTGTATGAATGTACATTGTCCCTCCTTATCAAATAAACTAAATTGAAATTGAAATGTGAATTATCTGAGTTTTTCAAGATGAATTTTGGATTAAAATGTTTGATGACTTAGGTTTTTAGCTTTTGGTGCAGCAGGCTGCTGGTGATGTAAGGGGGCGGGGCCTTGACACAAAGGTGCTCTCACCTGTCGGGCTGTAGCAGGGCTGAACGATTTGAGAAAATAATGTAATTGCGATTTTTTTTCCCAATATTGCGATTTACTCTGCAATTGTTTTAATGTTCCTCATCTTCTGTATTCTTAAACAAACATAAGCAGTAGATCTTTTTATAGTAAAACCAATATTAAAAAGTATCTAATACGTGCAAAATAGGTATGAAATTGCAAACAAATGGGGAAAAAATGGCAAAAAATCCAAAAGTGGCTTTGGAAATTGATTGTGGCAGCAAAATTGGGAATTAAATTTGAAATGAAATTTCAAAAACCATGTAAAAATTCCCAAAATGGTTCTGACAGTGGCCAAATAAGATGAATGGGGGCAAAATAGGCATAAAGTTGTAAAAACAGGGTTAAAAAGAAAAGGTAAAAATGATCCAAAAGTGGGAAAAAAGTGTATGAATAGAGGTAAAAAATAGGCATGAAATTGCAAAAAACTACATCACAATGCCAAAATGTTCAACACATTTTGGGCTAAAAATATTTAACCTTCTGCGATTTGAAAACTGCGACAAGACATATTGAGATTTAATGTAATTTGCAGTTAATTGTTCAGCCCTAGGCTGTAGGCAGATCTGATTGGACGAGGGAGCTTTTCCATGTCTCCATCAGTCTATCTCCTCCTCCTCAGACCCTCACCTCAGACATCTGTGTCGCCCCCTGCAGGTCATCAACGCCATCGAGCAGGACTACCGGCTGCCACCCCCCATGGACTGTCCCAGCGCCCTGCACCAGCTCATGCTGGACTGCTGACAGAAGGACCGCAACAACCGGCCCAAGTTCAGCCAGATCGTCAACAACCTGGACAAGATGATCCGCAACCCCAACACGCTGAAGGCCATGACCCCGCTGTCCTCGGGGTGAGTCCGCAGACCAACGCCACTTTGGTTCTACAGGTTTGAGGAGTGGGCCGGCCTGCTGGTGTTCAGATCAGACAGGAATAATAATAATAAAATGTTTTATTTTCTGCTGTTTGCTCTCAGTGCAGGACTGAGGGAGTTTGTCTTAGTCTTTAAACTTTAGCTTCACTGAGAATATCGCTCTAAAGATGTTTGACTTTTCAATCTACCGTGGAACAACGAGGAGAAAACATCACTTTTAATAAAACGGTTTTCTTTTAGAGACGTGCCAAAGTGTTTTAGGAAACATGAAAAGAAAATGAATGCATGACTTCATTTTGTGCCTTTTAGTTGTCCATATTTATGTTAAGATTATTTAGACTCTATATTAATTTTATTCCACCATGAGCAGAGGTTTATCTTGAATTAGAAAGTTGATTTTTTAATTTTAAAGATTGCAGTCCAGAGAAAACTGTTTGTTAGAGTAAAACCAGGGAAACAAAAGTCCAATGATGACAAAATAATATCCTTAAACTCTTTGGTCTGAACGAGATGATATCACTTTATCTTTAGTTTTATTAAAGGTGCTATGAGGAGAATCTATTTCCGGCGACATAAAGACTCTGCTACCCATGAGCATGCGCCGCGACTGTCGTAAAGACGTGACCCAAGCCAAAGCGTGTGTTTGTTGTGATGCTAATGAATGCAGCTCGGACCTTCCTCAGAACTCTGCATTGCTTTACAACTTCTTTTTTCAACAACTTACAGGATGCAAAGCGACGAGGTAATGTATCTCTTTCTAGTTACTTAGCGGTAGTTTTTGATGTGTGACAACATGCAATTTTTGGAAAACTTATCGTAGTTGTAGCCGGCTATATATGGCTACTTACAGCCCGGTGCTCTAAGACGTGTCTGAATAATATAAATTTGCTCTAGTTTTAATTGTCTTGTTCCTGAAGTTGAGTATCCAGGCCAGTCCAGCCCTGTCTGACCCGACGGCAAAGCTAAGGAATAGCATTTATAGATAACCTATTTTGATGCTATAAAACTCATCTTAAAGTGTGTATTTCCATCAGGCATATATCTAAAAGTGAGACTCTTTTTGTAATGAGAAACTCCTCATAGCATCTTTAAATGAAAATACCTCAAGTTGAGGCTTTTTTCAGCAATTTGAAGTGAGATTTAAAAAAGATTAATTATTTACAGGTCATAATTAATTAATCCTTCAGTTTTTTTATCTATTGACAGCACTAATTATATTTGAGAAAATAAAAATTATCATATATAAAAAATAAAAAAAAAACAGATAACATTGGACATGTGATTCTTGTTGTTTGTTGCCCGGCCCTACCTCCCTCTCGGTGTAAAGCTTTTCCTCTCTAAATCTCTAAAACTGGAAGCCCGTCCTCCTGCTGAAGTGCCATCGCAGCTCCGCTGACTCCTCTCTCACACAAGTGTCTCTTGTTTCTGCTGGCGCCGGGCGGTTATGTAAATTAAAGGAAAAGTTCGGTTCCTGCAGCTTTTACATTGTTTATAGAATGAAGAACAACAATCTACTCACCCAGAAGGCTTTCCTGATGCAAACGGTGCTTCGGGAGATATTTAGATCCAAAATCGAGCAGCGGACACCGATATAATGGTAGCCTGTAGGGCATGTTAGCGCCGCTCCTAAAACTGCATTAATCGTCCAAAAACTCCTGTTTTTCACCAATATTCCATCATGATTTCCTCCGAATGGACCGCCATTGCAGCCTGTGTCTCTCCACACAGCGCTGTGTGGCTGAACTAACCTCTGAACTGACGGCTTTGTTTACATGCCCTTTGCGCATGCGCAGTGCGGCTCATTGCTTCAGGGGAAGACCGGCAGCTACAAATCAACTTTCTTCTTCCAGTTTTGTGCAAAATAGACGAATATCTATGGGATGAAGATGTTGTGGAGGAGGACTTTGAATATGATGGGTGTCCTTACAGTTTGGAGCCACAGTATACAGATAAGGAGCTCTTAGAAATGAAGAAGCGATCGCAACGCTCCGGAGAGTACTGCGCATGCGCAGAGGTACCCGGTCTTCTTCGTCAGTTCAGAGGTTAGTTCAGCCACACAGCGCTGTGTGGAGAGACACAGGCTGCAATGGCGGTCCATTCGGAGGAAATCATGATGGAATATTGGTGAAAAACAGGAGTTTTTGGACGATTAATGCAGTTTTAGGAGCGGCGCTAACATGCCCTACAGGCTACCATTATATCGGTGTCCGCTGCTCGATTTTGGATCTAAATATCTCCCGAAGCACCGTTTGCATCAGGAAAGCCTTCTGGGTGAGTAGATTGTTGTTCTTCATTCTATAAACAATGTAAAAGCTGCAGGAACCGAACTTTTCCTTTAAAGCCTTTTGGTTTGATAGATCAAAACCTTCCCACGAATCGCTGCAGGCCAAAACCTGGTCTGCAGCAGATTTTTTTAAACTCTGAAAACAAAACAATTTGAGGCGTTTCAGCTCTGGGTGTTAGTTTCTGCTGATTTCCATGATTCCCCGTCTGTGCTTTGATTTGTGGTGTGAGGACGAGCGGGGACAGACTTTTCCACTGAGCACCCGTCACTTCATTTGGAAAATTCACTTTACGAGGACTCAGTTTGGAAAGCCTCGGTGCCTGAAGAAGACCGGGGGGATTCTCTGAAGCACCGTAATAATTCATCTCTGAATCAAACGCAGGTGGTCCCAGCCGTCAGGACGAGGGAGCTGCCATTTTGAATCATGGCTCCTCTTAATGTCCCCCCTCTGCTGTCTCCCCCAGGGTCCACCTCCCCCTCCTGGACCGCAGCATCCCAGACTTCTCCAGCTTCAGCACCGTGGACGAGTGGCTGGACGCCATCAAGATGGGGCAGTACAAAGACAACTTCGCCAGCGCGGACTTCTCCACGTTCGACGTGGTCTCCCAGATGACCATGGAGTAAGTGCTGATGAGTCCTGCTGCGATTAGATTATGGAGACAGTCCGGTTTATCTGGAGTTCGGCTGACCACAAATATGAAGGAAGTCTTTTTTATCTGGGGTTAAATTCACTTGTGTCTCTTTTTCTTTATTAAATTATCTGAAGGCTTCAATAGCTGCAGCACATCATCTGCACACGCTCAGAGTTTTAGCTCAACGTGATCTAAATCCTTTGGGCATAAAGTTTATATCGGCAATATCAACTGTAGTTCAGCTCTACTAGTACTCAAATCTGGTTAAAATGTGAGAGTAGACTTTACTAGAGAAGCAACAATTGTCACTAGAACTCCTACTTAGCCATATATGCTAATAAGGAGGCAGAGAAAATCTAATTCAGGTGCTGGATTTGGTGATAATCCTTCCTGCTTCATTTACATCAGATCTATTAGTACTACTAGTAGACTAAAAACAGTCTATTTATACTACTAGTGAAGTATGTTGAGTTTACTAGTAACACTACTTTACAAAAAATTGTTTTAACTGTATCAGTCCGTGGCACCAGTGCTCAGATAAACCCTGCTTATAACACAAAGACATCTACTAGTAGACAAATGTTTGTTACTAATAGTACTAATAGGCTTAGAAACTGTTACTAGTAAAATCTCAAAACTCTAATGCTACGGCCACACCGGACACGAATTGGCGAATTTTAACGCGCATAAAGCCTGTAACGCGCCGCGCTTAACGCTCGAAGTTGGACGCTGGACATTTTGACAAGCTGTGGGACCACGCGCGTCCGGGCGCAGTTGCATTAGAGAGCCGGAGCCGGTCGGACTCAGTGATGACCCGTGCAGGCAAATCCAGCTGGAAACGAATATTTACAGACCTTAGCTTCAAAACCTGTCTCCTCAGAGACTTTCACCCAAGCCTGCTCCTTTTGTTCCTGTCTCTGTAGAGGACACACGCCGAGTAGTTTAGCTCCGGATGATAGCAAACAGCGCAGATAAACCTCTCCTCCATCTTTGAGAGGGGTATGAGCAGGAGCAGGAGGCCGCGGCGTCACACATCATTAATCAAACCTGTCTCCTCAGCGACTTTCACCCAAGCCTGCTCCCTTTTGTTCCGGTCTCTGTAGAGTATACACGCCGAATAGTTTAGCTCCGAATGATAGCAAACAGTGCCGATAAACCTCTCCTCCATCTTTGAGAGGGGCTTGAGTGGGAGCAGGGGCATGAGGCGTCACACGCCACCAAATCAATGACGTCGGGGGGGAATGTCATCGCTGATTGGCTGCCGCGCCGCGGACTGGCGTCGAAAGTTCAATATTTTCAACTCGAGCATCGAGGCGTTTGGGGCGTCAAAACGCCTCGACGCTCCAAACGCGCCGCGCCAAATGCGTCCAACGCTCCAGATGCGCCAACACGCCGCCCGGGGCGAATTTGCGTCAAGACGCGTGTTTGCATTGACTTTGTATGTAATCTCGACACGCGTCCAGGCAAATTCGCGTCCGGTGTGGCCGTAGCATAATAGCAGTACTAGTAACACGAAATTGTCTGCTAGTAGATGATTTTGTTTTACTAGTAGGGTCTACTCATGCACTAGTGTGCCAGAAACCTTTACTAGTAAAACAAAATCTTTGCTTACTAGTACCACAAGTAAACTCAAAATATCTTACTAGTAGTACTAGTGAACTTTTTTTGGTCTACTAGTAGACTAATAGTCTACTAGTGAAGCCAAAAGTATCACTTGTAGTACTACTAGACCTAGTGCAATGAAGCAGGAAGGATTATAACCAAATCCAGCACCTGATTGGCTGTAATATTTTATAAAGCCAATGAGAAGCCTGAATTTGAATGAATTTTCCCCGCCCCCTTATTAGCATATAAGGCTAAGTAGTAGTACTAGTGAACATGTTTTGCTTTACTAGTAGTACTAGTAGACTCGAAAATGTTTACTAGTACTACTAGTTAACATTTTTTCTAGTAGTAGTACTAGTGACACTTTTGGCTTCACTAGTAGTATACTAGCCTACTAGTAGACTAAAAAAAGTTCACTAGTACTACTAGTAAGATATTTTGAGTTTACTAGTGGTACTAGTAAACTTTGACATACAAATGCGGGCGTAGACCTTACTAGTAAAACAACATCATCTCCTAGTAGACAATTTTGTGTTATTTGTACTACTAGTATTTATGAGTTTTTACTAGTAACATTTCTAAGTCTAGGAGTACTATGAGTAACACAAAACTGTCTACTGCATCTAAGGCTTACTAGTAGTACTAGTGAACATGTCTTGGTTTAGTATTAGTACTAGTAGACTTAATAATGTTCACTAGTGCTACTAGTGAACATTTTTTGGTCTACTAGTAGTACTAGTGACACTTTTTGCTTCAGTAGTAGTCTACTTGCACACTAGTAAACCAAAATTGAGTACATGTACTCCAAATCTGAGTACTAGAGCTAAAGTACGGTTGATATCACTGATTTTGCTTCACTAGTAAGATAATGATGTTCATTTTTCTTGTTGTCCCAGGAGGTAATGTGAGTTCTGTCATTTTCTCTCCTTTTTTTAAAACTTTTTGTGTATCGGTTTGCTTTTTGCAACCAAGAGGTGAAAAATAGAGCTACCGTTCTCAAATGTTCTGAGTCTAGTGTATATGAGTCATGTTCAAAAGGATATTTCTTGTTGAAGGTGTAATATGTGGACCCCAGGAAGAGTAGCTCCTGCATATTTGCTGTAACTAATGGTGGATCCAATAAATCAAATCAAATCAAATCTACCCACTCAGTAGTGTGCCAAACATCCTTACAAGTGAAACAAATTTTGTTTTCTAGTACTGCTAGTAAAGTCCAAATATCTCCCTAAAGTACTAGTAGACTGATTTTAGCCAGTGTTATTGTGACACCTGCTCCTCTGTCCCGCAGTGACATCCTGAGGGTGGGCGTGACGTTAGCGGGCCATCAGAAGAAGATCCTGAACAGCGTCCAGATGATGCGGGCACAGATGAACCAGATCACGTCTGTGGAGGTCTGACCCTCCGAGCTCAGCCGAGGGGGGAGAGCCGGAGTTAAAAAAGAAGAAGAAGAAGAAGAAGAAGAAGCGGTGGTTTGGGGATGCAGGGCTCCGGGCGCAGAGGATGGAGTTTTTTCTCGCAGTTACAGTTGTCTGGTCTCAACCCCCCCGTCCCCCTCCTCGTCCTCTCCGCCCCTCACTCTCCCTCCATCCTCGGGATCGGACGTGGGACGACGCAGAAGCCCGGGACACCGACCCGACCCGACCCGACCCACCTCTGAAGCTCGAAACACGGGAGGTTCGAAGTGACCAGCAACACATTCTTCAATCTTCCACCGGTTTTTCATTTGATGTTGGACTTTTTATTTTTAATTCTTGGTTTTTGTTTGTTCTGATAATTTTGTAAAGAATTTTCTAAAGACTTAAAAAAAAAAGAAAAACTGCGAAAAGGCAAGGAGTTTATCTAAATTTATAGATTATAAGGCTGTAAAGTAGACGGACCGAGTAGGAAAGCTACCCTTTAAAAGGGCGAGAAACAAACAGAAACATGGAAGAGAAGGCCATCCTGGACGCGGCTCTGCTCAATCTGATTATGGATGAGGAAACGCAGGGACCCAGCGTGCACTCCGGCATGCTCCCCCAGGAGAGAGGAGAAGTTAAAACCATTAAATGGACTCTTTTTTTGGCATAGACTGATGTCAAAAACCTTCAGAGTGACGATTCCCACGGAGGAGTCCAGAGAGGAGAAACAAGTTTTTCATCATTGCGAGTAATTTTATATATTGTTTGAATTTTTGTGATGAAGATTCCCTCTCACCATGCTTCCTCTCACTTTGGACAAAAGTTTGTTTTTGTTTTTCTCTCATGCCGAGGTCAGACTGCGCGATTATTTATCTGTTATGATGGATAACAGAGACGTTACTCCACCAGCTAACATGGCAGGAAACTTGATGGTACACAAATAATCCAGGAGGACGTTGGAAGTAAGAGGGTAATGGCCCTTTTCCACTAGCACGCCTTGGCCCTACTCTACTCGGCTCTACTCAATTTGCAGCGTGTTTCCGCTAGCCTGGTACCTCCTAAAACAAGCTAGTTTTAGTACCTACTCCGCTCTGGTTCCAAGCGAGCTGGGTCCATACTAAAAGATGACGTCACCAACTGCTGGCTACTGATTGGTCAGACAATGTCGTCATCAATGAGTCATGAGTGCGACGACCTAGCATGCTAGCGGTAGCTACCATTAGCTTACCCTCATACGTCTTTTCTTTGCAGCTGGATTGCTCTCGTCCTCGGCTTCATTCTGTTGTGTAGCTTCCAAAACTCTCCTGTGCTTCTCAAGGGGTATTTCTTCTTACCACCTGCAGCCTTCTTCTTGGCCACAGATTGTTGTGTCGCGCTCAAAATGACGTCACTGCAGTGCCACTCAGCTGTTTACAGCAACACTGGGCAGGCGACTGGGGCTAATGGAAAAGCAGCACAAGGCGAGTAGAGTAGAGCCGGGTAGAGTAGAGTAGGGCTAGTGGAAAAGGGCCATAAGAGCAAGACTGCACTCAAACAAGCATAATGAGACTGTATTCACAATGATTTCTGACCCCAAAATAAGGACCTGAAGACCCCCTACAGAGAGCTGCAGATTTCCTACATTTTTGCCATCATGTAAAATTACAAAAGTAACATTTAAACCCTTTTTTATCTACATTATACTAATTCAAGCTCACTTCATGGCTATGGTTTAAAGGTGAAGTCTGTAGAAATCGGCATTTTAGTGACATCTAGTGTTCAGATTTTGGAATGAGCCCGTCTGTTTCTAAAACATCACATCACTAAAGGTGCGTTCACACCGCAAGCGACCCAGCTACCAAAGTCGCGTCGCCCATTGATGTAGCGTCGCGCGTCCATAAATACCTGTTTGGTCGCCGTTGGCGTCGGCCGTCGGTCGGTGACGTCACGCCCACTCGAGTTTTACCGTGATCATATCTTATATCACATAATAGGATGTATAAGCTGACATTATTCCAGCTGTATCATTTTCACTCACTTATCAGACACAAAACTCTGCAGCTGATGCCCTGCAGCAGCATCATCTGTGAGTTTACCGCGGTCCGTCTGCAAATGTCCTCACTGAGATTAGTTCCACCTAGAAGGAAGTCATCCGCCCTGTAGTCCGGATGAATAACTGCACCGTCACACGTACACACACCGCTGATTGGCTGATGCCACACAGCCACACATGACATCGTCTGAATAGATCAACTTTTTTTTAACTTTGACATCGCGCGACGAGTGAAGTGATCGTCTTGTTGCCGGCTGTCGCATCGCGGGAGGGTTAGCCCCGCCCCATCCTGGCTGTACATTGACTTTGAATGGAGAGTGATTGCCGAGGTAGTACAGGTAGCGTCCGGTGTGAACGCACCTTAAGGGCAAGAAGACCAAAAAGGATCATGAACAGGGCATCATTTACAACAGTTACCAGGTGAGGGTTTTCTAGTATGTTTGTAACTAAAGTTCAGTTAAGATGATGATTGTAGGTTTAGTAAACTTTTGTAGTTTCGCTCTTTTTGTCCCCAAAACCCACCCGTAGACAACATCATTATGTCAGCCTCCACAGAGGGGAGACCCGTGGTACAAAGATATAAAAAGCTTTTTCTAACTTTTTTGCTAACGCAGACCTCCACCAGCGCCACAGTCCTCACCCATATTGTGAATTTCACCATAAATATTAGTCCTACCTTTATTTCATGTAAATATTTAGATTCCTTGACCATGAAAACATACCATTAGCAACTGAATTCATATTGATATCTATTTTAGTTCAGTAGTTAATCACCAAAATCACATTTTTCGTCATGGCGGTTTTCTTCTGGATCTAGCTCCAAAGTTTTTGTAGATAAAACAAATCAGATTGAACACTCCAGATTCCACAGTATCTTGGCTATATTTTGGAGTTTGTTGTAAGTCTATGTCTTTATTTGTTCCCTTGCTATGACGAAAATTCCAAGGGTATCTACATTTTTCTTGCCAGGATCCAGATCAGTCTTTGATATTTTGTAGAACCTCTTGGAAACTTGTCCTGTATTTTTTTTCCAATGCCCTGACTATTTTTAGTGGAGTAATATGCACAAATGACAAAAATGGTAATATCTCGCAATGTTTAGGAATCCTATAAAAAAGTCTTAGATCTAGACGGTGATGTGGATCACTCCCAAAATCTAATCATTTGTTCCTCGTCCTGATCTGAACATTTCCTGGAAATTTCATCGAAATTTGTCCATAACTTTATGAGTTATGTTGCTAACAGAGAAACAAACAGACACCAGCAATAACATAAAAAATGAAAGTTTTATGGAGTTTACGTACAAATAGAAACATTATATTTTATATTAACTGTTTCTTTTTGGCATAATGCTGCCAACCTCTACACACTACACCTTTAAATCAACTCTAGCCCATTTATGTAAAGCTTTATTTTTATTTTTATTTTATGATTTGCTTACTCAGAGGTAGAGGTAGAGACGTGCTCTACGGGTTTCGAAGATAACAGTTCAACAGTTCAGTAAATACACCTCATGAAGTTTTTAGTGAAAACAATCATCAAGAATGAGAGTTAGAGTCACGACTGCAGTCAAAGGGCGACAGCTTCAGCTGGAACAGTCCTCCACTTCATATTTATTAGTTCCTGTTTTTCAAGTCCATTTTCAAACTCATCTTATAGTCATGCTTCTTTATCTGTCATTTCATTTTAACAGAGCCTTTGTAAAACTGTTTTAACCAGACTTCATGGCTTTTATCCACATTTTGTGACCGCCTCTTTACTTGGTTTTACCTGTTTATCTGCGTCTTACTTTATTTACTTACTGCGTCTTGCTTTATTTTTGTGATTGTGTCTTTTATATCCTTCTGTGAACACTTGATAGTTCTGTGCTCTGAGAGAGTAAACATCTGCCAACACATTTCTGCCACATCAGAGTTATTCTGGAAAACCTGGGAAACTTCCCTTTTGTGCAAACAAAAGCTTCAAAAGATTCCTGGATCTGCATCCAGATTTAAACCACCATCACAGTGTACTCACTTCTGCTTTGTGCCATGACCAACAGTCCCTGAAAACTTCATCAAAAGCATTTAAAACATTTTGAATAAAGTTCCCACAGACAGATAGAAGGACTCCGGCAAATAAATAACTTTCTTAGTGGAGGTTATAAATGATCATTAATTTCATTATCCAACCATCCAAAATGCCGTCTTGTGTGGCAGGATAAAGCTTTACCCAGCTGCAATTTGGTAAGAGGAGAAGTTCACCCTTGTTTGGTCACTACCCAATCACAGGGCCAACATGTAGAGACAGAAACTCACAGCACCACCTGAGGGCAGTTGAGAGTCAGACTTTTGTACTGCTGCACAGCTTCATAAGCTCAGGAGTAAATTTTCAAACATGGGGTTTTATTGAGGAGATAAATGTTTACCTTCCATGTCAAAACGTAGTTCCATAATAGCCTTGTAATAGCCTTGCTTAATTTGTTAATGCTATAACTGTTGAGCCAAGTCCTTTCATGAGGGATATCAGGATGAGCAAAGCATGTAATTCTCGTAAACTTTTAGTACAGAGTTTATTATGAACAATGATCCAAGAACACACTGAAAAATCTCAGTCAAGTGAATCTGTGTGATGCTAACTTCTGGTTGGCTCGCATAAATACGTCATCCCTGCATTGCTGTTCTGAAGCTGTGCAGACATCATGTAGTGAATGTAATAAACTCATTTTAACCAGTACACCCACTTTACCTGGCTGGTAACCTCCAGGTGGAGGAGGGTATGGTGAAGCCTGAGGGTACCCTCCCGGCTGTGGGAACATCTGAGGGTGAGGTGGACCATGGTTCTGTGGGGGGCCTGGGTAAGGGGGGGCTGACTCCTGAGGTGGGTCTCCTTTGTCCATCTTCACGAAAATTCACTGAAAAATAATAAAATACACTTAAGTCACATCAACTTAAAGGTGCTATGAGGAGAATCTATTTCCAGCGACATAAAGACTCTGCTACCCATGAGCACGTGCGGCGACTGTTGTAAAGACGTGACCCATGCCAAAGCGTGTGTTTGTTGTGATGCTAATGTATGCAGCTCGGACCTTCCTCAGAACTCTGCATTGCTTTACAACTTCTTTTTTCAACAACTTACAGGATGCAAAGCAACGAGGTAATGTGTCTCTTTCTAGTTACGTAGCGGTAGTTTTTGATGTGTGACAACAAGCAATTTTTGGAAAACTCAGTATCGTGGTTTTGTAGCCGGCTATATATCGCTTCTTACAGCCTGGTGCTCTAAGACGTGTCCGAATAATATTAATTTACTCTGCATCAGCTTGACTGGTCACACGTCTCCACTGCTCTAGAGTCCAGTGGCGGCGTGCTTTACACCATTGCATTGACGCTTTGCATTGCACTTGGTGATGTGAGGCTTGGATGCGGCAGCTCGGCCATGGAAACCCATCCATGAAGCTCTATGCACTGTTCTTGAGCTAATCTGAAGGCCACATGAAGTTTGGAGGTCTGTGGCGATTGACTCTGCAGGAAGTTGGCGACCTCTTCTCACTATGGGCCTCAGCATCCACTGACCCCGCTCCGTCAGTTTATGTGGCCTACCACTTCGTGGCTGAGTTGTGGCAGCTCCACATCTCCCCCTGCCTCAGTCAACCATGGTGTCCCTCAAGGCTCCGTGCTGGGTCCCACTCTCTTCACCATCTACCTGCTCCCCCTCGGCCAGATCATACGCCACCATGGACTCAATTTCCATTGCTACGCTGATGATACACAATTGTACCTCAGCACCTCACCTTCCTCTCAGCTCCCCCCACAGTCTCTGGTCAACTGCCTCCACGACATCAAAGTCTGGATGACAACTAACCTCCTCAAGCTGAACAGCAGCAAGACTGAGCTCATGGTTGTGGCCCCCAAGCCACTGCTCCGGAAGGTTGGGGATCTCCTCATCAGCGTCGATGCTGTTCCGTCTGCCCAGCCTCTGAGGTCCGCAACCTGGGCGTCATTTTCGACCCCTCCCTTTCTTTCCAGTCACATATCAAATCTGTCACGAAATCAGCCTTCCATCATCTCAAAAACATCTCCCGTCTCTGTTCCTCATTATCAGACTCTGTCACCGAAACCCTTATCCACGCTTTCGTTACATCCTGGCTGGATTACTGTAATGGAAGTACCATGAAAGTACTAAAACGCTGACTCTCTTCCACATTTAAGGTTTCATTCCTGTATGCTGTACAAAAACTTTGTTGTCAATACATGAATCCATATTTATCTCTTTATGAGTCAACCAAAGCTGACATGAAAGGTTGACAGCTCAATATTTAGTTCATATTTAATTAGTCACTAGATGGTGCTTGAGGAGGGCAGAAACTTGAGAAAAAATAACTGACAGGTGGACAATACCACTGTTAATCACATTCTTTATGGGTCAGTCATCTGACGTAGGAGCCATGCCCTGCTGCTGAGGAGTAATGACCTTAATGCAAGTTAATTCTGAGCATATACTTTCACCAGAAACCAATGGAAGACAGCCAAAAGTTGTTTTTTTATCCAGGATTTTTTTCCATGCTTTTCATTTTTTTCATTTGATGAAAAAATGATTCTTAAATTATTATTATTTTTGTCAATGGTTCCAAAATTTTAGGCATATCTCAATTCTGTTCGTCTTTATTCATAACTTAATATCAGAATAACAGGATAAGAAAACCTTCCTCTTTTTTTCTCTGACTAATTCTCACTCTCTCTGACTCTAAAGTTCCAACAGACAAACAGATGAAGACAGAGTGATACCAGAGCAACAGCAGCCTTACCTCCTGTTAGTCAATCCAGAGGGACAGTGCAGCACCGCAGGCTGGGTGGTGCTTTTATAATGTCTCTTTCTTTCACTTTTGTTCTGAAGTTTCTGTTTCGTAGTATTTAAGACAATCACTCTGTCATAGGTAAGTTTCCGTCACATGAAAGTTATTAAGCAATTTGTTGTGATACATCTTGGCATTCCTTTTTGACTCGATTCTTTTACATGTATGAACACAGCAATTAACCCTGTTAGAATTAGCTCATGTAGGGAAAGGGGAAGTAAAATAAAATATACCAAGTTTTTAAAAGGTTTAAATAAAGTTATTTATTAACAAACGGATTCTTGTTTTGACAACAAAAGTGAGGCAAATAAACTATTAAGTGCTGTGAAATTAAACAGGAACAAAAAGAGACTCTGACCTAGACTTGATGGTCCAATAACAACAACAAAAAAAACTACTACCCAGAAAAATGAATCACAAAAATTAACAGCACCCAAACCTAGTGAGTCTAACAAGTACAATCTAAGTGTGTGGTGGTGTGTTCTGATACAAACTAGTGTCTCACAAAAATCACAAATTTTTCCAAGGTTTTATCTACAACAAATCTACGGACAGCGAGTAGCCTGCTCCACGAGTGTGAGCTCTGCCGGCTTCTTATGCTGCTTGCTCTTGATTGGTCGACAGTCAGGCGGTCATCTTTCCAACCGGGGCCCTATTCTACGAAGCAAGTTCAGCCTAGCGAGATAGCCTTGGAGCTACCTCGCTGAACTGAGCGCAGTAGCCGGCGGTCTCGCTACACGGTTCAACGACGCTGGTTATCAGCCTCATAAGTGGATCCAGCTTTGCAATGAGCGCGTGCACGCTTATAAGGCGGAGCCCGCCGCATCTGACCAATCGCGAACATGGACCAGTCTGGAGCGTCAGAGCAGGCTTCACACACGAGGAGCAGGAGGCGATCATGACAAAGTATGAAGAATTTAAACATGTAATAAATGTCAAAAGCAACACCGTCACCGCTGCAAAAGCACGGAAGGAGTGCTGGCAGAAAATTGCTGACAGTCTCAATGCATAAGAATAGCGTGCAAAAAAACTTTTGTGCCATTATCATCTTGAAATAGCACTGTTCAGCATGCACTTTTACTGTAACATGCACCAGACATGTCTAATTCATTTCTAAGATGAATTCATTCATTTGTTCATTCCTATTGTGTTTACATTTTTTGTGTGATATGTAGGCCACATGAGCCCCACATGAATTCCTGTCACAATTTTAAGACGGGCAATAAAATATTGTCATGGAGCAGAAGTGTTGGCATTGAAGATCTTGTTACGGCAATGAGAGTTCTTCATTCCCTTTAACTGCCTGTAGCAAGTGTCATGTACTGTAGTGACTCTAAATCTGAGTCTCGTTTCAGCACCGATCAAAGTGGCACAAAAAGATCTGGGGGGGATTCCTCCCTCAGATTTTACTCCTGCAGAGGAGCTGGCCCTCTGCAGCCATCGGGTCAGCTCATTGGTCAGTGGGCGAGGTTTTTGTAGTCCGCGAGTTCAATCTGGAACCTAACCTGCCCGGGGCAGGTTAGCCGTTCAGCGTACGTTGCCATGGAGACCCGCCTGGCTAAGGAGTGATCCCGTCTCGTAGAACAGGGAATCCGGAACCTAACCTCAAAGCTACCTCGCTAGGCAGTAATCCCGCTGTAATGCCCATTATGCATGTGGTTCAATCCTGCCCTCACAGAGTTCTTCAGCTATCTGCACACGTGTAACTGTCCAGACATAAAGTGCTTTGAGCTTCCAGTGCAGTCATCCTGTTCTTAATAGAACAGAATCTCAGATTGCCAAATCTACACATTGGCATTGAAGTGGTATTATTGCCCAAATCTCTGTCTACTGCTTTCAATGGGCACAGAAGGAGCAAAATCAAATCTCTGTCTACTGCTGGTTGTCTGGGCATCTAGTTTAAGGACAAATGAATATGTTTGGATTCATTGCATGATTTATAATATACCTATTTGTTTGGCTTTAAATCAAATATCTAGTAAACTGGTCAAGGTCAGAAGTAGGCAACCATAACTATGCAAAGCAAAGAGGTGTTTTAGGCAATTTTTGAAATTTTTGATGAGAAAAATATACAAGATAAGTATTTTTAAAATCTGCATTTAACTGTGGTTAATATATTAAAATTTAAGATGTATATTTTATCCTGTCTGATTCTTCAAGAATAGAGGGATTAACTTATTGTTAAAGGGTGTGGTGCAATTCACCTTCATCTGCCAATTTGGATTTATCATGCAATATGTAAATATGACAAAAATAAGTGTAAGTAATATTTTAAGAAACTTAAAACAGGTAATGGAGTTTTCCACCTGGTAGCTGGACATGGCACTCAAACCTTAAAGGAACAAAATTTATACCAAATATATGTCTATCATTATGGTCCCCATGCATGAAAGGGTTAATTTCATCAAGATGATGTATTATATTAGTAGTTATTTAGAAATTCAGTTTCCCATTGTAGGTCTTTGGTGCAGCTGCTAAAATACATGTGCCTAATGTGAATTAATGGTCAGCTAGCAAGCCAAGATGAAGATTTTCAGTCATTTTGTAGACATTGTTCACAAACTCTTGTTGATGTACTCGCAGGTCAAACATTTACATCACCGTGGATGTTTCCTCTGTTTTCCTTTCGGTCTGTTCGTCTCCATCTTTAGCAGCTCTTCTTCTGATAACTCCGGTTCGTACAGGTATCCTCTTGACTCCAAAGTGAATGGGACTTCATCGGCGCTGTCATAATCATCCCTTTTTTAATTTCCTGCATTGTCTCTTCCTCACACCGCTAACAGTCAAAACAGAAGAATTACAATACTTGATAAAAGTTACACGAAGCTACAACCGGCATCTGAAGCCGCTAGCTTGAATGTTTTGATCAGTTGAGAGAGAAGTGTGGGGGGGGGGGGACTGATTTAGCGGAGGGATACATGACATGAGTTAGCTAGGTCCGGATAAACTTTAAATTTCCAAAATGTTTATGCACTTAAAAACAATCATATGTAGCGTACTCTTTAACTGTGGTATTACTTTTTGATTTGAGTTCTTGTAGGCTGAGAAAATAGCCTTTGAATTTGGTATGGTACTTTCCTGTTAGCGCCTATTTATTCATCTCCAACGGTTACAGTCTGTGTCTTACTGAGGGAGAGGAGAGAACTTTCTACTGCATCTAATGGACTTAGTGGTCATATGGACCTCATACAACCCCACTCCAAAAAAACTGAACTATCCCTTTAAATAAACATGCCATAGTTTGTTTCTGTCAATGTTTTATGATATAGAAAAACTGCAAACAAACCAAAGAACTGATATTTTGTTTATAGGATTTAAAGGTTTAAAAAACTAAAAGCCACCATTATTATAACCATCATTATTTTAAAATACTTAACCATTTACTGATATGAAGATATGTATGTACATATAAAGTATGTTCATCAAAAACATTTTTGAAGGTCCATGCAGGGCCTCCTGAAGTCTGAATAACATCTCTTATCCTTCACACAGTGCTGAGGAAAATCAGAGCGGCCTGATCGGAGTTTGATTTTCCTGCTTGTTGCTCTTAAAGAGGAAAGTTTGTGTTGGTGCTTAAACAACATAACAGACAGGCTGACGAGTTGATCTGCTCTCCTTTAATATGACGTAAATACCTCAGAGTGAGTCAGACTTACTGACTTTCCTGTCTGCTTAGTGTCTCTTAAACCTCGCCTGCCACAGTCTGAGGAGAAGCTCCAAACATGCCGTCTGATTCTGCTGAATCACAGCGGGGTTGTTGAAGCTCCGGCTGACGTGAAGCTGCACAGATGTTTGTTAAAGCTTCCTGCTCCCGTTTCCATGAGAATCATCTCTGTTTTTATCTTAAAATGATTATCAATCCTGCACGTGGAGGTTTGAATCTGTTAAACTATACTGCCAAAAGTATTCGCTCACCCATCCAAATAATCAGACTCAGGTGTTCCAGTCTCTTCCATGTCCACAGGTGTATAAAATCATCACCCAGGCATGCAGACTGCTTTAACAAACATTAGTGAAAGAATGGGTCGCTCTCAGGAGCTCAGTGAATTCCAGTGTGGAACTGTGATAGGATGCCACCTGAGCAACAAATCCAGTGGTGACATTTCCTCACTCCTAAATATTCCACAGTCAACTGTCAGCTGGATTATAAGAACGTGGAAGTGTTTGGGAACCACAGCAACTCAGCCACCAAGTGGTAGGCCACGTAAACTGACGGAGCGGGGTCAGCGGATGCTGAGGCGCATAGTGAGAAGAGGTCACCAACTTTCTGCAGAGTCAATCGCTACAGACCTCCAAACTTCATGTGGCCTTCAGATTAGCTCAAGAACAGTGCAGAGAGCTTCATGGATGGGTTTCCATGGTCGAGCAGCTGCATCCAAGCCTCACATCACCAAGTGCAATGCAAAGCGTGGATGCAGTGGTGTAAAGCACGCCGCCACTGGACTCTAGAGCAGTGGAGACGCGTTCTCTGGAGTGACCAATCATGCTTCTCCATCTGACAATCTGATGGACCAGTCTGGGTTTGGAGGTTGCCAGGAGAACCATACTTGTGGGACTGCATTGTGCCAAGTGTAAAGTTTGGTGGAGGGGGGGGATTATGGTGTGGGGGTGTTTTTCAGGAGCTGGGCTTGGCCCCTTAGTTCCAGTCAAAGGAACTCTGAATGCTTCAGCACACCAAGACATTTTGGACAATTCCATTTCTATAGACGTGAAGTTGCTTCTTGGGGCTCGTAAGTCTGTGTGAATCCCCCTGATTATCTTCCAGCTCCTAACATAAAGGAAAACACGACTGCGGTAGACAGTTTGTCCACTTCCTTGTTTCCTGGCTATATGCACGCCCCCAAACACACTCAAGCACATGGCGCATGCTCCAGAGCCAAAGTTGCCAGGTCTGCTTGTGATAAGCGACGGTCTTTTCTTGAATAGATAGCCTACTTGCACTGTGATATTGAAATGTAATGTAGACGAAAATTAACACACTTTGTGTAGACTTCTCTTTTTAAAAAGTAGTATATCACAGTAGGAAAGGAAATAGCTGGAGGTTGCTTATTTTGGGCTTATTTTTATTGACCTGGTTGCTTATTTCAGAAGCAAAATGTGGAAACACTGGGCGGGAGCTCTGATTCCACAGGGTATGTGACATTTTTTAAAATAAAGAGCACAAAAAACTGTTATGTTCTCTGTAGTAGAACTTTTTGTAGGCCTTCACATTTAGGAATAGATGTGGGGTTCTGTCCATGATCAAGCAATGTAAAAGTAACGGAAAAGTAACTTGAGAAGTTACTCTTCATAGAGGGTAACTAAGTAAAGTAAAGAGTTACTTTTTTCAGATGTAATGAGTAATGAGCAAACACTACTTTTTAAAAGTAACTTCCCCAACACTGGTCATGACAACACCAAATATTGTACACAATATTGACATTTGACACAAAGTGACAAAACTAAGATTCATGTGTTAAATAATGACTGAAAAGGCATAGGCAGAAGCAAATTGCTTATAAAGGCCTATCCTATATTGTCAACTCTTTTAGGCTACCATCCTCCAAAAAAAGCAAAAAGGCAACAACACAGATACTTAATCACTCTTATTAGCTTCAAAAATAGTTTTACAAACCATTTTCTTAAAAACAAAGAAAGAGTGACAAGTTTTTAAATTAATTCTGGCATCATTCCAGAATTTAACTCCAATAATGGAGACACATCTCCTTTTTGTACCTTTTTTAGCTTTTTGTACAGTAAATTTGCAAACGCCTCTGAGATTATATGGACTGTCTTGAATTACAAAAAACCTCTGTATTGAGTCAGGGAGCATTTTTGATTTTGCTTTGAACATAATTTGCATTATTTTATAATAAAACAGATCAGAAAATTTCATAACATGAGAATTAAGAAAAAGTGGCTCCGTATGAACATAATAGTCAGCTCTATTGATAATACATATAGCTCGCTTCTGTAGTTTTATTATTGAATTTAAGGTGGTTTTGAAGGTGGATCCCCACAATTCCACACAGTAAGATATATAGGGAGCAATCAATGAGTAGTAAATCAAATGTAAGGCCTTGGAATTCAGTATATTTCTGGATTTATACAGGATTGCAAGTGATTTTGAGATTTTCCCTTTTATGTATTCAATGTGTTGTTTCCATGTTAGCTTTTCATCAATGACAACTCCAAGGAATTTGGTCTCAGAAACTCTTTCAATGTCAACATTGCAGATTTTTAATTTAACATTACAATCACGATCATTTTGATTCCCAAAAACCATAAATTTTGTTTTCTTAATATTTAAAGATAATTTATTGACATCAAACCAAGTCTTGAGATTTTCCAGCTCCATTTCTACACAGCACAAAAGCTCCTTCAGATTCTTACCGGAGCAAAACAAATTGGTATCATCTGCAAATATTACATATCTAAAAAAATCTGTTACATTGCAGATGTCAGTGATGTAAAGAATGAATATTATTGGACCAATCACTGATCCTTGTGGCACACCACATGTGATCTTTCTAAGTGCTGACATAGTATCATTGATTTGTACACACTGGTGCCTATTACATAAATAACTTTCCAACCAAGAATAAGCAACCCCTCGTATTCCATACATCTCTAATTTCTTCAGTAACTGTCTGTGATCTATGGTGTCAAAAGCCTTCTGCAGATCAATATACAGACCAATACAACACTCACCATTTTCATTTGCATTCGCTACTTCTTCTACCATTTGCATTACTGCCAAAGCAGTAGTTCTGCTTTCTCTGAACCCATATTAATTCACTTAATAATTTATTTTTATGTATGAACAATTTTAATTGTTTTACAAACAATTTCTCTAGAATTTTAGAAAACTGCGGCAGAAGTGATATTGGTCTGTAATTTTCCATACAGTTTTTATCTCCATTTTTATAAATTGGGATCACCTTTGCTAACTTCATGTTGTTAGGAAAGATTCCTTTTTGGAAAGACAGATTACAAACATAGGTCAGGGGTCTGACAATATAATCAATAACTTCTTTAATAGTCACTGTATCAATGGAGTTTATGTTGAGTGATCGCTTATCTTTTAATTTTTTTACAATTTCAATAACATCAGTTTTGTGTATCCCACTTAAAAACATAGAACTAACATTAATGTTAATCAAATTATTAAACATATATTTGTTTTCATCAGATACAGTAATCTGTTTTGCCAAAGAAGCTCCAACATCAACAAAGTAATCATTGAACTCATCAACAATATTTTTTAAATCATCCACTTTATTTTTTACTTTATTTATAAAAAAGTCTGGAAGTTCTGAATTATTAATTTTATTATATATAATATGATTGATTACCTTCCAAGTTTTTTGTATGTTATTTTTACTATCCTCCAGCATTTTACTATAGTCTTCCTTTTTTTGAATCCTCATAATGGTGGTTACTTTGTTCTTATGCTACGGCCACACCCGACGCGAATTCGCCTGGACGCGTGTCGAGATTACATACAAAGTCAATGCAAACACGCGTCTTGACGCGTTGGACGCGTTTGGCGCGGCGCATCTGGAGCGTTGGACGCGTTTGGCGCGGCACGTTTGGAGCGTCGAGGCGTTTTGACGCCCCAAACGCCTCGACGCTCGAGTTGAAAATATTGAACTTTCAAAGCCAGTTCGCGGCGCGGCAGCCAATCAGCGATGACATTCCCCCCCGACATCATTGATTTGATGACGTGTGATGCTCCGCGGCCTCCTGCTCCCACTCAAGCTCCTCTCAAAGATGGAGGAGAGGTTTATCGGCACTGTTTGCTATCATTCGGAGCTATACTATTCGTCGTGTATACTCTACAGAGACCGGAACAAAAGGAAGCAGGCTTGGGTGAAAGTCACCGAGGAGACAGGTTTGATTTAATGATGTGTGACGCTCCGGCCTCCTGCTCCTGCTCAAACCCCCTCTCAAAGATGGAGGAGAGGTTTATCTGCGCTGTTTGCTATCATCCGGAGCTAAACTACTCGGCGTGTGTCCTCTACAGAGACCGGAACAAAAGGAGCAGGCTTGGGTGAAAGTCTCTGAGGAGACAGGTTTTGAAGGTAAGTTCTGTAAATATTCGTTTCCAGCTGGATTTGCCTGCACGGGTCATCACTGAGTCCGACCGGCTCCGGCTCTCTACTGCGCCTGCGCCCAGACGCACGTCGTCCCACAGCTTGTCAAAATGTCCAGCGTCCAGCTTCGGGCGTTAAGCGCGGCGCGTCACAGGCTTTACGCGCGTTAAAATTAACCGCGTCCGGTGTGGCCGTAGCATTATAGCACTTATATTTTTTCTCACTTTCACTAGTTCTCTGCAGTAAAAACTTTTTGTACAGTTGATTTTTCTTATTACATGCCTTTTGCAGACCCTTTGTAATCCATGGTTTACCTTCATATTGATCTTTCACCCTGCACATTTTTTTAGGACAATGCTTATTATATAATTTTAAAAATGTAGACAGAAAAGCATCATATGCTAGATCTGGATCTTCAACATAAACCTCATCCCAGTTAGAATTCTTAAGATCCATTTTGAAGGCTTCTGTTCTTTCTAATGTTTTCAATCTCTTTAATTTGCAAGGATGTCTATTTTTATCAACATTTAGAAATTAAATTACGCGTTACTACAAAAACAGGAAGGTGATCACTGACATCACTTATGAGCAAACCACATGTTACTTGGTGATGAGTATTTGTAAAAATATTGTCTATGAGTGTTGCACTGTCTTTGGTTATTCGACTCGGTTTATCAATTAGGGGCCAGATACCTAAACTGAACATTGTGTTATAAAATTCTGTTGTCATTTTATGTCCATTCCATTTCATTAAATCAATATTGAAATCACCACAAACAAAAACTTGTTTCTTATCACATACCTTACCTAGAATGTCAACCATGGAACTAACAAAGGAATCGATGCAAGAGCCAGGTGTCCTATATATACAACTCACAATAATACTTTTCAGATTAGTGGAATGAATTTCAATTGTCAGACTCCCCATGATATCATCCACAACTGTGCTGTCAACCACTCTACACTGAAAATCTTCCTGTACAAAGACAGCCACTCCACCACCATTTTTATTTTTGCGGTTTACACTAAAAAGATTGTATCCCCCTAGTATAAAATTGGAGCCCTTTTCATTTGTCAGCCAGGTTTCGCTGATGGCAATGACTTGAAAAATATGTTTTAATGATTGCAGATTTTCTTTGATGTGATCAAAATTTGCATAGAGGCTTTGACTATTGAAGTGTATGATTGAAAATCCATTCAGACTGAGTTCATTAAACTGATTTTCTGTGTAGTATTTGGACGCAGAATTCCAATCTTTGTAAAAATTTACATCTGGATCAATGTCTTTCTCAAAGCTAAATGATTTATGTTCAGCACATAAGAAACTTATGTGTGACTCTTCATATATTCTATTGAAACAGGGCTCAGCTAAATTATTTTCATTCTCATAAAAATCCTCATACTCCTGTCCCAAGGGAGAAGACATGTTATCTGTCATATCCTAACTGATAAAAAGTAAATATAAACAAAACAGCAAACCAAAAGTAACACGATTTTACAGTATACGTGTATAATACAAACTGTTCTCTTGCCATCATAAAGCAAAGAATATAACTCAAAGTGATACCGAAAAATTCTATTTTTATACAGCAAACATGGCACCAGCTCTTCATCTTGCTACTTTGTTCCAATAAAACAGATAAACATTTTCTAATCCTCATTGAGTCGCCATTTGCTAACCAAGCTACATCCATTGTTACTTGTATCGTCCTTCTCTTTGTGTGTTAAATTCAGTGATGGACAGCAACATAGTAGACTTAAGTACATTTTTGAGTATCTGTACTTTACTTGGTTTAGGTTTTGGTTATGGGTCATTTTATTTTTTCAAATCAATTTCCACTTGGAATTTTAAACATGTCCCTGTTATACAATATAAAGATAGCGCTATATAAGTTCATATACAAAAATTATTGAGTATTACAGTAGTTCGACAGGTATATTATTTACAACCATGACATCACAACCTCCAGCTCCCAGCTCAACTGTTTGGCAGATGTCGATATATTCAAAAATATTTAATGTGTTAAAAAATCATTTGTTTCTGTCAGTCTTAGGGTACAGAAAGAACTGCAAACAAACCAAAATAACTGATTTCTTTGTGTAGGGTTTAAAATGCAAGTTATCATATACATATATACATATATATACAGATATATAAATAGATATAGATATAGATATAGATACATAGACAGATAGATAGATATAATTATGTTTCTTTTATATATATATATACGACATATAATACATATATAATTTATATGTATTATATTTCTTTTATATATTTTTTAACATATATATATATAATACAATATACAGAAATGAAATATATATGGATATAGATAGCTTTATGTCTTATTCTCTGCAGTTGAGCTGGGAGTAAAGGGTTAATATTGAAGCATCAGTGTTAGATCAGCATGTTACTTGTACCACAAAGGATGTAACAAAAAACACACCACCATTAATATTAATTTTAATTTATTCAATCTCAATCAGTCAATCTTTATTTGTATAGTGCCAATTCATAACAAGTGTTATCTCAAGACACTTTACAATAGAGCATAAAGCTCTTCATATTATGGATACACATATATGCATAGATACATATATACATATATAAAATACACATATACATATATACAAATATATACATCCAACACCAACATGAATCCATATAGCCAATCATGGATCCCTCCATCATGGCGGCAAGAAAAAACCTTCTGTTAAGCAGCAGGAAATCTTGAATGTGGATCCCAGTCTCATGATGAACAGCAAATCCACGCGATGCTGTGTTGGGTGTGAGGGCAAAGGAAGGGAGGTAAGAGGAGACAAGTGGACTAAAGTAAGAACTAAAGTTAGTGACAGGTTCATGGACCATCGACCTGTCGTCTGATTTATAAGAGGTTAGCCTCTTGAGATGCTACATCTCATTTTCAGGAGGGTCCTCATGTCTGAATGGTTGTGGGGATCAATTTATAGAAGTATAAGCAATGATATTCTTACTGAAAATAAGAATTTATGGTAGTGACGAACTCATGGGTGCCCAGACCACAAGTGCATCCCAACCATATTTGTCTCCGTTAAATATAAATGTGTTAAAAGCCTCTTGAGATGTGACATCCCATTTTCAGAGGGACCTCATGCCTATGTGGTACTAAAAAATAGATACTGTAGATGTATCGATCATGGATATGGAGATCATGCATGAACAGCTATAATGATAATGGGAATGGAGTGTTCCTAATAAAATGGCCAACTATGTGTCATGTTTATAATTGTAGTTTTTGAGGCTTTGTGGCTCCACAGCAGCAGGCAGTCTCCATCAGGATCCCAGGCCACCTACAAGACAAGAGCCAGAGACGAGTACAAGAGCAAACAAAAGGGGCAAAGGCAGATGCAGAGAGAGAGAGAGAGAGAGAGAGAGAGAGAGAGAGCCCAATGTGACAGATCCCCCCCCCCCTCCAGGAACATTAGCTAGCTAATGTTGCTGAATCGAGGTTAGGTTTTTTAGGGAGGGGTTTGATTACTGCTGTTTTAAAAGACTGTGGTACGTAGCCTGTTGATAGAGATGTATTTACTGATATTTTTTATGTTTACTTTTATTTAAAGACATTAGTGCTGCATTTCCCCAGCCTCCAATCCCCAGGCTGCACTGCCAGCTTAACGCCACAGTGCCACTCCTGCCGATGTTCTGTGATGGGGGCTACCCCTGCCTCAAGCAGTGCCCTCATCACCATCTACCAGGTGGAGGTCCATCTTTGTTTTTTGGGCACTTTAGGTCCTGTGCAGGAAGGACAACACATTACAGAAAAACAGAATTATGTAATCATGACTGTACACTCACATCACACAGAATCCACTTGTTGATCACATCACAGCAAACCAATTTTTTAATGACAAGGGCAGGTACCTGTGGCATTACGCCTCCACGTGAACAGGCAGCAACCCTCCAGGCTATCTGGTGCCTGGTTTACTCATCAGTCCCTAGAAAGAGCAAAACATTGAACCTTACAGACATCGAAAGGGAAACATGAGAGTAATGACATGATATGCTGCAGATAAACATCCATAGCTGACACTAGCTATATATTCACAGGCTATCTACCAAGCTAAAGGTAGATAATAGCTGCCGAATCGAACGAGTATTTATGATTGATAAAGCCCTCCCCACACTTCTAACATCAGCATCCTCTACAGCGAAGGCAAACATTAATCCCATATTAACCACATCACAAACAGCGGTGTAGAGTCACAGGTACCGGTGTTTTACAGATACCTGTGTTTTACAGGTATCTGCAGCTGACTGAGGCAACCGAGAGCTACACGGGACGCCGCGGCAATTAAAATACACCAATAAATAGAAATGTCCGAGTGGTGCTTCTGATCATATAGTCCCTGTGCGGGGTCTAACCCGCTGGTTAATTTTATTTGCCCGATTATTCAGGGTAATGCTCGGACCCCGGCAGCTGTTAACCCAACTAGCATTAGCATTTAAGGTAGCTGCTAGTCCAACTAGCGTTAGCATAACTGATAGCAGACCATTCGTGGTACAAAACAAACAAAAAAAAACAACATACACAACAAATGCGCTCTAAAGGACAACAGCTTATGGTGCTTGGTGGAAACAACATGTGTTTATAACTTACCTTTGAACAGCGCAGTCACATCCACTGTCGTCAGTACAGAGCCACAGCTCACCGCTGCCATCGTTGATGAGGAAAGTAATGCGTTGAGTGTCCACAGCTGCATATTCAAAATCCGGCCGATTTGAGTACATCATCCGGTACTTTTGCATACTCATTTTTACATAAACTATGTATACTGTTTTTCATTTTGACGTACTCTCAAAATTTTAAGTATTTGAGTATGGAAGTATGCGATTTGGGATACACTATAAGTTTTCCAAAATTGCATGTTGGTTTGTTCGTTTGTTTTAAAAATAGCCACAAAAAGTTCTCAAAAAGGAGGCTTCAGATAAAAGTATTATTTCAATATCATAAACATTATTTTAAAATTGACTGTGGAGTATTTTGGAAGCTCCTTTAAAACTTTTTAAAGGAGTTTTCAAAGTTTTCAGTCAGCTTGAGTATAAAGGCTCGCTAGCTCTCTGACGTTTTTATATCAAAATTCTCCCGCGGTCAGAGACATAATCAGATAATTTGAAATGCAGCGAAGTGCTCAGTGGACGATCTCTGCTCTTGACTGGAGGCTCCGTTTCCTCTCTCTCCCCCCGAGGACGAGCGAGCGGGAGCAAATGATGTGCACGAGATAATGAAAATAATTTTAAATTGAAAGTGAGGACGCTAATAGACTAAGAGGGACCGAGGAGCTCACTGGTTATCTTATTAGCAGCTCCAGATAGTGTTACTGGGGGGGGGTCTGAATGAGATTATGGTCTGAATGGAGCTCCTGTAATGGGCCTGATAATGAGGGGGGGCAGGAGTGTCCTACAGGTTTGTGAAGGCGAAGGTTTGAGTTTGTAACAGGCTGATTTATTAAATACATATTCACCTGAACTTCTGTTGTAGGAAAGACGACATAAAATAAAGATAAATACACGTGAAAGAGCCTCTAAAAGACATTTTTCTGACGTGTTAATCAGAAAAATCACATTAGAGAGAGAAATAAAACTTTTTTCATGCACTGACAGATATTTGGAAAACTTCAAATACCATGTCGGTTGCAATAACAACTGCAAATACCAATTAGTGAAACTTGTCCAATAAACAAGTTTCCTAAAAACATTATCTTTACATATTTTTGTCATATTAAGAGATTGCATCATAAGTCCAAAACCGCCACCACCCCATTGAGGAATAAGTGTATTATATGAAAATAAAGTATTTATAAACATTAATTTAATCAAAAAGGATCATTATGAAAAGTTAAACCTATATTTAAAACTATCTAAGGTTTATTAATTGAAATGTAATTTTCACCATTTATGTTCCTGGTAAGTGGTGCACTCTGCTCCAGTTGACCTTTTGAAATGAACAACTGAAACAACAGAGCCTCAACTTACCATGACTCTGAAAACTTCTTTTAGGATGTGTCCGAATTACAGAAACTTTCAGGGTCAACGGTGCGCCCCTGTTACGGCCCTGGCCGTATCTTGTAGTAATTTGTTCTTGTTCTGTGTGAGTGAGTGCTCTTGCCGCACTGTTTGTACTACCAGATAATTGCTGTAGTTTTGGGCTAAATCCTTATTTTGCATGCCAGCCAAAAACAAAAGGCAGCAAAGGCTGGCACGCAAAATAAGGATTTACCCAAAACTACAGCAATTATCTGGTAGTACAAACAGTCAAACTAGCAAATACAAAGGTTACAACAATCACAATAAAGGGTTTGGAGGCCAACAGGGATTCAAAGCTGCTGTCAGAAGAACGCCGACTTCCAGCTGCTCCCTTCAGCTTCTTGAAAGGGGAGCAGTTTCTCCGTGGCCAATGGGAGGGCTGCTTCTACCTCAGACGATTCAGCTTCCTCCGCCAATAGTGCCGGGGCACCTGAGAGCTCCACAAAGAACAAATTATGGAGGCTGGTTTGCTGGTTTTGGAGGCAGGAGGGAACAATTACTGCTGACGGAGGAACAAAAATGTTTCATTGGAAAACAAAAACTGGAGTAAAGATGGATCCACTGCGCTGCTGTTTTTTCTTTTTTTGGGTGGGGGCAGTTACTGCTGCTGCTCCAGCTGGGTCAGCCGGGTCTGCAGCTTAAACTGCCGCCTACTTTTTGATGTTACTAGTTTTTTAGCCTTCCTCCAAAGACTGATCTTCTCGCTTTCATGGAACAGGTGTGTGATTCCTCGTAGTTTTTTCTGGGAGTCGACAGCGCTCGATGTTAGATGGTCCATCTCCTCTTTTCCAGTTTCCTGCACAGCCTTACAGATGACCTCCTGTACAGTCAGTTTTGATGTCAGGAGAAGGCTGCTGCTCTTCTGGGCCTCCAGCTCCTCCTTGAGCTCTTTAATCTGCCGACCAAAGAGCTCCTCTTTATTGGAGGCCTCATCCTTGTGGGCCTCCACCTCCAGACGCAGAGTGTCGTTTTCTAGTTTGAGCTCATTGGTCAGGCGGATTTTTTCCATGGTCTCGTGCTCAAGGAGGTTAACTTTCCTAACCAGCTCTCCGAACTCTTCTCTGGAGTCATCCAGAAGCTTCTGGAGTTCCAGATTGGACTCCTGAGTGGTTTTGAGTCCGGAGGCTGTATTCATGTTGGTCTGTTTGGCAGCTTTAAGGTCTGCCTTCAAACTCTCGTTCTGCAGAGCACTGCTGGAGGCCTCATACTCTAGGTTCTTTATCTTCAGAATGAGCTTTTTGTTTTCCAATGTTACATTTTTGGTCAGCTCTTGACTCTTCTGGATTTCCTCAGATAATTGCTCTTCAAGGCTGTTAACTTTCCTTACCAGCTCTCCACACTCTGTTCTGGAGGCATCCAGGACCTTCTGGAGTTCCAGATTGGACTTCTGTGTGGTTCTGAGTGTGGAGGCTGTGTCGATGTTGCTCTTTTTCAACGCTTTGATCTCTTTCCTCAAACTACCTTCTGCCTGGGCACTTCTGGAGGCCGCACACTCAAGGTCCTTTACCTTCTGAATCAGAGCGTGGTTTTCCGTGGTAAACTCTATGGCCAGCCTCTGTCTCTGGCGGATGTCATTTTCCAGCTCCTCCTCGAGTCTTTTGACCTCCGTATACAGCTCTAGGCACAATTTCTGAGTGTCAGCCAGAAGTTCGTCTTTAGTTTGTGGTGGCGTTTCATCTGGGCGGCTGCTTTTTTTCTCTTTTTCAAAGTCTTCCTTCAGACCGGACTCCTCCAGTGCTCTGCTGAAGGCCTCCCTTTCCGAGATCTTAGTGGTAGGAGGTGGTTTCTGCAGAGTCTTGTCCTCCCTGGCCTTCCCCTCCAGCTGTTTTTGGAGGTCATCAGCCCTGGCCGTCTGAAGGTCTCTTTCCCTCACTGTCTCCTCCAGCTTCATCTTTAGAGCTTCAACTTCTTGCTCCAGAGCCTTCTCCTTTGCAGGAGCTCTCAAGCCACTTGAGGCTGTGCTCTGGAGTCTGAAGTGCTCAGCCTCACACCTACGTCTGTCCTGCTCCTTCGTTCCGTTCTTATTGAAGGGCCTGTTGTTTTGCTGACGGGATCGATCCTGACGGGGCTGATGGTAATAGCCACCGAAATCCTCCCTCTGTCCTTGGACCTGACCAGGACCAGTCAGGTACTGGTCCTGGTTTTTAAACTGACGGCTCCTGCTGTTGGTACCGCGGGCCGTGTCGTTTGCTGCATTCATGGGGCGGTTGTTCTTTGGCCTCCAAGCTTGTTTGCGATCCATAGTTGACAAAAAAAAGTGCTGTGCTGTGCTGCAGTTGACTGCTGAAATGCTCAGGTCAACGGCGCTTTGCTACAGTCACCTTCTGAATGATCCGGGAATACTCCGTACGCTGCTACAGTAGACTGCTGAATACTCAGTGTCGATACTGTGCTGTGCTCTGCTAGATGTCGAAGAGGGTTTCATCGAGCTCTTCTTTTTATACTTTCAGCAGCTGCTCTGATCCTCTTCAATCCTTTGATGAGTTGAGTTCCATGACTAAACTCAAAGTTGTTTCCATGACAACACAGAATAACACGGATCTATGAGTTATTGATTTTAAAAATAAACAAAATGGCCAACTTCTCCCAAATATGTAACATAAAACCTTTTTTATTTTAGAGCTCCGCAAATTTCATCGCACTTAGGTAATAATTAGACAAAGTTTTCTCTTTTTTCTTTGAAATTTCATGAGAATTTGGTGAAAATTAGCACATAACTTCTCTAAAATAATGTCCAAATTCATTATGTCATAAGTCACAACTGGTAGGTTACTGTTTTTTCCAGTTTCTTTGAAATTTACTTCAATTGATATTGCACATTTTTATAAAAACTGCACTATTTAAATTAAAACCTGTTCAGAAAGTTTCTTTAGCTTTAATTGTCTGTTTTTTTCTTTTAGGGTTTTACATGTATTATATGTTAAACATAGGGAAATAATGGTCAATCCTGCAAATTAGTCTAGAAAAATCAAAGTAAAAAAGCGTGATAAAATCGTGATCCTGATTTTGTTTTTTTATTTTTCAAAAATCGTGATATGATATACACTCAACAAAAATATAAGCATAACACTTTTGTTTTGCTCCCATTTTTCATGAGATGGACTTAAAGATCTAAAGTTCATTCCAGATACACAATATTACCATTTCTCTCAAACATTGTTCACAAATCTGTCTAAATGTGTGATAGTGAGCACTTCTACTTTGCTGAGATAATCCATCCCTCCTCACAGGTGTGCCACATCAAGATGCTCATCAGACACCATGATTAGTGCACAGGTGTGCCTTAGACTGTCCACAATAAAAGGCCACCCTGAAATGTGCAATTTTTTTTGCTTTATTGGGGGTCTGAGGACTCAGAACCAGTCAGTATCTGGTGTGACCACCATTTGCCTCATGCAGTGCAACACATCTTGGCATAGAGTTTATCAGATTGTCAATTGTGGCCTGTGGTCTGCAGTTTTGAGGCCGGTTGGATGTACTGCCATATTCTCTGAAACGCCTTTGGAGACGGCTTATGGTGGAGAAATGAACATTCAATGCACGAGCAACAGATCTGGTTGACATTCCTGCTGTCAGCATGCCAATTGCATGCTCCCTCAATGCTTGCAACATCTGTGGCATTTTGCTGTGAGACAAAACTGCACATTTCAGGGTTGCCTTTTATTGTGGACAGTCTCAGGCACACCTGTGCAATAATCATGATGTCTGATGAGCATCTTGATGTGGCACACCTGTGAGGTGGGATGGATTATCTCAGCAATGCAGAAGTGCTCACTATCACACATTTAGACAGATTTGTGAACAACAATTGAAAGAAATGGTAATATTGTTTATCTGGAATGAATTTTAGATCTTGGAGTCCATCTCATGAAAAATGGGAGCAAAAACAAAAGTGTTGCGTTTATATTTTTGTTGAGTATATTTGCCATATTGCCCACCCCTACCTACTTTATTGTTTAGTGAGTCTCCCAAGACATAACAAATTTTTCACAGTTTTTCAAGATATTATGCAAGGCTGCAAGTCAGTCCTGATGCATCAGAGAGCATTATAAGACCACTTCTCACCAACTCTCTGTGGTCTGATGAAGGGGATAATCAGCCATATGTCTGAGGAAAGAGGATACACTGTAAAAAGTATATTTCAACTAATGTATTAAAACATATCGCTGCTGATGTGGAAAGAAAGGCACATGAAATTTGCCTTGAATTATTCCCAATTTTGGGGATTTTTTCACACTGTCGTTTGTGTGCAAAGACCTTAAGACTGTATTGTGTGCAGACTTCTCTAGGGATGGGACGATACACTTAAACTCACGATACGCTGCACCTCGATATGCCCGGGTCACGATATGATACATCGATACGATACAATATCAAAAAAGTAAAAAAGAAAAAAATTACTGTGTAATTACAACTTATTTGTTTTTGTTTGAGTTGCACACAGGAAAACACAAGGCCTAACAGGCCAAACACAAACAATAACACTCTCTCTAACCCTAGAGAGGTTAGAGAGAGTGTATGCTAACGAGCTCGTTTTCGCCGTCTTCGTCTTTTTTAATGAGAAAGCCAAAATACTGCCTGACAGTTACTCCTCATCCCCCCAATTGAGGAGTTATACATTCTGATGGCCTGAGGGACAAAGGAGTTTCTCAGTCTGTTGGTCCTGCACTTGGGGAGGAGCAGTCTTACGCTGGACAGGCTCATCTGGTTGTTGATGACCATGTGTAAAGGGTGATTGGCATCATCCAGAATGTCCAGCAGTTTGTCCAGTGTCCTCTTCTCTGCCACCGTCACCGAAGAGTCCAGCTTCATGCCAACCACAGAACCAGCCCTCCTGATCAGTTTTTTAATCCTGGATGTGTCCTTGGTCCTTGAATATCTGATGAAACTGGCTCTTGGTAGCTGATGATAATGAAGCTGGCAGTTGGTGGCATCTTTCAAAAACACTCTGCTGGTATCCTCAGAAATGCCTCCTGGCAGCAATGATGGTTGAAAAAGATATCCATAGGATATACAAGAAAAAAGAGTCTTAATAAGAAGTGCAATAAGGTCAGAAAAAGATCAAAAAAGGAAAACTTTTGAAAATTGTTAGAAAAATTAAGGGAAAAAACACAAAAAACAGCTAAAATATGGAGAACAAACTGGACAGGCTGCTGCTGTTTACAGCACCATGGCAACAACACACTATGCGCTATTACCGGACGTGACGTCTTTATTTTGTGATCCATTTTTTTCAAACTCGATGCATTTCGACACGTACTGATCACGATATATTGCCAAAGCGATATTTCATCCCATCCCTAGAGTTCGACCACATCGCCATAGCTGTTTACATTCAGATATGAAACTCCACACAGACATGGAAATCGAACCAGCAACCGTTTTGCTACGACGGACGTAGGCTCCCTGCTGCGCCCTTGTGCTGCCCCAACAATGGTTTTGTAATTGTGTAAAAATCGAAGACATCTCAACACCATCGGCCCTTTTTACACAGTACCACAAAACACAAAATGATGAAATCAAGTGTGTTGTTGTCATTATTGTTCATTATGATAGTAACACTGCTGTTGATTTGGTAACACTTTACTTTAGAGGTCCGCAAATTTCATCGCACTTAGGTAATAATTAGACAAAGTTTTTTCTTATTTCTTTGAAATTACCCCCAAAATTTCATGAGAATTTGGTGAAAATTAGCGAAAAACTTCTTTACAATAATAATATTTTGCATGTGATCTCAATTATGCATATCAACAAACGTGGTACTAAAGAACTTGGTGAAATTAAATAACAAATAGCTAACTATCAACTGCTTATAGGGAAATTGAATTATTCACGTAACACTTCAAAGGTAATTATCACAGGAAACAATGAACCTAACTTCTGTATCCAAGAACTAAGCAGCTATTTATCACCTGCGTCTCTGGAAACAGCAGAAATGTTGGGATACTTCTAAAACATTTTGTGGTGGTTTGTGATTTAATTTCAAATAAATTATTTGCTGATCATCACCTTCTTACCTTCAATTCAGAGTAAATTTCAAAGAAACTGGAAAAAACAGTAACCTACCAGTTGTGACTTGCAACATTGAATTTGGACATTATTTTAGAGAGTTATGTGCTCATTTACACCAAATTCTCATGAAAATTCAAAAGAAAAAGAGGAAACTTTGTCTAATTATTATCTAAGTGCAATGAAATTTGCGGACCTCTAAAGTAAAGTGTTACCGTTGATTTTAATGAGGATATTATCTCCATTTCACAGTGTAAAATAAGCTTATACTGATTGAATAGTGTAGTTGCAGGTTGATATACTCAGAGTTTAAGCTAACATTGATCCCAAAAACCAGACAGTGTATCTCTGCATGTGAGGGGTGATGACTTGGACATTGGTTTTGGCTGATGAGAGAGGGACAGAGACATAAATCAAAAACACTGATTTTTTAAAAATTATCTTTCTGTCGAATTAGATTAACTACCACACTTTCCTTGGTGCTTTCAGAACAAGGTGAATCAGATCTTATGTGCTCATGTTGCAGATGTTGAATGAGGGCTTAATGTTTACTGAAGCTTAAAATTAAATCAGAGAAAAACCATCTTTAAGCACAGGCCATTGTCTTTACCATTCAGTTTCACCTGCTTCTTTATGGTTTGTATTTTATTTTTGTTTTTCTTCTCTATGTTGTTTATTATCATGTTATTATGCACCCTTTAAAACACTATGCATTGTGTTGTAAAGGTTTAAAATAAACTTCTTTAAACATGTTTTGACAAACTTTTTAATCTTTAAATCTTAAATACAGCCTGGCTAATGTTTTCTCTCAACTTTGACTTCATCTTTACTGGCACATTTGGGTCAATCCGCCAAAGGGAAATCTGTTGTGGTAACTCTTCAAAATTAAACTTCATTTTTCATCCAATTTCAATTTAGAATTTAATAATCTACACATTTACTCATTAAAAATGAATACTGGCCAATCTCAGGCTACTTTATTTAATTTGTTGCAACTTTCGACAGTTTATTATCATTGCAATTTTTTCTCTGCTGTTACCAAAACTCAGGGGCCGTTTACATGACGCAGAAAACAGTCAATTCCGCAAACATTTCGTTGCGTTTCGGCCTTCCGTTTAGATGAGACCACGTTGCGTTTCCACCGAAAACGCAAACTTTGAAACCGCTCCCCAGAGCGGAAAGATTTGAATCCGCTCCTCCATCCGGCCTCGTGTAAACACAGAGCAGAAGCGTTTCAGAAGCGCTGACATCACCATCGCAGTACTCTTTCACATGGAGGCTGCGTCGCATACCAGGAACAACAACAACAACCCGGCCGTCTGCTGAGTAAGCGTGTGAGCGTCTTACCGTGCTCGGTTTGTTATCCAGAAAAAACTATCCAGACAGATTTGTTGTCGAACTGATCTGTTGTCCATAAAAAACTCCTGCTTCTCTGTCGTCTATTACGCCATTGTTGTGTGTGAAAGTTTTTCTTCCGTTCATGTGTTGTAGCAGCGCTGCCTCTGCAGACCTACACGCCATCTACTGAACCGGCATGCACACTACAGTGGATTTACAGGATTAACTTCGTCTCGAGAGTTGTCATCTAAGCAGAAAGAATTGGCATAAAGAAAAATCTTTGCGTCTTCAAGTCAGGAGTTTACATGTAAGCGGCCCCTCAAATACCATTTTTAAACCATGAATAAGTATAATAATAATAAGAATATCAACCACATACAATGTTTTCCCTTAGAAAAAGAGTTTATTTAGAAAAAATGGTTGGTTATATGATGAAAATACTAACATTTATGACAAAAAAATGACTTTTTTTTTGCTGTTACTCTTTATTTGGGTAACAGCAATGACTTTTCACTTACAATTAGCAGTTGTGTGAAATCTAGCCACATGGAGCACATTCTTAAGATTGAACTGAATATTTTACTTTTGATATCAACAAATGTTGTCTTAGAGATAACTTAGGTAACAGGACTGAGTTTTTAGATTGACCATCTCTAAAACAGCTAATATATCATTAAATTTAAGGAAAAATAAAAGAGATAACCAACTTTTGGTCTTCCCATGACTTGCAGAAGACCTAAATGATGTCACTTCCTGCAGAACATGTCACTGGTGGAATGTTCCAGAATTTTAAAGCGGGGGAATGTGTTTGGTGAAAACCTGGGGACAGCACTAAAATGTGAATTTTAACCAAAATATAAAGACTAAACGTGTAGAGAGAATATGGAGTCACACTTAAATGCAAAAGAAAATTTGCTTTGGAAGGATTTTGTTCATGATGCATTGTAGTAAAGTGTAGCGTTTGGCTGTGAGGACAGGCAAGAAATGCTATGTATAAGTGTTTTGGATGCCATTTTAAAATATTAAAATATATATATATATGTAATTTCTACAAATATTAATGTGTTAGGTGTTTAGTATAACAATAAAAAAAATTGTAATATATTACTTGTCTTTATACATTTAATATACAATAATATGCTGGGGACAGAAATTTCACTCTTTTGGCGGAATCGCAGATTTATGAAATTTGCTTGGTATCCCTGGAAAATACATCAGAACACATTCAGGCCAAGTCAGTCACAAGAAGAAAAACATTTAAGTATGAAAGGATAAAACAGAGGATGTAAACCACAGAAAACATCAAGAGACAACCAAGACTAAAGCCATCAGTTAAAAAAAGCGACACTGTGGTGCCATACCTTTGGTGTACATTTTAGGACATCCTCAGTCTCAGGAAAACCTCTGTCAAACCAAACGGCCTCAGGCTTCAAAATAAAAGTCATCAGACAAAACGGCGTCAAATTAAACTGCCTCAACCAAAACAACATCAGATAAAACGGGCTCAAAATGAAAGCCATCAGACAAAACACTGGATAAACGGGCTTAAACTAAAAATAGCGTCAGGTTGTAACATCCAACTGAACATTATTTTTTAGAGACCGGAAGTGCGCATGACATCATCAAAAGTCGGTGCCATAGACATTATTATATTATGTATGTCTGAAATGGCATACTAACTTACTACATACTACACACTCATCTGTATATACTGTATACTACATACTATAAGTATGATTAGAATGCCAACCGTTCACACTGTAGTATACTACTAATTTTCCCATGATGCATTTCAAACCCCCAACAACAAAAATCAGAAGCACACCAGGCTATCAAATATCTCTGTTGATTCGTCACCACGTAGAATACCAAAATGTGGTCATTCGAGCCATAAAACGCACGCACACAAATTTCATTTCAACATTTCAGACATTCGTTATGCGCACCATTATGCTATCGAAGAAACTTCCGGTCGGCTCCAAAACAAGAGCCCAGTTTACAAAAGCATTAAAGAACTAAAAGGAGATAATAAAAGATGGCTTTATTTTGAAAACAGGAAGTTTGCTAGTGGCTGATTTTTAGCTGAATGGTGTCTCAAGACGATTTAACATTTATGATGTTACGATGATTATGATTTTGTTACGACCTGACGCTGTTTTTCATTTGAGTCCGTTTATCCAGTGTTTTGTCTGATGGCCTTCGTTTTGAGGCCGTTTTATCTGTCGTCGTTTTGGGTGAGGCAGTTTAATTTGACGCCGTTTTGTCTGATGACTTTTATTTTGAAGCCTGAGGCCGTTTGGTATGATGGGGGTTTTTCTGAGGCCGTTTGGTCTGAGAAATGACAGAAGTTTTCCTGAGACTGAGGATGTCCTAAAATGTACACCGTACTTTGGTTTGAAGCTCCTGCCTGAAGGAGAGGATGGTCAGGAAACTGAATTTTGTTCTTAGCTCTAGGTTTTACTCCACCCATGACTTTACAGCAATCTTTACAACCTGTTCAAGCCTCTGTTTTAGCAGATGAAGAAAGGCTCACAAACCAGGAAATAAAAACAAAGGTGACAACAGACTCTACCATGATGTTATAAAAGACTGTCATCGATGTACAGCACACTCCACAACAGTCGGTTTCCTGAGAAAGGGCAGCCACTGCTGTGCTTCTTCAGAACTGTTCCTATATTATCACTAGCTAAGCAGTTTTTACGCAGGAGTTTGGTAAACTTAATTTTCTTAATGTGTGTTTAAAATGTGCTGGACAATAGTAGTAGTAGTAGTAAAGTTTATTTCGGACAAATTAATAACAATAACAATGATAGTAATACAAATAAGGTAATAATAATGATATCAATGATGATAATCACAAATAAACCAAAAATAGAATACTGCAGTAGACTGAGATAAACAAAAGATAAATAAAAAAAAAGAAAATACTTTGCAGAAGCCAAACGCATGAAACTAAAAGAGTAAAACTTGTCATGTGATTAAATAAATCATATATCCGAAAAGGAGTGAGTGGAAGTAAATCTTATTTATACCCACCCCCATTTAATTAATAATTAATAATAATTTATCATTTCTTTTCTGCTCCTTCACTCTTTATACGAATATAGATATACATACATTAACACACACATACATATATATACCTACATGCATACATATATACACATATATACATATATATACATATACACATATACATATACATACATACACATACACACACACATATACACACATGTACATACATGCATACATAAACGCACATACATACACATACACACCTACATACACACACACATAAATATATACATACATATATACACATACATACATACATACATACATACACACATATACACATATACCTACACACACACATACATATATATATTCAGATACATACATACATACATACACATACACAGAAAATACATACACACATATATACAATAATATTATTCATATATCCGTTTACAGCATATATAAATCATCATCATTTATCATACAGATGCGAGTGACACCAAAAAAAACAGCAATCAGCAACAACAACAAAATAGTAGTAATAAATAAAACAAAACAATAATAATAAGAAAAATGAAACAAAACTACATAATGAAATAACTAATACCCCTCCCCACACAAACACCCACACACACACTAGAAAGTGCACCCTGTGAATTCTAAGAGTCCTCCTGATAAGACCTAAACACCATGTATTTGAATTTTTTTAGAATGACACTAATTGGACTTGAGTTTTTAAAATTACTTATTTATGAAATGACAAAAAACAGATTGGAAAAATGAATATCTACCCAAAAGACTTGATCAGTAATTTATAAATAAACAATAATCTTTTATAAAAGTAATAAAATTAAGAGTCAATAGAGATACAGTAACACTGAAAGAGAGTTTTTTGCATCCTTGATAGAGAAAAATTATTTTGGGGATGCCGAGATGAAAGTCAAAATGTCGGGATTAACGTTGAAATGACGACAATAAAGTTGAAATAGTTTTGTGATAGAAGTCGAAATGTCAAAAAAATAGGCAGAAATGTTGAGAATAAAGTCGAAATACATTTTATGTCAGCTTTATTCCAGACATTTCAACTTTTATCCCAAAATTGTTATATAACTTTGTTCTGGACATTTCAACATTAATGTTGCCTTCCCTAAATTTATTTCTTTCGTGCTTCATTGATATACAAATGAAAGAATCTAAAGAGTCTAAAGTTTTAGTGCTCATTTTTCCAAGAGACCTGGTACTTTAAATATCAACTTTAGCACTTTAATTAGTAATTATAGCACTTTATACTCGACTCCAGCACTTTACTGCCTACATCTAGCTCTTTAACATCTGCTACTGACCACCTGTGTACAATAAAAACTATGATTGTAATGTATTGTAAAATGTTTTATTATGATAATGTTTCTCTGTTCTTTCTTTAAAAAGAAGCAAAACAAGAAGAACAGAACCTTTTAAATATTATATTTGTATTTTCTTCCTTTAACCTGTTTGTTTTTATATTTTAGCTGGGGGGACTACCAATGGAAATTAGCTTGGTAGCTAGAGTTGGGTACATTTAAATTTTATTTTTTTAAAGTGTGTATGAATGTACATTGTCCCTCCTTATCAAATAAACTAAATTGAAATTGAAATGTGAATTATCTGAGTTTTTCAAGATGAATTTTGGATTAAAATGTTTGATGACTTAGGTTTTTAGCTTTTGGTGCAGCAGGCTGCTGGTGATGTAAGGGGGCGGGGCCTTGACACAAAGGTGCTCTCACCTGTCGGGCTGTAGCAGGGCTGAACGATTTGAGAAAATAATGTAATTGCGATTTTTTTTCCCAATATTGCGATTTACTCTGCAATTGTTTTAATGTTCCTCATCTTCTGTATTCTTAAACAAACATAAGCAGTAGATCTTTTTATAGTAAAACCAATATTAAAAAGTATCTAATACGTGCAAAATAGGTATGAAATTGCAAACAAATGGGGAAAAAATGGCAAAAAATCCAAAAGTGGCTTTGGAAATTGATTGTGGCAGCAAAATTGGGAATTAAATTTGAAATGAAATTTCAAAAACCATGTAAAAATTCCCAAAATGGTTCTGACAGTGGCCAAATAAGATGAATGGGGGCAAAATAGGCATAAAGTTGTAAAAACAGGGTTAAAAAGAAAAGGTAAAAATGATCCAAAAGTGGGAAAAAAGTGTATGAATAGAGGTAAAAAATAGGCATGAAATTGCAAAAAACTACATCACAATGCCAAAATGTTCAACACATTTTGGGCTAAAAATATTTAACCTTCTGCGATTTGAAAACTGCGACAAGACATATTGAGATTTAATCTAATTTGCAGTTAATTGTTCAGCCCTAGGCTGTAGGCAGATCTGATTGGACGAGGGAGCTTTTCCATGTCTCCATCAGTCTATCTCCTCCTCCTCAGACCCTCACCTCAGACATCTGTGTCGCCCCCTGCAGGTCATCAACGCCATCGAGCAGGACTACCGGCTGCCACCCCCCATGGACTGTCCCAGCGCCCTGCACCAGCTCATGCTGGACTGCTGGCAGAAGGACCGCAACAACCGGCCCAAGTTCAGCCAGATCGTCAACAACCTGGACAAGATGATCCGCAACCCCAACACGCTGAAGGCCATGACCCCGCTGTCCTCGGGGTGAGTCCGCAGACCAACGCCACTTTGGTTCTACAGGTTTGAGGAGTGGGCCGGCCTGCTGGTGTTCAGATCAGACAGGAATAATAATAATAAAATGTTTTATTTTCTGCTGTTTGCTCTCAGTGCAGGACTGAGGGAGTTTGTCTTAGTCTTTAAACTTTAGCTTCACTGAGAATATCGCACTAAAGATGTTTGATTTTTCAATTTACAGTAGAGCAACGAGGAGAAAACATCACTTTTAATAAAACAGTTTTCTTTTAGAGACGTGCCAAAGTGTTTTAGGAAACATGAAAAGAAAATGAGTGCATGACTTCATTTTGTGCCTTTTAGTTGTCCATATTTATGTTAAGATTATTTAGACTCTATATTAATTTTATTCCACCATGAGCAGAGGTTTATCTTGAATTAGAAAGTTGATTTTTTAATTTTAAAGATTGCAGTCCAGAGAAAACTGTTTGTTAGAGTAAAACCAGGAAACAAAAGTCCAATGATGACAAAATAATATCCTTAAACTCTTTGGTCTGAACGAGATGATATCACTTTATCTTTAGTTTATTAAAGGTGCTATGAGGAGAATCTATTTCGGCGACATAAAGACTCTGCTACCCATGAGCATGCGCCGCGACTGTCGTAAAGACGTGACCCAAGCCAAAGCGTGTGTTTGTTGTGATGCTAATGTATGCAGCTCAGACCTTCCTCAGAAGTCTGCATTGCTTTACAACTTCTTTTTTCAACAACTTACAGGATGCAAAGCGAGGTAATGTATCTCTTTCTAGTTACTTAGCGGTAGTTTTTGATGCGTGACAACATGCAATTTTTGGAAAACTTATCGTAGTTGTAGCCGGCTATATATGGCTACTTACAGCCCGGTGCTCTAAGACGTGTCTGAATAATATAAATTTGCTCTAGTTTTAATTGTCTTGTTCCTGAAGTTGAGTATCCAGGCCAGTCCAGCCCTGTCTGACCCGACGGCAAAGCTAAGGAATAGCATTTATAGATAACCTATTTTGATGCTATAAAACTCATCTTAAAGTGTGTATTTCCATCAGGCATATATCTAAAAGTGAGACTCTTTTTGTAATGAGAAACTCCTCATAGCATCTTTAAATGAAAATACCTCAAGTTGAGGCTTTTTTCAGCAATTTGAAGTGAGATTTAAAAAAGATTAATTATTTACAGGTCATAATTAATTAATCCTTCAGTTTTTTTATCTATTGACAGCACTAATTATATTTGAGAAAATAAAAATTATCATATATAAAAAATAAAAAAAAAACAGATAACATTGGACATGTGATTCTTGTTGTTTGTTGCCCGGCCCTACCTCCTCTCGGTGTAAAAGCTTTTCTCTCTAAATCTCTAAAACTGGAAGCCCGCCCTCCTGCTGAAGTGCCATCGCAGCTCCGCTGACTCCTCTCTCACACAAGTGTCTCTTGTTTCTGCTGGCGCCGGGCGGTTATGTAAATTAAAGGAAAAGTTCGGTTCCTGCAGCTTTTACATTGTTTATAGAATGAAGAACAACAATCTACTCCCCAGAACTGATGCCAAAAGGTTGCAGCAGATATTTAGATCCAAAACACGATATAAAGCGTAGCCTGTGGCATGTTAGCTGATATGAGCTGCAAGACTGCGTGGGAAGACTTTTCCAGCTGACAAACTCATTCCATTTGTGCAAAATCATCATGATTTAGATGTTGGGACCATTTTTGAGCACCAATGATTCTCTCCACAGCGCTGTGTGGTCTGAGCCTGAACAGGACCTCTTTTGAACTGGCTAAGCCTCTGCTGTCTGGCAACTTTGAGCAGCATCAGACTTTCAGCTTAGCAAGCGAACCGGGCCTGATGGGGAGACAAAGACAACTTTCTTCTTCCAGTTTGTGCAGATGATGGATAAGGCTGATATCCTATGGATGAAGATGTTTAGGGAGTTGGCTGAATATGATGGGTCTTATCTGGGGTTAAATTCAGTGCCTTAGAAATGAAGGAAGCTGCAGATCATAGCGCTCAGAGAGAGTATCTAAATCCTTTGGGTACCAGTCTTCTTCGGCAATATCAGACTGTAGTTCAGCCACGCGATCTGTGTGGAGAGACACAGGCAATTGTCACTGGTCATCCATTTAGGCAGGAATCATTCAGGTGCTGGATTTGGTGATAACATTTAATCAGTTTGCAGTAGACAAACCTCACAGTGATTGAGTAGTAAACTCTGACAAAAACCTGAGTGAAACTGTCAGTCTTGGCGTGCAAAGCTCTCTGATAGTTCAAAACTTTGGCGTTTCAGCTCTGGGGTGTGAGGATGCTTCTTTCCCAATTTTCCTTTCTGACTTTTGATTTGTGCTCATTTGGACGGGTCACTTTCTTTGGAAAGTATCACTTCCCCGTCAAAATTCACTTGAAGAATGACTCAGTTTGGACTCAGTTTTCAAATCCTGAAAGACCATTCATCTTCTCTTAGAAAAGCCGCCATCTCTGAATCATTTGAATCAAGCGCCCCAGCCGTCCCAAGACGAGGAGGGCTGTTGTAGTTCAGCTCTACTAGTACTCAAATCTGGTTAAAATGTGAGAGTAGACTTTACTAGAGAAGCAACAATTGTCACTAGAATTCCTACTTAGCCATATATGCTAATAAGGAGGCAGAGAAAATCTAATTCAGGTGCTGGATTTGGTGATAATCCTTCCTGCTTCATTTACATCAGATCTATTAGTACTACTAGTAGACTAAAACAGTCTATTTATACTACTAGTGAAGTATGTTGAGTTTACTAGTAACACTACTTTACAAAAATTGTTTTGAACTGTATCAGACCGTGGCACCAGTGCTCAGATAAACCCTGCTTATAACACAAAGACATCTACTAGTAGACAAATGTTTGTTACTAATAGTACTAATAGGCTTAGAAACTGTTACTAGTAAAATCTCAAAACTCTAATGCTACGGCCACACGGACACGAATTGGCGAATTTTACTTGCGCATAAAGCCTGTAGCACGCGCGCTTAACGCTTTCGAAGTTGGGCGCTGGACATTTTGACAAGCTGTGGGACCACGCGGCGTCCGAGGCGCAGTGCAGAGAGCGGGCGTCGGACTCAGTGATGACCCGTGCAGAGCAAATCCAGCTGAAAGCGAATATTTACAGACCTTAGCTTCAAAACCTGTCTCCTCAGAGACTTTCACCCAAAGCCTGCTCCTTTTGTTCCTGTCTCTGTAGAGGACACACGCCGAGTAGTTTAGCTCCGGATGATAGCAAACAGCGCAGATAAACCTCTCCTCCATCTCTGAGAGGGGTATGAGCAGGAGCAGGAGGCCGGGGCGTCACACATCATTAATCAAACCTGTCTCCTCAGCGACTTTCACCCAAGCCTGCTCCCTTTTGTTCCGGTCTCTGTAGAGTATACACGCCGAATAGTTTAGCTCCGAATGATAGCAAACAGTGCCAATAAACCTCTCCTCCATCTTTGAGAGGGGCTTGAGTGGGAGCAGGGGGGCATGAGCGTCACGTCATCAAATCAATGGCGTCGGGGAATGTCGCCGCTGATTGGCTGCAGCGCAACTGGCGTCGAAAGTTCAATATTTTCAACTCGAGCATCGGCGTTTGGGCGTCAAAAGCGCCTCGGCGCTCTGCAGCGCCGTCGTCAACGCTCCAGATCGCCAACACGCGCCGAAGCTGATTTTGCGTCAAGACGCGTGTTTGCATTGACTTTGTATGTAATCTCGACACGCGTCCAGGCAAATTCGCGTCCGGTGTGGCCGTAGCATAATAGCAGTACTAGTAACACGAAATTGTCTGCTAGTAGATGATTTTGTTTTACTAGTAGGGTCTACTCATGCACTAGTGTGCCAGAAACCTTTACTAGTAAAACAAAATCTTTGCTTACTAGTACCACAAGTAAACTCAAAATATCTTACTAGTAGTACTAGTGAACTTTTTTTGGTCTACTAGTAGACTAATAGTCTACTAGTGAAGCCAAAAGTATCACTTGTAGTACTACTAGACCTAGTGCAATGAAGCAGGAAGGATTATAACCAAATCCAGCACCTGATTGGCTGTAATATTTTATAAAGCCAATGAGAAGCCTGAATTTGAATGAATTTTCCCCGCCCCCTTATTAGCATATAAGGCTAAGTAGTAGTACTAGTGAACATGTTTTGCTTTACTAGTAGTACTAATAGACTCGAAAATGTTTACTAGTACTACTAGTTAACATTTTTTCTAGTAGTAGTACTAGTGACACTTTTGGCTTCACTAGTAGTATACTAGCCTACTAGTAGACTAAAAAAAGTTCACTAGTACTACTAGTAAGATATTTTGAGTTTACTAGTGGTACTAGTAAACTTTGACATACAAATGCGGGCGTAGACCTTACTAGTAAAACAACATCATCTCCTAGTAGACAATTTTGTGTTATTTGTACTACTAGTATTTATGAGTTTTTACTAGTAACATTTCTAAGTCTAGGAGTACTATGAGTAACACAAAACTGTCTACTGCATCTAAGGCTTACTAGTAGTACTAGTGAACATGTCTTGGTTTAGTATTAGTACTAGTAGACTTAATAATGTTCACTAGTGCTACTAGTGAACATTTTTTGGTCTACTAGTAGTACTAGTGACACTTTTTGCTTCAGTAGTAGTCTACTTGCACACTAGTAAACCAAAATTGAGTACATGTACTCCAAATCTGAGTACTAGAGCTAAAGTACGGTTGATATCACTGATTTTGCTTCACTAGTAAGATAATGATGTTCATTTTTCTTGTTGTCCCAGGAGGTAATGTGAGTTCTGTCATTTTCTCTCCTTTTTTTAAAACTTTTTGTGTATCGGTTTGCTTTTTGCAACCAAGAGGTGAAAAATAGAGCTACCGTTCTCAAATGTTCTGAGTCTAGTGTATATGAGTCATGTTCAAAAGGATATTTCTTGTTGAAGGTGTAATATGTGGACCCCAGGAAGAGTAGCTCCTGTGTATTTGCTGTAACTAAGGTGGATCCAAAATAAATCAAATCAAATCTACCCACTCAGTAGTGTGCCAAACATCCTTACTAGTGAAACAAATTTTGTTTTCTAGTACTGCTAGTAAAGTCCAAATATCTCCCTAAAGTACTAGTAGACTGATTTTAGCCAGTGTTATTGTGACACCTGCTCCTCTGTCCCGCAGTGACATCCTGAGGGTGGGCGTGACGTTAGCGGGCCATCAGAAGAAGATCCTGAACAGCGTCCAGATGATGCGGGCACAGATGAACCAGATCACGTCTGTGGAGGTCTGACCCTCCGAGCTCAGCCGAGGGGGGAGAGCCGGAGTTAAAAAAGAAGAAGAAGAAGAAGAAGAAGCGGTGGTTTGGGGATGCAGGGCTCCGGGCGCAGAGGATGGAGTTTTTTCTCGCAGTTACAGTTGTCTGGTCTCAACCCCCCCGTCCCCCTCCTCGTCCTCTCCGCCCCTCACTCTCCCTCCATCCTCGGGATCGGACGTGGGGCAGCCAGAAGCCGGGACACCGACCCGACCCGACCCGACCCACCTCTGGAGCTCGAAACACGGGAGGTTAGTGACCAGCAACACATTCTTCAATCTTCCACGGTTTTTCATTTGATGTTGGACTTTTTATTTTTTAATTCTTGGTTTTTGTTTGTTCTGATAATTTTGTAAAGAATTTTCTAAAGACTTAAAAAAAAAAAAAGGCAAGGAGTTTATCTAAATTTATAGATTATAAGGCTGTAAAGTAGGCGGACCCGAGTAGGAAAGCTACCCTTTAAAAGGCGAGAAACAAACAGAAACATGGAAGAGAAGGCCATCCTGGGCCGGCTCTGCTCAATCTGATTATGGATGAGAAGCGCAGGGACCCAGCGTGCACTCCGGCATGCTCCCCAGGAGAGAAGTTAAAACCATTAAATGGACTCTTTTTGGCATAGACTGATGTCAAAAACCTTCAGAATGACGATTCCCACGGAGGAGTCAGAGAGGAGAAACAAGTTTTTCATCATTGCGAGTAATTTTATATATTGTGTGAATTTTTTGTGATGAAGATTCCGTCTCACCATGCTTCCTCTCACTTTGGACAAAAGTTTGTTTTTGTTTTTCTCTCATGCGAGGTCAGACTGCGCGATTATTTATCTGTTATGATGGATAACAGAGCGTTACTCCACCAGCTAACATGGCAGGAAACTTGATGGTACACAAATAATCCAGGAGGGCGTTGGAAGTAAGAGGGTAATGGCCCTTTTTCCACTATGCGCCTTGGCCCTACTCTACTCGGCTCTACTCAATTTGCAGCGTGTTTCCGCTAGCCTGGTACCTCCTAAAACAAGCTAGTTTTAGTACCTACTCGCTCTGGTTCCAGCGAGCTGGGTCCATACTAAAAGATAGCGTCACCAACTGCTGGCTACTGATTGGTCAGACAATGTCGTCATCAATGAGTCATGAGTGCGACGACCTAGCATGCTAGCGGTAGCTACCATTAGCTTACCCTCATACGTCTTTTCTTTGCAGCTGGATTGCTCTCGTCCTCGGCTTCATTCTGTTGTGTAGCTTCCAAAACTCTCCTGTGCTTCTCAAGGGGTATTTCTTCTTACCACCTGCAGCCTTCTTCTTGGCCACAGATTGTTGTGTCGCGCTCAAAATGACGTCACTGCAGTGCCACTCAGCTGTTTACAGCAACACTGGGCAAGCGACTGGGGCTAATGGAAAAAGCAGCACAAAGCGAGTAGAGTAGAGCCGGGTAGAGTAGAGTAGGGCTAGTGGAAAAAGGGCCATAAAACAAGACTGCACTCAAACAAGCATAATGAGACTGTATTCACAATGATTTCTGACCCCAAAATAAGGACCTGAAGACCCCCTACAGAGAGCTGCAGATTTCCTACATTTTTGCCATCATGTAAAATTACAAAAGTAACATTTAAACCCTTTTTTATCTACATTATACTAATTCAAGCTCACTTCATGGCTATGGTTTAAAGGTGAAGTCTGTAGAAATCGGCATTTTAGTGACATCTAGTGTTCAGATTTTGGAATGAGCCCGTCTGTTTCTAAAACATCACATCACTAAAGGTGCGTTCACACCGCAAGCGACCCAGCTACCAAAGTCGCGTCGCCCATTGATGTAGCGTCGCGCGTCCATAAATACCTGTTTGGTCGCCGTTGGCGTCGGCCGTCGGTCGGTGACGTCACGCCCACTCGAGTTTTACCGTGATCATATCTTATATCACATAATAGGATGTATAAGCTGACATTATTCCAGCTGTATCATTTTCACTCACTTATCAGACACAAAACTCTGCAGCTGATGCCCTGCAGCAGCATCATCTGTGAGTTTACCGCGGTCCGTCTGCAAATGTCCTCACTGAGATTAGTTCCACCTAGAAGGAAGTCATCCGCCCTGTAGTCCGGATGAATAACTGCACCGTCCTGCGATACACACACGCTGATTGGCTGATGCCACACAGCCACACATGACATCGTCTGAATAGATCAACTTTTTTAACTTTGACATCGCCAGCGGAGTGAAGTGATCGTCTTGTTGCCGGCTGTTGCATCGCGGGAGGGTTAGCCCCGCCCCATCCTGGCTGTACATTGACTTTGAATGGAGAGTGATTGCCGAGGTAGTACAGGTAGCGTCCGGTGTGAACGCACCTTAAGGGCAAGAAGACCAAAAGGATCATGAACAGGGCATCATTTACAACAGTTACCAGGTGAGGGTTTTCTAGTATGTTTGTAACTAAAGTTCAGTTAAGATGATGATTGTAGGTTTAGTAAACTTTTGTAGTTTCGCTCTTTTTGTCCCCAAAACCCACCCGTAGACAACATCATTATGTCAGCCTCCACAGAGGAGACCGTGGTACAAAGATATAAAAAGCTTTTTCTAACTTTTTTGCTAACGCAGACCTCCACCAGCGCCACAGTCCTCACCCATATTGTGACTTTCACCATAAATATTAGTCCTACCTTTATTTCATGTAAATATTTAGATTCCTTGACCATGAAAACATACCATTAGCAACTGGATTCATATTGATATCTATTTTAGTTCAGTAGTTAATCACCAAAATCACATTTTTCGTCATGGCGGTTTTCTTCTGGATCTAGCTCCAAAGTTTTTGTAGATAAAACAAATCAGATTGAACACTCCAGATTCCACAGTATCTTGGCTATATTTTGGAGTTTGTTGTAAGTCTATGTCTTTATTTGTTCCCTTGCTATGACGAAAATTCCAAGGGTATCTACATTTTTCTTGCCAGGATCCAGATCAGTCTTTGATATTTTGTAGAACCTCTTGGAAACTTGTCTTGTATTTTTTTTTCCAATGCCCTGATTATTTTTAGTGGAGTAATATGCACAAATGACAACAATGGTAATATCTCGCAATGTTTAGGAATCCTATAAAAAAGTCTTAGATCTAGACGGTGATGTGGATCACTCCCAAAATCTAATCATTTGTTCCTCGTCCTGATCTGAACATTTCCTGGAAATTTCATCGAAATTTGTCCATAACTTTATGAGTTATGTTGCTAACAGAGAAACAAACAGACACCAGCAATAACATAAAAAATGAAAGTTTTATGGAGTTTACGTACAAATAGAAACATTATATTTTATATTAACTGTTTCTTTTTGGCATAATGCTGCCAACTTCTACACACTACACCTTTAAATCAACTCTAGCCCATTTATGTAAAGCTTTATTTTTAACAAGAAGCTTAATATAGCATTCAAAACCATTTAAAATGGTTGTTCTGTCATTTGGAAGGTATTTCATATGTCTTTTTTAAGTCTCTCCACCTCGGTGGGTATTCCAACCTCCTCTTAACCCTTTAACTATCAACTGTTTGGCAGAGGTCATCATTAAATTAAAGTATATGTATTTTTTTAAAGAACAGAGCAAATGAAAACTTTTCATAGAACAGAGAAAACTACAAACAATCCAAAAAACAGATGTTTTCCTGATGTGGGACTTGAAGGTTTAAAAGTCAACAGTTGATTACATGATGACATAAAAATCCACAAAATCAAACTCAATCAGAAAAGGCAGAAAGTTTTGTAAATAAAATAATGAAAAATAACTTAAAATTGATAATGTTAATTAAGGCAAACACACAAAATAAATGTTTTTCGGAGTAACAGATGATATATACATAGATATAGATTATCATATAAGTAAATGGTTAAGTATTTGAACTGAAAATGATGGTTTGGTTTGTTTGTAGTTGTTTCTGTATCCTAAAATATTGACAGAAACAAACAATAATGTGTTATGTTTTTTACACATTAACTGTCCTGACTTTATTGACCTCTGCCAAACAGTTGAGCTGGGAGTTTGTCGTGGCAATTTCTGATCAAAGCTGAGGATCAATAAAGGATCTTGAGTCAAAAGATGTCTTAGTGAATATTTATTATCTTGCAAGATAGAGAAGTCTGTCATACAGCACACAAGTCTGCAGAGAGAGTTCTGCCTGACAAAAGAACATACAGTTTCTTATACAGGCAAATCATTAAACAATCACGTCATACCTAAGCATAAAACACCTCCCTTTTCTTTTCATGTGAGACAGTATCCCAGGTCACACCATCTTCCCATCAACTCCCTCCCCATTAGGCTCCAAGTTGAAACTTTCATCTTTTATTTATCTCACATGCAGAAGACGGAGCATGGCACAAGTATCTGATTTATCTCAAAAACATTCTTGGTCTCTGAGGCTAATTGTAAGTTATTATCTCTGACCTTTCCTGCATCAGCATTCTGTTCTGTGAAAATGAACCTCAGACCATAGTTAATAACTTCAGGGGTTATATGGGGTTAACATAAGATCAACTCAGAGTGATTCAAATCAAAGTTATACCTGTGGAATAAAAATAAATGATTGAATGATTAATTTTACCATTACAATTCCCTCCTCTTGATAATTCTTAATCATCTAATGAACCTAAGCAAAAATTAATCATACTCACCAAATATATGTATGTGAATAACGTTAAACTGTAAATTGTAAGAAAAATAAACTGTAAAATGCTGTGTATGTGTGCAATTCTACAAACTAAGAAAATAATGTGGTAAAAGAAATAAAAGCAATGCAATGAACACTTTGTCTTAGTGAAAATCATCTGTCAGTTTCAAACACATCACCCTGTAGCCAGTTTAAAATATGCCATCATTTAGACATAATGAGAAAACACCTAGACAATAGTGTCAGAGTAGTGTTCAAAGTCGTCATTGTCCGAGCTGTCTGTCAGTCCGCTGACAGATGCAGAGTCGTCAGATATGTTCAGTTGGCAGTTCACATCAATAGAAGTCAGAGTTTTAATGCCTTGTCTACTCTCTATTTTAGTCAGTGTTGTTTCAATCAGTTTCAGAACCAGACCTCTCAGGCACGGAATTACACAACACCCACAGGTCACTAAAATTGCAGCCGCAACACAAACAGAGGTGAACAGAGAGAGAAACAAAGTTTTCAATTTGCCACAGACATTCTCCAGCCAATTAGAAAAGGGGTTATCAACGCCAGAGTTTTCAGGATTAGAGGATTGCAGTAACCTACAGGAAGGTTATGGCTATGTGGTGTTTGAATGATGGACAGACGTGGTTTTAAGTCAACATTAGGATTGTAGCTCCAATCAGTTGCCGATGTTGTTGCTATGACTAAATTCCAATTGTCACAATTACAGCCTTTGTCAAATATAGTCAAACAGCGCACAGTAGTAACACACACATATTTGTCAGACGATGCATAACTATGGTCATAACCTGAACATGGAGCAATAGAGCAAAAATCAAATTGTAGGGATGCAGTTTGTCCTTCTACAAAAGTCATAGTCACCATGTCAGAAGTTGGTCCGGTCTGCTGCTCTGTGTGTCGTTTTTGTCTGGGTTGAGCCGTTGGCATGATGTCAGTGGATGGGGTAGAATTGTCAAATGAAGTAGGGATGTCAGTTAGAGTGGTAGTGTTGGTCATGTTGTCAGTCTGTTCAGGTCCCCTGCTATGCGATGATGATTTTGCAGGAATTTCTGAAAGAAAAATCACAAGGACAAGCAACAAACTGATAACACCAATTACACATGTTGTTCTCGGAGGCCACACAGGCCTGTGTGGCGATCGGATGCCATGGCTGCCGGGCGCCATGGGGGTGGGCGATCCATCGTTCTGTCGTGAACCTTACCTACGACAGCAGTTGGTTCTTCTGTACTTCTGCTCCTCTATGACCTATAGCCCTGGGTGAGAGGTTACAAGCACGTCACCCTTTGTCAAGTCGACAATCTGAAGCTAACAGTGTGTGTCAATGCATTTATGTCGTGTTGTCAGTGTTTATGTCTACAGGGGGAAGAGTTTGTCCATCAGTTCTGTTCACTCCTCACCCTGGATGAAAAAACTATGTGTGCCTAGTGTTCAGCAGCTTCTGCTCCTTGTTGGTCCTCGGAGGTTGACTTGTGTTCAGCAGCTGTCACCCCCTGTGAGTCCTCAGGGGTTGGCACGTGTCTGCAGTGGCTGGCGTGGACCCAGGTAGCACGCTCTGCTACCTTTACTGCAGTGTGAGTTGTCAGCAGCACCTGATATGGACCCAACCAGCGATGATGCCGCCAGGACTTTCTCCTGAAGTTTTTTACCAGCACAAAGTCGCCTGGTTTTATGTTGTGTAGCTCCTGACTGGCTGGTTTAGGCTGTGCATCAGCAACCTGAGTTCGGATATCAGACAAAAGTTTTGTTAATGCAATACAGTGTGTGATCACCTGATCCTCGCACAGCGTGGTGTCTGGTGGGGGTCTGCGAGGTCCCATTCCAATGTTCGGTGGCACTGCAAACAGAGTTTCAAAAGGTGACAAGTTATGTTGCTTGTGCACTCTCATTCTCATGTACATCAGCACAATAGGCAGGGCTTTGGGCCATGACAGGCCGGTGGTTTCACAGGTTTTTGCCAATTTGTTTTTCAAAATAGCATTCTGACGTTCAATGCAACCACCTGCCTGCGGATAATATCCGCAATGTGTCTTTAAGTCAAACCCCAAATATTCAGAAACCTGCTTTATGGCATCGTTGACGAAATGAGAGCCATTGTCTGAGGAGATTTTTTCTGGTATGCCCCATCTTGGAATGATTTCTGAAATGAGAGCTTTGGCTACCACTGCAGCTGTGGCATGTTTTGCAGGAAATACTTCAACCCATTTAGAAAACATGTCTACCATGGTGAGACAGTATTTCTTACCTTCACTTGGGCGAAGTTCAATGAAGTCAAGCATCAAATGCTGGAATGGTCTCGTAGTCACTGGATGAGCAGCAGGTTGAGTGAGTGAGACTGCTCTGCCTGAGTTATTTTTAGCACACACCATGCATCTGTTACAGTAGTCTGCTGCGACTGTAGAAAAGCCTTTTGTAAACCAGTGTGATTGGACAGCTGTACACATCCCTCCTCTTGATACATGGTCCAAACCATGTGTCAATTTAGCAAAACAAGGAACAGTTTCTTAGGTAAACAGGGCTTACCATCCGGTCCGCACACACCATCACGCACGACACAGCCGTGCTGAGCCCACAGTTTTCTCTCTTCTGGCGAGGAGAGGCTGCAGAGATCAGAAAGGGAAGCAACAGGTTGTGACAGCATGTGATGGTGAAGTGTGGGGCACAGGCCGGAGCGAGGCGGACTTCGCAGCAGCATCAGCTCTCGCATTGCCTGCAGAAACCGGATCAGAAGAGGAAGTGTGAGCAGCACATTTGCAAACAGCAATCTGCTTAGGAAGCAAAATTGCCTCTAACAAAGCAGAAACTTTGTCATGGTGCAAAATGGGCTTACCATCTGACTTGAGAAAGCGTCTATGTCTCCACAGAGCTCCAAAATCGTGAACAACACCAAAAGCATACCTGGAATCAGTGTAAATGGTAACAGATTTTCCCGCTGCCAATTTGCATGCTTCAGTCAGTGCCACGAGCTCAGCTGCCTGTGCAGAGAAATGAGAGGGTAGAGAAGAGCTGTGAATTACTGTGTGATCATCAACCACAGCAAAACCAGCATGACAACTTCCTGTTTCAGGATCACGTGAGGCTGATCCATCCACATAGAAGATAAGATCAGGATTTTCAAGAGGGGTGTCACGGAGGTCAGGTCTCGGAGAACAGGACAGGGAGACCTCTGTCTCACAGCAGTGTGGTGTTCCATCTGTAGGTAGAGGCAGGAGAGTAGCAGGGTTAAGAGTAGTACATCGTTTAACCTTAACATGAGGTAGATCTAGCAGTGTAGTGTGATATCTTAACCACCGAGCTGCTGATAAGTGAGAAGTTTTCTGCTCTGCCAGTAAGTTAGAAACAGCATGAGGGACCAGAAGTGTGAGATCACTGAAACCAACAAAGTCCCTTGAAGCTAAAACAGCTTTTTCTGCTGCAGCCACAGCCCTCAGACAGTGAGGGAGGGCTCTGGCAACAGGATCCAAAGAGCATGAAAAATAGGCAACAGGTCTTAAATCTGTGCCATGTTTTTGTAATAGCACACTGGTCATGCAGCCACTTTTTTCATCAACACACTGAACAAAAGGTTTGTCAGGGTCAGGAACGCCCAAAACTGGGGGGCTCTGCAAAGCTTTTTTCAAACTGAGAAATGATTCTTCAGCCTCTGGAGTCCATGTAATGTGATGAGATGATGCAAGACCTTTTGCATGAGTGATGTCACGGAGAGGGCGTTCAAGCATGGAGAAATTGGGAATGAAATGTCTGCAATAAGAACACATTCCCAAAAAAGACATGGCTTGTTTCTTAGTAACAGGTTTAGGCACATTTGTTATGGCAGTAATGCGTGTAGGAGACAAGGATTTACCATCAGGGGTCAGGACATGACCCAAGAATGTGACTTTCTGACTCACAAATTGTAGTTTTGACAGAGAAGCCTTGTGCCCTTCTTGTGCCAGGTGTTTGAGAAGAGAAATGGTGTCACGTTCACACTGCTCTTTTGTAGGAGCTGCTATCAGCAGATCATCCACATACTGCAGCAAAGCTGTGTTCTCTGTAAGAGACAAAGAAGAAAGACTCCGAGAAAGTGCTTCACAGAACATAGTAGGGCTGCATGTCAAACCTTGACACAAGCGAGTCCAGGTGTAGCGTTCTCAAAAAGGAACGCAAAACCAAAACTGAGAGTCTGGATGGACTGGAACTGAAAAGAAAGCATTGGAGAGGTCAATTACAGAGAACCACTGAGAACCAGCAGGTATTTGTGACATGATGGTGTACGGATTTGGCACATTTGGCACAGGGGCATCAATGGCAGCATTCACAGCCTGTAGGTCCTGTACAAAGCGCCACTCATCTGGCTGACCTTTAGGACGTATCTTTTTTACAGGAAAGATGGGTGTTTGAACTGGAGAAGTGTCACATGGCACAATAATGCCTGCCAAAAGTGAGTCAAACACCGGTTTGATGCCTTCTGTAGCTTCTTTCTTCAGGGGATACTGGCGAACTGCAGGACGATAAGAAGATTTTGCAACAATTTTCACAGGTTCACAGTTGTTAATCAAACCAACATCATATTTGGTTTTTGCCCACAGATGATCTGGGACTTCGGCCAAAAGTGGAGAAATGTCAGTGGCTGATGTCAAAGTCATGCACATTGAATGGCTGTCACGGTTATCAATCAGATAAACAGAGCGTAAACAATGTATTTTTGCCTGTAATGGACGCTTGTATGCACCCAGAGAGGGTGAGAAGCAGGCTGTGGAGTCTGCAGTCTCACACCAGTCTCGGGCCTGTGTGCAGGCCAGAGTGAATGTGCCTAAATCACGCCACTGTCTGTGTTTGGCCTTGGAGACAGATATGTATGGAGAAGAATGTGACACATTATACAGTTTGTGTTGTTTGTCTGACAATGACACAGAGATTGCACAGTCTGTATCGTTCCAGAACAGAGTGTGTGTCAAAATGCTGTCATTTAAGTCCAGATCATGGAGAAACTTCTCTGCATAAACATCATCTGGACCCAAACTGACATGTGCGGTGCAGTGTAGATGCTCAGGTTTCATGCAGTCAGAGTCAGGATTTAACACAGCTGCTGCTTCATTCAAAATCTGTTGAGACATTATAAAATCCAGCCACCACTGATAAATGTACAGAGGGGCAGCAGCGCTGAATTTTATCATGCTCATGTCTGGGTCAGCTCTTGATATTTTTAAACCATCATGCGTTGAGGTTATAACAATACCAAGGGTGCACATCAAATCACGACCTATCAGGTTGATAGGGCAAAGGTCGGACACCGAAAATGAATGTTTTGTCTTAACTTTTTCATTAGCAGTAGACCAGGTACACGATAATGGAACAGAAAACATCTCTTTAACTGTCTGACCACAGGCAGAAATAGACCATGTACATCTACCACTGAGTTTTGGAGATAATTCAGCTGATCTAATCAGAGAATTTGTTGCTCCTGAGTCAACCATAAAGGTCATAGGCACATTATCAACAGTACAGGTAATAGTTGGCATTTGCTGATAAGGGCTTAGATGATACATTGAATAAGTTTCTGGTGGTGTTGTCTGTTCCTGTTCTAACCTGTCAATTGTCTCATTAATCATAGTGTATCAGTGCAAAGCATTTCTTCATTGCAAAAAGCATGTGTGTGTGTCTGTGTCTGTGGTGCGGTACCTTCCCCACGCTTTTCAGTTGGAAGTCAGTCTGAAGGAGACTTTGCCTGGTCAGCTTGTTTTTTCTTTGGGCAATCTTTGATCCAGTGACTGATTTCTTTGCAGTAAAAACATTTGTTTGGGTCGTAATCTTCTTGGGTTTGCCCTTGTTTTTGCTCCTTTTCATTGCTTTTGTCTGCTCCTTTGTCTCCGTTCTTGCCTTTTCCTCCTCGTCCTTTTTTGGGTCCATGGCGTCACACTTCACCAGGAACAGGTTTGCCATGTGTGCGGCGTCTTCACGGGTTTTCTTGAGGTCATCCAGTGCTTGTTTTTCCTGTAGTTCAGCGTGTAGGGCATGCTTGAGGATGTTTTTCATCCGTTTGACTCCCCATGGCCCAATGATGCTTTTCTGCATGGCTTCAGACAAAGAGCTGCAGAGGCCTGAAACAAAATACCCCTTCAGGTTGTCCTCGAAAGGGGTCTCTGCTCCGTCAAAAGAGTCGGGTCTGTCGTGACCAACATACAGCTCACACATATCCATCAGCCTGTAATAGTAGTCTGTTACCTTTTCGTCTTCTCTCTGACAGCACTACTGGTGCGGGAAAAGGCTGTGGGGGGCCAACCGCTGCGGGAAAATGCTGCAGAGGGCCGACTGTTGTGGGGGGAGGCTGTGGAGGGGTCATCGCTGAGAGGGCAGTCTGTACAGAGACGGCAGCTGCAGGCAGAGGCTATGGAGGGCTGATAGCTGCAGGGAGAGGCTGAGCAGAGGCGGCTGTTGGGAGGGGATGAGGCTGCGCAGGGCTGAGCGGTGGTGACAGAGACTGGGGAGGACTGGGTGGCGTGGGGATGTCCTCGGGTATTTGCTGAGCAGATACAGCAGGGGGCTGAGGCTGTAGGGCGACCTGTCTCCTCACGGGGACTGGAACCACATTATCATAACGTGGCAGGAGCGAGTGGCTTCTTTCCGGGATTTCCTCAAGAGTTGGATAAAGAGAGGTTTTAGGTGGAGCAGAGGGGGAAAATGTGTGTGTGTGGTGTAAAGCAGTTATTCCACCTGTTGTGGCATTCACACTCCTTTCACAATCCTTTCTCACACCACAATCATCATACTTTGGCAGTTTTTTTGTCATTCTTTTGCTTTCTCTACATTCAGCTTCTTGTTTCCACATGTTTAAACTCGCCCTGTGACCGTCTACCACGTCTAAATCTGTTGTTTCGACCGTTTTCTTTGTCCTGATTTGTTTTTCATGTTCAGTAAGCCTTTGCTCAAGTTTAGTCAATTGATTTAGGCTAAAACAGCCTTCATCAGGAAAACCCATACAATCAGTCCATACGTGAAAATAGGGTATCCACCCATCACCATATTTTTCTTTCATTGTTTTGCAGCAGTGTGATTCTGGACATGGCCTTGTTTCTTTACTCTGTTTTGAACCCATTTTATCAGATGCTCAGTTCTAACCAGACCAGGTCAGACACAAAAGGCTTGCCCAGTAATTTCAGTGCTTAGAAATTACTCAGATTAGAACTAGTGCTTAAGTTCTAAGTTTTATTTCAGTACTTAGAAATAAAAATGGACTTGCCGACAATTTCAGTACTTAGAAATTGTGTTTTCAGATCGGACACGGTTCAGTAATCTCAGTGCTTAGAAATTACTCAGAATAGAACTAGTGCTTAAGTTCTACAAGAACAGTTTATTTCAGTGCTTAGAAATAAATACGTGTCCGATGTTTCACTTCAGTGCTTAGAAGTGAAAAAAACAGGCGTGTCTGAGGTTTTATTTCAGTGCTTAGAAATAAAAATGTCTGGTTAAAACAAAAGCCAGAAGTCTGTCTGTTAAACCTTCAGCAATGTCTCAGAAAAACACACTCATGTATACCTCATTCAGCAAAGAATCTTAGACTCAGCAAAAATGATCCTGAAGAAATAGATCCTCGTTAATTTTGCCAAAAAGGGGTACAATCTTACCCGAGTGGAGGGTGCAGTTCAGATCCTGAGATGACGATCCAAGTCCGGAGACGGTCCTCCCTTCTCAGAAAGGTATTGTAGTGAGGTAAGAGGCAGAACCTTAGTGGTCCCGGAGGCCAGCCCCCGTCTCGCGGGCCTTGGACGGCCAGTGTCAGAATCCACACTTCTGTACACCAAGAATTGTCGTGGCAATTTCTGATCAAAGCTGAGGATCAATAAAGGATCTTGAGTCAAAAGATGTCTTAGTGAATATTTATTATCTTGCAAGATAGAGAAGTCTGTCATACAGCACACAAGTCTGCAGAGAGAGTTCTGCCTGACAAAAGAACATACAGTTTCTTATACAGGCAAATCATTAAACAATCACGTCATACCTAAGCATAAAACACCTCCCTTTTCTTTTCATGTGAGACAGTATCCCAGGTCACACCATCTTCCCATCAACTCCCTCCCCATTAGGCTCCAAGTTGAAACTTTCATCTTTTATTTATCTCACATGCAGAAGACGGAGCATGGCACAAGTATCTGATTTATCTCAAAAACATTCTTGGTCTCTGAGGCTAATTGTAAGTTATTATCTCTGACCTTTCCTGCATCAGCATTCTGTTCTGTGAAAATGAACCTCAGACCATAGTTAATAACTTCAGGGGTTATATGGGGTTAACATAAGATCAACTCAGAGTGATTCAAATCAAAGTTATACCTGTGGAATAAAAATAAATGATTGAATGATTAATTTTACCATTACATCACTCTTCTGACCTTTTTCTTTTGGGCTGTTTTTCAGCCATCGCTACTGCACCTATTGTATCTCTCTCTGACGCTAACTGCGCACGCTACGCAACCTATTACTCCCCCTTCCCCCTCTGTCTGATCTGCGTATGAGTATGATCACTCCCTGGATGTGGGGCGGTATACCCTGTTATGGTGACTCGGCCCGAGCCACAGTATTTACCTGCTGAAATTCAGAGCCAAGGCTGTGTATTGAAACCAGACTTTTTTTCAACATGCTGTCAGTGGTGACATCTTGTGGATGGAGAAGAGAAATACAGTGATTTTGACAAATAGTGCATTTGATTAGAAGATTAGAAGATCGCTGACTACACCTTTAAATACTGATAAGATGAAGTAAAAAGAAGGGAAGTTGCATTTTTGATCATCATGCAGGTTAAACTGAGGGTCAGTTCAAACTTGTCTTTTTTTGAGTTTCCCTAAACTCTGGTACAGATTCACTGTTAGCCTTCATAACCTTCATTCTGAGCAGTAAAGAAAGATCTGAACCTAATGCAGACTCTCAGTCTTTCATTTTGTTAAAATAAACACAGAAATTGATAGTAAAGAAATTTTTTTAAAATCCTGACTGCAGTGACTCAACAGGACCAGTAGAGAGAGCCAAACGCATGATTCAAATAAAGACTGCATTTCCTTATACGTGACATGACTGTTAATGCCTGGTAGAGAGAGATAGAAAGACAGCTGGTAGGATGGACAGACAGAAAAATAGACATCTGAATCAAAAGATAGATCCTGTGACAGTTTGGAGAGTCTACCACAGCTTATGACAGAGAGCTGCATTTACATCACATTCAAATAAACAAGATAAAGCATTTCTTTGCAAAAAAGTGTCCAATTATGTATTTTCTGGATTAGTTTATGAATTCTTTTGATGGTGTCAAAAATACTCTTGATAATGGCAAAAAAAAGGCTCAGTGTTTTGTCTTTAATGTGAAATGTTTTTATCCCTTATTCAATCATTCATAGATTACATTCAGTAACAAAAACAGAAACTCTGAAAAACATCACTTTAACCCCATAAAGCCAATTGTATCATATTTGATACATACTTTTTTAATACCTCTATCTAATCAATATGATCAACAAATTACAATAAAACTATTTGAATACAATCAGATAAATGATAAAAGAAAAAGTCCTCAAATGAATTATCAGTTGCCCAAAATGCCAAATGTATCAAATGAGATACGAAAAATCTATAGGTTGAATTTTATGGACACTTTGATATTTTTAGGATTTTAGCAGAAAGTGAAACAAACATTCAGCTCCAAAAAGACAGACGGGCCATTCATCTGAGGATTACTGCTGAGAGAGGGTTTCTCCAACTGACTTTATGACTCAGCTGAGAATCATACTCTTTTTTACAAGCTGAAATAAAATTCTGTATTATTTTATGATTTGCTTACTCAGAGGTAGAGGTAGAGACGTGCTCTACGGGTTTCGAAGATAACAGTTCAACAGTTCAGTAAATACACCTCATGAAGTTTTTAGTGAAAACAATCATCAAGAATGAGAGTTAGAGTCACGACTGCAGTCAAAGGGCGACAGCTTCAGCTGGAACAGTCCTCCACTTCATATTTAGTTCCTGTTTTTCAAGTCCATATTCAAACTCATCTTATAGTCGTGCTTCTTTATCTGTCATTTCATTTTAACAGAGCCTTTGTAAAACTGTTTTAACCAGACTTCATGGCTTTTATCCACATTTTGTGACCGCCTCTTTACTTGGTTTTACCTGTTTATCTGCGTCTTACTTTATTTACTTACTGCGTCTTGCTTTATTTTTGTGATTGTGTCTTTTTATTTCCTTCTGTGAACACTTGATAGTTCTGTGCTCTGAGAGAGTAAACATCTGCCAACACATTTCTGCCACATCAGAGTTATTTTGAAAAACCTGGGAAACTTCCCTTTTGTGCAAACAAAAGCTTCAAAAGATTCCTGGATCTGCATCCAGATTTAAGCCACCACCATCACAGTGTACTCACTTCTGCTTTGTGCCATGACCAACAGTCCCTGAAAACTTCATCAAAAGCATTTAAAACATTTTGAATAAAGTTCCCACAGACAGACAGAAGGACTCCGGCAAATAAATAACTTTCTTAGTGGAGGTGATAAATGATCATTAATTTCATTATCCAACCATCCAAAATTCCGTCTTGTGTGGCAGGATAAAGCTTTACCCAGCTGCAATTTGGTAAGAGGAGAAGTTCACCCTTGTTTGGTCACTACCCAATCACAGGGCCAACATGTAGAGACAGAAACTCACAGCACCACCTGAGGGCAGTTGAGAGTCAGACTTTTGTACTGCTGCACAGCTTCATGAGCTCAGGAGTAAATTTTCAAACATGGGGTTTTATTGAGGAGATAAATGTTTACCTTCCATGTCAAAACGTAGTTCCATAATAGCCTTGTAATAGCCTTGCTTAATTTGTTAATGCTATAACTGTTGAGCCAAGTCCTTTCATGAGGGATATCAGGATGAGCAAAGCATGTAATTCTCGTAAACTTTTAGTACAGAGTTTATTATGAACAATGATCCAAGAACACACTGAAAAATCTCAGTCAAGTGAATCTGTGTGATGCTAACTTCTGGTTGGCTCACATAAATACGTCATCCCTGCACTGCTGTTCTGAAGCTGTGCAGACATCATGTAGTGAATGTAATAAACTCATTTTAACCAGTACACCCACTTTACCTGGCTGGTAACCTCCAGGTGGAGGAGGGTATGGTGAAGCCTGAGGGTACCCTCCCGGCTGTGGGAACATCTGAGGGTGAGGTGGACCATGGTTCTGTGGGGGGCCTGGGTAAGGGGGGGCTGACTCCTGAGGTGGGTCTCCTTTGTCCATCTTCACGAAAATTCACTGAAAAATAATAAAATACACTCAAGTCACATCAACTTAAAGGCGCTATGAGGAGAATCTATTTCCAGCAACATAAAAACTCTGCTACCCATGAGCACGTGCGGCGACTGTCGTAAAGACGTGACCCAAGCCAAAGCGTGCGTTTGTTGTGATGCTAACGAATGCAGCTCGGACCTTCCTCAGAACTCTGCATTGCTTTACAACTTGTTTTTTCAACAACTTACAGGATGCAAAGCAATGAGGTAATGTATCTCTTTCTAGTTACGTAGCGGTAGTTTTTTGATTTGTGTGACAACAAGCAATTTTTGGAAAACTCAGTATCGTGGTTTTGTCGCCGGCTATATATCGCTTCTTACAGCCTGGTGCTCTAAGACGTGTCCGAATAATATTTACTCCAGTTTTAATTGTCTTGTTCCCGAAGTTGAGTATCCAGGCCAGTCCAGCCCTGTCTGACCCGACCGCGAAGCTAAGGAATAGCATTTATAGATATCTTATATGTTTATATGTACTGTATCTATGCATATATGTGTGTTTTATACATGTATATATGTATCTATGCATATATGTGTGTTTTATATATGTATATATGTATCTATGCATATATGTGTACCCATAAAATGAAGAGTTTTAAGCTCTATTGTAAAGTGTCTTGAGACAACACTTGTTATGAATGGGTGCTATTGAAATAAATATTGATTGATTGATTGATGTGCTCTTAGTAAGTCGTTCTTGACCTGTCCAGTCTCAGGGCCCACCACTACTTCATGAATAAGAAATAGGGACCCAATTGGAGTGGTGATGACGTATTTTTGGTGGTCAACCCTGAAGTTAGCATTGTGCCAGTTCCCTCAGCAAAAGGCCTAAGAGATTATCTAGTGATCTTGGATCATTGTTAATAACACAGTCTGTGGTGATTTGTGTTAGCGCAAAATTTTGTTCATCATGATAATCTTCATGAAAGAGCATAAATCTCATAATTTTATGAGCTTCATAATAACTGTTAAGTGTAAAATGCTTATTTTAAACTATAACAGACCTACAAAATTCCAAATTGACTTGCAGCGGCCACACTTCCATCACAAAGTTATATGTAACCCAAATAAGTTTGAGCCCATGGCTGTGGCTTTGGATGTATGTGTTATTGTTTAATAAAAAACAATCAGCTGATTGCATCAGCATCTCCAGACATTTCTGCTGTCCTTGTTAGTTTTTGATAGCAGCCAAACTTTTAGAAACACAAAACTTTAATGTCAAAAGAGGGGTAAACTCTGACACGTTATTTTGCAAAAGAACATTCATATTCATTGGCATGTGTTCATCGTGGACCATATTTCAGGCATTTCTCAAAAAAGCTGGTATTAAATCCTGAAGTATTTCTGACTGTTTTTTGATTATTTTTTTGTGGAATGTTATTCATGGAACAAGGAAGAAGTGATTCAATTTCAGATGTGATCAGATTCCAGATGTTGGTCAAGGGGCTATTCAAAGATTTTGTTGAGGTTGCATGATAGGGCTTTTTTATATATATATATTTTATGTAATAATTTATTGGATTGTTGGAAATGCCTTAGCAGAGGTTTATGCTTTTCCTAGTATGCCCAATGTCAATCAGAAATCTTCCCACTATCGTATTGATGAAAATGTCATCAAAATTCATTGTTGACTTTTCGAGTTATCTTATTAACAAGCGCCAGTAAAAAAACACCTTGGCAGCGGGAATGTTTTTCAAGTTTTATTTCCATACCTTAATCATTTCTACACAACATCATCATGTTTTTCAACATTGAAACATATGCTGACAAAGAAAGTGTGATTTATTCTTATTTAATTTGTGATTTACATTTTGCCATTGCTGCAAAGAAAAACAGTTACCTGCAAATGGAGTAATATCAACCTTATAATGTTAGTTGTTGATGTTGAAATTACAATTCTGGACAAGCTCAAACTTCTACTCTCAACAACAAATATCCTTTTATTAGAAAAGATGGATTTCCCCAACTACTTAAATTCTTATTCAAACAGAGAGAAAAATGCTTTTATACTTTGATGTTAGAGTTACATCACATTACATCTTCAAACATAGCATTGTAAACCTTGAACAAAAAGAGGTCTATGCACATACCTAAGCATTGTGTATTCTCATGAGAGAATAAAAAGTCTGGTCTGTTTCCATAACTTAATTAGATAATTATTTCAGAATGATGTAACTTAAAACACAAACCAAGTTAAAGTGCACAGCCATAACATTAAGTATTTCACCCTCATTTTATAAGCTGTTGACTGTAACTGCTTAATTTTAAAGCCATAATTCTTTTAACAGTCTGACTGTAAATCTGCAAACTCTTCTCTACATTCAAAACTCCAAAAAAGTGTTGTACTTGTTTCTCACATAATATATATGACAAAGATGCCTAGACAAAAATAAAATATGGAACACGTAAACCTCATCCAGCACCTTTTGGCTTTTAAAACCAGACTTTTGCTTGTGCTTGTAATAATTGTGAACGACCTCTCACTGATTTTCACAATACAGTGGTGGGGAAATGACCATGGGCTGGAGTTGGTGCCCATGGTATTGGCCATCATTCTCATATTAGGGTTTGTTGAAGAACTGTCAAACATGACTGCATTGAATTCCTGACCATTTTTGTAGTCCTTCTTAGCATTTGTTGCACTTGTTCTTTTAAGAACATAATTAAACTTCAAAAACTCATCAATTGCACAATAAAAAATGCAGATCATCTTTTAAAATGAAACATTAAAATCTTGCATGCATTTGGTAATCACAGACATCAATTTAGGCAGGGCAAGTTATTCTGAAAACTCAAAGACCTTGCAGAGCAGACAGACCTGCTTGATTCTGACATCCTGCATATCCGTCTGCGACCTTCTGTTGCCCAACAACTTCACTCGGCTAAATGCTTAACGGCCAAATCAGGGAAGAGAGGTGGCAGCTGCAGAATAGGGTGTCTCTTAAAGGAGACATATCATGCTGATGCATGATTTAATACTTACATATAATATAATAAATTTGAAAACAAGACCTTACACCCCCTTAATTTTCAAAAAATGAGATATTGTATTTTTTCTGATATCCTAGAACGAGATTTGATGCCTCTGAAAATAGATCATTGCGAGATAATAGCGAGATTTAAATTGTCGTGATGACACGAGCTACATTTCTTTTATTGGAGTAATCTGATAAAACAGCTCCTCCTCTGTGATGTCTGTTAGCTTCATAACCATCAGTGAGGAACACATCCACCAAGCAGCAGTAATAGCTCCATGGCTCACACTCACTCATTACCAGCTCTGGCCTGTAGGGGGACTCGATACGCGGTCACTGCTTTGAGCCTGCCGGAAATTACAGTAGAAGAAGAAGGACAGGCTGGCTCAACCCCCTCGGCAGCTCTGATAGAACTGACCAATCAGAGCACAAAGGGCTGTGATGTTGCGAGGTTACTGTAGGTCAGCCTGAAAACGGAGCGTTTCAACGAGAGCTTGATAATGGCCTAAAATGAGGATTTTGAGAACGCTATTGTGGGGCAATGAAGGAACTAAATGACTTGTACTGAGGGCAGAAATGCTTTACAGGCATCCTAGTCTGGCATAGTGAAAAGGAGAAACAAGCATGATATGTCTCCTTTAAGTTCACATACGAGTCAGGGCAGGTGAGCGAATACTTTTGGCAATATAGTGTAAGTGACCTCCCATTCCTAATCCAGAGGGTTCAATATGACGTCGGTCCACCCTTTGCAGCAATAACAGCTTCAACTCTTCTGGGAAGGCTGTCCACAAGGTTCAGGAGTGTTTATGGGAATTTTTGACCATTCTTCCAGAGGCACATTTGTGAGGTCACACACTGATGTTGGACGAGAAGGCCTGGCTCTCAGTCTCTGCTCTATTTCATCCCAAAGATGGTTGAAGTCAGTACTCTGTGCAGGCTAGTCAAGTTCATCCACACCAGTATCTGTCATCCATGTCTTTATGGACCTGCTTTGTGCTCTGGTGCACAGTCATGTTGAAAGAGGAAGGGGCCAGCTCCAAACTGTTCCACAAAGTTGGAGCATGGAATTGTCCAAAATGTCTTGGTGTGCTGAAGCATTCAGAGTTCCTTTGACTTGAACTAAGGGGCCAAGCCCAGCTCCTGAAAAACACACTCACACCATAATCCCCCCTCCACCAAATTTTACACTTAGCACAACACAGTCCTACGAGCATCGTTCTCCTGGCAGCTGCCAAACCCAGATTGGTCCATCAGATTGTCAGATGGAGAAGCGTGATTGGTCACACGTCTCCACTGCTCTAGAGTCCAGTGGCGGCGTGCTTTACACCATTGCATTGACGCTTTGCATTGCACTTGGTGATGTGAGGCTTGGATGCGGCAGTTCGGCCATGGAAACCCATCCATGAAGCTCTCTGCACTGTTCTTGAGCTAATCTGAAGGCCATATGAAGTTTGGAGGTCTGTAGCGACTGACTCTGCAGAAAGTTGGCGACCTCTTCTCACTATGGGCCTCAGTATCCACTGACCCCGCTCCGTCAGTTTATGTGGCCTACCACTTGGTGGCTGAGTTGTGGCAGCTCCACATCTCCCCCTGCCTCAGTCAACCATGGTGTCCCTCAAGGCTCTGTGCTGGGTCCCACTCTCTTCACCATCTACCTGCTCCCCCTCGGCCAGATCATACGCCACCATGGACTCAATTTCCATTGCTACGCTGATGATACACAATTGTACCTCAGCACCTCACCTTCCTCTCAGCTCCCCCCACAGTCTCTGGTCAACTGCCTCCACGACATCAAAGTCTGGATGATAACTAACCTCCTCAAGCTGAACAGCAGCAAGATTGAGCTCATGGTTGTGGCCCCCAAGCCACTGCTCCGGAAGGTTAGGGATCTCCTCATCAGCGTCGATGCTGTTCCATCTGCCCAGCCTCTGAGGTCCGCAACCTGGGCGTCATTTTCGACCCCTCCCTTTCTTTCCAGTCACATATCAAATCTGTCACGAAATCAGCCTTCCATCATCTCAAAAACATCTCCCGTCTCCGTTCCTCATTATCAGACTCTGTCACCGAAACCCTTATCCACGCTTTCGTTACATCCTGGCTGGATTACTGTAATGGAAGTACCATGAAAGTACTAAAACGCTGACTCTCTTCCACATTTAAGGTTTCATTCCTGTATGCTGTACAAAAACTTTGTTGTCAATACATGAATCCATATTTATCTCTTTATGAGTCAACCAAAGCTGACATGAAAGGTTGACAGCTCAATATTTAGTTCATATTTAATTAGTCACTAGATGGTGCTTGAGGAGGGCAGAAACTTGAGAAAAAATAACTGACAGGTGGACAATACCACTGTTAATCACATTCTTTATGGGTCAGTCATCTGACGTAGGAGCCATGCCCTGCTGCTGAGGAGTAATGACCTTAATGCAAGTTAATTCTGAGCATATACTTTCACCAGAAACCAATGGAAGACAGCCAAAAGTTGTTTTTTTATCCAGGATTTTTTTCCATGCTTTTCATTTTTTTCATTTGATGAAAAAATGATTCTTAAATTATTATTTTTGTCAATGGTTCCACTTCAGTCACAAAATTTTAGGCATATCTCAATTCTGTTCGTCTTTATTCATAACTTAATATCAGAATAACAGGATAAGAAAACCTTCCTCTTTTTTTCTCTGACTAATTCTCACTCTCTCTGACTCTAAAGTTCCAACAGACAAACAGATGAAGACAGAGTGATACCAGAGCAACAGCAGCCTTACCTCCTGTTAGTCAATCCAGAGGGACAGTGCAGCACCGCAGGCTGGGTGGTGCTTTTATAATGTCTCTTTCTTTCACTTTTGTTCTGAAGTTTCTGTTTCGTAGTATTTAAGACAATCACTCTGTCATAGGTAAGTTTCCGTCACATGAAAGTTATTAAGCAATTTGTTGTGATACATCTTGGCATTCCTTTTTGACTCGATTCTTTTACATGTATGAACACAGCAATTAACCCTGTTAGAATTAGCTCATGTAGGGAAAGGGGAAGTAAAATAAAATATACCAAGTTTTTAAAAGGTTTAAATAAAGTTATTTATTAACAAACGGATTCTTGTTTTGACAACAAAAGTGAGGCAAATAAACTATTAAGTGCTGTGAAATTAAACAGGAACAAAAAGAGACTCTGACCTAGACTTGATGGTCCAATAACAACAACAAAAAAAACTACTACCCAGAAAAGTGAATCACAAAAATTAACAATGCATAAGAATAGCGTGCAAAAAAACTTTTGTGCCATTATCATCTTGAAATAGCACTGTTCAGCATGCACTTTTACTGTAACATGCACCAGACATGTCTAATTCATTTCTAAGATGAATTCATTCATTTGTTCATTCCTATTGTGTTTACATTTTTTGTGTGATATGTAGGCCACATGAGCCCTACATGAATTCCTGTCACAATTTTAAGACGGGCAATAAAATATTGTCATGGAGCAGAAGTGTTGGCATTGAAGATCTTGTTACGGCAATGAGAGTTCTTCATTCCCTTTAACTGCCTGTAGCAAGTGTCATGTACTGTAGTGACTCTAAATCTGAGTCTCGTTTCAGCACCGATCAAAGTGGCACAAAAAGATCTGGGGGGGATTCCTCCCTCAGATTTTACTCCTGCAGAGGAGCTGGCCCTCTGCAGCCATCGGGTCAGCTCATTGGTCAGTGGGCGAGGTTTTTGTAGTCCGCGAGTTCAATCTGGAACCTAACCTGCCCGGGGCAGGTTAGCCGTTCAGCGTACGTTGCCATGGAGACCCGCCTGGCTAAGGAGTGATCCCGTCTCGTAGAACAGGGAATCCGGAACCTAACCTCAAAGCTACCTCGCTAGGCAGTAATCCCGCTGTAATGCCCATTATGCATGTGGTTCAATCCTGCCCTCACAGAGTTCTTCAGCTATCTGCACACGTGTAACTGTCCAGACATAAAGTGCTTTGAGCTTCCAGTGTGCAGGGAGTCATCCCTGTTCTTAATAGAACAGAATCTCAAACTCAAATCTACACATTGGCATTGGAAGTGGTATTATTGCCATTTTGGACGATGGCCTCTTTCAATGGGCACAGAAGGAGCAAAAATCAAATCTCTGTCTACTGCTGGTTGTCTGGGCATCTAGTTTAAGGACAAATGAATATGTTTGGATTCATTGCATGATTTATAATATACCTATTTGTTTGGCTTTAAATCAAATATCTAGTAAACTGGTCAAGGTCAGAAGTAGGCAACCATAACTATGCAAAGAGGTGTTTTAGGCAAAGAAATTTTTGATCGCAGAAAAAATATACAAGATAAGTATTTTTAAAATCTGCATTTAACTGTGGTTAATATATTAAAATTTAAGATGTATATTTTATCCTGTCTGATTCTTCGAGAATAGAGGATTAACTTATTGTTAAAGGGTGGCAATTCACCTTCATCTGCCAATTTGGATTTATCATGCAATATGTAAATATGACAAAAATAAGTGTAAGTAATATTTTAAGAAACTTAAAACAGGTAATGGAGTTTTCCACCTGGTAGCTGGACATGGCACTCAAACCTTAAAGGAACAAAATTTATACCAAATATCCGTCTACCATTATGGTCCCCATGCATGAAAGGGTTAATTTCATCAAGATGATGTATTATATTAGTAGTTATTTAGAAATTCAGTTTCCCATTGTAGGTCTTTGGTGCAGCTGCTAAAATACATGTGCCTAATGTGAATTAATGGTCAGCTAGCAAGCCAAGATGAAGATTTTCAGTCATTTTGTAGACATTGTTCACAAACTCTTGTTGATGTACTCGCAGGTCAAACATTTACATCACCGTGGATGTTTCCTCTGTTTTCCTTTCGGTCTGTTCATCTCCATCTTTAGCAGCTCTTCTTCTGATAACTCCGGTTCGTACAGATATCCTCTTGACTCCATAGTGAATGGGACTTCATCGGCGCTGTCATAATCATCCCTTTTTTAATTTCCTGCATTGTCTCTTCCTCACACCGCTAACAGTCAAAACAGAAGAATTACAATACTTGATAAAAGTTACACGAAGCTACAACCGGCATCTGAAGCCGCTAGCTTGAATGTTTTGATCAGTTGAAAGAGAAGTGTGTGTGTGTGTGTGTGTGTGTGTGTGTGTGACTGATTTAGCGGAGGGACACATGACACGAGTTAGCTAGGTCCGGATAAACTTTAAATTTCCAAAATGTTTATGCACTTAAAAACAATCATATGTAGCGTACTCTTTAACTGTGGTATTACTTTTTGATTTGAGTTCTTGTAGGCTGAGAAAATAGCCTTTGAATTTGGTACGGTACTTTCCTGTTAGCGCCTATTTATTCATCTCCAACGGTTACAGTCTGTGTCTTACTGAGGGAGAGGAGAGAACTTTCTACTGCATCTAATGGACTTAGTGGTCATATGGACCTCATACAACCCCACTCCAAAAAAACTGAACTATCCCTTTAAATAAACATGCCATAGTTTGTTTCTGTCAATGTTTTATGATATAGAAAAACTGCAAACAAACCAAAGAACTGATATTTTGTTTATAGGATTTAAAGGTTTAAAAAACTAAAAGCCACCATTATTATAACCATCATTATTTTAAAATACTTAACCATTTACTGATATGAAGATATGTATGTACATATAAAGTATGTTCATCAAAAACATTTTTGAAGGTCCATGCAGGGCCTCCTGAAGTCTGAATAACATCTCTTATCCTTCACACAGTGCTGAGGAAAATCAGAGCGGCCTGATCGGAGTTTGATTTTCCTGCTTGTTGCTCTTAAAGAGGAAAGTTTGTGTTGGTGCTTAAACAACATAACAGACAGGCTGACGAGTTGATCTGCTCTCCTTTAATATGACGTAAATACCTCAGAGTGAGTCAGACTTTCTGACTTTCCTGTCTGCTTAGTGTCTCTTAAACCTCGCCTGCCACAGTCTGAGGAGAAGCTCCAAACATGCCGTCTGATTCTGCTGAATCACCGCGGGGTTGTTGAAGCTCCGGCTGACGTGAAGCTGCACAGATGTTTGTTAAAGCTTCCTGCTCCTGTTTCCATGAGAATCATCTCTGTTTTTATCTTAAAATGATTATCAATCCTGCACGTGGAGGTTTGAATCTGTTAAACTATACTGCCAAAAGTATTCGCTCACCCATCCAAATAATCAGACTCAGGTGTTCCAGTCTCTTCCATGTCCACAGGTGTATAAAATCATCACCTAGGCATGCAGACTGCTTTAACAAACATTAGTGAAAGAATGGGTCGCTCTCAGGAGCTCAGTGAATTCCAGTGTGGAACTGTGATAGGATGCCACCTGAGCAACAAATCCAGTGGTGACATTTCCTCACTCCTAAATATTCCACAGTCAACTGTCAGCTGGATTATAAGAACGTGGAAGTGTTTGGGAACCACAGCAACTCAGCCACCAAGTGGTAGGCCACATAAACTGACGGAGCGGGGTCAGCGGATGCTGAGGCGCATAGTGAGAAGAGGTCACCAACTTTCTGCAGAGTCAATCGCTACAGACCTCCAAACTTCATGTGGCCTTCAGATTAGCTCAAGAACAGTGCAGAGAGCTTCATGGATGGGTTTCCATGGTCGAGCAGCTGCATCCAAGCCTCACATCACCAAGTGCAATGCAAAGCGTGGATGCAGTGGTGTAAAGCACGCCGCCACTGGACTCTAGAGCAGTGGAGACGCTGCTTCTCTGGAGTGACCAATCATGCTTCTCCATCTGACAATCTGATGGACCAGTCTGGGTTTGGAGGTTGCCAGGAGAACCATACTTGTGGGACTGCATTGTGCCAAGTGTAAAGTTTGGTGGAGGGGGGATTATGGTGTGGGGGTGTTTTTCAGGAGCTGGGCTTGGCCCCTTAGTTCCAGTCAAAGGAACTCTGAATGCTTCAGCACACCAAGACATTTTGGACAATTCCATTTCTATAGACGTGAAGTTGCTTCTTGGGGCTCGTAAGTCTGTGTGAATCCCCCTGATTATCTTCCAGCTCCTAACATAAAGGAAAACACGACATGTAGACAGTTTGTCCACTTCCTTGTTTCCTGGCTATATGCACGCCCCCAAACACACTCAAGCACATGGCGCATGCTCCAGAGCCAAAGTTGCCAGGTCTGCTTGTGATAAGCGACGGTCTTTTCTTGAATAGATAGCCTACTTGCACTGTGATATTGAAATGTAATGTAGACGAAAATTAACACACTTTGTGTAGACTTCTCTTTTTAAAAAGTAGTATATCACAGTAGGAAAGGAAATAGCTGGAGGTTGCTTATTTTGGGCTTATTTTTATTGACCTGGTTGCTTATTTCAGAAGCAAAATGTGGAAACACTGGGCGGGAGCTCTGATTCCACAGGGTATGTGACATTTTTTAAAATAAAGAGCACAAAAAACTGTTATGTTCTCTGTAGTAGAACTTTTTGTAGGCCTTCACATTTAGGAATAGATGTGGGGTTCTGTCCATGATCAAGCAATGTAAAAGTAACGGAAAAGTAACTTGAGAAGTTACTCTTCATAGAGGGTAACTAAGTAAAGTAAAGAGTTACTTTTTTCAGATGTAATGAGTAATGAGCAAACACTACTTTTTAAAAGTAACTTCCCCAACACTGGTCATGACAACACCAAATATTGTACACAATATTGACATTTGACACAAAGTGACAAAACTAAGATTCATGTGTTAAATAATGACTGAAAAGGCATAGGCAGAAGCAAATTGCTTATAAAGGCCTATCCTATATTGTCAACTCTTTTAGGCTACCATCCTCCAAAAGAAGCAAAAAGGCAACAACACAGATACTTAATCACTCTTATTAGCTTCAAAAATAGTTTTACAAACCATTTTCTTAAAAACAAAGAAAGAATGACAAGTTTTTAAATTAATTCTGGCATCATTCCAGAATTTAACTCCAATAATGGAGACACATCTCCTTTTCGTACCTTTTTTAGCTTTTTGTACAGTAAATTTGCAAACGCCTCTGAGATTATATGGACTGTCTTGAATTACAAAAAACCTCTGTATTGAGTCAGGGAGCATTTTTGATTTTGCTTTGAACATAATTTGCATTATTTTATAATAAAACAGATCAGAAAATTTCATAACATGAGAATTAAGAAAAAGTGGCTCCGTATGAGCATAATAGTCAGCTCTATTGATAATACGTATAGCTCGCTTCTGTAGTTTTATTATTGAATTTAAGGTGGTTTTGAAGGTGGATCCCCACAATTCCACACAGTAAGATATATAGGGAGCAATCAATGAGTAGTAAATCAAATGTAAGGCCTTGGAATTCAGTATATTTCTGGATTTATACAGGATTGCAAGTGATTTTGAGATTTTCCCTTTTATGTATTCAATGTGTTGTTTCCATGTTAGCTTTTCATCAATGACAACTCCAAGGAATTTGGTCTCAGAAACTCTTTCAATGTCAACATTGCAGATTTTTAATTTAACATTACAATCACGATCATTTTGATTCCCAAAAACCATAAATTTTGTTTTCTTAATATTTAAAGATAATTTATTGACATCAAACCAAGTCTTGAGATTTTCCAGCTCCATTTCTACACAGCACAAAAGCTCCTTCAGATTCTTACCGGAGCAAAACAAATTGGTATCATCTGCAAATATTACATATCTAAAAAAATCTGTTACATTGCAGATGTCAGTGATGTAAAGAATGAACATTATTGGACCAATCACTGATCCTTGTGGCACACCACATGTGATCTTTCTAAGTGCTGACATAGTATCATTGATTTGTACACACTGGTGCCTATTACATAAATAACTTTCCAACCAAGAATAAGCAACCCTCAGTATTCCATACATCTCTAATTTCTTCAGTAACTGTCTGTGATCTATGGTGTCAAAAGCCTTCTGCAGATCAATATACAGACCAATACAACACTCACCATTTTCATTTGCATTCGCTACTTCTTCTACCATTTGCATTACTGCCAAAGCAGTAGTTCTGCTTTCTCTGAACCCATATTAATTCACTTAATAATTTATTTTTATGTATGAACAATTTTAATTGTTTTACAAACAATTTCTCTAGAATTTTAGAAAACTGCAGAAGTGATATTGGTCTGTAATTTTCCATACAGTTTTTATCTCCATTTTTATAAATTGGGATCACCTTTGCTAACTTCATGTTGTTAGGAAAGATTCCTTTTTGGAAAGACAGATTACAAACATAGGTCAGGGGTCTGACAATATAATCAATAACTTCTTTAATAGTCACTGTATCAATGGAGTTTATGTCGAGTGATCGCTTATCTTTTAATTTTTTTACAATTTCAATAACATCAGTTTTGTGTATCCCACTTAAAAACATAGAACTAACATTAATGTTAATCAAATTATTAAACATATATTTGTTTTCATCAGATACAGTAATCTGTTTTGCCAAAGAAGCTCCAACATCAACAAAGTAATCATTGAACTCATCAACAATATTTTTTAAATCATCCACTTTATTTTTTACTTTATTTATAAAAAAGTCTGGAAGTTCTGAATTATTAATTTTATTATATATAATATGATTGATTACCTTCCAAGTTTTTTGTATGTTATTTTTACTATCCTCCAGCATTTTACTATAGTCTTCCTTTTTTTGAATCCTCATAATGGTGGTTACTTTGTTCTTATGCTACGGCCACACCCGACGCGAATTCGCCTGGACGCGTGTCGAGATTACATACAAAGTCAATGCAACACGCTTGACAATTCGCTTCGGGCGACGCTGGACGCTTTGGGGCGCATCTGGAGCGTTGGACGCTTTACGCGGCACGTTTGGAGCGTCGAGGCGTTTTGACGCCCCAAACGCCTCGACGCTCGAGTTGAAAATATTGAACTTTCAAAGCCAGTTCGCGGCGCGGCAGCCAATCAGCGATGACATTCCCCCCCGACATCATTGATTTGATGACGTGTGACGCTCCGCGGCCTCCTGCTCCCACTCAAGCTCCTCTCAAAGATGGAGGAGAGGTTTATCGGCACTGTTTGCTATCATTCGGAGCTATACTATTCGTCGTGTATACTCTACAGAGACCGGAACAAAAGGAAGCAGGCTTGGGTGAAAGTCACCGAGGAGACAGGTTTGATTTGATGATGTGTGACGCTCCGGCCTCCTGCTCCTGCTCAAACCCCCTCTCAAAGATGGAGGAGAGGTTTATCTGCGCTGTTTGCTATCATCCGGAGCTAAACTACTCGGCGTGTGTCCTCTACAGAGACCGGAACAAAAGGAGCAGGCTTGGGTGAAAGTCTCTGAGGAGACAGGTTTTGAAGGTAAGTTCAGTAAATATTCGTTTCCAGCTGGATTTGCCTGCACGGGTCATCACTGAGTCCGACCGGCTCCGGCTCTCTACTGCGCCTGCGCCCAGACGCACGTCGTCCCACAGCTTGTCAAAATGTCCAGCTGGGAGGCGTTAAGCGGGCGTCACAGGCTTTTACGCGGCGTTAAAATTCGCCAATTCAAGGCCCGTGTGGCCGTAGCATTATAGCACTTATATTTTTTCTCACTTTCACTAGTTCTCTGCAGTAAAAACTTTTTGTACAGTTGATTTTTCTTATTACATGCCTTTTGCAGACCCTTTGTAATCCATGGTTTACCTTCATATTGATCTTTCACCCTGCACATTTTTATAGGACAATGCTTATTATATAATTTTAAAAATGTAGACAGAAAAGCATCATATGCTAGATCTGGATCTTCAACATAAACCTCATCCCAGTTAGAATTCTTAAGATCCATTTTGAAGGCTTCTGTTCTTTCTAATGTTTTCAATCTCTTTAATTTGCAAGGATGTCTATTTTTATCAACCGAACATTTAGAAATTAAATTACGCGTTACTGCAAAAACAGGAAGGTGATCACTGACATCACTTATGAGCAAACCACATGTTACTTGGTGATGAGTATTTGTAAAAATATTGTCTATGAGTGTTGCACTGTCTTTGGTTATTCGACTCGGTTTATCAATTAGGGGCCAGATACCTAAACTGAACATTGTGTTACAAAATTCTGTTGTCATTTTATGTCCATTCCATTTCATTAAATCAATATTGAAATCACCACAAACAAAAACTTGTTTCTTATCACATACCTTGCCTAGAATGTCAACCATGGAACTAACAAAGGAATCGATGCAAGAGCCAGGTGTCCTATATATACAACTCACAATAATACTTTTCAGATTAGTGGAATGAATTTCAATTGTCAGACTCCCCATGATATCATCCACAACTGTGCTGTCAACCACTCTACACTGAAAATCTTCCTGTACAAAGACAGCCACTCCACCACCATTTTTATTTTTGCGGTTTACACTAAAAAGATTGTATCCCCCTAGTATAAAATTGGAGCCCTTTTCATTTGTCAGCCAGGTTTCGCTGATGGCAATGACTTGAAAAATATGTTTTAATGATTGCAGATTTTCTTTGATGTGATCAAAATTTGCATAGAGGCTTTGACTATTGAAGTGTATGATTGAAAATCCATTCAGACTGAGTTCATTAAACTGATTTTCTGTGTAGTATTTGGACGCAGAATTCCAATCTTTGTAAAAATTTACATCTGGATCAATGTCTTTCTCAAAGCTAAATGATTTATGTTCAGCACATAAGAAACTTATGTGTGACTCTTCATATATTCTATTGAAACAGGGCTCAGCTAAATTATTTTCATTCTCATAAAAATCCTCATACTCCTGTCCCAAGGGAGAAGACATGTTATCTGTCATATCCTAACTGATAAAAAGTAAATATAAACAAAACAGCAAACCAAAAGTAACACGATTTTACAGTATACGTGTATAATACAAACTGTTCTCTTGCCATCATAAAGCAAAGAATATAACTCAAAGTGATACCGAAAAATTCTATTTTTATACAGCAAACATGGCACCAGCTCTTCATCTTGCTACTTTGTTCCAATAAAACAGATAAACATTTTCTAATCCTCATTGAGTGCGCCATTTGCTAACCAAGCTACATCCATTGTTACTTGTATCGTCCTTCTCTTTGTGTGTTAAATTCAGTGATGGACAGCAACATAGTAGACTTAAGTACATTTTTGAGTATCTGTACTTTACTTGGTTTAGGTTTTGGTTATGGGTCATTTTATTTTTTCAAATCAATTTCCACTTGGAATTTTAAACATGTCCCTGTTATACAATATAAAGATAGCGCTATATAAGTTCATATACAAAAATTATTGAGTATTACAGTAGTTCGACAGGTATATTATTTACACCCATGACATCACAACCTCCAGCTCCCAGCTCAACTGTTTGGCAGATGTCGATATATTCAAAAATATTTAATGTGTTAAAAAATCATTTGTTTCTGTCAGTCTTAGGGTACAGAAAGAACTGCAAACAAACCAAAATAACTGATTTCTTTGTGTAGGGTTTAAAATGCAAGTTATCATATACATATATACATATATATACAGATATATAAATAGATATAGATATAGATATAGATACATAGACAGATAGATAGATAGATATAATTATGTTTCTTTTATATATATATATACGACATATAATACATATATAATTTATATGTATTATATTTCTTTTATATATTTTTTAACATATATATATATAATACAATATACAGAAATGAAATATATATGGATATAGATAGCTTTATGTCTTATTCTCTGCAGTTGAGCTGGGAGTAAAGGGTTAATATTGAAGCATCAGTGTTAGATCAGCATGTTACTTGTACCACAAAGGATGTAACAAAAAACACACCACCATTAATATTAATTTTAATTTATTCAATCTCAATCAGTCAATCTTTATTTGTATAGTGCCAATTCATAACAAGTGTTATCTCAAGACACTTTACAATAGAGCATAAAGCTCTTCATATTATGGATACACATATATGCATAGATACATATATAATATATAAAATACACATATACATATATATACAAATATATACATCCAACACCAACATGAATCCATATAGCCAATCATGGATCCCTCCATCATGGCGGCAAGAAAAAACCTTCTGTTAAGCAGCAGGAAATCTTGAATGTGGATCCCAGTCTGATGATGAACAGCAAATCCACACGATGCTGTGTTGGGTGTGAGGGCAAAGGAAGGGAGGTAAGAGGAGACAAGTGGACTAAAGTAAGAACTAAAGTTAGTGACAGGTTCATGGACCATCGACCTGTTGTCTGATTTATAAGAGGTTAGCCTCTTGAGATGCTACATCTCATTTTCAGGAGGGTCCTCATGTCTGAATGGTTGTGGGGATCAATTTATAGAAGTATAAGCAATGATATTCTTACTGAAAATAAGAATTTATGGTAGTGACGAACTCATGGGTGCCCAGACCACAAGTGCATCCCAACCATATTTGTCTCCGTTAAATATAAATGTGTTAAAAGCCTCTTGAGATGTGACATCCCATTTTCAGAGGGACCTCATGCCTATGTGGTACTAAAAAATAGATACTGTAGATGTATCGATCATGGATATGGAGATCATGCATGAACAGCTATAATGATAATGGGAATGGAGTGTTCCTAATAAAATGGCCAACTATGTGTCATGTTTATAATTGTAGTTTTTGAGGCTTCGTGGCTCCACAGCAGCAGGCAGTCTCCACCAAGGATCCCAGGCCACCTACAAGACAAGCAAAACAGGCAAAAGCAAGAGAGAGAGAGAGAGGGAGAGAGAGGGAGGGAGAGAGAGGGAGAGAGAGAGAGAGAGAGAGAGAGAGAGCCCAATGTGACAGATCCCCCCCCCCCCCGGAACATTAGTTAGCTAATGTTCCTGAATCGAGGTCAGGTTTTTTAAGGAGGGGTTTGATTACTGCTGTTTTAAAAGACTGTGGTACGTAACCTGTTGATAGAGATGTATTTACTGATATTTTTTATGTTTACTTTTATTTAAAGACATTAGTGCTGCATTTCCCCAGCCTCCAATCCCCAGCCTGCACTGCCAGCTTAACGCCACAGTGCCACTCCTGCCGATGTTCTGTGATGGGGGCTACCCCTGCCTCAAGCAGTGCCCTCATCACCATCTACCAGGTGGAGGTCCATCTTTGTTTTTTGGGCACTTTAGGTCCTGTGCAGGAAGGACAACACATTACAGAAAAACAGAATTATGTAATCATGACTGTACACTCACATCATACAGAATCCACTTGTTGATCACATCACAGCAAACCAATTTTTTAATGACAAGGGCAGGTACCTGTGGCATTACGCCTCCACGTGAACAGGCAGCAACCCTCCAGGCTATCTGGTGCCTGGTTTACTCATCAGTCCCTAGAAAGAGCAAAACATTGAACCTTACAGACATCGAAAGGGAAACATGAGAGTAATGACATGATATGCTGCAGATAAACATCCATAGCTGACACTAGCTATATATTCACAGGCTATCTACCAAGCTAAAGGTAGCTAATAGCTGCCGAATCGAACGAGTATTTATGATTGATAAAGCCCTCCCCACACTTCTAACATCAGCATCCTCTACAGCGAAGGCAAACATTAATCCCATATTAACCACATCACAAACAGCGGTGTAGAGTCACAGGTACCGGTGTTTTACAGATACCTGTGTTTTACAGGTATCTGCAGCTGACTGAGGCAACCGAGAGCTACACGGGACGCCGCGGCAATTAAAATACACCAATAAATAGAAATGTCCGAGTAGTGCTTCTGATCATATAGTCCCTGTGCGGGGTCTAACCCGCTCGGACCCCGGCAGCTGTTAACCCAACTAGCATTAGCATTTAAGGTAGCTGCTAGTCCAACTAGCGTTAGCATAACTGATAGCAGACCATTCGTGGTACAAAACAAACAAAAAAAAACAACATACACAACAAATGCGCTCTAAAGGACAACAGCTTATGGTGCTTGGTGGAAACAACATGTGTTTATAACTTACCTTTGAACAGCGCAGTCACATCCACTGTCGTCAGTACAGAGCCACAGCTCACCGCTGCCATCGTTGATGAGGAAAGTAGTACGTTGAGTGTCCACAGCTGCATATTCAAAATCCGGGCCGATTTGAGTACATCATCCGGGTACTTTTGCATACTCATTTTTCGCAAACTATGTATACTGTTTTTCATTTTGACGCAGTACTCTCAAAATTTTAAGTATTTGAGTATGGAAGTATGCGATTTGGGATACACTATAAGTTTTCCAAAAATTGCATGTTGGTTTGTTCGTTTGTTTTAAAAATAGCCACAAAAAGTTCTCAAAAAGGAGGCTTCAGATAAAAGTATTATTTCAATATCATAAACATTATTTTAAAATTGACTGTGGAGTATTTTGGAAGCTCCTTTAAAACTTTTTAAAGGAGTTTTCAAAGTTTTCAGTCAGCTTGAGTATAAAGGCTCGCTAGCTCTCTGACGTTTTTATATCAAAATTCTCCCGCGGTCAGAGACATAATCAGATAATTTGAAATGCAGCGAAGTGCTCAGTGGACGATCTCTGCTCTTGACTGGAGGCTCCGTTTCCTCTCTCTCCCCCCGAGGACGAGCGAGCGGGAGCAAATGATGTGCACGAGATAATGAAAATAATTTTAAATTGAAAGTGAGGACGCTAATAGACTAAGAGGGACCGAGGAGCTCACTGGTTATCTTATTAGCAGCTCCAGATAGTGTTACTGGGGGGGGGTCTGAATGAGATTATGGTCTGAATGGGGCTCCTGTAATGGTCCTGATAATGAGGGAAGGCAGGAGTGTCCTACAGGTTTGTGAAGGCGAAGGTTTGACTTTGTAACAGGCTGATTTATTAAATACATATTCACCTGAACTTCTGTTGTAGGAAAGACATAAAATAAAGATAAATACACGTGAAAGAGCCTCTAAAAGACATTTTTCTGACGTGTTAATCAGAAAAATCACATTAGAGAGAGAAATAAAACTTTTTTCATGCACTGACAGATATTTGGAAAACTTCAAATACCATGTCGGTTGCAATAACAACTGCAAATACCAATTAGTGAAACTTGTCCAATAAACAAGTTTCCTAAAAACATTATCTTTACATATTTTTGTCATATTAAGAGATTGCATCATAAGTCCAAAACCGCCACCACCCCATTGAGGAATAAGTGTATTATATGAAAATAAAGTATTTATAAACATTAATTTAATCAAAAAGGATCATTATGAAAAGTTAAACCTATATTTAAAACTATCTAAGGTTTATTAATTGAAATGTAATTTTCACCATTTATGTTCCTGGTAAGTGGTGCACTCTGCTCCAGTTGACCTTTTGAAATGAACAACTGAAACAAACGAGCCTCAACTTACCATGACTCTGAAAACTTCTTTTAGGATGTGTCCGAATTACAGAAACTTTCAGGGTCAACGGTGCGCCCCTGTTACGGCCCTGGCCGTATCTTGTAGTAATTTGTTCTTGTTCTGTGTGAGTGAGTGCTCTTGCACGGTCTCCAAACCCTTTATTGTGATTGTTGTAACCTTTGTATTTGCTAGTTTGACTGTTTGTACTACCAGATAATTGCTGTAGTTTTGGGCTAAATCCTTATTTTGCATGCCAGCCAAAAACAAAAGGCAGCAAAGGCTGGCACGCAAAATAAGGATTTACCCAAAACTACAGCAATTATCTGGTAGTACAAACAGTCAAACTAGCAAATACAAAGGTTACAACAATCACAATAAAGGGTTTGGAGGCCAACAGGGATTCAAAGCTGCTGTCAGAAGAACGCCGACTTCCAGCTGCTCCCTTCAGCTTCTTGAAAGGGGAGCAGTTTCTCCGTGGCCAATGGGAGGGCTGCTTCTACCTCAGACGATTCAGCTTCCTCCGCCAATAGTGCCGGGGCACCTGAGAGCTCCACAAAGAACAAATTATGGAGGCTGGTTTGCTGGTTTTGGAGGCAGGAGGGAACAATTACTGCTGACGGAGGAACAAAAATGTTTCATTGGAAAACAAAAACTGGAGTAAAGATGGATCCACTGCGCTGCTGTTTTTTCTTTTTTTGGGTGGGGGCAGTTACTGCTGCTGCTCCAGCTGGGTCAGCCGGGTCTGCAGCTTAAACTGCCGCCTGCTTTTTGATGTTACTAGTTTTTTAGCCTTCCTCCAAAGACTGATCTTCTCGCTTTCATGGAACAGGTGTGTGATTCCTTGTAGTTTTTTCTGGGAGTCGACAGCGCTCGATGTTAGATGGTCCATCTCCTCTTTTCCAGTTTCCTGCACAGCCTTACAGATGACCTCCTGTACAGTCAGTTTTGATGTCAGGAGAAGGCTGCTGCTCTTCTGGGCCTCCAGCTCCTCCTTGAGCTCTTTAATCTGCCGACCAAAGAGCTCCTCTTTATTGGAGGCCTCATCCTTGTGGGCCTCCACCTCCAGACGCAGAGTGTCGTTTTCTAGTTTGAGCTCATTGGTCAGGCGGATTTTTTCCATGGTCTCGTGCTCAAGGAGGTTAACTTTCCTAACCAGCTCTCCGAACTCTTCTCTGGAGTCATCCAGAAGCTTCTGGAGTTCCAGATTGGACTCCTGAGTGGTTTTGAGTCCGGAGGCTGTATTCATGTTGGTCTGTTTGGCAGCTTTAAGGTCTGCCTTCAAACTCTTGTTCTGCAGAGCACTGCTGGAGGCCTCATACTCTAGGTTCTTTATCTTCAGAATGAGCTTTTTGTTTTCCAATGTTACATTTTTGGTCAGCTCTTGACTCTTCTGGATTTCCTCAGATAATTGCTCTTCAAGGCTGTTAACTTTCCTTACCAGCTCTCCACACTCTGTTCTGGAGGCATCCAGGACCTTCTGGAGTTCCAGATTGGACTTCTGTGTGGTTCTGAGTGTGGAGGCTGTGTCGATGTTGCTCTTTTTCAACGCTTTGATCTCTTTCCTCAAACTACCTTCTGCCTGGGCACTTCTGGAGGCCGCACACTCAAGGTCCTTTACCTTTTGAATCAGAGCGTGGTTTTCCGTGGTAAACTCTATGGCCAGCCTCTGTCTCTGGCGGATGTCATTTTCCAGCTCCTCCTCGAGTCTTTTGACCTCCGTATACAGCTCTAGGCACAATTTCTGAGTGTCAGCCAGAAGTTCGTCTTTAGTTTGTGGTGGCATTTCATCTGGGCGGCTGCTTTTTTTCTCTTTTTCAAAGTCTTCCTTCAGACCGGACTCCTCCAGTGCTCTGCTGAAGGCCTCCCTTTCAGAGATCTTAGTGGTAGGAGGTGGTTTCTGCAGAGTCTTGTCCTCCCTGGCCTTCCCCTCCAGCTGTTTTTGGAGGTCATCAGCCCTGGCCGTCTGAAGGTCTCTTTCCCTCACTGTCTCCTCCAGCTTCATCTTTAGAGCTTCAACTTCTTGCTCCAGAGCCTTCTCCTTTGCAGGAGCTCTCAAGCCACTTGAGGCTGTGCTCTGGAGTCTGAAGTGCTCAGCCTCACACCTACGTCTGTCCTGCTCCTTCGTTCCGTTCTTATTGAAGGGCCTGTTGTTTTGCTGACGGGATCGATCCTGACGGGGCTGATGGTAATAGCCACCGAAATCCTCCCTCTGTCCTTGGACCTGACCAGGACCAGTCAGGTACTGGTCCTGGTTTTTAAACTGACGGCTCCTGCTGTTGGTACCGCGGGCCGTGTCGTTTGCTGCATTCATGGGGCGGTTGTTCTTTGGCCTCCAAGCTTGTTTGCGATCCATAGTTGACAAAAAAAAGTGCTGTGCTGTGCTGCAGTTGACTGCTGAAATGCTCAGGTCAACGGCGCTTTGCTACAGTCACCTTCTGAATGATCCGGGAATACTCCGTACGCTGCTACAGTAGACTGCTGAATACTCAGTGTCGATACTGTGCTGTGCTCTGCTAGATGTCGAAGAGGGTTTCATCGAGCTCTTCTTTTTATACTTTCAGCAGCTGCTCTGATCCTCTTCAATCCTTTGATGAGTTGAGTTCCATGACTAAACTCAAAGTTGTTTCCATGACAACACAGAATAACACGGATCTATGAGTTATTGATTTTAAAAATAAACAAAATGGCCAACTTCTCCCAAATATGTAACATAAAACCTTTTTTATTTTAGAGCTCCGCAAATTTCATCGCACTTAGGTAATAATTAGACAAAGTTTTCTCTTTTTTCTTTGAAATTTCATGAGAATTTGGTGAAAATTAGCACATAACTTCTCTAAAATAATGTCCAAATTCATTGTCGCAAGTCACAACTGGTAGGTTACTGTTTTTTCCAGTTTCTTTGAAATTTACTTCAATTGATATTGCACATTTTTATAAAAACTGCACTATTTAAATTAAAACCTGTTCAGAAAGTTTCTTTAGCTTTAATTGTCTGTTTTTTTCTTTTAGGGTTTTACATGTATTATATGTTAAACATAGGGAAATAATGGTCAATCATGCAAATTAGTCTAGAAAAATCAAAGTAAAAAAGAAACGTGATAAAATCGTGATCCTGATTTTGTTTTTTTTATTTTTCAAAAATCGTGATATGATATACACTCAACAAAAATATAAACGCAACACTTTTGTTTTGCTCCCATTTTTCATGAGATGGACTTAAAGATCTAAAGTTCATTCCAGATACACAATATTACCATTTCTCTCAAACATTGTTCACAAATCTGTCTAAATGTGTGATAGTGAGCACTTCTACTTTGCTGAGATAATCCATCCCTCCTCACAGGTGTGCCACATCAAGATGCTCATCAGACACCATGATTAGTGCACAGGTGTGCCTTAGACTGTCCACAATAAAAGGCCACCCTGAAATGTGCAATTTTTTTTGCTTTATTGGGGGTCTGAGGACTCAGAACCAGTCAGTATCTGGTGTGACCACCATTTGCCTCATGCAGTGCAACACATCTTGGCATAGAGTTTATCAGATTGTCAATTGTGGCCTGTGGTCTGCAGTTTTGAGGCCGGTTGGATGTACTGCCATATTCTCTGAAACGCCTTTGGAGACGGCTTATGGTGGAGAAATGAACATTCAATGCACGAGCAACAGATCTGGTTGACATTCCTGCTGTCAGCATGCCAATTGCACGCTCCCTCAATGCTTGCAACATCTGTGGCATTTTGCTGTGAGACAAAACTGCACATTTCAGGGTTGCCTTTTATTGTGGACAGTCTAAGGTACACCTGTGCAATAGTCATGATGTCTGATGAGCATCTTGATGTGGCACACCTGTGAGGTGGGATGGATTATCTCAGCAATGCAGAAGTGCTCACTATCACACATTTAGACAGATTTGTGAACAACATTTGAAAGAAATGGTAATATTGTTTATCTGGAATGAATTTTAGATCTTGGAGTCCATCTCATGAAAAATGGGAGCAAAAACAAAAGTGTTGCGTTTATATTTTTGTTGAGTATATTTGCCATATTGCCCACCCCTACCTACTTTATTGTTTAGTGAGTCTCCCAAGACATAACAAATTTTTCACAGTTTTTCCAAAGATATTATGCAAGGCTGCAAGTCAGTCCTGATGCATCAGAGAGCATTATAAGACCACTTCTCACCAACTCTCTGTGGTCTGATGAAGGGGATAATCAGCCATATGTCTGAGGAAAGAGGATACACTGTAAAAAGTATATTTCAACTAATGTATTAAAACATATCGCTGCTGATGTGGAAAGAAAGGCACATGAAATTTGCCTTGAATTATTCCCAATTTTGGGGATTTTTTCACACTGTCGTTTGTGTGCAAAGACCTTAAGACTGTATTGTGTGCAGACTTCTCTAGGGATGGGACGATACACTTAAACTCACGATACGCTGCACCTCGATATGCCCGGGTCACGATATGATACATCGATACGATACAATATCAAAAAAGTAAAAAAGAAAAAATATTACTGTGTAATTACAACTTATTTGTTTTTGTTTGAGTTGCACACAGGAAAACACAAGGCCTAACAGGCCAAACACAAACAACAACACTCTCTCTAACCCTAGAGAGGTTAGTGAGAGTGTATGCTAACGAGCTCGTTTTCGCCGTCTTCGTCTTTTTTAATGAGAAAGCCAAAATACTGCCTGACAGTTACTCCTCATCCCCCCAATTGAGGAGTTATACATTCTGATGGCCTGAGGGACAAAGGAGTTTCTCAGTCTGTTGGTCCTGCACTTGGGGAGGAGCAGTCTTACGCTGGACAGGCTCATCTGGTTGTTGATGACCATGTGTAAAGGGTGATTGGCATCATCCAGAATGTCCAGCAGTTTGTCCAGTGTCCTCTTCTCTGCCACCGTCACCGAAGAGTCCAGCTTCATGCCAACCACAGAACCAGCCCTCCTGATCAGTTTTTTAATCCTGGATGTGTCCTTGGTCCTTGAATATCTGATGAAACTGGCTCTTGGTAGCTGATGATAATGAAGCTGGCAGTTGGTGGCATCTTTCAAAAACACTCTGCTGGTATCCTCAGAAATGCCTCCTGGCAGCAATGATGGTTGAAAAAGATATCCATAGGATATACAAGAAAAAAGAGTCTTAATAAGAAGTGCAATAAGGTCAGAAAAAGATCAAAAAAGGAAAACTTTTGAAAATTGTTAGAAAAATTAAGGGAAAAAACACAAAAAACAGCTAAAATATGGAGAACAAACTGGACAGGCTGCTGCTGTTTACAGCACCATGGCAACAACACACTATGCGCTATTACCGGACGTGACGTCTTTATTTTGTGATCCATTTTTTTCAAACTCGATGCATTTCGACACGTACTGATCACGATATATTGCCAAACGATATTTCATCCCATCCCTAGAGTTCGCCCACATCATCGCCATAGCTGTTTACATTCAGATATGAAACTCCACACAGACATGGAAATCGAACCAGCAACCGTTTTGCTACGACGGACGTAGGCTCCCTGCTGCGCCCTTGTGCTGCCCCAACAATGGTTTTGTAATTGTGTAAAAATCGAAGACATCTCAACACCATCGGCCCTTTTTACACAGTACCACAAAACACAAAATGATGAAATCAAGTGTGTTGTTGTCATTATTGTTCATTATGATAGTAACACTGCTGTTGATTTGGTAACACTTTACTTTAGAGGTCCGCAAATTTCATCGCACTTAGGTAATAATTAGACAAAGTTTTTTCTTATTTCTTTGAAATTACCCCCAAAATTTCATGAGAATTTGGTGAAAATTAGCGAAAAACTTCTTTACAATAATAATATTTTGCATGTGATCTCAATTATGCATATCAACAAACGTGGTACTAAAGAACTTGGTGAAATTAAATAACAAATAGCTAACTATCAACTGCTTATAGGGAAATTGAATTATTCACGTAACACTTCAAAGGTAATTATCACAGGAAACAATGAACCTAACTTCTGTATCCAAGAACTAAGCAGCTATTTATCACCTGCGTCTCTGGAAACAGCAGAAATGTTGGGATACTTCTAAAACATTTTGTGGTGGTTTGTGATTTAATTTCAAATAAATTATTTGCTGATCATCACCTTCTTACCTTCAATTCAGAGTAAATTTCAAAGAAACTGGAAAAAACAGTAACCTACCAGTTGTGACTTGCAACATTGAATTTGGACATTATTTTAGAGAGTTATGTGCTCATTTACACCAAATTCTCATGAAAATTCAAAGAAAAAAGAGGAAACTTTGTCTAATTATTATCTAAGTGCAATGAAATTTGCGGACCTCTAAAGTAAAGTGTTACCGTTGATTTTAATGAGGATATTATCTCCATTTCACAGTGTAAAATAAGCTTATACTGATTGAATAGTGTAGTTGCAGGTTGATATACTCAGAGTTTAAGCTAACATTGATCCCAAAAACCAGACAGTGTATCTCTGCATGTGAGGGGTGATGACTTGGACATTGGTTTTGGCTGATGAGAGAGGGACAGAGACATAAATCAAAAACACTGATTTTTTAAAAATTATCTTTCTGTCGAATTAGATTAACTACCACACTTTCCTTGGTGCTTTCAGAACAAGGTGAATCAGATCTTATGTGCTCATGTTGCAGATGTTGAATGAGGGCTTAATGTTTACTGAAGCTTAAAATTAAATCAGAGAAAAACCATCTTTAAGCACAGGCCATTGTCTTTACCATTCAGTTTCACCTGCTTCTTTATGGTTTGTATTTTATTTTTGTTTTTCTTCTCTATGTTGTTTATTATCATGTTATTATGCACCCTTTAAAACACTATGCATTGTGTTGTAAAGGTTTAAAATAAACTTCTTTAAACATGTTTTGACAAACTTTTTAATCTTTAAATCTTAAATACAGCCTGGCTAATGTTTTCTCTCAACTTTGACTTCATCTTTACTGGCACATTTGGGTCAATCCGCCAAAAGAGGGAAATCTGTTGTGGTAACTCTTCAAAATTAAACTTCATTTTTCATCCAATTTCAATTTAGAATTTAATAATCTATACATTTACTCATTAAAAATGAATACTGGCCAATCTCAGGCTACTGTATTTAATTTGTTGCAACTTTCGACAGTTTATTATCATTGCAATTTTTTCTCTGCTGTTACCAAAACTCAGGGGCCGTTTACATGACGCAGAAAACAGTCAATTCCGCAAACATTTCGTTGCGTTTCGGCCTTCCGTTTAGATGAGACCACGTTGCGTTTCCACCGAAAATGCAAACTTTGAAACCGCTCCCCAGAGCGGAAAGATTTGAATCCGCTCCTCCATCCGGCCTCGTGTAAACACAGAGCAGAGCGTTTCAGGGGGAAACGCTGACATCACCGCATGCGCAGTACTCTTTCACATGGAGGCTGCGCGGCGATACCAGGAACAACAACAGCTTCGGCCGTCTGCTGAGTAACGTGTGAGCGTCTTACCGTGCTCAGTTTGTTATCCAGAAAAAACTATCCAGACAGATTTGTTGTCCGAACTGATCTGTTGTCCATAAAAGAAACTCCTGCTTCTCTGTGCGTCTATTCGCCATTGTTGTGTGTGAAAGTTTTTCTTCTTCGTTCCTGTGTTGTAGCAGCGCTGCCTCTCTGCAGACCTACACCGCCATCTACTGAACCGGCATGCACACTACAGTGGATTTACAGGGGACTAACTCGTCTCCGAGAGTTGTCATCTAAACGCAGAAGAATTCGAAAACGCAAAGAAAGAATCTTTGCGTCTTCAAGTCAGGAGTTTACATGTAAACGGCCCCTCAAATACCATTTTTAAACCATGAATAAGTATAATAATAATAAGAACATCAACCACATACAATGTTTTCCCTTAGAAAAAGAGTTTATTTAGAAAAAATGGTTGGTTATATGATGAAAATACTAACATTTATGACAAAAAAATGACTTTTTTTTTGCTGTTACTCTTTATTTGGGTAACAGCAATGACTTTTTCACTTACAATTAGCAGTTGTGTGAAATCTAGCCACATGGAGCACATTCTTAAGATTGAACTGAATATTTTACTTTTGATATCAACAAATGTTGTCTTAGAGATAACTTAGGTAACAGGACTGAGTTTTTAGATTGACCATCTCTAAAACAGCTAATATATCATTAAATTTAAGGAAAAATAAAAGAGATAACCAACTTTTGGTCTTCCCATGACTTGCAGAAGACCTAAATGATGTCACTTCCTGCAGAACATGTCACTGGTGGAATGTTCCAGAATTTTAAAGCGGGGGAATGTGTTTGGTGAAAACCTGGGGACAGCACTAAAATGTGAATTTTAACCAAAATATAAAGACTAAACGTGTAGAGAGAATATGGAGTCACACTTAAATGCAAAAGAAAATTTGCTTTGGAAGGATTTTGTTCATGATGCATTGTAGTAAAGTGTAGCGTTTGGCTGTGAGGACAGGCAAGAAATGCTATGTATAAGTGTTTTGGATGCCATTTTAAAATATTAAAATATATATATATATGTAATTTCTACAAATATTAATGTGTTAGGTGTTTAGTATAACAATTTAAAAAATTGGGTAACGCTTCCTTTTTCGGTACGATAATTACCATGTATTTACATGCTAATTACTAGGTAAGTACCATGTAATAAGGGGTAGTTACTGTAAAATTACCATGTAATTACAAGGTAACTATATAGGTAATGACCTTATACTTTTAAAGTAATTACCAAGTCAATTCCACGCAAATACCAAGTACCTACCTGGTAATAAGTATTAATTACTGGGTAATTATGTCATTATATACTATTTTGTTAACTGCCAAGTACTTACTAGGTAATTGCCATGCAATTTCTTAAGAAGTACCTGGTAACAGCCAGGTAATAAGAAGTAATTACACAGTAATTATTAAGTATTTATATGGTAACTATGTGATTAATTATTAGGTACTCACTAAGTAATTATTATATTATTTCCTAACAACCACATATAATAATTCGTAATTACTGGGTGTTCCTTAAAGTAATTACACGGTAATTGCATAGTAATTAATAATGTACTTATTTCATGAGTACCAAGTAATTTTCTGACAACTACCAAGTAACTACAAGGTCATAAATAGCAATTACTGAGTAATTACTAAGTAACACATAGTAAAAACCTTATTTACACTGTAAATACTTAGTAAATATATTATTGATTATATTTATTAAACAAACATTATTGATTGTATTTATTTTGTAACTTCACAGCAACTACCCTTTAATTGTACATGACTACTCAATGAGGAAGGCTATGTATTGTATTGGTAAATACACAGTAAGTAGGCTACTGTAAAATTTAGAAAGAAATTATGACACTACCAGTTACTTTCCTATTGGCTACCAGGTGTAATTACCAAGAAATTATAAGTTTCTACTAGATACTTACCATGTAATTACTGGGAAATGAAGAGTATTTATTAGGTATTACTAGGTACTACTAGGTACTACTAGGTATTAACGCCATGTATTTCCCTAGCAGTCAATAGGTTTTTACTACTTACCTGGTAACTTCTTAGTATTTACCCAGTAACTTCAACATTTACCTGGTAATTACAGTTGAACTGTACTGCAAAAGGAAGTGAGGCCCGTTTCCATGTTATTACCTGGTAATTACTTATTTGTTACCCAGGAACTAGAAAAATACCTACATGGAAATTACATAGTTATTAAAGTGTGACTGTACTGTAAAAGGAAGTGAGGTCTGTTTCCATGTTATTACCTGGTAATTAGTCAGTATTTAGCCATAAACTAGGAAACTGTCACATCACACAAGACACTTGGACCGAAAATGCTGTCAAACCAACCAGTGACTATGATACAGTGTCAGAATACAGTGATACAGATACAGAGTCTGAGTCTCCCCCATGAACAGCACACTGTATCTGTCAGGACATAAGAGTTCCCATCAAAAACCACCATTACCAACCATCAAAATACATTAAGATGAATGCATGATTTTTACACTTCCTCACTCAAAACACCTCGCTGTGACACATATACAAAAACAAGTGAGCTGCCAAAGATAAACGTTTTAATCCAATGGATTTCAAATTCTCATTAAACAATTTCAGAAACAGTGCAAATTTTGGTAACACTTTATAAGTACACACTATTAAGCATTAGTTAAGCATTAATAAATATTGAATTCATCATTTATAAAGCATTTTTCTGACATGAATAGTTAGTAATAACACATTTGTACACGCAATTATAAATGCTTTACCCATCAATAACAAACTTTGGAAAAAAATAATAATTGCAGCTTATCAGCATATTGTGACTGTGTAACATGAACAAGGGCAAACATGGCCAAATCAAAACTTGCCAACACCAACTGCGCATCACAGAAAATTACAGTACACAAAATAAATTCAAGTAAACAATTTTGTATTTAAGTACACAAAATAAATCTTTAAGTTATATATATATATATATATATATATATGTATATATATATATATATATATATATATATATATATATATATTTATATATATATATGTATATGTATATATGTGTGTGTGTGTGTGTGTGTATATATATATATATATTAATATAAATAAAAGATGTTCTGCCAGTATCAAAAAAAAGTTCAGAAATATTTCGCTGTCATTTGGTGTTATTCTTAAGCCTTTCACTGAGTAAAAATTCAAAAATGATAATTTAACCCCTAAAAAAAAAACACTTAATACCTCATAAAATTATTATACGAATAAAAAATGTTGTGAAAAATCAAAAGAAAATCTTCAAGAGTGTCCAACTTCAACAGTGAACTTTGATTCAACATTCAGCACTGTAGCCTACTTTGTTTTTAGGGGAAGCAGTTTCCCGGAAACCGTGAAGGCTTTAACTTTTTCAGCTATGTCTGTGTCCTCCTGAATTGAAGTGGCACACTGTGTGGCAAACACACTGAGTTTCACCTGACTGTTGTAGTTTTCAAGGAGTTCCTTGTATTTACTGGGAGCAGCAATGAACAGCTCTGCGACTGGAGCACTGACAACAACAGTGTTCCGGTTCACCCCAACACTCTTGAAAGCAGCAGACATGGTCTTTCCTTGAATGAACAGCCGTAGAACTTCTTTGAAACGGGCCACCACCTGAGCAGAATTTTTGGCTGTAATTCAGAGGACAAAGAATTAGGGTTATCCAAAGTAAAAACAAAAATATGGTGGCACTTACACAAATTTCTTGTCACTTTCAATGAAGAGGCAGTACTTTCAAGAAAATAGAGCCCCGAGATCCTTTTCAGCATCGTGATTAAACCCAGGTATTGGTCTTGCCAACAGAACACAGAGGATATCCAGGATAGAATTGTGTTCGGAGGACAGAACTCTAAAATATTCAGAGCAAGAAACCTAAAAACAAGTTGAATGGAGTAATTGTTTCCTAAATAACTGTTTTATTTTCTGTGACAATCGAGATTTTTTGTGAAGCATTATAAGATAATTTGAGTTACTATAGCATTTTTCTACAGGTAGGGATACTATGATTCATTGATCCTGAAAACCTACACCTTGCATTTGGAATCATACTGATATCATTGTTAGTTTGGCAGTTATTGAACAAAACCAGTCATTCACTAGTTATCTGGATCACCACCAAATTATAATAACCTCCTTAGGGAAGGTAAACAATTTAGCTACTTGGACAGCTCTGTTGCCATTTGGGCATATGAAATGCCAGTTCTTAGATTCATGCAATGCTATTATCTTAAACTATCCACAAAAGGTCTAAAGACAGTAACATCAGCACTTGTAGCTCAAGGAATAAGTTGACAAAACTACAGAAATATTGGAAAACCAACATGTTTTGACAGTTGCTGAGTGACATACAGAACGAAACTTTCAGACACAGCATTAATGATATAAGGTGATCAGAGTTTGGGGAAATATAAGTATGCTTAATGTGGCAGGGTTGCTTTTCATATTCAGGATTATTTCCTGGTAAAAATCATGCATGATCTCATGCTATATGAGACTGAGGTACTGTGGCTGCAGTTAAATTTACCTTGGATCAGGTCTGTTATGATTGGTTGCTGTAACAGACTGCTTGGTGTTTATCTTGACAAAATATTTAAAATATTAGAGCGAGAATGTGAATTAAACAATGAAAGTTATTTTTTGGTGACCTGAATATAGACTGGGGCTCAGCAGACTGCTCTGTAAAACTCAAACTCAGACCTGCAGATGCATGTGGGTTATCCCAGATTATTAACTAGATTAAGGTTAACAGCGTGTGGCACTGTGAGTTCTACAAGAGTCCTACATTAGTTCTACATACATGGATCAGATTTTTACTAATGTAGCTGAGTTATTCTCCAAAACGGTATCTATAACTGTCGGTTATAATGATCAAATTTTGGTTGCTGTTGTGAGAAAGGTGCAAGTGCCTAAGAGAAGACCAAAGATATAATGTTAAAAAAATAAATAAATGTTCAACCGAGAATTATTTGTAGAAGACGTAAATTGGTTCACATAGAATGAGAACAAGATCCAGAGGTGGTACTGGTTAACTTAATAAAATGTTTATGTCAATAGTACAAAAAATTGCACCATAAAAGAAAAACACAGTAAAAATATAAGCACACCATGGTTAGATGATGACTTAAAGGAATGCATGCATAAGTGTAATCAAGCAAAATCAATAGATTTTATGTATGGTATAAAATCTGGCATATATACTGCATATTAAGGATTTGCTTGCTAAATCAAATAACAAGAAAAAACTATTTTGATATGTATTTAGTGAGCAAAGTAATGGAGTGGTTGAAAAAACCTCTTTACCTCTCTTAGGTGTCTTTGTCTCCATTTTCTTTGACTTCTTGGCCTTTCTCTCTCTCCGCTTCTTCTTTTTCTTCTTCTTCTTGTCTTCCTCTGATGAGGATCATTCAAAGGAGGAGTCAGATGAAGCATCAGAGAATATTCACTTGAGCTATCACAAGGGGAAGATGAAGGCAAGTTGACTGCCTGGGTGGAATTGCTGCCCCCCTATTAAAGAGCTGTTAGAATAAACACAAACATTAGGCTAAGTGGCACAAAGAGGCATAAATATATATGTATATAAAGATAGATATATTGACTATATACTCAAGTGTCCAGAGATAAACTAACAAAGTAAGACCAAGGTGTACTTAAATGTGTGTTCATACTGTGTGTAGTAAATCTTACCAGCTGCCAGCTGTTCTTTTGGATAGTCTCTTTCCTTGGTAAGCTCTTCAGCCTTCTGCTTTAGGACCTCTACCCTCAGCTAACACATCTCCAAATCCTGTGGTTGGGGCACAGGGGCAATGGAAACACCTTTAAAAACAAACAAAAAAACAAAAAAAAACATTTTAAAATGTATTCAAAACATTCAGTACCAACAAAGGTTTTCATTAATCTCTGATCTCGGCTAGTCTGTTGTAATAACTGATCCAGTGGATCTCCTGTATTTTGTTAGATCATAATTTGAACATACACAACTTCTTTTTTCCCTTTGTCTAGGGATTTAGCCATATTTACAGATCAACACTTTAATTGTAAAAATAAATCTGGAAATCTCTATGATAAATTACAAAGCTTTACTATGCAGCAAATTTGTGAACATAGCAGCTTCTTGCATCATTTGGGACGTAAATAACAGAGACATTGGTTTATACTAACATCTAAGGTGTTGATTCAGCAGTTAAAACTGAGATTTAATATCTGCAGAGAAACCCTTTCACCACTGTGTTTGTGTACCAGCCATTCAGTGCAGGTGAAGACAAAACTGTTCTGGCATCACACAGTCAACACACTATCAGGCCTACCTGTATGACTATTTTTAGCCCAATTTGATGGCATTAATTAAAGAAAAAATAATACAATAATATTTCAGAACTTAATGGCATGTATCTATTTTTGATCACCATACATACATGTAAATACTTATATAGGTTTGCCTGAAGCACTCAGAGCATGTGGTTTATTTTATGTAAAGCCCTTGTTCATTTATATTGCTGTAATTATCATAAAAATAATTCATAAATATAGATACATATTTTTGTAATATTTCCTAAAAAGATTTTGTTTTTATTGAACAAACTGAACCAGAGTATAGTGAGGTGATGCTCTATGGTCTAACACCAGCCAACAGTATTAATGTATGTCAGTTTAAAAAAAAAAAAAAAAAACGTACTTACCACTGGTGCCATCGACGGCCACAGACTCTCTTATATCAACACCAACAATGTTTTTGGCCCGCGTTCGCACAAATCAAAGAGTTCAGCATGATATTGGCGACATTCAAGTTTCTTCCAGGGAAATGTGACGTCTGCTCCCGCCTGCAGTTACCTGCAACGACACGTTGATGACGCAGAAGAAGCATGTTCGCCCCACGCTGATGACGTATTAAGAGCGGGATTGTAGTCCTTCAGTGAATCAGAGCGGTTCAGTGATAATGAGCGAGTTCACTCGATTAAAACAACTGAGTAAGAAAGAAATATCAAAAAGAAATGCCCTGAAGCTAATGAAGTGGCTACAGAGGAGGAGACTGCTTCAAAGAAGAGTTAAATGCAGAAGTTGCCATACGGACATGAAACTGAAGAGAAGTACGGACAGTGGAGACAGATATGCACGGTAAGACACAATGATAGATATAGGAAAATTGAACAAATGTGCAGTTATTTGTTGATTTATGTGCATGTTTGGGTCGAATTAATATGAGATGTAATGTTGCAGGATTAAATAATTATACAATTTTATCAATGGAATAAGAGATAAACAGTAATATATATATATCTATATATATATATATATATATATATATATATATGTACATATACATATATACATACAGTATATGAAATTAGAATATTGCATAATTGTAATTAATCCTTAACTTCCTAATGTGAACAAACAGGTAGAAGAACAAAAACTGTGTCTTTAATTCATTAAACAAACGACCATATCAATGAATAGCCATTTCAAAAAGTAGCAACCTGAGAGGAGTAAATTACTTATTACCAAACATTTAGAACAGGTCAAATCAGTTACCCTTAAAAAAAGCAAAGTGTTCATGAAGGTCTACAGCTTTACTGTGTAATTTTATAATGATGAAATTGACACATTTAAATATGTAATAAAAAGTCTACGCAAATAATCCTTGTGACAAACTACAATCTAATTACACATATTTTTGTGTTGTGCTGATTATTTTAACATTTTATGGTAGCCTGATAATGCCATCTTGATTATATTTATTGTTTATTATTGCTACCTAAACCTGTGTGCCAGTGTGTGTCCTACTTACAGTCTGTTCCTTTTCTTTTTAAAAGGACTGGTCGCCAAATACCACATAAAGGACAGGAAAAACAAATTTCAGTGAGGCACATGTCCATCTTCAGTCACTCAAATGTCTCTCTCAGTAACGATGCAGTTCATGTACAGGTGGGTAATAATAATAATAATAACAATAATAATAGTATAAACATTAAAGCCATTTTCATTTTCAGCACAAAAGAAATGTATGTTAATTCAATTGTGAATTTAAATAAGTTTCAAGGAGAGTTGAGAAAGTTGTTGTACATAGAATGTGTAAATTCAGGTTTTTTATTTTTGTTTATGCCTCAGTATGGGAGAGGAAGAATGACCGGTGGGTGGAAAAGAAAGAAGTGGGTCTCTGGGATGTTGGGTGTGAGGCATCATCAAGGACGAAGAAAACCCATCCAGCGCCTTGTGAAGAGACGATCTTGAAGACATCTGATTCCTTTAATTGTTCATCATGTGAGTCCTAGATCTTCAGTTATCAGTGACTTGTCGGGTGCTCTCTGGACTAGGATACAACCATCACACTGTTAACCACAGGAGGTGGTATATAGATCCCCAAGCTGGTGCCCACACGAAGCATCTTAAGAGGGCCTGGAGATCCTACAAAGAGCAGATCTGGAGGGGAAACCCCACTGACAGTTTGCTCTCTGACCACTGACCACCTTCACTGATTGAATGGAATGAGTGGCTCGCAAAGAATCACCCTGATGGTGCTTTTGGCAGACTATTTTATAACATTTCCAAAAAGTACAAGTAATTTGCAGTCACTGTGACCCATGCAAGAACCTTCTTTTGAAGATGGTAGTGAGGTAATCACTGCAGTTTGTTTTTGTAGTGTCTTTAAAATTACATTGCTAGGATTATTTTCTCTGCTGTTGATTGTTTTATCTGGCTGAATAATTTTATCAGAGAAAGGGTTTAGAAAAACAGTGACAGTGAAATATCTTTGAACTTTTATATTTGATACTAGAAGAACACATATAAATATTTGTGTGTGTGTGTGTCTGTATATATGTATAAACACACACACACACACATATATATATATATTTATATACATATATATATATATATATTTATATATATAAAATATATGTAAATGTATATATATATACATGTGTGTGTGTATATATATATATATATATATATATATATATATATATATATATATAGATATACATATAAAACTAAATGATGTATTTTGTGTACTTAAATACAAAATTGTTTACTTGAATTTATTTTGTGTACTGTAATTTTCTGTGATGCGCAGTTGGTGTTGGCTAGTTTTGATTTGGCCATGTTTACCCTTGTTCATGTTACACAGTCACAATATGCTGATAAGCTGCAATTATTATTTTTTTTTCTAAAGCTTATTATTGATGGGTAAAGCATTTGTAATTGTGTGTACAAATGTGTTATTACTAACTATTCATGTCAGAAAAATGCTTTATAAATGATGAATTCAATATTTATTAATGCTTAGTAGTGTGTACTTATAAAGTGTTACCAAAATTTGCACTGTTTCTGAAATTGTTTTATGAGAATTTGAAATCCATTGGATTAAAACGTTTATCTTTGGCAGCTCACTTGTTTTTGTATATGTGTCACAGCGAGGTGTTTTGAGTGAGGAAGTGTAAAAATCATGCATTCATCTTAATGTAATTTGATGGTTGGTAATGGTGGTTTTTGATGGGAACTCTTATCTCCTGACAGATACAGTGTGCTGTTCATGGGGGAGACTCAGACTCTGTATCTGTATCAGTGTACTCTGACACTGTATCATAGTCACTGGTCGGTTTGGCAGCATTTTCGGTCCAAGTGTCTTGTGTGATGTGACAGTTTCCTAGTTTATGGCTAAATACTGACTAATTACCAGGTAATAACATGGAAACAGACCTCACTTCCTTTTACAGTACAGTCACACTTTAATAGCTATGTAATTTCCATGTAGGTATTTTTGTAGTTCCTCAGTAAGAAATAAGTAATTACCAGGTAATAACATGGAAACGGGCCTCACTTCCTTTTGCAGTACAGTTCAACTGTAATTACCAGGTAAATGTTGAAGTTACTGGGTAAATACTAAGAAGTTACCAGGTAAGTAGTAAAAACCTATTGACTGCTAGGGAAATACATGGCGTTAATACCTAGTAGTACCTAGTAATACCTAATAAATACTCTTCATTTCCTAGTAATTACATGGTAAGTATCTAGTAGAAACTTATAATTTCTTGGTAATTACACCAGGTAGCCAATAGGAAAGTAACTGGTGGTGTCATAATTTCTTTTTAAATTTTACAGTACTTACTGTGTATCTACCAATACAATACATAGCCTTCCTCGGTAGTCGTGATGTACAATTAAAGTTACTGTGTAGTTACAAAATAAATACAATCAATAATGTTTAATAAATATAATCAATAATATATTTACTAAGTATTTACAGTGTAAATAATAAGGTTTTTACCATGTGTTACTTAGTAATTACTCAGTACTTGCTATTTATGACCTTGTAGTTACTTGGTAGTTGTCAGAAAATTACTTGGTACTCATGAAATAAGTACATTATTAATTACTATGCAATTACCTTGTAATTACTTTAAGGAACACCCAGTAATTACGAATTATTATATGTGGTTGTTAGGAAATAATATAATAATTACTTAGTGAGTACCTAGTAATTAATCACATAGTTACCATATAAATACTTAATAATTACTGAGTAATTACTTCTGATTACCTGGCTGTTACCAGGTACTTCTTAAGAAATTGCATGGAAATTACCTAGTAAGTACTTGGCAATTAACAAAATAGTATATAATGACATTATAATTACCCAGTAATTAATACTTATTACCAGGTAGGTACTTGGTATTTGCCTGGAATTGACTTGGTAATTACTTTAAAAGTATAAGGTCATTACCTATATAGTTACCTTGTAATTACATGGTAATTTTACAGTAACTACCCCTTATTACATGGTACTTACCTAGTAATTAGCATGTAAATACATGGTAATTATCGTACCGTAAAAGGAAGCGTTACCGAAAATTTGATGAAAAATTGAAAAGACGGATGATACGAATGGTAACCAAGGAGCCCAGAACAACGTCCAAAGAGATTAGGGGTGAAGTCCAAGAGACTTTGCCAAAATGCATACCTACAGGCCACAAAGCTTTTGGGAGAATGTTCTTTGAACAGATCAGACAAAACTGGAGCTTTTTGGCAAGTTGCATCAGCTCTATGCTCACAGATGCAAAAATGAAGCATACAAAAAAAAGAACACTGTAACTACTGTTAAACATGGTCTCATGATCACGCACTTTTGTCTAAGTTAAATAACCCATTTTGTCCTCATGTTTGTTGTCTTGTACTTCTCGTTTCATTTTGAAAGTTCACCTGTCTCTCCTTGTCTCCACTGGTTTTTACTTCATGTCTGGTGTCACAACTGATCCCTGACTGTTCTTCCTCAGCTGTGTGTCATCACCCCCAATCACCTAATGTATTTGATCCTCATGTCTTCCCCTGTCCTGTTGCCAGATTGCTGATCCTTGTATCACTTTCGAGCATTTATTCATGTCCTGATAATTGACGTAGTCTTTTGCCTTTTGCCTGTCTGTACTTTTGCCTGGATCCTTTTCCCTACGTGCGTACTGAATTCTGGACTAAAAATAAAACCTGCTTTTTGCCTCACGGACCTGACTTGTCTGCACCTGAGTTCTTTATGCCAAAATTGAGTTTATGACACATGGAGGAGGCTCAGTTATGTTGTGGGGCCGCTTTGCTACATCTGGGACAGGGTGTCTTGAATCTGTGCAAGGTCATACATTTTTAAAGAGCAAAATCTCATTTTCATTAGGTCAATTTCAGTTTTTTTTTTTAAATTTATTCTTACTTTTATAAGTTTCAAGTTATTTCAGTGACTATTGTAGGATTTCTTTCTTTAACAGAAAGGTACCAACAATTTTGTCCACCTGTGCATTTGGGTCAAAATCATGCTAAGGCTTCACAGTGTATGTTCAGCTTCAGGTAGACTTCTGATGGGTTTTAGCTAAATGAGACAGTAAGGACAGACCGCATATAATCTTTTAAGCATTATGGAGAGCACTGAGGCATCTGCACTGCCAGAGCTGAGACTGAGCTGGGATGCAGCAGAGCAGAGCTGGTGGAAGAACCATCACTGAAAAGAAGTAAAATCTAACATTTCTGCATATCCTACAGGAGAGATCATGGACAAAAATGAAACTGGCTGTTTCAAAGGGAAGGGCATTACATTAAGAACTAGAAAGCACTCGGAGAGTGCAGACCTCCACCAGCGCCACAGTCCTCTGCCATATTGTCATTTTGACCATAAATATAAGTCCTACCTTTTTTTCATGTAAATATTTAGATTCCTTGACCATGAAAACATACCATTAGCAACTGGATTCATAATGATATCGATTTAAGTTCAGTAGTTATTCACAGAAATCACATTTTTTCGCCATGGTGGCCAGACGCTGATCCGGATCAACACCAAAATGGAATCACTTCTTCCTTTTCCCATGCTGAACATTTCCTGAAAATTTCATCCAAATTCATCCATTACTTTTTGAGTTATTTTGTTCACGGACAGACGGACGGACGGACTGACAAACTCTCCCGAAAACATAACCTCCTTGGCGGAGGTAAATAACACAAGAGATTTTGCCTAGCCTGTTTTAAAAGGTACCCTTCACTAAAATGTATTATCATTTTTCAACATAACACTGTGGCAGGTTTTTGTCAGTTGGTTTTTTTCCATATATTTGTGTTTCTGAGTCATGGTTGGGACAACTGGGCAAAACTTGATTTGAGCTGCAGTTCACAATGATGGTCCTGCACAGGGGCCACAATTTTTAGTGGTGCCCTTGACTGTCATATGCTTCTGGATTCAGGGCTGTATTTACTTACAGAATATGCTGGGCTGTAAATCTGACACAGCAGTATAAATCAGGCTTTAGTGTATAAAATCTGCTCTTACCCAGATCACTTGCTGTCTTTCTGACTTCCTTTAACTTCTGCACCACTTTCATATTTAGCAGAGAGACCGCATCAGCAGGAATAACACAGACCAGGACGTGGACTTTGTCTCCCAGAGAAGGGTTGGGGTTGTAGCCCATATCACCCTCTGTTAGCGGGTGCTCAGGGTTGAACTAGAAAGACAAAATAAAAGCAGTTAATAACTTTTCAGTGTTTGTTAAAAAAAAGACATACTGTGTTTCTGCAGAGGTCACACAAGTGGTGCTATAAGTTCACCAGCTGCTGTCCTTCAAACCTTTTGACTGTTACAGCTGTTTTTATTTAACTGCTTGAGGTTAATACAGAGACACTGGATACTAAAATTCCAGTGAGACATTGGGCTCTACTCTGTCTTAATTTTTAACAAGATTAGTTTGGATCAATTTAACTGTTGCCTGGAAAGTTGATTTGCGTCACTTGAACTCTGGTGCTGACCAACAAACTCTGATTGGTGTGAAAACACGGTGTCAATTTGCAACCAAGTGAACCAGAGCTCTGTTCACTTTAACTGTGAAAGTAATCTGAGCTAAAAAAAAAAAAAAGGAAAGAAAAAAGAACCAAACAAGGGGAACAAACTGAAAAAGAAGTCCATAACAGTAAGCAAGCTAATTGAGTCCTGATCAGCGATGCCAGGAATGTGTTACTTAGGAACACGTTACTCTAATATGACCACTTTTCTCAGTAATGAGTGATCTAATGCATTGTTAATCAGTAATCAGATAATAGTTGCTTATTAAAGTCACTGTGCATTTCAATTTTTGTCATTTTCCTTATTAAGAAGATATATTTGCTTTCTTCTTGGGTCTTGGTGAGTGGTGTCACGTATATATGAAGTTGTATTTTTAGCATTGTACAAAACCCCAAACCAGTGAAGTTTGCATGTTGTGTAAATCGTAAATAAAAACAGAATACAATGATTTGCAAATCCCTTTCAATCTATATTCAATTGAATACGCAGACCCTGGACTGTTGAACAACTTAAGCTGTACATCAAGCAAGAATGGGAAAGAATTCCACCCGAAGAGCTTCAAAAATTGGTCTCCTCAGTTCCCAAACGTTTACTGAGTGTTGTGAAAAGGAAAGGTGATGTAACACAGTGGTAAAAATGCCCCTGTGCCAACTTTTTTGCAATGTGTTGCTGCCATTAAATTCTAGGTTGATGATTATTTGCAAAAGAATATAAAGTTTCTCAGTTCGAACGTGAAGTATCTTGTCTTTGCTGTGTACTCAATTAAGTTAAAAAGGATTTGCAAATCATTGTACTCTACATATAATAGAGCTGCAACTATCGAGTATTTTTGGAATCGAGTACTCTGTCAATGATTTCTTCAAGTACTTGAGTACTCTAACAAAATATACTTTCTTGTTTTTAAACAAATAAATCAATTGTATACAATGCAACATGTTAGGGCTTTCAAAATGAGCAACCAAATGCCGTTTATTCCTCAGAAAAGGGTTTTTATTTTAACAACTTTCAAAGTTTAAACCAGTACTGGCTTAAAACAAAGCCAATACAATACTGATTTACAAAGCAGTAATATAATTCTGCAATTATATTTGTGAAGTGTGTTCTGGAGGGCATTGTGTAGTTTGGATTGAAATCCTTGATCATGTTCTTAAATCCTGTGTCCTCCACCATGGAGAGAGGACGCATGTCTGTGATGAGCAAATTTAAAATGCTGTAATAGTAATAGTTGCAGCCCTAACGACGTGCTATCATGCTAAGCTACGTGCTAAGCTCATTCAGTTTGACATCAGACACACTGCACTGTGTTGTCTTTTCGTCCCTTCTTGTAGTGAACACACACTTGGGACACTCTCTGACGTTTCTTCTGTGGACTCTCTCCTTTCTGTCCCTCTCTTTTCTCTTCCTTCATGATTTTACCAGCTACGCAGCAGCGGAGGTAACAGGCGCGTTGTGCCACAGAAATGACCGTCCGTGTCAAACACCGTGCACTGTATAGTAGTAGATATATATTGTATACGTATAATTATATATTATCCAGGATTTGAAGTACACAATTTGCCTCGAGGATATTTTGTAATCGAGTACTCGCGAATATTCGAGGAATCGTTTCAGCTCTATAATATATATATATATATATACATATATATATATATACATATATATATATACATATATATATATATATATATATATATATATATATATATATATATATATATATATATATATATATATATATATATATATATATATATATATATATATATATATATATATATATATATATATATATATATATATATATATATATATATATATATATATATATATATATATACATATAGATATATATATATATATATAGATATATATATATGTGTGTATGTGTGTGTGTGTGTTAGAATTATATACAAGCTAATGCGAACATTTGTCCAAAGATGTCAGTTTATGCTAACAGTTATTCAAACACATTATGTTGGGGCAGATCAGTTCAAACATGTTTGTTCAACAGTTCAAATGTGTCATAAATCTTAACGGTACAGTCTCAGTTAGACAGGACTGTGGTTTCAGTCAAGGTCTGAGGGGGGCCAGTTTCCCCATTTCACATCCCGTAACTGGTCCTGTGGTTTGGTGAAGCTGCGAGGACTTTTGTTGAACTCTTGGTTGAACTTCTGCCCCAACCTTCATCCAGACATTATGTTTATCTTCTTGACAGATATACGTAGCTTATAAAACCAGACATGGTCTTAACACGTGACAAGTTGGTACTTCCCTAATTCTGATGGGTATAAGTTCTTGTGTATGCTACTGTTCAATGCTCATTTCCTGTACATCCCTGGTGAAGTGCAGCACTGAGCCCTCAGCAGCTGAGTATTTTTATTACTTTATGTATGGTCTCACATATTGTCAATAAATGGTTGGCTTACCAATCTAATCTGGACTTGTGCCTTCTTCCAAACTGAACATGAACTTTCAACATGTGTATGTATGTATATGTATTAAGAGCTGGTCCCATTTATGCTCCTGAACCCTTTGACCCATGGCTCCTATTTTGATTCTCTGCCATGAATGATCAGGGAAAGCAAACCCACTCGTACCTGATAACCCTCTTTCACGTGTCCTTGCAGGGCCAGTCTGACGTCCTCCACCTGAACTCCATTGTCAGAGTTTTGTTCAAAGCCCATGATGTCGTTGAAAACAAACGAGTATGAGCTCTGACTGCCTTTGTGAATGTTGTACGTTTTGTACTGTGAAGAAGAAAAAAGGAGAGTTACTTTAACCTAAAAATGATTCACTCATGGCCATTTTATTAAGTTAAAATGTTCATTAAGGAATACACGACATGAGTTGGCTTAGGTCCAGATAAACTTTATATTTCCAAAAGGTTAATGCACTTAAAAACACTCATATGTAGCGTACTCTTAAACTGTGGTATTACTTTTTGATTTGAGTTCTTGTAGGCAGAGAAAATACCCTTTGTATTTGGTATGGTACTTTCCTGTTAGCAGCTATTTCACTGTCACTGACTCATACAACCCCACTTCAAAAAACCTGAACTATCCCTTTAAGCTGGAGACATATTTGCTGTAAACCACTCAGACATGTATGCATGATGGACGCCATGTGTCCCCTGCATCGATGCAAAGTGTCAGTTGTGTTTGTCATCTAATATTAATGTGAAGAGGAAACAAGAAGAGGAAGTTTAAAGACAAAATGATAAATCAAGACCATGATCATCATCTAAATCATGAATAAGACTGTACATACACAAACCCAACAGTTCATGCAGCTGATTACAAATTAAGTTTGGTGGACAAAGTCAACAGGTGACCATGGAGTTGTCACCATGGATGACTTTGTCTGTAGATATGCTTGTGTGTAATCAACATTTAACTCAGTAAGTCAGTCCACTCAAACACTGAGACAGTTCAGACGATGCACAGAGAAGCAGATTCAGATAGGACAGTGGTTCCCAAACTTTTCACAGCCTGTACCCCTTCAGACACTTGACCTCTAGCCATGTACCCCCAACTTTCATGCACTTATAGCACTAGAAAAAGAAATGTTTAAGCCTGCCACACCCCCTATTCCCACATTTTACATGCATAACATACAAATAAAATCTATTAAAGTGAGTTATTTCTCACTAAATAGATTTTTTACCAGCAATGTCTGTGGGCAACACCACTTCACTTTTGAAAAAGAAATGTACATTCCGGAACACACTCATTAATGAACTTGAAGCTTTAATAAAAAGGCTGTCTGACTGAACTTACTGTATGTTACTTTAAGAATCTTAGATAGTTCGGGACAGATTTCCTTCTCCAAGATGCCTCAGCCTCTATGCCAACACCTCAGGCTTTTATCAAAGCTCACAATACAAACATTTACAAGTTTGAACTTGAACTACTGAAACAACTGTTTAGACCTGACAGTTTTTCGCGTACCCCCTACATCACTTCGCGTACCCCTGGGGGTACACGTACCCCAGTTTGGGAACCACTGAGATAGGAAGTCTGACCTCCGGTCATCAGCTGTAAACAAGTATTTGGTGTTTGATTATTGATTTGATTTGGAATTGATTTATTTTGTTACTCTGAGTTAGAAATACAGCCATGTTTGTAGTCAAGTTAAACACAACATGCAGCTGCATGCAGCCTGAGATCTTTGCGCCCTCTAGTGGTGTCCTCCAGTAACACGCATCACATCCATACAAGTATAGGAACAAAAACCATCAGCAATGGGTGGAAACACAGGGGAAAACTGCAAGTATATGACAAAATCAATAGAAGCCCCAGATGGTTTTAATTTTGAAACCTCCATCTCAAAGTTTTTAAAATGTAAAATTCCATCTGTTGCTCTTACTTTCAAGGTGAAGCTGTGCCCACTTTTTGCATTTGTAGGTGCTCGAACTGCAACTTGACCCCTCAAAGCACTCTCTACTGAGTTCACAAAACTGGACTTTCCAGCTCCGACCGGCCCGTGCAGCAGAATCCTGAGGTGTGGCAGCTCACTGTTCTGAGGTTTGTAAGATTTGAAGAAGTTCAGATTCTCCTGGGTGCTCCTGTTTGTGGACAAATATCAGATTAATCACTCTCATATGTGACGAAACTGAACCTTTCCTATCATTTACAGTATACTCACGTGGGCATGGGCCTCCATGGTTCAGAGAAACAAGCTGAAAGACAAATTTACACGTCAACATATGAGACAGTTTCATCCATTAAAACAAATTCAACAACTTACTGCACCTCCAAGAGCTGAATGTTTAATAGTGATGATTGTTGAGATATTCAAAAGTCTTACATGTTTCACCTCCCATTTTGTCTCTTGAGAAGTTCTGCAAGTTTGGACATTTAGACAATTATTCATGTATCAATGAGCATAACTTTATTTCAATGAAAAATAATAATCACAGCAATAACTTAATACAAATACCAACAACATTTTAGCAGCTTTACAAATAAAGTACAAGACTAGTACCAACTGATCCTCGACAGACTTACATCTTTATGGTTTTCAATGCTTGGGTGTGATATTACTTTTTTTCTCATTCATAACCAGCGAGTTAAATATTCATGGCTAAGTTCATGAGTTGCAGATGGTTTCATGTTCAGATAATAGTTGGTGAATTAAGGATGAACATTTTAACTACAGTAGGCTAGAAATATGAAGCAATAATTATCTGTTCTGTTGTACATTTCAGATTCGACCTTATTCCAAATCATAGAACTACAAAACTGAATAAACTTTTATTTAAAGAAATGTTTTGAGGAAGATTTTACTTCATTCAGGAATAAAACTTAACAGTCCACTCCAAATGATTTCAGTTGTCTGTAAAAAATCACAACTTATTTAAAACGGATTACTTTTGTCCAAAATGTTTCACTTTAGTATGATTTTGTTCTCTCTTTGACAAAACAAGACATCATCTGGATAAACAGGCAGTAAAGCTTTTTTTTTTTTTTTTTCAAAAAAGGGTTTAAATTGTTAAATAGTCTTTTCTCTTATTTTTTCCTATTTTATTCATTAATGACTTATCCATATCATCTGTATAAATACAATTTTTAGATGTCCTTATCATTTGCAAAGAATTAGTTTCTATGTTTTAAACTGCAAAAGGTGATTTTTTTCAAATTATATTTGACACAACACAGAAGAGACTATACCTCATTGTTTCCAGGTAGAAAGCAAAGGCAGATGGTAGAACTCTGTTTTTGATACAACTTCATTTTACTTAATGATACTCATTATGAAAACATACTTAGGATACTGACAGTAATGATAAAAAGATTATAATATGTTCATAATAATATTAAAATTGGGATATAATGTTAATATTTCTACCATTTCTTTCCTTTTTGTCTAAAAAAAAGCTGAATGAGGGCATTTGTGATACAAAGCACATAAAAAATATTCGTTTTTTGTGTGAGTCTTTGGTTATAACTGAGCATGGCAGTTACATTTTGTTTAATATCATGGGCACCTGATTAATGATAACATACATAAATATAAATAAGATTTTGCCCTTGTTGTTATATACCAAACACTTTTTCTAGGCTGCTTTTACTCCTGACTTGTTAATCCTTTCCTTTTAGGATGAGTGGGCTTTTTTTCCTGTGATCATGAATTCATTCTTTAATATTTTCAGAAAAATAGAGAAACTAACACATCATTAAAGCAAATTCAACTCTTTTTACATAATTTTAGAAGACTAATGAGTTAAGAAAACTAATTATAGGTAAAAAGTAAAACACACAGATAGATGACTGCAATCTTGAGCTTCCATATCAATCCCTCCTTTTAAGACAGAAGCTTTAATTTTTACAAGCAAACAAAATCTGAACTTACTGCAGCTCACTTATGGACTTAAACCTCTGGTTAGAGAAGAACTTTGAAAATTAAAGTGGGTTAAAAACCCTGTCAGTTATAAAATAAATTCTGAAAATAGGTGAGTAAATCTTTAACTCAAATCATAAACGTAGTCATAAACAAGTAAAAGCTGAGTGATAGCATCTTTAAATTATCACATCCTTACCTTTTGACTGTGGTCCTGATGCAGTGACTGGCTGCAGGCTGGGTGGGGTGTATTTATCGCCCTTCTACTGATTTCACTTTTACTTTCAGTTTCTGATTCTTGTAAACCACATTGGGTTTTAAAAAGAGCTGAATCACTCTTATTTACCCATCCACATGATAACTGTCTCACTATTTACTTTGTGCTCCTGCAGGTTTGAAATACAGCAGTGTACAAAGTTCAGAGGTAAGAAGAAGCTGTAAAGAAGAATGCTTTCAAGATTTAATCCTTTCTTTTCATATAATCACCAAAATGCAAAGTGAATGGCCAGGAAAAATATAAAATCTACTAAATGTTTTGAGTGACCTCCCTTTGCCTTCAAACAGCATCAGGTCCTTCAGGCGCTCTGGCTCAAAGGTTGATACGCTGTATCAATATTTTGTCACACCTCTAACTTGTTGCGTCTAACTCATAATTTAAGGATGGGCTTGATGGCGGAAAAAAACACTGCAACTCCAGCCACAGCTACTGTCAGGAGTAGGGATGTCTACTGGACTGGTACTTTCCTGTACCTGTCCACAATTAGGTCGGCACCCGAATACCGTTAAGAATCTGGACAAACGGTACTGTTATCGGTACTTGAGCGTCTCTTCAACTGTCACGTAGTTATGACACTACCGCCGGTGATGACACAGCTTGCTCAAGCATTTCGATGAAGGCTAAGCTTCTGAAGGTTTGGGCTCATTTTAGCAAAGTTAATGAAAACTCGGCCCGATGCAATCTTTGTCAGAGAGAGGTTGCATCAAAAGGGGGTAAATAAATACTAGCAACATCACCAAACACTTGGAGCGCGCGCATAGTATAAAGCTAAAGGAATGCAGGTTGTTTGATTGCTATAGCAACCGGAGTAAAGTTAGCAGCCCGGCTAACACTAAAGACTGCAGCACCGTGGCGGCGGCACTCGGTTTTGTTTCTGCTTTGTCAAGTCCCGTCTCCCCCCCCCATAGTAAGGGACAGAGACTCTATTATCCGCCCTTTCGGTAAGGACACTGCCAAAAAAAACAGTCACACGGGGTTAAACTCTTGACGAAGCGCCGCTGCACTCGGCCGTATAACTTGGATGAAAAGCCGACGGCTGAGCCTGCACATCTGATGTGGAGGACGAGTGACTAAACTTCATTTCACATAGCCTGGTCTTTGGTTTTAGGTTTGCCATCAATGGTGTAGAACCAAAACTACTTCCACACAGCTCTCCTCAGATGATTCAGAGCTGTTAATATCCGCTTGGAGTAAATGCTTTGTTTACTGAGGTCAAGAGAGCAGCGGATGTGTCTGAGGGTCAAGTTGCGCTCACAGCGCCCTCTGTTGGACAGAACGGTCCACTGCTCCAGGCGCCCTGATGTGCTGCCACACTCAATATTTTACATTTGAATATTTATTTACAATCCGGTTATGGATATTTATCCCCATATTTGATCGTTTTTTTGAATATCCAATATAAAGTGACAGCACTAGTAGTCATTATTACAGCATCAATTTTAGCACCACTGATATATGAATCTGTCTGTACATGCGGTCTGTTGGGCGGCATGAAGGGGTTTTGCCATCTCCTTAGCTTTCTTTTTGCCTCTGAGAAGCATTTGTAATGCATTACTTCTATTTTGTTGAAGCTATATTATTACCTTGTGGTAATAAAAAAATGGTTGAATCTTTTAATATCTTGTAAAGTCTTTATTTTTTACACAAAATTACGTGTTGTAGTATCGATAACAGTATCGATAAGGAGTATCAATATCTGTATCGGTATCGATAAAATCATAGCAATATATATCCCTCATCAGGAGTCTTGATTACACAACATTTGGTTTGCCTGACTGTGTACAGTGCGAAACAGGAGAAAAATTTAAGTGTTTAAACTTCATCCTCAAACTAAACCGAGTTCACCTAGTTTTAAGTGTGAAGGTGAGCTAAGGCTCCCTTCCACACGTGAGCCCGGTCCATTCTGACTGGTTTACACATCAGCTCTGTAATAATTGGTAAATTCAGAGCTGCTTGGCGTCATGTTTTCAACAGCTTTGCATTCATTTTAAGGTCTACGCTCTGCTGCCATGAGCCAGTGGGCTTTACTACATCCAATAGTATTGCAATAATTGTCATGGCAATGATATATCGATCCAAGGTATGGAGTAGTGAGAGTACCAAGTTACAAAAATAAATCTATAAAAGAATAAATAAATAAATAAATTATACAAGGATCCATGAAAGAAAAGGCTAATAAAAGTAGAAATATAAAGACAAATAAAAAAATAAGTAGAAAAGTGCTTCATAAATAAATAAATAAATAAATTAGCTATATAAAGTGATATTAATCAAAAAATAAACCCTTAAAAGCAAAGGCTAATAAAAGTATAAATATAAAGACAAATAAATAAAAGTATTTAAATCACATTATAACGTCACTTTAAAAGTGAAGGAAATATGCGCAGAAAAATATGCACAGAAAAATATGCACAGAAAAATATGCGCAGTAGGAATGTGGTTGCGTGAATGTGGTTGATTGGGTTTCTTCTGCACCTGCTCACGACGACATTCCTACTGTGCATATTTTTCTGGAAATATATTTTGAAGGAAATATGCTAAATAAATAGTGCTAAATAACAATTTAGTTCATTACCTTTCCTGTATTCCTGTACTCACCATCAGAAGATGTTGCCTGAAGTCGACCAGCATAGACACAAGAAAGAAAAGTGTTTAACCCTCTATTGCATAGTGTTTCCATATGGCAACAATTACTTTATCTTCATTTTTCTAAAAAACTGTGGAATAAAATGTATGTTTTTACTTTTAGGTGTGAAAAAGGGGCTTTTAGTTTGAAGGAAATAGAATTTATGAGGCCACATGACCAGGAGATTTTATTTGCCAGTCCTTTTTGCTAATGGACATTTGACATCCAAACATAGCTGTCTGAGGCTCTCCAAGATTGTCTTTTATTTAGAATTTTTGGATTATTTTCACCAAATAAAAATTTAGATCACTATCTGGGGTAAGTAAACTTTAAATTTTTTACATTTAATTAAATTTTGTTGTTATACATTTTTTGTAATATGCCAAAACAGATTTGTTGCCATATGGCAACAATATGCAAATATGGAAAGTTCCTAGTGTTTACAACCAAATGGAGTTCCATTCATTTACATAGCATGAAACTATCCTGAGACTGTTTACACCTTTTGCTTATGTTTTAAAAGTAATAACATTATATATTTTTTTATATTTTGTAATTTAAGGTATGTGGTTGGCTATCTTTAACATAGTATCCACTTTCCTCCATACAAGATTCTTCCCAGCTACTTCTACAGGGGAGGGAAAGAGAGCAGGGTAGAAATAAACTGTCAAACTAGAGGAGGAATCAGATCAAAATCAACTGAAATGAGCTGAAATCAAATGAATCAAATGAAATAAAACAGAAAAATACAACTGAATGAAATGAAAAAAAAAAGAATGATAGATTGAACTTAATTGAAACAGGTTCAAGGTTTTGGGTTTCTATTAGCAGACGTTGAGAGGAACTGCTTTGTTGACTTTCACAAGGCATGAAATGAAATCAGATCAAATTAACGAAATCAGATCAAATCAGTTGAAATGAGTTGAATTCAAATGAAATCAAACAGAAAAAAAAAGAATGAAATGAAAATAAAGAATGATAGATTGTACTTTATTGAGCCAGGTTCAAGGATTCTGGTTTTCATTAGCAGATGTTTTCGAAAACTGTTGAAATTATACAATGTTTTCACTGTATAAATGTTTATTTGTTCATTTTGGATGAGTATGACATGGATATGTTGAGTCTTGTTTTAAATAAAATGCCTTTTTGGTCAAAAATGTTGATTTATGGTACTTTCCACGATTGCATATTGTTGCCATATGGCAACAATTAATCAAAGACCCTCCCTTTAGACTTTTTTAAAATGTTTTTTTCATTTATCTATTATTTAGGCCATTTTAAGTAATAATTCATGCAATAGAGGGTTACCCTGTTGGAGTATGAAAACACAAATTATAGCCATGCGTTTTTACATTTTTTGTCGATAAAATGTTTGTTTCACGTTGTACTGAAATCTAAATAAATTACATGAGATGTTACATATAGTTTTTGTTACTCATTAGATTCATTAGATGTTTCTGGCAACTGATAATTCAGCTGAGGACCTTTATTTTTATCATTTATCTGACTGTATTCATTTGGGGTTTTTTTGTGATATTTTTTGATAATTTTTATTAGACACATTTATCAAAAGTATGTCTCAAAAAGATACAACAGGCTTTTCATGGGTTAATGGGTTTTTACTTACAAGTGTCACATTAAGTGATGCATTACAAAATGTCTATGCCTATATATTGTTAGTAAATAAAATGGGAGGATAATTAAATCGCAGATTTTATTTGCCTCCCTCAGTTTTTCGTAAATCACTGCTATAGTGTTAGTAATTGTAACTTATCCTCCCAGTCATACAGCTCGTATGACAGCATTTTAAACTCACAGAAATCTGATTAAATTAGTTTGGTGATAACGACGGAGGCCAGAAAACCCAGTGATCACATCTGCAGATACACTGATCTGAGCCGACGTTAGCGTAGTTATATACTCTCTTATCAATATTTACATGATCTGCTGCAAAACACAAAGAAACAGCCTTCACTGATCGTTTCCCTCGTCCACAGTTTAGACACGAAATGAGTTTTGATACTTTATGAGATAATTTACCGATTACATTGCCTCAGTGAGTGCAGAGCAGCAGGTCTCATCGTCAAAACTATGTACATCTAACAGCAGCCAGAAAAGTAATAGACAACAGAGACTAATACTACGGCCCAGAAAAGACACGACTGTTAAGTCCTCATGTTTAGAAAACAGCAAAGCTCGTTTATCGTAACATTACAGGCTAAAACAACAGGCTAACCGCAGCTAAACTTAGCCTCCTGAAGCTAACACAGAGACAGGGGGGGACACTGAGGAAAAGCTCTAACATCTGCTCCTCTTCCCTCTGCTATTAGCAGCTCGTAGCAATTAGCAAAATAACAGCACACAGCATTTAAAATACTCACATTTCCAGGGTACGAGGTTTCGTGGCAGATGGTAGGTAATGAGCCTGGATTCAGAAACAGTCTAGTTGCTCGCCCTCTGTTGTACTGTCCAAAGTTTGAAAAGCAGTTGGCCGTGAAGTGACGAGCACACACATGCACATTTTTACCGAGTGCAGCTGGCACATTTCCTTGATAAATTAACTCTAGCCACTCAGTCTTTAGGTCTTCCAAAATGGGAAGCTTGTGCAAGGAACTATGTGGCTTCTTACAGCCAACAAGACTGCAGTAATAGCTCTTCAACTTTGGCATTCTGAACTCCGATCTCTCACTGCAACTATCATGGCTGCTCTTCACACAGAAATCTCTCCAGCAGCGGGGAAGGGGGTGGGGGTGTCTGCTCCGGTGGACCAATCAGGTCAGACTTGCTCCTGATTGGTCCAAAAGATCAACTGTGATGTCGGCAACTGCCCAAAATTGAAACAGCTCTTTGAAGGTCAGGATTTTACATTCACAGGCACTACTACATACAGGTTTTGTCATTAAATATCACATTTTGTGGGCTGGGAGGAAAGCCACAGACCCAAACATTTCACTAAAAGACTTAAAGTGTTTTTTGCATAATATGGGACCCTTAATGTAACATTGCACCCCATTCATCTATTACCTTTATTTGCGGATTACTGCACTAGTAGGAACATTTAGGTGTATAGTTCGTTAATGTTATTATCTAAAGCTTTCAGGCAACATTGTTACCTCTAAAATACTACAGGCCTATATATGTATCATCGGTTATGATTTGTTATACGTGTACGCGTTAACATGTGTAGATGTTGACACCCCTAAACACAGCTGGAATATTACGATGCAACACAGGCTGCATGGATTTCTTCCTCTTGTCCCTCACTTGTCCCATGATGCGTTCAGGTGTTCTCCCAAAGCTCCGAATTTTCAACCTTGTTTTTTTTTTTTTTTCTTCACATTTTCACCATTCTTTTCTTATTACTAAATTAGACAGTGCCTTCCTTGTTTCTGCAATGTCGCAACCAAAATTTCAAAGGTAGGTGAAAGCACCATCCAAACAGCTGAGTTGTTGACCGGATTGCGTGATGATGTCATATTATGCCAACAATGTAAGCTTAGTTGCACTGAAAGGCTGAGATTGTAGTTCAACATACAGTAATTATCCCCTGGTTTAAAAGAGGGTAATAAAATGTTCTTTTTTTTTTTACCATTAAAATTATGCCTGGTTTTCTTATGACATGTTATAGGAGTATTTTAACCGTTTTTTTTAAATCTCATGTAGAGTAAATCGATTTTATCAAATTCAAAGAACTTAATTGGCATGTGTGTAATAAATTGTTGTAAAAGAATTTAATTCAGCATAAAACAGAAAAATAAATTCATTTAAATCAATGTAAAATCTTCAGTCATAATATTCAAATTGAAAGAGTAATAGTAAAGGCAAAAAAATGAGATTAAGACGGTTGAATATTTCAATTAAACTGCATTATATAAACCCATTCACACTTGCAAAACTACCCCCAAAATAAGTCAAATTCATGAGATTTAATTCAGATTTTTAAAAAAAAGTTATGGTATGAGAAAGAAGACTTAATAACAAAACAGATGGACTTAATGAAGAGATTAAAAGCAGTCAAAACAGTGAATTACTAAGACTTATTTTAATTTTCACTGTGCACATGTGTTTAGCAAAGCAACCATTGTGGGTTTTTTTTAACTTTCCTTTAATTTCTTATTATTTTTACTTATTTACAATTTTGACATATCAGGTGAATTCGACATAGCACTGGCATTACATGGTTACAGTGTGGTCAAAACCTGATGTCCTTCACATGATTCTAATCAGATCAAGATTCCTCAAGTCCATAAAAGTAAAAGCAAAATTTATGCCACAATGAAAAACAAAAGACTGCTAACTAACTCCCATTAACAGAATTTCTAATAAAGTAATTTCAGTTTGTTTATATCATATATTCATTATGACAATTGACAAATCACTAGATTTTGAAAACAATCAAAAGTGTAAACCATTCAAATATACATTGAAGTTGATCCAGGTTTGTGATGTGTGCAGGTTCACTGGTCGTTGAGGAAGTCCTCTCCCAAGGTCAACATCTGCCTCAGTGCAGCCAGAATCAGAGCGTCCACATTGCCATTGAGTTTCATTTCTGAGTGGTAGTTCTTTACCAGGAAGATGCAGTTTGGTTGAATACCCAGCAGCCCACTGAGTTTTTCCAGCTTTGGGGGATAAAAAAAAATTGACAGCAACAGCAAAACAGTGATAAATGAGAATATGTCCTCAAACAAAGAGCAGCGATCTATTTAACCATAACATATACTGTACCTGCTCCTTTGTGTATGTACTGTAGTAGGCATTTCTGATGTCATTTTCCACCTCGTCACAAGACAAATCAACCTTTGTGAGGATGGCCAGTTGGGGGATTCCTGCAGAAGAAGAAAACTTATCCCAATTCTGAAGTCTTTAATTTGCTGAAATGTTGATCAGAAATACTTTGGAGAAGAATCAGGACCAAGACGGAGAAAAACTGTAACAGCAGAGGAATATTATTACATGGTTGTCTGCCTCTGCATGTTGGCCTTGTGATTGGCTGGTGACCATTCCAGAGTGTACCCTACAGTACCTCCTAATGTCAGCTCAGATAGGCCTCAGCACCCCCCAAACCAGAGAGGATTTCAACAGAAACAGGCTCAAAACCCAGACTTTGGGGAACATAGCTCTGCGGGATCAGTTACAGGGCACAGTTTAGCAAAGAGTCTGTTCAGCTTTAAACTTCCATTTTGAACTTTCTCCCTCTTTCCCTTATAACTTTACAGGCTATTTTATTTTTCTCCCTAAGTGTCATCACTTCTTTTGTCTTTAATGTCATTGCTTTACTTTAATTCAGACAATTTATTATTTTCAAATTGGAATTCCCTCCTTAACACTTCTGTCCATTTCAACTCAAGAGGTAACATCTCGTCTTTAAGCTTATTTTAACTTTGCGCATCAATTTGAATTTGTATTTTTTAAGTTAATAATTGTTTGACTTTTCTTTCTCTTTCACTCCGTGTATCCAAACATAAAACAGTTTGAGTATACAGAATGATGACCACTAAGTTTTCTGCTCTTACCCATTCTACTCGCTTCAAGTCTGATCTCTCTCAGCTTTCCAATGACCTCTTTGTCAACAATGGAGACTTTATCAGTGGGAACAACACAGACCAGGACGTGAACTTTGTCATTCAGAGTGGGATGTGGGTTGTAACCCTCATCATTCCTCGTCAGCGGCTGCCCAGGTTTAAACTACAGGAAAAAAAAAAAAATTAAAAGTTTTAGAACATTCAAATGTCTCAGTGATGAGACTCAATTTTTACTAAACATGGGACTCAAACATCTTCACGTTCAGACATACCTCGTATCCTTCCTTCACGTGTCCTCTTAGGGCCAGTTTGACGTCCTCTGTGCAAACACCACTCTGCTTCTCAAAGCCCATGATGTCGTTGAAAACTAAACTGCAATTGCTCCTCGGACTAATTTTGTAAGTCTTGTACTGTATGGGGGAAAAAAAGAGTTTTTGGTTGCTTTATCTGGCTTGGTTTGGTTTAATATTTGTGCAGTTTTCATTTATTTAAGTTAAAATTCAACATTCAGGCCAAAGCCTGTCAAGTGTTTTGTGTAGTTGCAGCGCTCCATTAGCTGAGGTCGAAGTCTTGGTTCCTATTGTTCCAGCCTATTGTTGCCTTTTGTACCTGAAGAACCAGACTTTGAGGAACACCATTGTAGAGCTCAGAGCAGCATCGTGTCACTATATACAGCACTGACCATTAGCAATGCTAATGTTTGCCAAGCTCTGCATACTAATGTCTGTTATTGCTATGTTTACTAGCTTACGGGGTTGACTTTCTGCTACATCCAGGTAATTATGCTTCTCTTTTTGATTTGCTTCACTTATTTAGCTCAGAAAGCTTTCACACTCACTGTCAGCCAATGTCTGACTCTCACTGACTGTAGAAATCAGGGTGGATGCCAATACCAGTTTTTAAAACAATATTTTTACTTGATACTGATGTCTTTTTTTGGCGTAATTCTTCAACAACACACATTTTCCTCTCAGATCACAGATCACAGTTTATCCAACAGATCATTTCTCTACACTAAATAAAGAGTCTTTTCTAAATCAGCTGTAAGGTGTGCCAGGTATCAGCATCACATTAATATACTACAACAAATAAACATCTTAAAGCTGATATCTGTCCACTCAACATCAATTTTCCAGAGGCTTATGTTTGTATAAGGATAGATATCATCTAATAAAGATGCTAAAACTGATTCTGATGTACATCCCTACTTTAGGGCAAATGGACATCTGTTCTCAAGCGACCAGAGCTCAGTAGAGTTTCTGTGAGCATCAACGCCACCTTAAATCAATCAGACTTTCCAAAAAAGCAAACCAGAGTTTGATGGTCCAGAATACAGAAGAAATGTTTGCCTTGGTTGTTGTTCAAGTGTGACTGTGTGAGCTGAGCACACAGAATAAAATGAGCCTTTTCTGAGTAACCTGACGGACCAGATGGACCGTTCAATATATTTCACTAGTCCATCTGGGAAACAGCCCATAGAATGCATTTGAGGCTTTGTTTCCAAAGTAAACCCAGCAGGTGATTGGACTATTGTTCCATCAATCACATTCATTATGGGCCAATCAGATTACACAGCAGGCAGCAAAACTGTGGTGTAAAATACAAAACATGAGCCACTACACTGTGAAAACATAGTTTCTATGAAGAAATTATTTATGTGTTGTTTGTTTAATCAAAAATACAGTCCAGATCCAACAAAACTGCCACTGAAGCTGTTAGCATCTACGGAATCTATCTAATCTAATCCCTGTATAAGCAGTCACTTCCTAAAATCAACTTGCTTATGTGTCCCACCTCCTCCAGTAACTATGCTGTAGCGGTGACTCTTTGGGCGGTTCACAATCGTTGTAGTTTGGAGCTTGACATGGTGGATCTTTCTGATTGTAGACAGTCAGGTTGATACAGCTGTTGTACATTCAATAATACAATAGGTTAGTTTTTAAGACTGCTTGCAATAATACTTGTACACTTCTGGTAGTTTCATTCAGACCCAAGGTTGAGAGCTAAGTTCTTAAGTTGTTGAATCCTTTAGGCTTTGTTCTTACAATGACAAAAAAGTCAAGAATGATGATAAAGGTGTCACTGACTACAATTCCAGAATAGCATAATACATGTTACCACAGACACCTTGAATTATGACACCCCTGAGATCCTGATGTTGCTGGAAATATCTAGCTGTAGTCTGTGATGTGATGGATGTGCAGCCACAGCAACTGTGTGATTTTAACATGTTGATATGGACAAAAATCTCAGAGGCATGTTTCTGGCTCCTTGCTAAATTCATGCCACAAAGAATGAAGGCAGTTCTGAGGGCAAAAAGGGTTCCACCCCTGCACTATATGTTCCTCAGAACTCGTCTAGTAAAAGCATCTTAATCACAATCAGTCTCACCTCTAGGGTGAAGCTTTGTCCGCCGATGGCATCTGCTGGAGCTCTAGCAGCAATTCTTCCCTGCACAACGCTGTCAACAGAGTTGATGAAACTGGATTTTCCAGCACCGACGGGTCCATGAAGAAGAATCCTGAGATGTTCCACATTACGGTTGCTTGGTGTGTAAGACCTCACAAACCTGAGGTTTTCCCTGTTGTCCCTGTTTATAAAAATGAAAACCCTAAGATTAAAATAGGCTGATCTAGGATTGTATTATCATATGCAAATGTTCTTATTGAAGCTATTTGCTTTAACATATCATCAAGCAAACAAAAACCATTAAACCACTTAGAGTGCACTCACACTAAGCATTTTATATGCTAAATGTTTAGAGGAGCGTTCATTTAGAAGCTTGACTCTTAAGGTGGCAGTCACTCATTGTCACAGCTGAAATAATGCTTATTCATACTCACTCAGGCAGGGCCCTCCAAGCTGCTGCAGAAAATTAAATATGTGGACAAAGAAAAAGACAAATGGTGTTTGACCATATATGAAAATGGTGTCATATGCTCTACATCATTGGTTCATAACTTGTCTGGCCTCAGGATCACCACCACTACATGCATAAGAAAGTTGGACCAAATTGAAAAAATTTGGACCAAAGTCTGGAATTCACACAGAACCAGATGCTGATTAATGCTGACTAATAATTGCCAGATTTCAGGCCCCACATATGAATTCAGATCACCACCAAAATCAAATAATTTCTTCCTTTGCCACGACCAACATTCTCTGGAAATGCATCAACGTCCTTTCCTGACTTTTTTAGTTATCTTGCTAACAGAAAAATGCCAGAAAACCTCTTTGGCAGAGGTAATGATCCTTGATTCAGTTCTCCATTTGTCATATTCTGGAAGAATTAGCCCTCACAGATGAAGAGAACATTTTAAAATCCTATTAGTGCTGCCTTGGTTTTATTCACACATAGTTAATTATACAATACATACATTTTCCACAATTGAATATATTTTTGACAATTAAAAAGTGACTGATAAAAACTTACTTTGTCCCATTTCTGCAAAGAACAGTTATCTGTAAATGGATTAAAAATAGATATATTTAAATATTAATTGTTACAGTTTAGTCACAATTTCTTGACAAAATCCGGATTGCTCCACAGCAAACAAGATTATCTTGATATTCTAATTCTTTTTCAAACAGATAAAAAATACTTTTATACATTTATGTTGGAGTTACATTAGATTATACCAACATTGTAAAAACCTTAAACAAAACATGACCAGGCACATGCAGAGGTGTAGTGTGGTCTCATGAGAGAATAAAAAGTCTGCTCTGTTTCTGTAATTTAACCATAAAAGTATTTCAAATTATGTTTTACATAAATCTCTGTTGCAGTTTTACTTGAAGAAACACTGACGTCCTGAAGATCATATGAAGAGCGTCTGGACAGATGATGTGTGTTTTGGTTCTTACAGAACAGCCACACCCAAATTAAAGTGCACAGCCAGAACATTAAGTACTTAACACCTACTTTTTAATAAATCAGCTGATTGTTTTAAATCATTTTAAAGCTATAATTTTTATATCTCATGTACATGCATGTTTAAACCTTCATAGGCATGAGATGGAAAATTAAAGGAAGATATTTTTCACATCAGCCTTCATAAAAAAACAAAATGACATTTCAGATTTGAATTCATGAGAATGGTAACTACACATTTTTGAGAAAGATGTAAAGAAATTTAAATTACTGAGATATTGCCGACCATTATTAATCACTGAATTTTATCTCACCTTGAATTTTAAAAGTTTTGCATTATTGTCAACAGTTCCACTTTAGTCTAAAGATTGTAGGCATATCTGAATTCTGTTCTTTTTAATTGATTACTTAGTATCAGAATAAGAGGACAAGAAAACCTACCTCCTTTTTCTCTGACTTTCACGCCGACTCTCTCTGACTCTGACGCTCCTCCAGACAAACAGATGAAGACAGAGTGATACCAGAGCAAAGGCAGTCTCACCTCCTGTTAGTGGATCCAGAGGGACAGTGCAGCACCGCAGGCTGGGTGGTGCTTTTATAATGTCTCTTACTTTCACTTTTGTTCTTCAGTTTCCATTTCCAATCAGTGCTGGAACATTCAAGAAGACCACCGTCCCCCAGGAAATGGACTGGTTATGGAACTTCTGGACGATTTAGTCACAGCAAGATCATTTATGAGATTTGTTCTGATTAGGGGTGCAACAATACACAAAATTCACGGTTCAGTTCGGTTCAATAAGTTTCTGTCACAGTTCGATACATTTTCGATACAAAATATGAGAAATTTCAATGCCTTTTTTACTTGTGGTTTATTAAAATAACCAACATTTGTTTTAACTCAGAGTATATTTTCATTAAATTGAATTAAATGTAACTCTTGCAGCTAAACCAGGTACATTCTTCAGTGCCTACTTAGAATCATAAAAAAAAACATCACTGAGACTTTGAATTCCTTTGTTGTCATTACACAAATTACACAGCAGTGCACTTGGAATGAAATTTCGTTGCATTGGCTTCCTGGATTGCAACAACACACAGTGATATTGTTAATGAATAAGTGTATAAAAATATGAATATTATTAGGGCCAGAATAAATAGTATAAAAACAAATATGAATACAAGGGCTATGCAAGAAATATCGATTAACACTGTCAGTTAAAAGTGACCTACTGACAAATATTTATGTGGAATGAAGTGTATTGTACTGATAGAGATTAAAAAACAGCCATTATATACCATGTAAAAATAAGAATAAGTAAAAATTAAATGTATCTAATAGAGAAATCACCCATCTTATGTGATGCATTCTTAGCAGCAGAGTAAATATTACAAAGAACGAGCTAGAAGTGTATCAAGTGTCGTTATCCTCAACAGAAAAGCGTTTCATGTCGACAGCAATAAAAGCGGCCATCACCCGGTCCATTTCCTTTGCCCTCTTTGAATCATGTGCTAATGGCAGTCTAAATGACCCAGGTAAAGTCTGTAGCATGTTTGCTGCTTGTTGTTTCTGTCTGGTTTCACTTGTTTTAACTCCGGGATGATGTCGGTGTCTGTTGTTTTCCCCCGACGTAGTTTAACATCGTGTTGCACTTCCGACATACTGTTGTGTTTTTGTCCACGACACGTTTACCATCAGGGTCATACTTAACACGGAAGCCAAAGTAGTCCAAAACGCCAGATCTGAATGATAGTGGAGGGTCTTCAGTTTCAGTTGAAGGTAAAGCACTCACCATGTTGCAGCGCCATAGTGTATGTAGCTTCTTCTGTCTCAGCAGCTTGGCCGAATGAAAGGGGAGGCGCTGCGTGCGCAGCTCAGTGGATCTGTGCTCGACAATGCAGCCCAGAGTAGTCGAACGCAGATTCACTGAACTTTCAGTGCACAGCGCCTCGTCAGAAACTGATCAAATAAATAAATGCATAATAGCGTATTGTTCGGTTCAAAGGCGTATCGAACCGTGGCCACTGTATCGAACTGTTCAATACAGATACATGTATTGTTGCACCCCTAGTTCTGATACATCTTGGCGTTCCCAGTTTGGCTGTATCTGAACACATCAATTAATCACCATTTCTCCAAAGAAAAATGTGCAAAGTTCACCTGAAAAAGAGCAGTTTGCTTGCAGTGAGGACACAATCAACTCAGAAACAGGAGTGTAAGTTAACTCATCACACTGCTGTATCAGCATAGCAGTACAGCAGTGATAGCAGTACAGTTGAATTACAGCTTCTGGGTAACGAGGCTGATAACAAAGTACAAGTTAAGTAGTACTTTGCTCTCAGCCTGGTTGCTGGTAACAAAGGCATTGAAAAAGTGATTCAGGCACACCTGGTATGTTGTATCTGAATCACTCTCTGTGCTTAGGCACAACATACTATGAAAAAAAAAATTAACAGGTGAACATCACTCAACGTCTCTCCAGCAGATCAACACAAGACTCAAAAACATGAACTGATCCAAAAACTGGTGCAGAGACTGTAGTCCAGATCATTCAAGCAGGAGAAATTAGCTTTTTTAAACCTGCTCTTTGCATTTCTGTAATTCCAACAGTTCTTCTGCAGACACTCCTACAGGTGTTACATCATAACAAGTTACCATGCTATCTGGTGCTCTCTATGATCTGCTAAGCACTGAGCTTTAAAAGCTAATTTTCATGTGCACTGAGTTTGTTTACACCTATATTGTGAGGTAAGACATTGACAAATATGTTTATCCATATATAATTTTTCATACAATCAGTATTTTTTACATGTGAGTCTATTTTTTTGTCCCAAAAAATAGATTTTTCTACAGGCCTGTAAAGATGTTGTTCCTCTTCATATATTAGTCATAAATATACCAAGCTCTTCTTATGTTCAGTTGCAAAAAAAGTAAAATTAAGGTATCTGTTGCAAGGATTAACTCCCAGAAAATAATATTCATATTATATGAGAGTCCTGTTTGAACAGTTAGTAGTTATTTGTTACACCAAAAAACATGTTAAATTTTGGCATCTTATGAAATAAAAAGTGATACAGCTTCTTTCACTTTCAGAATGAGGCTGAACAGTCTCATTCTGTTTACAGAGGGCAGAGCTGGTAAATGATTTCACTTTCTGTCCACAAATATAACCCTGCACTTTGGCTACCTTCCAACCCACATGGACAGCTGTGCTGCCACATGACGAATGGCAGATAGTGTTACGTGATGTTTCAATGTCTGAGGCAGGGAACTTTCCAGAACTCAAGACAAAAGCTAGCAAGTCCTCAGTATATGCCAGTTTATTGCCTTCTACTTAACATGAGGGGAAAACAGCAGAGGTGATGTTCACTGTGCAGGAGAGCGTTAATGAATCAGAAATGGCAGCACAGCAGAGACAAAAGGGACGTACTGTCAGTGTTGAAATAGTTTTATTTGGACTTGTTAGATTTAAGAGGGACTTAAGAAATGTTTCAATATATCCACTTGTCTGTCTGTCAGCCTATCCGTCTATTAAACTTTTCTTTATCTATTAATCTATCTATTAGGTTTGTCATTAATATAGTTAATTTATACCAGTGTTTGATCAGACTTTAAAGGTCTGTAGTGTGACAAACAGACATAAAACTTTAAACACAGAACACAGATGCTGTTGGCATGTTGTCAAAGCGGTCTGTCACCTGCTTCAGAAGCCTCCATCCAGCAGAGTTTTATGGGATTTCCTGGAACTGCAGCCTGAACTCTGTTATCAGATGCTTTCACTTTCAGATGGACTGTTCACTTTCCACTTTCAAATGGACTGTTCACCTTCTTAATCATTTACCTATCTGACCATAAAGTTCCTGCTTATTGTTTGAGCTTCAAAAGTGTGATGTGATGTTGATCATGCTGCCTGAGGGTTTGAAGGTCATGGGCATTCGATGTTAGTTTTGCTGCTTATCTGCAGAGATTTCTCCAGATTCTCTGTATATTTTGTTCATATTTTGTACTGTCGATGATTAAATCCCTGAATTCACAGTGCACATTGAGAAATATTGTTCCTAAAGTGCTGGACTATTCTTTCATGCAGTTGTTCACAAAGTGGTGAACCTCTCCCCATCCTAGCTTATGATTAACAACCCCCTCCCCCCCTCTCACACACACACACTTTGCAGTGTCCTTTTCTACAGTTGTACCTTACATTTTATACATTTACCCAGATTGCTATGTTTATGCCCTTTCCATCCCAGAGGTCTGATTTACAAGATGTGCTGTCTATGGCTGTAACAAATCTATGAAATATCAGACAGTCTCTGACATTCATATCATAGCACCATGACACCAACAGATTACAGTGTCACATAACCAAATGAACATACGATATTGGTGTGGGCAATCATCAGGTTATTCTATCCTTCTAAAAAATAACAAGATTAAAGGTTGATGACCAATATCTCTAGCTTGTTCCAACATATTATAGTAAACTTTAATTTTTTTTAGTTCTAACCCTCATGTATAAAAATTGTCTGCTAGCTATCTTTCACGTCTGGCATTAATGTAGTGTCTAATGTTTATTCATATGTTGTTAAAACTTGTTTTCTTATCTTTATTTACTCTGCTTTTTTACAAAGATGTTTTGTTGACTTACTGTTTAAGTAGCCTAAATTTTATTTTGCTATTTTTGTTATTTCTATTTGTCACCATTTTTTTGAGTTATGGTATTTTATTCCTGAACTTGCATTATTTTATCGACTCATATTTTACAGCTAAATGTGCAGGAGTTAACACGTACATTAGGGCTGGACGATTATGGTAAAAATAAGAATCCCAATTATTTTAAGTGATATTGAAATCACAATTAATATACACAATTATTCATTTATTTAAAAACTTCAGCATTGATTTAAACACAACTTTAAAGAACCAGCGAGTGGCACATACAGTATTATTGATCCACATAAGTCACACACACTCGCTGTGGCTGCACGTGGAACACTGAAGAGCTATGAAGTGCAGGAACTAGCATACACGGCACTCCACACTGTGGCACATTAATCGTTTTTCTTCAATTATGATGTTTTTATGATCGTCAGATGGCAAAATTGAAATCACGATCAAAATCCGATTAATTGTCCAGCCCTAACGTACATTTTAATTCATTTCCTGTGTTTGATTTTTGTACACTAACAAGGTAGAAGATAGATAACAATTTTCCAGGATAATTCAAGCTCTTCCAGGACATTTTACATTTTCCAAATGTTTTCCAGGACTAGAAAATTGAGCAAACATTTACCAGGTTTTTCAGGATGTGGGCACCCTGCACTCACCTGTTTCCAATTCACCTGTGGAACGTTACAAACAGGTGCTGTTTTTAGTATTTTTCCTCATTTATTGCCCCTGTCCAGCGTTTTTATAACATGTTACAAATTGAAATTGAGGGAATATTCTCAATTGTTCTCAGAAAGACAATACATTTTATGAGAATATTTAATGTCTTGTATTTGTAGTGTATATAACTGAATAAAGGTAAAAAGAATTTTCAAATCACAAATTTCTGACTTGAAGTCCTAACTTAATTGTTTATGAGATTGTAAATTCACTGAGCTGCAGCTCCACATTATTATGGCTTAACAAAATAACCTTTAAGAAATATTCAGCAGTCAGGATCAACTCCGGCCTCAGACAATTTTGTGTCTTACTTTTTCATGACTCCGCTGCTTGATAATGAAGTCCCCGGTAACGTCCGTGACTCTCTGAAGGTAAAATGCGTCCATAAAGCCTCCATCTTCTGTTCCAAATAAAGCCTCTTCCTTTGCCGTGTACTTCTTTTTCAAAAAAAATTCCAATATCAACTCAAAAATCAATCCACAAAGCGGCATTTGCACCTTTCCGGCAAAAACAGTTTCCAACGTTAGCTAACGTTAGCCGTAAGCCCATTGCGGAATAGTCCCACATCCACTCAAAATGAAGCCCGCCCACTGAGAGACGTGATGTGATTGGTCGTTGTTACTGCCATTTCAAACTGTTCTCCAGTCAACTTCTGCCAGCGAGGCCATCTTATGATTTTCTAGATCTGCCAATCAGAAAGCTAGAAATGTCGCTCTTTTTTGCCCAGCAACAGCAGAGATGGAATATTCTGATTGGCAGACACCACCCGCCTCTCTGATTTAACCTTTTATATGCCAGCATTACCTTTTCATGTTTTTTTAAATTGTATTTTGTTGCTCTATATATAAAAAGGAGGGCTGAAGAGAGGAAAGTTAGGAGGATTCTAAAGGCAGAATATCATAACAGAATATTATACAACCAGTATTTTATACATGTGAGTCTATTTTGTTGTCCCCAAAAACAGATGGATTTTTTTTCTCTACAGGCCTATAAAGATGTCTTTCCTCTTCATATATTACTAATAAAAATGCCAAGCTTCCCTTTGTTCAACTGCAAAAAAGTAACATTCAGTCATCTTTTATGTGGATTAACTCCCAGAAAATAATATTCATATTAAAAATGACAAGTCCTGATTGAAGCAAGCAATAAAACAGGACAAATACATGATATGCAATTTTTTTTAATTTTTTGAAGGGTTAAAAGACAAACGAGTCCTTTTACCTGCTAATACAGAAATTAAAAACATTTTTGCTCCTTACAATGCTCCAAGAGGCAGAAAATTCTGAATAGCACAGTCTACTTCACTATCTACTGTACAATTTCAGGTGAAGATTGTTTAAGTCATTGTTTGAAGCTTCTTTATGTCTTTAATCATAACACCGATGTAACAATTATAAGTTGTCCAATAAAATATATATATTGTTATATTTTGTACATCAATTTCCTTTACAGATGATAGGTTTGAGAAACTGTGAACATGGCGAGTTCGGTCAAACAAACATTAAAACATAGCAGAGAAATGACCGGAGGTCAGGTATTAAAGCAGCAAACAGTTCATGACAAACAAAACCATTTTATTTTACCAGCAGACAAAAAGCTAATTACATGACAGCACTGGTTTAAATATCATATTTCCATTTTATTTTCCTTATTTGCTTGGTTTTTGGCTACATCCCTCACATGCAGGGATACAGTAAATCCTACAAAGCTTCAGTTAAAGAAGAGCAATTTGTGTCTGTCTGATTAATACAACTTGAACAAAACAACAAGCTGCAGTTATCATTCCCAGACAGAGACGGTTTCACTTTAACCCTCGTTTATAAAAGCCGATGAGTTGGTTGCAGTTTGGACAGCGATGCTCCACATCTTTGCAGGAATTGATGAAAAATGGGATAATGCCTAAGATAAGACACCTGGAAGAGGAGACAATAAATTACAGATTGTTTTTTTGTCTCTTATGGTTTAATAGTTTTCGATTATCACTCACTGCAGTTTTGAATAGTTTTGAATACTGAAGCAGCTGGCTGCAGATGTTTGGCAGATGATCTTGTTTCCTTCAATTGTCCAGCTTGTCTATTAACTGTCTATAATATGTTTTTCATTGTATTTTAAGTGTTATACATGTCATGAGTATTTGTATGTGATCCTGTTGTGATTGTAAGTAACTTTGTTAAAGCTATGGTCTACGATTTGGAAGCTTGGTACATCTTAATAACACCGTTTATAAGGCCGTTATGGTCCTATGGTCCGTTTCGAGGAAAAGACTGAAGTAAGGAAGAAATATGAGCAATACAGGTCCCAACAGAGACTCAACATTGGAGAATCGTACAGTGGAAAAAGCTGCAGAATGATTTGGGACTGAAAACTGACGCTGAGACAGCCGAATTTCTGTTGAACACTGCCGCCGCTGGCCGACCTTCAGCACAGGCTGTTCTGGTATTCTCTAGAACATCCAGATGACCAGTCCACCCCTGGTTGAACAGGTAATAACTCTGTTTACTACAGTGGGAGCTGTCTGCTGAATAACTCTGGTTAGTCTGTGCCTATACTGGCTAATGACTGAACGTTGTTGGTCAGAACGGGTAGGCTCTGTCAATAGATTTTAGCATAAGTTAGCCACTCATCGTTAGCATTGTAAACTGAGCTGGTGAAGACACGCCAAGAAAGATAAATCCTCACCCACAATCTGCTCTGCTCTGGTGCCGCTAGACCCGCTTCGCCGCCGGTCCAATTGAAACGGCTACCGCTGTGTGCTACAAGGGGGATGACTGTCGTGTTTGTTACTTTCAGTTGAGTTGAGTTGTTTTTGAAGTTGTTGCTGCTGATGATATTTGCTGCCGACTTGCTTCTTGCTCTATCGGAGGGGGCGTGTTGTTAGGAGGGGACACGAGCTGGGGGGCGGGATCTTGGAACACGGAGGGAAGGGGTGAGTGAAGGGGGGGCAGGCTGTGTTTTTCAAATCTGTCTGAACAGCCAAATTGTTTTTTTAAGATCATAGACCCTAGCTTTAACTATATTACTGCTGCTTATCTTAGCCATTAACGTTGTTTCCTGGTTAAAAGGAAACAAAATAAAGGTTGGACAAAATATAAAAAGACTTACCCAAAGGACAGGAAAAAACAGTTGACCCAGGTCGTGGAGCCGCTGACGTATTTTGTTTTGGTGACCACAGTCTGGCTACAGTGTCGACACGTGGCCTCTTCTGGAGTATCACCAAATGATGGTGTCACTCTCACATGAGTCTCTGGAGACCAAAGATACAAAAACAAAACAGAAAAAATATTAGGCTCAACCCTCAGATGGATAACTCTGGCCTGTATTTATTTAAAACATTCTCTCCAGCAGCAGGCCTCTCTTCAAAGTTTGCCTTGTTTTGTAGATGTTTCAGTCATTTTATTTGGCCTCCCTGTTGTTGAGGAGAGTTTGAAATATCTGACTCTCAGCTTCAGCCTTTCATTTTGTTCAAATACTGACTGCAGTGAATCAACAGGACCAGCAGAGGGAACCAAACACATGTATACCATAAGTCAAAATAAAGATTGAGTTACTTTATACATGATACTGTATAGGTCTGATAAAGAGATTTAAAGAGACAGCTGATAGGATGGACAGACAGATTGAAAAACAGACATCTGGATCAAAAGATAGATCCTGTGTCAGTTTGGACAGTCTACTACAGCTTATGACAGTGCTGCATTTACATCACATTTAATTGTACAAATTTAATCATTATATTTGAAGAATTGTTTTATTTTGCAGGAATTAGCTACAGTTTTGCACACTATTTTATTTTGTGCTTGAAAGCTGAAAATGCCTGTTTTTGTTGCTTTTCTCTCACAGTTACCTGTTTACAACTTTTTAAAATGTTGTTCTACCTTTACTATAACATACCTTAAGTTTTTTATCAACAATACAGTAAGTATATCATACAGAGTAACTCTTTTTTCAAGGTTATATGAATAACATCCAAAAAGTTCAGAGATACAGTAGAAAGTTCTCTGCTCTCCCTCAGTAAGCCACAGACTGTAAGAGTTGGGGACGAAGAAATATACGCTAACAGCAAAATACCGTACCAAAAACAAAGGGTATTTTCTCCACCTACAAGAACTCAAATCAAAAAGTAATACCACAGTTTAAGAGTACGCTACATATGATTGTTTTTAAGTGCATTAACATTTCGGAAATATAAAGTTTATCTGGACCGAAGCCAACTCACATCATGTGTCCCTCAGCTAAATCACTCCGCTGTAGTTAGCTTGCAGCTTCAGATGCCAGTTGTAGAATGATTGAAAGCACAATATAAGACAAATGTTTCTGAGATGGGTGGAACACACGATGTGGGATGAGTAGGCTTAGGTCCAGATAAACTTTATACTTCTGAAATGTTAATGCTCTTAACAACACTCATGTGTAGCGTACTCTTAAACTGTGGTATTACTTTTTGATTTGAGTTCTTGTAGGTGGAGAAAATACCCTTTGAATTTGGTTCGGTATTTTGCTGTTAGCGACTATTTCTTTGTCCACAGACTGTGTCTTACTGAGGGAGAGGAGAGAACTTTCTACTATATCTACTGTACTTAGTGGCCATATGGAGCTCATACAACCCCACTTCAAAAAAACGGAACTATCCCTTTAATGTACTCTGGTGTTAAGTTAAACAAATACTAAAGGACCAAGTATTGTTAAATAATAAAATGTTCTGCCAGTAATTCATATATTTATATATATGTATATATATATATATATATATATATATATATATATATATATATATATATATATATATATATATATATATATGTATATATATATATATATATATATATATATATATATTTATATATATATATATATATATATATATATATTATATATATATATATATATACAAAAGTATACATATCAGTGGCGATTGCTCTAAGACTGCAAGGGAAACTCAGCTTCCCCTAAAATGTCCCCAAAAAAAGTGGTGATATGTACTGCTGTGTGTACATTTAATTGACTAAATATGTGCTAGAATACCTTCATCTTTTGTTCAGAATTGGCTACTTATCACAGGTAACTATCGGGGCTTCCTTCTCATTCATCCCCGCAGCGTCTCAGTGCCGGACGCTGAGCATCTTCTGACTTTGATGGGGAAGCGTAGAGTGGGTTGTTCCACTGTGGAAACTGGACGGTCATTGGGTAAAGGCTGTGCATTGTCCCGCCGCTCAGACGCTCAGCGTCTCTGGGGGTCTATGAGGCAGTGGGCTGGCCTGGACGCTCAGCTTCTGCATGATGATTGGATGATCTGTCTGAGGCCAAATCCCATTTTGATTGACAGTGAAATGAGCCAATCTGCAATCTTGAAGAATAATCCTCTAACGGAGCATCCTCTAAGTTTTACATTCAGTTGTTCTGGAGAGGAGCTTCCCCTGTTTAAAGTGGCTCAAGTCTTACACCCCCAACACAATGGGCCAAGGCCGTTTAAGCAGTCTGGCTCTGCTGGCCATTGAGAGAACACTGGTAAAATCCCTGGAAAAGACACCTAGTTGGTACGACAGGGTCACAGATCATTTTCTTGAAAAGGAATGGAGGGTAGAATTTACATTTAACTAAATAAACAAATTTATGATGTAGGCCGGAAAAAAATGAGCTTCCCCTCCTTGACTGACCAGCAGCTGCCACTGATACATATATATTTTAAATGAATTGGCCCATTAATCGGTGATCAGTATTTTTTCTGCCAAATATGGGCATTGGCATCGGCATCAGCATGGTATCGGCCTCAAAAAATATCCGTCGTCATATCCGTCGGGGCCTTCCAAATTCATAGATAGATAGATAGATAGATAGATAGATAGATAGATAGATAGATAGATAGATAGATAGATAGATAGATAGATAGATAGATAGATAGATAGATAGATAGATAGATAGATAGATAGATAGATAAATACAGCTACATTTTAAAATACTTGATTACAAATTTTCTATCAAATATTTTTGCCCTTTGGTTTTTGGATATGAATTTTCTGACAGAATAAATGTATGACATGAATTTTTAAGACCAGTCTCTATCATAACTGTGCATCACTCAGTGAAAGAGCTTCATGATTGTTGTACATGTTTTTCATGGTTTATTGTATTTATTTCATTTTTTGTCTTAACTGCCGGAGCAAATTTGAGAGTAGTTTGATATTTTTATTCACACTGCAGACTTCTTGTAAACACATTGGGTTGACCAATATTGGCTGCAGTGACTCACAAAGACCAGCAGAGGGAGCCAAGAGCAAAACAACCTAAAATAATAACGGACCTGGGCCTCATATATAAAACTTGCAAATGCACAAAAAGTGGCGAAATTTTGGGATTTATGAATATGGACTTGGCGGGAGAATTGGCTGACGGGTATGTCAACTTTGATGCTTGCGTACAAATATTTTGGAGACACGGAGACTGGCAGTGCAGATGGTGAGGGGGTGATTTGCAGCCAGATTCATGTCATTTCACATGTATAATGCCATTTCATATTAGACTTATAGACCCGCTTTATCATAAACACCCAAGTCTGCAGTGTTATAGACCTGTTCCATTACGTCTCTATGCAATGTTCAGGTATCATACTTCTTCAAAAGATGTAAAGCGGTGAATAGCGTTTATTGATTAGTGGTAGCTGTGACAACGTGTGTAACAGACAGTCTAATTGCTGATTAAGCTTATTAACAGTGCAGCGACACTCCTGCATAGTGCTGCACAATGGATGCGCTTTCACTGCTGGAAGATTGCACAAACTGTGGATCAGGATGGAGAGAGTTTTAGGGACCACAGAGATTTCCTGGTCTATGATGATGGCTTGCTAATAAGCTGATTTAGATTCCCCAGAGAAGTGCTCTTGGAGTTATGAGCTGAACTTTGCCCAGTGTTAAACAGAACCTCCCACCTGGACTAAGCCATCCCAGTGCTTATAGGTGCTGAAAAACTTAGGTGCTTTTGGCAACCGGCTCCTTGCCGTAAGAATAAGCCAACAGGTATGTGTTTGACATGATAAGTGATATATAATGTTACATTTTTGTCGAAAGCCCCTTTCGCGTAGCTATGATGTAATACAGATAAATTCTGTCCTTAGGTCTGGGATATTGCAGATGGCAGGGGCGAGGTGTGAGGTAAATCCACTTGCACAACTTTCCAAGTGGACTTTGATTTATAAAGGGAAACGTGCTTGCAAGTGTGTGCACACAGGGTTTTATGAATCAGTTTTTTGGCACACGCCATTTTCAGCTTATGGGCACATGGTCATTTTCAGAATGGATCCTTCGCAATGTTCTATAATTGAGGCCCCTGTTAACGAGTATCCTTCACAGGGAATGAAATCATGCTTTGAGGGTTTTTTTAGGGGTTCAGACCATTAAAAATTCCATCAATTCCACTACACCAATAACATCCCTGCAGCCACCTAGACACTAGTACAAACGGGCTCATTTTTCACCTGTAACTGACAAAACTGTCCAAGAGATCATCACCAGTCTGAGTTCATCCACATGCTGCCTCAAAATATGTTACCCACTAGATTTCTGAAGTCTGTGCTGAGTAGTTTGTTACCACCACTCGCTCAGATAGTTAACATGTCACTACAATCTGGAACATTCCCAAAGGCCTTGAAAACTGAGGTCATAAAGCCTCTCCTAAAGAAGAGCAGTCTTGATGCCACAGTACTGAACAACTACCGGCCCATCTCAGATCTGCCGTTTTTAGGCAATGTCCTTGAAAAAGTTGTTTACCAACAGCTCACTGACTTTCGCCTAATGAACAACTCATTTGATTGTTTTCCAGTCAGGTTTTAGACCCCATCACAGCACTGAGACCGCTCTTATCAAGGTGACAAATGACATCAGCCTGAACACTGACGCAGGCAAAGTCTCAGTCTTAGTCCTGCTAGATCTGAGTGCTGCTTTTGACACTGTCGATCATGAGATCCTTTTATAGAGACTAGAGGACTGGGTGGGCATCTCTGGCACTGCTCTACATTGGTAGAAGTCCTATCTAGAAAACAGGAAGTACTGTCGAAATTGGTAACTGTGTCTCAGATCACATGGCCTTGACTTGTGGGGTGCCCCATGGGCCAATCCTGGGACCCCTCCTGTTCAATCTCTACATGCTGCCTTTAGGCCATTTAATACAAAGTACTAATGTGTCCTACCACAATTATGCAGATGACACTCAGAACTATGTCTCACTGACAGCAGGTGAATATGGACCAGTGGATTCACTCTGTCACTGCATCCAACAGGTCAGTGTGTGGATGCAAAAAAACTTTCTCCAGCTAAATTCAGACAAGACTGAAGTCATCGTATTTGGTCCACAGAAACAAAGAGAAAGTGTCAGCAGTCACCTCCAGTCTCTCTTTCTAAAACCTACAAATCAGGTTAAAAAACTCGGGGGTAATTATGGACTCAGACTTGAACTTTGGCAGTCATATAAAATCAATAACATCAGCAGCCTTTTACCATCTAAAAAACATTACCGAAATGAGAGGTATAGAGTCTAAACCTGTCCTAGAGATACTTATCCATGCATTTGTCTCTAGCAGGTTAGATTACTGTAACAGCCTGCTCACCGGCCTCTCCAAACGAGCCATAAAGGTGTGTTCACACCGGACGCTACCTGTTCTACCTCGGCGATCACTCTCCATTCAAAGTCAATGTACAGCCGCGATGGGGCGGGGCTAACCCTCCCGCGATGCGACAGCCGGCGACAAGACAACCGCTTCACTCGTCGCGCGATGTCAAAGTTAAAAAAAAGTTGATCTATTCAGGCGATGTCGTGTGTGGCTGTGCAGCATCAGCCAATCAGCGGTGTGTGTACGTGTGACGGTACCATTATTCATCCGGACTACAGGGCGGATGACTTCCTTCTAGGCGGAACTAATCTCAGAGAGGACATTTGCAGACGGACCGCGGTAAACTCACAGAGAATGCTGCTGCATCATCAGCTGCAGAGTTTTGTGTCTGATAAGTGAGTGAAAAGGACACAGCTGGAATAATGTCCGCTTATACATCCTACTATGTGATATATGATATGATCGCGGTAAAACTCGAGCGGACGTGACGTCACCGACCAACTGCCGACGGCAACGGCGACCAAACAGGTATTTATAGACGCGCGACGCTACATCAGTGGGCGACGCGACTTTGGTTGCTGCGTCGCTTGCGGTGTGAACGCACCTTAAGACAGCTGCAGTACATCCAGAACACTGCTGCTCAGGTCCTGACCAGAACCAGGAAGTACGAACACATTAGTCCTGTGCTCAGGTCCCTACACTGGCTTCCTGTGGCTCAGAGAATAGACTTGCAGCTCTGCTTGTGTACAAGTCTCTCCATGGCCTAGCACCAAAGTACATCGCTGACATGTTGATGCCATATGAACCATCTTGGACTCTGAGGACCTCAGGGGCCGGCCTTCTGCTGGTGCCTAGAGTCAGGACTAAACATGGAGAATCAGGGTTCCAGTTATATGCAGCTAATATCTGGAACAATCTTTCTGAAGATGTGAGACAGGCCTCTACTCTGACAATGTTCAAATCTAGACTTAAAACAGCTCTGTTTAACTAGGGATGGGTACAGAATTTGGTACTTTAAGAGGTACCGAATGAATTCTGAAGGTACCACCGAGTACCGATTCATGTAAAATCAAACGATGCCATGTTTAGGTACCTAAACGCATCCTTGTGACTGTGAGGGGGTGGAAGAAGCAGGCATACTGTTGGGTAGAGTAGGTGAATTTCTATACTGGACTTGAACGCAGCACAGCATTAGCCTTATGGTGTGGCCACACCAGACGCGAATTCGCCAGGACGCGCGTCGGGATTACATACAAAGTCAATGCAAAGACGCGTTTAGGGCATCAAATGCCTGGGGCGGCGCGTTGGAGGCGTTTGGCGCAGCCATTTGGAGCGTCCAGCGCGTTTGGGGCATCAAATGCCTTGACGCTTGAGTTGAAAATATTGCTCCTGCTCAAACCCCTCTGAAAGATGGAGGAGAGGTTAATCTGCGCTGTTTGCCATCATCTGGAGCTATACGATTCAACGTGTGTACTCTACAGAGACCAGGACAGAAAGGAGCAGGCTTGGGTGAAAATCTCTGAGGAGGCAGGTTTTGAAGGTAAGTTCTGTAAATATTCGTTTCCAACTGGATTTGCCTGCACGGGACATTGCTGAGTCCGACAAGCTCCGGCTCTCTACTGCGCATGCGCATTGACACGCGTCGCCCTCAGCTTGTATAAATGGTTCCGCGTCCAGCCTGGGCGTCATGCGCAGCGTGTCACAGGTGTAATGATGTCAGCGGCCGCAGGCTCAGTCAACAAAGCAAGCATGGCTGAGAGAAATTGCTCTAAAACATGGCTCTACTTTATTAAATATGATGCAGATTATGCTCGCTGCAATATTTGTGATGCCAAGTGTAAGGCCAGCGGTGGAAATACTTCAAATCTGAGGAAGCACCTGGTGACGCACAAAATTTTCCTTAAAGCTGAAGAGTGCACAATTTTTGATAGCCTCAGATCTACGACCACAAAGGATTCATTCAGCACTGTTAGCACGCCTGTGTCCAATGGAGACTAGTCGTCTGCAGCCAGAAACACAGGAAAAGAAATGGCTTTAACATTTGGTGATGGCAGCAAATGTGACAAGGAGGATCCCTGGTCCAGGTAAATAAGCCTCGTGTTTAAGATGGTATTAGCTTGGCTTTTTAACATGCATCAGTTATCATTATCAGGTCGGTTCCTCGTACTTTGTAACATTAATGTAAATGCTTTTTTTTATTTACAGCTCTGTCAAACCCATTGTTAAACTGCCCTAAAGTTAAAGTGAGGGCTGCAGTTAATCTACAGTATTAAGTTGTGGTTCATTTTAGTTACTGGTTTTCATGTTGAAGAAATTTTTGGAACAACTGCAATGTTGCAAGACAAACAGTTGAATGTTGTTTTGATATATATCTGTCAAATTTTATATATTGAGAAATAAATTTACATCGAAAAAATTTGAGATCTTAATATGAAACAAATTAATATTTATTACCCCATAAGCACACACAAAAGTACCGAAAATTGGTACCATTGAGTACCGATACCGATTCCCAGGTACCAGGCATCGGTACGGAATCAGTTCAATTGTGAAAGGTACCCATCCCTATGTTTAACTGCATATGATTGAAAGGATCTTATCTGAACTCTTCTCTTTAAATTCATTTAATAATGATTAATGTTGATTTTATGTTTTATTGTGATTTTAATGCATTTTTCTTGTGCTGTAAAGCACTTTGAATTGCTTGTGTGTGAATTGTGCTCTACAAATAAACTTGCCTTGCCTTATAAATGAAGGTTTGATGGAGATTAAAACTTTCATGGATGGAAATACAGTCACAGAAACTCAGGGACTCTTAAAAACATCCCTTTCAAATAAAGTATTGTCAAAGAAATGTCTACTCGTGAGGCCAACCCTTCATATGAGCTGTTTCAGTATTTTTAATGCTTTATCAGTTTATGAGGGGAAGAAGCAGATCTGTGAAGGACCTCTGTCACAGTCAGTGCTTATCAGGTAAGAGGAAACACCCAAACAATAAACAAAAACTTTTTGTTGAGCTCAGAGGACACAGACGGGCCATTCACCTTAGGATTACCCTTCTGAGAGAGGGTTTCTCCAGCTGACGTTTTAACCCAGCAGATAATCACATTTTTATGAGCTGAAATAAAATTCTGTATTATTTTATGATTTGCTTACGCAGATGAGAGCACTAAAAAGTAAGTTTGAAAATGTGTGTGCACGTTCTTGTAGGAGGAGAAGTCAAATAATGAATGCAGGTTGAATGCAGCAGGTGAGCGTCCTCACCTGATGTTGTTGAAAGAGCATCTTCAGCTGGAGGATTCGGATCATCTGGAAGAAAAATCACAGTTAATAAAAAACAGTACGATCAATACGTACAAATGTGTTTAATGCTAAATGGAAAGTTTGTTGCCTCCACGGGATGGGACTTAAAAGTAAACAACAATAAAGCCGAAATCTTATTGTAAAAATTATGATAATCATTGAAATTGTCATTGGCTGAAACATTAAACACTGACTTAGGTATTCAAAGTTAGGAAACACTATTTTGTTGTTCTCAATAATCTGTACTATGGTTTTAAAATGCAAAAATAATTAATGATGTCCTTTAAAATATATTTTTGACTCAGTTTAACTTTCAGATCCAAATAAGAATGGTTGTTCAACTCTAAGCAGAAGCAGATACTGCCTTGAATTAAATAAAAGGCTTAGAATTTAAAAGAATTTTAACAATGCTGAAAAAGTAATCTCAGGTGATCATTGAAGAACACGGTCAAAATCAGAGAAATCATGTATTTTTATTTTAGATTGATAAAATGCTTGTTTGTGATTGCACATAGTTCTATTATAGTTTCACTCTTTAATCCATTTGTTGAATTCCTTACATCAATCTGTAAACACTGATCGCTTTGGCTCTGTTGGGTGGCATAACATGTTTTAAATGAGCATTTGTCAACTATGAGCACAGAGAACCACTTTTACAAATGTCCAGCAGTTATGAAATATCGTTGTTCATGGTCTGCAGGCATGGCTAAGCTCTTATCAGTCTGCACCAACTCCAAGTTTATGGCTTAAACTGCTGAGTCAAGTCCTTTGGTGAGGGTTATCTGGATGACTAAAGCTTGTAATTCTCATAAACTTTTACCACAGGCTTTATTATCAACAGTGATTACAGGTGCTATGAGGAGAATCTATTACCAGCGACATAAAGACTCATCTCCGACTTAACGGCGTTCCAGTTGAAGTGGGAAAAAAACATGCCGATCTTCCAGATTGTTGTTAGCTGTTGTTAGCACGCCCTGCGTTGTCGTTCACAAATATCACATGAAGAATGTGATTATCACTATGGCAGCATTTTTGTAAATATAAGTCTAACAATTATATGTATACAGCTGATCTAGAGCGACACACCCCAGTCAGAAGTGCAAATAAATGGATTATTACAGGAGCTAAATAACTGTTCACACTGGGGGCATCCATCTTCGATTGTCAACTCGGGGGTGGTGAGGTTTCACCGAGTTCCCAGTAGGAAATTCTGACTTCGGGGGGCGTTTCAGTTGTAGTTTCCTACTTGGAATCCGGAAATTCCGACTTCTGACTACAACTGGAACACAGCAAAGACGTGACCCAAGCCAAAGCGTGCGTTTGTTTTGATGCTAAATGAATGAATCTCAGACCAAGCAATGAGGTAATGTATCTCTTTCTAGTTACGTAGCGGTAGTTTTTGATGTGTGACAACAAGCAATTTTTGGAAAACTTAGTATCGTAGTTTTGTAGCTGGCTATATATCACTACTTACAGCCCGGTGCTCTAAGACGTGTCCGAATAATATAAATTTGCTCTAGTTTTAATTTTCTTGTTCCCGAAGTTGAGTATCCAGGCCAGTCCAGCCCTGTACAACCCTTCCGGAAGGCTAAGGAATAGCATTTATAGATAATCTATTTTGATGCTATAAAACTCATCGATAAGTGCGTATTTCGATCAGGCATATATCTAAAAGTGAGACTTTTTTGTAATTATTTAGAAACTCCTCACAGTCCCTAGAACACACTGGAAGTCAAAAGGCGCTAACTTCCTGGTTGGCCTTCAAACATACAGCATCCCTGCACTGCTGTGAAGATGCACGGACACCATGGACTGATTAAACTTATTTTTAACCAGTACATTAACTTTACCTGGCTGGTAACCTGGAGGGGGAGGGGGCGAAGCCTGATGGTCCTGCTTCGGCTGGGGGAGAGACTGAGGCCGAGGTGGACCGCCTTCATAGTCCTGTGGCGAGCCTTGGTACGATAGGGCAGCCTGAGGATACCGCTTCGACTGGGAGAATGCCTGAGACTGAGGTGGACCTCCTTCATAGTCCTGTGGCGGGTCTGGGTATGATCGGGCAGCCTGAGGGTACCGCTTCGACTGGGAGAACGCCTGAGGCCGAGGTGGACCACCTCCATAGTCCTGTGGCGGATCTTGGTAAGATGGGGCAGCCTGAGGGTACCGCTTCGGCTGGGAGAATGCCTGATGCTGAGGTGGACCACCTCCATAGTCCTGTGGCCAATCTTGGTATGAAGAGACAGCCTGAGGGTACCGCTTCGGCTGGGAGAATGCCTGATGCTGAGGTGGACCACCTCCATAGTCCTGTGGCGGATCTTGGTATGATCGGGCAGCCTGAGGGTACCGCTTTGGCTGGGAGAATGCCTGATGCTGAGGTGGACCACCTCCATAGTCCTGTGGCGGATCTTGGTATGGAGAGGCAGCCTGAGGGTACCGCTTCGACTGGGAGAATGCCTGAGGCTGAGGTGGACCACCTCCATAGTCCTGTGGCCGATCTTGGTAAGATGGGGCAGCCTGAGGGTACTGCCTTGGCTGGGGAAACGCCTGAGGCCAAGGTGCACCACCTTCATAGTGCTCTGGCAGGTCTTGGTAAGATTGGGCAGCCTGAGGGTACCGCTTCGACTGGAAGAACACCTGAGGCTGAGGTGGACCACCTCCATAGTCCTGTGGTGGGCCTGGGTACAGTGAGGTAGCCCGAGGTTGGTATATGCTGTACATCTCCATGAAAACTCACTGAAACAATAATAAAGTACACTTAAGCCACATCAACTTTTACTTTTCGTATGTATTTTTTGGGCATTTTGTGCCTTTATTGATAGGAGAGAGACAGTGGATAGACTTGTGAAAGGGGGTGAGAGAGTAGGGGAAGACACTCAAACTGCAAACTGTTCACAGGCTGGATTCAACCCCGGACCGGCAAAAGTATGCACATGGGACATGCATGGTTGCTAGCTACTCCACCAAACCAGCACCCCAGAACTTCAACATTTTTAACAGGTGAGAACAAAAAGCATGAATTTAGCAAATCATTTTTTGAGGTTAAAGTGCTCAGAGTAAACCATGATCCAGGCTCATTTATTTGATTCTGATGACTGCTTGAGTTTTATCAACAGTGATGTTCAGAAAACCACTGAGTTAGCATACTGACTTCTCTTAATCCACCTTTATGCTCAGTTCGTCTGAAACATTCTGCTGGAGCTCCTGTCCCTTTAAGGCCCCCTCTCACACATGAGCTCTGATTGGTTTAAAGGTAATCTCTGTAGTAACTGGTAAGATCAGCATTGCTGTGCATCATGTTGTCAATACTCAATACTTTAAGCCAATGGGCTGTTTCAGGCAGCTACTGGTGCTGTAGAGAAGGGGGGGGGGGGGACTTTTTATTTTGTGCATAGAAGTACTCTCTTACATGATAGAGGAATGTAGATCACACTTGAGGGCAAAAAAACTTTAAAAAAAAATTACTTTATTAAAATTACCCTGCCTTTAGCTTTGATGATGACTCGCATTTGCTGTGGCGCTGTTTCAGTAATATTCTGTAATGTCACAGATTTGTCCCAGATCACAGCACTGCTCCCTACAGGATTGGACAGTAGGCACTAGGCATGATGGGTACATCCTTTCACTTGCGTCCGTTCTTACCCTGATGCTCCCATCACTCTGGAACAGGGTCAATCTAGACTCATCAGACCACATGACCTTCTTTCAGTCCTCCACAGTTCAATCTTTATGCTCCCTAGCAAACTGAAGCCTTTTTCTGGTTAGCCTTACTGATTAGTGGTTTTCTTAGGGATACACAGCTGTTCAGTCTCAATCCCCCAAGTTCCCTTCACATTGGCCCCATTTACATGGGTAGTTTTCCTCAATCTGATTTAAATCGATCGGATAAAGTGAATATGATTCGATCTGCATATATAAACTTTTGTACAAGCACAGGAGGTCACTCTGCCACTACCTGCAAATGTGTAAGAGAAGAAGAGGTGCACTTCCTGCTTCCTGTTTATCTCTAGAAAGACGGATCCACGTTGTGTTTGGTTGGGGACGCTTATTGTGTTATGGTTTCATTTATTTGTTTCCTCCAACGTCCAGTTCTTCTGTTTGTTCGCCATGTTTGTTTGGGCACGCTCATCGTACGCCACTACGTGCCTCTTGCATACTACGAGTGGTATGCAGGAGGCAGACCGAACAATCCTCTCTATCAACCCATTCCACTCCTTACATGAAGCATGGAGCTGATTATCAATCAGCATAGACTACCTCTTACAATCTGATCTGAAATGCAATCAGATCTGGATGAATCAGATTGGCTAAGGTGTTTACATGAGACATTTCTAATCTGATTGACCTTTCAATCAGATTGTGAATAGGATTTTTTGACCCATGTAAACGGGGCCATTGTGTGTGTGGAAATGCTCTTACTTCCACTATTAAACATACCCTTGAGCTCTACTGTTGTTTTTCTTAGATTTGATCATCCTTAGATCATGATCTTTCAGGATTTTATTCCTTGAAAACGATGAATTCCCTATATCCTTCCAGTTTTAATAATGTTTTGGACAGTGCTGAACCTAATATTAGTAACAATCTCCTTAGATGTTTTCTCTGCCTGATTCATTCCAATGATTTAACCCAGACAAACATCTTTTCCACAAAGACATGATGTATCAACTGTGTCAAATTTGTCAACTATTCGCACGGAGAAACGCTTATCTAAATGTCCAGCAGTTATGAAACATCAGTTGTTCACTGTCTGCAGGTATGGCTAAGCTCTTTCAAGTCTCCCATCAGGGAAATATTTGACCTTAAAGCGATAATCCGAGATGGAACAAGTTGGGTCCTATCACAAGGTTTAGGGCAGAAATTACCCCTACAGCAGTGTTTCTGTGCAGCAGAAGCCCAGGGCGCTCGCACCAAACCCCCCTCCCTGCTCCGGGCCTGCTCGTTTGCCGATTCCTCTGCACTCAGACGGGGCCATATTTTACTCGACTAAAAACACAAATAAACGGACTCCCACCAAAAAAATCTGATATCGGTCTGCATTCACGCTTTATTTAGAGAATTTTCAGCGCGTTACTTTCACACAAAAACGCCGCTAAATAAGGCTCTAGTTCTCGTTGTGTCATAAAACGTCCTCCGCTGCAGAGCGGAGCCACTGGCTTGACCTTGTTTTTAGTTAAGCGTGAATGCAGACCGATATCAGATTTTTAGACGAGTAAAATATGGCCCCGTCTGAGTGCAGAGGAATCGGCAAACGAGCAGGCCCGGAGCAGGGAGGGGGGGTTTGGTGCGGGCGCCCTGGGCTTCTGCTGCACAGAAACACTGCTGTAGGGGTCATTTCTGCCCTAAACCTTGTGATAGGACCCAACTTGTTCCATCCCGGAATATCGCTTTAAAACCGTGGAATTATGTTGACTTAGTAAAGAAAATGGGGAGTAACAATTTAAAGTTTAATCGCTGAGGAACCCGTTCACACATTCACATTGTTTTTCAGCAGTTGGATCTTAGGCTGCGTTTACACAGCGCCGAATATGGTCAAATCTGATAAGTTTTCGTTGCGTTTTGGCTTTGCATTTAGATGGAAAGTGTTGCGTTTTGTCCGAAAACCAAAACTTTTGAAAACAGGCTCCAGAGTGGAAAGGTTTGAATACGCTCTCCATGCAGCGTCGTATAAATCATAGACTGTAAAAAACATTGAATTTAAGTCGCCACAAAAACTGCTCCCCCTGGTGACTGGCTGCAGTATAGGTCAACTCTCCGTCTCCCCCATTCATCTGAACGGGCTGTAGTGAAACTTCAAAAAATTAATACACCTCGTAGAAATATTTCTCCCATCTGCATGCTGTGGTGATATGAAATTATTACTGGGCTGCATTTTTCCAAGTCCTTTTTTTCTGAAAAGTTTCTTTTTCATCAGTTATTAGAGTTTAAAAAATAACCACGGTTTACGGCAGTTTCACAATGATTGTGTACGCTGTATGCTGCAGAGTTTTGCGACCATTTATGACAGTTGCGTCCAGATATGGTCCAGATTCTCTGCTGGCTGCACAATGGCGGCGCCCTTACGGGGGACATTATGGCTTCAAAACCATTACATGGTGGAAGGCGGAGCCACGCTATCCAGTTCTTATAATACATCCATGGTGTAAACCCGTATCAGAGTGTTTCAGGGTGAAACGCTGACGTCACCGCATGTGCAGTACTCTTTCACATGAAGGCTGCGCGTGCATACAAGGAACAACAACAGCTTCGGTCGTCATCCAGACAGATTTGTTGTACAGAAAAGAAACTCTTGCGTCTCTGTGTGTCTATTCGTCATTGTTTTTTGTGAAAAGTTTTTCTCCTTCATTGGTGTGTAGTAGCAGCGCTGCCTCTCTGCAGACCTACACCATCTACTGAACCGACATGCACACTACAGCAGATTAACTCGTCTCCAGCGTCATCCTCTGAACGCAGAAGAATTTGGAAACGCAAAGGAAAAATCTTTGTCTTTAAGTCAGAAGTTTCCACGTGGAAGTAGTCTTAATGTCACTCACATTAGCATGAGATTAAAAACAAATATGATGAAAGTCAGTGACAGGTGCACCCTGACAATTTCCAGAAGAAAACACTGAGCATTTCCTAAACTGTTGCCACTATACACTTATGCTTTAACACTCACAGTCAATCACGTGGCAGAAATTCAATGCATGGAAGTTGAAGTGGCTGGCTTTCAAAACTGAGTATCAGAACAGAGTGTAAAGGTGATATTAGTGACTTTGAACATGGTGTGGGTGTTGATCTACTGGGATTTGTACGTGCAACCACCTCTAGGTTTGTTGTTTTGCTGTGAAAAATAAACCTTGAATACTGGAGTCAAATCCAACAATGAAAATATGACATCAGAAAGAATAACTTAATTGAACCATGTGGCTGAGTACAGGATGGTGATAGGAACTGATCTCACTTTAAAGGTTTGAAGACAGAAAATAAATGTTCAGAATAAAAAACAATTTACTGATTGTATGATGTTTAGACCAAAATATTTGTGTAGGTAATGTTTTTTTCTTATTCCTCTTCTTTTTCAATCTGGCCCCTAAAGTAGTTCTCAATAAAAAAAACAAAGGCCCTTGTACCAATGCCTGGTGTTGGAGTTATCTTGGCAAACTTCTGGCCCTCTTATCTTCCATTTAAACCTCACCTGTGTATTGCTGCTGATCAGTTATTTCTAATCCTGATTCTGATATTAGCTTTAACATCCAGAGTTTATGAATGTCACAAAAATTAAATTAAATAAAAGTATTTTCTTTAAAGAATGAGATGAGAGCACTATGGGTTCACAATGAGAGGAACAGGTCAAAAGATGCTGGTGTTAAATACTTAACTTTAAAATAATAAACACAGCAGCTAAAATCTTCAGTTGAAAGTTTGTTTACAGTAAAAAACATGTGACAGCATTATGTAATCCCTTCTCAAAAAAAGCTTTTATTTCAGTTGATCATTTCCCCCATTTAACGATAGCATGGTTTTTATTTCATTTTAAAACCTGATTAGTCACCTTGATAACCAGATTGTGCATTAGCGACAGATTAACGAGTGGGTGGTGCAACTTTGGTAAACACGAGGGCCTCGTAAACATCTTACAAAGGGCCAAATGATTAAAAATTGATCCCTGCACACAATAAGACAATAAAAAATATATGTAATAAAGAATTATGCTGCCGTAGGGCAGAGGCCTTATACTAACACTGTTCATAATTTACATTTGTTGAATAAATCCATCTTCTTTGTCACCCCTCATGCAGTGTGTGGGAATTTAAAATGAAAGAATATAAAGTAACCAATCTTACAATTCAATGAATTTAAGATGGCCTTTTTTTCAATTACCTGAAAATTAGTGATTTTAGTGATGTGAAGTTTGTTCCCACCAGCAAAGAAACTGCATCACAGTTGTAATGACACAATTAAGACTTTAAACCAAAATTTTAAATAAAAAAAATGCAATTTAAGCCAATTAAGGCTTTTCTCTTTAATTAAGCAAACTGTTTGTTTTATATCTATTTATCTCAAAAGCATGCATTAATCTTTCACTTAAGATCTTCACAGAAACCATCCCATCAAATGATACGTGCAGATTTCCTGTAAATATCAAATAAAGCAGTTTTTCAGAGTAAAAGTAGAGATGTTTCCTTCATTCATGTTGTGCATGTTGCCTTTGTATATAGTCCTGCAGAGGACACTCAGTATGACACATATTCATGTTTAAAACTTTAAAAATGTTAAACTGACTGATGGGCTTCAATTTATGAGGGGGTGGGCTGCATGTGGACTCCAGGCCGCCAGTTGCCCCTCCCTGCCACAGGTCATTAAATCTGCGATTTAATGATTTTAAGACACATTGTATTTAAGAGTAAAAAAACTCTGATGATCTAAGTCAATATAAATAAATATTGCTGCTGTTTTAAACAGGTTAGACCAGTTTGTCTAAAGTGTAGAAGGCCCTCACACTTTAGAAACACTGGATTAGATTAGATCTGGATTATCTCATTTTTTATATTAAAACTTTATTCTTAAAATTTCATTTCAACAATATTACCATTTCTAAATATTTGGCCTATTTTCCTAAATATTACCCCATTGATATTCTTTGAATTTTCACTGATCTGACATTACCTGATATAGCTTATCTCACAATGTTAAATCCTTCTTAAATTTGACATTTCAGCATTTTCATTCCTCTAACCTTGTCCAGCAGCTGCATCTGCCTGTTTTAATATCCGTAATCAGGCAGATCCATCTTGCAAAATATCGATCTACAGAAGCTGTGTGTTGCCCAAAGCAACACGGCCAAATCAGAATCCTTCAGGGCAGGAAAAAGAACAAACTAAGATCAAGATTACAGCAGGAAGAGACTGTTTTACGAAGTGGCTCACCTTCTGTAGCCCAGTGGCTCCGGCTTAATTCATTATCTTAGTCTTAGTTATCTTATCTTCCCCTCATTAGATACCGTCTAACGATGATTTAAAGATAAAACATGACGCCTTTCCTGATTAAACTGTCATTTTCACTTGTATTCAAGGTCGTATTCATAGTTATAAAGATTGAATTATTGGAGTACAGCATTAAAAAGATCCTCTCAAAACCACAACACCTTCTCTACCCCACATACCCAGTCTTAAAGCAAAAGTCACTCACCCTGGAGCCCGATGGAAGGCTGTGGGGGGCCTGATGTGGCCCCTGGGTTGCCAGTTGATGGTCATTGATTTAAAGATTGGGATCAGATGTCAACATAAACATCATTAAAGCATGGATCCATCCTGCCCTGTATGAACTGTTACGGCTGCTGCTCGTCCCTCCCTTTATGACCCCCATCTTCTGATGGTGGATCACTTCCACTTCTACCTGGATCACTCAAAATGTCACAAAAATGAAGGCTTCCACAGTCACCAGATCTCAACCCAATAGAGCCCCTTTAGGGTGAAAAGCTGTCATCATGGACATGAAGCCAACAAGACCATAAATCCCTATGAAATGCTTCCAGATCCTTTTGAATCTGTCATTAAGAGTTAAGGCTATAGCTCTGAAGGCCAACCTTGTACTGGAAGGTGTACCCAATGCAGTGGCCAGCCTAGTTTTGTAGTCATAGTTTTGAGTTTTCAAGTTTTTAATGAGATATATATGTCACTATGGCTTTCAGCTGATCAATACTGACAGGTGATACTGATCCAGATCACCCAGCCCTAAGCCCTGTCCATATCAAACCTGCAAACACCCAAAGCTTCAGCAGATAAACATAAAAACCTCTTTAAAGTGATTTTTTACCTTCTTATGAAATCCAAGAAAAGAGACACTCCTCATCTTCCCCCGGACACTCTCTGCCAACAAAGCTTCTCTCACCTGAGCTCTGGCTGGAAACTCCTCCTCCCCTCATTCTTCATGTGACTGGGAGAGTCAGAGCAGAATAAACCACAGCGGGATTTAAAGGGAAAGTTCGGCTCCTGCAGCTTTCACATTGTTTATAGAATGAAGAAGAACAATATACTCACCCAGAAGGCTTTCCTGACCCAAACAGTGCTTCGGAAGATATTTAGATCCAAAATCAAGAGGCGGACATCCGTATAATGGTAGCACCTAGGGCATAGATCGCCGCTCCTAAAACTGCATTGATCGTCCAAAAACGCATGTTTTTCACCAGTATTCCATCATGGTCCGCTCCAGGTTAGTCCTTCATGACAGTCTGTGTCACTCCAGACAGCGTTGTGTGGATGTACTGACCTCTGAACTGAATAAGAAGAATGTTTGCCTCCGCGCCGGCGCAGTACTCTCTGGAGCGTTACCTCCGCGTCCTCCTTTTGATGACTTCCTCATCTATAAACTCTGGCTTGAAACTGTAAGGACACCCATCATATTCAAAGTTCTCCTCCACAACATTTTCATCCGATAGATTTTCGTCCATTTTTGCACAAAACTGGAAGAAGAAAGTCAGTATGTAGCCAACTGTCTTCCCTTGAAACAATGAGCCGCACTGCGCATGCACGGTGCAAACGTAAACAGTCTTTTTCTTCAGTTCAGAGGTCAGCACAGCCACACAAAGCTGTCTGAAGTGACACAGACTGTAATGGAGGACTAGCCGGAACGGATCATGATGAAATATTGGTGAAAAACATGAGTTTTTGGACGATTAATGCAGATTTAGGAGCGACGATCCATGCCCTACGTGCTACCATTATACGGATGTCCGCTGCTCGATTTTGGATCTAAATATCTCCTGAAGCACTGTTTGGATCTGGAAAGCCTTCTGGGTGAGTATATTGTTCTTCTTCATTCTATAAACAATGTGAAAGCTGCAGGAACTACACTTTCCCTTTAAGTGTTTGTCCAAAATCTGGTTCATCATGACATTTTGGGTAAAAACAACCACTTACAGAAAGCAACAAGGGCCTGTCTGTTGACTTCATATAAAGAATCAGCAGGGGCATTAACAGTCATTTGGAGGCTTCGGGCAAATACTTCCATGTACAGGAGTAGTGATGAGGCAATGCAGCAGGAAAAAATCCCTAACATGCAGGTTACTGAATTTTCTGAAGGATTAAATACCAATGAGTCATAGATAAAAAACTGATAAAGAAATTAAAAACATTTTTGCTCCTTACAATTTTCCAAGAGGCAGAAAGTTCATAAAGCATAGTCTTATTCATTATTTGCTCTATTATCGCAGCCGGTGATTCTTTAATTCATGGTTTGAAGCTTCTTTGTGTCTTTAAACAAAATAACTTGAATCTAACAATTACAAGTGGTCGATAGAAAGTATATATATTGTCATATTTGTCTAACAATTTTCTTTACAGATGCTATGGTTTGAGAAACTGTGAACGTTCAGTCAAATAAACATCAAAGGTGTAGTCAGGGATTTGGGAGAAACCGGGTGGAGAGGTTGTCCATAAATAAATTAAGACCCGCCTCTCCCTTCATACCAACCCCTGGCTCCACCCCCAAAAGCTGATGGACATGCATCGTCATGGAAACGGCAGTAGAAACTGCGTAGCTGACTAACGTAGCTAAGGTAACCCAAGTCGTCAGACAACTCAACTGACAATACTGATAACATCACAACAACAGTACATTTTGGCAGATTAGACAATAAGATGAATGTCTGATGGCTGTTACTGTTATGTGAAGCACCACAAAGCTAATGTTACTTACCTATCCAGCAGACAGACGGCGACATCCACGTCGTTTTCATGTCTTTCAATTGGTGGAGTTCCCTCCACCGTCGGAAAGCAACACCAATGTTGACCCAGGTCTTTGCTCTTTCATGGTCATGGGGGGGGGGGGGGGGGGGTACCCTGCTTTGGTGACTTGACCCGAGCCACAGTATTTACCTGCTGAAATTCAGAGCCAAGGCTGTGTATTGCAACCGAACTTTTTTTTTCAACATGCTGTCACTGGTGACATCTTGTGGAGGGAGAGGAGAAATTTGACAAATACTGCATTAGATTAGAAGATTAGAAGATTGCTGACTACACCTTTAAAACAGCAGAGAAATGACAGGAGCTACATGCCAGGCATTAAAACAGCAAACAGTTTTAAACAATTTTATTCTAGCAGCAGACAAAAAGCTGATTACATGATGACAGCGCTGGTTTAAATGTTTCCATTTTATTTTCCTAATTTGCTTGGTTTTTGGTTACATCCCTTACATTCAGGAATACAGTAAATCCTGCAAAGATTCAATTACAAAAGCTTAATTTTATATAAGTCTGATTAAAATCATAATTTGAACAAACCAACTTGGCAATTAGCAAATTGAATAGTTATTATCAGCGACAGTTCATCCGCTTGTATACGTAGATGAGTCGGTTACAGTTTGGACACTTATGCTCGACGTCCTTGCAGAGATCGATGCAGAACGGGAGGCAGAAGCAGAGGTAACACCTGGAGGAGGAGACAGTGAACAGATTGATTTTTGTCTCTTATGGTTCAGTACTTTTAGCTTATTGGTCACTGGAGTTTTTACCCAATGAAGACAAGTCCAACACAGCTGAGCACGGTCAAGAGGCCGGTGACGTATTTTGTTTTGGTGATCACGGTCTGGTGACAGTGTGGACACAAAACCTGTCCTGGAGCTTCATGTAATGATCGTGTCTCTATAATGTGAGTCCCTGAAGATCAAAAATACACAAATGAAAAAAATATTAGGCACAACCCTCAGATGGATAACTTTGGCCTGTATTTATTTAAAACATTCACTTCGAAGCAGAACAATTTAAACATGGCGTCATGCGACTTTATCACACCCTGAATATATTATGGGCATACGAGTGATGATAAAGTATTGTCATGGGAACTACTACATATTTTGGGCCCCATGTTCAGATCTCACCAGGGCCCCACCACTACATCCCAAAGTAACATCACACAATAGCCTGAGGCCCATCGACACAAATGTGAAGCTTCAAAAGGGTCTTTTAACACTGCTAAGATAAAATGGTGGGAAGCTGCATTTTTGATCATCATACAGGTGAAACTGAGGGTAAGACAAAACTTGTGTACTTGTTTAAGTGTCCTTAAATTCTGGTACAGATTCACTGTTAGCCTTCACATGTACACACGTGGACAAAATTGTTGGTACCCCTCTGTTAAAGATAGAAAGCCCAAAATGGTCACTGAAATGACTTCACACTGACAAAAGAAAGAATAAATAAAAATTTACTGAAAATCAACCAATGAAAATCAGATATTACTTTTTAATTGTTGTTCAAACGAATTATTAAAAAAAAAAAAAAACTAATGAAACTGGTCTGGACAAAAATGATGGTACCCTTGACTTCTTATTTTGTTGCAGCCCTTTTGAGTCAATCACTGCAGTCAGGTGATTTCTGTAACTCTCAGTGAGACTTCTGCACCTGTCCACAGGTATGTTGGCCCACTCCTCATGAACAAACTGCTCCAGCTGTCTCAGGTTTGAAGGCTGTCTTCTCCAGACTGCATGTTTCAGCTCCTTCCACAAATGTTCAACAGGATTTAGATCAGGGATCATAGAAGGCCACTTCAGAATAGTCCAGTGTTTTGTTCTGAGCCATTCTTGGGTGTTTTTAGCTGTGTGTTTTGGTTCATTACCCTGTTGGAGGAACTATGACCTGTAGCTGAGACCAAGCTTTCTGATACTGGGCTGCACATTTCACTCCAGAATGTCTCGGTAGTCTTGAGATTTCATTGTACCTGCACAGATTCAAGACACCCTGTGTCAGATGCAGAAAAGCGGCCCCAGAACATAACTGAGCTTCCTCCATGTTTCACAGTAGGTACGGGGTTCTTTTCTTTGTATGCTGCATTTTTTTTTTTTTTTTTTAAATGTATTTTTTTGGGCATTTTCGTGCCTTTATTGATAGGAGAGAGACAGTGGATAGGCTTGTGAAAGGGGGTGAAAGAGTAGGGGAAGACACTCTGCAAACTGGTCACAGGTGGGATTCGAACCTGGACCGGCAGAAGCAAGTACATGGGGTGCCTGGTTGCTAACCACTCCGCCAAACCAGCACCCCGTATGCTGCATTTTTGTGTCTGTGAACATAGAGCTGATGTGACTTGCCAAAAAGCTCCAGTTTTGTCTCATCTATCCAAAGGACATTCTCCCAGAAGCTTTATGGCTTGTCAGTTTGCATTTTGGCAAATTCCAGTCTCACTTTTTTATGATTTGCTTTCAGCAGTGATGTCCTCCATTCAGTCCACTTTGGCTCAAACAGTGATGGATGGTGCCTTTACCTTTAACATGCTTGCCTATAATTTTATTTCTAATCTCCTGAGACAGCTCTCTCCTTAGCTTTCTGTGGTCCATGTTCAATGGTACACAGCATGATACCAAACAGCACAGTGACCACTTTTCAGCCTTTAAATTTTATTTATTTAACCTTTATTTAAAAAACCTCATTGAGATTAAAAATCTCTTTCACAAGAGTGTCCTGGACAAGACAGCAGCACATTCAACAGTTTTACACAAACACATGTAGTCATCAAACACATAAAACAAGAATACAGTTCATTAAGAAAGAGAAGTCACAATTCAGACAGCTTATTTTGCTTGGATTGTCCACAGGAGAAAGATAAAGTGCATCAGTCAAAACATCTGCAGCCAGATGTATTTGCCTCCAAGTTGCTCAACATTGACTTAAAAGTGTCTAGTGACACCAGATCTTTTAGTTTCAGGTCTTTTTGTAGTTCGTTCCAAGCATGTGGAGCTGCAAACCTGAATGCCTTTTTTCCCAGCTCAGTTCTTACTTTGGGAATAGGCAAAAATAGGCAGACTGACTGATTACAAGCTTGAAGACACCTGTGATGATAATTACAGGACACACCGAAGTTTAACAGGTCACTATGGTCACATCATTTTCAATCTTTTCTAGGGGTACCATCATTTTGTCCAGGCCAGTTTCATTAGTTTGTTTTTCAAAATAATTATTTTGAACCACAGTTGAAATGCAATGTCTGATTTTCATTAGTTGATTTTCTGTAAATTTTTATTTATTCTTTCTTTTGTCAGTGTGAAGTCATTTCAGTGACCATTTTGGGCTTTCTGTCTTTAACAGAAGGGTACAAACAATTCGTCCACGTGTGTACCTGGAACTGTCACAGTCTCAGTCTCAATCTCCAGTCTGCCTCTCCACTGCTGCAGCGTAATTAGCCCAAACTCACCTCACCTGTGTTCCTGCTCACACCTGCACCTCATCTGCTGCAATCAGGCCACCTACATAAACCCCAGCTCCACACACAGTCAGTGTCAGACTGTTTTCGCACTCATGCTGAGCACTCCAGACCTGCTTTTCGGATTGATCACCCGTTGCAGACAAGTTTCGTCCCTGACTCTGCCTCATACGCCTGACCCTCGGCTTGACTTCAAGGTATTGACTAGCTTCTGTCCTGCACTCACCCGCCTGTCTGAGTCCCCGGCTATCGATCCTGCTTTCGTCTCTGACGCCGAGTTCTGCCTGTCCCACTCCGTGCTGGTCTGCCTGGTTACTGAACCCCCACCTGTCTTTGACATCATGAGTTTGCCTGAGTCACCTCTCCGAGTGTTTCTGGTCTGCTCATCTGCCTGGTAACTGATCCCTGCCTGTCCTTGACACTGAGTTTCCGCCTGAGTCCCACTCCGTGCTGGTCTGCCTGGTTACTGAACCCCCACCTGTCTTTGACATCATGAGTTTGCCTGAGTCACCTCTCCGAGTGTTTCTGAACGCCTCTGCTCATCTGTGAGTGAGTCAAGCCTCAACCGCCTCCCTCTTAACACTGTGTGAGCCTCTGTCTGAACATCTCCTGTGTGGCTCAGTCGAGAGAGCGCCCGTCTTCAGATCCTGTTGTCGCAGGTTCAACCCCCGCTCAAGCCACAGCTTCTCTCCTGTTAAGACTGTGTGAGCCTTTGTCTGAACGTCTCCTGCGTGGCTCAACTGGGAGAACACTCACCCATCATTCCAAAGTGTGTGGGTTCAAACCCCGCTCTGAACTGTGTCTTGAATATCTGTTAATAAAGACTGTTCGTTGTTCACATCTACTACTTGCTTCTGGGTCCTAATTACAACCGTGTCAGGAACCTCTCTTCAAAGTTTGCCTTACAGGGCTCTCAAGTCTCACACATTTGGCGTGTGACACACGCATTCCCACCTGTTCACACGCTCACACGCCTCACATTGTATTTCTCACGCATTTAAATTACCACGGTGACGTCCACTAAGTTGCTCCACTTTGAGAGTGGAACAAGTGGGAATCAAGCGAGCTCCCCCGAGAGTTCAGAAGCTGCTTGCCACACGCAAGCCAATCACATAAAGCATATCTACCGAACAGCCAATCAAAAAGTAGCATTGCTGTATCCGGGTTGATTTTGATATTTTGCGCTGTTACAGAAGAAGATGGACACTCACCGAAATTAAGCAGGTTTCATAAGGACGGAGAAGACCTGATGATTACAGTAAGTAGGCTAATCTCTGTGGAATAGTCTCTTTTATTCTGTCTATGAATATTCTGCAGGAGGAGCGAGGAATGTTATGTTATGAGTGAGTGTGTGTGTTCGTCAGTGATCGAAGTTAGCAGTGAGCAGGAGATACTGTTGGTTTTCAGTCAGATCTGAACCAATTCATATCGGCTACCGTGTGCTTTCCACAAACCTATTTAGTAGTAGTCTACTGAAATACTGATTTGGGGATAATTGCACGGGAAGATATCTTTCTAGACGTTGTTATTCACACATCAATGCTGAATAAGCTGGTAGTGGAAGATAGATTTTAAAATTAGCAAAAAAAAGTAAATTTTAATCTCTGGTGTCTGTGTGTGTGAGAGAGGGAGATTTTTTTTAATTAGTATTTTATTTTATTTTTATTTTCAGTGCTTCCCCTACCAAGTAGCTGTCATGTCATTCTTTTCACAAATATGGGAATGATAGTCAAAAATATCACTAAATTTTTTTTTTTTTGTAAAACAGTATCAAAATTTTCTGCCGGGCTAACGGCTGGCTATGGGGGACCTAATAACATTTCTTTTCATAGGGCCAAAATCCCTGGCAGCACACTTAAGCACTTCTCAAAGGTCACTTTTACCAGTAGCCGCCCTCCCCACTTTTCTAAACAAACTGACGCCCTTGAGTGTGTGCGTGAGAGAGAGAAAAAATAATAATCAATACATATATATAATAATAAATATGTTTAAATACTTGTTTGAATGAATTTATGCGTCATTTGTCAGACATCCATCCCAACCTCAACCAAATTCCCGCTGCTGCTGGTAAAGCCTCACTCTGAACTCACTTCAAAACTCGAGAGCCCTGCCTTGTTTTGTAGCCTTTCCAGTCCTTTATCTGGCTTCACTGTTGTTGAGTAGAGTTTAAAATATCTGTAGATATTGTAAAATGTATGTAAAATTAATAATTAAATAAGATACTAAAAATATTTAAAACAAATCCTGACTGCAGTGACTCAACGGGACCAGCAGAGAGAGCCAAAAGCATGAGTCAAAAGGAAGATTGAGTTTCATACATGACATTACTGTGAAAGGAAAAGTTTGGTTCCTGCAGCTTTTACATTGTTTATAGAATGAAAAAGAACAAGATACTCACCCAGAAGGCTTTCCTGATCCAAACAGTGCTTCAGGAGATATTTAGATCCAACATCGAGCAGCGGACATCCGTATAATGGTAGCACGTAGGGCATACAGTGCCGCCCTAAAACTGCATTAATCATCCAAAAACTCATTAATTTCACCAACATTTCATCATGATTCGTTCCGGCTAGTCATCCTTTACAGTCTGTGTCACTCCAGACAGCGTTGTGTGGCTGTACTGACCTCTGAACTGAAGAAGAAAATTCTTTGCTTCTGCGCCTGCACAGTACTCCCTGGAGCACTGCCTCCGCTTCCTCTTTTCAACGAGCTCCTCATCTATAAACTCTGGCTCGAAACTGTAAGGACACCCATCATATTCAAAGTTCTCCTCCACAACATCTTCATCCGATAGATATTCGTCCATTTTGCACAAAACTGGAAGAAGAAAGTCGTTGTGTAGAAGACCGTCTTCCCATGAAACAATGAGCCACACTGTGCATGTGCGGAAGCAAAGAATCTTCTTCTGCAGTTCAGAGGTCAGCACAGCCACACAGCGCTGTCTGGAGTGACACAGACTGTAAAGGAGGACTAGTCGGAGTGAATCATGATGGATTATTGGTGAAAACATGAGTTTTTAGACGATTAATGCAGTTTTAGGAGTGGCGATCTATGCCCTATGTGCTACCATTCTACGGATGTCCGCTGCTCAATTTTGGATCTAAATATCTCCCGAAGCACTGTTTGGATCAGGAAAGCCTTCTGGGTGAGTATATTGTTCTTCTTCATTCTATAAACAATGTGAAAGCTGTAGGAACCAAACTCATCCTTTAATGCCTGGTAGAGAGGGATAGAAAGACAGCTGGTAGAATGGACAGACGGACAGCTAGATCAAAATATATAGACATCCTGTGTCAGTTTAGAGAGTCTACTACTGCAAAGGATAGAGCACTGCATTTACATCACATTCACTTGTACAAAAACAAAAGCATATATATGTGAAAAAGGGTTCAATAATGTATTTTCTTTATAATTTTATGTATTCTTTAGATGACATTAAAATTAATCTTGATGAAAACAAAAAACTCAATATTCATTGTTCCATAATGTGTAATTTCTTAATTCCTTGTCTAACTATGACAACAAAGAAGGAAAGTCAAACACTTTTGCTGCTACTGTTTTTGTTGAGTTATTATAGTTCAATTGGAAATGTTCAGAAAACAGTAATTCAAGAAAACCAGCAATGTGTTTATGTGTCCGTCTTTGTAAGAGGAGTAGTCAAACAATGTAGGCTGAATGTCGCAGGTGTGCTTCCTCACCTGTTGTTGTTAGTGGAGCAGCTTGAGGTGGAGGATACGGAGCAACTAGACAAGACAAAACACAGTTAGTCAAAGTAACAAAGAACAGGTAAGATCAATATTGGCCTTCAAAAATACGTCATCCCTGCACTGCTGTATTGAAGCTGTGCAGACACCATGGACTGAATGTAAGGGCATCTTCACACCAACCACATTTAAAGAGCACCAAAGAAGTTTTGGCCCAGGGTTTGGTACGTTAGTGTCAATGTGAATGCAACCACCGCACTTTGGTGCGCACCAAATCAGCCGGTCCAAGACCTCCATGAAGGGGTGGTCTCGATCCGCTCCATCTCCCTACATTTGGTGCGGTTTTACTGGTGTGAAACAAAGTGGTCCGAACCCCTTTGATGCATTACTTCCTGTTAATCCCGCGGTTGAATCTTTTGCTTACTCAATTTGTCGATTTGTTTATTCTGGTTGAGGATTACAATGATTTACGAGGGTCCAGAAGGTCGCTGATCGCTGATGACGATAAAAACACATAAAAAAACACATTTGCAGGAAAATGTAGAGGAGAGTAAAACGTTGGTTTATTTCTTTTCTCATTGTCAACTCAATTTGCTGATTTGTTTATTCTGGTTGAGGAATTTTGATGATTTACGAGGGTCCAGAAGGTCGCTGATGTTGTCTCAAACACGATAAAAAAACACATTTGAAGGGAAATGTAAAGGAGAGCGAAACATAGACATTGGTTGTCTGGCGTAGGATATGGTTACCATGGTAGTCTCTTCTTTGTTCTACTCCGTAGCAGGTTTGCTAACCAGTTACGTGCATATCACCCCCTGCTGTTTCAAACTGAGTAAATACACAAGTGGGTCTGGGCACGGTTCGATATTGCCAGTGTGAATGCAAGCCAGTGGGGGAGGGGGGCGAACCCATGGCGAACCGCGACGCAGCACAGTTCGAAACAAGTGGACCTAATGTGAAAACGCCCTAATAAACTCATATTGACCAGCACACCCACTTTACCTGGCTGGTAACCTCCAGGTGGAGGAGGGTATGGTGAAGCCTGAGGGTACCCCCCCTGCTGTGTGAACGGCTGAGGCTGAGGTGGACCATAGTTCGGTGGGGGGCCCGGGTACGATGAGGCAGACTGAGGGTATCCCCCCTGCTGTGTAAACACCTGAGGCTGAGGTGGACCATAGTTCGGTGGGGGTCCTGGGTACGATGAGGCAGACTGAGGGTACCCCCCCTGCTGTGTGTACAACTCGGACTGAGGTGGACCATAGTTCAGTGGGGGGCCCGGGTACGGCGGGGCTGATGCCTGAGGTGGGTCTCCTTTGTCCATCTCCACAAAAACTCACTGAAAAAAATAAAAAAAATACAATTTAGTCACATCAACTGAAACATTTTTAACAGGTGAGAACAATAAAACATGAATTTTGCCATCTTCTCATGTTTATCCATGGTCAGATCACGGGGGCAGCAGCTTGAACAGAGATGCCCAGACTTCAATCGATCAATCAATCAATCTTTATTTGTAAAGTGCCAATTCATAACAATTGTTATCTCAAGACACTTGGCAAAAGTTCTTCATTTTATGGATACACATGTATGCATAGATACATATATACATATAAAGATACACATATACATATATATACAAATATATACATCCAACACCCAACATGAATCCATATAGCCAATCATGAATCCCGCCATCATGGCGGCAAGAAAAAACCTTCTGTTAAGCAGCAGGAAATCTTGAATGTGGATCCCAGTCTCATGATGAACAGCAAATCCACACGATGCTGTGTTGGTGTGAGGGTGAAGGAAGGGAGGTAAGAGGAGACAAGTGGGCTAGGATAAGAACTAAAGTTAGTGACAGATCCATGAACCATAGACCTGTCATCTGATCTATTAGAGGTTAGCCTCTTGAGATGCTACATCTGGTTTTCAGGAGGGTCCTCATGTCTAAATGGTTGTGGTGAATATTTAATAGAAGTAAAATCAATGATATTCTTACTGAAAATAAGAATCTATGGTCGTGATGAACCCATGGGTGCCCAGACCACAAGTGCATCCCAACCATATTTGTCTCTGTTAGGTATAAATGTATCAAAGGCCACTTGAGATGTGACATCTCATTTTCAGAGGAACCTCATGGCTATGCGGGGATAAAAAAAATAGTTACTATAGATGTATCAACCATGGATAGAGAGGTCTGCTAATATCTACATTAACAGCTATTATACCATGGTCAGTGAGAATTCCAATGTCAACTGGCGTGCTTTAGATTGGTCTAATGCATGCCAGTTGACAGTTAGTTCGGCAAGTTAAATCACCATTGTATCTCTCTGCTGTGCGCGTTACCATAGCAATGCGTCACACACATTTCAACGGGTGAGGATAACACAAGAGCACTGAAATATGGATTTTGATGTTAATTTCAACATTTTTGGACCAAACAAAACATATGATGAATGGGAAGAAGAGGAAACAAAAATAGAACAAGCTAGGCAACGTTACAAGCAGGTAACATCAGAAGAGCTCAACAAGATTGAAAACGAAAAAGATGAAGAGAACACAAAAAAAGTTACAAAATGGGCTGTTACAATTTTAAGACAATATTTAATGTCGAAAGGAAGAGATGCTGAGTTGAATTTGTCAGCTGCTGAACTAAATACTATTCTAAGAGAGTTTTACGCATCAGTGCTGACTCAAACTGGGAAGCACTACAGCATGAAGAGTTTGATCGCTATGAGGGCAAGTTTTAAGCGCTTTTTCACAAGATTCAACATTATGGAAGACCCTGAATTTAAATCAAGCAACGCTGTATTCGTGTCTGTGATAAAACGGTTCAGAAAAGACAAAAATGATATGAGCTGCCATCATCCCAAAATTAGTGAAGCAGACATCAAAATCATATCTTCATCTGACGTTCTCTCCTGTGACTCACCTGCTGGCCTGGTGCGAAAAGTTTGGTGGGACATACAGCTGTGTTTCGCCAGAAGAGGCCGAGAAGGAAACAGGGATCTGCCCAGGTCCTCGTTTGTCCTTCTGCAAGATGATGACGGCGTAGAATACGTGTCTTTGGCTCATAATACACGCATACAAAAAACCACTCGAACCCAACTGAAATCCAGAAGGAAAGCCTCCGTGGGTTTATGTTTGCCATGCCAGGAGATCCCGATGCCCCGTGGCAAGCTTCAAAAAATATTTATCCAAATGTCCAGAAGACACCACTGCCTTTTACCTACATCCAAAGCGCTCCCGAGATGTCCAATCCCAGCCCATCTGGTACTCAAAGGAACCAATGGGAGTGAATACTTTGGGTAACATGTTAAAGAGAATTTGTGAAGAGGTGAGAATAATATCTTTATTGCCAAATGGATTTAGTAAAATATACAGGTTTAAATGTCCATTATTTTGGTCTAGGTCCACGTCTCTGCACCTCTATCCAGGATCTACACGAACCACAGCCTCAGAAACACCGCTGTGGGCAGACTTTCTGCTGCTGGGTTAGAGGCGCCAGATCATGGCAGTGACGGGCCATCGATGCGAGAGCAGCCTGCGCTCCTACTGGGCCCCGTCTCGAAAATGACAGGAAGAATTGGAGCGAAATTCTGTCAACGGGCTCAGCAAATGACTCAGCAGCATCCCTGCCACGGAAAAAATCCAGCAAGGAAAACACACCAGTGTCTTTTAATAAATGCACAATCAACGGGAACATTCAGTTAAATTTTGTTTGAAGCCTGCGCAATGCATAATTAAGCATGACGCAGTTCCACTCTCTGTATTGACATTGTTTTATTAGCCTAATACATTATTATTAGTACCTCCGCCAAGGAGGTTATGTTTTTGGGAGAGTTTGTCCATCTGTCCATCCGTCCATCTGTCTGTCTGTCTGTATGTCCGTCTGTGAACAAAATAACTCAAAAAGTAATGGACGGATTTGGATGACATTTTCAGGAAATGTTCAGCATGGGAAAAGGAAGAACTGATTCGATTTTGGTGTTGATCCGGAGCAGCATCTGGCCGCCATGACGAAAAATGTGATTTTGGTGGTGTTCCCACTCCACGTCGTGCCTTAGAACGGTCTAACGCACGCTTCCTCGTTGTTTAATCCTTACTTATGATAATGGGAATGGAATGTTCCTAATGAAATGGTCAAATATACGTCATGTCTATAATTGCAGTTATTGAAGCTTCTTGACTCCCCAGCTACTTCGTCCAGGTTTTGGCGAGTTGCCCTGATCAGAGAATGAACAGAGACAAAACAACGCGAGGCAGTTCAGCAGTTGAGTCCGGTGATATTTATTTCAGGAGGTCATAACAGGACAATGTTCAATAAAGCATATGAGACGGTCTAGTCTGAACATCTCCTCTTTTTCTCCCACCTATATAGCATGTTCGTGCGTCATTAGACCTTCTCAGTACGGTGTACATTTTAGGACATCCTCAGTCTCAGGAAAACCTCTGTCATTTCTCAGACCAAACATCCTCAGAAAAACCTCCGCCATACCAAACGGCCTCAGACCAATCAAAAAACCTCTGTCAGATAATTCTGCTTCAGGCTTCAAAATAAAAGTCATCAGACAAAACGGTGTCAAATTAGACTGCCACAACCAAAACGACGTCAGATAAAACGTTCTCAGAATGAAAGCCATCAGACAAAACTACACTGGAAAAACGGACTCAAATTAAAAAAAAGCGCTAGGTCGTAGCATACAACTGAACATTATTTTGAAGAGACCGGAAGTGCGCATGACATCAAAAATCGGTACCTTAGACATTATTATATTATATATGTCTGAAATGGCATGCTAACATACTACATACTACAAACTCATGTGTATATACAGTATACTACATACTATAAGTATGATTAAAGTGCTAATGTTCACACTGTAGTATACTACTAAGTTTCCCATGATGCATTTTAAACCTCCGACAACAAAAACCGGAAGCACACCAGACTATCAAATATCTCTGTTGATTTGCCACATTTGAAAGTTCAGAGAGCATTTTAGGCGAGAAAGTCACCACGTAGAATACCAAAATGTGGTCATTTGAGCCATAAAACGCACGGATACAAATTTCATTTTGGCATTTCGGACATTCCGTAATGCGATTATTATGCCATCGAAGAAACTTCCGGTCGGCTCCAAAACAAGAGCCCAATTTACAAAAGCGTTAAAGAACTAAAAGGAGATAATGAAGAACGCTTTTATTTTCAAAACGGGAAGTTTGCTAGTGGCTTATTTTTAGCTGAATGCCGTCTCAAGACGATTTAACATTTATGATATTACAATGATATTGTTACGACCTGACACTGTTTTTTGAGTCTGTTTTTCCAGTATTTTTTCTGATGACTTCCATTTTGAAGCCTGAGGCCGTTTGGTATGACAGAGGTTTTTCTGATGCCGTTTGGTATGATGGAGGTTTTTCTGATGCCGTTTGGTATGACGGAGGTTTTTCTGATGACGTTTGGTCTGAGGCCGTTTAGTCTGACGGAGGTTTTTCTGATGACGTTTGGTCTGAGGCCGTTTAGTCTAACGGAGGTTTTTCTGATGCAGTTTGGTCTGAGAAATGACAGAGGTTTTCCTGAGACTGAGGATGTCCTAAAATGTACACCATATCTCAGGAAGATGCTCATCTGTCCCTCACCTCTGCACACTTGAATCAAAACATATTCCTTTTTTGGGATAAGCATGTGAAGGAGCGTTTCTAACCGCTCCTCTTCCCCGCTCAGCACGCATCTCTCTCTCCCAGCCGGAGAGCGTGGCGGTCGGGAGCGCGCATAGCAGAGCATTTTCATTGTCCCTGTGGAGCCAAGCTCCGGTAAAAACTGAACCCACAACTTTCCCTCAGCATGTCCGCATTTATGTCCCGCGATCCTGCTTTTACACACGGGCATCCTGCCGTAGGCTGCCGAGGGTGCACACTCGGCTCCTACGCAGCACAGACACACACGCACGCACGCACACACAAACGCTCACCTGCTGCTACTGCGGATGTGTTCCAGTCTGTTGAGGGCCAAACCGGGGCACTTCCTGGTCACGCAGTAAATAGCGCTTGGTGGCGCGCTGGAAAGACTCATGTGACCACGGACTGCACCATTATGAGTCATTTTTGTGTTCTTTTCTGATTTATTTAAATTTTATGAGTGATTTAACAGCCGTATGGAGGGTATTCTGTCTCATATTTTGTCGGGGTAAAATTGTTTACTGATTCATTAATTTCCATTGGTAAAATATTAAGTTATGTCTAAACTCTATAAGTTATTATTTGGTTTGCCCAGGGGAGGGAGTAAAGGGGTATATAACGGGAGCTCTGCTCATTCAGGGGTGCTTGGCCTAGTGGCATTGTGGATATAGCTGCCTGAGTAAGTCCTTCAGTGAGTCCTCTAAAACTGCTGTGTAATGCCTTTTTTTTGCCTTTGCTGATCCTGCACTGTAAATATTTTTGCACTTTTTCACTATGGTTTTTGGACTTTGGTGTTAATAAATTTCACCAACAAAAGTTTTTTCGACTGCGCCATCATCTTTTTACAATCCTCACAACGAACCAGTGACAGCAGTTTTGGATTCCCGTAACCAACACTTGACATGTCACGTCAAACGAACAGAGGAACTCTCATTAGATCTACGAAGATGGATTAAGTCATCCAGGATAACTCTGCAACAACTCGCTGAACTTCACCGGATCGCCGCCATCCAGATCTGCTGTACTACGAGGCTCGTTATCAACTCGATAAGTGAATCCGGGTGGGATCTGTGCGTGCTCACATAAAATGGGCGTGGTTAGCGGCCCCGGAGCATTTTCCACAGTGGAGAAGAGAGCAGCCTACTTCACGGCGGAGGAGCAGCAAATAATCCTGCAAAAGTATGAGGAGTACCGCAGTATTATCCAGGCCAGGAGCAACATGGTGAAAAACATGGCCCTACATTTTCCAGAAACACAAATCGCTGAAAATGTAATAAAGAACTCGTCCACATTAAACCAAAATTATGTAATTAAATAGTCTTTTAAATGGTGATGAATAATTATTTTTATGTATTTTAAATGTAATTTAATTAGCCCAAATGTAATACTTAATTTCACTTTTATAGTACTTTGCATCTAAAATAACACTTATTTTAGATGCAATGTCCAATAGCGGTGGATCATGATCCACCACTATTGGACAGTGTAAAACATTTCCTCTTTTCTGTTAATAAAAATAATAAATGGACAGTGTTGATAACACTGGGATAAATCTATGAATGAAATTAAACGTAAATTAGATATTTAAAAATATTTGTTCAAACAAAATTCTGTTCCTCGGTGTCATGGTGTTATTACCAAAATTTGGAGATCAGATTACCTTAGACAACATTAAAGATATGAGGATTACTTATGTAATTGTAATTGAACCTTAAACCAAAATTATTGTTACTTGACTTTATCCATAATAAAGTTCAGTACAATTATCAGCATGTGTTGTCTTTTCTCAGAAGTAAACATCCTCGGATCAAACGTTATCACTGACATTGAGAAATAATGTCAATCAAGTGGATTACTTCGGTTACAATAAAACGCTCCCGACGAAGCGCTCCTCGGTCGCGCAGCGACACCGACCGGTTCTGGCAGAAATGGGCAAGCCATTTTCCAAGACAGCAAAATTGGTGACTGTTTCTTTTATGTCCGCCCGAGAGAACCGATTGGTCATTGGCGGTCTGTCACACCCCGTGAGCTCTTATCCTGGAACTTAACCTGCTCCGGACCAGGTTTGGCGTTCAGCATCAGTTACCGGGGCAACGTGTCTGGATAAAAAGAGATCCACATTCGTAGTGCGGAAAATCTGAAACTTATCCAGGAAGTTATCTCTCTAAGAGCTAATCCAGCTTCGTAGTACAGGCCCCAGCACAACGTCCAGTGTCCCAGGTGCCATCAGGACAAACAATTCCAAACATGGATAAGGAACACTTAATTTTGGCATAGCGAATTGAACCAATGTTCCTGCTGTTTGAGGCCTATTCTGCATCCACATGAAGGTCTTATGGCCTTAGAGGCCTATTCTGCTCCTACAGGGGCACATGAATTTAGCTCAGACTAAACCTTGATCCACGCTCATGGATTTGATTCTTAAGACCACTGGAGTTTTATCATAACACTGATATTAGTAAAAACCTTTAACCCTTTCATGCATCATGTTCACTGCAGTAGACAGATATTTGGAATACATTTTATACCCTTTAGGTTGCAGTATATCCAACTAGCAGGTGGTAAATTCCCAAACCCTTGTCTTAAGTTTCATAAAAATAGGTGGAAGCCTTTTATCTTGTGCATAGAACTACTCTATGAAAAGGTAGAGGAATGCATACAACATTTAAGGGCACAAAAATAAAAAAAATCACAATATGATCTCTTTAAAACACATTTTCTTGAGTGTTAGTGATTATTAAAGAGTTAAATAGTTTGCTTGTGACCTCGTGTTCATCACTGCTTTCGTTATCTGAAAAATTCTCTCACTTCGACTCCTAAACATGCTGCTACCAAAGACAAAAATGTGAACAACTAAGAGCTTTTTCTTTCACAGTGAGAGCTACAGACAAGGGGGAGTCCTCTTATTTAGAAACAAACACCAACTCTCAGGCAGTTTTTTCAAAACTCAAACCAGGGTCATGTAAGGATCTGTTCTCAGCTCTGTCAGACATGAAACCACACACTTCCTGAGAAGCACATTCTGCACGTGTTACAACAGCGTCTAATTGAAAAATGTGAGGAGCATTATGAGCGCAAAATATGACAACAGAGACCCCAGAGAGTCGTGCAGCTGATGTCAGACATCAGACAATGATGTGAAATGAATAAAATTAACTCTTTAGACCTAAGTGAGGGCAGGATATGAGCTTTTTAAATGAACGGAAGCAGGAGACAGAGTTAGTCTGAACAATGTAATGGAACAAAATCAAGATCCTCTTTGCTGTCAAAAGCATTCACATCCAGTTTATTACCAAGTCAAAACAGCACCTGCAGTGGGCCGTGTGGGGGGTGTTCCATAGTCACAATGCTTATGGTTAAGACAGATTTAGGGTTGATGTTTAAAATCTGATCACAAACACAAAAACATTAAAGGATAAGTTCTGTTTCTAACTTTCACATTGTTTATAGAATGAATTAGAACAATATACTCACCCAGAAGGCTTTGCTGATCCAAACAGTGCTTCAGGAGATATTTAGATCCAAAATCGAGCGGCGGACATCCGTATAATGGTAGCACACGGGGCATGTATAGCGCCACTTCTAAAATTGCATTAATCGTCCAAAAACTCATTAATTTCACCAATATTTCATCATGGTCCACTCACACTACTCCTCATAGACAGTGTCGCTCCAGATATGTCTTTGTGACTGTGCTGACCTCTGAACTGAAGACTGCTCTCTGGCCAGCTGTTCTTCTCTTTGCCTTCGCGTCCTCCCTTCGATGAGCTCCTCATCTGTAAACTCTGGCTCAAAACTGTAAGGACACCCATCATATTCAAGTTCTCGTCCACAACATCTTCATCTAATAGATTTTGGTCCATTTGCACAAAACTGGAAGAGGAAAGTCGTGTAGCCGGCGGTCTTCCCCTGAAACAATGAGCCGTACTGCTCATGCATGGAGGTAAATGTAAACAAAGTCTTCAGTTCAGAGGTCAGCACAGTCATAAAAACATGTCTGGAGCGACACAGACTGTCGTGGAGGAGTAGCGTGAGCGGACCATGATGAAATATTGGTGAAACTAATGAGTTTATGGACGATTAATGCAGTTTTAGGAGCGGCACTATACATGCCCTGTGTGCTACCATTATACAGATGTCCGCCGCTCGATTTTGGATCTAAATATCTCCTGAAGCACTGTTTGGATCAGGAAAGCCTTCTGGGTGAGTATATTGTTCTTCTTCATTCTATAAACAATGTGAAAGCTGTAGAAACCGAACATATCCTATAAGGTTATATTGATCAATTTGTTGAACTCCTCAATTTGATCCAAATTGCCTGATCAATTTTGTTTTGATGGGTGGCATTAATATGTTTTAAAGAGTGTTTGTCAACTATTTTCACAGTGAAACACTTATTCAAGCAGTTATGAAATATTATTTGTCAGGTTCAGGATCTGCAGACTTGACTAAGCTGTTTTCAGTCTGGACAAACTCTTGAGGGAAATATTGGAGAAGTTTTTGGCTCTGTAATGTTTGTTTCACTATCTGCTAAAATCCTAACATTTCAAAATGTCCATAAAATTCAACACATAGATTTTTTTTGTATCTCATTTGATACATTAGGTGCATTTGGCAACTGATAATCCATTTGAGGACATTTTTATCATTTATCTGATTGTATTCAGTTGTTTTTTTGTAATTTGTTGATCATATTGAGTAGATAGAGGTATTATAAAAGTATGTATCAAATATGATACAATTGGCTTTATAGGGTTAAACTGTGGAATTATGTTCAGTGAAGAAAACGGGGCCAGTTTAAGATGTGATAATTACATTCAAATTGTTCTACAGCAGATGGATCTCAATGTCACTCACATTAGAATAAGATTAGAAACAATATGATGAATTTATGAAGCAGGCACATACGCGTACACTGAAAACCTTCAGTGGAAAACAATGAGCATTTCCTAAACTGTTGCCACTGTGCACTTGTGCTTCATCACCTACACATGTTCAGCACAAGTGGATAATCAGTGTAATGCTAAAATTAACCATTATAATATCCACAGGCAAATGTCTTGTTTGGATTATAGTAAGTTGAAATGTTCATTTATGCGCTATCCCATACTCCCTTAACCATAACCCAAGGGTTAGTTAGCAGATGTGTGACCCTCTGGTCTGGGGTACATTCTGGTTCACACAGGACAGAACTGAATATGTGTGTTTGTGCGAGAAGGCCGAGGTCAGCGTTAACAAAGGGCCTCAGAAACCGAAGACACAGCTGATGAGATGTAGCAGACTCTTATGCCATCCCCCCGTCTCCTCCTGTGAAACATCAAGGCCAAAGTCCAAAGTCCGAGATAGGGGGGCCGGTACAGAGAAGATTAATGTGTTCTGAGGTATTTGTGTCTCGCATGAGTAGAAGGGAGGTGTAACTGAAAGAAAAGAATTATCATCTGTATCATAGCGTTTCTTCCTGTGATGCCTGTAATGTTTAAAGAGTTTCTTACATCTGTCAGAACTCTCTCTGCAGACTTTGTGTGCTGCACGACTGATTTCTCTATTGCAAGACAAAAAAATATTCACAGACATCTTTTGACTCAAGATCCGTTTTTGATCCTCAACTTTGGCTGGGAGTGACATCATCTCCGACTTATCGGCGTTCCAGTTGAAGTGGGAAAAAAACATGCCGATCTACCAGATGGTTGTTAGCTGTTGTTAGCACGCCCTGCATAGTTGTTTACAAATATCACATGAAGAATGTGATTATCACTATGGCAGCATTTTTGTAAATATAAGTCTAACAATACTATGTATACAGCTGATCTAGAGTGACACACCCCAGTCAGAAGTGCAAATAAATTGATTATTACAGGAGCTAAATAACTGTTCACACTGGGGGCATCCATCTTTGATTGTCAACTCAGGGTGGCGAGGTTTCACCGAGTTCTCAAGAGGAAATTCAGACTTCAGGGGGCGTTCCAGTTGCAGTTTCCTACTTGGAATTCGGAAATTCCTTCTTCTGACTACAACTGGAACGCACCAAAGACATGACATGAATGTTGATAGTAATGAATGCAACTTAAACCTTCCTCAGAACTCTGCATTGCTTTACAACTTCTTTTTCAACAACTTACAAGATGCAAAGCGACGAGGTAATTTATCTCTTTCTAGTTACGTAGTGGTAGTTTTTTGATGTGTGACAACAAGCAATTTTCGGAAAACATCCAGCCCTGTCCAACCCAACGGAAAGCTCAGGAAAAGCATTTATAGATAACCTATTTTGATGCTATAAAACTCATTTTAAAGTGTGTATTTTGATCAGGCATATATCTAAAAGTGAGACTATTTTAATTACTTAAAAACTCCTCATAGCATCTTTAATTGCTCCACGTGGCTGGCTACAGAATGGGTGATAAGGACTGATCTCACTTTTAAAGGCTTGAACAGTAAATACAAGTGAAGAATTCAAAATAATCAACTGATAGTATGATATTTAGACCACAATGTTCCTATTAGTAATGTTTTTCCTAATTATTATTTCTTAATCAGACCCCCAAAGCAGTTCTCAAGAAAAACAATGGCCCTTGTCCAAATGTGGTTGATGACTCTTGGTGTTGGTGGTTATCATGGCAAACTTTGGGCCCCTCAGTATTGCTGCTGATCAAGTATTTCTGATTCTGATTCTGAAATTGGCTATTACATCCACAGAGTTTATAAATTTCACACAAAAATTGAATAAAGGGAAAAAAAAGAAAAGTCTTTTCTTTAAAGGATGAGATGTTGATCTTGGCTTAGATCAGTTTCACAATGAGAGGAAAAGGTCCTTATTAGTAAAGAATAAACTTTGTACTCTTAACAAATGTATTGTCATTAGCAGTGGTACGTTTGTATATATCAGCAAACATATTGGCAAAACTAGAGTATTGTGAATCCCTAGATAATACTGTTTAAACGTAAAATATACAGCAAATAAAATCTTAGGTAAAAGGTTTGTTAACAGTGAAAAACACAAATCAATATGCACTGCCTGGCCAAAATAAAATGCCCCCTATTTAACTAAGCAAATAGATATGAGCCTCTTATTGATAATTACTGCATGGGCAGTTATCTTTCAACTAGAAACAAGTTATTTAAGGCCACTGATGCAATGTGTAGATTCTCATTTCTTAAACAGCCATAGAAAGATATTAGTCTGTTTAAGAAGGGTCAAAACATTGGCATGTATCAGACAGAGAAAACATTTACGGAGATCTCAGAAACTACTAAAACTTGGTGAAGAACTGTAAAAACTGGAAGGATAGTGGGGAACCATCCTCTTCAAGGGAGAAATGTGGTCAGAAAACAATCCTGAATGATCGTGATCAGCGACCAAATGTTTCTCAATGAAATATTAGAGTGTGTGACCTTTTGTTTTGGTGGGGACTTATTTTGGGGCATATAAAGAAAAAGTCAGTTTTCAAACTTTACAGAGCCCCTCTAAATACAAAAAACAAGGACACCCTCAACAGAAAAGAAAAGTGGGCAAAAAGGAGCAGGAAGGAGGCTGTTACCCGAGGCATGGGAGGGCGAAAGTTGATCTCAGGCACATCCTGCTCTTTTGGCAGCAAGTAAGAAATTCATGTCAAGGAAGTTGTTAAAACCAGAGCCACGTGCATCAGAAGGATGGTATGGAATAATACAAGAAATACTCAGAATAGAGAAGTTAACAAACTCCCTGAGGACACAAAGGGAAAAGTTTTATTTAATTTGGAGTATGTGGATTATATTTATAACTCCTCTGAGTGCAGATTTTGTATGGCTCACCAGATCATTGGTGCTCCTTCTTATCGCTCAAATGTTCACATTAAAATCAGCCCACCCAGTTCTTGAGTTCTCATTTTCATTGTTAATAGTTGTAAAGGAAACAACCAACTTGTGGGAAAGTGGCAAAGTTTACTGAGAGGCAACAACATAGGTGGAGAGTGGAGCATGAACTAAGTAATTTGTTTGCAGATTAAAAGCGGACAGCTGTGGCAAAACAGAGTGTGATGTACACTCTTAGAAATGAAGATGGAGGCTGAGAGACTGTCAGGACTGAGTGGACTCACGGGTGATACAGAACGTGCACGTCCCTTCTTCTAAGCCACAAAAAACTGCAAATGTCAGACTGAAAAAATACATAAAGATTCATTTTTGATTTTAGGATAAAATCAAAATTACAAAAACATGTTTAAAGTTATTTACCTTTTTGTGAATCCAAAGCTGAGACACTCCTCCTATTCCACTGACAGAAAGAACCACGCTGAGTGAAACCAATCTTCACTCACTTGAGCTGGAAATGGAAACTCCTCCTCTTTCCTCTCATTCATGTGATTGGGAGGGTCTGAGCAGCATTTAAGTGTTTCTTTAAAATGTGGATCAGTTCATGACCTTCTGGGTTAAAACAGCCACTTTCATATAATGCCCATATAAGAAAAATCAGCATCAGCATTTGGAGGCCTCAGGCAAACACCTAAACAAGGCCCCATTAATCTAAAATCAAACAACTGTAAGCAACATATTTAACCATTTAACTCTCAGCTCAACTGTTTGGCAGAGGTCAATAAATCCAGGAAAATTTAATGTGTTAAAAAAAATGTTACTGTAGATGTTTTAAGATACAAAAGCAAACTGCAAACAAACCAAAAAAGACGATATTTCCTTTGGATTTAAATAGCGTAAAGTTATTAATACATCATTATTATTTTTTAAGTATAAATATAAATTTAATCTCTCATTCATCAAAAAAAATGTATGTGTGCAAACTCAATATCATCTATTTTAAGTACATTTTAGCTATTTTATTTATGAGCATTTCTGCCTTTTGTGAATGATTTTGTCCCAAAGATTTGTGTATTTTTATTCATTCATTAATTTTCTATACCCCTTTATCCCTTTCGGAGTCAGGGGGTGCTGGACCCTATCCCAGGTGTCACTGGGCAAGAGGCGGGGTACACCCTGAACCGGTCACCAGTCAATCTCAGGGCCACATAGAGAGACAGACAACCATTCATGCTCACACTCATACCTAAGGGCAACTTAGAGTCACCAGTTAACCTAATGAGCATGTTTTTGATCTGTGGGAGGAATCTGGAGTGCCTGGAGAGAACCCACTCATGCACGGGAAGAACAAACTTCACATAGAAAGGCCCCTGTCTGGGAACTTTCTTGCTGTGAGGCACGTGCACTACCTACTGCGCCACCGAGCTGCCCCTTGTGCAGTTTTATGTCATCACATAATTAGCTGTTAGCTTTAAAGCGTTTACATCCCACACCAAGGAAATACGATACGATACGATACGACACGACACGACACGACACGACACGACACGACACGACACGACACGACACGATACGATACCTCTGAGTCACTCCCCCTCAGCTCTGCTCCTGTGCCTGCTGCTCCCTTCTCCTCTTGTGGGGTTGTTTGCTGCTCTCTCCTGTTCACACCTGCAGCTCATCTACCATCAGCTCACCTGTATCAGCTCCAGGCTGAACCAGGCTGCAGAGACATTTATGTAGGCCTTAAATAACTGTCTGTTTTCTCAGAGGTTATCACCAAACATATTCTTGAGAAACTGCAGCTGTTGTACTTCCACTTGACCTCCTTTGACAGATCCAGAGGTTGCAGCTTATGTTCATCATGATCATCTTCATTATTGATCCCGAGTTAAAGTTTTAAGGCTTTAGCATCATCACTGATGGGATAGAGCTAGTATCAAGCCCCTATGGAGCTTCAATATGATGGTTTGACTAAGAAACAGCTCACAACATTTAACTTTGGCAGCTTTGGGGCCTAAACGTCTACATTCTGCCTATTTATAATGTTTGATCCTTAATAACATTTATCATTATCTTTAGAATAACATTTTCTTCTCTAGAACAAAGTGTAAAAAAGATTTGAAAACCGACCCTCACTCTACACCTTCGGGATGATTTGGTCCAACTGACTCCTGTTATAAGCACATATTTTTGATACACTGCAATCCTGATAGATACAAATGCTTTTCCAATGAGTACTTAAATAATCTAAAACCTGACAAAACAGCTACACTGTTCATTATATTTCAGTGGCAGCCCGGGGCCACATCAGGCCCCCAAAACCTTTTATCTAACACCCCGAGTATTATCAAGTTCAGAAAATATGCAACGTAAGAATTCAATGTGGTTTTAAAGGTATCTTTTTTGGTAATTGAATAAATACAACTCCTAATGCAGCTCCAATTATACTGTGACTGAATGTATCTTAAAGGAGACATATCATGCTTGTTTCTCCTTTTCACTATGCCAGACTAGGATGCCTGTAAAGCATTTCTGCCCTCAGTACAAGTCATTTAGTTCCTTCATTGCCCCACAATAGCGTTCTCAATATCCTCATTTTAGGTCTCAGGGCTGACCTACAGTTACCTCGCAATGTCACAGCCCTTTGTGCTCTGATTGGTCAGTTCTATCGGTGGTTGAGCCAGCCTGTTCTTCTTCTACTACTGTATTTTCCGGCAGGCTCAAAGCAGCGACCGCGTATTGAGTCCCCTACAGGCCAGAGCTGGTAATGAGGGAGTGTGAGCGAGGGAGCTTTATACCCCTGCTGGTGGATGTATTCCTCGGTGACGGTTTTGTGGCTAACGGACATCACAGAGGAGGAAGTGTTTTATCAGATTACTCCAATAAAAAGAAAGGTACCTCGTGCCGTCATGACGTTTGAAATCTCGCAGTCATCTCGCAATGACCTATTTTCAGAAGCATCAAATCTCGTTCTCGGATATCAGAAAAAATACAATATCTCATTTTTTGAAAATTAAGGGGGTGTAAGGTCTTGTTTTCAAATGTATTATATTATATGTAAGTATTAAATCATGCATCAGCATGATATGTCTCCTTTAAAGAGAGTGACTTCCTATTTAATCTGTTTTCAATAAATCCACCTGTTAGTTATTATAAGCCAGCTGTGAGAACAAATGTTAGGTGATAGGGACTGATCTCACGTTTAAGTGTTAAGAAAAAGTATGGGATAATTTGAACAAAATATTTGATTATTATTATTTATTTCCCTGTTCATTTGTTTATTTTATTTGGGCCCTGTTGCACATGTCAAGAATAAACTACCCCTTGTACAAATGTTGATGATCCAGACCATTGAAATGCTCGGTAATGCCCATAACCTTTCAAAGTACATTAGGCAGGTGATTGGACAATTTTTCTGTCAATCAAATTTGCAAATTCTTCCAAACCCATTCCCATGTCATTAAAGAGCTCATGTAATCTTCATGTTTTGTTCATGTTCATGACAGCAACCGCTAATGTTCAGGAAAATCTTCTGATTCACTTACTGAGTACCCCTGATCCACCACTATTCTCAGGAGGGCTTACCATTTGGAGTCAATGGGCTTAAATCACCCTTGAAAAATTGTAAGTATGTTGCAGTCAAAACATTCAGTTTAATCATTTGCTCAGTTGTGTGTCGTTTTAGAGGAACCTGTTTTTTTTTTTCAAGCAGAAAAATGACCAAAATAATGGATTTAAAGATGATGTTTGCTGGAAGCTAATGTTTTATTCACTCAAGCTTCAACGGTTGGTTCTATAGATGTGATTAAATTTCAGCTGTTAAATTTATATAGTTATTTCACCTCCTAAACGTTCTCTTTTTCATGTTGTTTTGGTATCATGTCTGTGTGAAGGCCAGAGAAAAAAACAATGTGTTAAATAAACACCTGGTATCAAGTAGTGGACAAAGTACTCAACGCCATTACTCGAGTGAAAGTATAGATACAGCTGGTCAAATTTTACTCCAATACAAGTGAAAGTTGTTCAGTCAAATTTTTACTTAAGTTAAAGTACTGGAGTACCTGCTTCTGAAAATGCTTAAGTATCAAAGTACATTTTGTTTCAAAGTCAGTGCTTTAATGGCCATGGTTACATGATGTTTTTTAATTCAGAATGAATTATTCAAAATTAAATAATTTGGAATTAAAGTTTTCTTCTTCATGTTTACATTGAAATAAATAATTCAGAATAAAAGTTTACATGGAAAAAAATGTTTATTTGGTTTACTTGGGATGGTTTTGATTGGACAGGGGGTGGGGGAGACGTAGTGACGTATTTACGTCTTCCAGAAGAAAAACTCCAGTTCAGCATCTCTGTCAGGGGAACTTCATCCAACTTGGACACTACACCTTTGAAAAAGTCCACATTGTAATGCTTACATCCATCCACTTGTTCATTATTTCCAAATCTTCTTAGGTTCTGATTAAAAAAAAGTTGTCCCAGCCAGAGTCCAACACTTGCTTCGGTCGGCCATTCTGTTCCCATCAGTGTCCTGTGCCTCATTGCCGCAGGACAAGAGAACGAGCAAGTGCAGAACGACTGGAATTAATTTAAAGCAGAATGGACGTTTACATCATTAAGAAATTATTTAAATCAGACTTGAAATCAGAACAAACCAGCCGCTTACTTGGGAATTATCATTTTAATTCATAATTAGGTGTTTACATGGTCATTTTTAATCTTTTTAAAGAGGAACCATTGCCTGAGCGATGTTAGCTCAGTGTTTACCTGCCCAATCCGAGAGGTGCAAGCGCAAGGTACAGGCACGGCATCACCACATGAACAAATCACATGTAGATCAAACTTTAAAAGAGAAAAGAAATTTCAATAACTGACTGCCAAGCCATTCTTAAAAGTAAAGAGTAATGAGGCCCTTCATAGAACTGTAGTGGAGTTAAAAGTATAATACATGTCTTTAAAATGTAGTGGAGTAAAAGTCAAAAGTTTCCAAAAAAAATAATAATGAACTTAAGTACAGTACTCAAGTATGTGTACTTTGTTACTGTCCACCCCTGCTGGTATCACACTTTGTTCACCGCAGGCCTGAAGTTTTTTCTAACTGTTAAAAATAATATTTCTGGTTTGTACTTGACTGTATGATTTTCTCAAGGTGAATAAGTCTTTAAAAACAAATTACCACAGTTACAGTTACAGTTTATTGTTACAGTGCTAGGAGGAAAATTAGCTGCTCTTTTGGCTTTCATTTTCATTATTAGTAATGCCTAAGTCACACATTCCCATTTCTCATGGCGATTGTGCACGACTGTACACGATTGAGGAGGCTGGTGTGATCGCTATGATACAGGATGAAATGACTGTCTCACCCCTGGACACACCCCGTAAATACACCGTCAGTAGAGCTTCTACAGCGCCTCGGGGGTGTTCGTCCTGCTCCAGCTAGGTTAACACAGCGATATGATGAGGATTGCATGAATTTCTATCCCGCTGACAAGACGTCAGCCCTGCTCGAGTCCAGTTTGCGTAACGGAAGCCCTGACGCTTGCGCTGTCTTGAACGGGACACAGTCGGAGCACAAACGGATACATCCTTGTCAGTCGTCCTCTTAAAGCTGATTGAGCCAGGATCAGCCCGACTGAGCTCCGTACATGCCACGCTAATACCATTCGCATTAGGACTGCATAAGGCTTTCACCTCGCTATACTGAGAGATAGCGATAGGGGGACCCTTCCACGTTCCCCGCCGTTCATCCACAACTATACAAGGCTGATCCAGACCAAGTAGCGCATGCACCACGACCAAAGCACGTTTTATCAGGATTATGACAATCGTGCACAATCGCCATGAGAAACGGGAATGTGTGACTTAGGCATAAGCTGTGAGTGTCCTCCACTTTTGGCTCCCAAAGTGAGCGACATGCAAGAGTCTGAGAGTTTCCTGTTAAACTGCTGCTGCATGTGTATCTTTGTTGTCTTTTTATGCTTTTTTTAAATCTATTAATTGACACACTTCGTGAAGTTGTTCTGTGAAAGGTGACATATAAAATAAACATCAATTAATTACTCAAAGCCCTAGTGTGTATTTCAAGGTCTCAGTTTAACAACAGACCCGACAACAACAAAAAGACTGCAGCTACAGCCCCATCTAGTGGCATAAGGCTGTATTATACAGCATATGTCAGGCTTTGGTCCATTTGAGGGAGTGCAGTGTGGACATGTTAACAATGTTCTTCACCTCAGAAAAGAATCAGATCCAGGGATCTTTGTATGTCCCGTGATGCTTTCAGGGGCTCTCCCTTGAATGATGTTATTGTTATGTGCTGTCTTGTGTGGTTGTCGATGTCCTATGTAGTTTGTGTATTTATGCTCTCTGTGAAGACAAATTCCCTTAGGGGCAATAAAAGTACATTCATAGTTCATTCATTCATTCATTTAAAGTTCCAACATTCGATACCTAGAAGAACAACTCACACAAGTGACGTCCTGCATTGAATCTGATCCACATCAGATTAATGAGAGTTCAAAATATTGGTGTACTTAAGCATTTTTTTATTACTACATTTTAAAGAGCATTCCTTGTTTTGTAGCCACCAAAATTTGAGAAGGTAGGTGAAGGCACCATCCCAACAGCCGAGTTGTTGATCATGTGATGACGCCATATCATGCCAATTTAAGAACAGTTGTACTGACAGGCTGAGATTACGCTGAGATTGAGATTAGGCCGATTACACTTGGAAAAGAACCCTATTAAAAGTCAAATTCAAGAGATAAAAGTTAGAAATAAAAAGCTGTCGTAATTAAAAATAAGTCTTAGAAACATAAAGACTGAATCAAGAAATCAAAGTTGTAAAAATGAGGTGCACATTCGTTTCAGAGGCACTGCAACTATTATCTAATAATTTTGACTCTTTATCCTATAATTTTGACTTTACCCATTATTTGTGCTTATTTTCCTCTT